>OX637302.1:2400000-4800000 GCA_951799385.1 Hyppa rectilinea | reverse complement strand
ATAAGTAGGCCATAAGATCCAAGGCTCATCAATCAGTATCCAACCTATATATCAGCCATTATTTATCACCTGTCAAATCAACTTACAGAATACCCTTCCAAGTACATGTTCAATTTGATTACGACACTCGTCTCATTTGAGCAGTATATTGTGAGAATATAGGGTAAAATTCGACGCGATATACCACGGATATCGCTGTCTTCAGCAGCGAGAAACTCAAAACGAAATTTATAGGCGATTTATACCCCAAGGGAGCCTATTACGTACCGACCGGCCAGAGTAACAAGAACTCTTGAAGTGGGTTCTCCATGTATTTGGGTCAGCCAGAGGATAAATTAAAATGTTGGTTTTTCATTTCAATATTTGAGTTCAGCAGTTGGAATTGTAGATTTTGAGGGGGCGATAATGTTTCAGTTTTAAGGTAAAAGGTAGTGTTTTGTTAGGAGTTATAGGTATGTATTGAATTTAATCACTGTTTTGAACGTGTACGATTTACGTGTATAATATTGGCAAGACCTAACGTAGTAGGCAATGAACTGTGTACTGAAGGTGATGCTTCAGCAGCCAAAATCATTTAAAAGGCAACCTCTCTAATTTCACAGTTAAAAAACATGAATTATCTAGGAGGAAGTGTTAAAGAACACTATACAGTCACCAGTAAAGTTAAGTTACCCAAATCTGTCTGTCAAATTTCTTTGATCGTTTTTCAACTTAATTACAAAAGCATAAGGTTCATTTTCAATTGGGAAAATTTGACAGTTAGGCATAGCTTGATGTGCTGGCTTCTGTATATTGATAGCTATATTCCTATTAGCTGTTGCCCACGATTTCATTTGGAGGAAAAACAGCCTATGTCCTTACCCAGGTCACGATCTATCTGTGTGGCAAATTTTATCTAAATCCGTTCATCTGTTTTAGCGTGAAAGCGTAACAAACTAATTTTCGCATTTATAATATCAGTTAAAGTTTCAATACAGAAAACAATTCTTATTGAAGCGACACTGCAATGTTTTCCTAACACTAACTAACTTATTATTATTAAAAGCCTGTGGTGTCCCACTGCAGGACAAAGGCCGCCCCACTCTCTCTCCACTTCTCTCTCTTTACAGCTACTAAGGACCAGTACTTGTTGAATGAGTCCAGCTCATCCCTTAATCACCATCAGGACTTACTTATCGCGAGAAAAAAATATGAAGCAGTGATAGCCTAGTGGTGTGATCCTCGAACTGCCAAGTCATAGTTCTCGAGTTCGAACCCAAGGCCTCTGATTTTTCGGATTCATGTGTGTATTGTATAATTATCACTTGCTTAAAAATCGGTAAAGGAAAACATCGTGAGGAAACGAGCATTTCTGAGAGATATTTCTCAACAGCATGTGAAGCTAAGTCAGAGGCCCATGGGCAGCATATAAACTGTGACACCAGATTAGTCACTAACCACACGAAGAAGAAGAATAAAATTTATACATTTTACCATAATATGTAGTCATATCACGACTAACTTATAAGGTATAAATGATAGAGATACATTTTACTATATAAGTAGTCACCCTACAGTCCGCTCGGTATCTTCGTCGAGAATCCCGCCAAAGGCTGGCAACTTGTCGTATATTTTCTGAGGACAAAATTACTGGCGGGTGATGAGAGGCAGTTGGTGGCTTCATAAATTTATAAAATGGCACCTTCACGGAACCCGCGAATTACGGCCGCGGAATATTTACGGCCGATTACACAGTGACACGACGGTTAACTTCAAGTTTAAACGTTGGACGTTAATAAAGAAAAATCGGATGGTTTACAAAATTTTAAATTTTATTGTTTCTAGAAATGTGGCTAGAAGCTCTACTCAAATATATTTAGCTTCCTGACTACTTGCAATAGAATAGCGATATTTTGTTTATGGGTATTTTATTTGGATTCTGCGACTTAACGTGCCGTGTCCAACGGTTTAACGTGCTTTCCGAGGCACGGAGGACTCTATATGTAAAGATGGTCACCTATCCACGGCCAACCCCGGCAAGCGTAGCTTAACCTGATGAATCGACCTGTTCGGCTGTTATTGCTTAGACACGAGCTCCTCAATACTTCAATCTGTCTTCTTTACTAGATTTTCAACTTTATCACAAAAGTTTAAGGTTCTTTTGATAGTTTGGGGTATTCTGAAGTGCTAACGTCTGTACATATGCCTAACATTTTATTGTAAAAATTGCACGTGTACTAATAAGTTATTGGTACTTAGAAAGTTATTTGTGTGTGATAAGAATTATCAATCATCATAATATTATTCTACGTCAGAGCTCACGTGTAGCTACGATTCAACCTACGTGTCTACCTAATCTGAGTTTTAACATGATATTCTCCATTTACGAAGGACATCCCGATTTACGAAGGACAATGAATAGTAATTAGATTTGCGAAGGACAATGAATAGTAATAACATAAATCGTAAGCTGAAAGAACATTAGGTTTATCAACTTGATTAATACTTAACGTTAATAGGGCGTTGATCAAATCTTAGACCCCAGAGGTCTATATCTGTGCTTTTTTTAAGTGTGTTTTTAAATGTATAAAAATATATATTTTTTTAAAAACAAGTTACCTACTTAATTAAATCCCCATAAAAAAAAAACAACTAAGTATAACAAACTGTCAATTAATATGTTAAAATAAAAAAGTCTTCTTCTTCCTTGCGTGTCGATGGTACTACACTTATATTAAACTGTGTCCATGGAGTTTCTTGCTCGTTTTTTTCCATAGGACCTTACTACGCTTTGAAATGGGCAAACAGCTTTATCTCTCTGACTGTTAGACTCCTTGACTATTCAAAAGTGCATGTAACTGAAATAAATGCTGTAAGTTTAAGTTCAATCATCAAAGCCAAGACCCGTCTCCACAATTCCAGAAATGTCACGATCATATCAAGAAAATAGGTTAAACTCAGTTTAAACTTCCAGTTAATGGAGCGCGGTGTAATCCGGCTCTAATAACCACACTAATGAGTTTTCATTCTTTCGCCATTTCCGTGGTTGAGAGTATTTCCGAGGCGCCGAGTATCTAGGATAAACTGCAGAAATTGCTCTACGGGTGAAGGAGACGGTGTTATTCTTGGAAACATTATGCATAAGGAGTAAGTGAGATAGCAAAAGGGTGCCGGATGGCTAAGATTCCTCAAATTCAAATGACTTCTCCTAGAATGTGGGGTCTCGGAGTGTTTGTTAAATGGAATATTTCATGTCGTTCATTTTTAATGTAGTTTCTTGATAGTGTTTGCACTCCCTTCTTAAGCACGAAGTTGTTATTTAAATGTACGTGACTTCTTCAATTGTTTATTTTACTCTTTAAATTATTTGCGACGGTAAAGGCAAATATTGCGAGCAAGATACTCTATTAGAGCCTTGTACGGCATTAGTTATCATAGGGTATTTGAAAGGGTAGGTAGTCAATAACGTTTATGAACTGTCAAAACATGGAATTTGTACGTGATTTGTATGAAATACAACAATGTGACGTCACAGATTTTAAAAATCAAATGGAATACTTATAAACATTAAATGCGTTTTTACAATTATATCTTCGCATAATATTTAATTTCTGTGCGGTAGGTAATGGAAGTTTTTTAGATTTCATTTTTTTTTTGACACTTTCATATAATCAATTTCAGGACAGTTTTTTTTCATCAGACTAAAACCTTCCAAAAACATGAGTGAATAGGTAGGTAACCATAATGTTTCTACTGATGGGAAACAGGCCTCTCTTTGAGAGGAACTGAACCGTAACCCACCACAAGGGCCCAGTGTCAGTTGATGTCACATGTCTTCGAATTTGTGGGTTTCCTCAGGATGTTTTCCTTCACCGTTTTGAGAGCAGTGGTGATGAAATTAAATTCACGAAGTAAAGTACCTGGGTTCGAACTCACAACCTACAACTACTAGTGGGTTACAACTGCGCGAGTGCGGATTCATGTGTGTAGGTATTGTATAATTTTCACTTGCTTAAAATCGGTAAAGGAAAACATCGTGTCGAAACCAGCATGTCTGAGAGGTATTTTTCAACAGCATGTGAAGCTAAGTCAGAGGCCCATGGGCAGCATAAAACTCTGACACCAGGTTAGTCACTAACCACACGAAACAAGAAGACTGCACGAGTAACTAAGTAAGAGAACTGTCTGTGGTCCATCCATTGTCTATGGCCGAGATACAGATTGCCAATTGTGTAATGGCTCTGAATACGAGGCTTTTTAGCTGCTTTGCACGGGTGTATTTAGTTACTAAGTATTTTTTTTTTTAGAAATGTACATTTTGTTTGTGCAGAAAAATTTTTATTCTTTCTTTAGAACTAATTTCGTTATTCCCGACCTTCGCAACAAGAAAGGTCATAACGTCATAAATTTTCCAAAAAATGCAAATACTCTGTATGATTCAAGACCGCGGGTTATTTCATCATGAGCATCCGTGACAAAGTATAAAGGCACACAGCAGCAAAGTTCTTATTAAAAACTTAGCTAGCGCTTTTTAAACATGAGCCATGCCAAGCTGAGATAACGTAGCGTGAGCAAGAGCATCAAGAGTAGTGTTGTGCAAAAGTATCGATGTTTTCCATAAATTTTTTTAGAGGGCTCTGGTTGAATTTATTTTTCACTTGCTTTTAAAGTCGATGTCAAATCTATTTCGAACAGACACAAGAAAGGCACTTTTAAACGTCAAAATGAACAAGTAAAAGAAATGATTCTTGTTGCCCCTTCCAAAAGGTAGTTTCGTATGGAGAAGAATGGGCAAGAAATTCCACCATCCGTCCGTCTTTTGCCAGCGGCTTCGCCCGTGTGTATGTAGGGAATTATCCCACGGGAAATATAAGCTTATGTGCTTTTCCAGACTATAATCTATCTCTGTGCTAAATTTCATCTAGATCTGTTTCCTAGTTTTTGTGTGAAAGAGTAACAAACATCCATACATCTTCACAAACTTTTATGTCTATAATATTAGAAGGATTGAAAACTTCCTCTTATTGTTGGTATGATCTTTAGGTACTGTTGGATGGCAAGGCATTGTTCAGGGAATGTTTTACCTATATTACGTGTCTTCTGTAAATTATTTTGCTATCTTCAAGAGTAACTGAAAATCACTTTTGTATTGTTGCAGTACGCTAATAATCTAATATATTCCAACAATCCTACTACTAACCAACAAAAATGTATCGACTCCGTGTCACATCACTACGGTGAACTCCATAAAGTCCCAGCACGCTTGCCTCCGTGCCGGCACATACGAACGACTCAATTATATTTTTCTCTGCCCATCCCGCACGACAAACATCGTGTTTGCTCTAATATATTATAAAAGTTATAAACAAAATATAATACCGCATTGCTTTACTATCATAATTTTCGGGCAATGTTACAGGTCCCGATAATTCATCGATACCAATCGCTCTTGGAAGGCTAGTGATGTCAATCCTTTTGTGTTGCGATGGAATTGAGCAATAATACCCTAATGTTGTCAAACATCTGTCAAATGTCGATATCGATGATTATTCTGCGTGTATTGTTCTCTATGTAAATTACGCGACGTAATTTTGCACTGTTGTGCCATAGATAAATTAAAAAACATTGCAGGCGTAAACAGGCCGGATTTTCCGAATCTGCGGAAATTGCGCATCGCAATAATGTCTTTCAAGTGTACTTAAAGGCTATATTTTATTGTGTGACTTCAGGTAGAGAAGACGCCATATTATTGTAACAAGGATAAGTATCTGTATTATATAATATGCTGTTTGGCGGAGGCGGAGGAGCTGGTCGCTAAGTAATAACAGCCGCACGGATTGATCCTTCAGATTAAGCTTCGCTTGCCGGGGTTGGCCTGAGGATGGGTGACCATCTTTAGATATCGAGACTCCTTCGTGCCTCGGAAAGCACGTTAAGCCGTTGGTCCCGGCTGTCATTCGTGGATCTTTGACAGTCGTTACGGGTAGTCAGAAGCCCGAAAGTCTGACAAGGTGTATCGGGTTATCTAGTTACTGGGTTGTGGAGGTCAGATAGGTAGTCGCTCCATTTAAAATACTGGTATTCAGCAGCATCCGGTTAGACTGGAAGCTGACCCCAATATAGTTGGGAAAAGGCTAGGCAGATTGATTTGGCGTAAGTTTTAATGATGCATAGATATACTTAATGCAGTAGCATCCACCAGGCACTATCTCCGTGCCGTTAGAACCGCTGCAAGCGGCGCGTGTGCTGCGTGCGTAACACCACTTCACTTCGTATTCTTATACTAAATAATAAATGACATCTATGTATGATGACGTCACCTGGCACTATCTCCGGGTCGCCATGACCGCTGTCAGCGGCGCGTGTGCTGCGTGCGTAACACCACTTCACATCCTATTCGTCACCACCTGGAACAAGCGTGAACATATCGCGTGAGTATTGGTAATAATATTTAAGACAGAGCCTTAATGTTCGGTAAATACAAGAAAAATCACCGTTCTCCTAGCGCCATTGACAAATCCCGTAACTACAGAAATAATCAGGACCTGAACCACCACGTCTTATAGCAGTATTATTTCAATATTACTTCAGTGTGAGTACAAGACGGAGCTATACAGTACGTATAGCTCCATCTCTTTCCTACTGTGTAATAATATTCAAATGCTGCTTAAGGATGTGGTGATCGGACCCCTGGGTTGTTTACATTTAAATTGCTCTTTTATTTAATTTATTCAATCACAGTTTACATTGTGTTTGAATGTGTTACAGAAAAAGAGGGTTATTAAACAAAAAAAAATTAATCAATACCATATCAGGATGGTGATTTCAAATCAGAAGTCAAAACGTATGTTATTCCATAAAAAAATATACTAAAATGAAAGTTAAAATCAGGGCAACACATGAAAAAATCGTCATTACACTATTATTGAGTCATGATTTCGTCCACGTCGTTCAGGTACCTATTGGTTTCTTGAGCTTTCCCTTTTATGTCTTTCGTCGTGCGTTTCTAGTCCACATAGTAGATCTACTATGTTTCTCTGACGAGATTCACTATTCATTACGCATCATAGATTCATTGACGTATTGCATACTTACTGAAAACCATAGTAATCATTTATACATGTATATTACACATACATCCAAACAAAATGACCTACAAAAACAGAAGTATCCAGTGTCAAATCACGACATACCTGATTACCTAACCCTATCTACCTCTGGGAATAGTATACAAACCTGGTATCTATACAATTCTACCGGTCGCCCGTGCACCGTACTCCATAGTAACAAGTCCCCGCCATACCCGCCTCAATCTTATAGCACTTAACTGATTGCTTGCTGGACGCGACTGTACCTGTCCCGAACAAATGTATACTCGTTGTGTATCATTGTACTTTTTGCTGTTGATTTATTTTCTACGTCGTCGCTCTTCTTTTGTTTTTATGGGATTGGTATACTGGGTTTCAGTCGATTGCTTACGTTGTTTAAATTAGTAACTTGTTTATTATACCAAAGATTTTGAAGTGAAACTTCTTTATCGGGGTTGGAAAAAAATTTTTCGTTACGCGTCACATTTTTCCGTTACGCGCCATCTTCTTCTTATCCCTACCACGCGTGATTCGAAGTATACTTTCTCCAGCGGAGTAGGGATATTTAACTTATTATAATGAAGGTAGGTAGGTAGGTAGGTAGGTATTTAGGTAGGTAGGTAGGTAGGTAGGTAGGTAGGTAGGTAGGTAGGTAGGTAGGTAGGTAGGTAGGTTATTAAACTTTATCTAATTTAACTTTATTTAACCAATTTCTGTAAAGTTGCATATAGTAAATTATTTTTTGAAAAATAACGTCATAAAGAAGTTTCACTTCTTACGAGTGTACGCTAGTACACGCACACATTTTTTTTAATCATCACCTAGATATAATCAACACATCCAGTCTTCTTCTGTTCGTGTGGTTAGTGACTAACCTGGTCACGAAGAAGCGATAATTATTGCTTCATCTTGCTTTTGAAAAAGCGAATATTGTCGCTTCACCTAACCTTTTTTTATTGAGGGTGGGAAATCATCAAATAACTCTGGGAGGAGCGGAAGGGTGTGTCAGACTCTTACTGACTAAAACCAATCCATGTTCCTTTCTTAGCCTTTTATGTTCAGGGGTAGCGGTTACCCTTTCGGACAGTTGAAAGGTGAAGTATGCTTATGGAGTAGGTACCTAATTATTGAAAACATCTTGACTGTCAATTTGACTTGACTGACGTTTGCTGATGATTCGCGAACTCCACTGAAAAACACGTTAACCCCAGCGGTTAATCAGTTATACAGCTAATTGTATTTTGCCACTTCAGCTTGCTTATTCTGGAGTTATGCCGACAACTTTGCCTTTCCTCTGGATCACTTCGTTCCAGATTCTATCCCTCCGAGAGAGTTTTACAGCTTAGCACTCATCAGATGGTAACATTAATGACAAAAGATCCTTGATCAACAACGGAAACCGTCCCAAATTCCGATAAGTAAGATAACTAATTAACACGAAAATTATCATAATCTCCTTGACACACTAATTGAAACAGTAACAACGCCATCTATCGCGTTACCGCAAAATTAACATGAACAAAATCCATGACTTATTCCAAATTCAAACTTAAAATGGAACGGAAATAAATTCGTCATCTCAATCTCGACATCTATTGTACAAACTCCATGCTCTTTGAACACTTAAACGTTGAAAGCATTGTAAAGAGCTCTCCTCTTCTGAAGTGCCACTTGACTCTAAAACGCCAGAAAAGCTTTTAAACAAGAAAACCTAGAGTTGGACTAGTAGCAGTCATGGGGACGTCATTGGTTTCGTCATCAGAAGGCTGAGTGGACGAATTTCCATTCAGCTTACAGAGTTGTACTAGTATCCGTGAGGACTATTTTTTTCTTTAATAAGAAAAATCTCCTCTTGACTTTATGATGAGGAAGCCAGCCAAGCCCCAAGCCAACTCTAGGTGCATGTAGTTAAGAATGAAATGCAAAATATTTATTCAGCTGTATTAATGACTTTTTTTTTAAAGCTGGGAAATCATCCAATGTCTTCTCCCGTAATTACTATGACAGTTTAAGAGGACTATTATGTTCGGAAGGCAGAAATATGTGAAACTTGTCTTTGATCGTTCTATACTATGTAGATGCTGGCAATGATTACGATAGCTTGTAAGGCAAAAAAAAACAATATTTAAAAAAAAGAACCTACGTTTTTCCGAATAATTCTAAACTTTTTGCGTATATTATTTATTTTGCAGAAACATACATACATAAATACAATACATAAGCACAGCTATAAAAAAAACATAGCTTCGCCTATTATTCCCCAAATAAATAAAGTAAATAAAAAAACATGTCTGAATTTCCGACGAAGAGGGAAATATAACAGTTAAACCCGTGGAGAGTCAGCATAGCATTTGAAATTTAGACGGACGAATGCGGAAAATGGGGCTTACTGTGAAAACACACGGGAACATGTCACGAGTGGGCCCGTACCTTGAAAATAAGATGTCGGTGCAGAAAACGAAGGAAATTATTTAGCACAAACTAAAAGGGACACAAAATATAATGTTTATATACTGGAGAATTATAGCGGTTCAAAATTTGGAGAAATCACATAAGATCAAAATTTGGAGATCTTCATACAAACATCGATTTGCACTAAAAGTAAGGTCAAATCGAGGTGTAAAGTGTAAAACGAAGCCTGCAAATTATTTTGTCAGTCGTTTTTTTTACTCATTTAATTACTCTCGGTACAACCGTTCAAAACAAAAGGCAGTTTCTTGCCGAGTGGCACTAAAGCCCAACATTATTTTGAATAAACAACTGAGATAAAACGGATTACTCGCAAAATCTCTTCTACAACATCTTTCTCACGAAAGAAAACAAAAATCCCATCATTTTTGTAAAAGTGTTCCAATTTCAAATAAACACAACCTAACGGAATATACTCTCGCGTCAATAATAGTCATATTATTACAATATTTTGACACATTTTTGAGCAAAAACATGAAAAAGTGATGTATCTAATAATCACGTAAAAAGAATAGTGTACAGCCTTGGTTTCCTAAGAAAGTGGTAAACTGGTCCTCAATAAAATAGCGTTTTTTGACACCCGAATGTCAAATACTGTTTAAAATTACAAGTCTTTATGATGCCCGGTGTAATATGACGCAATACTTTGTCTAGTAAACCAAAGGCTTAGGCCTCTACTGTTGCTGACCGTAACACATAAGACGTCATTATATTTTACAATCTAAGATAGACCAGGACCCTACTAAAATATAATTAACAACGTGAGACTTCTGTCAAAAAATGACGTTACTGACACAGTTTTATGACAGCTGTTTAATAATCTAAAAAAATCTTACAAAATTGACAGATTATCGCCTGCCGGTTATGTCAAATGGCCTCCAAATTGGACAATCACAAATTAAACGAACCGCAGCGTCTTCGCCCCAATTTTCCCCCCGAGGGTGCAATTACCCACTAGAGTGCAATTTGTCCAAGCCAGCCGGTCGAGTATCCTCGCCGTTGAAACTAAACTGAACTTGTAGTTTTGTGAACGAACCGACTCCCGGTTCTTTTTTTGAAATTTTTTTTTTTTTAACTAGCTCGAAAGTACTCGGGTAATGAAAATATTCAGCCGCCTTTTTACAGTGGTGGAAATGAGCGCTGGATTTTTGTAAAAATATGAAATTTTTAGCACTAAATAATTATTTTTTTCTATTTTTAAATTTCTCGGATTGCATAACTACCAACAAGCGATATTTCTAAATGATATATTTTTATAGAGATTTCTAAAGACTAGTAAGGCTCGTATTTATCAATGAAAATAAGATACCTACACATCGACCTAAATTTAATTTAATTGATAATAATATATTCGAAACTATGCATTTCTGGACCACATATTCTAGGACTTTTTATAGTATTTTCACTTATAGAGAGTACAACCCTAGTGTACCCCAACACGTTGTATTACAACTCTTACGAATCTTCTTCAACATGATTCAAAACCTCAACAAAACATTAGCTACCTCGCACACTGAAGTTCGCAGCCTTGTACCCGTTCAAGGACCAACCGGGCCTAGCTCAAGGACACGCTTTGTTCGTGACCACACACTATCGCGAATGTTTGCGTTCTTCGAATGTGTACGCAGTCAAGTCAATAGTTTATTGCTGGATTACTGTAGGCACTTTCGTGTGGTCCTTGTATTTAAGTCTACGATTTTCGCAATTTCTTATAGTATGATAGATTCGCGGTGTAATAATTGACTATTTGAAACGTTAAAAAAAAAAAGACCGCTCCTCTTAAAACTTATATCACCGTGCAGAAATTAAATATTATACGAAGATAATATAATTGTAAAATTGCATTTAATGCTAATAAGTATTATATTCGATTCAAAAAAATTGTGACGTCACATTTTTATATTTCATACAAACCACGTACAAATTCCGCGTTTTGACAATTCATAAAAAGTAATGTTATTGAATACCCTTTCAAATACCCAATTGTGGATGAATTTTAACATCATTTTTCTAATTCTAATCAGCCTTTTCTGTAAAAAAGTTCACTGTGAGAACTTTGGTGAAGTGAACTTGAAGTGAGCTGTCAATAATGTTAATCTCCGGCGTCAGGTGGAATTACAGCACACTTCATCTAAACTGAATTCGGCTGTACTAGGATATCTGACATTGACCGTCCGCGTGCTTGAGAGATATTTCTCAACAGCATGTGAAGGTAAATCAGAGATCCATGGGCAGCATAAGAAAAAACTCTGACACCAGGTTAGTCACTAACCACACGAAAAGAAGAAGAAGATCGTATGAAAATTTAATTTGGATTCTGAAACGTCTTGCCTCACGCATAGTCATTCTTAAAGTCTCTAAAACCAAACAATATTGTTATTTTACATCATCTTTCCATAGTGTCGTATCAGACCCTATATTTTGTATTATATTAATTTCGAATCGATGACAAATGAAGTCTATTTTGTATAAAAATATCACTCAACACTTGACTTACGTGTATATGTTACACCTTGTATAACAAGGCGTGTAACGTATAACACTCTGTAAACCAGACTTCTTACACCTATAACATAATAATTCGCGTAACATACTGTATAACGCGACGTTTAAGGCGTCCCTGTATAACACGTGCGATCACTTGTCAGCTATTGATTTTGGGCCGTGCCCCCGGACGGAACAAATACGGAGTTTTTACTTAACTGTGTAACTCAGGTATGGATGTTGACTGTAGCCTCCACGTAAATCTACGTGAATCTACGCACACATACGTATTGTCGTACGCCTCTTAGAAACGTTACGTCACGTTTACCCGGGCCGATTTTTCTGAAATTAACTTAGAAATCGTCATGTACAGTCAACAGCAAAAGTAGATGATCAAAATCAGCAACTCAATACTAATGAACGGAGTTCGCGTCAGAACTGTGTGGCGTCGGAGTGATTCAAAGTATATGATTGTAAATTATACCAAACATTTAGTACTAGTACAGCTGTCATATATTAGTGATCAGTTATAACTCCAAAAGTTATAAACACAATTCGCATCAGAACTAAGAAGTAAAAAAAATTTTCAAAACTAGTGAACAGTCCACGATTGTTACTTGGAAAGCAATAAAGATATTGAGTATTGAGTACAGTTGAAATTAAATTATGAAACTGAGGCCACGTAATCATGAAGCAAATAATTCTTATTTTTAATTAGCCCAGTAATTTTGTTTGTTATGTTTTACGGAAAAGCTGAATTTGATAAAGATTTGCATATTTAATAATATATGCCAAATTTCATCCAATTGAACCCCGAAAAAAGCATAATTATGTTAATTAAAAATCATATAATTTAAAAACTTTACTATATTAATTGTTTTTTTTTGGAACTTCTGTCAAATGTTCAAAAGTAGCTGATGTGATACAAAACGATAATTCAATAAATATTATTATCTTTGTATGTTCGCGAATTTATGTCAATGTTCAAAAGTAGCTGATGTGATACAAAACGATAATTCAATAAATATTATTATCTTTGTATGTTCGCGAATTTATGTCAATGTTCAAAAGTAGCTATACAGTAGCGGCTACAGTATATTAAAAACGGAAGGTAGATTGATATTTTTATCTCTAGTCTAGTCTATTGACACTGCTTGCAATGTTCTAAAGTAGCTGATGCGATACAAAATCATAACTGTAGCCGACTGGGCATTGAGTTATGATTTTGTATCGCATCAGCTACTTTAGAACATTGTAAGCAGTGTCAATAGACTCGACTAGAGACAAAAATATCAATCTACCTTCCGTTTTTAATATACTGTAGCCGACTGGGCAAAAGCAATTATTGAGTTATGATTTTGTATCGCATCAGCTACTTTTGAACATTGACATAAATTCGCGAACATACAAAGATAATAATATTTATTGAATTATCGTTTTGTATCACATCAGCTACTTTTGAACATTTGACAGAAGTTACAAAAAAAAACAATTAATATAGTAAAGTTTTTAAATTATATGATTTTTAATGAACATAATTATGCTTTTTTCGGGGTTCAATTGGATGAAATTTGGCATATATTATTAAATATGCAAATCTTTATCAAATTCAGCTTTTCCGTAAAACATAACAAACAAAATTACTGGGCTAATTAAAAATAAGAATTATTTGCTTCATGATTACGTGGCCTCAGTTTCATAATTTCATTTCAACTGTACTCAATACTCAATATCTTTATTGCTTTCCAAGTAACAATCGTGGACTGTTCACTAGTTTTGAAATTTTTTTTTACTTCTTAGTTCTGATGCGAATTGTGTTTATAACTTTTGGAGTTATAACTGATCACGAATATATGACAGCTGTACTAGTACTAAATGTTTGGTATAATTTACAATCATATACTTTTGAATCACTCCGACGCCACACAGTTCTGACGCGAACTCCGTTCACTAGTATTGAGTTTCTGATTTTGATCATCTACTTTTGCTGTTGACTGTACAATTTCAACATGAATGAAACAAATATTCTGATTTAAAAGAGTATTCAGCTGCATCCGGTTAGACTGGAAGCCGACCCCAACATAGTTGGGAAAAGGCTAGGCAGATTAATTCTGATTTAAAAGAGTGTCAATGGAGTTTCTTGCCCGTTTTTCTCCATGGGTACCTACTGCTTTGGAATGGGCAACTGCTTCATCTTTCTGACAGACCGGCCCCTTGACAATTCAAAAGTGCCTGTAATTGGTTTATTTGAAATAAATGCTTTGAGTTTGAGTCATTTAAAACGTTTAGACGATTCTTATTAAGTAGGTATTAAAAAGTTAGCATTGCCATTCAACGTGGCAATGCTGCCAGTCTTCTAGGCAAGTTTCCGGATGACAGTGATGCGGACGGGTACTTCGACTCCGTTCCTCAATTCAAATAATTTTTGCCACAAAATCTTCACCTGGGCTTGAAATATCGACGATAAAAACTAGATAAGCTTTTTTTTTCTTTCCACCTAAACGAAATATTAAGGAAAGAACGACATGGATCCTCTATCCAGCTCAATCAACACTTTATCTTCCATCCTATCCCTCAGGAGCAAAACTTAGCGTTGCATATCCAATAACACGATCCCCTAAGGAGTTTGCAGTTCAACTTTCTCACTCATAAAGAGATATAAGAAAATCTTTTTGCACTTTACGGTAGTACCTAATCGTTTTTCTTCTTCAAATCAGTTTTTTTTTTTTTCAAATAATGACAAAAGTTCTACAAATGATAGCCGGGTCCAACGGCGGAACGTTCTTTGCGAAGCACGGAGGAGTCTCGGTATGTAAAGATGGACACACATCCACGTACCAACATCTCTCTGTCAGTGTAATTAAGAATATTTTTATGCACCATATTTGAGTAACACGCTTTCAATCGCAATCCGAAGAATTTTGTAGGAAATTTCTAATCCATTGCTTCATGTTTGAAAATTTGTTCACTCGACAACGTAAATACGCATTGCCTTTGTAAATGAGCAATTACCCCGCACAGCTTCATTCTTCCGTTGAGTTTCTCTATGGGTCATGGCTATTACCCTCCAGGCTAGCCGTTAAACATAGTATACCTAATAGGGTTGTTTAAAATATTGACATCCACGATACGGTTGCGAGTTATCAAAAGTTGACATCCATGGATGCGGATTATTAGAAGTTCACATCTCACAAAGTTCATTTTTTGAGGGTGGGAAATCATCAAATGACCCCTGCATGGGGCTCTAGGTAGAATAGAAGGGAGTGTCAGATTCTTATTTCTTACTTACCAAAACCCATCTATGTGTCTTCCTTAGCCCTTTATGTTCCGAGCACAATCCCGCTAACCCGGCAGGCTTCAGCCCTGATGGGCCCCCTTCTTAATGCTGATATCTCTTCTGCCGACGGTGAGTAATGATTCGCCCACGGTGGCCGGGAATCGCCACGCGACTCCCGACGCCGGGGGCGTCTCCTGCGGCGACTGGGACGTGAGGCTCTGTCCCTCAACCATCCCGCCACGTCCTTCGCTAGCATGACTGCTTCGCAGAAGGAGGTGACTACCTCCCACTCCCTCTCACTCCGGACCATGGCTTGAACCAGGGCCGGACGCGAGAGATCGCCGCCGCTGCCAATCGCAGCTCCGCTAAAGCGGGGCAGACCTCCACCGTATATTTTCACCGTGTCCTCATCCCTACCACCCCTGGTAAGCGGGATTGTCCGAAAGGGTTACCGCTACCCCGGAACATAAAGGGCTACGGAAGGAAAATGGATGGGTTTTAGTAAGTAAGAGTCTGACACTTCCTTCCGCTGCACCCAGAGCGGGAGCAGTCATTGGATGATTTCCAAGCCTTGAAAAAAAAAAACCCTACCACCCCTGATACCTACATTCATAGAAATACCTACATCAAAATTGTTCACATCAATTCTTCATTTAATATTCATTTGAGCACATTACTCCACACGCTTGCTTCAGTATTACGTGTCGCTGACATAAATCCATGTTTCCCTCAGAAAATAATAGTTCATCAATTATTAGTGTCATTTAGTGTCGATATGATAAATGGTACTTTAATGATTCTAACTATTGGTATTATGTTATAGGTATTCCACTGATAATGGTTTTATACGTGGTGTGAAGTAGGCTTTAAATTTTATGTGATTTTGTAGATGATCAAAAGTCTAGTTGTTGCTTTGTGTTGAATAGGAATTATAACATAACTTATCATTCCAGAAATAAGGCAACCTTCTTTTTTTTTTCTTTTTATCTATACTCTATTTTTATTGCATTGCATAAATGTTTAAAATAAGGATGTTAACGAATCAACTAATTCTAATAAATAATAATAAATAATGGTATGGAAAAAACGATAAACCATTTTAAAAGAGTAACAGAGGAGTTTCTTGCCCATTTTTCTCCGTACGAAACTACCTTTTGGAATACCTTAATAACAATAATACCTTTTCCACTAGAATCAATTAGGATGTTCAAAAGTGCCTTTCATGTGCTTATTTGAAATAAATGACTTTGACTAAGAAAAACACCCTAAGGAAAAAAAAAGAATAAAAATAGCGTCTAGTTTTTCACTAAACTCCGTATTTTCCTCCCAGACTAACGAGAAGAAATATGAAAAATAAAACAAACGTTATTGCACAGGAAATTAAGGTTCGGTCGCCAGCATCGAGTTATCTCGAACTGTCACATTTCTCCAAAGGATTTAAAACCTTAAAACGTTGGGCGGAAAGTTTAAAATCGATTGAGAAAATTTGACAGCTTGTGGTAACTTGATCCCTCGTCGTTGGCTTTAAGCGATTTTCTAGTTATTTACCGGCTAACACAGCTTACTGAAGTGTTTATACAAGTTTCCTGGATCGAAGGAGGTTGCTCTACTTAAGGCAGCAAAGAGGTTTTGTAATTTCTTTTAAGGGTTCTGTACCCGGAGTGCGCTAAACGGAATCAAGTAACTAAACTTCCGCTATTCGTCTGTCTGTCTCTCATCGGGCTGTATCTCATGGACCGTAATAGGTAGACAGTTGAGTTTTTTATAGACTGTGTATTCCATTTTGCCGCTTTAACACCAAAGTACTGCAGTATTTTTTTAAATATTTATTATAAATATGTTACGGTCGTACGGAACCGTTCGTGTGACAGGCCGGCTTACTGTTAACCAGTTCCGTTTTTCTTTTTGTGTCTTTTCGTTTTAAATTGCGGCCAGGTCGTGGTTTAATAAAATAGTTGGCTTGTAATTGGTTTTATTTTGCAGGACTGGTTTTTAAGTTGTTATTTTTTTGCAATGGATTGTTACCTACTGACTTTACTGTAGTCCTTTCGACAGCATTGATAACCTAGTGGTGTGACCGTCGGACTGCTAAGTCATAGGTCTCGAGTTCGAACCCAAGGCACGCACCTCTGATTTTAGGGATTCATGTGCGTATTGTATAAATTATCACTTGCTTAAAGATCGGTGAAGAAAAACATCGTGAGGAAACCAGCACGTCTGTGAGATATTTCTCAATAGCATGAGAAGCTTATTAGTCAGAGGCCAATGGGCAGCATATAAACTTACGACACTACGTTAGTCACTAACCATACGAAAAGAAGAAAGAACCTTTTCTTGATAGTAATAATAATAATAATATCCTTGGACATTTCACACAACGCCATAGAGTCGCATGGATCGATCCATCAGGTTAAAGCTACGCTTGCCGGGGTTGGCCGTGGATGGGAGACCATCTTTACATAACTGGACTCCTCCCTGCCTCGGAAAGCCCATTAAGCCGTTGGTCCCGACTGTCATTTGTGCATCTTTGACAGTCGTTACGGGTCGTCAGAGGCCTGAAACTCTGATAGCCAGTGTTACTAAGGGGTATTGTATTACTCGAGACTGGGTTGTGGAGGTCAGATAGCCCGTCGCTCCATGTAAAATACTGTTAGACTGGAAGCCGACCTCAACATAGTTGGGAAAAGGCTAGGCAGATTGATTGAGTTTTAAAGCTTACGAAGCTTTTATTTTGTTAATTGGTTAAAAATAACAAGTCCAGAGGAGCTCGTATGAATATCGCAAGTTCAATACTGACTTTGTGCTGTAAACGAAAAAACCATCCGGACCAACGAGTACTACAAATCTCAGAAACCACAACCAACGCGCCATAATGAATTATGGCACTCATTCCTCATATTATTATGTTTATCTTGCTCTCCACCAAAACATAAACAATAATTCGACCACAATCATATCTACAAGAAAAACAACCGACCAAATACCCTATTTTCCGAACCCAGACAAATAAGAAAGTCTACACATAAATATTATTTACCTACAAACCCAATTTTTTGCCGGCAGACGGCAAACTGTGCCGTTGCGTCATCACCAACCTAGCACACTTCATCGGACGGCAAAAAAACAAAAGATAAAGCCTTAATATATTCAGTGGAATACCAGCCATGGTCTGCACGCGACCTATTGGGGGTGAAGCGAGGTTTTTGGTAAGCTGAGCGGAGTTTCGGTGGAGCTGAGCGGAGTTTTCTTGGAGCTGAGCGAGCATTTGATAACTGGTAAAGGTGTCTGCAATTCTAGATACGTACGTGCATAAGATCACGCTTTGATTCTCAAAGGGGTTTGGTAGAGATGTACTCATAATAATAGTCACCCCCCTGCCATTTTAACTATGTATATAACATTAAATTGGTCAGGCAGGGGACTTAGTTTTTCCATAGTTTTAGGTACCCAATCTACTATAGCCACCCAACCTCATAGCCCAAAATGTTTTGTTTCAATTTTCTGTAATAGTCCTGCAGCGACCGGGGATTGACCGTGGCTGTACTTGCATAGTGCATGCAGGGATAATCGTCGGTTGGTGCCTCCTCATCATTTGGCTTCGGCCCTTCGTATGCCTTCCAAAGGTCCGGGACCCCAGGGTCCCGAGAAAAGTCAAAGACAAAAATATAATAATAATAAAAATAATAAAATTATAACTTTATTTCAGACTATAAGGTCCATAGGACCCACATTTCACTAGTTTTGTTTAAGTTCCAAGTACTTAATAGGTGGCGAGCCTATGGCAATGAAACGGGCAAAGATCCAGACTCAGCAGCCCGGACTCTGGATTCGTGCCCGATTGATTGCAATTCAAAATGTTCAGCAGTAGCGCTGGCGACCACTAGACCAACGAGGCAGGATAAGGATATAGTAAATCTTTTATTATTATTGGATCTTTATCTTTATTTCTCTTCATAATGTTTTAAAATGTGCCTCGTATTTGTGCAAAATTAACAGTTTTTCTTTCTGTTTATTAGTATTCTATTAAGTATCAGACTCTCACTGACTAAAACCCATCCATGTGCCTTCCTTAGCCCTTTATGTTCCGGGATATTGGTAAACCTTTCGGACAATCCCGCTTAATAGCCTAAGCTTAAGATATAGACTTTCACGAAACCACTAAAAAACACTGCTCTGTTCACTAGTAAAAGTTAAATAGATGATGCTAAATAATTACTGGGAAACAACTTTACGAAGCTACACTGAAGGAGAGTTTGGATCTCAAACATCGTGTGTTGAAGAGGCATAACAAATAATATGGCCGGAGAGATATTTGCACGACCCCGAATGTTTGAGCTACTGAACCATCTGAATAATATATATTATCAACGTCACAGAGAATGTTAAAGAGAAACTCGTGTATTTGTAAGTTTCTGCCTCCCTGGCCTTTTCCCAACTATGTTGGGGTTGGCTTCCAGTCTAACCAGATGCAGCTGAATACTAGTATTTTACATGGAGTGACTGCCTATCTGACCTCCACAACCCAGTTAGTCTTTTTCTTCTTTTCGTGTGGTTAGTGACTAACCTGGTGTCAGAGTATTTATGCTGCCCATGGGCCTCTGATTTAGCTTCACATAAGAAAAAACCTTGATTAAGAAATACCTCGCCTCAGTAACTGGGTAACCTCGATACCCCTTGGTAAGATTGGCTTTCAGACTTCCGGGCCTCTGACGGTAACGACTGTTAAAGATCAACAAATGACAGAGGGGACCAACGGCTTAACTTAACGTATTTGTAAGTTCCTAATATTCTTTATTTTTTGTATGAATAATACGGATAGACTGAATATGTAGAAGTGATGTTAGCTATTGCGTTGTCCACAGGCGTATTCTGGGAAACTAAGAGACCGGGTTTTAGTTTATATAAAAAAGTAGTTTTATTACCTACTTTAAGTTGTACAAGAAAACACTTATCTAAACACTATGCAGCATTACAACTAGGAAGACAAAGGAGTATTTACGATGAACTCTGGCACCCAGTGTGAGGTTTAACTTGTGTTAAGGGTGCCAGCGTCCTTGCCTATGATTTGAACAATTAAAATAGTTGTAAGACGAGCACAGTATAGCATTATTAGATTATAGAACATTTACTAGCTAATGCAACTAAATATTATCAATTTCAAGTAGAATAGGACCCGGGACCTCATACTCAGCGGAAACGATTGTGACCACAAGACCAGTGGTATCAGCCCCACCTTACGAGTAGTAGGTCGTAAGTTCCAACCCAGATAGGCAGAACTCCTCAATAACTCCTCAAGCATACCTCCCCTTTCAGCGGAATTGTCCGAAAGGATTACCGCTACCCCGGAACATAAAGGGCTAAGGAAGGAACATGGATGGGTTTTAGTCATTAAGAGTCTGACACTCCCTTCCGCTCCACCTACAGTGGGAGGAGTAATTTGATGATATCCCAGCATCTAAAAAAAATCCTCCCTTAACAATGGGTGTATAAAATTAATATAGACGACCGTTCTAATAACTTTCAAACTACCTTAAATTTGTTGTCTTGTACTAGACTTAAACAAAAAGAAAATATCAGTTAGAAGTATTTGCAGCGAGTTAAGCGGAACTAAGCTAGAAATGAGTTGCGCGTCAAGCGGAACTAAGCTAGAAATGAGTTCAAGCCGCCACACCCCTCGGCGGCAATCGGAAAGTTTTTATAGCAGCAAACGTAGAAAAACATCTTATCAACACGCCCTGAGGTTCTCAGTACTGACGGGCACAAAAGTGTTAAGTCAGAGCTGCGAAATCGTGAATCGTATTGTGAAGTATTACTGTAACTTACCCGGTCTGAAAGGGAATCATATGTGAGACTTTAAACCAATGCCTTTAAGATTCTCGACTCATTAGCAAATCAGTCATACAACAGTTGTTGATGACGTAACTAGTTGCAAGCAACACCATTCCATGGAGGCTTGTTAGATGGCCTAAACATCGAAACAATGAACTTCACCCGCCGCGGATAGCAGGCTAGCGAAGGAGGTGGTGGGACGTTTGGGGGAGAGGGCCTCACGTCTCAGTGTGACGACGTCCCAGCCACTGCAGGCACGAGGTTGCGGTCGGTGAGTACTGAGTAGCTCACCGTCTGATCAGGACCAGCCCAGTACCGGGCAGGGAGTATGTATTCCATGTGCGCCTCAAAGAGATGTCAGTGTTAAGGAAGGGACCCGTTAGTGCCGATCCCTACCAGGTCAGCGGGATTATTCGAAAGAGCCAAGAAACACAAGCCCCGGAACAAAGAGTGAACGAAGGAAAATGTATGGGTTTTAATCAGAAAGAGTGTGCGTGTATATGTCCCTTCCGATGCCAACCCAACCACCAGCCCCCCAGCTGCTGCAAAATTTGATGATTTCCCACCTTTCCAAAAAAGAAAAAGTGGTATCGGCCACGATTTATGAGTCGTGTGTGTCGTGAGTTCCAACCAAGACTTCACTTCATGACCACTGCTCTCAAAACGATAAAGGAAAACATCGTGGCCAAACGGGCACTTCATAGAACCACGAATTCGAAGACTATCCCGAACCTGCACTTGCGAGGTGGATTATGGTTCAGCAGTGGATACATCATAGGCTGACCGAACTACACTCGAGAGCAATGAATCCGGGTCACTTAAAGAATGTTAAAAATCTCGGAAACTAAAAATGATAGGTTAATGCAATAAATTGTATTTAATAGACAATGTAATACTCCTTAAATGAAAGTAAAAAAAATATGAGTCACCATACATTTTATTAACACAAAATTACATAAAGAAAAAAACTGCTGATCTCTCCTTAAAACAAAAATAGGAAACATGAAATTTTTGAACTTTATTACGATTTTCTTGAATTTTAATACTTCGTATTGCCTCCTCGTGCTTCCATTACTGCGTTTACGCGGTTTGGCATGCTGTACACCAAGTTCCTTATACGATTTTGGGGAATATTCTCCCATTCCTCTGTGAGAGCAATTTTGAGCTCACGAAGCGTGATTGGGGGAGGGTTTCGTTGTTTTACGCATCTGCCTAGCTCGTCCCAAGCATGCTCGATCGGGTTGATATCCGGGCTGCGCGCTGGCCACTCCATACGAGTAATGTTCATCTCTTGAAGGTAGTCATTCACAATCCTACCTGTATGAGGTCGGGCATTGTCATGCATAAATATAGCATCCTCACCTAAATCCTACTACTATTATAAAGGCGAAAGTTTGTAAGTATGGATGTATGGATGTTTGTTACTCTTTCACGTAAAAACTACTGTATAGATTTGGATGAAATTTGACACAGAGATGGTTTATATCCTGGATTAACACATAGGATATTTTTTATCCCGGTAGAACATTCCTGTGGGATAATTTCCGACCTCCACGCGAGCGAAGCCGCGGGCAGAAGCTAGTTGACCATAAATGGACCAACGTGATCATTGAGGATTTCTTCCACATATCTTACGCTAGTTAAAGAGCCGTTTTCTATGATCACCAGCTCTGTGCGACTTTCAGAAGAAATTCCGGCCCACACAAGTACAGACCCACCACCGTAGGCTACTTTTTCTTCGATGCATGCTTGCTTGAATCTTTCCCCTGGTCTTCGATACACTCTGTGTCTTCCATCGTGCTTGTAGAGCATAAATTTTGATTCGTCGGAGAACATAACTTTTGACCAATCTTCAATACTCCAATTTACGTGGCCCTGGGCATATCTTAGTCTTGAAATACGATGCCCACGCTCCAGTTTAGGGCCGTTTGCAGGTCTAAGGGGTTTTAAGTTAGATTCAGCAAGCCGACGTCTTACTGTCCATGCACTTGGGTTACTTCCTCCGAGGCGTCGAAACTGATTT
Source organism: Hyppa rectilinea (assembly GCA_951799385.1). Lineage (NCBI taxonomy): Eukaryota > Metazoa > Arthropoda > Insecta > Lepidoptera > Noctuidae > Hyppa > Hyppa rectilinea. The sequence continues at coordinate 4,776,851 of OX637302.1, read as the reverse complement.
GTGAGTTCAGTTCCTGTGAGAAAGCGATTTCGAAGCATGGTGTTCACCAAGTATCGGTCTTCTCGTGCTGTGGTACACCTGGTTCTGCCCGTTCCTGGTCTGCGTAGGTTAGAACCAGTTTCTTCGTAACGTCGGAGAACTCTTTGTACTGTTGACAGCGACACACCGACAGTCCTGGCTGTATCGCGCTGACTCCGGCCGGTTTCCAGCATTGTAAGTATTCTGGTGCATTCTTCAGGCGTAAGCGACATAATTTCAGCTTGAATAATGAATATAGAGCACTATCAACATGGTTTATGTACCCACATAAATGACAGATTACAAACAAAAGCAAAACCAAATGCTGTAATTTCGTAGTTCCATCTTCGAAAGTGGCTCTTTTTCAAATTTGATTTTTTTATGATATAACTTTACAAAAACTAAGAAGTTTTAATACCTTCGTTTAAGGAGTATTACATTGTCTATTAAATACAATTTATTGCATTAACCTAGCATTTTTAGTTTCCGAGATTTTTAGGATTCTTTAAGTGACCCGGATTCATTGCTCTCGAGTGTATGTATATACTTATACATCCAAAACTGCATGTTCACCAAAATTCCCTACATCAACTTATTTCAAAGCATTTTTGTCGCCGCCTCTACCGCCTAATAAAGTACTCGAGTCGTTCGAGGCGGCGGTAGTGGGGCGGGGCCACCTCGTCCAACTAAATGTAACAGTGACCTGATAACTTACCACACTTAGTTCAAGTTTTTATGTGCTACTATTGGAACAGCAACCTTTGTGGTGTAGATGGTGTAACTTATATGTCCGCCGAAGAACTGGCAGTCATAGACAATTTGGCGATGGATTTAGTTATTTTTGAAAATTCGAAAAAAATTTTTTCTTTCGCCTACGTCAACAGTCCATTGTTTTTTTCAATGTATGTATGTTGACCTTGTATATTAACGACTGCAGGAGTTATTATGTAAAGCTCACTCCCAAATCTCTGTTAACACTGTATGGTATCCGTTTCCCAGTAATAAGGTCTCATAAGATTACCAAGGTGTATCGCCGTATTGCCCAGTTACTGGGTTGTGGAGATCAGATAGGCAGTCGCTCCAAGTAAAATACTGGTAGACTGGAAGCCGACCCCAACATAGTTGGGAAAAGGCTAGGCAGATGATGGCAGATGATGAAGGTTGTAAAGGTATTACATGCCATATACCCTTGAAATCATCAGCAATGTTACCTAACAGGTGAAAATGTAATACTGGCAGTAATCATCAGTTTCTCAAAAATTGAATCGATCTGCCTAGCCTTTTCCCAATTGTTTTGGGGTCGACTTTCAGCCTAATCACAGATGAATTCCACTATTTTACATGCAGCGACTGCCTAACTGATCTCCACAGCGCAGCTGCTGTGTAACGCGATACTCCTTGGTTAGACTTCTGACAACCCGTAACGAGTGTCAAAGACGAATGAGAACCTTTACTTAAAGTGAAACGCTGAACGGCCTGAAAAAAATACCAGGTCTATCTTTCCATTGATCTTTCTCTACTCATGTAGACATCCATATTCATACTCAAAACTTCTCTTACGATATTTCCCTTGCTCCCCCGCATCACATGGCGATACCATGACAACCAACCACACAACTTTTCAGTCAACGATGTCACTTTCAGACTTCCTCTTCTAGCAAAACCAGGTTCTAATATTGACTCTGTTTACACTTGAAAAGAACTGCAGATAATCAATAAGCATTTGGTGATGTCAATTTCGTACCTCGGATCGCATGTGGCGAATCAAATAACTTTTTTAATGCCATAATCATATTTTTACGAGCAATAGCTTCCGCATTGCGATATGAATGTCTAAATTATACGATAGAGTGTCTCCTAAATTGTTTGCCTGCTTTATTTTATTATAAGTTTCTGTTCGAAGTAAACAATGATATTCCGCCGAAATTCGAGGCATTGTTTTTAATAGAATTTGTTCTGTTTTGTATTTGCTTTCATCGATATAATAGACGTGGTGATAGAATGTGTTTTTGTTCAAGCAATGAGTGTATTCTTTCTGATCATTGCATACAAGTCTTTTGTTTGCAATCAAAGTAGAAATAAACATCATCATCATCTTTCTGTTCTGTGATCTTTCAAGACACTTATAGTACTTAGTTTTATTTTTATCACAATAACAATACAATTGGCGCGCGCAAAGTTCAATGAATTTCGCACCCGATCAGCTGTTAGCAGTTATTGAGTATACATACAAAAAAAGTTTCTTTGGGAAAGTTGATTGTATACAATCACGTGTTTAAATATCGGTCACTAATTACCTTATATAAACATTTATACATATATTTCCCCGTTATTTTAGTCATCGGCACGCTAAGAAAAATCTCAATAATTGAGACTCCCACGGCCTTGCGCTCATTTGTATAGACAGACAGTCTTTTGAAACATTTTCTAATCCCGAAAATGATATATACCGGGTCATTTTTCAATGACCGTCCAAATTTTCGCAGGGTGTTCTACCCATGAATGTGAACAACTTTCACTATGGGACCAACTCTGAAATCCCGAAAAAAAAATCAGCTGTTTCATACAAAATATCAATACCTACTCGACTAAAATGTATGAAACAGCTGATTTTTTTTACGTGATTTCAGAGTTGGTCCCGTAGTGAAAGTTGTTCATATTTATGGGTAGAACACCCTGCGAAAATTTGGACGGTCATTGAAAAATGACCCGGTATATCACACACATAGATCGAGGTGGCTCTAGAAAAAGATGTCTGGAAGGATATGGGGGACGCGTTTTCTGAGCAGTGGGACAGTATAGGCTAATTAAAAAAAAATGCTGTCTATATATCCTTTATTTCAATCCAGGGGGCCAAGGGTCTGTCACACTCCTACTGACTAAAAACTACCCCAGTGTTCCCTCTCAAACCAGTGCAGGGGGTCGCAGGACCATACCATCCTTCCGCATCCCCAGCTTTTTTTTTGAGGCTGAGAAATCATCCGATGACTTCTCCCTCTCTGGGTGGAGCGGAAGGGAGTCTGAAACTCTTACTGACTAAACATCATCCATGTTCCTTCCGTAGCCCTTAATGTTCCTCGGTAGCGGTAACACTTTTGGACAATCCCGCTTACCCGGCAGGCTTGGCCCTAAAGGGCCCCTTCATATGCTATATATATCTCTTTGTGGTACGCGTGGAACATATACGCGCCATCCGGCACGGGCCTGGTCCTGATCGAACGGTGAGACACCCATTACTCACCGCCCGCAGGCCCGCGCCTACGGTGGCCGGGAGTCGTCACGTGTCTCCCGACGCCTGGGGTGTCTTCCGCGGCGGCTGGGACGGGAGGACCTTTCACTCTCCTATCCCGCCACCTCCTTCGCGAGCATGACTGCTTCGCAGAAGGAGCCGCCCAAGCGGGGCAGGTTTCCAACGTATGCTCTACCGTGTCCTCTGGGCGATCCTCGCAGTGATGACACCCGGGCATTTCCGCCCGCTTGATTATGTGCAGGAACCTCCCGAAACATCCATGTCCGGTGAGGACCTGCATCAGGCGGTAGGTGAGGGTGCCGTGACGCCTCTCTAGCCGCTCCTCAAAGAGGGGCCTTACCGCCATTATCGTGGCGTGCCCTGCGCTGGGTTGCGACATTTGCTGTTTCCAGGCCGCCATGAGATCACACCAGAGGTCCGTTTGCTCCGCCGCAATTTGCCGCGGAAACGGAGTTTCCCCCCGGCTTAGTACCTCCGCGCGCCACTCGTACAGGCGCGCGAGGAATGCATCCTCGACTGCATCCCCGACTGCTGTCAATTATCCTAGTCGAACCTCGGCGAACATTAAACTCTAAAATTGAACGTGAGCAGTGCCAAATCATAAAGATTTGAAACCTCGTTCTAAAATTTTACAATGTGATTAATAAAAATCAAATTAGAAAGGCCGAAGTGGGTCAGTACTGGAAACACGTGGCAAGTCAATTAAGCACGAAACTAACTTCGTTTAAATTCTCTTAAGAATGAAGTTTAATACGATTGTAGCTGGGAGAGCAGTTGTTAGATTATTGTTATAAAAACCTACTTAAACACTTCTAAGTATATGTAAGGGCGAATTTCACCAAAAAAACGCCCTTAATGAATTAGTCTGAATCAAAGTTTTTCTTCCCAAAACCACGCAATCACTTTTCGAGCTTTCGGCCATATTGTTCAATTTTGGTTATTTCTCTTATTATAGAATATTAGGCTTTTGACTACTTTTACTATTTTACGTCTATTTTATAATATGCACCTTATTTATGCAGAATAAATACTTTTCCTGTCTTTCTTTAATCAATCGCCTAAACTACATAATACTTATTCAATATCGCCAACTCAATTTACACATAACAATCACGCATGTAATCCAGAGATTTTGCCAGTTATATGTTAGCCCCATGTAATGAGGGAGAGCTTTTTATTATCGACCGGGCCTTTCGGGCTGCTCAATTGAGTATTTGACACGGTCAAAAATAAAATGAAATCACATAGAAAAAAGACCTCTCATCTTAAAAAACTTCCATCACCGTAGGTACATACAGAAATTAAATATTATGCGAAGATATAAATGTAAATTGCATTTAATGCTAATAAGTATTCAAAAAAATTGTGACGTCACATTGTTATATCTCATACAAAACTCGTACAAATTCCGCGTTTTGACAATCCATAAAAAGTAAATTCAAACCCAATAAAACCGCCAACCTAACAATCCATCATTGACAATAGAGATACCAATATTCGAAGTTTAAATGTTTCAACTCAGTTCCAAGACAATGGCGCTAGTTGCAATAGATACATATGTCGGCCCGTGTCGGCCTCCGGAAATTGGCCCCACAGAGCTTTGCCTTTGCCTCTGTCGCTGCAAAGAGCATGTGTGGCTTGACTTTTGACCCATTGAACATAAGAGCGTGAGTGTTTAAAAGGCAAAATGTAAAGTTACTTTGCGTATTTTTAGGTTCGTGCTATTTTAGGTGCCTGCAGTCTTTCATGCGCTTTTTCAGTCGTTTGTAGTGGTTGTTGCAATTTTAGCACTAGGCATTCTGGAATTTTGAGAAACATGTTTTTGCAAACTCTAGGTAATAATTAAAAAAAAGTCATACTTCTAATTGCTTTATATAAGGTTGATGTCGTTTAACTATGGCTTAATGTCACTAGCACACCAAACGCCACAAAACAACAAGGTTTAATTTGGCTTTAAAACCAATATGGCGGTTAGATACTTTTATTTAAACCTTAGTTAAGTTTTATTTGAATGGGAGTCTTTGTAAAAATCGGTAGAGACTAGCTTGGTTTTAATTCTTGATTGATATATTTTTTTATGTATTTGATGAAATTTATTACACAAAATAAAGTCTTCTTTCTTTTTCGTGTGGTTAGTGGCCAACCTGTGTCAGAGTTATGCTGCCCATGGGCCTCTGACTTAGCTTCACATGCTGTTGAGAAATATCTCTCAGGAATGCCGGTTTCCTCACAATGTTTTCCTTCACCGATTTTTAAGCAGGTTATAATTATACAATACACACATGAATCTAAAAAATCAGAGGTGCGTATCTTGGATCCCAACTGGAGACCTATGACTTGGCAGTCCAACGACTACCACCGACGACCACTAGGCTAGCATTGCTTTTCAGTGTTTAAAATAAAGTACTTTGCCGGGTTCGAACTCTTTACCTACAACTCGCAAACCGGGGCTAATATCACTGGGCCGCCACTGGTCACATTAAAAGAGCAATCATCGAGTATTAAGAAAATAAAACCATACCAGTCCAAAGTCATTAATAACATACAAATGTCTAATTATCAAGTAATTTCGTAGTAATAAAAAAGCTGTGAATTACTCATATTAACGTGAAAATGTTCATAATTTATAAATCGCACCTATCGTTGCTCGCGTGACCTTTCATTTGGATATAACTACCAATTTGGTAATACCAAATCATATTTTCTACCAAGAAACGAAATTAAAACCCTACTTCGTAAGCAATAAAGTTGAAAATCGACTGGTTGTAACCGCAGACAGTGTATAAAATAATGTTGTATTAGTAAAATACTGTTTTCAGAATGTATTGTTTTGTTTCAGTGTTGCCCATTGAAAGTTTTAAATGATTGTGTACCCTTGCATGCTGTGAGGATATGAATTTTAATTTTGAAACTGTCTTTATTAAGCTGTTCTACTTAGGAATCGGGGAAAAGTTTCGTGCTGAGCGGAAACTTGCGCTTCGGCAGTTTGATCATGTCTTGCCAGTATTAAAGGAATTTATTGGTAGATGAGTTAATCTAGTTTGATGAAGTAAGTTGTTTTAGGGTAGATTTTACTGCGAACGGTGAGTGATGAGTAGCTCACCGTGCCGGACGGCTCGTAGGTACTTGTTCCACGCCACGCGCGCCTCAAAGAGATGTTAGCATATGAAGGGGCCTATCAGGGCCGAAGCCTGCCGGGTAAGCGAGATTGTCTGAAAGGGTTACCGCTACCCCGGAACATGAAGGGCTAAACAAGGAACATGGATTAGTTTTAGTCTCTTACTGTCACTCCCTTCCGCCCCACCCAGAGCGGGAGGAGACATTTCATGATTTCACACCCCCAAAAAAAACGGGTTGAATTCATTAATGAAACTGAACGCGATCAGTGCGTAAACCACGTTTAAGAGCTGTCAGCGTCATTATTTTCTACATTGACACTGACAGGTCTTGAACGCGTTTTAGATGTGCTGATCGCGTTTAGTTTTATTGGTAAAACTAGCACTTTGCCCGCGGCTTCGCTCCCGTGGTCTTTCCCGTGGGACCCGTTATTTTTCCCGGGATAAAAAGTAGCCTATGTTACTCCTAGAAAACTAAGCTTTCCAACGGTGAAAGAATTTTTAAAATCGGTCCAGTAGTTTTTGAGCCTATTCATTACAACCAAACAAACAAACAAAGTTTTCCTCTTTATAATATTATTACTAGCTGTCCCTGCGAACTTCGTTCCGCCTTATAATTTTTTTTTTTTTTTTTTAATCTAACCCATCCTCAAAGCCACTGTAACACACACAACAAATTTCATTAAAATCGGTCCAGCCGTTTAGGAGGAGTTCAGTGACATACACACGCACAGAAGAGTTATATACATTCAGTCAAAAAAGTATCGGGAATGGATGATTTGTTTATGGTTCCAAATTCAAATTTTTGGTTTTTTTGTAGTTGTTAGATTGGCACAACTGTTTTCCATTTTGGCGCGGAGTTTGAGTTGCATCTGTTTTTTATATTAAATACAGTGCTGGTTTTAGTAATATCATATATAGTGTGTATTGCGAATTTCATAATGGACAAAAATATCGAACAAAGAGTTTGTCTTAAATTTTGCATCGCCAATGGAATTTCGTGTTCGGAGTCACTGAAAATGTTACAGAAGGCTTACGGTGAATCGAATTTATCAAAAACTCGTGCTTATGAGTGGTTCAAAGCGTTCAAAAGCGATCGAGATGTGATGGAAGATTTGCCTCGCTCTGGTAGGCCGTCAACGTCTGCAACTGAAGTTAACATCGCAAAAGTGACTGAAAATCCCCATTCAACTCTGAGAGAGATAGCCGCCGAACTTTCTGTATCTCACGAGTCGATCCGTACCATTTTAACTAATCATTTGGGTATGAAACATGTTGCTGCTCGGCTAGTCCCAAAAGATCTGAATTTTCTCCAAAAACTCAATCGCATGAAAGTCGCTGAGGACATGCTAGAACGAGTCAGTTCGGACCCAACATTCATGAAACGCATTGTTACTGGTGACGACACGTGGGTTTACGAGTTTGACATGCAAACTAGTCAACAAGCTTCGGAGTGGCGCCTTCCAACTGAACCGAAACCGAAAAAGGAGAATTCGCGGCGAGAACTGAACTCAATTCCGGAAGCAGCGTTTAAAAAATGTTTTGATGAATGGATTATTCGTTGGCGCAAGTGTATCGTTTCTAAAGGAGCATACTTTGAAGGTGATAAAATAAATTTGGATGAATAACAGACATTTTGTGTATTATTGATCTTTTCCCGGTACTTTCTTGACAGAGTAGTATATAAGATAGTATAGATTGTCACTTACTCATTTTTTTACCCAACTACGGCGAAGCAAAAAGAAGAGTAATAATTTTGACTGGTATGTTTGTATGTGGGTGTGTATGTGTGTTCATCTGTTCCCTCATAACTTCTAAACTACTTATCATAATTTGACTAGTGAGGTATCGTTGGAAGCGCCTTAAGTATGTATGTTTTGTACCTACATCTTATGATCGCTTATACTATTAAAATGTGATTGTTTTATAAAATTAGGTGCCATACGACCATGGCTATCTTCTGAACATCACGATGTATTAATTTTAAATCTAAAATATTTATTTACACGAGCAAAGGCCAAGGCAGTTTTTGTTTTTTTTTACAAGTAATGTGGTAATAAAAAAATTGTTAATAGGTACACGTAATGTGCATTTTTGGTCTAAATTCACCTTAAGAAGTTTGCAAATACTTAGTTGACTAAAAAGGCTAAGTTGACAGTCATTCAGTCAGTGTGTGTATCAGTGTGCTTAGTCATGCAAATAAGTAGCCTTTAAATGAAAAACATTTAAACGAGATCATCTCCACTAAACAAGCAAAAACAGAGTAGGTTTTTTCCAGCGCTGCGATGGAAAATTCTCCCTAAGAAATATAAAAAAGTAAACATCACAGCAGCACTCTGCCTACCCCACAAACCAATTACAACATCCCAAAAAAAAAAACTTTAAAGGATAAAAGAATATGAAAAGTAATCAAAACATTTCCTAACATCTTATACTTGGGAAAAGTTAGTCAATTTAATATTAATATTCGTGGCGCGTAGTAGGACTTCCACCTTAATTGCTGAGCAGTCCGTTGTGGGCTTAGCGCGATGATTTGTGGCTAAGAGCTGCCCAAACGATTACCCTAGTAATGAAACACTGTAAATTGCGTTAGGATGTGGATTTTGAGGAGTATATGTGACCTTGAAAACCTAAAAGGTCATTGCGAAATGAGGACAATTCAGAATTTTCTCGAAACAAGTTTGTTGTTTGATTGAAAGATGGTCTATCAAAGTTGGTGATCAAGATTTTGTCTTCACAATCAGCCTATAGGCGAATTACACACTGCACCGCGCTCCGCCGCGGTAAGCGGTGAAGCGGATCTCATGTCGCATTGGTCTCTAAGAAATCCGTTGACGCCAAAAACACGTACACCGCCCGACCGCGCGGTCGAGCGGTGCTCGTTTCTCTAAATACAAGTTTTTTTAGCTGCTTCGCACGGGTGTATTTAATGACTAAGTTAATTTGTTAGAGTTATAAGTTAAGTTGTTAGGTGCGTTTTGCAGAATAAACATTTTTTATTTCTTTCTTTCTTCTCATATTGTTGACCAATTTGTACCTACATATAATAATAATATCCTTGGACATTTCACACAACGCCGTATCGTCCCAAGCTAAGCAACTTAATGCTTGTGTTATGGTAACGAGATGGCTGATAAACTACTTATATACATTTTTTTTTTGTAAATACATACATATTATAGATAGAAAAACACCCAGACCCGTAACAAATACTTGCAGGTCGTACAAATATTTGTTCCGTGCAGGAATCGAACCCGCGACATGCTGCGCAGCAGTCAATCGTTCAACCGCTGCGCCAACCGTGTCGTCATCGTCACATATATGTGAGACAAAGAGAATCAACGGACTTCCGTTGATTTGATGAAAATCAACACACCCTCAACGTCTCAATTCTGTTTGCAAACTATTACGTCAAATGCAACGAGAAGTAATCGGGTCAGTGATTCGGGCTGGCAACACGCCACAGCACCATGCAGTATGTTAACATTTGTGTGTGAGCGTGTTACATATGTTTTGGAATCTGATAAAGTATCTTGGCTTGGGTTACGGTATTTCTGTAAGAGTTGCCAAAAATGATTGCAAGAATTCTTGCTCTGGATGGGCAGAGCCTCACGTTCCGGCCGCCGCGGGACACGCTCCGGGCGTCTGGACAGGTATAACCAATTCATTTTCATAGAATTTTATACTTTAACTGTTCATTAAACATAGTATTACATAATATCACGCCAGTATTCCCCGAAGGGCTAGGCAGAGTTGTATGTAGAGTACACCCACATATCGCCAGTTATATTTAAACCCCATAATAAAGGGGGCGAGTCTATTGCCATCAACCGGGCACAAAATCCAGACTCCAGGCTGATAAAGCCAATAACACTTTGCCTGACCTGCGAACCAAACCCTGGGGGCCTCGATAAAGTCACATTTTCATTAACGATGACGAAATTAGATAAATCCGAAATGTATAGAATTGGCATAAGCTTTCGAAATGTCAAGTGATCAAACGTTTTCGATTGCTAAGTGTTCGACAACGTCAAATTGTGTAACGACTCGATCAATATCCCCAAACCAATGCGTTGACAAGTGGCGTTCTTGCCGAATCGCTGAGATAACGAATCGTTCGTTCAACAATTTTCGAAATCGAATCGACAGGGAGCGATTGACGTTTGTCTAGGCCCCCAGGACCTCATGCTGAACGAGCGAACTGTTTTGGGTTAGTTTATTTTTATTATGATGATCAACTGGGACCGTACATTGTTGTTGGTATCAGTATGCAGTATAATTTATACTATAAACACTTTATTATAGCTATATTGTAAACAAATAAACAACATGTTAATCTCCCGCACTATATGATGTGTGTCCACTATCAATCATTTTCGCGCCGAACGCTAGTGCTGCTCGCTCTGATACGCATAGGGTTGGGACATTTTATGGATTACGCATTGAATTGTCGCTATCAGTTAATTAAAAGTAAAGTTAATTTAAAAAAAAATTGTCAGTTCAAATTACTATTTAATCATGATTGAATTATATTATTACAAGCAGAGTTTAACCCTAAATGATTGTCAAACTCTAAATCCCCGCAAAGGCGAAGGGAAAAGCTAGTTTTAAATAAAAAAATATAGAAAAAACTCAAAAATATAGTCTAGTAGTATTTAGTCACACGATTTTAATTTTACAACTTAATATTCATAATGCCATTCAACAATCAATCTGCCTAGCCTTTACCCAACTATGTTGGGGTCTGCTTCCAGTCTAACCGGATGCAGCTGAATACCAGTACTTTACATGGAGTGACTGCCTATCTGACCTTTACAACCCAGTAACTAGGTAATACAATACCCCTATGGTAAGACTGGCTGTCACATTTTCGGGCTTCTGTCGACCCGCAACGAACTGTCTAAGATGCACAAATGACAGCCGGGACCAACGGCTTAACGTGCTTTCCGAGGCACGGAGGAGTCTCGATTTGTAAAGATGGTCACCCGTTCACGGCCAACCCCGGCAAGCGTAGCTTAACCTGATGGATCAACCTGTGCGGCTGTTAGTACTTAGCCACAACGACTTAAAATTCATAATGTCTTTAACATCTTTTAAAATTAAATGCCTTCAACTTTAGAACAATATCGCATCGTCAATCACTTTCTTTATCTCGTCTACAAAGTTCCACAATATTATCCAATGCATCACTGTGACTCCCTGACCTTACATTTCAAAGTGAGCACGCCAACCACGACTGCAGATAAGCGGGCATGCCCGAATTCATAGTATACTGCATTATAGTGGGCTAATAAAGTTTAGCTTGTACGTTTGACCTCGTAAACTAGGTTATATTCAGTTTTCAGGCATAGGTTAGCTTTGAATTGTTTTAATTGTTTCTGCTAGTTTGTGTCTAGTTTTCATATGATTTGTTTATTGACTGCCTTTTTGGTCTAGTGGTCACAAGAGCAGTAGCTCTTGTCTGCTGAGAATGATGCTCTTTTTTTTTTTGAGGATGGGAAATCATCCTATGATTTCTTCCGTTCTGGGTAGAGTGGAAGGGAGTGTCAGACTTTTACTGACCAAAACCCGTCCATGTTCCGTCCTTAGCGTTTTATGTTCCGGGGTAGCGGTAACCCTTTCGGACAATCCCACTTAGAGAATGAGGTCCTGGGTTAGATTTCCTGGTTGAACAATGTGTTATTTGGAATGTCTCAGTTACAGCCCGTTTCGAGCCCGATTAATGGCAATAGACTCGCACCTGTTATATAGGACTTGAATTGACGTATCTCTGCCTAACCTTTGAAGATTGGTGTGATGTATGTAGTCTAGTTTCATTTGCACGCCATGTTATGGCAGGGGTGTCCTGCCTTTTCGCAGAAAACTGTTTGCCAAATTTTCACTTGCCAACCAACGCTTCGCCGATGTTTCACTTTGACAACTAACGATTAGAAAATTTTTGTATGACAACGTTTCATTTGGTAGAATTATTGTTAAGCCGATTATTATACTGACACAAAACGTTTGGGACATTTATCATTTGTCAACCATTTCACTGGGCCACAAAACTATTAGACGAATGACGTTTTGTCAGTGTAACAGTTCCTTTTTCATATAATGGTAAAAAATAAACTAATTTTACATATTTTTTTTATTTAACAATCTCAAAAATAACATTAAATCTTTAAATTGGCAGCAATGCACAGCAATACTTTTTTGGATGCTGTTTAAATATACGTATATTTCAGATACCTCCAGAAACCTGAGTGCTAACAAACACTTTACTTCTTTATTAAACTGTATGTCGCTTGCGTATCTTTTAGCGAAACCCTGTTCTTGAACTTGCCTAAAACAATTTTTTTTGGAATAAGTATACAACAGGAGTGTAAGGTTGTTAGCGATGTTATGATAGGTTAGGTTAGGTTAGAGTATGACAAACAACGCACGAGCCGAGCGAGCGAAGCGAGCGTGCCGCGGCATCGGCCGGCGATGTGCCAGAAGCGAATCGCTTTTGTAAAAGAAAACAGTTAGGTTAGGTCATATATTGTTAAAGTAAAAAAAAAAAATTACAATAACTACCTGTATATAATTTGTCCCAAATGAAAATGGCATCCTTGTAAATAAATTTCTTCAAAATTTGATCGAAGACTCAGAATTGCAGCTTTTTCGAAATCTAACACACATACTTTTGGTGCAAGATTAATACCGTGTTCTTTGCCGTATTCTATTATTAGAATATTACGCAAACAAAAAATTCTGCTAAATGAAAGTTGGCATTTTAAAAAGTGTCATTATGAAAAGCAGACCAAACGTACAGTTGGTAACTGTGAGGTTGGGAAATAAAACAAAATTATAATATGATAAGTTGGCAAATGATTATTCGGCGGAATAAAATTCTGCGAAACGTTGGTTGGCAAGTGAAAATTTGGCAAACAATTTTCGGCGAACAGGCAGAGAACCTATGGCAGGATATGCTGAAACAAATTTACTGTAACACCTTATTCCCGTATTCGAGCAAATAAATATTTTGATTGGATTTGATTTAGTCTAATGTTTTAGTTATACTTTTCTACGTCATAGAATTTTCTGATATGTTGGGTAGAGAGGAGGAGCTCGTGGCTAAGTAATATCAGCCGTTCAGGTCGATCCATCAGGTTAAGCTACGCTTACCGGGGTTGGCCGTGGATGGGTGACCATCTTAACATGCCGAGACTACTCCTTCCTCGAAAGCACGTAAAGCCGTTGGTCCCGGCTGTCATTTGTGCAACTTTGACAGATAACGGGTCGTCAGAAGCCCGATAATCTGACAGCCAGTCTTACCAAGGAGTATCGTATTACCCAGTTACTGGGTTGTGGAGGTCAGATATGCCTTCCTCTCCGTTTCTGTCCACCAACAAAAATCAATAAATCTGCCTAGCCTTTTCCCAACTATGTTCGGTTCGGCTTCCAGTCTAACTGAATGCAGCTGAATACTAGTATTTCAAATGGACTGGCTGCTTATCTGACCTCCACAACCCAGTCAATACGATACCCCTTGGTAAGACTGGCTGTCAGACTTTAAAGCTTCTGACTACCCGTAACGACTGCCAAAGATCCACGAATGACACCGATAAACTCTTCCATACGTTAATCCATATTTACCAACCTAAGCGAAATAGAAATCTTCAAGAAAATGTAACAACCAATATTTGTAAAAGTTATTTACTTGAAGGCAAACATATTGGCAGATGTTTGCAAAATGCATTGCCGTGGCGTGTTGCCAACGAGAATCACTGACCCGATTAATTCTCGTTGCATTTGGCGTAATAACTGGAAAACAGAATTGATCTACTGTAAGTAGAGTTGTTTACCTACTGTGGTCCATGCTATTAAGAAAAAAAAAACTGTTGGTTCTGTAGTACACACTAATATTATGAAGGAAAAAGTTCGATTCCCAGGTCGGGTAAAATGTTATTGGGTTACGCATTAGTAATTTCTCAGTAGCGGCCCGGAGTCTGGATCTGTACCCGGTTGATGACAATAGACTTACCCCCTATTACACTTGCAATATGTGGGAGTACCTACCATGGGAACCTCTCCTTAGCCCGTCGAGGAAACAAGGCGTGAAGTTGTTTTCTTGATATCTACATTGGCAATAATTCGAGGTGACAGACAGAGATGCTCCCACAGAGCAATTTAAGCAATAAAGATGTTATCAAACAGTGTACGCATTTCCTTATGCTATTGACAACAGGATATGACATAAAATGGCTTCAATTGAATGAATGTTTGATACATGAAAATTACCTTTAATCCTTTAGTACGTGTTTTTTGAGTATGGAGTGCGAGTACATTACTAAATAGAATATAATCATCATTCATCATCGTGAGGAAACCAGCATGCCTGAGAGATATTTCTCAACAGTATGTGATGCTAAGTCAGAGGCCCATGGGCAGCATTAAAACTCTGACACCAGGTTAATCACTAACCACACGAAAAGGAGAAGATCATTCATCTTTTGCCCATAGAAAAAAAAAACAAAAGCAACCATAGCTTTTGCCAAATTACTTCCCAAAGGGAAACAGTCATAAGTTCTAAAATCCAGAAGCAGATATAACTGGTAAAAAGTAGTTATAACCAGTTCACAATATGATTTAAGTTGCGCGGGTGTTCGGGAGAAGTGACATGGCAATCATAGCCCCAACTCGCTGACATCCGTTTACAATTGACATCTTTATGACTGTACATGTTACTGCCGAGTGTGACTGTACCTAATGTGCCGGAGATATGCCGGCTCGAATATGTTTTGACGAATTGATGCAATGTGAATCACTAGGAAACGTTTCATTTTTTTTAAACAAATAATAATAAAAAAATAAGAATATTATAGGACACTGACGTTAAGCAGGATTGTCCGAAAGGGTTACCGCTACCCCGGAACATAAAGGGCTAAGGAAGGAACCTGGATGGGTTTTAGTCAGTAAAAGTCTGACTCTCCCTTCCGCTCCACCCAGAGCGGGAGGAGTCATTTTATGATGTCCCACCCTCAATAAAAAAAGGACATTGACGTATGAGCTCTCATTTTAAAAAAAACCAACAATTTACTTTCAGGTACTTTAAAATGATTCTAAAAATAGTATTAAATGTATAAATAACCTAACCAAGTAACAAGGCTTCGTAGTCTCAAGAGTAATGCCGGTTGCAGACCAAGAGCTAAGCTAAGTTAGTTTAGCTTAGCTCGCATTGCGGACACAGTTTTTCATACTTGTGCTGCAAACTATGTAAAAAAGAATGAAAAACTGTGTCAGCTATGCGACCTAAGCTAAACTAACTTAGCTTAGCTCTTGGTCTGCAACCAGCATAAGATACGAAGAAGACGTCTAAACCTACCAACTTCTCGTTTAAAAATGTACTCATCTGGGCCTCTAGTAATGTCGATAAAAGTTTATAATAAATTACCCGAGCTATTAAGAAATGAAAAAAAGATGACTGTTTTTACGAACAAATTAAAAAAACAGTAAAAGTAAGCATAGTAAGTAGTAAGTAAGTAAATGTTATTACAGCATAAATGAATACATGAATGATAAATTTATACAGCTCGAATAATAATATATATATCAATAATAATAATAATAATGAATATTTCACCCAAATAATATGTGTAATTAAATTGTTTGTATTATGTATGTTTAATAAAATTGTAATTAGAATAAGTTAGTCTATAAGTCCTTTTCTTATGTTAAATTATTGTCTTTTGCTGTGCCCAACAGGGTCCATAATTGTGTCTCAAAAATTTTCACCTACCACCTAAGCATGTACATTGTGGAATGCAATAAAGAATTGAGTATTGAGTATTGATAGTAAAAGATAGAAATTAACATGGAAGTAGATAACATAATATCACGCGTGTAAACCCCAAAGGTTTAGGCAGAAGTGTATAGTACCCCCACATTACGCCAGTCATGTTTGAATCCCATAGGGCAAGCTTATTTCCATCTACAGGGCAAAAATCCAGACTCCAGGCTGCTACAGAGAAATTCCATGGAAAAACCCCATAATACCTTATCCAACCGGGGAACCGAACCTAGGACCGCATACTCAGTAGTAGCGCTAGCAACCACTACTAGACCAATGAAGCAGTCACGAAGTAAATAATCTGACTAAAAGGGAAACAACGGTATTAGCAACGCTAGCTAGGCGCAACTTAAAAGCATTAATAGCCAAAACATTGGTGACCAAGGCATTGGTAACCAAAACATTGGTGACCAAGGCATTCGTAACCAAGACATTGGTGACCACAAGCATTGGTTACCAAAGTCATCATGCACAAAGTGATGTTACATTCACCTGCAGTGCATGTACGTGTTCGCCATGCCAAAGCTGAATACAATATCGTCTTCCATTGAGCACTGAATGCAATTATTCTGAGTCTTTGATTGGTACCAATGCATTTAGAGACAAATACAGACGTCTCTCTCTTTGTCTGTCCAATTTAGGGCAAAGCTGAACGTCTATTCAGCTTTGCTCTGAATTGGGCTGTATCAAATTATTCCGAGAGAACTACATGTCAGGCCATGGTCACCGTGACGACAATAAAGCTATCGTGATCATATGGTCACTATAATATTGATAATGGTGGTTGCAGGTCGTAGTTATATGCAAGTAATGTATAAGCATGTGCTCGTGGCTAAGTACTAACAGCCCCACAGGTCGATCCGTCAGGTTAAGCTACGCTTGCCGGGGTTGGCCGTGGATGCGTAACCATCTTTACATACCGAGACTCCTCCGTGCCTCGGAAAGCACGTTAAGCCGTTGGTCCCGGCTGTCATTTGTGCATCTCTGACAGTCGTTACGGATCGTCAGAAGCCCGAAAATCTGACAGCCTCTCTTACCAAGGGGTATCGTATTGCCCAGTTACTGGGTTGAGGAGATCAGATAGGCAGCCGCACCATGTAAAATACTGGTATTCAGCTGCATCCGGTTGCACTGGAAGCCGACCCCAACATAGTTGGGAATAGGCTAGGCAGATGATGATGTAGTTATAAGCATGTGCGTAGCTAATAAATGTGTAGAATCAAGTTCTTACAACTAAACAGACAGCTGTGCTGCTGGGGAGTTTGTTGCGCTTCTTCCCAGCTAAAGCACTTGGAAGTGATGAAGGGTGGGCGTTTTTGGAGGACTGTGTTATGTAAGTTTGACTTTTATAGAACTGCTTTTTTTTCTAGTGATTTATGTATTTATCAAGCAGTCATAAATACAAACTTAACAGAAATAAACGATGTTATTAGATTTCCTAATGGCGAAATATTCCTAGAGTCGTATTTCGACTACTACAGCATTTTGGCCGGTCCCTGTTTCCACGCGTAGGAGCGTGCTTCTTTCAAATTGAGCTCATTAGTTACATCACACATCCATCACGTTCATATGTGCAGAGCCGTGAAACCTTATGTGGAACCTGGCTGCTTGGTTACAAAATACTGGCAGCATTCGATCTTTAAAAATGATAGATTAATTTAAATATGTTTTATAAAACAAATGAATGATGGACGCTGTCAGTAAGCGTGCTTCTGAACGCATGTTTTCTTTATAGAGATATAATTTTATAGCTGCTCCCCTCCGCGTTTATCTGTCCTTCATAGTAGGTATATATATCTTTTAGTATATGTATATACATTATATACATGGTGTCTGATTTGGTTAGCGTACTAAGTTGTAGACAAAATGTACCTACCTAAAACAAATACCTACCTAAAAGTACCCAGCAACGGGGAGGTCGGATAGGTACGCGCACTAATAAAATATTGATCAATAAATTCGGTTGCATCCAATAAAAGCTAAATATTCATAGTAATATATACAGAAATAATAAGTATATAATCAAAGAGCATCAAAAAATTCTTCCACATCGCTGTCAACAGGAAAAGTTCCCAAAAGGCTGGCAGCATTGCCGCGTTGTATGGCAATGCTGATTCTTTGACCAAAAAATAGGCCAGCCCTCTGGTCGCGTGAAGAGTCGATCAACCGCTTGGCGATGTCTCGGAAAACGTAGTGTGCACTCGGACCCCATGGCCCTAGTGTTTCAACCCCAAACGGCTCGAACATGTAAGTCCCAATAAGGTTGGAGTATTTGCGCCGTTTGAGGTTTTCTGCACCTGCAGCGGCTGCACCAGCACAGCCCGCCGTACTAGAAAGGTGGGATGGCGCAAGGGTGTCGACACACGTTGCGTCCCACACCAAAGGCCTACCCACCTTCCAAGGCATCAGTGTCATTCCGTCTGGTCTCTTCCCATCGTCGCGTGCCAAGCCCTTAGGTTCTAAAACAGCTGGCACCTCGGCGGTGACAAGAGCACGACGGATGATGTCATTGATGCTGGCGTGCCGTGCTAACCGGCCTGCACTCTTACTGCAGGATAGGCCATGGTGTCCGAGGCAGTCGACATCTTCACCGCATTGGCAGCGATGCGGAGCCACGCAAGGAGCGCCTAGACGTAGACAGGTAGCGACCCGGAAGGTGGTGTCACACAGCATGGTACCTATGTTATGTGTATCCAATAAATAAATATCGTTCCTAACATAAAGCAATTGAAAATAAAAATCTTCACGAGAAAACCATTTCGCTTTAACTATTATTTTTTCTGAGAAAAATCGTTCATGTGAAAATATAAAATGCATATTTCCTCGGAAATTAAACTTAATTTATTAAAAGCAAGAGCCACCGCTCGCAGACTTTTATTATGATAAAAAATACGTAGCTTTCACCACTCTGCAGTTTGATAGGAACGTACATATAATGTACATCTATCCATACATAGATACTAAGAGAAACCGTTGACCGCTGTTACGGACGAAAAGAATTCCGACTTCGAAGAATTTTAGTAGAGAAAGGGGAATACGTGGCTGAATAATTTATCTTCATGCTGATTCTATCTGAATACTTTGAAAGAGAAATAGTCTTGTATTAGGATACCGGTGTCTCTAGTTGGGTTACAAAAGTCTATGTACAATATTGATATGCAGCCTCATTGGTTAGACTAGTTTACAAGAAAAATGTATTAGTATTACCTAAATGTTATTATTGTATAATGACTTGATAACAATTTATAACAATAAAAGAAAAAAATAAGTATTGAAATTCTAACTATGACATTAACTTATTTTGACATTTCTTTTTTAAATATTTTTATTTATTATTAATTTAGTAAACATTCTTGTACGCCGTGCCACTGGCATAACATAGCACACTCTCTATTTTATTTTATGATATCATTATCGTGTACCTATGTTAAACAAACGAATAGGTGTATTCTATCTTTCTATTATTCATGTGTAATACGGTAAAAAAATTATAACGTAGACATAATTTCACAAATTATTAAAAACAATCTGCTCCCTTAATAAGTACCTACAAGCACCACTGTATTTACAACGACTCGTATATTTTTGTATGATATACTCGTACATAGTTGCATGGATACCCAACATATCCCACACAGACACGATCCCCAAACTTTTCAAATCAAACTTGAAGTTTAGAATGTTTGCTGACAATCCTGTACACACACAGTTATAAGCCAACATAGTCTATTCAAAAAGTATCTGCTGGAAACGTAAACAAATGGATTACATAACGTACCAGGGGGCCAAGACAAGTATCCATCGCTCCATGTCGAATCGATTTCGAACATTGTTGATCGAACAATTCGTTATCTCAGCGATTCGGATTGTCAAGAAAGCTAATTGTCAACGTATTTGTATGGGAATTTTGATCGAGTTTCGTTACACAATTTGACATTGTCTATCACTTAGCGATCAAAAACGATTGATCACGTGACATTTCGAAAGCTTATCCCAATTCTATACATTTCGGATTTACCTAATTTCGTTATCGATGATGAAAATGTGACTTTTACTAGGCCTGCAGTGGTTGCCAATTTGGAGTTACTTTGACATTGATTGACTTACCTTGATTATTTGAATACTATTTTACAATTAGAATTTAAAAAAATATTCAAACATTAACTGTCTCGGTGGTCTAATGGTCGCAAGCGCTACTTCTTAGCATGAGTTCTTGGATTCAATTCCAAGGTCGAGCAAAGTGTTTACCACCTGGAATTTCTAAAAAAAATTGGGCTGGCTTATAATCAAATGACCCCTCCCGCTGTGGGTGGGGCGGAAGGGAGTGTCAGACTCTTACTGACTAAAACCCATCCATGGTCCTTCCTTAGCCCTTTATGTTCCGGTAACACCTTCGGACAATCCCGCTAACCAATAGGTAAACCCCTCATTTATGGAAAAGTGGCACACATGGCTATTGCGTCATGGAAACGGAAGTTTTCAACAAAGTTTTCCTTAAAACTCGAACGTCAGACTGACATATTATTCTTACAAAAACATTTACAACTTGTGTTAGGAAAGCATATAAAAGTATGAAATAGTAGGTAACGAGTCAAATTGATCCATACTCTGTTAGTTGAACAAGTGATAACGAACTTTGTTGAAACTTGAGTAGCATAGTTAGCGATCGTAGCGTTCTTTCTTTTTCGTGTGGTAAATGACTAACCTGGTGTCAGAGTTTTTATTCTGCCCTATCTATGAAGCCTCTGACTTAGCTTCAAATGCTTATCAGAAATATCTTTCAGGCAGGCTGGTTTCCTCTCGATGTTTTCCTTCACCCTTTTATAAGCAAGTGAAAATTATACAATACACACATAGATCCGAAAAGTCAGAGGTCTTCGAAACATGGATCCGAAAAGTCAGAGCCTTGGGTTCGAACCCGAGACCTAAGAATTGGTAGTCCGACGATCACTCCACTAGGCTGTCCCCGCAGCGTCCTACTAACGATGACATACTTGGATTTAGAACAATTTTGTTATTCTAGAAAAACATTATTTCATTAATGCGCGACGGGTAGCTTTTGTTTATTTTGAATGGTTTGGTGATTATGTAGCAGTTATTTTTGTTTGATTAAAAATTTAAAGAGGGCCACATACAGGGTGTATCAGAAAGGTGTAGTTCAATCCATCAAATTGAAGAACTTACTCTATGGAGCCAATGTCGAAATAGCGAAAAATCATCAAATGTCCCGTAAAAAACATAAATAATTCAAGCAATGAGAATGCGAAGTCAACCCGTCAAGATCAAAATCCATTTATTCAAACTAGGCCGAAAATCAGCACTTTTTGAAGGTCAAAATTACTTAAGACAGTCCCCCAAAACGCCCACCCTGTACCACTTCCTAGTGTTAACTGGGAAGAAGAAGTGGCGCAACAAACTCCCCAGCAGCACAGCTGTCTGTTCAGCAAGTCGGTAGAACTAGATTCTACCCGTCGATTTTCTAAGAACCATGGTATTAGTACCACACTTTTTTTGACAAAAAGTCCCTAATGTTACTAAATGTTTCCCGCTATCGTAATGTTGTGAAAACTAAACTAAGAGTGTCCTTGTAAAAAAAATACGTGTTTTCAAAAAAAAACTATTTCGAAATCAAGGTCTGTTTAATCTAACAATGTTATAAGTTAAGTTCTCCATTATAGATAAACATACGGGGCTATATTTCGACCGCACCCGTCCATTTGCCGAAGCAAAAAGCCGCTTCCGATTATTTATTTGGTAAAGAACGGAATATGCTTATCTAGTGACTGAGTAAAGACATGAAATGGACAGAAATATATGATGGCGAAGCAAGTGGCGCCGCCACGTTTTGTTACGGAACTACTGGCATCACCGAAAAGGTTGGATAAGAATGACACTGGCTGCTGTCAGTCACTCTAGCAGAGCGTCGTATCTATGGTTGCGTGATAGCTGTCTTCTGATGTCAGCTGTCAGGGGAGCCGCTGTCGTACCCCACGTCCACGACGGTCCACTGCTATATTCCGTCACAATCCTGATGACATTGAAGCTGCCACTTATACGATGATCTCTTCTGGTAATAGATCATCTCACCTTCGAAACCGAAGGTGAGATGATCTGTTATCTCACATTTGTACAGAATAAACGAGTTTTATTTCTTTCTTTTATCCATAGACAACTGTAACGTTGGCTTTTCTGTTACCCGACTACAGCAAAGCCAAAAGAGGGTTATGATATTATCAGGTATGTTCATCTGTTCCCTCATAACTCCTAAACCATTCTTTAATTTATAAAATGAAAAAAAAACTCCGTATAAATATAATGAAACCTCTATAATTAACAAACCTCTCAACCTTAAATAAACAAATAATTAAAACAAAAATATCCAAAATGCTTTTAAACGAGTTTGTTATTAATAACCTTTTAACACGGAAAACTGTTATTAAACCAAAAGAAATTGTTACATCGATAATTTGTCGCCATGATAGCGTAGCTTTACGAGGTAATTAAGTTAAAAATACTAGGTTTTATTGATAGGACTCTTAAGCACTGGTCTGGAATCGAGTAATTGCATTATTTGTAAAGAGGTCCTTAGCCTCTACCTCAGTGAGAGGCAGTCACATCCTTCTGCGAAGCAGTTATGTTCGCATTGGAGGTGGCTGGATGGCTGAGGGTCAGGACCTAATGTCCCAGCCGCCGCGGGAGACGCTCCGTGCGTCGAGAGCCGCGTGACGACTCCCGGCCAACGTAGGCACGGGCATGCGGGTTGTGAGTAATGGGTTGCTTACCGTCCGATCAGGACCAGGCCCGTGCCGGACGGCCCGTACGTGTTCCACGCGCCCAAAGAGATGTCAGCATAAGTGAAGGGGCCCGTTAGGGTCGTAGCTTACCGAGTAAGTGGGATTGTCCGAAAAGGTTTCCGCTACCCTAGAACATAAAGAGCTTAGGAAGGAACATGGATGGGTTTTAGTCAGTAAGAGTCTGACACTCCCTTCCACTCCACCCAGAGCGAGAGGGGTCAATCGATGATATCCCACTCACAAAAAAAAAGCCTCTACCTCGTTGGTTTAAAGGTCGCAAGCGCAACTGCTGAGCACAAGGTCTGAAGCCCAGGTCGCGCAGTATTATTTGGGTTTTTCCATTAGGCATTTCTCATTTTTCGAAACCCTCCTCTGTGGGTTAATATGGGCTGAAGTTTGTTTGTGAAATATGTCGTAAGCTAAACTAGTTCAACGTTCACTTAAACACTGAATTTGAATACGGATAACCTACCTAGCTTATTTTAAGTAATTAAGACAGTAACAATATAAAGGTAAAGATCCTCGCTAATAAAGTTTTATTAACAATTTAAGCTCAAATACACGAAGTAATAACCATTAGCTCTAATTTCATAATCATCTTATTATGTTTATATTGGGCAATAAAGACGTAATTTAAATAATACTAACCGACATCTTTAAAAATAGAAAAATGAAGAAACAATGGATCTAAACGGTGATTTTTGGGATAGATAAACTACGACCACATGGCCGGACCCTCCAAAATTTTATCAGTTATCAGAAAGCGCCACCAAGACTCACAATGCATGTTGCTGCCGGCCTGCTACTGAACACGAATACTTACAACTACATACGAAGTCTTTCGTAAGGATGTGACTACAAACATTGAAACAACAGAAAGATGAAGCTAGTTGACCATTCCAAAGCGTAGAAAGTTTTTTGAAACGTTCGAACGTTTGTAAAAAGTAGTCTTCAGATTTTTGGCAACATCAAAGTTGAAAAGCCTCTTATGCATGAAACATGAGTTTGGTTGCACAGTTAGTCAGTTTGCCTCGAACTTCATACTACTATGGATGTGCAGAGGAAATTAAATGTCAATTTGGGCACTGAATGCACATTTAGAAACTTCGTCAATGCATGCCTTACGCTCAGTACACAAAAAAGATATAAGTATTCAGACAAATCACTTGCGTCAAATTTTCATTCATTTTCTGCATTTGTGCCCAATATTCACGTTTTTGACATCATCTGATCTGTCTCAAGCTTTAAAAGTAATTTCGAACACATTGAACGAAAACTAATTACGCACACACATATTTTTCAAAATCATAGTGGGAAGATTTTTTTTGCGTGTTAACCTCAACTTAATTTTATTGACTGTACTCGTAACTTAGTCGTAAGGTACGGCTACTAACAGCCGTTCATAAATTTCAGTGGACTTCTACTATTATGTATGTGTGAAGGTTTTTTCATTATGTTCGGGCCGGTTTAAGTGCTCAAATAATGTGGGTAGAAAAAATACCAAATGAATAGTATTAAACAGTATACTAGCTTACTGTACTCTTTGCTTACTTTGAACCGTGCATTAATACTGGCTGCAATCACAAAAATAAAGAAATAAAAAACAAAAATGTCACTTTCGAATTCCAAATTCAAACAACGAAACACGCATGACACGTCAAGCATCCATTATTTAATTTCGCGCGCAAAATTGCGAAAAACAAAAAAGTATCGCGTCACTTATTAAATCTAAATTAAAAATTATAAATCCCTTCGGTGTGTCGGGAACGGTCCCGTTTCGTCCAAGGTCGCTGGATCAGTGTGTCAGGGAATAACGTATAACCCTTAATGTGATAAAAACCTTTTTTTAAATCGATATCTGGCTGGTGATGCTGCGAATTTTTTGCCTGTTATGTTTTGACAATAGGTAAAGTATGGTTTCAAATGGCCATATTTGTTTAGTGTCGAGTCATTTCTGGTTCATACGACAACAAATCTTCAGTACCTTAGACATGCACATTAAAAGCAGGGTTGCTATGCCATTGTCATTAAAAAACTCTGATAAATATGATTGATTCGTATCTCAAGTAAAACGTTTATTTATTAAATCACCAACCCAAAATTCCATACATAAAAACCCCAAGACATATCACTGCTTTGCTCAGTTTTCAAAACATACTGCATTATTTTCAAGCTACTTTTCGCCGCAAAATAACGCCGTAACATAGCAAAAAAAAAGTTCCATAATATATATTTTAGCTTGATATTCCTTGGCTCGGGCTGTCCGGACGGAACGGCCCGTGTGTACCGCAGTGCGGCGTTGCTGCGGCACGGAGCTGCGGTCGACACAACCCTAGCGAATCAACTGGTTATTTTGCTCATATTCACGTCTACATTCAGACACCTGTTTTGGAAACCACGAGACGGGAGAAACAGGCTCCAGCTAGCTCGAAATGGGAAAACTAGGACCTGCATTTGAGTTTTAGAAAGTTTTAGAAATAGCTTGCATTTGTGGCGGTACCTACATGAAATTGTACGTCTGACGCACCCTAAGTAGATATCCTCGCTATCACCACGCTGATTAGGTTATGAATAGTTTTAGGAAATAGAGCTTTGGCCTAGTCCAGTTGGTAAGTCTGACCAACGGGGTACTTGAGTAACTAACAGTAACAATGAGTTTCATGTTGACAGTTCAACAATATTCACTACGTTATTTGCATTGTTAGGCGGATTTTTTTTTCGAACATATGAAGCAATGGATTAGCTTTATCCTTCAAAATCATTTAGGTTGGGTTCGATAGTGTGTCTCTTGGTTGATTCTGGTGTTTATCTTTTTGAAAATGCTTAGATTGTTGGCGAAAACACTGGGCAAAAAATATTGGTTGCTTTTGTCCTATCTCAATCTGCCTAGCCTTTTCCCAACTATGTTGATGTCGGCTTCCATTCTAACCGGATGCAGCTGAATACCAGTATTTTACATGGAGCGACTGCCTATCTGACCTCCACAACCCAGTAACTGGGTAATATGATACCCCTCGCTAAGACTGGTTGTCAGATTTTCGTGCTTCTGACGACCCGTAACGACTGTCAAAGATGCACAAATGACAGCCGGGACCAACGGCTGAACGTACTTTCCGAGGCACGGGCGAGTCGCAGTATGTGAAGATGGTCACCCATCTACGGCATGCTTCTGCTTTTGTTCTATCTGTTCGTATTATATCAAATCCTATATGATTGGTTAATAGCTGACGCTGGTGTAGTACCTACTTCAATCTATCATACACTAGAAACTGCGGTCGAAAAACTGGGGTTTCTATCTCCGCGATTGTAAATTATTTGGTATTTGTGGCAACGCACCCAGCATAGTTCCCACTGACAGCGATGAGGACTAATTTTTAGACGCCCAATGAGCTCTTCTCTCTTTTACTAATTGTACGTTTAATATTATATTTTTAGTTTTAGTTTGTATGTATTTAAAATTTATATTACTTCCCAAATATTCTCATATACAGAGTGTTAGGTTAAACGAGGGGCATTCTTTCAGGTCCATGGGACAAACTCTGAAATATGAAAAAACTAGATCAGCTGTTCCATACATTTTGACGAATTACACGAACATTAATATACTGAACAGCAGGTTTTTTTTCCTGATTTCAGGTATTGTTCCATAGTCAAAGTTGTTCATTTTCATGAATATAGTACCGTACCCCTTGAAAGTATGTCCCTCGTTTAACCTAACACACATTATAATTTGGTAGGTATTAGGCAAGATATGTATTTGGCAAGAAATTTGCTACTAGAACATGTGGTTAAACCCCATCACAGGAGAAATTCGAGTTTACAAATTTGGATTCTACATTATTGTGCAGTAAATCTTCATTCTATTCTAAAAGTTGTATAAAACGATAATTGAAGTTGTTTGTCCTCGAGTAGGTAAGGCCGTGAGTAATAAAACCCTGAAACGTTTCGAAGAATGCAATGATAGACGGGAGATCAATATTATCATCAAATAGCACGATCACCTGTTACGTTTTATTTATAACATATTCTGACATTGACACATCAAGCCTTTAATCTAACTATTAGCTATGGAGAAAATTGCACCTTTTACAAGAGTGATGAGACTGCTATAATATGGATATAATAAATGGATAATGACAGGGTAAAAAAGAAATTATATTTAGTCCGTCAGTAACATAATAAAAAATATTAGAAACAATTAGGTTTATAATCTACCTAAACGTGAAGACATGCCACATTTTAACACAATGTATTGACTAACGGATTATAAAAAATTTTGTCGTAATCCTTATATATGTCGCCATATTTTCCTTGTTTTCCTTTAAACGTGACAGTTTTGTCAATATTGTGAGTAACCTATGCAAGAGAATGATAGCCTACGTAAGTTTGGACTAGGTATTCGATTTTATATTGCAGATTCGTATATTGCAGACTATAATCTATCTCTGTGCTAAATTTCATCCAGATCCGTTCAGCAGTTTTTGCGCGACAGAGTAACAAACATCCATACATCCACACATTCTCATAAACTTTCACGTTTATAATATTAATACCAAACATAGCAGATCATGTTTATACTAAACACAACAGATACAAATAAAAACATTAAAGCTTTAATTTTTCTGACTGACTTAAGACTTGTGCCTTGCTTTGGTATAGAATTTCACACGTCGATATTTCGTTCCGTCAACGCCGTATTTTGGAAAGATGTCTTTCTCTTTAAGATAAAACCGAATATCACCAACATCAATTCAGCTGAAACAGCTGATGGACAAAGGCTTCCCCCAAGCCCCGCTACTTTGATCGGTTCTGGCCATGAAATTATTTTTTTTGTTTCGTGACCAAATGGCTGTCAATTTTTAGGTCAAAGAATCAGCATTGCCATCCAAGGTGGCAACGCTGCCAGCTTTTTGGGCCCATTCCTCACTGACAGCGATGGGGTTTTTTTGACGCCCTATGAGCACTACCCCTTTTTTTGTACTTTTACATAACATAAATATTCACAGTTTTAGGTTTTATTGTGTATTTAAGATTTATCATCATCATTCTCCTGCCCTTATCACAATCTATTTGAGGTCGGCGCAACATGTCTTCTTCTTCCATACTTCTCTATTAGTCGTCATCTCGATAGTCACTCCCTTTCTAGCCATATCATCTTTCACACAATCCATCCATCGTTTCTTTGGTCTCCCTCTACTAGTATAGCCATCCACATTCATACTCACAACTTTCCTGACAACATTTTCCTCATTCCTCAGCATAACATGGCCATACCATGACAACCGATTTCCACACAACTTTTCAGTCACCGGTGTCACTTTCAGACTTCCTCTTATATGTATACTCATTACGTATTCTATCCATTCGTGTAACACCACACATCCCTCTTAGCATTCTCATCTCAGCTGCATGCAATTGTCTTTCATTCATTCCTTTTGTGGCATTTATGTTTAAATAAAACTAAATTGAATTAAAAAGAAAAATTGTAAAATCAATTTTAAAAATCCTACGGTATGACAACTATTAGGTACAATTATTCCCTTTCCCAACAGCATTAAAGCTGAATTCAGACCTCGACATAGTCACAAACCGCAAGAAAGTAAGGAAGAAAACATAATAAATGTGGGCAGGACTATCTAGCCGCCAACAGATGATATATCGTCGCGACGCACGGCATCGGAAGGTCAAGTGTAGTCGAGGAGAGAGGGGCCCATGAGCTGTGCTATAATGGAAGTGGCTTAGAGAGTCGGACTAGTGACCTGCGTTCGGGAATTAACAGGCTTTTATTGACGCAGAATAAAAAGGTTAAGTTACGCTTGCTGGGGTTGGCCGTGGATGGGTGACCATCTCTACATACCGAGACTCCTCCGAGCCTCGGACAACACGTTAAGCCGTTGATCAAGGCTGTCTTCTTTGACAGTTATTATGGGTCGTCAGAAGTCCGAAAACCTGACAGCCAGTCCTAACTGGCTGTCAGGTTTTCGGACTTCTGAATTTGACCCAGTAACTGTCAAATAAAGTTTTAGAAATAGCTTGCATTTGTGGCGGTACCTACATGAAATTGTACGTCTGACGCACCCTTAGCAGATATCCTGGCTATCAGCAAGCTGAATAGGTAATGAATAGTTTTAGGTAATGGAGCTTTGGCCTAGTCCAGTTCGTAAGTCTGAGCAACGGGGAATTTGAGTAACTAACAGTAACAATGAGTTTCATGTTGACAGTCAACAACATTCTTACCAAGGGGTATCGTATTGCCCAGTTACTGGGTTGTGGAAGTCAGATAGGCAGTCCGTAATGTAAAATACTGGTATTCAGTTGAATCTGGTTAGACTGGAAGCCGACTCCTACATAGATGGGAAAAGGCTAGACAGATTGATTGATATATACATATATAAGTATCATCGACCTCATCATAGCTTACCATCAGGTGAGATAGTGGTCAAGAGCGAGCCTATTGATAATAATAAAAAAAGAGATCCGGGCTTTCGACCGGTA
Source organism: Hyppa rectilinea (assembly GCA_951799385.1). Classification (NCBI taxonomy): domain Eukaryota; kingdom Metazoa; phylum Arthropoda; class Insecta; order Lepidoptera; family Noctuidae; genus Hyppa; species Hyppa rectilinea. Next base: position 4,747,364 of record OX637302.1, on the reverse strand, counting down.
CATGGAAAAAAACGTACTACTGCAACTTATTGATTCTACTGTATCTTTCCGTTGTAAATGCACTTGCATTTTTAAGACATCGCCGTATCATGTCAGTTCCATGTTCGTAAAGCAGCCTTTCCCAAGGTGAGCGATAACGCCCCCTTTGGGCGCTGCAGGCCTAAAGGTGTTAAGAGACACAGTAAAGAAATGGGGGCGTTGTGTACAGGCTTCGGGGGCGATTCGTAATTTCATCTAGATTTTTTATTAGAAGATTTTTCTTCTTAATTTTTATTCTCAAAAATTAATTTATTTTCACAGTGAGCAGTAGACAAAATCAGTTTGGGAAACCCTTTATAGAATAAAATAATTTTCTTGTATCTAACTTAAACACGCTTACTCCACAAAGCACGCCCACTGACCTTGCGAAGCCGCTTCCATAAACTTTACCTCAGCGCCACGTTAGTCGGCAATCAGACGAGTTTCCGAGGAAACAATGTAGAACTCCTTCAAGGCCAGACGATGGCTACAGTATAGAGTTAAGTGCCGATACTTTACTATACAATACTAGGAAGTGGAAGGTTTTTGTTAAGTGTAGCAGTTCTTGATACAAAAATGATTGTGGATATGTGGAAATGTAAAGGCGCAGGACATGCGCGACGCGAGACTAGCGGTTCGGTCGTCAGGATCAAATTACACCAATCTATCTTTCTCAAAATGATTTTAAACCCTTTCCTACTATTGTTTATTATCTTTATTTACCAAATTCAGACTAACGATACTAATTAAACACAAATCTTAAATACAATATATACAACCTAAAACTAAAAAATTATATCTATTATGTACAAGTGGTAAAAAACGGGCAGAGGTCATATGGCGTCAAAAAATTCATCCCCATCGCTGTCAGTGGGAAATGTGCCCGAAAAGCAGGCAGCGTTGCCACGTTGGATGGTAATGATGATTCTTTAAGCTAAAAACTGGTCACCTTTTAAACCTTAAAACGTTGACAGTTCCGGTCAAAATCGATTGAGAAAATTAGCTAGTTTGTGGTAACTTGATATAGTAATGAAAACTCCATGGAAATTGATTTACCAGAATCGCGTCGCGTCGGCCTGTCAGCCTTAACAGTTCTATATTATGAAGAGCGGCATTGATTTTGCAATTAGAGCCTTTAATAATGCAAGTAAATTGAAGAAATTGTTGTTATTCATAGAGTTAAGGTTTTTTTTATAAATATTCTGATATTAACTTCAATATAAACCACAATTTGTTCAACAATCCTTGATTGTATCTCCCTTTTTATTCACCTCTTATTTGTAGATTCCATTTCAGCCCACATAATAATTATAATCATCATTAAGAATTGTCTAAGGGGTCTGTCTCTGCGTGTTGGCTTCGGCCCCTCGTATGCCTTCCAAAGGACCGGGACCAGACCACAGAGATGTGTCAGACTTTTATTATAATAATAATAAAGCATAAGCAAATTATACTCAAGAATCTTTCGGAAATATTAGGGCCCAACAAATGCCAGACCTCTTTCCAAACATCGATCAAATGCCCATTAAAATAAATAAAAAACATCTAAAGATTTCTCCATTTCACTCGAAGCCTTATTTACGAAAGGAAGTCTATACAAACGTAAACAAATACGTTTTCATTAGGCTGTTCTCAGTTTCCCGTCAGCTCCCTCCCTAATTGGTGTATCAGTTTCAGGCAGATGCGGTGATTGGTCGACGTCGGTTTAATTAGCGAACTACCCGCCGTATGGGGATAAAAAAATGAAACCTGACTACGAGCCATTTTCTCTGTTTTACGCCGAGTTTTTTACGCGATGTTTACTTTTATTTAATTATCATATGTTATGTTTGGTAAGGCGAGAGTTTTTTTCGCAAAATAAGTACCTACCTACTCGTAACATTGAAGATGAATTTGTATGGGGAAATCGGAAACTTGTATTCATTAGAAGAAAAGTAGATTCTTATAATTAATCGAAGTGGTTTATTATTCTAAAATTATCAGATAAAATGCCGAATTATTGCACTTTCTCACCTCAGTCTCTAAAAGCTTAAAATTCCTGTCAAACACTTTCAACAAATAGAATTACAGTGTCAATTTCACTAATAGAACGCAATCAGCACATCTAAACTGCGTTCATGACCTGTCCAATACTCTACAGATAATAAAGTCACTGACAGGCCTTGAACGGGGTAATGGATCGCGTTCAGTTTCATTGGTGAAATTCCCCCTAAGGGGTCTGTTCCACGATGTACAGAGGCCAGCACAATCAAGTTACCCCAGTCTGTCAAATTTCTTTAATGGTTTCTCAACTTTATAACAAAAGCATAAGGTTCATTTTTAATTGGGAATATTTTACAGTTTTGGATAGCTTGATGTACAGAGGCCAGCAGATTTTTTTTTACCACAATCTGTCAAATTTCTTTGATAGTATTTCAACTTTATTGCAAAGACATAAGGTTCATTTTTAATTGAGAAAATTTGACTTGCGTCTGTACTAGCGCCTGTACACCGGATAAATTCAAAATGGAACAGCATTTGTAAAACATCATCTGCCAAGTAAGTTAAACGGAACTTAAATGCAGGAAATGGGGCACAGCTTAGCTAGATTCTGAGATACCAGGAGAAATTAAAAGAAAAAAGAAAATCTTTAACATAATACGCTATTCGCCATAGTAGGAAACCACTAGAAAAGTAGGTCAAGCGAATAATAAAGTTTATTATCACGTAACAATCAGCTGGCGATGCGTGGGCGTCCACCAAAATAAAGCCAGAACGTGGGCGGAACGGGTTCAAGGTTTTGTCTGCGTGCAAATGTGGGCGAATGGATAATAGAAAGACTTCCTCTTGGACGTCTAAGAGACAGCATCTTTTGTTATCCTCGATTTTTTTTAAATCTCTGAATTTCACTGATTTATTCTAAAAAGTCACTGATTTATTCCAACTCAAAATAATTTAGATTGAGACATACATTTCGAAGACTAAAACCAAAGGATTTTTTAGGATTACACTAAACTTACTACGTCCCCCGACTTTGCAGGATTTTTTTTTGAGGGTGGTAAATCATCCAATGACTTCTTCCGCTCGGGGTGGAGCGGAAGGAAGTGTCAGACTCTTACTGACTAAAACCCATCCATGTTCCTTCCTTAGCGCTTTATGTGCCGGGGTAGCGGTAACCCTTTCAAACATTTCCGCTTACCGAATTTGCAGGGGTGCATTGTAGATACTATACGTATAATATTTTCTCTAGAATCATCTGTTGACGACTGCATTATAATCCGTAGATCTAAGAGTACAGAGTGACAGATGGCGGGGAGCGACTTTGTTTTATACTATGTAGAGATTGGGATCATTGTTGGTCGTCCATTTCCCGTTCACGGCTGTCGTAAAAGATACACAATAGTGTCCATCTATACCTCTTCCGTGCCTCATAACAAACCTGGATCTACAATTTATCTATCCGATGTGATTATGGCAATTTCCTTCTTTTTTGTTCATTGTATCCATTAATCGATGGGTCATTTGTTTACTGGGGTACGCCGATACAAACAGGCACATCAAGCAGTCTGTATTTGTGCCCAGGGAAGTGATGGATGTGATACCAATAGGGTCTACTAATATTGTATGGGACAGCGAAATGTGTGTGTACTATGTATACCTCTATTTTTTTGAGGGTGGGAAGTCATCAAATGACTCCTCCCGCTCTGGGTGAAGCGGAAGGGAGTGTCAGACTTTTACTGACTAAAACTCATCCATGTTCCTTCCTTAGCTCTTTATGTTCCGGGGTAGCGGTAACCCTTTCGGACAATGCCGCGGACAAACCTCTGCCTTAGCCTTTGAGGAACACAGGCGTGATGTGTTTGAGAAACATTTCTTCATCTTGATATGTCATCTATATCTACAAATAAAAATCAAAGCTGATTTTAGTGTTGAAATGATTGTCGTAGTCCAGGGAAGGTTTAAAAGTTAAAAAAGTTTGGTGGGCAGGTAGGGTAGGTAGGTAGGGTAGGTAGAACAAGAGGACAACAAGACGTCTGTTGGGTCGGCTAGTTATTGATAAAACAAAACAAGTATTCCCTGACTCTGTTGGTTAACACTTCGCTCCTAGAAAATAAAGTGCACGTTCCACAATGAAGACGTCCTTCAAGAAGGTCGAACATACTACATAGACTGTGCGCAGAGACGAAAGAATGCATGAGCGTGGACGAAGAGCAATGGTATGTTAAAATCGGAGCACGTCGTATGTCATTGGTTCTACATTGTCATGAAGCTATGGTGTGTATTTCTCATAACGTAGATAGTTTCAAAGAACGTTTTTAAAATCGCGAGATCAATTAAAGTAATCAATTGTATAACTAGTCTTTCGGAAGACAAATTATATTGTCACGTATAACTATTACAAAAACAATATTTTTATCTATTAACTTGTGAGTTTTGTTTTGGAACATAGGCAATACCAGATAAAGAGTTCAGTTAAGCAGTAACCCCGTGATAACTGCACACCGTCACTCAGCTGACTAGCTGAGATAAAATGTCGATGTCAGCCCTAAAATGAGTCCCTCATATAGTTTGTGTAGAAACAAGAGAATAAGAAGACTCACTCATTCCAAACAAAACAGGCAGCTGCCACAAGCCCTGTCCTTACTGATAAACAAAAAAATTTAACATAACTCCAGCCAACAACACAGTAATGGCGGTTCTTTGCAAATATTTGGACGGGAGCAGCGTCGTTAAACAAATGTCATGGCAAGCGGTAATGAGCCGACGTAGGGACAAAATAACGACTATTATGGTGTTTTCGTGCAATATTGCAAGGCCAACTCCTGAATTAGTATGGAATTATGGAAGATTTTAAGTGAAAGCTGTGGAGCATTTAATGAGATGTAGATGAAGGTAATTGAGAAGAAATGGGATCGTGGCTTTATGGCTGCTGTGTGGATGAATCTGGGGGGTAAAGAAATGGTGGCTAATGGTTTTACCCCTAGTTGCTGACAAGGGTCAGCTGCCCGAGCCAGTCGCAGGCTTGCTTGTATTAAACCGGGGTAGCGTGACGGCATGCGCAAATCTTTCAGTGCTGTTGTTGGACAACACCGGGCCGTTTTGTCTTAGAAACCTTTTCGCCTCACGATGGAGGACAAGTATGAGAATTTCTACATGCAATAATAAAAGGCTTGCTAAGATCACTGGCCGATTCCTCTTATCTCAAGATTCTTCTGAAGCAAAACCATGACAACCAGTAAAATGCATATTTCTGATTATATTATCCGTATATTAATTGTTGGTATCTGAAATAATGCATAACCAGCGGAATAAGCAAGCCAGAGTGGCAGCTAGATGGTCAAATCCTCAAACGACCAACAGGCATAAGAGCAGACGAATCCTTGTGTGGTGGCCTTGAACCGACCAACACAGCATGGGACGCACCCTAAACAGAACGACCAATGGTCGTACGGTCGCTAGCGCATCAAGTTATACCAAACTGTCCAAATGATTTGAAACCTTAAGACGTTGACTGTTAAGTTCAAAACCGATTGACAAAAATTTTCGGATTGTGGTAGCTTGATGTGCTGGCGACTGTACAGACGCCAGCACATCAAGCTATCCCTAACTGTCAAATTTTCTCAAATAAAAATAAACCTTATGTCTTTGTAATAAAGTTGAAATACTATCAAAGAAATTTGACAGATTGTGGTAACTTGATGTGCTGGCGACTGTACATGAGATACGAAATCGGGCAAAATTATGAATGTAACTAGCTTCTGCCCGCGGCTTCGCTCGCGTGGAGGTCGGAAATTATCCCACAGGAATGTTCTACCGGGATAAAAAATATCCTATGTGTTAATCCAGGATATAAACCATCTCTGTGTCAAATTTCATCCAAATCTATACAGTAGTTTTTACGTGAAAGAGTAACAAACATCCATACATCCATACTTACAAACTTTCGCCTTTATAATAGTAGTAGGATGAGAGGTCATGTCCAGCCACTACGACGAACTGATAAGCATAATCAGCCTATAATGTGTCTACTGCTGGCACACCGGCCTCCTCTTTCTGTGAGAGGGCTTGAGCCGTAACCCACCGTGCGGGCCCAGTACTGGTTGGTGGATCGACGAATTGATTGATGGCTGATTATTTTTGGTAAGCAAAGAAGGAAAACAGTATTAAAGTAAAGTCCATCTGCTTTCGTCCCACTGGACAACAAAGATCTTTTTCCTATTTAAAGAAAGAACAAGCGTTGGTATAATGATTGCCTCGGGAAGCACGTTCAGCTGTTGGTCCCTGCTGTCCTTTATACATCTTTGACAGTCGCTACGGGTAGTCAGGCTCAAATAAATTGTACGTCGACGAAAATACTGCTTTTCAGCTGCATTGGTTATACTGGACAATAACCGCAAGATGATTGGGAAAAGGATTTATGCAGTTGATGACCATAATTGATGAGGCATACAATACTGTTTATTTTTTTTTTGTTTTGTTTGATATTGTGAGCCCTTGACCTTTTTTTTTAAGGCTGGGAAATCATCCAATGACTGCTCCCGCTCTGGGTGGAGCGGCAGGAAGTGTCAGACTCTTACTGACTCAAACCCATCCATGTTCCTTCCGTAGCCCTTTATGTTCCGGGGTAGCGGTAACCCTTTCGGACAATCCCGCTTACCCGGCAGGCTTGGCCCTGAGGGGCCCCTTCATGAGCCCTTGACCTGTGCCAGATAAATGCATTATCTTTCTTTCTTTTCCTAAATTATGAATTTAAGCTCCTAATACCAATTGAAAAAATATGAGGAACGCCTTTCGGTTCGAGTATGAAATAATGAAGTCCACCGTAAAATGTTATTCTATGATACCTTGTCGTGTGTCGGCCATTGTAGCAGCCGTATATAGAATTGACAGTAGTGTCAATGTTGCTATACTCAATAATAGTGGTAGTCTTGTACAGTCAACAGCAAAAGTAGATGATCAAAATCAGCAACTCAATACTAATGAACGGAGTTCGCGTCAGAACTGTGTGGCGTCGGAGTGATTCAAAAGTATATGATTGTAAATTATACCAAACATTTAGTACTAGTACAGCTGTCATATATTAGTGATCAGTTATAACTCCAAAAGTTATAAACACAATTCGCATCAGAACTAAGAAGTAAAAAAATTTTTCAAAACTAGTGAACAGTCCACGATTGTTACTTGGAAAGCAATAAAGATATTGAGTATTGAGTACAGTTGAAATTAAATTATGAAACTGAGGCCACGTAATCATGAAGCAAATAATTCTTATTTTTAATTAGCCCAGTAATTTTGTTTGTTATGTTTTACGGAAAAGCTGAATTTGATAAAGATTTGCATATTTAATAATATATGCCAAATTTCATCCAATTGAACCCCGAAAAAAGCATAATTATGTTAATTAAAAATCATATAATTTAAAAACTTTACTATATTAATTGTTTTTTTTTGTAACTTCTGTCAAATGTTCAAAAGTAGCTGATGTGATACAAAACGATAATTCAATAAATATTATTATCTTTGTATGTTCGCGAATTTATGTCAATGTTCAAAAGTAGCTATACAGTAGCGGCTACAGTAGTTATATTATCTATGGCTATCGGTTTGTAGTACCTAATGTACTAAATAAGTAGGGTAACGAATAAACACAGATATTTATTATAAATAAAGTTTTAACTTATTCCCTGGTATTTCCATTTAAATTTAAAAACCTCTGCGGCTAGAGATCGATAGTCAATCACGAAGAATATTTTAAACAATCAACTGGAGTGCTGTTCGACCAGCCGCTCCACGCAGGTGTAGCAATAACGTTAATCAATCAAAAATATTGCTCACGATGATTGATTGGCAATCAATCAAAAATAATACTAGTATTAGTTTAAAGATTATTAGTTATATGTTTATGCTCGCTAATATTAATAATTAATATAGGTCCAAAGGGTTTAAAACAATGATACTTAATGCGGTAGATATCGACACTCAGGGCCGACTATGACTGATATGGACGCCAGGAGAGAAAAAAAATATTAATGGTATGTGGGGTATGTGAGATTTAACAGGGGTTCACGATAGTGCATTCCATTTAAACAGGTCGTGACTTTAATTGTGACTTTTCATTAAATAACCTGGACAGTCAGATGATTTTAATATTAGTAGCAAATTAGTTAGTAGAAATACAAAATAATTAAGCGTTTATGTTGTATGAACGCGTTAATCTCGGGAAATACCTATCTTTTTCCAGGAAAATTTCAATTCTTGAGGCAGGTTAGTTAAAAACCTTAGAAGCGGAGCAGAAAGAAAAAGTCTGAAAGAACGCAAAAGCGAAGAAGCAGCGAGCAATGTGGCTGTTATTTTAGCATATTTTGCTTTATTACGAATTGCACTTGCGAACGAAGTCGCGGACAGAATCTAGTTGAAACAAAGACTACAAGACAACAGGACCATTTCCAACCAATACAATAAACACTACATTAACTTAAGAACCCGGAAAATCCTAAACAAGTATTCTGTGCCCCTATTCCAAATGCCGGCAGTATTTCGGTCACGTAACGGACAAGCAACCCGCGAACGGAGTCTTAGTTCGCTGAGCCTTTTAATGCAAACGGAATTTTGCTAAAAATCTACCGAGGAATAACAGAAAAATACTGTTGATTTTGTTGCGGAATATTGTTAGTTAGTTATAGTTGCAGTTTTATAAAACGAAACAGTATAGGTATGTCACTAGCAAACGTATGTATACAGTTAGCTAATTGACTATTTGAAACGATCAAAAATAAAATATGCAATCACATAAATAAAAGACCGCTCGTCTTAAAAACTTCCATTACCGTACATATATTAAATATTATGCGAAGATATCATTGTAAAATTGCATTTAAGGCTATTTGTAATTGCAATGCAATTCCATTTGGTTCTAAATATATGTGACGTCACATTTTTATATTTCATACAAATCACGTACAAATGCCGCGTTTTCACAATTCTTAAAAAGTAAGGTTATTGACTACCCTTTCAAATACCCAATTGAGCAGTGGTAGCCTAGTGGTTTAACTTTATAAGTCTTGAGTTCAAGCTCAAGCGACGCACATCTGATTTGTCGGATTCATACGTGTATTGTACAATTATCACTTGCTTGAAAACATCGTGAGGAAACTCATGCCTGAGAGATATTTCTCAACAGCATGTGAGGCTAAGTCAGAGGCCCATGGGTAGCATTAAAACACTAGACACCAGGTTAGTCACTAACCTCGCGAAAACGAAATAAAGAAGCTAATTTCAAAAGCGATTTTCGCCTTAATTATTGAATGAAATCGTATGTATCTCAAAGTTGATATTCTGGCGTTGACTGAGAGACGCTGTTGTTAACACATGTACAATATTTTTGAAAAAGGAATTAAAAAAACAAGATCGCGGCGATATTTACAATCTTGACCATGCGCCAACATTGATAATTATAGGGTTTTTATATATCAATGTGCGCCAAAAGAATCTTGTAGCGCCCTAAACTATTAGCTACGTTGACTATGGGTAGAAAAGCTTCTCAATAATAGGGATGTAAAAATAAGTGTTGGGGCGAAGGGTTACTTGTTTCGAGGGAAACATGGCCGTTTTGAAACCGGCCCGCCGATTCCAAGCGAACGGTTTCCAGATCAAATACCACGTTTGAACCCACGTTTCAGCTAAGTTCACTTGGGGTAGAAGAATATCGGATCAATCAAACTGCTTAGCCATTTCGCAACTATGTTGAGGTCGGTTCTCAGTCTAACCGAATGCAGTTGAATGTCAGTATTTCACATGCGACAACCCAGTCACTGAGTAACACGATATCCCTTGGGGTGTGTGTTCTGGAAGTATTGCTCCATCTCTTATCCAATTAATCTGCCTAACCTTTTCCCAACTATGTTGGGGTCGGCTTCCAGTCTAACCAAATGCAGATGACTACTAGTATTTTACATGGAGCGACTGCCTATCTGACCTCCACAACCCAGTCATTAACTAGGTAATACGGTGCCCTTTTGTAAGACTGGTTGTCAGACTTTCGGACTTTTGACGACCCGTAACGACTGTCAAAGATCAACAAATGACAGCCGGGACCAACGGCTGAACGTACTTTCCGAGGCACGGAGGAGTCGCAGTATGTGAAGATGGTCACCCATCTACGGCATGCTTCTGCTTTTGTTCTATCTGCTCGTATTATATCAAATCCTATATGATTGGTTAATAGCTGACGCTGGTGTAGTACCTACTTCAATCTATCATACACTACAAACTGCGGTCGAAAAACTGGGGTTTCTATCTCCGCGATTGTATTGACCAACGGCTTAACGTGCTTAAGTATGTATATCTGATATGAAACTCAATTGCTTATAAGTGAGCAGTTAAATTAGTCAGCTTAAAGTGTGTATCACACAGGGCAAAATTCTCAGCAACCCGGAAAAATAATTAGCACTTCTGGACTTAAAAACACACCGTGACCTCTGAGATAAACATAATTCCGGTTTTTCTTATCAAAATTGGTTAGGAAACATTAGCCTCGGTCTCAATATTTGTTTCTAAACTGATAAAATGTTTTTTTTAATCAATTTGCAGAAATTAAAAATAATTTAGTGTATAAACCTTACCAAAAATGCTATGGAAAGTTCGCTTTGCTCACAATACATAATCTTTATGCAGTCACCTATAACTCCCTGAGCAGTCTCCAAAACTCGCTTCGTTTTGTCAAACGACGTTCTGCTGTGAGAATTGAGAGAGTAATCGAATAGTTTTACTACAATATGTACCTATTAAATGGTTTTATGCCCTCATTACTCTGTGTAACCTAGAGATAGCCTACTCCTTGTCTTGCCTGTCTCTGTTATACATTTTTTTTTCAAATGACTCCTCCCGCTTTGGGTGGAGCTGAAGGGAGTGTCAGACTCTTACTGACTAAAACCCATCCATGTTCCTTCCTTAGCCCTTTATGTTCCGGGGTAGCGGTAACCCTTTCGGACAATCCCGCTTACCCGGCAGACCCTAACGGGCCCCTTCATATGATGACATACCTTACTGTCTTTGTTATACTACTAGTACTATAGTTCTAAAGACGGACATTTCATAAAGAAACCAGTGACGCCGCACTAACTATACAATAGCAAATAAATAACGTTATTTATTAATAACTAAGTTATCGCTTTTAACAATTACTTAATAAGCAGGTCATTTGTCGTATAAACAAATGAATAATTGCCTTTTTTTTATATAACATAACGCCTGTAATCCCCGAAGTGCTCAGCAGAAGTGTACTTATACTACACCCAATTGTCTTAATTATCTTGTCTTAATAGATAGTCCACCTGACGATCGATTCTGCAAAAAACTTGAAAGCGTAGGTGAAGTGAGCTGTCGTTCCACCTAATGCTAGGAATTGCTACTATTGACAGCTTGCTTTAAACTCACGTTATCACGGTGTGATTTTTATAGACTAGACCTAGAGTAGAACAAGTTAAGCGGGATTGTCCGAAAGGGTTACCGCTACCCCGGAACATAAAGGGCTACGGAAGGAACATGGATGGGTTTTAGTCAGTAAGAGTCTGACACTCCCTTCCGCTCCACCCAGAGCGGGAGCAGTCATTGGATGATTTCCCAGCCTTAAAAAAAAAAGACCTAGAGTAGTGCTAGTCTGCAAAAATATTACCATGAAAACTTAGATGCAGTGAGATTGAAGTATGCCGTCAACAACGCGAGTCCCTAGAATCAGGTGGAATGACAGGTCACTTCAAGCTAACTTCATATTTTCATGGTGAGATTTTTACAGAATAGATTGGCTGCAGTTCCAGAAGCATCGTTTCACAGCAGCCGACGGCTAGCTTCGTCTTGTATGATAATGTAGGTGGGATTGTCCACTGCGACTGACTGCGGCCACGCTACGCACGACGACGCGACGCTACGCACGGTCACGATACGCACTGCCACGTTACGCACAAATAGTTGACAAACACCCGTGTTGAAACGTGGTGAACCTCTTCTGCACATCCTACATAACATTGGATGATCGGCATAATTATGGCCCATGGGCAGCATAAAAACTAGTAACTAACCGCACGAAAAGGAAGAAAATTATGGTGTAAAGTACTTCCCCGGACGAGAAGTATGGAAGAGAATTTCATGTTGCGCTGACCCCAGATAAATAGAAATAAAGACTTCCTCGCACGAACTCTTTAAAAAAAAAGCCTTACTACTTACTACATTTAACTGTATATTGTCTGACTCGTTTCTAAGAATATTCAATATTTCTAAGTATATTGTTTGAATGTCAGCTCAGGGATATCCTTGAGAAACCGATATTCCAATAACCTGACCGCTGACAGCGCAGTGACTGATTGAAAGGTAACTTGACTCATATTATTTTATGTGAGGGTTATGTGAAATAGTATATAATTCTTCTTTGTTTTACGTATTTTTCATGTACTTTGGTGACTGTGGAGAATATAAAATTGTGTTTTCATGAAAAATTTTGTATAAATATGTTTTATCAATAAAAAATATAATGATAAATTGGTTGATTGATGATAATTTATAAAAATATGACACGCAAAAAAATATGTAAAATAAACTATCAATTAAATTATCATTGAAATGACGATTTATTCTTTTAAGACTGGTCAATAAACTTCAAAAAAACTGAAACTGTAGTGACCACGTATCTCACACCTGGTTACTATGATGTGGTTCAAATAAACAGTTGATAGTTGTAGCTTGTTTGTCAAACGGTTGGTTAACTGCCACAGCGGTAACCCTTCCCCTTCTGCGACTGTTACGCCCGTGACGATTGGAAATCAGCTGATATTAATCCTAATTGGTATCATCCAGTATAGCATATAAATCCAATTTTAATCTTATTGTTATATAAATAACGCCCAACTAGCTTCTATTATTTTGTTGACTCCAAATACTGACCTCTCAAAAGATATTTTTTATATACCAATAATAGATAAGATCCTTAATCTACAAAACAAATAATAATATATACACAACAGAGACAAATGTACGCAATATAAAAACAGTCTGCGAAAACAAAGAAATCATGGTGCGCTCACCGAACAAGGTCGAGGCTTTCAGGACAATTATGGCAAAATGACAGCGCTCTTACAAACCCCCGGCCGTGGGATAAACGCGCATTGTGACACGCATTTGATCCCATACAACATACAACGACAAAGTCCTTGGCTTGACCGTGAAAAATAAATATAACCAGCAACGACAAACGTAGTGAAAGCTCCCATTTCTCTCGCAACAATACCACTTCCGCGAAATTAAACTCCGTAGCGAATTCGCAGGATCTCAAACGCATTGTTTTCTACGCCAGTGCTACGCGCTACGGTAACGTGTAGCCGCGTAGCGACTAATTACAATTTTTCGACAGTTACCGCGGTTCAGCTGAAATGGGATGTCGATACGATCTCGTCGGTAATTAGTTAATATTATATAACTTTCATCTCGATATCACTAGAGCTCAGTGGAAAATCCGGAAAAAATCCGGAACGAATCCTTTTTGAAAAAAGAACCTTACCTGATATAGATGTCTCGTTCCCACGGATTGAAGGTCGGAGTGTCAGTGTTTGTAGTGTAAGGGTAAGATGCACTCGCGGGCGCGTGCGGCTGCTGCGAGCGCTGGCAACTCACTGACTGGGCCCGGCCGGGAGCCCCGTCGCCCACGCCCCGCGCCGCACCCCCGCGCCCTAGCGGATAAACAACGTGCATTGTGGGCCCGATCTGTGGGCCTACCCTGCTCCACACACACATGCACAGCTCTCGCGAGATACTCTCCTAGTGGCCTCTCCATTGCGCGTTCTCTAAGCAATACACTCACATTTAACCAACACAAGCAGGCAATGTATAAGACATACGGAACAAAGCGATGCTATCAAACCGAAGCATAATGGTTATCAAATAAATTTTCCGCCCAGATAGTAAGTCTAGCGTTATAGATTTTGGATTTAAGTTCCATGATTGCACAGATCGGGGACAATGATAGGTACATGTACGTTATTGGGGCTTAGGTGGACGGTATTGGGGACACCTCAGGGTTTTGTGTCTTCAGAATGGACCATAGGTACCGACATAGGTACAATATTGGTAATCAATTAAAGTGCATGATAGTGCAGAACGTGCTGTTCGTACTATAGGTTTGTACAAAGAGGGTGTGTCTCAGTATGGAGATACGCATTTGTGGGCGATAAGGCTGCTACACTACTACAAGCGAAAGCGGATTATCGCTTGTGAGTATTGGATGCTGCGTACATGTAAGTCTTTTTCATCCCAGTATTCACTCGTTGGCTCAGTACCAGTACATTAACAGGGTACTGTATAATTTAAACAACCGTCGGTTGATTCTGTAAAACTCTCACCGTCAAAACTCAGACAAGTGAGCGTGAAGTGAGCTGTCTTTCCACCTAATGCTAGGGATTGACACTATTGACAACTCACTTTAAACTCACTTCTCCTACGTTTACACGGTGAGATTTTTTACAGAATAGCACTACAGATCTTGAATTTGGAATAAAAGGGTCACGTGTCACTTTAACCATGATTCAACTTTTCAGCCATGCATAGAGCGATAGTAGTTGCTCCGTGCACCATGTACGATGCTTTGTGAAATCAACGGTACAAATGAGCCAAACGAAATTCTGTATAGAAAGGTTGAGATGGATGCTGTAAATCTCTTGATTCATTTCATCACGGCAAACATTCTCGAATAGTTTTCGCTGATTACTACGCTTTTTTGCATTTGTGATACATATTAATACGTAAAATAAGTATACTAGATAGTATGACTTAACTGCTGTCCAAAAAATGTATATTACCTAGATTGTTATTGACTGAAAATATTTTAATACAAAGAATGTAGACTAAGTGTGGACTGTATTTTTAAAGAAAAGGAGCCAAAAAATATCATTTAAATATTTATGTTTTTGACCCTATTCTTTAAATGGTGATGGAATTTTCCCCTTTTATTTACTTAATTGTTAACTTGGATGTTGGACCTTACACATATATTGATGTTTCGACCATTAATTTGTATTTTATTCTTTTTTTTAAATACAGCCCACATTTTATCTTTACTCATGACATTGAAAAAATCTTATGTACAGATAAAACTTCAAGAAACAAGAAACGATTACAGGAAAAGTAGGTTGAAATATTTATTTGGCTGATAACCGAAATGATGCAATATAACAATACCTAGTTCAAGACTGTCTATATGACTGACATTTCTCAAAAATATCTCGTATCTACACGAGATAAGAACCACAATTGCAGATTCTATTTTATCAATGATCGAATCATCATCTATATCTATACATATAATAAAACAGTAAAAAAACTGTGTCTGTACATTGAATATATTAAAAAAAAAAAATTGAGGGGGGTTTAGAAACAGTAATAGAGCACGAATCCAAAAAAAAATTTTTGTCTGTATGTCTGTTTGTCTGTTTGTTTGTACACGCTAATCTTCGGAACTACTGGACGGATTGGAATGATTTTTTTTTTGTTGTATAGGTATTAAGTCTGGGCAACATATAGGCTATAATTTATCTTGGAAACTTGAACACCTGATGCAGAACCGCAACAGACCAGCTAAACTATAAGAGATACAAAAATGATACCATAGCAAAAATTGTTCCACGTGATGAGCATTTTCTGCTGAGAGAATAAATTTGAAGATCTGGAACACCTGATGTGGAACTCCACGAGCCCAGCTACACTATAACATATATAGGAATGACGTCTTAGCAAAAGTTGTTTAGTCTGATAAGCACTCTCTGTTGACGTATAAAAATTGAAGATCTGGAACACCTGTTGTGGAACTCCAAGAGCGTAGCTACACCATAACACATTATAGGAATGACGTCTTAGCAAAAGTTGTTCGGTCTGATGGACATTCCCTGTTGACTTATAAAAATCGAAGATCTGGAACACCTGTTGTGGAACTCCAAGAGCCTAGCTACACCATAACACATATAGGAATGACGTCTTAGCGAAGGTTGTTCAGCCTGATGAGCACTCTCTGTTGACGTATAAAAATTGAAGATCTGGAACACCTGTTGTGGAACTCCAAGAGCCTAGCTACACCATAACACATATAGGAATGACGTCGTAGCAAAAGTTGTTCAATCTGATGGGCATTTCCTGTTGACTTATAAAAATCGAAGATCAGAAACATCTGATGTGAAAATCAAAGCTATCACTAATTTTACTGTGTAATTATAAAATAACATAAACTGGGAGTACCTGCACGCGGTGAAGGCGGTAACAGTTTAGGACTGGTTTTCGATGACGATGGTATATCATTAAAAATGTGACTCTACTGGCCAAAACTCCAATTTATTTTTTTATTTTATCGTATGAATATGCCTTCGGGCTTATGTTGTTTGAGTGTTTAATTTTCTTTTCCATTTATCTTCGTGACACGGTAGCCTACCCGGTAACGCAGGGGAGCAGTCATTTTAATTTAGATTTTTATTGATCAGGTATCTTCACAATAAAACTATGACCATGCCTAGAAAGAGGTCAAATCTTTCCCAATGTTTCAAGAGAGCTAAAAGATTGAGGATCATAAGATCCCAAGAATCTACCGAAGAGCGTCAGAAGAGACTTGATGCTGTTCGAGAACATTAGGCTGCAACTCGCTCCGTGGAAACCTCTTCGGGTCGCGAAGCACGCCTGCGTTCTCAGCGTATTCATTAGGTCTCTAGAGACCAGTCAAGAATATGATGCGCGACTGACGGCTGATCGTGAACGTCATGTCTGTATTGTCTCGCGAGTCAGAGACGTTCATGGAAAGAGAATTACGCTTGAGTTCCAAGCGTATCTACGCATCGACTTCTAGGTCTCTAGAGACAAGTGGGGCACGTGATGTGCGACAGACCGCTGATCGTGAACGTCATGTATTGTCTCGCGAGTCAGAGACGTTCACGGATAGAGAATTGTGCTTGGGTTCCAACCGTATCTACGCATTGACTTCTAGGTCTCTAGAGACAAGTGGGGAAATAATAATGCGGTTACCAAAATAAAAACGATGACAAATAGACTGTATGTTTTGGTGGTTGTTGGAATGAGATAAAACTAAAACACAGTGTGATAAAAGATGAAATGGGAAAAAATGATAAAAAATAACATAAATGGTGACCCCGTTGTCGCTGGCATAAGCAACAGGGTCCGCGTACGAAGTCGCGGGCAGAAGCTAGTACAAATCTATGAATTGACCTATTTCCATTTTCCAACCAGCCCCTTATTGTACAAGTACAATAAAACCAAGGAAATCTTATTTAAAAAGTGACCAAGTGCGAGTCGGACTCCCTCACGAACGGTTCCGTACCACCATTCAATATTTAACACAACATATTAAAAAAAAACTTTATTAAAAAAAACAAATTTCTTGTATGAATAACGCCCTTGAATTTCCAACTAATTTTATTTTTATTATTTGTTGTATTCAAATGTGAATATTTTAAGTGTGGTATTGCAGTTCAAAATAGCAGTGATAGCCTAGTGGTGTGACCGTCGGACTGCCAAGTCATACGTCTCGAATGTGAACTAAAAGCACCTCAGATTTTACGGATTCATGTGCGTATTGTATAATTATCACTTACTTAAAAATCGGTGAAGGAAAACAACGTTAGGAAACGACACACCTGATAGATATTTCTCAACAGCATGTGAAGCTAAATCAGAGGCCGATGGGCAGCATAAAAACTCTGACACCAGGTTAAAGAAAGAAGAAGTTCAAAATATACCGCCTGTGACAGACGAATGGACGGACAGCGGGGCCTTAGTGGGCACGCTTTGGGTACAGAACCCTAAAAACATGGCCACGCATAAATTAGCCTCTAAATACTATATAAAGGTAGCCTTATCTGTGCCGATATTTATTCGGGAAGATGCATGCAGGGAGATGGGAGATCACGGTACACCCCGGCTACGGTGATTTGTACGCGAATTTTGGGAGACTGGCTTTACACAATGAAGAAATGGTTCTGTAATAAAATTGGACGATAATAGCCTTTTATTGGTACAGATCGATGATATCTTAATAAATCACCCAAAGTTTTTAATGTTTATTTTCATGTCCACTGCTGATATTCGGGGCATTGAACTCATACTTAATTGGATTCCATAGACTCACATTACGTTCTATCTTGCAAATTTTTTCTTGACTATTGCATTACGGAAGTGGCTAACTTTTGGAATATTAACTCTCAGCTACTTACAATATCATCGACATATTTACCTCAAAATGTTAGAAATAAGAAATGAAGTAACAATGCTTTGTGATCACTATTACCATCATCGAAGGAAAGACGTCTTTTTTTAAGGATGGGTTATCATCAAATGACCCCTCTCGCTGTGGGTGGAGGGGAAGAAGTGCAGATCAGACGGTGAACTACCATTCCTCACCGTCCGCAGGCATGCGCACACGGTGGCCGGGAGTCGTCACGCCGCTCCCGATGCCCTAAGCGTCTCCCGCGGCAGCTGGGATGGAACGTGAAAGACGTCTACAGCTGGAAATGGACCCTTCAGTATAAATAGTGTAAATACCTATAGTGTGTACCTGAACTATATACACTGAACTTCATAATGAGTTGCTCATAATCACGGGCACAACACGTGAATTAGACACAAGGCGCTATATGAAGCTCAATTACGTTTCAATTGGGCGGTCAGGTAATGTGACCCATGCATAATTTGCCGACGCTGGGGGCAGCCGCATCACAATGAGATGGTGGGGTGAGACTAAGTACTGTGTGCTGTGTCGATATTGTAGACTATGTGGAAGTTAAGATCGCGATCGTTTGTATGACGATAAAACGCGGCTTATTATTATTATTCATTCTTCTTCTTTCGTTTGCTTAGTGACTAACATGGTGTCAGAGTTTTTATGCTGCCTCTGGGTTTTAGCTTCACATGTTGTTGAGAAATATCTCTCAGACATGCTGGTTTCCTCACGATGTTTTCCTTCACCGATTTTTAAACAAGTGATAATTGATGCAATACGCACATGAATCCGTGAATTCAGGGGCCTTCGGGTCGAATTCGAGACTTATGACTTGGCAGTCCGACGGTCACACCACTAGGCGGTCACTGCTTATATTATTATTCATTTATTGTACTTTAATTAAAACGGTTAGAAACCAATGCCGATAGTTAGAAAAAAAACAGAATTTAATTGGTAAAATATTAACATTAAAATCTTAGAAATAATTTACAAAGGTATTTATATTGTAAGATGCCTGTACTGGGATGAACCTGCGCATACATTATAGTAGTTGTAGGTCGATAAAATTCTGCAATATTTAACATTAAAAGTCTTGAAACCGTTGCGAAATTAAATTAACTATACAATAAAGACACTTAGGAAAGAAAATATAAAACTCAGGAACAAACACGAAAAAAAAAAATGCAATGCTTTCATGAATCCTTCTAATAGTTCTTCTGCTGACATGCCAATAAAATCTTCTTCCATTCATCCGCAAACAGATCGTTTGTCGGATTAGAATCCAAGAGATCGTGCGATTATGTCATATTTATATCAAGAGACGACGATCGTGGACTCGTGCGACGATCTTTTTTAGTTAGTTAGGATGCAGGGTAACAGTAATTTACCAAGTTGTTGTGGTTTTTATACCAAGACACTTTAATTATAATATGTGTTGATTGACCTTAAAGAATATAATTATTTGTTATTAGACCCTAAATAATCTAATTAAAACTGGCAGTTTTAAGGATGAAATAAAAATATATTTAAATAAATTGATACAATTTTAAGATAAACTTCAATTGAGTATTTGTAAAATATTTTTGTTGATTGTAATTAACCTATGAATCATCATGTTAGACAAATCGACAAGCACAATCTTCTGGAATTAGTACCAAAATCATGATTATTAAATCTTAGAATCTTAGAATCGCACGGGTATAAGAAGGCGCCAACGGCAATATCTCATGGACGCGAATCTCGATATGAATTTGTTCTTTATTGACGACTGTCCTTTGTTTCTTGTGCAAACATACCACGTTAATTTAAAACATAATTATCTCTAATCAATTTTATTATTATTATTTGCTGCATATATCTAATTATTTTCCTTTTAAATATAAACACAAACACACATAAAACAGGGTACATCATAAAACTGATTAACATCCGTTTCCGCCTTGCCAAATTTTACACAGATCCGCCCTTTGAGCGTGAAGGACGGACAAACATACAAACTCACAAACTTTTACCTCTATAATATTAGTGCGATAGTGTGCCAAAAGCTTAAATAGGTACAGACGCCAGCACATCAAGCTATCCCTAACTGTCAAATTTTCTCAATGAAAAAATGAACCTTATGTCTTTGCAATAAAGTTGAAATACTATCAAAGAAATTTGACAGATTGTGGTAACTTGATGTGCTGGCCTCTGTACCTACATAATAAAAAATTTGTTTTCTTTCAAGTAGGCCATTGCAACTCACTATAATATGCATACCTACACGAGTCATTAAACACAATACAACCCACCATCTCGTTTACAGCCATAAGATACAGCCAAGACAACTGCCTCGCCTCGGCAGTATATCCAGCACTTACTAACAAAAATGTTAGCTCAATTTGCCACCTGATAAATATATAATTCTTAGAACTAGTGGCGGGGACACGGTGTTGCTGTGTTCATGTGTGGAGGAACTTTTGTTTCGTTGCTCATATTCGAGAAACATTATTACGGTCCAACGGTTTTTTTAATGAAATGGAATACTTATAAGGGTTAAATACAATTTTACAATTATATCTTCGCATAATATTTAATTTCTGTACAGCGATGGAAGTTTTTAAGACGAGCGGTCTTTTTTCTATGTGATTCATATTTTATTTTTGACCGTTTCAAATAGTCAATTACAGTTCAACAAAATATGTGTTTTGCTTTACAAAACTTTATCTTCTCAATGTTATAATCAAGGAAAATTTTACATTAGGTTGAAACGTCTATTCAGCCTTAATAAATCAAAGAATCCAAGAACCTACCATAGACTACCATAGTTGAATTTAAATTCGTCCAGATATTTAGTTCTTAAGTATTTTAGTTTGTAATTACATTATTAACCAAAAAAAAAAACTACGCCTACCTACGCCCGGCAAAACAAAGAGCCCGTTAATGTAACATCTTTACGTAAATAGAAATAAATAAATATTCTATTCTATTTTATTCTATTCTAATTGAAAACTGTCCCTAAAAAACTAGAAAATTCAAATAATCATCGAATCGATGCTCAGCTGATTACAAGTCATAATATAATTATTCTCGTGTCCTCAAACAAGTACAAAGGGACTTGAATGTATTCAATGGATTGTTCAGCATGATAAAGAAGCTTAATTACGGTTGCAATATTGACGTATTTCCCAGTACCAGCCCGGAACCTGGACATGTGCCCGGTTGATGCCATGACAATAGACTCGCCCCTTATTACATGGGACTTAAACATAATTGGCGAAAAGTGGATACAGCTCTGGCTAATCCTTCCGGCAAACAAGGCGTAATAGCGTGGCGTATGTTATGTTATGTATCAATCTGCCTAGCCTTTTGTATATTTGATGAGTATATATGGTGTTAAAAAATTAACTATAGGATGAACCCTGAAATCGCGATGAAAATATAAGCTGTTCCATATATTTATGCACACGTAACTCAATAAAATGTATGGAACGGCTCATATTTTTTTCGCGAGAGTTATTTTTTTAACACCTTATATTGACGAAAAATTGTAGCTCTATCTAATAATGCAGAGAACATTTCTTACAGCTTTTTCATTATTTACTCGATTTAATTCCACAGTTCATTTCATTTAAAACCTCACCACTAAAGAGGCATAATAATAAAACACCGTTGCCGGAATCGTGTGCCGTATTAAAAAGAAAGCGGTGAGCGGTTTTCATGGAATGTATTTTTCAGTGGAACACTAGTGGCTTCAAGTATACCTTCCCTGAAGTGGTAAGAGGAGGATTATTGTAGGTTATTAGTAATTTCAAGAAACATCGTTTTTACTGATCGATAGAAATAATTATTGCTGTGTAGTTTGCGTATTGTGTGTGTTGGTTGAAACATTAAGTGTGATATTTTATTTATTATTAGGAAAAGTCGTCTAGTAATATCTACGGTATTTTTACCTTTTTCATCGTCACGAAAAGAAGATATTTATGGCTATAATTCTAATCATATTTGTCTTCTTTTCTTTTTCCGTCTCAAAGAGAGGCCTGTGTCCGAGCAAGGGGATATTACAGGCTGATTATGCTTATGCTTTTCATTTTGAAGAATGTCGCATAGTATTACCCTTTTTTTTAAGGCTGGGAAATCATCCAATGACTTCTCCCGCTCTGGGTGGAGTGGAAGGGAGTGTCAGACTCTTACTGACTTAAACATATCCATGTTCCTTCCTTAGCCCTTCATGTTCCGGGGTAGTGATAACCCTTTCGGACAATCCCGCTTAATAATCTTAATCCCTGAGCTAGCTTTTTTTGAGTCTAAAGTAGACATTATTTTGTCGATTTATATAAATGAAATTATGGGTTATCAAATGACTTTTACTGGTTTATACGAAAGTGCCATACAGTAGCTTAAAAAATAATTTACGCATACATCATCATAAATTAACTCATACATCATCATAAATTCATGCATATCCTATCATTAATTCACGCATAAATTTACGCATACATCATCATAAATTCAAGCATACACCATCATAAATTCACGCATACATAATCATAAATTCACGCATACATCATCATAAATTCACGCATACATCATCATAAATTTACGTATACACCATCATAAATTCACTCATACACCATCATAAATTCACTCATACATCATCACAAATTCACTCATACTTCATCATAAATTCTGCGAAAATAAGCACTATAAATAAAAAAAACATTTTTCTCCAATGGACAATTGCCAAAAATTGGTCACATCGCTTGTTCACAATTTTGTGTAAGATATCACACCAATAAATTCCTTCACACTATTTTCTGACACAATGCAACATTAGCTTCGCAGATTAGTTTCTAAAACAATCTCGCTGGAATACCAAACTTCCACATCTACCTCATCATCATTTGCCCAGCTTGTTCCCAACTATGTTGGGATCAGCTTCCAGCGTAACCGGATGCAGCTGAATTGACACGGAGCGAGTGCCTATCAGACATATGTGACATCTACCCACCTGCACTAAGCCCGCGTGGTGAATTATGACCCACTCTCTCTCACAGAGAGAAGGCCTCTGTCCCAGCAGTGGGAACGTTATAGGCCAATTATTATTAATAATAATAATAATATCCTTGGACATTTCACACAACGCCATATCGTCCCAAGCTAAACAACCTAATGCTTGTGTTATGGTAACGAGATGGCTGATAAACTACTTATATAATTTTTTTTTATGTAAATACATACATATTATATATAGAAAAACACCCAGACTCGTAACAAATACTTGCAGGTCGTACAAATATTTGTTCCGTGCGGGAATCGAACCCGCGACATAGTGCGCAGCAGTCAATCGCTCAACCCCTGTGCCAACCGTGTCGTCTAGTTAGTACTCTTTGAAAATAGGTTATGAATGACGCAAGCGACTTCAGATTCACACACACATTGGAGCCAATTATTTCTACATCATAGCCAAAAAAGCACACAGATACCATAGACTCGTTCAATAGCGTAACGTGAACACAGCGTGAACGTCACGCGGGCCTAACGTTGTACGTGAAAGTTTAACGGACTGCAGTGCGCCGCAACACGGCAAATTAACAAGAAACAACAACAACTTTGTGTGTATGGGTGAGTAGGGCAATTGGGGTACTACATGTTGTTAATATTAATTTCTTTGGACAAAGAGATGCGGAGTAGGGATGTCAATATGACCATGAATTCAAATATAGTTTGATTACTTAATTAGCAATTAATTAACTACATTTATATACACAAATCTTTAATACCTCAAGAAACCTTAAATTGAAATATATATATTATGTACATGTATATACAGTAGAAATCAGGGGAAAAGCTCGGTGGGCATAAAAAAAATGTCCGAAAACGAGGTTATAGCGCTGGCTGGCGATGCGTTGCGACGCAGTCTGTCAAGGGCTGAACGAAATTAATATAATGTGTCATTATTTTAGTATATTGTCTATCTTACAACTTCCACGCGAACAAAGCCGCGGGCAGGAGATAGCTTATTCATAAACATGATCAATTTATTATAGAAAAACCATTCCCTGTTTGTGTAAAACTTCAACCCTCTTTAGACTCGTTCAGCGGAGGAATTGATGTATGAGCTAAGAAGCGTTTTTGTCATACATGCACTCACGCCTGCTTCCCATGGGGTTAGGCAGAACCTACTGCTTCGATCTTTTGCATACTTCTTTTGCTCGTTTATATTCATACACCTGAACTTTCTGAAAAACTTTCTAGGCCATCCTCCCGGCGTTTCCACTTTCCTACACATCTTATTCAAAATGTTTTTCTTCTATGCTGAAAACTAGAAACATGCAGCTAGTGTAATGAATCATATAAATATCACTAAAGTTTTCATACTAAATAAATGAAATTCTTCACTATTGTATATCATTTACGACTTTTATCACAGAACTTTATATCGATATTAACCAATAGACATTTACGGGCACCACGGTGATATTTCACAAACAAATTACTAACGAAACTACGAGGAATTCATTTTAATACGTTCAAAATAGCGACATTTAATAACATTTCGCATAAAAATCTGGGTAATAAAGTTTATGGCTGCACTATGCTCTGTCGTAGCTCGTAGCGCCCGCTACGGCGTAGCATATACGTAGCACTTTGCTACGACAGACGGTTCAACTGTTTTTATGAGTGTTACGTTTTGTCTACAAATTGTGTTTTGTGTAAATATATGAAAATAATGGTTTTGTGCTGTGAAGAGGCCTATATACTTTGGTATTGTACCTTCATATAAGGTAAAAAAGTTATTATATTATTAATATTTTTATTATTATATTATATAAGGTAAAAAAAGAATGTTTTTTTATATCTTAAAACATCACTGAAAGAAATAAAAATGTGAGTGTACTATAGGTACTTATAACTCTACCAAACCCTAGTGGAATATAGGCGTGATATGAAGAAATAAAAAAATTTATAACTTTAACATACCTATAATGTATTAGTTCACAATCACACACAACATAAATATTGTAAATCATCTAGAATAGTGCCATAACAGCGAGAATCCATGACAATATTCGCCTACATTCCACCTGAACAATCCCTTTGTCCCCGAACTCTCACAGAGCAATGAAATTAATTAATAAACATGATATTTCTGAGCTGCACAAATGCGCATAATAATTGGAATTCAATGAAACCGAGCACAAAAGGCACAAAGCGACGGTGAACACAAACAGCTATCCAATCTGCTTTTTACCAGATTCAAAAGGTTCTAGTGATGGGGTCGTCATGGTAATTGGTATCGGTATCGGACCTGGATAGTGTTGGCATCGGTATCGCTGCAAAATATCAATTTATTGTTTTACTAACATGTTTAAACTGATACTAACACAATATGAGTCTCATAGTCACTCGAAATAATTGATACAACTATAAATAGACAAATAAATTAAATTTAAGTGTCAACAGCTTGGAATGCATGGGAAAGTAGGGACCATACGGTACTTATAACAAAAAATCTCTTTTAAAACATTTGTCTATCTGTTTGCGGCTAATCTCAAAAAAATCTGAAATCGCGAAAAAAAAACAATTTTGACGAGTTATGCCAGCATAATGTATGCCTGAATTTTTTTTGCGATTTCAGATTTATTCCCATAGTGAAAGTCGTTCATAATTATGAGTATAATGACCCCTTAAAATAATGCCAATGAATTTAATTTCAGCCATAAGGTAAATATGCGAGAAGCTAACTCCAAAGCACAGTTTAAAAGATTCCTTAAAAACAAAAAGTAACCGACATTTAAAGTAAACTAAGTCTAACTAGGTTGCCAAAATTTAATTAGACAGCGATCTTTAGGGTATAGTGCTCAAACATCTGCAACCAAACCGTAACGTCCGCAATGCCTAAATAAACTTGAGACTAAGTTCAAACCTTCATAAATATAAATAAGTTATTCTGTAGCCTAAGTATAGCAGAATCAGCATGTAATGTTCCCACTTCTGGGTCCATAATTCACCACGCGGGCCCAACGGAGGTTGGTGGTTTCCTCGATGTGTTTTCCTTCACCGTTTTTGAGAGCAGTGGTGATGAAATGATATTCACAAAGTAAATGCCTGCCTGGGTTTGATCTCACGACATTTAACTTGTAAGTCAAGGCACCACTGAAAATAATGAAAATATATGTATTAAATATTTAAATTTGTTTGACTCAAAATTCTGCTGAATTTTGATTAGCGGTATTAGCATTGCTATGCTAATACCGTTTGCTGTCGCAGTCATTAAGTCGTCACGTGTAAAGGAGGCAGGACATGCGGTGCAAGATGGGAGGTGAGCTATTGCCACATTGGAGATCTGATCCGTCCGTAAACCCCCAGTTGCCAAAATGTGATACTATTACACTTCATAGGGTACTGCTATTCATGTTATTGTCACAATGCTCATAATGATAAATCAAGTGCAGATAATTAATTAGTGTCATCGTCATCTGCCGAGTCTTTTCCCAGCTATGTTGGGGTCGGCTTCTAGTCTAACCGGATGAAGCTAAATACCAGTATTTTACATGGAGCGACTGCTTATCTGATCCCCACAACCCAGTAACTAGGCAATACGATACCCCTTGGTAAAATCAAAGTCAAATCATTTATTTCAAATAGGCACAAGAAAGGCACTTTTGAACGTCAGAGGTAAGACTGGCTGTCAGATTTTCGACCTTCTGACGACCCGTAACGACTATCAAAGATGCACAAATGACAGCTGGGACCAACGGCTTAACGTGCTTGCCGAGACACGGAGGACTCTCGGTATGTAAAGATGGTTACCCATCCACGGCCAACCCCGGCAAGCGTAGCTTAACCTGATGGATTGACCTAAGCGGCTGTTACTGTACTAAGCCATGAGCTTGTCGAGTTAATTAATTAGTGTACCTTGTCTTAATTAATTAGAAATGTTTAACACTGCAAGATGAGCACCGAACGATGTCTATAACAAAATGCTATCGAACTTACCCAATTTTGTCGATCAAACGATTTAGAAATAGAATTTCTTACAAGAAATTTACAACTTCGTTTTCAAAGTTTATTTGTGGTACACACGTTTAGCCTAAGACAAGGTACGGGATAATGAAAGGAAATGGGTGTTAAAAATAGATATTTTAATTTCGCTTCAGCGACGAGTGTGTTGAACATGAGTTACCAACTTTGCACCATATCCTACTTATAAATATCTTAAAATTTGTTTGACTCAAAATTCAGCAACGCTAATACCGTTTGCTGTCGCAGCCATTAGGTCGTCACGTGTGCAGGTAGCAGGACATGCGGTGCAAGATGGGAGCCATTGTCACATTGGAGATCTGAGCCGTCCATAGACCTGCCAAAATAACCTGTCTTGGACGTGAATGTTTTCTCAAACACCAAGATGTAATGACAAGCGGGAGTGTTGGGAGCCACCTTTTAACCAATTTCCAGCCTGAAAAAAGTTTAATTAATTTAAATTTTTTATAAGCCTGTTCAACAATTACATTATTATTTATTCGGGGTGACTTCGAATGTTCAGTTTACTTTGTAAAGACTTGTACCAAACAATATTGTTCGAACACTGTATCGACCAATTAATTTTCAAATACAAAAACGTCTTTTTAAACGATAATATAATCATTGACATCCCTAACCGTCATATCCGTGGTATCCATCGACATAACCACATCACTAGTACGTTTAATTAAAAAATACTCCATGCAAAACTATACGATGGAGCGAAATGAAAATATATAATATTCTTTACTCCCGTCGAGCACCCCGAGCAATTCATTACCTCCATTTCAATTATACTAAACCTGTGCTTTTGTATGGGATTGTATCATACATTGTACCATATTATGAGTATATAATGTATGACCATCGGTATCAGTAATTACAGAGTTCTTTCAATAAATGCGTGGTCATATTTAAGGGTGCGGCACAGACTATTAACCTGAATAATTTTGTCCATGGGACCAACATCTGTCATAGGAAAAAAATGGCTATCCCATACAAAACGTCAAAATCGAATCGATCCAAATGTATTCCTGCTGATTATTTCGTCGCAATTACGTTGTTGGTCCGAGGTTGGTAGATATAGTGGTTCAGCGTGCCATCACACTGAACAACTATCTCCTAACTATTTGTATCATAACCCATAAATATGACACACATTTCAGATATACGTCGTATAAGTGTCCATACGAAGATATACTACTACCATCTAAAGCAGTGGCGAAAGCACCATACAACACGATTCCTACCGGCTTCTCTTCGAAGTTTCGCATCAACAACTCTACCGGTATAAAATATATAATTTTTATGCAAGTTTTACCATGGCAGCACAATCTGTCAAATTTCTTTAATATATTTTGAACTTTATAACTAAATCATTAACGTTCAAGAATGATTGGGAAAATTTGACAGTTTCGGGTAGGGTTGACCTGCTAGCGTCTGTACCACACATAGCATAAATATAAATATACATATAAAAATATTTAACGTAACGCAAACTGCACTTATACAGCATTGCATAATCCGCCTATAATGTACCCACTGGTGGGGCACAGGTGGGTGAGAGGGAGTGGGCCATAATCCACCACCCAGCCCCAGTGCGGGTTGGTTAATGTCACATGTCTCTGAATTTTTTGATCTACGACATTTTTATTTCCTCACGATGTTTTCTTTCACCGCTTTTCGAGAGCAGTGGTGATGAAACAATTTACTCAAAGTAAAGCGCCTGTTTGGGTTCCAACGTACAGAGGCCAGCTCATCATGTTACCACTATTTGTCAAATTTCTTTGATAGTATTTCAACTTTATTGCAAAGACATAAGGTTCATTTTTAATTGAGAAAATTTGACAGTTAGAGATAGCTTGATGTGCTGGCGTCTGTACAACCTACGTAAGTCGCGACCGTTACCACTGCTCTTAACAACTCAAACTCGAAGTATTTATTTTAAACTAGCTTCCGCCCGCGGCTTCGCCCGCAAAATATGTCCACAAATCATACACATAAACCTTCCTCTTGAATCACTCTATCTATTAAAAAAAACTTCATCAAAATCCATTGTGTAGTTTTAAAGATTTAAGCATACATAGGGACAGATAAAGCGACTTTGTTTTATACTATGAAGTGATAAACCAATGAAGGCACTTTTGAATTGTCAAGGGGTCGGTCAGTCAGAAAGATGAAGCTAGTTGCCCATTCCATATCAGTAGGCACCTATGGAGAAGAACGGCCAAGATACTCCATAGACATTCTTTTAAAGTAACAGTAAAGCCATCACATAAATATTCCAGATTCCATATAATTACAAATATGCATTTATCGACTAACGAGAATGAAACAATTCTATTTCAAAATCAAATTGAATCGCAGCCGTTTTCCACGTGAATGGGTCGTCCAATTTATTCTGAGCTCAGCTATTTCATTAGGTACGCTGTAGAGCTTTCAATTTGCGCTTTGTACGGGGGATGGGGGGGCTCAGCTTATGTTGGACACTCACTGAATCAGCCCCTGGCTATTGGTGAGGTTTCTTCCACTTTTTATTCAACGCAGTCAGCGTTTTAGTTAAAATAATGATGATTTATATTATGATACAGGGAAAACGTACGGGATGGAAATCGTATTTCCTTTTTGTCATGATTTTCGCTTCGTTCAGCATTTGTCTAGTGGTCCGCAGGAGGGCCAACCTCTTGAGTAGTATTATTTTAATAATACTTCAATGCGAGATGAACTTTTCAGGACGTATTGCTAAATCTCTTATCCAATCCAATCTGCCTAGCTTTTTCCCAACTATGTTGGGATCGGCTTCCAGTCTAACCGGATGCAGCTGAATACCAGTATTTTACATGGAGCGACTGCCTATCTGACCTCCACGTCCCAGTCAGTAACTGGGTAATACAATACCCCTTGGTAAGACTGGCTGTCAGACTTCCGGGTTTCTGACTATCCGTTATGTACGAAGTCAAAGATCCATGAATAACAGCCGGGACCAACGGCTTAACGTGCTTTCCGAGGCACGGAGGAATCTCGATATGTAAAGATGGTCATCCATCCACGGACCAACCCCGGCAACCTAACCTGATCGATCGATTCGTGCGGCTGTTATTACTTTAGCCATGAGCTCCATCTCTAATCCAATATGAAGCAATATTAAAATAATACTGCCTTAGGATGTAGTGGTAGGCCTCCTCATAATACTCGTATCATTATAATAGGACTATGGTATCCTTCAAATGCGACTAGGAAAACGGCACACCAATCATAGTATTCTTGCTTGTTTAATTGTGAGTTTTTTATCCAATCATAACAGAATTTATCAAACTTTAAAAAAGAAATCATGTCATTTGTATCTTTGTTGAGAGTCCAGTGTAGTCTTGTTTGGGATTATTTTGTTTTCGGTAAAAACAAATGAATGTTAATAGCCAATTTAATATGACACTGAACAGCACATCTTCAGCCTAAACCGACCGGCAGTGAGCGTGGACCGCACGGCTGTCAACTCGTGCTTTTACCACAACCGTGATTGATTGATTTGCCCATAAATTATAGCGACAGACCGCATCAAATGCGGTCGTAACTGCCAATCAATCAGGTTAGCCAACTGTCCACTGCCTGATGTATATTATATATACAAATGTCCGTCAGTTACAACACGGACATTTATAGTTCGTTCTAAAAGTCTCTGATAAAAGTGTAAACAACCCCGTTATGGTTATATTCATAAGCAAAAAGTAAAAGGAACAACGTCACATTCATCTTTATTTAGAAGGTTTTAACTTTGTACGAATTTCACTATTTTTATTAACATTTAGTTTTAGATTATAAAATTATTGTCGATTGTCAACATAACATCTTTTCAAATAATCAATTCGTAAGTGGCTCTGCAATTTTGCATGGTGCGTTTTCTGATCAGTCTTTTTACATTCGCCAGATATTTTTGAAACAGACTATAAGTACTAGATAAATAGTCTGCAAAGATAAGGGGAGAAAACTCTTAGTGAAACGTAGAAAGTAAGGCTTGTTATATTATCTGAACTTAAAGATATTAGAGCTGACAAAATAATAACTATTATAATGACCACAACACAATGTTGATGACTGTTTTCTTTCCAACAGAATGCCCATAACATCTTAAACACGGAGACCGTAAAAGGCGACTGAAAATTCCGGTCAATATAACAGTAGCATTTTATTATTAATTAATATTTTCTGCGACCACTGCAACATGCAAATAATATTCTGACCTTTTACCGTAATAGAAAAGGTAACCTTAAAAAAAGTCAAAAGGAAATTACAGAAGCTGGCAACACCGGCGCAGCTTACAGATTAAATATTAATTATAGACATATCCTGACATTTAAGACCCTCCTGCTTAAGCCTCAAGATCTACTTAGCCTTTAAAAGAGAGAGGGGATTAAACTTTTTTCGACTACTGTCGAAGTATTAAACGGTAATCCGATTTATTCTGCTTGACATTTCAAATAATAGAGTGAAATGAAATGGATTCCGATCATTCGGTGTTACTTTTTAATCTTATTAAACGTTAATCGCACTGCGGTTATTAATCAACTTATTTTAAGGGAAATATGGAATGTTATTTTATTTAAGTTGTAACTAAATCCACAGTTTTGTGTCTACATATATTTATGTATTTTTTCATAAATCAGCAAACAATGCCCGAATTAGCGTTTAGCTACGTGTTCCCACATATGGGACATTATGTAGACGATAAACGGAACGAATCAGTTCATCATCATCTCTTGACAATCGTTTGTCTATTGTTTTTAATATGCAGGGAAGGTATTTTTTGTTAAGACTAAAAACCTTTATACTTCGTATACATAGGTAGCTAGGAAAATCCTGCATGTAACTTAGCTTTAAAATAAGCCCAAAGTAGCAATATTTTCAGAAACTCGAAAATATTTTGAAGTAAATGATAGATATACTTACTTTTTATTTAATTTATTTTTTATTGTTCACTAGCAGACCCGCGCAACTTCGTAAAAAAATGTGTTTATTTACGACTTCGCGTTAGAAATTTTGAAATTATCAGAGGTTCTCTAATATATTAAGCATGTAATTATACATATAAACACTCCTCTTGAATCACTCTATCTATTTAAAAAAAAAACTGCATCAAAATCCGTTGTGTAGTTTTAAAGATCTAACAAGATCATACATACATACAGACATTAGGACAGACGCGGGAAGCGACTTTGCTTTATACTATGTAGTGATAATTTATAAAATTAACATATTACCAGAGTCTGCGAGTTTATCTGAGTGAGCGTCTCCTAAGAATTTTATTTAGAAGTTTTTTATTGATTAATCTTTTATAGGTACTTTCAAAAGTGTCCACTGTCATGAACGACCTCTACCAACAAATTTTTTTTATTTACGAATACCCACAGCTAATATTACAAAGGAACAAAAAATGCAGCATGTATACTACAAAAGAAAAGTTTGAATCTCAAACTAATCATGCCTCTATATAAAATGTAGAGCGTCGATTCTCATCGACAATGAACCGATAGAGTACCGACCCATGGGACTACAAGTACTTCCTCTCATTTCTCTACAAAATTGATCGAGTCGAAGCGAGCTTATAGCTGAATGTAGCTATTAGTGGATGGATGCATTTTAGTTTTGAGCACCGATTGATGATAGAAAAGGTTTAAATATATGAGATATGAAAACAGGTACCAACTATAGTATCAAACACAATCCGTGCCTGGGAAAGCACCTTAAGCCACTGGTCCCGAAGTCTTTTTTTTATCTTTGACAGTCGTTACGGTTCATCAGAAACCCGACAACCAGTCTTACCAAGCAGTATTTCCCAATAACTGGATTGTATATGTCAGATTTTTACAACTATTCTGGGGTCGACTTCCAGTCTAACAGGATGTATATGTATTTAACATAAAGCGACTGCCTATCCATCTTTAAGCGACCTCCAAAACCCAGTTATTGAGTAACTTGATGCCCTATAGTAAGACTGGTTGTAAGACGGACGACCCGTAACAACTGTCAAAAATTTACATTCAGCAGTCGGGACCTACGGCTTAACATGCTTTGTGAGACACGAAGAGGTCTGGGTATGTAAAGACGGTCGCCCATCCACGGATCAACCGCGGCAAGCGTAGCTTAATTTGGTCGGTGGACACATGCGGCTTTTATACTTAGCCATATATCTGAAAATATATCTCCATACGTAAAATAAACACCAGGGCAGCAGGCAATGACGGTATAGCCCGCTGTGATCTGCATAATTTCCAAGAATGCCGCAATGCGAACCGAATTGCATTCACCATGCCGCGAGAATTATAACTGATTTCAATACGCTAGTGGGTTCATGCTATAAACAAAACAGTATTTCAGATACCGACATGATCAAGAACAACGGTCTTGCGGGCTTTTAGGTCCAAAACTTGTACAGACGCTAGCACATCAAGCTACCCCAATCTTTCTAATTTCTTTGATAGATTTTCAACTTTATTCCTAAAGTATAAGGGTTCATGTTCAATTGGGAATATTTGTCAGTTTGGAGTACCTTGATGTGCTGAATGTGAGTTAGATATTCAGTGCTTTATGAGTAGTTAGTTACTAAGATAGCACTAAATAAAAAATTGTGGCTGGAAACTTAAATTAATAAAACCTCAACATGAATATAATATAAGAAAAGCAGCGTGGTCGTGAGGGTAATCTAACCCTGGACCTCATGCTCAGGAGTTGCGCTTGCAACTAACTAGACCTTGATCATGACAGCCAAATTAATATCTGAAGGTACCCTTTAGTTCTTCTCAACCACAGACCTACTTTTTCGTCTAAAGTACAACCAAACGGGACCATATTTCGTAACCTCTATCCTTTATATTTCGTAAAACGTTCCTTTCACTAGAAAAACAATACAAATCGAAATAAAAAAAAGAATGCAACCATAAACAGAGAGGACCATAAACCAGCCACCTGATGTATTAGGAGGCGACGCCATAGCCATTAAAAATGGATTTGTTCTCACATCTGTCGTTTCGGCGGGAAATCGGAACGTTTTCGATTACCGATAAATCGGACAGTTCTGTATCTCCATTGGGCCATATTCTGCGGTTTTCGGACAATTATATCAATTATGTGAACCCGTATTGTGGCTGTGAATTTAAAGAGGATGTTTATCAATTAATTGCTGTTATTGTTCTCTGTTAAGTTCTCTGTTTATAAAGTCATAGCATAATATAACCTCTGCGGTGACCTGACCTGGTTCTAAAAGGCAACTGAGGTGTTGGATCTTGTCCATAAAAAAACATGTTTATGCGGAAAAGTCATAGGTACCTGATACCAATCAACTTGACGTAAATCTAGGCATAAAGTGAAATTATTTCATTGCCTTTTAAAGGAAAAATAGTGAGCTCATGCAATCATGCTGTTTGAGGTATATGAGGTCTAATGGGTCTCATGCAGAGGTAAATGTGTTATCAAAACTTTTATCACAAATAGACAGTAGGTACTTATACCTACTGTTTATTCAGAATAACAAATTTAAATACCTACGTAATTAATTAATACAATAACCTAACTAAAACTGAGGAGCTCGTGGCTAAGTAATAACAGCTGCATAGGTCGATCTACCAGGTTAAGCTAAGCTTGGGTGACCATCTCTACACCGAGACTCCTCCGTGCTCGGAAAGCACGTTAAGCCGTTGGTCCCGGCTGCCATTTGTGCATCTTTGACAGTCGTTACGGGTCGTCAGAACCCTGAAAATCTGACAGCCAATCTTTACAAGGGGTATCGTATTACCCAGTGGGTTGTGGAGGTCAGATAGGCAGTCGCTCGATGTAAAATACAAGTATTCAGCTGCATCCGGTTATACTGGAAGCCGACCCCAACATAGTTGGGAAAAGGCTCTAACTAAAACTATTAATGAACTAAAACCAGACAGTACGCAGGATCAACAAAGATACGCAGGTCCTTAAATAATCTCCGAAAGAAGACTTAAATAATAATGGAACAATTTCATTACCTTATATCTGAAATCACTCGGCAATTTCAAAACCTTACCTATCAGTATACAGGGCAGTTTTTTAATAATACCCTCTTCCAGATCCCAGTCTTTTATCTGGAACATCTTTATGGGGGAAATTTTCGTGAGAATTCTAATTAAATTTCTTGAAAGCAAGTCCCCGAGAATGGGACCCAAGGTACCCAAGCTGCGGTACCAATGTCGTAAGGAAAAAGCGGGAGAGGTATTACAAGATTCAAATGCATGTTAATTAGGAAATTAAAAGGAAATTAGAAATAAATTGCGATTTTAACATGTTCTGTATCTAGGTAAAGTTAAATGTAATGTATTATGCTTGCCTTCATGCTGAATGATGACGATATTCTATTAGACTGCTAATAGAATGTGGTCATGTTCTGAGGGCAAACATTTCGCTGTGAGAAAGAGATGAAGCTATACAGGAGGTAGGTATATAAATAACTAGCTTCTGCCCGCGACTTCGTCCGCGGAAAATTTCTTGTCTTAACATTAGAAGTAAGTCGAAAAAATACTTTTTAAAACTTCAAACGAAATATAAAAGTTAAAATACAAAAGATAGGAATATGGTCCGCGGACTTTTTTGAAGAAATAATTAAGGCGAATCAGGTTGCCATACACTGCTTTCAATTTTAAACAACTGTTTAGGCAGCGCATGCAAATAATTCTGTTTTCGGAGGCATTTCTTTCCGACTTGCTAGACGAAAATTGCGATAGCTCGGCTAATATGTATGATATAAATATAATTTATAGCCTATAGCACTCAGGAATAATGTAGCTTTCTATCAGTGCAATTGAAATTGGATCATTAGTTCCGGAGATTACCCCCTACATACAAACTTACAAATTTTACCTCTTTATAATATTAGTATAGATAAAAATAACCTCACTGCCGGTATCTCTACGTTGACGTCGTAGTAGGGCTTGCGCGCTCCTGAACTCTAGGTCTGTGACGGTAGAGTTTACTCTACCGAAACAATAGTGCTATTCTGTAAAAATCTCATCGTGAAAATGATGAAGTGAGTATAATGGAACAACAGTTCACTTCACGCTCACGTCACCTAAGTTCTCACGGTGGGAATTTTACAGAATCGACCGGCAGGTATAGAAGGTGAGGAGCCAGACCTCGAGAGATACGTAAACCCGCAGGGCAGCATGTGGCGACCTGGGGGGCAGTAGCGACCCCACGGACCCTTTCTCCTAGTAGAATTCTTTTTCCTCACTTCTGGCTTGCCTTTATTCGGCGGCTGGGATGATCACTAACGAAGAACAGAGGTCCACCTCTTTCTTGCCTTAATTGGCCAGCTTGAGTGGAGGTCCGCGAGAGCAAAAGTGCTCAGAGGAAAATGTATTCCAGAAAGATGCTGGTAGGGATCTTGGCCATACTTCTGGGATTATCCACTAACCACACGAAAAGAAGAAGAATATCCTTAAAGATAGTCGTCAGTTAGTTCTTCATTAAAAGCGACTAATGACCCTCAGCGAGTTGCCATCGGCTCCTCGTACGCCTTCCCCATGTCAGGGAAGCCGACATGTCAAGACACACACGTTGAACGCCAACGCGGTCACCGTGTGTCCGACAAACAATAGTTTTTCTATTGTGTCTGCTGCGTGGCAGTCAATGACTTAAAAAAAAAATTGGTACATAGTATTATTTTGACCGCGCTAATCTCTGGAACTACTGGTCCGAATTGAAAAATTATTTTTGTGTTGGATAGTCCATTTATCGAGGAAGGCTATAGGCTATGTAACATCACGCTACGACCAATAGGAGCCGAGCAGCGGGTGAAATCCCGCGGGAGCAGCTAGTAATTGAATAATTATTTTTATTTAAATGTCATTCGTTCGTTCGTTTTTCATAAGTATTTGTGTTACTAAGAATCTTATTGATCTTGGAAATCTGAAATAAATATTTAGTTTATTTCCAACTTTGTCCATACATTTGTTAGTAACAATATTTTTAGCAAAGTGTTGTTATTCTGTTTAGCTCCATTTCTTGGCAACCCGAATTCGCAGTTTTACAAACTCTGCCAAATAATAATTCCCATGATATTTTATTTTACGATATTTAATGTTATTTATGAATTCACGTCATCACGTCAACGCCGACTGTCGCTGAAAATCAGCGCTGTGGCTGTGTCTCGCATGAGGTCGAAGCATTATGCTGAGCGCAGGCCGTTTTGCGTGGATGTGACGCATATTTCCCTACAACTTGTGTTTTTTGTTGTTTGTTTTTTTTACTGCGTCATGTTTGCCGCAAATAAAGTACTTATTTTTTTTTCTTTTCCTTCTTTCTTTCTAATTCATTAATTAATTTAATTTAGATAATATCATTTACTAATCGCATGAATTGTTCAAGTTAGTTAATTAATTTCTTAAAATAATATTTAAATACCTATACATAATTTGAACGCCGACCTTAATGGCGTAATCATATCGAAATAATTGTCTTAAGAACTTTCTACTCTTTAACCAAATAAATGATTTTTTAATATAGTGCCATTCAACAATAAAAAATCTCAGCATAACAAAATTCTGTATTACCATTACCAATTTTCCATAGGGTATAGCATAAAAGGTAGAGCAATAAACCGACAACAATTACCGTACCGTTTATAACTTGGGTTGCCAACGTGGTGTCCAATTTGTTGAGCGTACGATTTACGGAAGTCCACCTGCGAGGTCGTGGTCCACTTAAATGTCGGACAATAATATTCATTTCCAAGAACTCAGTCGTATGTAGGACAAGTAGGACGACGTTTGTTAACAAATCTGGTATGCAGTTTATGATAAGCTTTTATTTTTGTAAGTATTGCGGCATAACCGTTTGTTTTAATGGGTGAATAATTTCAGTGTGTTCTTGATAGTTTTTCTTTATGTAAGTTATGGGTTGGCAAAATATAAAAGAATATTAAGAATCCTTCAATATACTAATGTAAAATGTTGTTGAAAAAGTTCAGCAGTTTTAAAGAGGTTTGGCAATGCGCTGATCAAAGAATCTGATATTTTGTGTCTATTACAACTTATAGGCACATATGTACATCATAAAGATGGATATAGTGATAGAACAAACAATAAACAAGGAACTGCAAGAAAAAGTGCTGGTTGCGAGCGCCTCGACATGGGACTTAAACATAGCTGGCCAAAAGTAGGTTGACCACGCCTACACCTCTGCTAACCCTTCGGAGATCAAAGGCGTAATATTATGCTACCGGGATGTTAAAAAAAAATTCTTGTAAATTTTATTATTATTTATACTTCGTTTCCCTGTAGCTAACGAGTGGACTACCTTCTTCTGAGCTGGTGTCCACAACTATAACTTCAGCCTATGTAAAGTTCTTTCTTCTAGCGGCTCTTAGTTAGCCTTGACTGATTCATAATGGCTGCCTTTTTTGTTAAGGTTGGGAAATCATCAAAAGACCCCTCCCGCTCTGGGTGGAATGTCAGACTCTAACTGACTAAAACCCATCCATTCTTAGCTCTATGTTCCGGGGTAGCGGTAACGCCGTTTCGGACAATCCCGCAGGGTGGATATAATAAAATAATATATAATATAAAGGGCTACGGAAGGAACATGGATGGGTTTTAGTCAGTAAGAGTCTGACACTCCCTTCCGCTCCACCCAGAGCGGGAACAGTCACTGGATGATTTCCCAGCTTTAAAAAAAAAAAAAAGGGTGGATATAATTCTGAGAGAGACATAGGCCCCTTAACCACGCATCCTCATTTGATTGGCTCAAAGGAGTTAAGTAAACACAAAGGTAATATCTAATCATTTCTAAATTCACCTCTGGCAGCCTTAAGAACCGCTAATGCACCGGCAGGCAGTTACTATAAAAGCAGTAATTACCGCTCGACCTTTCCCGCGCTGCCGATGACAGTAAACTTTTACTGGCACTTAAAGTAATGGCCGGCCAAGTGAATCGATACCTGTGTGCTGCAAGACTGATCTTTTTCTGCAAATCTTTTACTGCTTTGAGCAAATCATTTCACCCCATTATTGTCATATAATATAGGTCATAGCTGCATGCACATAACTAGGTAATACACTT
The DNA here is from genome assembly GCA_951799385.1 of Hyppa rectilinea. Classification (NCBI taxonomy): domain Eukaryota; kingdom Metazoa; phylum Arthropoda; class Insecta; order Lepidoptera; family Noctuidae; genus Hyppa; species Hyppa rectilinea. Next base: position 4,708,030 of record OX637302.1, on the reverse strand, counting down.
ATGGTTATTTCTTTTATCGCCAGTTAACTTTTTATCTGTAGATTAAACATGGCGTTTTGTAAATTGTATTGAAAATACGTTATACAGCCAATTTTATTCTTCAGAAACGTCACAAGTTGAATAATAGAGATAATTGTGGTTGGAGGTAAAGGAAAGTAGTTAAATTCTTTTGGTTGACCTGTACGCGATGTCTACAGTCACTGGCACAAGTCAAGACGTCATCTTGCCAGAATGGAACCCTGGCCCGAAACGCAGTACCTTTGCTAATAACATTGCTTATCGACCCTGTCCCTAGCATCAATGTATCATTAAACAAGTAGCAGAATTTTTGGACGAGTCGATTTAGATTGCCATCGACATACTAAGAAGAAGATTGTAAAATAATGGGCACAAAACGATTGTATTAGAAAAGCAAATAGCTTTCTCCGGAGAAGTCCATCCGTAGTGATTCCATTGACTCAGATAAATAAGTTTCTCCGCTGAAACTTGATTTAGTGTGGCGGAGCAAGCAGACTCCGACAGTCGCTCCACAGTTAACTCGATTCCGTTTTATTGCACATTTACTGCTGCCTCGGTTACTTGTAGCTTTTATAATGTTAGAGCAATAATCTTGCGAGGTTGTTCCAGTTATATTGGACTACTGTAGTTTGTTTGTTTTAATATAGAGAAGCGATTAAGTAGGGAAAAGTCCAGTAACATTAATGATGTATGTATGTACAGATAATAGGTACCTACTTGCGTGCATGGGACAATTTTGAATTTTCTCTTACTCCCTGCTAATAGACAGAGGCTTTTTTTTTTTTTTAAGGCTGGGTTTTAAAAAAAAAAAAAAAGCGGTAACCCTTTCGGACAATCCCGCTTACCCGGAATAGACAGAGGCTACTATCTGATTTATCTGTCGATAAACTGGCTAGTAGCATTATAAAAACAGCGTGACTAATGTTTTAAAACGAATGCAAATAATGTATCAAAAATTACACATCCTCAATGAAAGATGTTGATTGATAGTATATTATAAAGAAGAAGAAAAATTAATTTGCTGCCGTAAAGTAGGTCCGAATGTAAACAAACATAATATGGAACTGCTACTCGCTGAGGCGTCTCTAACCCATGTACCGCCCGTGTGCAATCATTACCCTAGCCCAGGGATGGCAAACCAATGGCATGCGTGCCATCGATGGCACGTAACAACCAAATTTGGGCACGGCATCATTTCAAAAGTTGCACTAATTGATTCTTTCATGTAAATAAATATAAAACGTTAATGTTGACTTATTGCTGTAACACAAAAAAGGTATCATTGTGTATTATTTCCAAATACAAGATTTTTTGGCACGTCATGGCCCCATTCAAAATTTATTGCGAAAAAATGTCACGTTGAGGTTGTCAATGTTGAGGTTCGCCAACCCTGCCCTAGCCCCTTTTAATTTTCAACAGTGAATGGAGATCCATGCAAAAGGTGTAATTTTAAATAAAGTCGGGAAAGCAACAGACACACGCACAAACACTAATGATCTGTTTTAAGATTTAGATATTTCATGTTTAAAATAAAGTTACTATTGTACTTGTAAAAATTGCTCATGGCCCACCTTACTTTGCTGTAATTCGACATATAAGAAGAGCTTCTCAGATGCCATACAAAATGTATGCAAACTGGAGTTTTTTTTTACGTTGGTCATTATAAGTGCCTGGGACTGCTGCGCCCCTGTGCACGAACACCCTGCAGCGTAGGTAAACCTCTGGCTACTCTACTCGCACAGTTACTCACTTTTCCATCAATGTTTACTTGCTGTGAGGTTTGACTTAAGTGCTGACAGAATTCGATCAGAATATCGTGAACTTTGTAACAATTGGAGAAAAATAATAACTGAAAAGACCAGTATTCAGATCACAAAAACCAAATTTCAATCACCTGACATGTGACAGCTAGCAACGTCAAAACAAAAACGTCATTGCGACATCACACGTAAGGGAAAACCATAATAATTTGTGTAAAACAGTTGTTTAAACTCCATACATACAATAAATTGTGATAAAAACCTTCAAAAATGGCTTCAATACCGCTAATGTACGCTCAGGAAGATTGTGAGTTAGGTGGAAAGGAATCTATCGAGGTAAACTAACAATTTTTTATACTATGACGAACAGTGAATGTTGTCCTTATTGTTTGTCCTTCAACGTATTGTACATAAAACTTAAAACATTAAACTGGCTTGTACAAACATGTCTGCTTCAAGAATGTATTCATGTGCTAATTTCTTATTCATTTTGAGGAATAAACAAGTTATATTTTTCTATGGTGGCATGAATAATCTCTGATTGTTCCATTTCCAACAGATTATGTACAATGTTAAGGCCGTTGATAAGATAACGCCTCATTTTACAAAATGTATGTTTTCCGGTTAATTCGCTATTATTTATTATTTGATGTCACTTTAATATACTGAAATGGCTATATAGTGTAGAGAAGCTCTCCACTTTGATGGATAAATCACTACCTTATTCACTTCCTAGCAAATCATGATTGTTGATATAAACCTCCATTTTGTATATTCAGCAGCTGTTTACATTATAAAAATTGTGACTGTTTACTCTGGACTTATCATTTTACTATTAGACTATACTTGTAAGTATTTCTACCTTGTTGTTTACATAATCTGGGTATTTTCTAGAGGATGTTATGATCTTAAAAAACTGGGGACTTTCCTCAACCATAGTGTTGTCATATTGTCTTGAATACCTAATTGATCTTTATGCTTCACCTTAAGTGCCAGAGAGACACACAAACGAGTTTTTACTAAGAATAAAATTAACCTTAATAAGTTAAGCTTTTCTGAGGCATGGAGAGGTCTCGGTATGTTAAGATAGTCACCTATCCACATACTAACCAGCGCAAGCATTGCTTAAACTGAGCAATAGACCTGTGGATTATTTAACACTTTTAGTGTCCAGTACTCTGCTCCCAGGTTGAACGATAATTTGTTCCCGTGCCCACAATGCGGCTCCCGCATCCTACATATAAATATATATATGTGGCTTGTGACCATGCCCAGCACCCGCCTACCGGGTGCAAATCAAAACTGCTACTAGGGTTGCCAGAAATAAGCTAGTTGAGAATAGTTTTAACTGGGCAGTGAAAGTGTTAAATGCCTCATTTTATCTCAATTATACTACTAATTTATGCATGATTGAGTAACAACATGTTTGTATGTTTGCAAACTTTCACATTTCAAATGAATCTATAATAGCTGTGATAATTTGAATATATAAGTAATGCAATTATTTAATCAATATATTGTTTAGCTGAAATCAAGATAATGAATGATGCAATAAATAAAATTATTTTTTCAGGATGACTTCTCCTACCGCAACAATGTGGCCAATGCTGACAAAGAGATCCGTCTGGGTTTCGTGCGCAAAGTCTATGGTCTCCTCTCGGTGCAACTCCTGGCGACTGTCGCAATCGCTGCAACATTCCATCTCGTTGAGCCTGTCAAGCTCTTCATTCATCAAAAGTGAGTAGATAGATCATTTTTTATTAATTCACCATAGATTACAAGTAGAAATTCCTATTTAAGATGCTGGAATTAATGACTATGTGAAAAAAACATTAAACAATATTGAATTTAATGTTGTTTCGGTTTTCCTCATTTCGTTTGCCTTACCTGTATGTCTAGGCAATCTTGCTATGGCTAGTATATCTAACCTCAGTGAATGCTACACAGACAGTGAATTACCTCTAATGGGTATTAAAAAAGGGGGACATTATTCAAGGTCATAAATGCAATAAATGCAGCTATCAGCTATGGCATCCTTTCGGCTAGTTACCAACTTGTCAGCCAATTATGATTATTATGAGTATGACCTAGAGCACGAAATTATGTGCAGCAGATGACACATAGAGCAAGGAATCGCCGCGCCGGCAGCGACTAGAAATGGCAATACAAATAAAATTCGTTACGCCAAAAGTGCTTTGTGCGCACAATTTCAGTCGGGGACGCCATTGAAAACCTCAGTTTTTGTTCGTCATTTGTGTCGTAATGGGAGAAAACGGCGACCGTTTGGAATTATGAAAAGAGTTGAGGGTGCCACCTGTAGCAGCTACCGCCGCGAGGCGTCTTGGTGCTCTGTGGTACGAATCAGGGATGTTAGGGAGCTCCGTAACCGTAACCGAATCCGAAATAAAAGTTTCGGACAATATCGCATATGGGCGGAGCCTAATTGATACTACCCAAAAGGTTTTTAAGAATATCAGAGGTAGACTCAATACAACCTCTCGTAACTAGAATATGAAGCAATAGGCAAGTTCCGCGGTTTATTTGCTATTTGTATAACCCGTTTATTTGGTCTTTGTAATTTACTTTTCAAATTCCTTAAAAATCTAATATCCGTAACCGAAATTATCCGAAACTAACGGATAATCCGAAATAATTTCATTTCCGTATCCGTATCCTGTATAATAATCATTCCTATATCCGTATCCAATCCTTATCCGAAATTTCATATCCATAACATCCCTGGCCCTGGTACGAACATGATACATTACACAACACAAGATACATAGGTACCTAATACATTTTATATTGATAAAAATTCAGTACCTGCCAATGTAAAATATGTTCTATTATTTTGTTAAACAAAGATGTTTATACTTAAGATACGTTCATTCATAACATTTCTATTCCAGTGATTGGATGGTGATAATAGCGTTCATACTCAGCATGATAGTGCTATTCGCACTCATCGCTAAGAGAAAGGACTCTCCCGCTAACCTGTACCTGCTGGCAGCTTTTGTAAGTACCTGCAAAACCTAACCTACATATTTGACAAGAGCTAAAAGACACTGCGACAAACATGACGCAGTAAAAAAAAATAAACAACAAGAAAACTAGTTGTGGGAAAGTATGCGTCACATCCGAGCAAATCGGCCATCGATCGTTCAGCATAATGCTAGGACCCCATGCGAGACAGAGTCACAGTGCTGAGTTTCAGCGACGGCCGGCGTTTACGTCATGACGTCAAACCGGTGCAGCATGTGTTTAAAATAAAAAATATATCCTAGAGTTAAACTAAACAATAGAAGATTTACATTTCGGGCAACGGGCTCCAATGATGTCATTGAACAAACAATAGAACTTAGAAGTAAATTGCGCCGTGAGCTGAACGGCATGTAAGTCATGTAACAGAGAAATACAACCAGTACCTATTCAATTTGATTATGGGAACGCGAACCATTTTGTGATATGTATATTTCCTGCAAGTTGAAAATTGGCGGGCTACCCTGGCGCACAACTCACAATACTCTACTCTATTTGTATATCAATAATTATAGATTTTTTTGTTTTATTTTGTGTAAATATTGTGTCTGGGTCAAAAAATTTTCGTCTTTTTAACACCCCACTAGAATAGGCATTGAATTGATATATTATAATTTAATTTCCGTTCAAATATTTCCGTTTCAAATATTAATTAAAATTAATTAATATTTGAAACGGAAAAAAAAATAATATGAAATCACATAGATAAAAGACCGCTCGTCTAAAAAACTTCCATCACCGTAAATAAATTAAATTTGTAATTGTAAAATTGCATTTATTGCTAATAAGTATTTCATTTGATTCAAAAAATCTGTGACGTCACATTGTTATAATTCATACAAATCACGTACAAATTCCGCGTTTTGACAGTTCATTAAAAGTAACGTCATTGACTACCCTTTCAAATACCAACATTTGCTATTCCAGACGGTGGTACAAGCGTACTCAGTGGGCGTGGTGGTGTCGTACTACAACACTGCCGTGGTCCTGCAAGCGCTGACGCTCACCTTCGCTGTGGTCTTCTCTCTCACGGTCTTCACGCTTAACACTAAGACTGATTTCTCTTTTATTGGATATGGGTGAGTTTCTGAACATCGACACATAATAATTATTTTTTTAGGTTACCTGCACGATTTCGGACACAGCTCACGCTAACTGGAGAGATCCATTCAAATATGTGGTTCTTTCCTCAATAGACCATTTCAGACTCTAATCTACATGGTTCTCTTAAGATCTGACTAAGATATCTCGATTTTAACTTTTTTGGAGTTTCCTCTTGGAGTAGTCGGATAGTAAACTCCAACTTTTTGTAAATAGAACTGCCTGATCCTAGCCAGAACTACATTACATATTTTCATCTGGTTGAATAGTATCACGACAACTCGACTCCGACCCAGAATTTTTAGAAAAATATACTTATGAAAAACCAAATTAATTCTACGATTGTACTTATGTAACGATGAAAAATATTTCGACGTTCTAGGATTTTATGAAACTTTTGATCGATTTTTTTTTTAGTAGAAAGTCGAAATATTTGTCGATCGAATTATCAGTAGATAGACAAATACCTTACGACTCATAAAACCTTTAAAATCTGTTTCAGCATGTTCGCTGGTCTCAGTGTGCTCATCATAGGAGGTCTACTCCAAATCTTCATCCAGAGCTCAGCTTTCGAAGTTGCACTGTCTTTCGTCGGCGCCATTTTGTTCAGTCTTTTCCTAATATTTGACACCCAAATGATGATGACCACCTTATCCCCTGAGGAGTACATCCTGGCCACCATCAACTTGTACCTTGATATCATCAACCTGTTCTTGTACATACTCCGAATCCTCAATGAGTTGAACAGGAATTAAATTCCAGTATTTATTTAGCATTTTTATTTGTGTATTTAGAGAATTTTATTGCACGTTACATTCAGGATGTTGACGGCTGTGAATATGAAATTTATATATTTTTTAATTGCTACTTAATTTGCAGTATTGTTGAATTAAGTTTTTTGAGGTTGATCTTACGGCCAGGAACAGTTTTTACACGCTATGTAACACGTCGTTGAAAAAATTTGATTGGCGTGGCCATCCAATCCGCCAAAAAGCGTGTTCCTGGCTTATGCCCTTTGCTTTTGACTCGGGACAAGTTGGATTAAATGAGCGACGAAGATATGATTTGTATTACGTTTCTTTTATGTTAGGTGAAATGTATGTGTATACCTGAAGCCTAAATATACTAATTACATGAAATTATTAGACAAGAGTTATATTGTTAGGCAGCCGAAGTTATGTTAAAATAATTCGTTAATTTCTCAATATCCCATTGTAAACGTTATATTCAATAGAACAGGAGCATGCTTTATGCTGTGTCTATTAGTGTTTGTAAAATAATTGTGATAACAACACCTTACTTTGTGTACACGCGGCACTAGATTTTGACATTATCTGCATAATTGTGGAGCACAACTGTTGAAACATAAATTATATAATTATAAATTGTTTAAATATTTATATTGTTTCGTTTTATTTGATTGGGATTTAACCTTTGAAACGCCAGAGCGTAAAAGCTTCCGGCGCCCTGTCCCACGCCAAGCCACAAATTGTACGTGAAAATGTCGTTTTCTTATCCGCTTTAGAGCGGCCGTAACCGGACTACTCGAGCAGTTAACGGCTGAGCGACATACACGAACCGGTACGGTCGGTTGGTCGGTTGTTGACTGCTCGAGCTGTCGCTACCAACCGAGCAGTTGATTTTTACCGCAATCGAGTCATGGATTCTGACGAGGAAGCACTGCTTTTGCTGCTTCTGCATCACTATTGCACACGCCCAGTTTTCAAAGATCAGTCGACAAATGAGACGAGACATACAGACGCCGTGTGAGGCCCACAAGGGGGTGAGGTCGGAGCTGTCGACTGCTCTAGCGCAGTCAACAGGTCGAGCAGTCGTGTGTACGGCAGCGAATGAATGACTATAGTCAACCGCGCGGTCGTGGCTTCAAGCAGTCTGTCTCAACTGCTTGAAGCAGTCCGTGTACGGCAGGCCTTAACCAACTGTGGCGTGTTAATCACGTTTTCATATGTCAGCTATATCCGACCGTGGCTCAAAAGGCAAAAAAATATGGTGTTAAAAATGAAATTACGTTTGCGAAATGCAACAGTATATTATTATACAGAGAACCATTATTTCATACATCACAATAATCATAACCTAAAAGCTTCACAAAATATTTACATCATACCATTATGATAATATACAGATGGATATGAACTATCATACAAATAAATTGGTTGGGAACAGTGTTATAAATAAGTGCTAGTTATTTTAGAACATATGAACTCATTATATTCAGCTAGGAGATTAAAACTAAGTAAAAACTGAATCAATATAAAGCAGATTTATATTAGCAGTTACAATTGCTAGGGGTCAATGCATACTAAAGCACAGTCGATGCGCATTTTTTTTTGTGGTTGGTAAATCATCAAATGACTATACTACCGCTCTGGGTGGAGCGAGAGTATAAGATCTTACTGACTAAAACCCATCCATGTTTCTTCCTTAGCCCTTTAAGTTCCGGGGTAGCGGTAACCCTTTCGGACAATTCCGCTTAGAGTCAATGCGCATTGAAGCGAATTCTTCACAAGAAAAGCAAAGTTCCAAGAATGCACCACTCAGCGATGGGTTACCAACGCGCGAATTCTGTGGAGTGCGTGCGAATTCGCGCCTCTTTTTTATCTTAAAAGAATTTATGTTTTATTATGTTGTGGAGATAAGGGTGAATATGCTATGTTAAGTTTCAGATTAACGCTTCGATGCGCTTCGACTCTGCTCTAGTATGAATTAATCCTAACATAATAAAACTAATACCGTACGCAAACAAAATACGCGCATTGACGTGGAGTTGCGGACAACAGCCCGTATTACCTATCATCTATACTTCTTATTAAATGTAGAAGTTTGCTAATAGTACAGCATTTGTTTCTTGTGTATTTATTATGATTTCAAGCTGTCGCACACTGGGACAGTTATATACAGCGAGATTCTCGTCACGTATGGAAGGCTTAAGGCTCAATGCCTTAGGCGTTTTATTAATAATTCTAATGAAAGATTACAAATTACTTGATCATATAAGTATTTTATAGAAATACTTTTTACAATACATCACGCTGATGGTTTCGTATTGAAATAAAAACGATGCAGAAATAAAAATAAAATTTTGTTCGTATAGAATTACCATTACATAACCCAATCTTATATATACAATCATACTCGATGGTACGACGCGTTATAATTATGCCGCGTAAACACACTTCAATTTGTAATCATATATTATCAGCAATATTAAGTTAAAAAAAATATATAGTCCTGAATTATTATGAATTGACTGCAAAAATTTTTTTTCAAATTAGCGACGTTTAGGACAGTATAATCAAAGATGAGACCCCTCCTATGGCCCATATAGGTTGGATGTTGCGATTCGATAAACGGATTCTTGACAAAGATATCAAAATCCGTTACAATTAGCTTGATTTTTTAGACTCTTTTAATCTTACAAAACCTGTTGGCAGCAAGTGAGTATATTATGAAAGTGTACCCCTTGACAGAGGTTGTGATTTTGTTTCCTAAATACAATCGTCATTATCAAGTGTGTCTAGCGGCATATCAGCATCACTTAATGCGGGTTCAGTCTCGTTTTGTGTTGAATGTATTTCTAGATTAAGTTTCATATTGCCGTCAAGACCTTCTTCAATTTCTACATTTTCGATATCTGTTTTCTTCTCCTCAGTTAGTAATTCTTTGTCACTTTCTCTTTTTTTGGTAACACTTTCTTCTTCTACAATGAAACTTTCTAATATGTTGTCTTCTGCTTCCGCTGCACTTTCTAGGTTCCTATCATTGTCTACTTCTTCAACTGCACTTTCTAAGTGCATATCATTGTCAACTTCTTCCACTGCACTTTCTATGTTCTTAACATTGGCTTCTTCTTCAACTGCACTTTCTATGTTCTTATCAAAGTCAACCTCTGCCACTGCACTTTCTATGTTCTTATCAATGCCAACTTCTTCAACCGCTCTTTCTAAGTTCATATTACTGTCGAATTCTACAACTGCACTTTCTAAGTTCTTACCTTTGTGTAATTCTTCAACAGCACTTTCTATGTTCTTACCTTTGTCAACTTCTTCCACTGCACTTTCTAAGTTCTTATTATTGTCAAATTCTTCTATTACACTTGGTAATTGTTTATCATGGTCAACTCCTTCTATTACCTTTTCCGATTCAATTAATGTTATGGAGTCAGAAAGCATAATAGAAATTCTACATTCATCTATTTTTTCTTCATTTTGTACAGTTTCTGAATCAATAACATTGCCTAGTTCATGTTCTTCTTTTACAATTTCTAATTGTACATCATTTTCTACTTCATTTACAATTTCTGGATTCTTCTCATTATCGGTTTTGTCATCTACTTGATTCTTTTCACTGTTTTCTTTTTTCTGCTCGCTGTTTGAATCTTTCATTTCAACATCGTCATTTTTTATAGTTTCTGATTCTTTCATTTCAATGTCTTCCTCGGGTTTACTTGTAGTTTGTGGTACTAGCTTATCTATTTCCACTTGTAAGTATTCTTCTTTTTCTTCTCGTAGTGGCCTGAAAATAACAAATTGATTATTATTTTATAAAAAATCTTATACCGCCTTTTGTCCTGCTATTGAATAGTCAAGGATTGACTTCTGCATGTTTTCGTTTACAATCAGTCAAGGTAACTTTCGGGAATCTTTACGCCGCAATAAGACTTGCTTGTATACGTCGTACTTATTGTGTAGCAGCTCAGAACTGCTCACCAAACACCCTGTTGACGCTCATACTCCACAACCAATGTTATAAGCACAGTTAGGTATTGATGACACTTAGATTAGATATCACCTCACCTCTTAACATCCTCCAAAGTCTTAAGCTTCTTCACTGATTTCGCCATGCTTGCTTTACACCGCTTTCTATGGCGAGTCAGCAGCTCGAATGAGTCGAATTTCTCCGTACAGCCGTAGCAAGCGTGTTTGTTGTGACATGTCTCGTGCACCATTAGGTCCGTCGATGTTTGGAAAGCTGATGGGTAGATATTATGGGTGTTTTAGATAAATTCTTAATATACGGACGGCTCTCATTTATTTTGACTATTGAATAAAAAATATAGTCCATACTTATAATAAATTTGAAAGTAAGTTTGTGTACCTTGCATGGTTAACTCTAATCGTATCAGATGTTTTTGCCAGTAGGTAGTGCTATGTATAGTATACAGGGTGGAAGGGACATCGACGTGATGCCGTGTACCATGGATTCGGTGCATGGTTTTGAACTTATCCGTTTTTTTTTTATAATTGACGAAAAATTCCAATGCAGGGAGATTCAGAAATATGTACGGAATCCATGGTGACTGGCTTCGCGTCGATATCCCTACCACCCTGTATAGCAGCCTTTCCCAAAGCGGGCGATAACGCCCCCTTGTGGGCGTTGTGTAGAGGCTTTGGGGGCGATTTGAAATTTCATCTAGATAGTGGTTTTTAAGTATTTGAAACAATGGGGGGCGCTAAACAATAATTTCTCGCAAAGTGGACGGACAGTAGACAAAATAAGTTAGGGAAACCCTGCTGTATAGGTAGAAACCAGCTCATTGCTAAACGAAAAATAACAATTGACTCACTTCGTTTACAAATCGCGCACTGGTATTGGTCGCAGCGTTTCTTCTCTGGCGAAACACTGCCATCTGCCTTTCGTTTGACAGTCTTGTAGGAATGTTGGGCTATCACGTGCGCCTGAATAGCACAATGTTTGAAATTAATAATATTATCAGTAAAGTTTGAAAATACATTATACGATTAACAATGGCATAAAACTAAATCCGAAAAATATACGTGATACAAATTTGGAAATAAATAGTAAACAATCACTTTTCATTTAAGAAGCTTCTCATTAACAAATGCATAGGTAATCCAAAGCAACAATGGAATTGTATTCATGCAAATCATTTTCACTAGACAATTAATTAAATGTTCTGCTTGAATGGATTAGCCCACACTGCCATGAACACGTATGTGTGTTGAAGGCACAGAGCTTAGAAAAGCACAAAAAATAGTGGCAGTATTTGCGTTTGAAATGAATTCTGCCCGTATACCATCTAACATCAACCAACCAATGTATAAATACCTTAAGTCCAGTAACGCTGTGGAAGGACTTGGTGCATAATAAACACTCAAGCGACAGATCAGGAGTCAGCTCCAATTCCTGCTCCCCTTCACTTGTGGGCTCCTGTTTTACCTCCATTTCCATGTACTGGAAAGTAATATCACCTTGATTAGTTTATAAAATTTAAAAAAAGGCATTTCAGACTTATAATTTGTTTGTGGTCTTAGAACTATGCTAGTATTGTATTGCATTATTCATAGAAAAACAACAGACTCCAACAAAAAAAAACCCTATAAAGTGAAAAATAGCTTGAACCTTTTGAACGCCATTGTCACATATACGTGCCAAGCAAGCGCATGCCCTGTAAGCCAACGACATAAATATGTGGAAACGCGGGTACACAATAACACGAAATAAACCATAAAATCATTACTTTTGTTTATATAGATATCTTAAAAATTGAAGCTCTCATACGTATCAAATGACAAACAAATTAAAAGAAACAATGGATATTGGAAATTTATGATAACAAAAAGAAATAAGTTTGTAGCTTGGCGTGGAGGGCACGCGGTGTGTTTATGCTCTGGCGTTCAAGTCTTTGGATTTGTGTTTTCGTTTTTGGTCTTCGACTTTGTGTGGGGTAGGTACAGACGCCAACACATCAAGCTATCCCTAACTGTCAAATTTCCTCAATTAAAAATGAACCTTATGTCTTTGCAATAAAGTTGAAAGACTATCAAAGAAATTTGACAGATTGTGGTAATTTGATGTGCTGGCCTCTGTACAGTAAACGCTCAAAACTCCAGTAGCATGGTAAGGATTACATTGCTATGAACTGGAGCACGATTCAATCAGTGCTTTTGCGTGTGTAAGTGATGTATCAACATTCAACAGATAACACACACTAATGTACTGTCGTCGCACTATGCGAAATAACATTATATTTCTGTTGCATTTAGGATACGCGTGGCGGCCTATTCTTAGCATTGCATTATTATAATTCGCGTAAATCCCATTAATTAGGCCGATGTTGATACACAAAGTATCAACATCGGCCTAATTAAACATTGTGAGCGAGATAATAATAAAGAGAACGAAAGTTTTTCTGAATGTAGTCAATCGATTTTGCAAAATAATTCAAAAAAAATCAAATTAGCGAGTTCTTCTTATAGTCAAGATAAATATTATGATACAGACACCAGCATTGAAGAAATCATGGATTCTGAAGAAGACGAATGTGAGAAAAATAAAACAAAACAGCTGGGTGTATTATTATCTAAGGATAAACCTGTCAAAAATAAATCAAGCTCTAATTGTTGTGCAGCAAAAAAATATTTTGATGCATTGTTTTCAAAAGATTTGAATGCAGAACTGAATACACAACATGAATTGCCTCCAATTTATGCTCAGTTTGAACATGACTTGGGTATAATGCTAGCATTTAGATTAAGAAATGTGCCAGCAAATAAACGCCTGGAGTGCTATGAAAAATTAATTAATGTGGTAAGACAATATGCGGAGTAAAACAAAAACATGCATCGCTAGATATTTATTGATTTTGATGGTTACAAGATCAAGTAAGGTATACAGGTACAAATCAAGGAATGTATCTGCCTTTCTATGCCTAATTAGGTTATTTAACCTAAGTATAATTATATAAAATCACTAGCTTCTGCCCGCAACTTCGTCCGCGGAAAATTTCTTGTTTTAACATTAGAAGTCGAAAAAATACTTTTTTAAAACATAAAACGAAATATAAAAGTTAAAATACAAAAGATAGCAATATGGTGTCGCGGACTTTTTTGTAGAAATAATTAAGGCGAACCGGGTTGCCATACATTGCTTTCAATTTTAAACAACTGTTTAGGCAGCGCATGCAAATAATTCATTTTTCACAGGTATTTCTTTCCGACTTGCTAGACTAAAATTGCGATAGCTCGGCTAATTATGTATGATAATTATAAATATAATTTATAGCCTATAGCACTCAGGAATAATGTAGCTTTCTATTGGTGAAAAAATTTTTGAAATCGGATCATTGGTTCCGGAGATTACATACAAACTTACAAACTTACAAATTTTACCTCTTTATAATATTAATATAGATTACAATAATTGGATAGGTATATGAATAATTAAATCACCACAAATTGTTGCAGAATGACACTTTCGCAACATTATATTGTCATTTTAGTCCCTTCCACAGTATCGATTTCGAATAAAGTTATTTTCCACCAATATTTAATAGTTATGGTAAATTAAAAAAAAAAAAAAAAAAATAATAATACAAAAATATTCTAATTATCAATAAAAAAAAACAAAACAACACTGGTTTAATTCAGTTACGCCCCTAATAAAATTATTATTATTATACATAATATTACTCTATTATATATTAAGTTTTTATATTGTTACCAAAGGTGTGCTATCCCTGTTTGGTAAATTAAATATTAAAATTTAATTGCCAGGCGCAGTAACTACTTTAATGTTCAATGTAAGATAAAAATTGGCGGTTTTCGTAATCTCATAATTTTTAAGCTTGTTTTAAGTTAATTTAAAAATGACGCACCACGCCCGTCATGGGCCACCCAATATATTTACTTAAGACGCGCCAGAGGCGTCATTGGCCATGAATCGGTTAATGGGTTCACGATCAATGACGTCTACTGTCTTTTGTCGTCTGATCTTATATAAAAAAAAACTGGTTAGGTATTTATGTTTATTTATAACATAAATACCTAACCTTCATGCTTCTTTTTAGTTTTTTATAAGAAGTTAAATTTATATGGTTTTTAATTTATCGTTTCGGTGTTAGAACGTGGAAATAAAAAGTCGTGCCGAATAATAATAAAAATGTTTAAGTATTCGTTTTATTTATTCATAAAATTAACAAAAACAGCTTAAAAGTATAGGACAAATTAAAGTACTACGGCGGTGTCACATAGCAGGCAGCACAGTTTGAGCTAAGTATATGGTTTCAGCAACGCTTTCTTTCGAGAAAGTTTAGAGCAAGGTGGTATTATAGCCGTGTAAAAATCAATAACAGCTAATACCTTACATTATTACAAGCAAAATCAAAAGTGGCACCAAAGAAACAAAAGACGACTCTACCTCGACTTGAGTTATGCGCTGCACTGCGACTTGAGTTCGATGGCAAAAAGCTATGGAAGCGTTAACTGCAAGAATATTACGATATCTTGTTGAACGGATTCTATGATCACCTTAGGCCTGCGGGCGGTGAGTAATGGGTGACTCACCGTCCGATCAGCACCAGACCCGTGCCGGACGGCGCGTATATGTTCCACGCGCGCCTCAAAGAGATGTCAGCGTATGAAGGGGCACCTCAGGGCCAAGCCTGCCGGGTAAGCGGGATTGTCCGAAAGGGTTACCGCTACCCCGGAACATAAAGGGCTACGGAAGGAACATGGATGGGTTTTAGTCAGTAAGAGACACTCTAACACTCCCTTCCGCTCCACCCAGAGCGGGAGCAGCCATTGGATGATTTCCCAGCCTTAAAAAAAAAGGCTGGATAAGAGAAGAGCCTGAACGGTGGCAAACGTTCGTAGCCACGGGATGTCAGAAATTAAAAATACAGTACGTAGAATGGAACCATTTAATTTCCGCTGATAACCTGGCTGATATCGAGAGAGGTCTTGATTCGGAGAAATATGTAACTATTCTTTATGGTGGTACGGTCCACATTGGTTTAAAACCGTTCAAATTCCTACCACGAGTCGTATGCCGCAGCCGAATGGAGAAATGAAATCTATCCTAATATTTGCATTTGATAACCTAATTCTTAAGGAAGGTTATAGGCTATTTCACATCACGCTGGGAGTCTCAGGAGCCGAGCATAACAAAAAAAAAAACCAAGACCGCTAAGCAAAAACTAAGAAATAGCGCGCACGGGCGATGCGATCCGACGGGGTGGGTCGGTGGAACAAGATATTTCACGCGGACGAAGTCGCGGGCAGAAGCTAGTTGTATTATATAACTAAAACTGAAGTTGATATGAATGATTTCTGGAATACATGTTTCAGTTTAGATAAAATGAAAAACAGGGGGGGTGTTGTCTTACTGCAAAGAAACAAACAACAAATAAACCAATCCACACTTAATATTATAAATGCGAAAGTAACTCAGTCTGTCTGTCTGTCTGTTACCTTTTCACGCCTAAACCACCCAACCGATTTTGCTGAAATTTGGTATGTAGTTTGCATTCATGAGAAGGACATAGGCATATTATTTTTTGGAAATTCAACCCCTAAAAGGGTTACAAGGGGTGGCAAAGTTTGTATGAGAAAAATATTTTTATTGCACATTTTTGCATAGGTAGGGTAGGTAGGGTAGGTAGGGTAGGTAGGGTAGGTAGGGTAGGTAAGTTGGTAGGTAGAGTAGGTAGGTAAGGTAGGTATCATAGTTAAGACAGGACAACGTCTGTCGGGTCAGCTAGTTACTTGTATTAAAATTTAAAGGAACGACAAAACGACTTCTGAAAATACAACAACAGGAATTAGAAAACTGAACTAACTATGAAAAAAATGAACCCGCTCCCAGCGAACGAAAACAGAGAAAATGGTACGACAAGCAAAGACAGACAAGCGTCTACACAAAGCAATATATAAACAGCCACAACAACGACTGTCAAAGATGCACAAATGACAGCCAGGACTAACGGCTAAACGTGATTTCCGAGGCACGGAGGAGTCTTGGTATGTAAAGATTGTCACCCATCCACAGATCAGCCTCGATAAGCGTAGCTTAACCTGATGGATCGAACCGTGCGGCTGATATTACTTAGCCACGAGCTCCTAAAGATTATCTTCGTAGTAATACAGAGTGTCTGCTATCCAGTAGCTGTCAAGATCGTGAAAATTGCACTATTTGAACAACTCTTTAGAACTGAGAATTACACCCAAACCCAATGCACGGCGACCTACAAAATATCTACAGATATTGTATAGAAAATTATTCATGCGAAAATTCGGCTCAAAAAACAATACACAACAAAACAATAACATACTAAATAGCTGCAAAAAGAACATCAACTATAAAAAAGCTAGCTTCTTATTTTAAAACAACGAACTTCACCCATAATACGCAGATTTTACCAAAAAATATAAAAGATATATCCAAAGAAGAATTAGTATTAGACAGGTCAAAAAGAGCTTTCGACCATTTAGCCACATCCAAAACAAACTTACAAACAGCTAGATAACAAAATTTGGAAAAAAATAAGTCTCATACATAAATTCAAGGCTAGCATTAGTACATTTAGTGGGATTGTCCGAAAGGACCGCTATCCCGAAACATAAAGGGCTAAGGAAGGAACATGGATGGGTTTTAGTCAGTAAGAGTCTGACACTCCCTTCCACTTCACCCAGAGCGGGAGAAGACATTTGATGATTACCAACCATAAAAAAAAGAAGCATCAGTACATCATTTGTAATTATAACATAATTATAATAGCAGCAAGAAGAAACACTGATCCTATGTTTCTCTGTGGGCAACCAACGACTGCCAGAAACACACCACACACGCAACACACAGCAGCCGATCGCCATGACACGCAACCTGCGATCTCAGTCACAACCAACAAGCCTAGACCATACGACACCAGCGACCTCTACCTTATCATATATATTCATGTACTGTCACATCCTTAACAGTACTGCGGCCTTAAGTGACGTTGGGAAATCTTGCAATAACTTCTCCTGCTCTGGGTGGAGCGGAAGGGTGTGTCAGACTTTTACTGACTAAAACCTATCCATGTTCCTTCCTTAGCCCTTTATGTTCCGGGGTAGTGGTAACCCTTTCGGACAATCACGCTTACGTCAGTTAAGGGTGGATGCACATTTTGGTAAACAGAGCAAACATCTAGTCATATTAGCTGCAAAAGATTATGGACCTGTGACTCACTTGTTATGATTATAGTAGGAAAGTTGTCCTCCTTTTTAATTATATACTATGCCAAAGGCTATCTAGCAGTGATAATTGAATAAATTATTCTTTGGATTTTTCCAGATAATGCGAGAGAAAGTGGAGCTCCTGTCGCAGTTAGCTGTTCCGAGACATATATTGGTGTGGCTCTTCCGTCTTAAATCCGAGATGCTTGACACATCATTTTTTGTTATAATCTCTGGTCTTCTTCAAGAATTCTGTCTTCAGAATAACGTATGTCATCTTAACTATAATTGTACTATTTCTCGTCTTGCCACGCTTGTTCTGAACTCGGAATGTGTCATTAATGTTCGTCTTAGTTATATTACATCCTTCGTTAGATAAGGAAAAGAGCGGTTTCTATGCCATTTTTTGTATTTTATTTAGTAGTCGGGTAGATTTTCTGGAGCTCCTCTTACTGTGATGACATTAGAGATGATAGCAGTTTGATTTCATGTTTGTAGTTTCGAGTCGCAGTTGCATTCTCTAATCTCTTGGTCTTTTACTTTGTGAGAACTCAAAGTTAGGACGGGTGATTTTTATCTATTTGCCAGGATATTTGATAAAAAAAGGGATTTGCCGCTCACGTCTGCCATTATTAGTTAGGCAATAACGAAAAGCGTGTTTGTATTCAGTCTGGTTCGCTATTTTCTGGTTACGTTAATACGATCCGAGTACCAGGAGAGTATATTCGCAAGCAGGTATTTCACGGGTTGATGCGCACAGTGATATTGTTTAGTGTGGAGTGAAAGATGTTTAGGCACAGTCTTTGTCCTTGCGGCAGGTTGTCCTTGAATAGCCCCATGACATTTGTATATAGGCGGGGTTTTGCACACATCAAGAGCGTGGCGTTGCGCATGGGGCGGCAGGTATAGTGAACAGTCGTGAACTGTAGACTGAGTTGCCAGCGATTCTTGCACATACCAGGATACCAGGGGCCCCGAAGAGGTCGAATTACGTTGCACCGTCTCGACGTGCTTCACGATAGCGAACGTTCTTCGATTTATGTGCTCCTATTTTCTGAATCTGACATCTGAATTAACGGACTCGAATATTGATTTAAATAATTATTCACAAGAAGAAAAATATGGATTGTGCATTGTGGTTTAAGTGACGAAAAGATGATTGGAACTAAACCTCGATTTAAGATCGTTAATTAATTCCGGATATTTTAATATTACTAAATATTTAAGTTACAAAATATCTAGGTATTAATCTTTTTTATAACCTCCATTATTTGCAATGCATTCAAGTAGACGTTGGCGCATGGAGCCTACAAAATTAGCACACATATCGGTTCCTCTTAAACGTTCCCACACCTTCATGCAATGGGTTTTCAACTGCTGTATACATCTCTCATCCCGTAACGCCCGCGTTTGCACCATTAAACCCCAAATGTTTTCTAAGGGGTTGAGGTCGGGTGATTGCGGTGGCCACGGTACAACAATTATCTCCGGGTGATTGTGGAACCACTCACGCACAGCGATCGCCCGATTAATAGGACAATTGTTCTGGCCAATTGTTATTTGTGTCAGCTCATCAGCTGGGTACACTGTGCGCACAGTAGGTAGCATGACATCGTTTAATACTTCTACATAAATAGTACTGTTGGCGCTTGGAGGAATAAAAGTCAGTTCTCCCAGCCCTGCTGCAGTCACCCATCCCCACATTTTTATCGTAATTGCTCCCGAGTCTGTATTAGGGATTACGTTTTTATCACCCCAGCTAGTGTTATCCTTGCGACATAAATAAAGCCTACCCTTTGGGCTAGATTTTAACACCCTTTCATCTGAAAATATGGTAGTATTCCAGTCAAAATCTAAATAAGCCCGTGCGAAACGTAGTCGTTCTTGTTTATTTGATTCAGACAAGAAGGGCTTTCTGCCAGGTCTTCTCTGATGCAAGCCTCCATCATGGAGGGCATGGCCAACAGTTTGCAATGAAGTGTTTGTTGCCTTTGTTGGTGTCAACCCATTCGTTTCATACTCGCCGACCAGATCTCGTCGCTGCGTCTCGCTAATAAGCGACCGCCTTCCAGTTCGATGTCGTCTAGTAAGGCCTTCCATACCCTCTTCCTCATATCTTTTTATCCAGAAACTTACAGTATTCCTCTAAAACAAAAAAAGTGGTATTAGGCAGCTATAACAAAATCCTAAAATGCTTTCATTTATATATAAAATAGTAACTATTTAAAATAACAACAAAAACTCTGAATTTAAAAAAAAAGTAATCCTTATGTCACCAAATTAAATTAAATTTCAAATAAAAATTTAAGTTACAAGTCATAAATATAATACTCACATGCAATCCAGTTTCCTCAGCTATTTGTCTTCTTCTAAAACCAAGTTTATGCAGCTTGACAACAGCTATCCTCGCCTGAATATTAATATTTGCCTGATTTTGAGAATAAATACAATACCGCTACCTGTTAAACCACACGTCACTAACCAACAATTACAACCGATTGACAACATTCATTCCAATCAAGTTGAATATTCATAAAACGCATGTCTACCTCATAGAAACCTAAATTCTTCATGTTTCTAACTTCGTAAAGTTTTTTCAGACATTTCGTAATATGTCTGAAAAAACTTTACTAAAAAAATTGTATGGCAATCAAAATATTTAATAAATTACCACCACAAATAAGAATCTTGCCCATTAACAGGTTTAAGAAAACCGTATTTGATTGGCTTCTAGACAAATGCTTCTACTCAGTTGCTGAATTTTTTAATTACAAATTTTGACATGTATGTACAATTTAAATTTTATTTTTTCTTGACTGTATAGTAAGACATAGATAGTACCTTTCATTTTTGACATTTTGTATGGTAGTTGATTAGTGAATTATATAGCTTTTTCTTTTTAATTAAATTCAATTAAATATTTCTACACCGGCAACGGTAGCATATGTGAAACTATTTTATATTGTAAGACCTGAATGTAATTACCATACCATATACTAAGAAATAAATTCTATTCTATTCTGAAAAAAGCGCCAAAAATCCTTCCAATTGAGTAAAAACTTACAAAATGTTTATAGTACCGTGTGACATTTCAACACGGCTCACTGATTCACGCAAATAAATATCTGCACGCGTTAAACGCTAGACCATCTTGACTAATATTATAACATTAAAATTTTAAAAATTCTATCGTTACTGTTAACTACAATCACTTTTTGACGACGATGATGATTCCCATGATGAGTGTCTATTTTCTTGAAAATAAAAGGTCGTAAATCTAACTAAAAGTCAAGCTATTGCTTTGTGAGATTGCCTATAGAGTTTTGGTTGCCACTGTACTAGGACTGAAATGCGGTAACTGTTTTTACTTTCCACTTTGTAGTTGTTGCAGAGCACACAAATTCGAATACCACACCTGCTATGTTAATAACAATGTCAGGAAGTAAGCGTCATCAACATAGAGTAAGTGAGAAAAATACGTATTATTGAAGCTAACTCAAAAACTACCCTAGTAAAATTTATGAAATTTATATGGCAAGTTTTCTCCACTAAATGAAAACAGAATTTTCAAAAATGAAACAATATTGATGAACAAACATTAAAAAATAATACATAAAACCTCCTCATTTTTTTAAGTCAAATAAAATTCCAATTATAGTCTATGGATTTATGAGCACTACTGTTGCTTGATGAATGTTAGTGGCAGTGAGCCCTCTCTATGTATAATGAAAAATAAAAGTTTTAAGATTTATTCACAAAAAACCAGAATACTTCTTTAAAAAAAGTACTTACCGGTGTATCCTGCTGTTCTTCAGTGCCATTTTTCCTATTTACATCTTTGTTTTCAGAGTTTAATGGATCCAGTGATATTGTACCTGCAGACGAAAGCAGCTTTAATCAAATTTTGGAAGTACTAAATCCATACACTTTAATATTGAAAAATCTGAAATTGTCCACCAAGTTCAAGCATGTAAATGCTCATTTCTGTAGGAGCAGTTTCCCTGCAGTGGGATAATAGTAAGCTGGTATTAATCAATATAGTGCAGCCATGACATAATAAAGGTTATTTAAAATAGGTACAGTACACCAACAGTATGTTAAATATTAGGGTATATATAGTTATGGGTTCTTATATACACATAATAATAACAACAATAATAACCTTCGACATTTCACACAACACCATATAGTCCCAAGCTAAGCAACCTAATGTTTGTGTTATGGTAATGAGATGGCTGATAAACTACTTGTATACATTTTTTTTGTAAATACATACATATTATAGACTAGCACTTTGCCCGCGGCTTCGCTCCCGTGTGGGACCCGTTATTTTTCCCGGGATAAAAAGTAGCCTATGTTACTCCTAGAAAACTAAGCTTTCCAACGGTGAAAGAATTTTTAAAATCGGTCCAGTAGTTTTTGAGCCTATTCATTACAACCAAACAAACAAACAAAGTTTTCCTCTTTATAATATTATTATTAGTATAGATAGAAAAACACCCAGACCTGTAACAAATACTTGCAGGTCGTACAAATATTTGTTCCGTACGAGAATCGAACCCGCGACATACATATACAGGTGAATACGACATTCTTATAGAACAAAGCAATTTTCGTCTACTATATAAAATAAAAATGAAAACAAAACGAGATAAAGTGGACAACTTAGACCTAAGATTAAAAAAAAGAGTGAATTTAAAATAAAATTGTCTAGGTAAATGTATGACATAGGCCATTTAAATGTTGGTTCAAATGATTAAATGATAATTATCCAATACACATATGCATAGTAAACCTAAGATTGATGTCTTAAGTTTACTATGCAATGAGGTTTGATATCAGTTTCCTCTTGTCAAAGTGCCATATCATTTACAAAAGCATTAAAATACTCACCATTTATAGTAATATTCATAGGCGGAGGCTCCACTAACTCTTCCGGTTCTATTTTAATATCCAAATTAGCTATTTCAGTCTCAACATACGGGTTATCAGTACCATTTACAGAATATTCCTCATCGGACAGCACTTCCTGTTTGATTTCTATGTCCATTGAATTATTGAAAACGGAACCATTGATGTTTTTGTCCACTTGTATTGGTTTAGGCCAGACCTTTTCCATGTCCATTTCAGCAGTGAACCTCATTCTAAGAAGTAAGTCACAATTCCTTACTTTTGAGGCAAACAAGGCTGCATCCAATAGCCTTTGGTAGCATGGTACACATAAGACTTTTGAATGTCTATCTGTTGCTGATACCTGCAAAAAGTTTTGTAATTATAAACATGGATCATCGTCATCTTCGTGTGGATAGTGACTAATCTGGTGTCAGAGTTTTTATACTGCCCATGGGCGTCTGACTTAGCTTGATGGAAACATGGATAAAATTTACCCATACTTTAACATAGATTGATCAGACCAAAAAGGCAAAAATAAATGAATATTTAAGTTTTTTTGATAAATAGTAATGAGAGGTGTACCAGTTTTCACTATTTCTATAATTGAAAACATAACGAAACTCATAAGTTTCTTCTTATGTATAAACAACCTATACTGTTACAATCTCAGGCATATAACCTCAACAAAAACAAAACTATTGTTTCTCAATATTATACAAACACAAAGAAATCTTCAAATAACTGCAATATTATCTCAACACGTTTAGACAATATGCAATCCAAATACAAAGCACCAGAGGAAGGGGAAACAACAAAATAACCTCATTTTATTTATAATAACAAAATATAACATTTATCCTCATTACGAACCTCAACATTGGCTAATTTAGCCAAATCCTCGGCTATGGTGGCTTCCATACCGGCCCAGGGGGGGGCCCAGGCTTGGAAAACATTACAACTGCTCTTTTTACCGTCCAACTTTTTAAGACAAGCACGACATTCACGAATCACTTCCTCTTGAGTAGCCTCCTTTGGTTCTTCAGCAGCATCGGTCATCGTCTGCTGGCTAACATATCACAGAAAACGCATGATTAAAGATATAAAATTGAATAAAACATTTAAAAATATTTATTTCGCGTGAGATTTGTCAATTTTTATTTATGACATTTTTGACGTATGGTTTTTGCAATAGAATAGACAAAATTAATTACACTCACAAAATGAGAATTTTAGCGATTCAATTATTGTTCGTAATTATGCAATAAATATTGGTTTTATATAATTACAATTTAACACTATTTGTTCGGATGACTTGTTAGAATATTTTTTTTCTCAATGTGCGTGTGAACGCTCAAGATTACTCAGTACTTTTCTTATCGCAAAAGAGAACGACTCATTCACTCGTCTACATTTATTTTAGTCTCTGGTCACCAATACTGGCAATTATGTCAAGCTCTGTACATAATGGTCGATACTGGTTTATCAGTGTTGCAAGACTAAAGAAATCAAGAAAATCAAACAATATAAACAAATAAATAGTTTCCTGTATTTAACTATTATTTTATTATAATATGACACTAACCTCTCAATAGATTTAGAAGGCCCATGTTTCCTCATAAGTTTATTTTTTACTGGCACCTTTTTACGATTTGGTAGATAGCGCGACGGCACTGCACTGTGTTTCAGTACTCGCTCCGAATTTTCTAATATGAAAATTAACCATTTAGGTCAAACATATTACTTCATTAAAAAAATTAGTGTTAAAAGAACTTTTAGTAAGTTCAAATAGTCTCTTTAGCACTAAAAATTTCAAATTATACGATCCATATTAGTTAAGTATCTCAAATACATTGCATACATACTTGACTGAATAAAATCTAATTTCGTAAAATGTAGGCTGCAGGCAACCATGTTCTTAACATATTGATAGCTGACCCTGAGAGCTTCAGCCCATTCATTTCTCACTGCTGCATTATTAGGACATGCATGCAGAGAGATTTCATTGCTGGGTCTTGCATTGCATTGTGGTACAGAACATCTACGATTTAGCCTGCAAAAAAATACTAGTATTACTATAATTTAATTTAAGTAATTCACAACACAACCATAACTTTGTAGTTGTAACTAGTCAGTACTAGGAGGAAATCTCAAATGAGAGTGCATTATTACAAATGTCTGTTGTTACATGACCCCAAAGTTCTCAATAATTACTATTAATGTACGGTCAGCAACCGCACATTGTACTTTGGCCTAGTTAAAATACTGCAAATTTAGTTAATTTAGAAAATATAGTATTGTCACGTACACAAGTACAAGTAAAGTCCAAACTTACAAGTAAGCTTTTCTGTTCTTTAATCTCATTGATCGATTTCTGGGCACATTGTTTATTTCTAAAGAAGTACTTTCTTCGTTGATTGCTACATTTTGTGACGAAGCCGCATCATTCTTCAAGTCATTGTTCGTTTTTGGAGGAGCTTTAAAAAAAAGAATACAAGTTTTATGTACTGTGGGTATTTCAAGTATAGACAGCAGTAGGTATTTGGAAAAATAAATCAATGATTGTCAGGGGTGTTCAAACTGAATTATTTATTGATCGAAAGTTTTCAAATCCATTGTTTTTTAATTCCTGAAATATCAAAAATAATTTTTACTTAATAATACAAACATTTGGAGTTCACAATTTATCAAGTCAATGTTATTAAGGTTAAAAACCGAAAGCTCATGATAGGAGGCAGCACTGTTGATTGTATGTCCAATATAATATTGGTGTTTACAAGCAAACAAACAATTTATGCAATTTGCGGCGCGCTTAAAATTTGTGCATAAGAAAAAGGTTAAAAATCAGCTCTCATATAAAGAGAAACAAATAATGATGGTTGGTTTGTGTTTCATTACTTATGTTCTTTTTTTGTTGAAAACTTGATGAAGACAATATCTTGCTTGGAGTTGAAAACACAGATGGTACAGCTGTCTTCTTCAAGATTTTAATCAAATTTGGATCACCTAAAACAGACAACAAAGATCAATATGTGTGGCAAATAATAAATAATAATTGTAATATGCAGTGCAGAATATGTGATAGTTATAGTATTTATATCACATGAAGCGACCCAGGCATTACTTGTGAATGTGTGTGTAAGAGCAGGAAAAAAGGGTACATTTTTACAAAAATTACTTCAGCCAAAGTCTGTTGTTTACAGCTTTTCGGTGATTAGTTAATTTCATAATATTATTGTTACCAATGCTGCCATTTATTAAATTTTTTCAAGACTAATTATAATTTGCTTAAGGTGAGACCCCAAGCCACAAGTAAAGGCATGTTACTTCACGAGATGAAAATACTAATACTATTAAGCAGTAATTTGGTAAGACTGGAAGATTGAATCACAATTAATGGACTTACATACTACACCATAATATAAACATACTAAGCTCTCCGTTTTATGAAATGATCCTCACCTGTATATGAATTTAGCTCACGATAGTCTTCAGGCTTAAAATGGTTAGCACATAATCTTGCCCACTTTTCGGGTATCCAATGTTTTCTTTGGACAGCTTTCACCCACAGTTCTCGTCTTTCAACATCTTTTGGAAAACAATGGGTCCCCTGATTTTTACAGCCAACAGCTGCACAACGGGGCATATTATTTAACTATCCAAAGTTGTTTGTTTACAAAAAATGTATGGATTTGTGACAGCAGGTTGTCAGTCTTGAGTAGTGAACCATAAATCTAGACCACAAAGCAAGTTCTCAAATAAATACAAACTCCTTGTTAAACACTCAACAGTGGCATAAAATAATTGACAGCACCAACACCTAAGTGAACAAGTGACAGTTTGAATCCCCATTCAATAATATACAGTCAACCTAACATCAGTAGTATCCAGTGGTCTGTTTAGTTCATGAAAAACATTGATTAGTCACAGATATTAATTGATAAATTCACAATAAATTAATTCATTCAATGACTAGGTTCAGAATTTCAGAATTTTCATATTCATTCAAATTATTACTGGTTACAGTATTTCTTCTTTACATAAGTGAGTTTTATAAACTCCAAACCAGTATTCCAAACTAGTACTCTATTTCTAATGTATAAAACTGGAAGTTTTTTGTGTGCTATTCATGACGACTGAGATTCCATTAGCTTATATAATTGAGGTAGTATTGGACTACATGGATATTATTATCACTTTCATTTCATGTTTTAACTTCTATATAATCATCACTGTCATCTATTAATAAAGCATTAGTTAATTTCTTGCTCACAGTTTGTTTTAAAATATGATAAAGTTAATTTCCTTCTTCCTACCTCAGCATTTTCTTTTCCTCTGCGTTCTTTATGGTGAAAATGTTCTGTTTTTTAATACTGCGTCTAGTATTTTTTAGCCCTGAGATCAAAACAATATTGTAGGTTATGTTAATGTTATTACAAAATCCTTAATTTTATCTGTAGCATATTCACGATACTCACCGTATCAAATCAATATTTATAAATGACTAACCTCGAGTACGTCCCAATTTCTCAAAAATCTTCAGGTATAAAGTGATATGCGCTTATTTTCGAGTATTTTTTTACTCGACACCGTGTAGCGGCTTCCCACAATTTACTAGTTTTCTTATCACGTGGAAACGAATTGTTCAACTTATTTGAACATCCGAAGACGCAACAGTAATGCATTAGTGTAAAAGTTAACTCTGTCTTGTATATAGAAAGGAGTTAATAAAATCTGTATTTGACGGTTTTGACTCTGTTTTTTGTCAGTATTTGTATACTACTTTCAGTGTTGCCTAGCCTGACGTCGGACCACAGACATATAATTTATGTCTGTGTGTCGGACAAGCAGCTTGACTGCCCGTCGTCTTTTTAGTAATCAGGGTTTCGGCCTACAAAATGTTTGAAAAGAGGCTAGATCCAGGCTAACCCCGATAAAAATAAATAGGTCTAAAATACGAAATAGCAATAAAACGTGATGATTTGTACAGTACCTATGTTTTAAGCAGCAACAAATTGTAAAACACCAACGTGTTCGCTCGTATTGATTTTTTTGGAATACAAACTGCGACTAAGAACTGTGCGTGGGTGGGGTAAACCATGGTGGCCTAACAGTTGAATGATCGTGTCGAAACAAAGATAAAAACACGTTCATTTACTATTTTATTGCCTAATGAGGTTTGTTCCCAGGTCCAGGCCCCATACAAAACTGAAACAACCCCTTATGTACTGAATTACGCAAACTCTAGATCGGAGGACATCAAATAGATAGGACGCAAACCCAGTTTAAAACGCTACGCGTTCTCTTCATTCTCGATAGTAAACAAATTTCTCTAGTGGTCGCTCATTAAAGAAATATGTTAAATATAATATAATTGGGTACATTTGTCACCTTTTGATGTGATAACAGGCATTTTCATGTCCGCATTTGCGTCAAAAAGCGTGACTTGTCCAAAAAAAAATTAAGGTGATTGCACATCCGACGAAAGCGTCAGCGTCAGCGCGCTTCCAGTTAGTTCTGGACTCTGGTGCAGTAACGCATCACCGTACTACTTCCACGTTCCACCTTAGAGTTTAACATTTGTGCCGTTTTTGTTATTTTACCAATGGGTATCGTGTACGCTCGAGTATTTTGCTTCTGCTTCACATGAGAGGAATGTTAATTAATGAAAAATTAATTAACATGCTATTTAATAAAAACTATGAAATATGTATTATGAAAAGACGTGTATGTAAAATGCATGTGAAATATGTTTTTTTTAATTCAATTTAATTTTTATTTTTAAAATTTCAATCAGAGGTTTCACGAAATGTAGCAAGGCTATAATTATGTAGTGCAAATGACACTTTGTTAACGAACCTCTTTTTAATCCATTACATCCTAAACTCTTTTATTCCCCGTAAGGTAGAATATTGCTTGTTACTTGCATTTCGTTTTCTTTGGCAAGGATTCCTTGGATTAAGTCCATACGTCGTCTTTTTCTTACGGCTAATCGAGGCAACACGGTACGTTTTAATCTGTCTGTTTGACTTTGAAATTTTGCCAACAGAACTCATCACACTGTATCGGATGTAATTTTCCATAACTCTATGCAGCCGTATAGTGACCCAAATAAATTAAATACTATTATTTTTATATCATGCTTCATGCACAAATTATTAGGTACGGTTTAATTTATTTTTCGTAAATCGGAGGTTAAAGTTGATCGATTTAGATAAACCGGTTATAAACTTACATCAAAGTGGCCTTCACAAAAAAATATCGTAGATTTATCTGAAGTAAACTCCAGGTCCCTGCGTGCTAATTTTATTTAACCACTGCTTTCGCCGTTTAGGACATTAAGGAACGTGTATAAACAATTGTCAGGATATTTAATAGTAGTATTTCTACGCATAGGCACGGCCAGTGCCGGATTAACCATATAGCAAGAAGGCGCGCCAAAAGGGGGCCCCGCGTGACCAAACCAATCACAAAGCGTAATTTTTTTGAGTGACACCTAGTAAGACGAATTGTAATTAATTCACTTGATGTCACAGTCATTAAATTTAGTTGCTAAGTGCGCTGCAGACTGTTGTAGTAATGCATTTTTGTTTCTGGTGCTACACATCGTTGGGGTTTTCTTACGGAAGCTTTTACTTTAAAAAGGTTGTCGGTGACTAGATGGTCCGAAACAGCTGATGCTACGAAGGCATTTCTTTGTGGAGAACCGATACATAGAACTGAACCTATAGATAACAATTAAACGTATTGAGAGTTGAATTTTTTTATCACTTTGTACATAAAATCCCATAGTAGCTCAAGGGCCCCTGGATATAATTTGCTACGGGCTCCGCACTTGCTTAATCTGGCACTGGGCACGGCACACGTCTTGTAGCTTGTCATTTCCACAATTCCAGTACCTAGCTAAAAACTTGCCACTCAAAATATGCAGAGTTGGAGCGCCATACCTAGTTAGCTTTCTTTCGTTTATTGAAAAATTAAAACAGTGTTCGCGCGAATTGCAAAATAAGTACTCATCATCTGCTTAGCCTTTTCCCAACTATGTTGAGGTAGGCTTCCAGTCTAACCGGATGCAGCTGAATACTAGTATTTTACATGGAGCGACTGCCTATCTGACCTCCACAACCCAGTAACTGGGCAATACGATACCCCTTGGTAAGACTGGCTGTCAGATTTTCCGGCTTCTGACGACCCGTAACGACTGTCAAAGATGCACAAATGACAGCCGGGACCAACGGCATAACGTGCTTTCCGAGACACGGAGGAGTCTCATTATGTAAAGATGGTCACCCATCCACGGCCGACCCCGGCAAGCGTAGCTTAACCTGAGGGATCGACCTGTGCGGATGTTAGTACTTAGCCACGAGCTCCAAAATAAGTACTGATATTTATTTTTTCTATCATAGTTATGTAACGCTTCTTCGAGGAAAAGTTAATTTTAAGAAGTACAAAATAAACCTATCAATATTTTAAATAATTTGTCCGAAAATTGTCAAATAGTCAATGATTACCATACATTATAATCACAGTTCATTCTATGGTTAAACAGTAATGAGAATTTTACAAATGGTACATTCTCATTACGAAACCCTTTTTCAAATTAGCCACCAAATGAAAAATGGAATAAAAAAAATGCACGTCATAGTTCACACTTCACAGTCATACGGGGGATTCGATTGAACTTAGCCCAGCCCTCTATTGTATATTATGTTAATTCAGTATAAAACTGGATCAAACAATAAACCTTGAACTTGTTTGGGACAAAGACATCAAAAATTAAAAGACATCGTCGTTATTAGAGCAGGCTCACAACGATAAGGCGCTCGCACGGGGCCCATTGCAAGTTTTTTATCGCCTGCTTAACATTAACAGAATTAATTCTACATGACATAATTATAATAACATGAAACAATGTAACTTACTTGCAGTTTTCGACTCTATGACACTAGCCCCACTTGCTATTGATTGTTGAACTTTACCGGGAAAAATCGATGGAACAGCTGTTTTCTTCAAATATCTATGAAATGGAGACATCCCTAAAAGTTGATTAACAAGTTTAGTGAATATTAGTGAAAAACTAAATTAAGTTGCGTCGGATGTCATTTAAAAAAAAACATTATATTTAATAAAAGTAAGAAAAAGGGTACTAGAAAATATAGTAAATTATTGTCTTTACCTGTGGATAAAGACACATCAACATAATCACTTGGCGTAAAATGATCATAACATAACCTCGAATGCTTAGATGCCTTAAAATTCTCTTTGTTCGTTGCTTTCTCCCACAATGCTCGCAGGTGGGGGTCTTTGGGGAACGTGTGTGATCCCATATTGCGACAACTTGCAGCTGAACATCTTGGCATTGTAAATACACAAGTATTCTTTCCGGAATTTTTATGAATTTTGACACTAAACACAGTCTCAAGCGTTTACAACGCTGCCAAGCGGCGAAATGAAACAGCTTGTGCTTGAAAAGTAGGTGAAGATCATTTGAAAATGATTGCCATATGTATTTATCGAGTTACATAAAAAAAACAGTACAGTGAGTGGAAACTGTTAAAACGCCAGAAAAACGTGTAAATCTTGAAGACCAGAAAGGTCCAAAGACATTATTATAATAAATAAAACAAAGCACAGCGACACGCCTTCACTGTCATTTTATTTAGGAAAAACCTTTTTTCTATTGAAGCAACATTCTCCCTGACAAGTACCTAGTCAACCAAACAACATACTGTTACTGTCATGTCAATGTCACATTGTCAAATGTGGTGCACATTGTTTTTGTACTGTACATGTGATCATTGTGATCTCAGAAGTAAAATTTTGTAAATACGATGGATGAAACTACGCCGACAGTTAGTTTAATATCATGTATGCACTTTGTACGTCGTGGCGTAGCTAAAGCAGTGCCGGAAAAGGTATATGAAACAACATTCAGATGTGCAACTCTCCTTGATAGTTCGTGGCTGAAGAATTCAATGTTTTATTTGATTGATTACAGATTGAATTAACAGAGAAGGAGTTGGAGAAAATTATTAAACAAACAGCTGATGATTTGCGGTGGGTTCATGTTAAATCTTAAAGTAATATTGTGAAATTATTTGAAATTCATTCATAATGTTTGCGACTTTTTTTATTTTTTATTTAGCCTACACTGTCCCACTGCTGAGCAAAGGCCTCCCCCAAATCCTTCCAGACATCTTTCTCTTGAGCCACCTCGCTCCATCCCTTGTGGTATGCGTCTAGGTCGTCTCGCCACCTCTTCCTGGGCCGGCCTCGACGGCGCCGTCCATCCTCAGGCACCCACCTTGTAGCAACTATTGTCCAGCGGTCACTCTGCATGCGGCTAACGTGACCCGCCCAATCCCATTTTAGCTTGGCAGCCTTTTTGCTAATGTCAATGATCCCAGTTTTGGAGCGTAGCTTGGCATTCCGTATTCAGTCAGTTCGTTTAATGCCCAATGCGACTTGACTAAGTTTTATTTAGCACTTTCACTGCCCAGTTCAAACTATTTTCAACTTATTTCTGGCAACCCTAGTAGCACGTTTTGATTTGCACCCGGTAGGCGGGTGCTGGGCAAGGTCACAAGCCACATACATACATCAATTTATATGTAGGACGCGGGAGCCGCATTGTGGGCACGGAAACAAATTATCGTTGAACCCGGGAGCCGGGTGCTTAGCAGTGAAAGTGTTAAATAAATATAGTCCATAAAAGATCACTGGTGCCCTTAGACCTATAGCTTTTCACACCCGTCTGATACGCATCAAAAGTGTCCTTTGGCTGGTCATAGATCCAGAACAAGAAATTTCTTAGTAATTGAACATGTTCCATTTTCGAGTACCTATCTAAAAAAAATATAACCTGTCAAATCGATGTGAGTAGGTATGCTGCTTAAACCTGTCTAAATTGGACAGACTTATACATCTGTTGAAAAAATGTTTAAGGCAAGGACGGCTTATCTCCTACAGTTTCTAAGTGAGTAACGTAACCTAATCTTACAGTATAACGGAGGCAGGTGAAGATGAAAGTGATGAAGAAGGTGAAGCCAGTGCAGCTCCAAGAGACCCCCCGGCCGATCCTAACGATGAGTTCAACTTTGAGAAGTATGATGAAGAGGATAATAGTAAGATTTTGATAATTCCTTTATTTATTATTAATTTATTTGCTTGCTTCATTATGGTTGTTACATGAGATGTACGCATTTGTTATTATATGCAAAACGGACCTATGGTTCAAGACTAACTTTCTTCTGTAGGGACTCAGTATACAATTATTATAATAAAGTCCCCATACTAAGTATTCACTATAAGAGGAGCTTGTGGCTAAGTAATAACACAAATCAATCCATTAGGTTAAGCTACGCTTGCCAAGGTTGGTCCGTGGTTGGGTGATCATCTTTACACATTGAGCCTCCAATGTGCCTCTGATAGCACGTTAAGCCATTGGTCCCGGCTGTCATTTGTGGTTCTCTTTGACAGACATTATGGGTAGTCAGAAGCCTAAAAGTTTGACAGCCAGTGTTACCAAGGGGTATCATACCCAGTTACTGACTGGGTTGTGGAGGTCAGAGAGGCAGTTGCTCCATGTAAAATACTGGTACTCAGCTGCACCTGGTTACACTAGAAGCTGACCCTAACAAAGTTGGGAAAAGGCTAGGCAGGTTGACTATGTATTCACAATAGGATGGTTGCACATTTATATCCGCAACTGCCCCACATATGTTAGTGTTAACAGACAGTGACATCCATGAAAACACCTCACTCTTTTTCCTAATTGCTTACAGTGCAAGTGTGCTTCCTTTTGCTAGTGTAGTGGTGCTGTTGATACTTATGCTAGTGTGCATCATACCACTGATTACTTCACGAGTGTTGCTGTTGCTCGGATCAAACACCCCACTCCCTGCGGCCTCCTTGACCAAAAATTAGAGACACTCCAGTGTTGTTTTTAATACTGAGCAGTAGTGCATTTCAACAAACAGAAACAAACAAACTCATCAGCATATTCAGTGTATTTGCATTACTTGTTAATGTACAGAAGCCAGTACATCAAGCTACCCCAATCTGTTAAATTTCTTTGATAGATATTCAACTTTATTCCAAAATTTAAGGTCAATTTTCAATTTAGAATAGTTTACATTCTAAAGTTATCTTGTTGATTCTTTATTTGTTAACAACAATGAAAAATATTCTATACTATTCTATAAACTGACAACTCCCAGAAAGGTAAACTACGGAATGCCTCTAACTGCAAACTAACAACTTTCTTTTAAATGGCATCTTGAAGTTCCACTTAGGAGGTTGTCGACTGCTTTACCGGCCTTGCCTGTGGATGCTTCAATATATTAAGGCCTCCGCGGGATACGGACCCCGGCTTAAGGTGTCGCTAGGCCCAAGCCTGCCGGGTAAGCGGGATTGTCCGAAAGGGTTACCGCTACCCCGGAACATAAAGGGCTACGGAAGGAACATGGATGGGTTTTAGTCAGTAAGAGTCTGACACTCCCTTCCGCTCCACCCAGAGCGGGAGCAGTCATTGGATGATTTCCCAGCTTTAAAAAAAAAAAAAAAAACGGGGCAGCAAGGGACATGCTGGGACATATTAACAACAACCTGCTTCTGTTTTACTTCAAATATCTTTTTTTTGCAGTTAACCCTGTTGGTATTGGTACCGTAGCAACCCTGCCGAACTTAGGTGATCTAAGTGAAAATGTTCAGATAAGGGTAAGTAAAAAGTGAGTTTGTTTCAAAACTCAAAGATGAAATTTGGCACATGCGTAGATCATGATCTGGAAAGACAGCCTGTCTTTCCAGATTATGATCACTTTTCATCCTGGATTACAAAAAAAAAAAAATTGTTATCCAGCTGCATCCGGTTAGACTGGAAGCCGACCCCAACATAGTTGGGAAAAGGCTAGGCAGATGATGATGATCACTTTTCATCCTGGATCACGGAAGACGTTGCGGACAGCTACTAATTTTAGTAGCTGTCCGCAACGTCTAACTGTAACTGTCTAATAATAACTGTTAATAATAAAATTGTAATCTGTGTTTAATTTTTTTTTTCTCAGACCGAGGGACCGGACAGTGATGAGGAAGATGACATTATCAAACCTAATGACAACCTACTGCTAGTGGGGCATGTGGAGAGTGATGCCAGTATCTTGGAAGTGTACAGTAAGTTTTGAAACAACCATATACCCACTAAGGGTCATATACCTTCAACTGTACAATATAGATATACATACACTGAACTAGTGATGGACGGTCTTTACCTTCAACTGTACAATATAGATATACATACACTGAACTAGTGATGCAACGGAACTAGTGATGGACGGTCTTAACGGAAGCAGAAACGGAAACAGATGTCAAAAGTAAATCTTAGCGGATGCGGAAGCGGAAGTGTTAATACTATGAAGAAAAAACACATTTTTATTTTTTTCAGATTTGTTTAATAGAATTTGTATTTTGTACTTTTAGTACTCGAAAATTATATTTAATAAAAAGTAATTTGGCCGCTGTTACACCTTTGAGTCTGTTTCGGTGTTCTTCATATATTAAACCGCCCCCACCACCACCGCGCTCCTCGCTGTATTCTCCGTTTAGAGTTCTGTTATAAAGTTGCGGAACCAGAAACGGAAACAGAAGTGAAAAAGCTTGCGGAACTTCTACAGAAGCGGAAACGGAAGCTGAGTTCTGCTGCAACACTACACTGAACGGATTTGGGTGATATTTGGCACATGGATAGGCCAAAACCTGGGATAGAACTTCAGACATCATATCTTCGGACAGGATCTTTCTATCCCGATAGTTCGTTGTGTTGTCATTCATGTGGGCGAAGCTGCATACACTGCACTACTTTTAAATTATTTGTAACATTTTTTTTTCCGTACGTAAGTATAGAACGGCCGACGTATCTTGGCGGTCCTGAAGTTAGCTGTTTTGCTGCGCAATGGATCTTTTTGGAACGAAATTGTCTACTGCGCAGCTAATCGGCTAACTTCAGGACCGCCAAGATTCGTCGGCCGTACTGTACTTTGCAATCAATAGAGTAATCATTGTCTTGTTTTGCAGTTTACAACAAAGAGGAGGATTCATTCTATGTGCACCACGACATCATCCTGCCATGGTTCCCGCTGTGTATTGAATGGCTCAGTCATGATCCTTCGGACCCGAACCCTGGTAAGTTTAAGACTAGTCCATTTACTATATAGAATCCATTTCTTCTAACTGAACAAACAGCCGTGCTGCTTGGGAGTTTCTTGCGCCACTTCTTCTTAGCTAAAGCACTAGGAAGTGGTAAAGGGCGTGCGTTTTGGCGGACTGTCTTATGTAATTTTGATGCTCAAAAAGTGCTGATTTTCAGCCTAGTTTAAATAAATGGTTTTTGATTTAAAACTAACTAGCTTTTGCCCGCGGCTTCGCACGCGTTAAATTCATAGTAAAACAATTCGTTGTTATACATATTCTAACTTCCTCTTGAATCACTCAATCTATTAAAAAAAACTGCATCAAAATCCGTTGTGTAGTTTTAAAGATCTAAGCATACATACATACAGACATTAGGACAGACGCGGAAAGCGACTTTGCTTTATACTTTGTAGAGATGATACAAAAAAAGCTAATTTATATGTACAAAATATGGCATGCAAGATGCTACATTAAATTATATAGCTTATTCCTCAAATCCCCTCTAAAAATCCCCCTTAAGGGGGAT
Source organism: Hyppa rectilinea (assembly GCA_951799385.1). NCBI lineage: Eukaryota > Metazoa > Arthropoda > Insecta > Lepidoptera > Noctuidae > Hyppa > Hyppa rectilinea. The sequence goes on along the minus strand of OX637302.1, from coordinate 4,671,533 downwards.
CAGTAATGAAAACAGGACAGTACTCCAGTAGAAATTTGTACATAAATCGTAAGAATAGGTATAAGTAGGTGTCTTTTTTAATATCACAATTCATTTTAATTTTAATTCCGAGCCAAATCTCATCTTTATAAAGACGAAAAACGCGTCAGTATAGCGACAACGGAACAAGTTCTATGAAAAAGTGTAAAGCGATTAGGACAGCCTTTCCCAAAGTGAGCGATAACGTCCCCTTGTGGGCGCTGCAGGCCTAAAGGAGGCAGTAAGAGACCCAGAAATAAATGAGGGCGTTGTGTAGACGCTTAGGGGGCGATTTGTAATTTCATCTAGCTAGATAGTGGTTTTTAAGTAGGTGAAAAAATGGAGGCACTAAAAAATAATTTATTCTCAAAGTGGGCAGTAGACAAAATAAGTTTGGGAAACCCTGGATTAGGACAAAATTTTCAGGCTACTGTAAATAAATGGTACATTTCCAGGTAACTTATGTGCTCTCGGTGGTATGGACCCAGTGATCCAAGTGTGGGACCTGGACATTGAGAACTGTCTGGAGCCCGCGTTCAAACTGGGCAAGAAACCTAATAAAAAAAAGAAAACTAAGCGAGTTGGGCACAAGGATGCTGTGCTCGATCTGTCGTGGAACCGGAATTTTACGTAAGTTACTTTAATATAATTGACATGTGGTTGTTATAGTTTGTGTTTGTACAGTCGAGTTCATTAATATATTGGCACTGTCAAGGATGCAAAATATTGTGAGCGTTGGAAAGCTCAATAAATTCTATAGAACCTATAGATCAAAAATATGTCCTCATGTGAACGGTTCAATAATATATGCTGTGCATTGTGCAATAATATGTGATCATGAACAGTTCAATAATATGTGATCATGAACAGTTCAACATAACATAACGTCATTTGAAGTTAATCTAGCCAGTGATAAATAATGTTGCAAACTCCTTGACCATGCAATTTTAAGATTGCTATTAAAATCATTTTTATGACGTTAGTAATAAGGTTGAATTTGAATTACATTTACTTATTTAGATATTATTGTATTCATGTGTGCATTGTGTGCATATTCAATTGTGAATCAAAATCAAAATCAAAAGTCATTTATTCAAATTAGGCTGAAGATCAGCACTTTTTGAAGGTCAAAGTTACATAAGACAGTCCCCCAAAAACGCCCACCCTTCACCACTTCCTAGTGCTTTACCTGGGAAGAAGAAGTGGCGCAACAAACTCCCCAGCAGCACAGCTGTCTGTTTAGTTGGAAGAACTTGACTCTACACACATTTATCGCATGAGAAGTAATTAACATTACGAAACACATCACTTTAAAATCAATCATTTGCCACATGTCAGCTAGCACACGTCAATATACCAATTAAAACATTAAAACTGACTGTACTCAAGCGTAAATTTAAAAAGAAAAAAAAAGAGCCTCCAGGTAAAAGTGCGTGCCCGCTTACATGTGCAATGCTGTACTATGTCCATACAGCCGTAACTCGAAGTTACAAATGATAAACTAGGACCATCGAAGTAAAATCAATCAATTAATTGCTAATGATTACTAACTAGGATCAAGATAAATAAATATGATCAACTGTCGAGGTCTCTAGCTAACCACATTTTGCAATACAACTCATTAAAAAAAAAACATTGTAATGAGTAGATTATGTCAACAATAAATGGCTAATAAAAAAAAATAAAAACAACCAAAACAATGAATTGAATACATAATAAAAATAATTTTATGAAGCTAATTCTGGAGAAAGAACATAAACATTGTCTTGTGTTAATCACAGCGACCAACTATTCTTGTCATTTAAGTAGTCGTTGGTAGTATAGTAAGCCTTTGAACAAAGGATAGATTTTACTTTAGATTTAAACGTATTAAAAGGCAATTCTAGCAAAGAAGAGGGCAGCTTGTTATAAAAGGTTATACCAAGCCCCACAAATGAGTTATGAACCTTATGAAGCCGATGAAAGGGAGCACGTAGTTTATCCTTATTTCTAGTATTGATGTTGTGAATATCACTGTTTTTAGTATATAAGTGTAAATTTTGTCTAATATATAAAATGTTGGCGAAAATAAATTGTGACGCTACCGTAAGAATACCAATTTCTTTAAAAAAATCTCTCAGAGATACTCTGGCACCTAGCTGGTAAATTGCTCGAACAGCTCGTTTTTGAAGAACGAATATATTATTTATATCTGCGGCTTTGCCCCACAGCAGAAGGCCATAGGACATAACGCTATGAAAATAGCTAAAATACACTAACCGGGCTGTATCAACGTCAGTGTATTGTCTTACTTTCCTGACGGCATAGGCGGCTGAACTAAGCCGTCCTGCTAGACTTGATATATGTGGGCTCCATTGGAGTTTAGAATCTACTGTTATTCCCAAAAAGACTGCTGTGTCTACAGTTTCAAGCACCTCTTTATCTAATATTATTTGTGGTCCTAGATTTCTGACATTGGGTAAGGCGAATTTTATACATTTCGTTTTCTTCGCATTGAGAACTAGGTTATTAGATGTAAACCAATCCGTTACTGTTGAGAGTGCACTGTTAACATCGTCAAAAACTAGTCTATCTCTGTCTACTTTAAAGATAAGAGAGGTATCATCTGCAAACAGTACAACATCACAGATACCCTTTAAATGGAATGGTAAGTCATTGATATACACTAAGAATAAGAATGGACCTAGTATTGAGCCTTGAGGTACACCTAACTGAACTGGTAGCTCAGTAGATTTCACACCATTAACATCTACACATTGAAACCTATTCTGTAAATATGAATTTATAACGTTAAGAGCTTCGTTTTGAACACCGTAATGACGTAGTTTACGTAAAAGCGTGTCGTGGTGCACGCAATCAAAAGCTTTGGAGAGATCACAGAAAATTCCAATAGCATTTTGCGAGTTCTCCCATGCGCTAAATATGTGTTTCAGCAGAGCAACACCTGCATCCGTAGTCGAACGACCTTTTGTAAAGCCATATTGTTCATCATGAAGGAGGCTATTTAAATTAAAATGTCTTAACAACTGCTTGAGTATTAATTTTTCAAATATTTTGCTAAATGCAGGTAAGATTGAAATAGGCCTGAAATTGCCAACGTTATTTTTATTACCTGATTTAAATAAAGGAATGACTTTACTACTTTTCATGAGGTCAGGAAAGGTTCCTAAATCAACACATTTATTAAAGGTAACAGCTAGATAGGGGGCTACGATATCTATTATATTACTTAAAAGTTTAATGGAGATGCCCCAGTAATCACCAGTGTTTTTGGACTTAAGTGTATTAAAAACGTTAACTACATCACGAGGCGTTACATGTTCGAAGCTAAATAAGCGACTACATTTAGGCACACTACTATGGAGAAGGTTTTCAGCTTTAGCCGGTGAAGAATTTAAGGAGCGAGTCGTAGTTATAGGTATGTTGGCAAAAAAATCATTAAAAACCTCAGCTACGTCAGCTGCTTTATTAATTAATTTGTTGTCGACCATAATCTCAAGTTCATTTAATTGTTTAACTGGTTTACCCGTTTCATTGTTAATAATTTTCCAAGTGGTTTTTATTTTATTATTGGATTTTTTAATTGTTTCGCTTAAAAATTTTGATTTTGCAAAGACACAAACCTTTTTAAATAATTTTGAATAATTTTTGACATACTCTAGGAAAGGAGTATCAAACTTGTATTTTTTTAAACCGTATAACTCGTATAGTCTCGCTCTACTTTGATAAATGCCTGGGGTAGCCCATTGGTTGAAGCTAACTGCGGTGCCATTGATATCAATGGTTTTGGTTTTGAAAATAGATTGGTACTCTTTTTGCACAACATCAAAAAGGGCTCCGTAGATTTCATTAGGATTCTCAAGGTCTGCTATAGATGGTGAAATTCGATGAGCTATATTATCTTTAAATTTGGTGCAACGACTAGTTGTATAAGGCCTGCATTCTATTTTTTGCGGCTTTTTATGTAATGGCACAGGGAAGCTAGCTAATAAGCCACAGTGGTCAGATGTTAAGTCACTAAGCACAAATTTATTTTTGGCATCATAATCACTAAATATATTATCAAGACAAGTCGATGAAGATGCCGTGATCCTAGTAGGTTCAAAAAACAAGTTAATTAAATTATAACACCTAAACAGATTAAGAAGTCTAATACTTAAAGGAGTTACTTCTAAAATATTAATATTAAAATCACCACATAAAATAATATTTTTATTACTCGATTTTATTCTATTGATTGAATCCTACAATGTTCAGATAATATGATCTTAATGTTGTTCATATAATAATGTGCTTTTGGCTGTATACATGTTACAGAGAAAAACCAGTCACATATTAATGAATCTAAATCTTGACCACAATTTAATGATGCTTATAGTTGTCACAATATTATGATTTTTTTTTGACGGTCATTTATATTTTTGAAGCCTGAAAGGGCCAATATATTAATGAATTCGACTGTACGTCAGTACGTGTGCGCAATTACTGTCACCATATACTATGCTTGGAAACATGCTGGTTCTGCTCCACAGGACAGCGTGTCGTAAATTAGGTAATAAATTATAATTTTATATTTGTGTTGTGTTTGTATAACCACACTGTTTTATTATTTTTAATTAATTAAAAACTCGCACATTAATTGATTTATTATTATTTATTTTTAGAATGTTGCTATACTGCTCAGCATGAAGTCCTTAGTTCGATTCCCAGGTCGGGAAAAGTGTTAATGGGTTTTTCCATTAGCAATTTTCCAGTAGTAGCCCGGAGTCTGGATTTACATGAAACTTAAAACTTGTGAAATCTGCGTGTACCTATTATGGGTACACCTCTGTCTCTAACCCTTCGGAGGAACAAGACGTGATGTAATGTTTTTCTTCTAGACACGTGTTAGCGAGTGGGTCAGCAGACAACACAGTTCTGTTATGGGACTTAGATCAAGGCACGCCGCACACTAAAATAGACTGCTTCGAAGATAAGGTGTGTACTCTTTGTTGGAACTCTTAGTATAATCTATTTGAATTTATACTTACGGATGAATTGAAAAATCTCTTACAACTCGTCCAATAATACTCCAATTTAATGAAAATAATATTAAAGTATCTGAAAACATATTTCAAATTACTTCTTTTCTTCTGGAACAACAAATATCGTCAAATACAAATACGGCCAAAAAGGACCTGTAATGTGTTAACTGTATTATAATTAACAATTTGTTAACGTAATTGACGTGCGCCGACGCGGCGAGCGGCCATTTGGATCGACAGGGACCGGGAAGCACACGTTCTAAGAAAACTGTTGTATTTAAGACCGCTCGGCCAACCCTGAAATAATGTAATTCTAGCTAGAATAACATTATTATAATCTACCAGTCGTCCGTTTCATTTATCTCCCCAACAAAGGGTCTTTGTTTTATACAAACTAAATTATTTAAATCTTTAAATCCCTTTTAATGTTTCGTACCGATACCGTCCGTACCTACTCAGCCCGTTTGACTGTATGTTACTCCCCACAGGTCCAATCCCTCGCCTTCCACCCGCTAGAAGCTCAAACCCTGGTGTCAGGGTCGTGTGACGGCAAGGCCCGCGTGTCGGACTGCCGCACGCCCGAGGCGCACCGCGCGTGGAGCCTGGCGCCCGAGATCGAGCGCGTCGTGTGGGCCGCACAGAACCCCTTCTGTTTCGCCGTGAGTATAGTAAAAAGTTTAAAAATGAATATTAATATATAAAGCCAATATATGAGCTGTAAAATTATATGTAAGTATACAATTATTTATAAGCAGTCACATGAACACACATAACAAAAGAAATGCTCTAAAACCTACCACCTAAGTTCACATTGTGGAATGCAATAAACGTATTGAGTATTGAGTACCTTTGTTTATGCATCAAACCATAATAAGCAATCAAAATGGTTGAGCAGAATGGTGCTATTCCATGCGACATGTTCATGAACGGACGCCGTCAGTAGGGACTGGTCACCTCTTAGCTGCCACGGCTGTTTGAAAATTTAACTTAATTTTGAATTGTTTTTTAAATCTTGTAATTATGGACGCTTTTTTAAGTTCTGCACCCTTCTCACGTGTATATTTCAACATGAATGATGTAACCCAGTTTTTGTAAACATATTTTGATTTAAGAGTGTCCATGAAGTTTCTTGCCCGTTCTTCACCATACAGAGATACTGCTTTGGAATTTTCATTAAAAAAGTTTCATTGGCGAAATTCACCCTTAATAAAAACATATACCTTTTTTCATTGTGTTATTCTTACCATTTCAAACATTTCAGATGAGTAACAACACAGGTAAAGTTGCCTACGTGGATTGCAGACAAAACGAGCCTCTATGGACACTAGACGCGCATGACAAGGAAGTCACCGGGCTCATACTGAGTGACCGAGTGCCTGGCCTGATGATCACTGTCAGCACGGACGAGAAACTGAAGACTTGGGATATTTCTGGGTAAGTATTTTTTAACTTTAATCAAAACGTTACGAGGGCGGCACTGAAAATTTCGGGAATCAAGGAAGTGACACAACATTACTATTTAAAAATGTATTTATTGCTTTTCGAAGTATTCTCCGCGAAATTTGACACATTTTTCCATACGATGGAACCAATCATTGAAGCAACCATTCCATTCGGAAGTTGGGGTCTCCAAAATGGCCGTTTTGTAGGCGTCCACAGCTTCTTCAGGTGATGAAAATCTCTGACCACGCAATTTATTCTTTATTTTAGGGAAAGTATAGAAATCATTAGGGCTTAGGTCGGGGCTGTACGGCGGATGGTCTAATAATTCTATGTTTTGTTGCTCTAAAAACTCTTTTGTTCTGTGCGCGGTGTGAGAACTCGCATTGTCGTGATGGAGGATGATGCGGCGGTTGCAGTTCTCTTTACGGAGTTCAGAAACGATCTGTGGCAAACAAATGCTAGCATACTATTCTGCATTAACCGTTCTTTGTCCCTCAAGAGGAATAGTCGCAACATGGCCGGTTTTGGTAACAAACGTGGCCACCATTTTTTTTGCAACACTCCGTGAACGAACAATTTTTGTTGGCTTTAACTCATTTTCGAACACCCAAACTCGTGACTGGTTTTTTGTTTCGGGTTCGTACGCGTATATCCAGGATTCGTCACCTGATACGATGTTATATACAGCATTTGAGGATCCTGTGTGGAATCTTTCGAGAGTTCTGACGGACCAAGTAACGCGAGCCGCTTTTTGCTCTTCACAGAGCGAATGCGGTATCCATCGGGAAAACAACTTTTTTACACATAATTGTTCATGCAAGATTATTTGTATTTGACTCATGCCAATGTCTAAAGTTGCCTGAATTTCGCGGTATGTCACATGTCGATCTTCCTCAATCAGCTTACGCACAGCATCAACGTTTTCTTGGGTGACTGCAGTTTTTGGACGACCTTGACGGGGATCATCACTGAGCTTGACACGTCCACGTTGAAATTCAGCAAACCAGCGATAAATTGTGGTTTTGGATGGGGCTTCATCACCAAATGCAGAAATCATCCGGTCAATACACTGTTTTTGTGTTAAACCACTTCGAAAGTCATAATAAATCATCGCTCTTGAATTTTCTCGAGTCAATTCCATTTTCTCAACGACTAAAAAAGTTTGACAAAACCTTGTGACAAGACCGAGAATCTTTTTTTAAATAAATAAATGGTATTCGATTTTTAAAACCAAGGAGTTTTCAATTAAAAAGATTTTAATATGCCAGGAACAATGGAAATATTCCATTCCCGATACTTTTAGTGCAGCCTATGTACAAGAAACCAATAAATTAAACGCAAATAACTTAGCCTGCTGCTTAGCTTAGACTTAGCTTCACATGCAGTATTTTTTACGTAATTAAAAGATTACGTCGATATATTGAGTTAAAATGTGGCATGACGTCACGACTACGTACATTTAAAACTTGTTTGCTAGCCAGCCCCCAGTACCCAACTTTGCATTTTTCACAAGTATTTTTTTGATAAAGGAAAAAATGTGGACTGACGGGTCTTTAAGCTGATTTTTCAATCCTTAGATAAGTTTTATTGGAGTAATAAATATATAACAGTTTGACAGCTTTTATATAGAAAATATGTCAAACCGCCTTTTTAACACGCTTTTATTAGCTGGGGTTGTATCTATGTATGTATGTAACGGAATCTTTGAGCTTAATTTTCACCGGTTTCTAAAAATCTGATAAACTTGAAACTTTGCACACGTCTCAAGGACCGATGACAATGCAATAATTTGATAATAGTTTCCCATTATCCTTATTTTTACACGCTTTATATTAGCTTCACTTGTATGTATGTTTGTAACCGACTCATTTGGAAGCGATTTTGACCCACTTTAAACGGCCAGATTTCGTTCAAACTTTGTAGATTTATCGAGGACCGATGGCAATACATTAATTTGAACTAAAAAGTAGGAAATAAAAAATAGTTTAAAAAAACTAAAAAACACGCACGGGGTGCATGGTGGTGGTGAATATTATTTTAAAAAGCACCACGCTTTTAAAAAAGTTAAATTTATTTTCTATTTTTAGTTCGGTTTTCTATAAAAAGCGTGTTTTGTAGTTTTTTTAAACAATTTTTTTTGTTTTTCAGTTAAAAGTTATCCGGTGATTAAATCGGCCCTTAATTTTTTTTTACCCAGGCATCATTCTTATTGTGCAAGTCTGAAATAAAGTCAATTATGAAGTTAAGCTTATTGTTAAATACTCCGTCCCTTCCAGCGCCGCGCCAGTGCAGGTGTCGGAGCGCACGTGCCGCGTGGGGCAGGCGCTGTGCGCGGCCGCGTGTCCCGAGGCGCCCTTCAACGTGGCGGTCGGCGGCGACAACAAGCAGAACTACATCGAGCTTGTCGATTTAAATATTAGCGAGCAGTGTGAGTTCTGAATTTATGATATTTTTTTGTTATTAGTATTCACCCTGTATAGATAGAATATTATCTACCCAGTTTTTTTTTTAGGGTGGTAAATCTTCCAATGACTTCTCCCGCTCTGGGTGGAGCGAAGGGAGTGTCAGACTCTTACTGACTAAAACCCATCCATGTTCCTTCCTTAGCCCTTTATGTTCCGGGGTAGCGGTAACCTTTTCAGACAATTCCGCTTACCATCTATACAGGTTGAAAGGGACATCGACGCGAAGCCGGTTACCATATTATTCAGTGCATGATTCTGAACCAGAACTGAAATCTTTGCCGGTTAAAAAAAAATCTTATATCACAGAAAAGTGCAATAACCTACGCAGTGAACAGCAATTTTTTTTATACAGCGAAAGGATCTTCGTTCGAACCGAGTGTCCCACGACAGCTTCCAACTTTTTTTTTAACTAAACCCTGACGTATAATTTAAATTATACTAACGCTTTCAGACTTAGTGCGAATGACCAAATACCAATGAGAATTGGTTATTTTTTTTATTTAACATCTTGCATATTGTCTGATGGATTTCATTTATTTGTTTCAGTTACGAATCGGTTTTCGTCACGGCCGCTGATAGCGCTTCCTGTGCCAAGCGCGGATGCTATGGAGACATAGAATTGTTTATATTTAAGTATAATAAATAAAATATAAAATGTTATTCTTTGTTTCATTTACAACCTACTTCATATATCTGGGCCTCATCAGACGATCATTTTAGGTTCTAAGTAAGCCTTTAGCAGGAGTAGGTTCACCTCAATATTTTTGGAAATATACAGATAATTGTATAGTTACGATACATTTTAATCAGTTGGGAATCGAACACACTACACCATGCGCGCACGCAGGCGCGGCGCGGCGACGACTTAGTTCAGCCAGATGTCCACTCGCCTCCGCGGCTCCACCGCGACAGACGATACTCATATCTCATCAACATTTAACCTTTTGAGCGCCACGATCGGATATAGCCAATAAGAAAACAACATTTTTTGTGGCTTGGAGTGTGTGGCGACGCCGCCTTTACGCTCTGGCATACAAAAGGTATATTGTTTGTACGGGAAGTTATATCCTTGTAGTAAGAACGGCATTATACCAAGTCTTATATACTACAGTCCAGTCATTGCTCACTGCACTAAAAAACACCCATAACCATCCGACCAGAAACATAAAAAAGAAACAACAATTTAGTAACGGTCTGTGTTGCTATCAATGGTATTTTATTTGTCATTTTACATCATATATAATAATGTATATTTTCGATTGAGCCCATCACCGATAATACCAACACATACCGTTCTGACGGACCCCGCGACGCCAAAGGATTTTTCTCTCTACAATTTGGAACGAGCGTCGTCGCTGCAAAAGAAATCACCATTTTACTATAAAACGTAGGATTTTCCAAATAAAACAACATTTTTATAACAATTGAGATTATGTATTAGCAACATATCTTAGAAAAATCTTAGATAAAAATCATAAAAGCAATGAAAATGTATAAACTGCTCGATAATTCCGAACTAAAAGCATATTTTGTAATACTGCAATAATTCTGGTTTGATACAATAAAATAATAAAAATAAGCTGTTAGCGACCCAACTTGGTCATAAAATTATTTGAACACGATTTGAACATTGTCTGTGTATATTCATAAAAATTTTTGAAGTTTTTTTTATCAATTTCAAAATTGGATCACAGCCAAATAAACTGGTAAATTATATTTTAGACAAATATGCCTTATAAAAATATTTAGTGTGGGCAACACACATTTAAAAAATATTGCTCCGTGTTTTCAATACTTTCCGAGGTTCACAGTGAAGAGTTGCCAGTTTAAATATTAAGCTCGATATAAAAAGCTAAATATAGCTGTTTAAATCCAGCAACTCTGAGCATTGAGCAACAATGTGGTGTCTTATGGTAACTCTTAACAAGAACGTGCAATCGACGTAAGATTTTGATATCTCGAGGTCTTTAGAACAAATTAAAATTAGTTCAGAGGTCGCCACTTACGCATGACCCTTATTACAATATAGTTTTGGTCAAAAATGCAATGTTAATCCTATAATTTTCCACAACGTATCCAATATTGAAATGCAAAGTTAAAATTACAGAAGCATTCTATGAATAAGCCAAATTTTTCACTAACATTTGTGTATTGAAGTCACAATTTGTAAAAGTTTGTTCGTGTCTATGATTTGCACTAATGATTTTGACATAAATCTATGCCTAGTCGTTGTAAGAACTAAAATAGAACCTAAAAGCAACAGTAATCACAACAACATTCCTTAGTATTTCGCTAAATTGTTGCCAAACACAACTTTGGGAGTATCAATTTGACAGTAAAATTGTCTATGGTTTTGTAGAAACTTTTTCTGTATTTACTACATTATAAAAACACTTTTACTAACTTAATTCAAAACTGTTTGTGGCATTGGATTTAATTAACAATGCGACATATTTGTCTTATACAGTTTATTAGGTTAAACGAGGGATAACTTTCAGGTTGTATAGTACTCATGGTAATCAACAAATTTGACCATGGGACCAACTCCGAAATATGAACAAAAATATATCAGCTGTTCCATACATTTTGACGAATTATGCGAAGATTAATGTACTGAACAGATGATTTTTTTTCATAATATCAGGTATAGTTCCATAGTCAAAGTTGTTTATTTTCATGAGTACAGTACCCCCTAAAAGTATGTCCCCCGTTTAACCGAACACACTGACAAAATCTACATTTTTACGGCAGGTGCTGTTATTAAAGCCGAAAATGTCTTGTAAAATTATCGGACTTGTCACCTGTCATTTGTGACTTTTCATAAATAGGCCTCAGATCGCAAGAACCTTCGCATCTGTCTCCCATTAAGAATTCATCACGCATCTTGTTCAGAATATAAATGCTGAGTTTATCAAACACTTCTCTTCTTGAAAACCATTCCGGTATCTTGATATTTATTTCATGCACAAAATAATCTGTAAATATATTTAATTATTTAAAAACTTTATTATTTTTGTATATTGTAAAAAATATTATCCTTATTGGAATAGATTATGAGATAAATATATAATTTTCTATGTAATTTCGATTTATTCGTTTTACTTATATCAACAGATGAAAACTAATAAAATACGCTTCGTTCGTAGCTCTATCGTGAATGAGGCACTAAAATTAAATCAGCGATACTCAACCTTTATTCTTTGAGTTCGAATTGATAGTTGAAACCGGTACTCGATATTTTTTATTTATCACATGTTTAAATTAAGTTGCCAATAATTGTATATTCTTTCGCTAATAATCTCACATTGCCACTAAGTATCGCTGACGTGAATTCAACTATAATATTAATTACGCTATGTAAAATAAACTACTTATTATTCGTACCATGAGAGTGGTAAGTGTTACATTTTAGTGGGTTTTAATTAGAAATCCAGCATCTATCTGGTATCAATGCTAAAATGAACCCTCTTGGCGCAGCAGTAAGGCGCAGTTTGGTTGTTAACCCCTCAAATGTTGTATGAAACCCTCAGGCTCGAAACTCTCTCGAAACGACAATAAATATAACCGTTAAAATCGTTGCGCTCTTATAAGCAAACGGCTTCTAATAGCGAACCTTTTATTTTGTTGCTTTGTGTTTCACTTACTGTGTACAAATAAAAATGTTAAAGTCTTTTATTCAATATTTTTAGATAAAAGTCGAGTCTCGAGGTACTTTTACAGGGATTTTTATCCCAAAATAGGATCTTAACCTAATTCATTTTTATTTCTGACCGCATGTGTTTTGAACCTTCGAACATTGTTCTATGCTCATGGTATATTCAATTCTACTTCATCAGATTTACTTAGTGTGTCTTGTTATGTTTACAATAAATAATAACTTATTCAATGCGAGATACTCTATGAGTGAACTAAATATTTTACTCTATAGCTTTGCAATCGTCTAATTAAATTACCTTTCCATTACCAACATTAATATCTTTGTAATAAGGTTGGAAGTTCTGTGAGCGGAGTTTGTATGTTGTATGATTATTATTAAAGACGGCCAGTATGAAATCGATACTTTAATATCTATCGGGCAGTCAGCCCCATTACCACCCGGCTGAATGGCTGTTTTACAATGCCTTTTATTAAAAAAAAAGTCTTTCCAATGTGGTATTGGGGTCCAACCTAAGTTTTAATATTACAACAACATACCAACGCTCACAAATCTTCAAACTTTAAGCATGGTGCCCCCTCGCAAGTATAACTGCGCAATTGAAGGTACAAAATTTTCATTCTTAACCTTTATAAAAATTTAAAAACCTAAGCGCGAATTTCACAAATAAAACGGAACGCAATCAGCATATTTAAACTGTGGTCAAAAGCTGTCAGTGTCATTTGTGGAATTTTGACACTGACAGCTCTTGAACGCGGTGATTACGTTTAGTTTTTAATGGTGGAACGCGACTTAAGACAGTTCGTAACTAAAACCACGCAATCTTACTTCTAAAGACTACCATGTACTGACGCCAGCACATCACGCTATCCCAAACTGTAAAATTTTTCCAAATGAAAATGAACCTTATTCTTTTGCCATAAAGTTGAAAATCTATCAAAGAAATTTGACAGATTAGGGTGGTTTGATGCGCTGGAAAAAAAAACCAACAAAACATTACTCCTCAGTAGGGAACTTGGTGACGGCATCATTCATAGCCCGCGCCATATACTCCACGTTCGAAGGGTTCAGTCCGCAGACGTTGATGCGGCCTGACTTCAGCAGGTAGATGTGGTATTCCTGGATCAGGTGCTCGGTCTGACGCTGCGTCAGGCCGGTGTAGGAGAACAGACCGATTTGCTTGACAATATGGTCCCAGTTGCCGGGGGTGCCTAGTCTGGAAGGGATGATCTGTTATAAAAGTTGTCCTATAAACTAGGAATATTTTTACTAGCTTCTGCCAGGGGCTTCGCCCGCGTGGATGTCTGAAGTTATCCCACGGGAATGTACAGACGCCAGCACATCAAGCTATCCCTAACTGTCAAATTTTCTCAATTAAAAATGAACCTTATGTCTTTGCAATAAAGTTGAAATACTATCAAAGAAATTTGACAGATTGTAGTAACTTGATGTGCTGGCCTCTGTACTACCGGGATAAAAAGTATTCTATGTGTTAATCCAGGTTATTTGATATTACCCAGATCCGTTCAGAAGTTTTTGAATGATTAAAATCCGGAACCGGGCACAAATCCAATCTTCGGGCTGCTACAGAGAAATCCCCGATATAAAAACCCAATAACACCTTGTCCGGCCCAGTAATCAAACCCAGAACCAAGCTAGGCTAAAAACCTTTGACTAAAAACAATATACAATAATTAATTACCTTCACACACAAGGTAAATTTTTTTTAAAGATAAATGTGACATATTATAAGCCAACTTACTTGATGAGCTCCGCTCTCAGTGCTTCCCTCATCTGCATGACCCTGGAGGACATTAGCTTGATGTGGTCCTTCCTGCAAAAATCAAACAAAATATTTAGACGTGTCTATAATTAAACTCCATAATGCATATTTTGTATGGCAGCATCGGCATCAGACACTGACACATAAGTATGACGTCACACCACAGATAACCTCGTCACACGCTGTATAAAATTTTTGGGCTTAGTGACAAAAAATGAGAATCTAATTAAGTCAATGGTTTGATTTTACGAAGTCATGTGCGTATTGTATAATTATCACTTGCATAAAAATCGGTGAAGGAAAACATCGTGAGGAAACCAGCATATGTCTGAGAGATATTTCTCAACAGGCCCATGGGCAGCATAAAAACTCCGACACCAGATTAGTCACTAACCACACGAAAAGAAGAAGATTAAGTCACTGTTTTATATTTTATTTCGATCACCGGTAAATATCCTATTATCGCTTACATCATATGAGCCCTGCAGCATTAAACTGAGTTGATTGAACGGCCACTTACCACTCATCGAACAGCTGTTTGTTGGTCAATACGTTGTTGACGACGCGTGCGCCGTGCGCGGGCGGGTTGGAGTACATGCCGCGCACGATCCAGGTGAGCTGCGACTGCATGGCCGGCACCAGCGACGCGTCGCTAACGACGATGGCAAGGTTGCCCACACGCTCGTCTGGCAACGAAAAATGTTTCTTATACAAGGTGTAATTGAAATAACTTAAAATCTAAACGCATACACTGCCACTATTTTTGTCGGGTGGTATTTATTTATTTAAACTTTTCGCACACAATAAAGGTACAAAGGCGGACTTAATGCCTCAGGCATTCTCTACCAGTTAACCAGGGTGGAGATGAGATTAGATGGCAGGTGCTTTAAATAGTAGGAACATACAAAACTACTAACTAGTGCTATTTTAAGCTCAGTGCCTTCAACACGCATACGTGTCGCCAAAATCCCTACTGATTGCCTTCAACATGCATTGTAATGTATGGACAATAAATACACATATTTGTGTTGAAGGCACTGGCTTAAAATGGATCAAAATGTAGTTTATGGGTTAATAAACTCATCATAATGAACAAATTCTTACTACGGAAACAAGACAAAACAGGAGAAAGTAAGTACGTTCTTTTCATACAGTTAAACCAAAAAAAGGTATAATAATAATAAAGCCTCCTTATGCCTTATTAAGAATAAAAAAGTTACATAAAAAAATACATCTACAATGTATACTTACTAAAAAGAGTACGTATTTAACCCATTAGATGTTCGCCTATTAGAAACCGCCGTTTGCTTATAAGACCTTAACGATTTATGCGGTTATATTTATTGTCGTTTCGAGAGAATTTTTCTTATGAACCTCTGAGTTCATACGACATTTGAGGGGTTATTATTAAACAAATTAAATTAATGAAGGACTCCTCTTTGGGTACAAAGGGCTTCTCCCTTTCTTGCCACTTTTTTTTTTGATGATGGGAAACCATCAAATGACCTCTGCCGCTCTGGGTGGAGCGGAAGGGAATGTCAGACTCTTACTGACTCAAACTCATCCATGTTTCTTCCTTAGCCTTTTATGTTCCGGGGTAGCAGTAACCCTTTCGGACAATCCCGCTTACCCGGCAGGCTTCAGCCCTGACGGGCCCAGCAGACAGAGTAAGCCCTAACAGAGGCAAATATTTTTAGTTTTGTATTGAAGCCCTTTGTAGTAGTATCATTGCAATTTTAAAAGAAGGTTTCACTCTGTTGTGTTACCTACTCCGATCACACGCAGTCATCTGTCACAAAAAAAGTGTTTTTGGAATTGCATAGAGTTGTCAATCTTTAAATTTGTAACCATGGTAATTAAAAAAAGGGTAAGTATTTTCAAGGTTATAACAGCTCTATATTAGATATTAATAACACGCGTTCGTATTTCCAAAGATAAGATATTATTTTGTTTTGAAGCGTTAACTTTTTTTGGATATTGTATACAGATATTGGTTTGTTTTGATCGCTTAACGTTTACTTGAACTCGATGTGGTTAATGGCTTACGACCAGATACTTTACGAAAACAATACTCACTATATAACCCGAAGTTCTTAGCGTAGGACTGAGCGCAGACGAGCTCAAAGCCTCTCTTCACGAAGTAGCGCACTGCCCACGCATCCTTGTCCAGGTCACCAGACGCGAAGCCCTGGTATGCGCTGTCGAAGAATGGGAACAACTTGCGCTCCTAGAAATGTAAAAAAAATCATGTTACACTTGCTTCGTCGGAATGAGAATGTTGGAAATTATCCCACGGGATCGTACTAGCGGGATTAAAAGTATTCTATGTCATAATTTAGGTTATACTGTATTTCTGTGCCAAATTTCATTCGAATCCGTTAAGTAGTTTTTGCATGAAGAAGTAACAAACACACACACTCACAAACTTTCGCAACCTGGATAAAGTTTAAAAGGAATAATAAAGGCACAAAATCAGTTTTAACCAAGTTATAATCCAAGGTCGAAAACTCCCCCTCAGGGCCAAGCCTGCCGGGTAAGCGGGATTGTCCGAAAGGGTTACCGCTACCCCGGAACATAAAGAGCTAAGGAAGGAACATGGATGGGTTTTAGTCAGTAAGAGTCTGACACTCCCTTTCGCTCCACCCAGAGCGGGAGAAGTCACTGGATTAAAAAAAAAAAAAAAAGTTTAAAACTCAAAAGTCGAAGTTTCGAAACATTAAAGCCAGATTGTTCCTAGCGAGTTTCGATGTCTTGGAACAAACAATACATTACAACGAACCAAATTAAAAATACTATGAATTCGGATTTCTTTTCATAAAGTCGTTTTGTGGGGAGTTCTCAAAAAACACTACTCCTAAGGGGTGCAATTAAACTAATAAAAATGCGCATGAGCTAAATCATTACTACGCCTACTCCTAACTAATATCTTCAGTTTATGACATAAAAAAATCACATACCTCCATAACATCAGCGATCTTCTCCCATTGCTCCTGAGTGGGATCAATCCCGGTGGGGTTGTGTGCGCATGCGTGCAACAAGATCACAGAGTTCTCAGGCGCACTGCTCAGGTCCTCTATTAATCCGTCGAAGTCGATGTTGCGATCCTTCGCGTTCCAGTAGCGATATGTACGGGCGTACTGGAAACCGGACTCCAGGAAGACAAGGCGGTGGTTGTCTGGTAGGGTAAACAATCATTCAGTAAGTAAATAATAATTGTATAAATTATCACTTGCTTAAAAATCGGTGAAGGAAAACATCGTGAGGAAACCAGCTGGTCTAAGAGATATTTCTCAACAGCATGTGAAGCTTAGTCAGAAGCCCATGGGCAGCATAAAAACTCCGACACCAGGTTAGTCGCTAGCCACACGAAAAGGAAAAGAAGAAAGTAAATAAATAATACGGAGGTGAGGATTCTAGATCTTGAGGATTATAGTATGAAATCATAGAGCCTGTAAAGTATTATAGGAGTTTCCACAGGTGTAGAAAAGCTGTTTAAACCTTAGTCCCGTGTAGGTGGGAGTTCGAGATGGTACTTATGGATTAGAATCGTCTTTATTATGTACACCATAAAAATACAGATATAAATGTAGGACAAATTTATTAACACTTTGTCCGACCAAAGTATTATTTATGTATTAGAAATAGCAATGTTCGTAAAAACAAAACCACATTTGTTTCCTCGTATGGTAGATAAATTTCCAAGAAATACAGGTGATGATAGCAAACTATGTTTACATTATACAAAACTGCACTTATACGCAAGAGTGTTTTTTGCATCTGATTGAATATAGGAAATTTGTTTAACAGTGACTGATATTTAATGTATAAGTGTAAAGTTTAAGTTTAATAATAATTAATAATTCAATGATAATAATTATAATTGTAACTAAATATTTGCACGCCATGAGAAATGTATACACATGTTTATGCAAATATTTCTTAATCTTAAAGGATCGATTCGAAGACCACCCAGTAGAGCTGGTTATGTTTGATTAAAATAATAATAATGCAAACCCATTAATGAAGTGACGCAGTGAGAGTATCGCCGATACTTTAAAATGTACAATGAAAATTTAGGTGAATTGAGCGCTAAGTGAGCTGTCTTTCCACATAATGCTAGAGATTGACACTATTAAAAGTGCACTTTAAACTCACTTCACCTACGTTATCATAGGGGCCCTCTGATAACGGCCTAGAATTACGAGTTGTAGGTCGTGGTTCGAACCCAAGCAGGCGATTTACTTTGTGTATTTAATTTCATCACCACTGCTGATATTTCATAACAGCATATGAAGCTAAGTCAGAGGCCACGGGCAGCATAAAACTCTGACACCAGGTTAGTTACTAACCACACGAAAAGAAGACCACTGCTCTCAAAACCGGTGAATGAAAACATGGCGACAAAACCGGCGTGTCCTAGAACTAAAAAAATCGAAGACGTGGCATCGATCAACCAGCACAGGGACCGCGTGGTGGATTATGGCCCACTACCTCTCTTAGAGAGGAGGCCTGTGTCCCAGCAGTGGGAACTATATAAGCTGATTATGACCTTCGTTATTACGGCGAGATTTGTATACAATAGCACTACAGAAGATGACCTTGTCAAACATATGATCATCCACCGATTAGTTTATTAATCGATATCTTAAGCACACACTTGTAGTATTATCTAACGCCCATTTACAGGTATGATAAACAACTCGTGCGTTTCAAGCACTCTCCAATGGGGTATTTGTTCACTGATTGTGATATAATTGTATGTTGTTGTTAGAGGACGATAGTTTTGTATACGATATTTAGTGTGCTTTAAGAAATATGTGGCTTGTCCTTTTTTTTTTAAGGCTGGGAAATCATCCAATGACTGCTCCCGCTCTGGGTGGAGCGGAAGGGAGTGTCAGACTCTTACTGACTAAAACCCATCCATGTTCCTTCCGTAGCCCTTTATGTTCCCGGGGTAGCGGTAACCCTTTCGGACAATCCCGCTAACCCGGCAGGCTTGGCCCTGAGGGGCCCCTTCATACGCTGACATCTCTTTGAGGCGCGCGTGGAACATATACGCGCCGTCCGGCACGGGTCTGGTGCTGATCGGACGGTGAGTCACCCGTTACTCACCGTCCGCAGGCCCGCGCCTACGGTGGCCGGGAGTCGTCACGTGGCTCCCGACGCCCGGGGCGTCTCCCGCGGCGGCTGGAACGGGAGGACCTTTCTCTCTCCCATCCCGCCACCTCCTTCGCGAGCATGACTTTTTCGCAGAAGGAGGTGACTGCCTCCCACTCCCTCTCGCCCCGGACCATGGCTTGCACCAGGGCCGGGCGCGAGAGGTCGCCGCCGCCGATCGCCTCTACGAGGACATGGCGGTGCTCCGCCCAAGCGGGGCAGGCTTGCACCGTATGCTCTACCGTGTCCTCTACCGTTTCCTCCCGCGTGATGATGTGCAGGAACCTACCGAAACATCCATGTCCGGTGAGGACCTGCGTCAGGCGGTAGGTGAGGCCGCCGTGACGCCTCTCTAGCCACTCCTCAAAGAGGGGCCTTACCGCCACTATCGTGGCGTGCCCATGTGGCTTGACCTACGAGTGACTTATGTGTACTTAAGGGGAACGCGCCAGGATAGCCCGCAAAATTAAAATTTTCATAGGCTTTATGCAATTTGCAGGTCAGTGCCAAGTTGTATGTTGATCAAATTATGAGACGCTGTCGAAGCAAGTACGAAATTATAAACATCATAATCATCAATACAACTTTTTTTTAATTTTATGAAAATTATACATTGTGAAATTGAATGTATGGAACGGCTGATTTTTATTTCGCGATTTCCGATTTGTCCCATTGTGAAAGTTGTTCATAATGATGAGTACAATGACCCTATGAAATAATGCCCATGAATTCAATTTCACCCTGTATTTAACCAATTTTTATCAATGATTTTTCAATAAACTACAATTTAATTAAGTTATTCAAACCATAAATACGTAATTGTTGGAAGCAACGGCGAGATATAAATAAAGTTGAAGTTGAGTTGAGGTTCTTTCTAAATACAGACGTGTCCCTTCAGTGCGTGGTGCATCAGATACCTACTTTTGGAGCATACTATAATATACTCCATTACCCTACAGATAAGTGCTATTTTTTTTTATTCAACTGGTGGGTAAAGAGCTTCTTCTTTTTCTTCGTATCGCTGGCACGACTTTTGTCGGTCCAAAACTTCGGTCGGACTAACTCCACAGCGTCGTCTATGGCAGCGCAGAGAAAGGCTGGAGGGTTGTAAAGCATAAATACAATACATACCCCAGGTCGGT
Organism: Hyppa rectilinea; assembly: GCA_951799385.1. NCBI lineage: Eukaryota > Metazoa > Arthropoda > Insecta > Lepidoptera > Noctuidae > Hyppa > Hyppa rectilinea. Next base: position 4,650,846 of record OX637302.1, on the reverse strand, counting down.
ACGGAGTAGTAGAAGTTGGAGTACCCCAGGTGTTTGAAGAGGAACTCAGCGCCGACGCGCAAACTGCCCGTGCCGGACAGGGTCTGTATTCCGAACGCCTGGAATTAAAATATATTGGGGTTATTAATTAATTTTCCTTTGTGTATATTTTAGTGAACTAGTCGATAAATGACGATTTAAAAAAAAAACTCATTTTTTTCACGTCAAAACAAGATGGTGGAGGTATATTTCGTATCCGAGTTCTCAGAGAAGAAGCACAGAAACAAACTCTCTAGACTAAACTACTAGACCGTGAACTAGACTGAAGACTGACTGACTGACTGCGAAGATTGTGAAGATATAATCTTGGCCAGGGCGCCAAAACAAAGTCACATTTTCATTAACGATAACGAAATTAAATCAATCCGAATGTATGGAATTGGCATAAGCTTTTGAAATATTACGTGATCAATCGTTTTCGATCGCTAAGTGACAATATCAAATTGTGTAATGAAACTCGATCAATATTAACATACAAATGCGTTGTTGATATGTGGCGCTCTTGACAATCCGAATCGCTGAGATAACGAATTGTTCGATTTACAATTTTCGAAATCGAATCGACACGGAGCGATTGACACATGACTAGGCCCCCAGGCCATAATTTTGAGGACCAAGCAGATAAATGGCTGAAATAGTATTTTAATTAAATAACCAAATAAGAACCGCATAGATTTAAGTGGACCTGGTGGCCGATCACCACCTCTTAAAGCAGTATTATTTTAATATTATTTCACAGTGGGAAAGAGCTATGAAGATGGAGCTATACATGACGTATAGCTCCATCTTATTCTCTTATTGAAGTCATATTAAAATTATACTGCTATAAGAGGTAGTTCAGGGTCCTGTTCAGTCAATGCAGCGTTATGGTGCCACATCAGTAAATGCACAATAAGTAGTCTTTATAGAACGCCAGAGCATAAACGCACGCGCGGCCGTCCACGCCAAGCTACAAATTTATTTCTTCTTGCTAACACGATTTGCCCAATATCCATGGTGTCTTTTAATTTGTTTCATGTTATTAAATACGTACGAGAGCTTAAATTTTTAAGATATCTATATAAACATACACAAAAGTTATGATTTAATTATTTATTTCCTGTTATAGGGTACCCGCATTGTCACATATTTGTGTCGTTGGCGTACAGGGCATGCACTTGCTTGTCGCGTATATGTTACAATGGCGTTCAGAGGGTTAATAGTGTTGATAAAGAAAGTGTTGTTAATGATTCACAAAACTGAAACTCGAAAAATTTTTGATATAGAATTATAACATTCTATCCATTGATATTCTATTTGGTGCTGCATGCTATTTGCCCACGACATCGTTCTTCTCGGTGAAGATGGACCTGAGATCCAGAGCAGACTGGAGAAATAGAAACTGGAGATTGTTGGTCTGAAAATCAGTAGAACCAAAACTGAGTAGGTACATGTTCTGCGATTTTGGCGGTCTCTCCAGTTCTGGGGTCATAGCGCTTGATGACGCGCTTCTCCCAGTTTGCTCCGACTTTCGGTATCTCGAACCTCGGTTCACTTGTGCAAAGCGATGGCGAAATAGATCGTTAAGCATAGAATTAACACTGGGTGGATGAAATGGCGGCAGGTCACGGGAACAATTTGTGACTCCCGCATTCCCCTTAAACTTAAGGGGAAGATTTATAACAGCATGGTTAGACCTGGCGTCCTGGATGGATCAGAGTGTTGGGCCACAAAAGGAATGAATGAAAGACAATTGCATGCAGCTGAGATGAGAATGCTAAGAGGGATGTGTGGTATTACGCGAATGGATAGAATACGGAATCCTACTACTATTATAAAGGCGAAAGTTTGTAAGTATGGATGTATGGATGTTTGTTACTCTTTCACGTAAAAACTACTGTATAGATTTGGATGAAATTTGACACAGAGATGGTTTATATCCTGGATTAACACATAGGATATTTTTTATCCCGGTAGAACATTCCTGTGGGATAATTTCCGACCTCCACGCGAGCGAAGCCGCGGGCAGAAGCTAGTGAGTATATAAGAGGAAGTCTGAAGGTGACACCGGTGACTGAAAAGTTGTGTGGAAATCGGTTGTCATGGTACGGGCATGTTATGCGGAGGAATGAGGAAAATGTTGTCAGGAAAGTTGTTAGCATGAATGTGGATGGCTATACAAGTAGAGGGAGACCAAAGAAACGATGGATGGATTGTGTGAAAGATGATATGGCTAAGAAGGGAGTGACTACCGAGATGACGACTAATAGAGAAGTATGGAAGAAAAAGACATGTTGCGTGTTGCGCCGACCCCAAATAAATCGGGATAAGGGCAGTAGAATGATGATGATCCATTGATATTCTAAACAATCTTCACCATTTATACAAAGGGGTCAGCTAGTTTCTATAACTGACTGTACATTGCGAGCGATGGGTGCTGTACACTACGTTACCTACAGTTTTTTGGGCCCCGGACAACGTTAGTGTGAATGCCTCGTGAATATTTATTGCGTGTGGGAAAAAAATACCAAAACGAATAAGTTTACACCTCGTGGCGTCACGCATGGCAGTCGAATCAACTAATGTCTGGCTTCAAAGAGGTTATTAGCCGTCATGGTCAATTAAGTCAACATCATTCTTAGATTAAATTGAGATTGTATCTATGAAACCTTATCAGTGAATTGGGTATTTGGAAGGGTAGTCAATAACGTTACTTTTTATGAACTGCCAAAACGCGGAATTTGTACGTGATTTGTATGAATAACAACAACGTGACGTCACAGATTTTTAGCATCAAATGGAATACTTATTAGCATTAAATGCAACTTTACAATTATATATCTTCGCATAGTATTTAATTTATGTACGGTGATGGAAGTTTTTAAGACGAGCGGTCTTTTATGTATGTGATTTCATATATTATTTTTGACCGTTTCAAATAGCCAATTGCTTGTGTCTTTCTGCTTATTCTTCTTTCTGGTATGCCTACGAGTAACGAGTAAGTCAAGTTAAACAAGTTCAGAAATCAATCATCGAAGCTATATAACTTGGCTGAGAGCAATCCTACATCGTATGTGCCATATTAACTATTGCTCAAAATTACTACTACCTACTACACGTACCATTTTTTTTCGTTGGCACTTCTTTTTTTCGTCTAAACAGGCCATAAAATATATGGAGCCTGAATGTTCTCCTTTAGTTAGCCACTAGGTACTTAAAGGCATACCACATAATTCTGCAATTCATTGTGGTGTGACCCAACCACTCAACATAAACGGAGACTACCGTTTATTATAAATGACTATACGAACACACCTTAGAGCGTTAATAAATCAATTTATAACGGCGTGCATGGTGACGTACCAAGTGCCTATTGTTGCACATTAAATACGTATTCAAATACTTTTTACAAGAAATAAAATCCGACTTCTACTTAGTGGAAATTAACTTTGATTACGGCATTTTTTGTCGTTGGATTTGTTTCCGTTTTTTGCCAGCGACTTCTGAAGTTATTTTTTGTTGTTTTTTTTTAAGTGCTGAATTAATTTTGATAATACTTATATGGATCCACCTCTGAGGTATAAATATGACCTACCAAATAAAAATTAATCATCAAAATCAATTTATAATTAGCGAAATAATCGCGTAACAAACACAGTCGAATCGAGAACCTCGTCCTTTTTTAAGGTCGGTTAAAAATAGCACTGTCATAGTGCAACAATTTGATTAATTGAAAGCGCGGACACGGCTCGCCGGATGCTTTCATTTATCGATAGTAAACTATTTATGAAAATGATATAGACAGAGTTTAAACAAACGGAAATATTACCTACACAATTACACATACCTACGCGTTTTGTACCGAAAGAATGATTAAACATCCTAATAAAGACAAATCCGTTTTAGCAAAATGTCGTAATTTTGGGCCGAATAAAAAAAACTGGTGCGCCAAAATAACAAATAACCCAGGTCTCAATCGATTATTTAAACTTCTCGCATACAAATAAGGTAGGTACTAAGGAGACTTAATGCCCATGCCCATTCTCTTTCAGTCAAAGATATATTTATATTTCTACTAGCTTTTGTCCGCGACTTCCTCTGCGTGGGCGCTGGGCAATCTATCTCTCTGCCTAATTTTACCAAAATCCTTTAAGTTTAAATTCAAATAATTTAACTTATAATGCGTACGATCAAATTCATGAATTACCATTAACGGTAACAAGGCGATATACTTGCCTATACTCAACTATAACCATTTTTATTTCGGTGATAAAAGAAAACTGGCCTAGTGCGAGTCGGAAGGGTTTCGTACCATTATCTATAAAAACGATAAAAAAATCATATCTGTTGTATGGGAGCCTCCTTAAATATTTATTTCATTTAGTTTTTTAGCATTTGTTATTATAGCGGCACCAGAAATAAATCATCTGTGAAAATTTCAACTGTGTAACCATCACGGTTCATGAGACAGCCTGGTGACAGACGGACAGCGGAGTAGTAACAAGGTCCTGTTTTACCCTTTGGGTACGGAACCTTAAGAAGAAGTGAAGTAATAACTTACACGTCCAGCAGCGATGGCGGGGCTGTCTTCTCCGAGCAGCATGGAGGTGGAAGCTGCGCAGAACTCACTGATACCTGCAATTAAATTTAGATTAATACAGTACAGCCGATCTAATCTGTAAACTGTCACCGTGAATACGACGCAATAAACGTAAATAACTCACGACAGATATGTTATAAATAAGTAAGATTAATATTGGTCTTCTTCTTTTCATGTGGTTAGTGACTCCCACGGGCCCATGGGCCTTTGCCTTAAGCTTTACATGCTATTGAGAAATATCTCTCACACATACTGGTTTCCTCACGATGTTTTCCTTCACCGATGTGATAATTATACAATACGCACATGAATCCGTAAACTCGGAGGTGCGTGTCTTGGCTTCGAACTCGAGATTTATATTGGTGAATAAAAAAGAGAGAAAAAATATTACTATGCTGTATTATTACGGTAGTATTTAAATAATAACTCGGTAAATTATGAACATAATATCTTGATCATCCGACTGACGTCATACAACAACGTCAAAAAAAAGTTTCCATAAAGATAAACAATCTCACATTGTGAACTGATGTCCCATTTCTACTTCAATTCAAAATTAATAGTACCTAAAATACACCTTTTCAGCTTCTCCATACTAAATAAAAATTGCCAACGCAAAAATGTTTTTTTTTCCGGCCATCCGAGGGCCAACCAAAACCTCAATAAAAAAAACACTGTGAGAAAGAGATGAAGTTATGAAGGATCGTTTGTGGAACAGTCTATCTCCACATTTACACTCCAAGGCGGAGATTTCTATGAATCTTCACCTCGGTCAACCTGAGTCCGGAGTCTGTTTAAAGACTTCCAGGTTGGCCAAAGCAAGTCGCGCCCAGGATGGAGACCTTCCCCCTGTTTACCTTAGACTTCAGACAACTTACAGGTTGACGAATTAATGCCGACTTCAAATATAAAGTTAGAATGTTTTAAGTCACTAAAACGAACAACGATTAGTTGATTGATTCCCTGCTGCATGAGATGATAAAACTACACATTTATCTTCCATCATTTACGCATACGCAAGGCAAGGAAAAGCGAAATGACAAACAAAAACAATGTTAGATTGTTTTGTTTATCTCTCTGGAAACAATTTTTTGACGCAAATGAGTGACGTCAGTAGGATGATCACAATATTGTTTAACTTGAGTTATTATTATCGTAAAAATAAAGTATGGTAATATGTTTTCTTCTTTATTATTCACTAGCTGCTGCCAGCGGCTTCACCTGCGTGGATTTCGGAAATTATCCCAAGGGAACGTCCTACCGGGATAAAAGTATCCTATGTGTTATTCATAAGCTACCTCTGTGACAAATTTCATCCAGATCCATTCAGCGGTTTGAGCGTGAAGGACGGACAAACATATTAACTCACGCATAATAAAACTTTCACCTTTTTAATATTAGAGTGATTTTCACTAATTTATGGTATTTATCCATAGCAAGTTAGAACCCAAGCAGGCACTATACTTTGTGTATTTAATTTCATCATCATTGCTCTCAAAACGATGAAGGAAAACATCGTGAGGAAACCGACAAATCCTAGAAACAAAAATTCGAAGACAGTGGGCAGTAGACAAAATAAGTTTGGGAACCCCTGCTGTATAGTGTACAGTATTTTGACTCAACAAATGCATTTGCACCAATGCATCAGTTACAAAACAATTTTTTTTTGTAAAAGCTTTTGCGTGGGATTGTGTTTGACTTGCGTGATTAAGGTTATTACATCACTGCTAAAAAACTAGTTTTCTCAGTCTATTTGTATGTTTGGGCAGAACTCCAAAACGGTTGTTTTTGCTACTATTTGGAATGCACTTCCAGTCCAGCCGGTTTGAGCGTCGAGACAAGAAATTACACTCTAATTTTTGGCCACGCCTTCGCTTGCTCGTTGTCAGAAAGTCATTAAGCCATGTCGTGTACTGGCATCAAAAGTATCCTAGGAGTTAATCCAGGTTTATAAACAATCTGTGTGCCAAACAATCAAATCCGTTGATCAGCTGTTTTTGCGTGATTGTTTAACAAACATCCAAAGAAACCAACTTTCAAATTAAACTTTAGCATCTCGCAGTGTGGATGTCGGAATTATCCCACGTCAACGTATCTACTACCGGGATAAAAAGATATCCTAATGTTCTATTCCAGACTATAATCTATCTCTGTGTTAAGTTTGATCCTGATCCGTTCAGCCGTTCTGGCGAAATTGGGTAAACCATCCATGCATCAAACCTTTCGCATTTATGTATGTACAGAGGCCAGCACATCAAATTACCACAATCTGTCAAATTTCTTTGATAGTATTTCAACTTTATTGCAAAGGTATAAGGTTCATTTTTAATTGGGAAAATTTGACAGTTAGGGATAGCTTGATGTGCTGGCGTCTGTACGTATGACGTATCTATACTGATATTTTAAAGCTGAAGAGTTTGTTTGTTTGAACGCGCTAATCTCGGGCACTACTGGTCCGAATTGAAAAAATATTTTTGTGTTGGATAGTCCATTTATCGAGGAAGGCTCATGCTACGACCAAAAGGAGCCGAGCAGCAGGTGAATCCGCGCGAGAGCAGCTAGTATGTATATATATTATTATAATATACTAGCACTTTGCCCGCGGCTTCGCTCCCGTGGTCTTTCCCGTGGGACCCGTTATTTTTCCCGGGATAAAAAGTAGCCTATGTTACTCCTAGAAAACTAAGCTTTCCAACGGTGAAAGAATTTTTAAAATCGGTCCAGTAGATTTTTGAGCCTATTCATTACAACCAAACAAACAAACAAACAAACAAACAAAGTTTTCCTCTTTATAATATTAGTATAGATAGGTAGGTACTTATTTATTATAGGAAGTGCGCCCGCTCGCCTATATGTAGTACCGACACAATAATGAAGATAATCATTCATCTGATATAAACAATATTACATAATTATAGTTTTGCACACAGCAGATACGATAATAACAAGACTGCGCACGGTAACGGCGGGTATCTTCAATGTCGTTGTTTTTGAGGTGATAATATAAATAAAATATTATCAGTTACATGTTCATTATTGGCAGTTTTATGATAAAAAGAATAAGGAATAAGCTGATAATTGTGGTATTTTGTTGCAGAGTATGTCATACTCATTTATTTACCCATGAAAAAATATTAAAAAAAAAGATTTTCTCTATGTGCAAAAGTGCATCTGCTGGGAGTCAACTAGATGCAGCTAGTCTTAGTGTTTACATCTATTTCTTCCCCCATATTGTGTCCCACTGCTGGGCAAATTCCCTCCCATTTTCCTTCCACACTTAAATTTTGAGTGATGTGTGGCGTGTGACCATGATGGTTGTCTTATTTATATTTATAACATTATCACACTAACATTATAGAGGCGAAAGTTTGCGAGTGTGTGTGTTTGTAAATCAGTTACTTCTTCACGTAAAAACTATTGAACTAAACTGGATGAACACTACTTTTTACTACTTTTGATCCCGGAACAATTTATACAGTGTCCATGGGATAATTTTCGACATCCACGCGCGTAAAGCCTCAGGCAAAAGCTAGTTATACACTGCCTAGCCTTTTCCCAACTATGTTGGGGTCGGCTTCCAGCCTAACCAGATGCAGCTGAATACCAGTATTTTACATGGAGCCACTGCCTATCTGATCTCCACAGCCCAGTCAGTAGCTGGGTAAAACGATACCCCTTGGTAAGACTGGCTGTCAGACTTTCGGGCTTCTGAGTTCCCGCAATGACTGTCAAAGATCCAAGAATGACAGCCGGGACCAACTGCTTCACGTGCTTACCGAGGCATGGCAGTCTCGATATGTAAAGATGGTCACCCATCCACAGACCAACTCCAAGCTAGTTATACATAATAATACTGCAAGTAACTTTATCTTAAATGAAAAGTTAACAGTACAAATTGCTTTCAACATTAACACTATTTTCCTACACAAAATGGCATGACAGGCTGCAATAAATTCATTATTACCTATTAAAGATACAATACTTTTTGTTTTCAACCTATCTTAATATTTTGCGTGTGATAACTTATTGCATTCCCTTTTAAAAGCATTACAGAGATAGATAAGACTTTCATTTGTTTCTGGCACTACAGACTTGTTTTTTAATTAACATACTAGCTTTGCCCTGCGGTTTTCGCCTGGGTGGATATCGGAAACTATACCACAGAAACACATTACTTCAATTAAAAGTGTCCCAAATTGAATCCAAATATATGCAAATCCAAATCTATCTATTTATGCAGTCAAAATATATGGAACAGCAATTTTTACACACAAGACACGCACCTCTGATTTTACGGATTCATGTGTGTATTGTATAATAATGATCACTTGCTTAATAATTGGTGAAGGAAAACATCGTGAGAAAACCGGCATGCCTTTTTTTTTTTTTTTTTTTTTTAAGTCTGGGAAATCATCCAATGACTGCTCTGGGTGGAGCGGAAGGGAGTGTCAGACTCTTACTGACTAAAACCCATCCATGTTCCTTCCGTAGCCCTTTATGTTCCGGGGTAGCGGTAACCCTTTCGGACAATCCCATGCCTGAGAGATATTTCTCAACAGCATGTTAAGCTAAGTCAGAGGCCCATGTGAATCATAAAAACTCTAACACCAGGATAGTCACTAACTACACGATAAAGAAAAAAACATTGATTCAATTTTGCATGCAAAACCACCCAAACTTATAGAAAATATTAGTAGTAATTAGCCTTATTAAAAAGGTTAATTTTTCAATTCGGACCAGTAGTTCCAGAGATTAGTGCAATCAAACAAACAAACATACTCTTCAGCTTTATAATATTAGTATAGATTTGAAAACTTTATAATATTAGTATACATTTTTAAGGAAACAGACAACAAATTACCGAATTTTGAGGAAAATAATAAAATCGATCATTTATAATAAAAAATATATACATACCAAGAACTGGCAGGTACTCATGCAGGAGTGTTTCGTCACTAGCCATCTGCTTCTCCATCTTTCGGACAACAGGCAACACCCATGGCTTGCCATTTTCGTCTCTATAAGCTGGAATAAATACAAATTTTATAAGAATTTACCATAAATGCCTGAATTAAAAACTTGTCATCTAGAAACTGTTTAATTTTATAATTACTACAACAACTATGTTAATAGAGTTGAATTATGAACAATATTATTTTATGTAATAATTGCTGTTAATTAATTTAATAAACTAAAGGTCAGTGGGTAGCCTTAGGGGAAAACTTAATTATTTATTTTCTATTCAAATGGTTTAGCGGCAAGCGAAAAGATTACTCTCAACTTCAATATAAATTATATGCACCATTAACTACAAAGTTCTGATTACGTAGTTAATTATGGCAATGCTGTTGTACATCAAAACAAAATATATTTATAATAATTACATAATAAGGTTAACAAGGTGACGAACTTTCGCAGCACTAAAATGACCAGCTCCGTAAACTTAAAATTAGCATTACAATTATTGTCAACTTACCGCCAATAGTCAAATTTACTTTAGAAGGGTGCGGGTCTTCCATAAACATACGATTTAACTGGAAAACCTCGATAGGAGGCCCCTGTTGGACTGCTTGAAAGCGGGAACCCATTATGTCCTTTTTATCTTGTTCGCGCGACCGGTCAGACAGAAGCTAAGACAGCGAGTGCGCGGTTTATAGAATTTATAAAAGATAATTCTATCAGTTTTACAGATTCGATAATTTACGAGCGGGGGCCGGCCCGGTGTATTTTATTTATCATTGACCTTTAACAATGACAGTAATGTCATTACGTCAGTAAACGTCAGTTTTGTTATTACCAATGACGTTTGCCACGTTTTGCTACTTTCACATTTCATGTATCGCTGATCAGAGGAGAATGATGAGGAGTGATGACTTTTTGGATATTACCTACAGTTTTTATTTCGTATTATGCGCAACCGTCATTAAATGTTCTCAAGTATTTCAAGTCTCAAGTACATCATTCATTGGGGTCAGTTCACACCGGGGTGCGACACGACAATATTAGAAGAGAGTCCAGTGATTTCGCGCAGAGCCACGCGCCGCCGCGGGACGGATCGCAAGGTCGCGCGTTCGCCGCGTGAACTAGTCTCGCCGCGTCCACCCGCAATCTACTATTTGCTTAGAGCATTTAACCTAATTTGCAATCGCATGAGAATAGGTTAAATGCTCTAAGCATGAGAACGACGTACTACTCTGTCAAGAAAGTACCGGGAAACAATCAATAATACACAAATTATTCATCCAAATCAATTCCACATGAAGTCGGATGTAAATAGAGACAAGTCACCACCGTGGCCTCAGGCTGCGACATACGGCGTAGCGAGACTTCGCGAGGCTCAACGCCGCTCTTTCACGCCGCGCGTACGGCGATGCGCCGCTATGTCGCGAGGCGCAGCGTTGAGTGGTGCATTGTATTCCGAATTCTCACAATGAAATGAGTTTCTTTTCGTGTAGTAAATAAAGTTACATTATGAGTCGCTCTATTAAAATTTGCGCCTTAGACCATTTAACCCGCTCTAAGGGTTCATACGCACTATGCGGGTAGCCGCATTGCGGCTAGCCGTCCGGCTGACCGCAAGCACAATTATGTACGTAATATTCATTTCTATGCGCACTGCGATGCGGGTACCCGCAGACCGCTCCGGTCGCTCGGAGGGCTGCGGCCCCTATACATATTGTAGTCTTTGGCTGCGGCCCGAGTGACGGCCAGCCGGACGGTTGCTATACGCACTGTGCGGTTCAGTCTGCGGCTGCCCGCCATTGAGTGAGTGTGTGCACGTGGTACGTCTGGTAAAATGGAATTCGATACCGAAAACCTTTTTTTCTGTTTCTTTTTCTTTATATACCGCGAGTAAATATAATAAATAGCTGCGACTTCTTCGACGTCCATCTTGGAAATGAGTCGATCCAACCGCAAAACCACGACGGTTTCTAACCGCACGTTCCGGTTGCGCTTGCGGTTAGCCGGGTGCCGGCTAACCGCAAGCGCAACCGCGTCCTTCGGTTAGCCGGACGGTTGGCCGCATTCCGGCTAACCGCATAGTGCGTAGGAGCCCTAAGATTTGCGTGCAGCGTCGCGTGCGTCTCGGTGTGAGCTATCCTTTATTCATCAATACAAGTGGTTACACTGCGTTTTCAAGACAAAACATTCCATGCAACAGCAGTCAAAAATCTAACGGCCGTGGAAGACTTGGTCAGAACTTACGATTTGTCTTTCAGAAAAAGTGGCGGCCGCACCGACTGTAGTCGTATGCGATAAGTACATGTATACAGAATGGTCATTGCTATCAATGATTTATTCATACCTATTATATAATACGTCATTGATTGCTGTAAACTTTCTAAGTAATTTTTTTTTTATTTAGCCTTAGATACTGTCCCACTGCTGAGCAAAGGCCTCCCCCAAATCCTTCCAGACATCTTTCTCTTGAGCCACCTCGATCCATCCCTTGTGGTATGCGTCTAGGTCGTCTCGCCACCTCTTCCTGGGCCGGCCTCGACGGCGCCGTCCATCCATAAGTAATTAGAATAAGTAAAAGAGAATGAAAACAATGCAAATCTAAAATTCTTTATTTTCTAACCAAAATACGACTGAACGGCATTCCAAACGTTTCATCATTCACATCAGAGTTAACATACATATTCAGAGTAAGATGGGTTTTTCAGGGCACAAGCTCGAGGATCACCCTGTCTTACCACGTAATATACAGCTTTGTACTCTCGATTCTCACCTCGATTTTCTAGGTAATTAATACAACCTATAGTAGCCATTGCTATTCCCAGCAGCCCCATAACAGATGAACTCATTACTTCTGGTATGTCCCACCATCCTTGCTTAAATAATCCTATCAAACCCTTTCCAAATTTCACTGGGTGGCCAATTACTTTCGATGGTGGAGTCATTTTCAGTAGTATTTTTCAACGTAAATCCCGTCTTATTTCGTTGAAACCGAGCGCTAAACACCTTTTCGAAACTTGTAGGCTTGTAGCGTGTCAGTGTCAGGCATGTCAATGAATACCATAAAAATGAAAAAACATAAATGATTATGTATTGAGGTTTTATTGTAAGACGTAAAACTATGGGTAGCGGCCTATGGTAGCGGCTTTAAATCACACATGGCTCTGACTTGGCTAGATGTAATCGTGATGGTAGGTGGAGCAGTTTCCTAACGGAATAGTCACCGAAAAACGGTAGAAAGAGCGTTGGTACACCAATGGCATGGTGGGATGAATGGAACAAGAAGATCACAGGGTAGACCTGGATGAGACTCGCAAAGAATCGTGGCAAACAATGTGGGGACTCATACTCAGCTGTGAGTAGAACGATGCTGCCAATGATGATTTTGATGATGAGATTGTATAGGTACTTTCACAGTCATCGTTAAAATCAAATTCGGACTTTGTTGGTTTGGTGTTCACCAACTTATACCAAGAACCAAGTTTATACCAAGTTTATATGTAAGAAAGTTTTTCGCGGGCTACTTCAGCGTATCCCCCATATGGTCCCTATAAGTTCCGAGTACCAACGGGAAAAGAAGTTGGTTTTGAGAGATATAATATCGAGGATATTAAAAAACATACAATACAACATATTAATACAACATAGCATATGTCTACATTCCTCAAAGGGTGAGATGTATCTATTTCACCAGTTAAACATTGAGTCCTATGTATAAGGGGCGAGCCTATTGCCATCAACTAGGGAAAAATCCAGATTCCAGGCGGCTACTGAGAAATTCTAGATGGAAAAATCGGGAATGGACCTAGGACCTAATGCTCAGTAGTAGCGCTTGCGGCCACTACACCAACTAAGTAAAACTTTAATTCGAAATCGACTTCTAACACGTAAATAGTTTTTTATTTTTACCTTGGAAGTGAGTATTTTCTTCTGTGGGGCTAATGTTACAATCTATCTGGGCTGTGACTGCGTGCCGTACACAGTGTGGACACGCACACGCTAGAAACCATTGTTGAATTAGTGTGTACAATATAGTAGCCAATGCTCTAAGCTAAGGCTCTAAGTGCCACACACAACTAAAAAGTTTATTTATCTATGGCACTTTCTCAATAGCCATCCGAATGAAGTTTTCATCACGCCTGTCAGTTACTGTCAAGTCATCAAGTGTCAGTTAATCTGTCAGCTGTCAATCAGAAGATCAGCACGTATTGCACGTAATTGGGAAGGGCTATAAACAAAGACAGAGTACTTTTTAATATAAATTAAAGCCGTGTGATTATTAATTAATCCGTAAATTAATAAAACTACAATGGCTGCTGCATCGAGACGCACTCTTGGACAACTACTCCAACAAGGATGGACTGAAATCCCTGAAATCTTCGCAACAACAGGCCTCGGTCTCTTGGGCATTGGTATGGCTACATTAGGCTGTTACAATTACGTAAAAATGGACGGAGACAACAGGAGATACAAGAGTACCTACGTAGTGTTGAGACCAGACGACCCAAAAGCTAAACTAATTCGCAAATATTAATTCTAATTTGTTTAAATCAGTGTCCGCAGTCGTGAAATAGAATGAATAGAGCTTCAGTTTATTATGTAATAAAGATCAATGTTAAGTGTTATGTTGTTGTTTATTTTTGTTAATCATTACTATAAACTAGCTTCTGCCCGCGACTTCGTCCGCGGAAAATTTCTAGTTTTAACATTGAATAAGTATATCCTATGATACTCGGCAATACTGTAGGTTCCCATTAGTGAGAGAATTTTTGGAATCGGATCAGAATTTCCAAAGATTACCGAGGTGATCTTTTCTGCTCAACTTAGTCGCCTTTTACGACACCCTTTTTTTTTTTTAAGGCTGGGAAATCATCCAATGACTGCTCCCGCTCTGGGTGGAGTGGAAGGGAGTGTCAGACTCTTACTGACTAAAACCTACTATTAATGCAGTTTCAAACTTGCAAGATATTCTTCTTTTTGTGTCGTTAGTGACTAACCTGGTGTCAGTTTTTATGCTGGCCATGGACAAGATTTAAAGTAAATGTTAAACATTATTTTGTGGTTAGTGTAAACTGGGAAATCTAAATTCCATCCCTATGTACTATGAGGACATTTCTAGTGGACATAGTGTAAACCTAAGTCTAAAAATCAACTTGCACTTCTTAATCACCAGGTTAGATAATTACTTCAAGTAAAATCCTCAAACATACCTGCACCAGATAAAAATTAGTTCAATGAGCTAAGTAACACTTTCACATGAGTTGAATGGCTAAGAAAAGGTATGGCAGGCTCAAATGAAAAGCAAATTAAAAATTGTTAATCAACTTTATTCAACATTACAAACATTCAACAAAATTGTTCAAACATGACACTTGTAAACTTGGAGAGTTTTATTAATAATATTGGTTGTTATCGATCCGAACAGTGACAGTCCACTCACTGCTTATTATCCAATATGATCCTAAAACCGTAACTGAATCTGTTTTTCAAATTTAGCTTAAAAATCACCCCAATTTAATCCCTTATTAATAATTCTGACTGATAAAAAGGTCTGAATCTAATTACCCTACTGTTCATGGAGTGTTGATGCAAAAAAAAGAAAATTGCTGCAGGATTTCTAGTGCACAATAGAGTTTCAACTCTCTAGTGTTGTGCTGAGAATTGAAAATCTAACATGCCCACAAATAAATACACTGTTGGACTTTCAACTCTCGGTGCTCCTTTGCACAATAAATATTGCTGCAGGAAAAGATTGCCCCGTGACCCTGGCCGACCCTATGTCGACTAATTAGAAATTTTATATTCGTCAAGAAATTAAGAACAAACATTCATCTTAAATGACATTCAGAACCACTATTATATAAGGTGACTGGTAATTAGTGACAGATATTTAAACACGTGACTGTACTCATGATTACAATCAACTTTCCCAAAGAAACTGTTTTTGTATGCTCAATAGTTTTATTTTTATCACAATAACAATACAACTGGCGCGCGCAAAGTTCAATGAACTTCGCGCCGATCAGCTGTTAGCAGCTATTGAGTATACAACAAAAGTTTCTTTGGAAAAGTTCAATCATGTGTTTAAATATTGGTCACTAATTACCAGTCACCCTATATATCAAAAGTCTACTTGTGATTATGGTACATACATTAGTCTAATATTATTAGAAAATAGTGGGATATTTATTTAATTTTACTGCTTCTACATAATTTGAAGAGATAAGTCTTTTTTTTATTTAATTGTTTACCAATAACATACATACTAGTAGAAAACACATAATTTGTTGTTATAGCCATTGAAACGAATAACTCAACTAGAGTCTACATACTAGCTAAACCCGTGGCTAAACTTACTACATTATGTTGAAATATTTAAGAAAAAAATAGGCAAAGATTTACACTGGTTTAAAAATATAAGTTTTAAATATTTAACAGTATTAAGACAAAAATAAGGCATCAGGCCATGTAACCCGTCGAACATCCAATTACCAGACAATAGATTTTTTAATGTTATTTGTACAACCAACCTGTGGTGTGCAACCAACGTTTGAAGAGTTAAAAGGTAAAAAGATTATATTTTATTAAAGTAGTATCTTATGTGTATGCTTTGATCACTTTAATTTATATTATATTCTAAAGATGCGTCGACTACACCGAAAGAATTTAAAACGAGAATATGCAACTTGTTCATGTACGTATTTGAATACACATTACACGCAAACGCTTGTATGTTGACGCACCTTTACTGTCACCATCTATGACGTTTTAACACTACACTACTTACTCAAATTATTTGTTCACTTTGCCAAAACTAGTATCACTTTATCTCGTATCACACAATATTATGTAGTCCACTTCCAGTCTCATTAGATGCGGCAGAATTTCGTTATCATTAAAGTCACTGATTGATCGATTCTGTGTAGATCTAACAATGTTTGTTCACTTCATAGTGACTTAACGTTGTGCAGTCCAGCACATCAAGTCACCGCAAACTGTAAAATTTTCTCAATCGATTTTGAACTTAACATTCAACCATTTAAAGTCTAAAATCATTTGGAGATATTCAACAGTTTGGTATAACTTGATGCGCCGGCGACTGTAACAGTAAGTGACAGATCAAGAATGAGGTTCAAAAGAATAAGGCCGTGTTCTAATTGAAAGCGACTGTCATGCTCGTCGACAAATAAGACGAACATTCGCAATCAGTCATGGCTATTTGGTTAGGTTATGGTATCTTATAGAGCTGTTCAGTAACAAATTGGTATGCACGTGAACTCATTTCACTAGATGATGAGGTAGCGATGAAACAAACGTACACAGTAGCCGCTTCATTCTTGAACTTGTTAATTCTTTTGGAACGAAGGTCCTTATCGCGCGTTGCGAAAGGGGGCTAGACGGAAATTAAGACCAAAAGTTGTAACGACACTTTTTTTTGGCGTAAATATAATGTCTTTTTAATCAATATTTTTTGATTGTTTAATTTTAGATCAGATTTTTTTGATTATTATAACTTAAAAGAAATGAAATGTTATTACAATTCCTTCGCTAATCGAAAGGAACTTCGTTCCATCCGGGTGTACCTTGACAAGTTTCAAGTTTTTTTATTCTTAATCTGTCACACAGTGTACTACTAAGTTCACTTCACATTATTATTATTATTATCACAAAGCACTGCACACACAGTGGAGGTCTGATGGTCCATCAAGCATCATTATCTGAACAAGAAGGCCATCACGGAACGCCGATGCTATTTCTCTTTTTTCTTTTTACCCGTCGCCGCTTTGGATGTGGACTGGCCCTTGCTGGTAGTCGGTTTGTCTGTGTCGGTTTTGCTTTTCTTTTTCTGGGGAAAAGAAGCTGATGTTAAAAAATAAAGAAGCATAATCATTTGCCTAGCGTTTTGACAACTATGTTGGGGTCGACTTCCGGCCTAAACGGATGCAGCTGAATATCAGTATTTTACATGGAGCGACTGCCTATCTGACCTCAACAACCCAGTTACTAGATAATACAATACCCTTTTGTTACCCTCCAAGACTGGTTGTCAGGCTGTCGGGCTTCTGACTACCTGTAAATACTGTCAAAGATCCAGAAATGACAGCCGGGACCAACAGCTTAACGTGTTTTCTACACGGAGGGGTCACCGTATGTACAGATTGTCACCCATCTGTGGACCAACCGTGGTCTGCCGCAGCTTGTCACGGCCCATGCCGAGCATTCCTACGACAGGTCACCGCAAGCTCCAAGCCTACTGTCTCATAGACCAGATCGCGCCGGGCCAG
Organism: Hyppa rectilinea; assembly: GCA_951799385.1. Lineage (NCBI taxonomy): Eukaryota > Metazoa > Arthropoda > Insecta > Lepidoptera > Noctuidae > Hyppa > Hyppa rectilinea. The sequence goes on along the minus strand of OX637302.1, from coordinate 4,632,984 downwards.
GCCGCTGACCCTTATTAGCCTTCACTTTTTCATAGTTTTGTTTTGCTTCCTAGACACACGAATAAATTAGCAGTTACCTTAATAAGCGCGTCATTCTCCGGATCACTGTCAGCTTCATCCTGCTCGGTTTCCTCGTCGCCCTCACCCATTTCGTCGTCGTCCTTGTTAGCCTTCACCTTCTTGATAGCGCCCGGTGCGTACGGCAGAGCTGTGGCTTTCTTGTTGTATGTGCGGGTCATGGCCGCTTTTACCTGAGAATTGAGAAATATAGAGCATTATGAAATGAAAAATCTGCTTAACGGGATTAGATAGATATATGAACTCATCTTGCAGTGTTGTACAAGAAACCCGGACGTTGAAACATACACATCAGTTTTTTTTTTCCACCCGAGCGCCACGTGTCATTGGCAGAGGCACGTGCTGACGTCGACAACGTGCCGTGCGAGAATACAATCCCGTTTTCTGACCCCGAAAATCTTGAAAAAATTTGGCTAATCTCGGGATTTTTGGGATTGCCACAAACAGGTCTAGTTTGAACTCCGTAGTCCGTTGCGCCTTGAGCTTGCCTAGATTATATTATAGCATTTATTTCAAATCGCAAAAAACAAACCTTTGATACGCGAACGATACGTACAGTACTCCCAAATTAATAATGCACATGCAAATCTTCGCTAATAGTCGTATTTCCGGAAGCACCCGAATCATTGAATCGTTCGAGTCCTAAACAATGCACTTGCATTTTGCACTTTGTTCGAAAGAAATAGGAGTCAATATCATGTGTACACAATCGAAAAACAATCGAGCGGTCGGCGGTCAGTCAAAGATCCGTCAGTCGTCTTGTCATATTGGTGGTGACTGCACGTGTTCTCTTTGTCTGGAATTATATAGAGCTACTATTACACACCTTTTCTTGGTTTTGTTTTCAAATGTGAATTTAATTTCAACTTTAATTATTTTAGTCGAATTTAAATAGTTTATTTTGTAAAATAGGTAAATATAATAACATTTTTCACGTTTTTTTTAATATTAAAAAAAACATACCTACGTTAAATACATATAATTATGTACTAGAAAAAACATTTTAAAAATCATATTTAGGCTTATATAAATTTAATAGAAAGGTACACATGCATAAATAAACAAATAGATATAGGAATAAATAATATTATGAAGTATATTAGTACATAATGCAATAATACAACAAATAAATAAAAATATGCCTAACTCTGCCCATACCATTGTCTTTCAGACGAATTCTTTCAGAATGGATAAATTTAAACGTGGAAAGCCGCTTAAGTCACAAGCACGGCAAATGGTATTTAATGTGTACCTTTATTTCTTAAATGAAGCCAATGTTTTCAAAACAGACCATGATGGTTATTTTAATAAAATTCAGGACCGTGTTACAAAAGCTACAGGAATTTCAGGACGAACTTTGAGTAATATCTTAAATGAAAAAAAAACAGAATCAATCAATGAAATGTTCCTCACCGAAAAAAGGAAAACCTAAAAGTAGATTTCGACTGGGACTTGATGATTTCGCCTACTGTGTTATTCGTAATATGATATACAATTTACAGTTGACGCTCAAAGAACTCCCAACTGTAAATAATTTGAGAAAAAAGTTGATCGAAGCTATTAATTTCAAAGGCTGTGCAGAGACTTTAAGGCTGATCTTGAAAGACATGGGGTTTAGGTTTCTGAAAACTGATAATAACAGACGGTTGCTTATGGAAAAGCATGATATACGTTTAAAAAGGATCAAATATCTCAGTGAAATACAACAGCTGAGGAATTCTGGTAGAAACATCGTGTTTATGGACGAGTCCTACGTGCATACATCTCATACTAAAGGTAAAACTTGGCAAGATAGCAGCAAAAAAGGTATCAAACAACCCATTTCTAAAGGAGAGCGAATAATTATTGTACACGCGGGCAATGAAAAAGGCTTCATCGCAGGGGCTCTAATGTTACACAAATGTGTCGACTCAGAAGGTGACTATCATAAAGAAATAAACGCGGAACGTTATCAAACTTGGCTACGCAATCAATTGATTCCCAACTTGCCTCCTAATAGTGTGTTGGTAATTGACAACGCCCCATATCATAATAAGCTGTCTGTGAAACCACCAAACTCAAACACACCTAAACCACAAATGATAGCTTGGTTACAACAACACAACATTCCGTATGACCCAAAGAAGCTGAAACCCGATTTGTATGAAATTATAAAAAGACATAAAGAAAAATACACAGAATTTGCCATTGACCGTATAATGGAGGATCATGGGCATACAATTATACGATTGCCACCATATCATCCCGATTTTAACCCAATTGAAAATATTTGGTCCCAAATAAAGCAACACGTAGCCAAAAAAAATATTGCAATGACTATCACGTCAGTTAAAGATGGTATATCAGAAAAAATCAATAATATAGGACCAGAAGATTGGAAAAAAGTTTGTGATCATGCTGTTAAATGCGAAGATGAATATAGAAAATTTGAGCCAAGAATCGATAGTTTTTCCGATAAAATGATTATTTACACAGGTGATAGCAGTGGGGAAAGTGAAAATGAACAAGAGCATAATGAAAGTTCTGATGAATCTACGATGTCAGGAATAGAGATACTCACTGATTCTGATTAATTTTTTGGAAATTGTAATATTATTCTTCTTCTAATGATGAAAAGTACGATAAAATTTTTGAAGTAATACAACAAAGATTGTAGCGTATTCGCAATCGTGTGGTTATCCTCGCTATTTACTTACATGGAATTATTTAATCAAATTTCGTTACTTTATCTCTTTTAGCACAAAACACACCATTCTGCATGAAGAAAATGCACTTAACTACTCTATATACATATCGTCTTCCGACGCTCGGGTAATACGACTGTTGCCGAACAGTGGCGAAGATTTCTATGCGCATTATCACTTTTGGAGACCTGTACTACATATATTGTGATTTGTATTGTGCAATAAAATTAAAAATATACTTCAAGAAGTTACTCGTTTTTTTTACATTTGTGACGAATTAGACACCACATTGTTTAATCCCGGGATAGTCCCGGAATCCCGGGATTAAGCATCAAGAATCCCGGGATCAAAAAAATTCTCAGGATTGTTCTCTACGCGCCTCTCGTGTATTCAAGGACTATACTCAAAGACACGAGCGGCACGTATTCGACGGCTGCACTTAACTCTGTCGTTGACGCGTGTTACTCGTGTGTACGAGAACTTAACTTACTTGAAATATGACTATGTCTTCTTACCTTAGAGTCCACCAAAATAGTAGGGTTCCTCTGTCCCGGCCAGACAGACAGTTCCACTAACGAGTCCAGGTCTTCTCTCAGTAGATGATAAGATTCCAACACTTCTAAAGACTTGTCTATACCATCAGATTTGTCTTTTATCAAAGGATTAACGATCGCATCACGAAGGTGCGTACTGTAGTCCAGGAAGATTGAGGACTTTGAACCTGATGTGCTGTGGAATAAGGTTGGTTTTTGATTATTGACAAGGTATGGACATTCTGTAATTATAATATTCATCTCGCCTAGTGTGCTTCTGAATGCATTTAGATATCATCATCAGCTTATAGCAGTCCTCAGCTGTCGATCGATTCAGTAAAAATCGCACTGTGACAACATAAGTGAAGTGAGCTGTCATCGAATGCTTGGGATTGACACTATTGACAGCCCACTTGAAACTCACTTAACCTGCATTTTCACGGAGAGATTTTTTCAGAATAGCCATACTGGACATAGTCAGGTCGATTCTCGGCAACTCTCATCCAGCTACTACCACCGATCGTAGCGCCACTTAGCCTGCGGGTCCTACCTTACGTTAGCCGATTCGCGGTTCTACGGCTAATATGGCCGGACCATTTCTACTTTAGCTTGCTTATTTTATGAGCTATGCTATATCTACAACTTTGGTTCTCTGACGGATCACCTCGTTTCAGATGCGAACCCTCACGAGAGACTCCCAAGCATGGCCCGTTATCAAGTCACGGAGACAAGAAATTAAAACACGTAAATCAGCGAAATTTATTATACACGGTGATTTTTAATTCACTATTAACCTTTCAGGGTGTGACATGATTATGAACAACTTTCACTGTGAAACCAACTACGAAATAACAAAAAGCATCTGTTTCATACATTTTCATCAAATAAATATTGCTCTTTTGTATGAAAAAAAAAAGTTTTTTTTTTCGATATTTCATAGTTGGTCTCATAGTGAAAGTTGCTCATAATCATGGGTACTCTCACGCCCTGAAACGTTAATAGTGAATTAAAAATCACCTTGTATAACTTTTGCCTTAGCGCATGCGCGCATGGACTGTATGCGAATAAACTCTAGGCTAGACATTTCCTACATTACCTGAGTCTAGTGTGAGCGTGTATCTCCTGACAGAGGCGGTGCATCTTGGTGGTGCGCGAGTTCTTGCCCAGCCAGCCCGGGAACTGGATCTGACCGGTCATGTGGCCCGACATATAGTGGCCCGGGATCACTGAGCTGTACATGGCCTGTAAAACATTTAGAGGGATTTGTTTCAATGTTTAAAAGACGGAGACAAACTATTCACTCAAGTCGTTTTTAAAGAAACAACAACTGTAAGATGTACTTTAAAAAAAAAACTTGTTTTGCTTTATTAGTACGTACGAAACAAGGTTGCGGTTCAAACCATCGAGTCGTTTTTGAATTAATTAAGAACCCTATACTGACCAATTTTAAGTTCTAAATACAACATCTGACGCATAATTCGAGTCTATATTGTCAATTTCGTATTTAAAACTTTACACTAATTGGGATAACGTTTAAAATACAATAACAGCCTCGAAGGTTGGAGTCTTTTTGTAAAAAGTCGGTTTCCATTTACTATTAAGCCTTAATTTTTTGACCGCAACAAGAGCTGGTCCATCTCGATACCTCGACGAGACGGCGAATGGAATAGAGAGGTTTCACCAAGTCAAGCTAAGTCAGAGGCTCATAGGCAGCATAAAAACTCTGACACCAGGTTAGTCACTAACCACACAAAGAGAAGAAGACCAACTTTCGTTTAGCGAGAAGCTGAAAGCAATAATATGTCACATTTTAGGAAACATTTTCGCTTGAACATCTAACCTGGGTTGGCAGTAAACTCCACGCTTGTTGGCGACGTATCCTGGCGTCCACCAGGTCACCTAAGCTTATGCTGTCAGCTGCGTCGCTTATCCTCTGCAGTACTTCGTGTCTGTAGCAAACATAACAGACGAGATTTAGAACGTAGCTCAACAAAATCATCATCATGTCAGGTAAAAGATCTTTAGCGGGATTGTCCGATAGGGTTACCGCTACCCCGGAACATAAAGGGCTAAGGAAGGAACATGGATGGGTTTTGGTCAGTGAGAGTCTGACACTCCCTTCCGCTCCCATAAAAATATGAACTGTTCCATACATTTATGCACACGTAACTCAATAAAATGTATGGAACAGTTCATATTTTTTTCGCGATTTCAGGGTTCATCCCATGGTAAAAGTTGTTTGTGTTTGTAACGATGAGTACAATGCTCCCACGTAATTCTTAGAGTTTTTTTAACCCCTTATATAATGACGAGACAAGTGAATATAAGTTTCAATTTTTTATGTAAATTAAACTGTTATACAAACTGTCTAACAGTTTAGTAAACTCCATACGACGTTATTATGGAAGAACTGACACAAAAGCGTAACCTTAATAGTCCGAAATAGGACTTTTTGGATATAAAAAAAACCTAGAAAAATTTACATTCTGTAAAAATTTAACGTCCATTTATCTATGGGATTTTTAATGGATTATGTAAAATTTAATATGACATTTCGTGTGTCAGGTCAGCTAGTGTGTAATAAGATAAACTTTACTGCATACCCTGGGCTGCAAATTTTTTTTTTTTTCATTTATTTATTTCAGGCCAGAGACCCATATAAAAACAACAACAGATAAAAACACAAAATACACCAGAATTACACTATACAGAAAAATAAAACAAAATAATAATTTAAGCAAGTCAGAATACAAATCGATTTAAAATAAATTAATAAAATGTCAAAATAAATAATAATAAATAATAATAATCAAATCCATTAAATTAAGCCTTATTAGAAAACATACAATTAAACAAACATTAAACTAATTTTACAGGCGTCAATCAAGCACCAACAATATGCCTACTACAACAATGCCCAACGTAAGGGCAATCAAGTCGCTGAGCAACCATCGCCAGGACAGTGTTGGAGCTAGCCCGCACCCTGCGCACCAAGGACGCGCACCGCTTGCGCATGGTGGCGTGGAAACAGTCGGTGCGCGCTTCCGCAAACATGCCCGAGGCGCTGCAGAAGCGGGGCAGCCCCAACACTGCCCTGAACGCGTTGTTGTATTGGACACGAAGGGCACTGTAAGCAGCTTGTGAGTAAGATGCCCATAGGCTGCACGTGTATAAGGAGGTGCAGAAAGCTTTAAACAGTGTGATTTTAACTTGATTTGAACAACGTGCAAACCTACGGGCTATCATATTTGCTCTCTTGGACAGTGCCCTCCGCTCCCGTTCCATGTCGGCATGGTCTTTCAGGTTAGCTGTAACCCGGTGCCCCAAGTATTTAAATTGGTCCACCCTTTCTAACGGTACACCATTCAAGCGAACAGGGGGTACATGCTGTGGGCATTTCCCGCCTCCCTGAAATACCATGAATTGGCTTTTTGCGACATTATACATAAGGCCATGACTGCCTGCGTACTCCTCACAGATTTTCAGCAGCTTGCGTAATCCACAAACCAATCAAAGAATGAAATGCAAAGAAATCAATCAAGACCCGAAGATACTCTAGCCTAAAATTAAGGTTTTCTAGTACAGAGTCCAGTACATCAAGCTACCCTCGATCTGCCAAATTCCTTGGATAGATTTTCAACTTTATTACAAAAGAATAAGGTTTATGTTCAATTGGGAATATTAGACAGTTCGGCGTAGCGTGATGTGCTGGCGTATGTAGTTTAGAAATCCAGTGAAGCTCCCAAGACCTGTTGCAGAACTTACTTGGGACAGTGCGGCGCAACTTGCAGATAGTTCTCCTGCACAAATAGTGGCGCAAGACTGTAGTCGTAGAAGAACAGGTCGCTCTTGTCGTTAATACTCATGGTCTTGTGGTCTTCCGCTGAGAACACCTTGCGAATCGCGTCCCATGGGCCCTGGGATGGAAGAACAATGTTATGTTTTTATCTACACTAATATTATAAAGAGGAAAGATTTGGATTTATGTACAGACGCCAGCACAGCAAGCTATCCCTAACTGTCAAATGTTCTCATTTAAAAATGAACCTTATGTCTTTGCAATAAAGTTGAAATACTATCAAAGAAATTTGACAGATTGTGGTAACTTGATGTGCTGGCCTCTGTATGTTTGTAATGAAAAACTACTGTACGGCTTTTAAAAATATTTCAATTTAGAATTTCTGAGTAACATAGGCTATATTAATTAGTAGCCGTTCCCGCGCGGTTTCTCTCGCTGCTCGGCTCCTATTGGTCGTAGCGTGATGTTACATAGCCGATAGCCATCCTCGATAAATGGACTATCCAACACAAGAAGATTTTTTCAATTCGGACCAGTACTTCCAGAGATTAGCAAAGAAACAAACTCTTCAGCTTTATAATATTAGGATAGATTAGCTTTCGCCGGTGGTATAGTATTCACATTGCACCCCTGCGAAGCTGGGGTGGGTCGCTAGCGTACTATATTTTGAAATACGATATACTTTTCGCAAATAAGGTCGTTTTTTTCGAGAAGTCAGCCAAGGTTTTTTTGGATATCAAAGTTAATGTCCGTAACAAACTTGCACAGAGCACTGTACTGTGAAGTTAAAAAATATTTGTAATTTTTTTTAGTAATTTTGCAAGCCTGTGACAATATAACAATACTCACCAACTTGACATCCTTCTTTTTAGTCTGGGCATCCTTTCGAAGCCTGTCCGCATCAGTCAGGCTAGGGTCTATCGCCCACATGGACAGTAAGTTCAGGGTCTGACGCACGTCCTGATTGGCTGACGAGATCAGCTGCGATAGTACGTCGGGAGGAATCTTGATGCCTTCTTTAAAGCATATTGTGAGCATCGCTGACTGAAATGGGAATTTAAAATAAGTATTTTATGATTGGATTGTACGTGTACGGTTTAATATATTGGATAAATGGTCGTTTAAGAGGAATGCGCTGTGTAGCCTGCGAAATTGCAGGTCAATGTCAGGTTATATGTCGATCAAATCACGATTTGTGACCGTAAAAAATGTGTATAGTATAAGGATGATGACTAAAATTTATTTTTTAGTCCATCTACGTCAGCAGATTATTAAAAAATATTGGACACGTGGACACGTATTTTTTTCTTTTTTACGTAATCAAAAGATGCGATACGATTTTGTGAATCGCATGTCGCAGTTCAACTACTAAACCGGAAAATAATAGTGGCATGACGCTACGTTTATGTAGATTTTATACTGAGTTGTGACGTAGCTCATCCCCACTCCTCTAATTTAAGGTGTTTTATCTAAGTATTTTTTATTAATATGATAGTATAATTTATAGTAAAAGAAAACAATATACAAAATATAAAGAAACAATTCACTAATTTAAATATAAACATACACTAAGAGAATGTATAAGGTCCCATTAAAATAGATGGACAACCTTTTAGAAATCACTCAGACCACCAAAATAAGGACAATGGTCAATAAAAACCACATGAGATACTTACAAGAAGTGTGCAAGTACCTACCTATAATAGAAGCGTTTATTCTAGTGTGCGGGCAATTTATTATTTTAGGTCAAAATAAAATCACTTTAATCAAGTTTTTTTTTCTTGGATATTTTATTTGGTTAGACGTACTGAACGCTGTGTTAAAATTTGTCCATCTATTTTAATGGGACCTTATATATACTTAGATATGATAAAGCAAAAAATACATGTCTTATATTTTTTTTATTATCTGACTGACGGAGTAAATATAATTTCTATTTTTTTACCTTATCGTCATCTCTATTCAAATCAGTTAATCATTTAGGCATTTTGATTTTTATGCCCAAATAACATGTTCAAAAAATTAATTTAATACCTTAATCTGGTCGACCCTAGGTCTGTTGAACCGCAAGTCGTAACAGTAGTTGACGAGAGTCCTCATCTTCTGGCTATTTCTGTCGTTGCACATACATATTATTGGCACTGATGACGATTTGATTAGACCGATTAACTCTTGGAGTCCACCTGGAAATCAGATACGTATTCAGTGTTTAACACCTAATAAAATCTTTGGAAATGATTTTGAATTTTTTGTTGGTCAATCTTACTAATATTATAAATGCGAAAGTTTGTGAGGATGGATGGATGTTTGTTCCTTTTTTGGGCCAAAACGGCTGAACAGATTTCGATGAAACTTCCCAAGAATATAGCTTATATATCAGAATAACACATAGGCTACAATTTGGGTAGGTAGGGTAGGTTAGGTAGAGTAGGTAGGTAGGGTGGGTAGGTAGGGTAGGTAAGGTATGTATCATAGTTAAGACAGGACAACATCTGTCGGGTCAGCTAGTATATACATATTATATCTCTACATAGTATAAACAAAGTTGCTCCCCGCCGTATTTCCCTCTGTCTATTAAGATCTCTAAACTACACAACGGATTTTAGTGCGGTTTTTATCAATGGATATAGTGATTGAAGGGAAATGTTGTTTATTTTTAATGGTATCTCGCAGTTCAACCTAGAAGAGTGTCTACTGCTTAGCCGGAATTACGGCCTTCAGCCAGGGCTTACAAAACTTACGACTACACGCTAAGGGGATCCACACCAGTTCGGTACGGACTTCGGCTTAGGGTGTCGCCGGGAGAAAACATACAGGACTAGCTGGCCCGACAGACGTTGTCCTGTCTTAACTATGATACCTACCTTATCTACCCTACCTATCCTACCAACCCTATCTAACTACCCTACCTACCCTACCTACCAACCTACCCTTCCTACCTAAAATACCTACCACCTACCCTTCCTACCTACCCTACCCTTTGTATTTAGAATTTTGCTACAAACCTCACGGAGCCCGAGACCTTTCCAACGAATGCAAAACCGTGGAAATCGGTTTGTGCGTTCTGGAGTTATAGCGTCAGGAAGGAAAACCCGACTTATTTTTATATTATAGATTAGTGGAATGTTTGTACATATAGTTTAACTAGCTTGCGACCGCGCGATAGTATCTACATTGCACCCGTGCGAAGCCGGAGCGGGTCGCTAGTATATAATAAATAATATATTTGAGTGAAGCCAAAAATATGCTTTAAAATATGTTTTGATGTCGTTAGCAACCGTTGTTCAAACAGCTTTATAGTTAGTGCGAACCATCACAGTGACAGTGATATTTATATTGTTTGCGTCAATTTCTGTCGTATAACAATGTCAATAAGCTTAAATTTCGGTTCACGATTCTGATCGTTTGCTGGCTGGCTCGTGTTTACAACTACTAACATAAAAGTGATAATCGGTGGAGAAGGCAGTGACCGAGTGGTGTTCAAGGACAAGAGGACAAAGCGTATGTCGTCTGGGCGCTAGATGGGTGGACGATATCGTAACCATCGCGGGTAGAACCCAGATGAGGCTTTTATGTTTTTTTTAAGGATGGGAAATCATCAAAAAACATGGATCACTCTGGCATAGGAGTGTGAGGATTGGCACGTGAAAAGAGAGTCCTGTGCTCAGCAGTGGCTGAAGTCAGACTGTGGATGATGATGATGATGATGAACGTACCTCTATCCTCATTGCCAGCCATCCCGTCAACTTCATCCATGACCAGCACGTGTTTCTTTGAGACCGCCTGTTTGCCAGTCTGACCTGGAAACAAAAAAAAAAAATTATTTGTTATTTATTTATAGCAAAATGTGGCTGTACAAGATGGCAGTACGTCTACTCTTTTGTCATCGAGATCTTTCACTATGTTATAGAATATTATACATATTTGTAAATTTTCATTTAATTTGACGTTCAAAAGTACCTTTCACGTGCCTATTTGATAAAAATAATTTCACTCTGATCCGATCAAAGTGAAATAAACCGCGGTTAGTACACTACATTAGATCTGATAAAGCGCATCATAACGCGTTTTTGATTGCTAATCAAATAACAACATTGTGAACGTTGAAATAGGGTCGAAAAAAATAATACTCAATTCATACCATTTGTTTCTATTCCCTATGAGGTTTATGCAAACCTGTCAGTAACATGGAAAAATCTTAGCTGAATAAAGACTCACCTTTGGCATAACCAGACAGAGAGTTAGTAGTGAGCAGTTCTCCTATTTGCTCCTTGATGAGGGTCTTGTTCCGCGTGTCCGAGGCGTTGAACTCCACCACGTCGAAACCCATCTCCTTGCACACAAGCGCCACTGTTGTTGTTTTACCTGAATTGCAGGATTGAATGAAATTGGACAGAAGTTGAAAGAGTGAGTTTTCCTGTACTCCCATTAATGATTGGATTAGACAAATAACGGCCAAATAACAACAGTTTTTGTATATTATTGTTGGAATGATTGCGCTTTAAAGTTATTTTTTTATGTATTTATGGTAAATAGATTAAATTGCTTTGTATTTATCTTAAATTAACGGAGTTTATTATGTTTATCTGGAAATAACAGAAGGGTGAAAACTGTTATTAAATTTGTCTAAAAATTGATTTGTGTTATTTTATTAAACGGAGTACAAGTGTTGCAAAACTCAGCACAGAGGCCCGTTACACGATTTTAACTTTTTGAATGCCATACCATAAACGCTCGTGTGTGCCTTCCACGCCAAGCTACAAATTTACTTCTTGTCATCATGAAATGCCCAATATCCATGATGTCTTTTTATTTGTTGAATGTCATTAAATACGTACAAGAGCTTAAATTTTTAAGATATCAATATACGACACGGTTGGCGCAGTGGTTGAGCGATTGACTGCTGCGCACTATGTCGCGGGTTCGATTCCCGCACGGAACAAATATTTGTACGACCTGCAAGTATTTGTTACGAGTCTGGGTGTTTTTCTATCTATAATATGTATGTATTTACAAAAAAAATGTATATAAGTAGTATATCAGCCATCTCGTTACCATAACACAAGCATTAGGTTGCTTAGCTTGGGACGATATGACGTTGTGTGAAATGTCCAAGGATATTATTATTATTATTATTATTATAATCACTCACAAAAGTAATGATTTCATTGTTTATTTCGTGTAAAGGTGCACCGCATTGTTACATATTTGTGTCGATCGCGTACAGGGCATGCGCTTCCTTATCACGTATATGGCGTAATGGCTTTCAAAAGGTTAAAGAATACAGTGGATATCTTTGGGAAGTATGAAGTAATGATGATGAGTAAATCTGTAATATTATATTAATTGAGTAACACTTACCAACACCAGGAGGTCCTGAAAGTAAAGCCGCTTTGAAGTAGCCTCCATCATCATTCTTGGCCCACGGACTGGGTTTAGGCAATTTAGCCTTTCTGTTCACATACCATTTTGTAAGCCAGTTCATTAGTCTGTAAAGGAATTACAAAAGCCAATAAGGTTGAATATTGACTGCCTTTCATGTTGATTCGAATTTTAAACAACAATCAACCATATAAAGGACATCTATAATCTTCTTCTTTTCGTGTAGTCAGTTTTTAAGCTACCCATGGATGGGCCTCTGACTTAGCTTCACATGCAGTTGAGAAATATCTCTCAGACATGCTGGTTTCCTCACGATGTTTTTCTTCACCGATTTTAAAGCAAGTGATAATTTATAAATACAATACGCTTATGAATCCGTAAATTCAGAGATGCGTACCCCAAGGCAATCACCTCTGAATTTCGAACCCAATTCGAACCTGAGGCAAATACAACAGACTCTTTTATAAAAACATGTTCAATAATACAAACTTTTTAACATTGCTTGCGTCACCATGCTGCCCAATGATTTGCTTAATGTTCTGTGGTTTGTATTTCTCCACCCACATACTCATATTAGCTGGTCTCGGTGTCACTTCACCTGTGAGAGTAAAATTCCGTTACTAAAATGTATAATAATATGAATAAACAGAATTGAGTTATTGAGATGGCACTTCGTATTCATCACTTTACATTATTTAACGTCTCCCGCTGTCTCTGTCTGTCTGAACGTGATATACTCAAAATCTACAGAACGGTCATACGGTTTTCACCAATGGACGGAGTAATTCATAAGTACCTTACTCATGAATTACTCCGTAGGTGTATAACTCCCTTAGGTGTATGATTTATGTTACCATGTACTGTAACATATTCGGACAAATAAATGAATTTTAATTTTCATTCCGCCATCCGTTTTCAGTTCGAAAAATAAATAAATGTCAAGGTCTCAGTCTAGCATACATCAATGGTTTTTATTTGTATCTCACCATTTACTAGACTTGTAGATGACGTGCTTGATTTACTAGAAACTGAATTTGATTTTGATTCCAATTTCACTTCAGTTTTAGGCTCAACCTTTTCCTCTTTAATCTTCCGGGGACTTTTAGATTTTTCACGATTCTTTGATTCATTAACAACTATTTTACTTTTTGAATTACTTTCCTTTGATATTGATTCAATTTTTACTCTCTCATTAGGACTCTTCTTAGATTTGCTGTCAACATGATTATCTTTTTTATCTTTCTCTAATTTCTCTTTAGGACTTTTGTCTTTGGATTTTGATTTGTTAAGAATTTTTTCTGTCTTTATTTCTTTCTTAATATCAGTTTTTACCGTGGGTTTGCTTTGTGATTTGTCTGTGATCATTTTGAGGAACTCATCTTCGTTTATGATTGGGATGCCTAGTTCTTGGGCCTTGGCCGTTTTCGCTGGGCCTGCGTCTTCACCGGCTATCACATGTGTTACCTAAAAGAAATAGTTTTACATTACATTCTGGTAGTAACTATTATGTTGGCGCAGTGCCACGGTTGGCGCAGTGGTTGAGCGATTGACTGCTGCGCAGCATGTCGCGGGTTCGATTCCCGCACGGCACAAATATTTGTACGACCTGCAAGTATTTGTTCCGAGTCTGGGTGTTTTTCTATATATAGTATGTATGTATTTAAAAAAAAAAATGTATATAAGTAGTTTATCAGCCATCTCGTTACCATAACACAAGCATTAGGTTGCTTAGCTTGGGACTATATGGCGTTGCGTGAAATGTTCAAGGATATTATTATATTATTATTATGTGCCAAAGGTACTGAATAAAATCGTTTTTTTAATTTTTCATTAGTCCTACTGGTGAGCAAAGGTCTCCCTCAAATCCGACGTAATTTCCTAGAGCCTTTTACGATCCATCCCTTGTGGTTCGCGTCTAGGTCGCAATTGTTGTTTATGCACTGAAATTTTCTTTATAATATTTGGGGGATTTCTTTGCTTTAGACATGTGCGAGGATGCGTAGAGACGAATGTGCGTAAAACTAACCAATAACACTAACTTGGCAAAGAAAATGAAATGATCTATTGGTGACTTGGCTGGAAGAATAGCGACACGAGGCTATTATTGCGAAGCGCCAAATACGCAAAGAGAGACCTAAGCCCCTACACATATACATACAACACTGCAGGCCAACTCTATTGCTCTAGTTGTGACCGAGTATGCAGAACTAAATTCGGTCTAGCGAGCCATCTAAGGGCTCACGCAAGGAAATAATTTGAAGGGTCGCCGCTATCGAAATCGATAAGGTGGATACGCAGCCTGCTCTTTACCACTGTTTGATTTCTATGATCTAGTATTGTCTTTTCGCATCAATAAAAGCAGCATTTTTTTTCCTTACTATATAAAGAAAGAAAATATAATGAAACCAATAAGCAGCTCGGGCAATAAGTAGCTTAATAAGGCATTCAAAGGCCTTAGGCCGCCATGCCCCACGCCAAGGGCTGAATGCGGAAATCAAAACCTCAAGAAGAAGAAGGCATTCAAAGTATTAAAGTTTATAACCTTACCTTCTTAGATACCCCACTCTTGACACATCCTCCATACTTATTAATGGCAGCTGCTATTTCGTCTTTCTCAAAAGAGTCGAGAACTCCAGTCAGTAAGAAAGCGCAGTCCTTCAAACAATCTGGTTTTCCCTAAAATTATAGTCTTAGATAAATATAATGATACGTTAGAGCAATTTGAACTTTATAAGCACATACACAAGGGATTAAGTTGAATAATATTATTTTTCGTTACTCAAAGTTAAAAACATGTAGTAAAGGGTGGACATAAAAGTTTTGTAGGTTCCTTTTTAAAAGCAGTGATAGCCTAGTGGTGTGACCGTCGGACTGCCAAGTCATAGGTCTCGAGTTCAAACCCAAGGCACGCACCTCTGATTTTTTGGACTCATGTGCGTATTGTAGCATCACTTGTTTAAAATCGGTGAAGGAAAACATCGTGAGGAAACCCTGCAACAGCATGTGATGCTAAGTCTGAGGCCCATGGGCAGCATTAAAACTCTGACAACAGGTTAGTCACCAAATTAGTCACTAACCACACGAAGAAGAAGAATAAAACTTTGGTTAATCAGGCACTGGTCAAATATGTTTAATGGAACGCATTTCTTTAATGCAGCTTGCGGTAGCAGTAACCTGGTACACAATGTGACGTAACGAAAAAAGCTTTATGTCCTGTTGACCACATGTTTTTTAATACTAAAACAAAAACTTTTAACACTTGAAACTTGACACCATACTAGATGGCTATACATTAATACATAAATAGGTATACAGCGAAAGGATCTTCGTGGACGAAAACACGCGACTTTTTCTCAATTCTCTGCTCTATGGTTCACTGTAAACTGATCCTGCCTGTCCCTTGATGTCCGCTCCCGGCGCGGCGCCGCGGCGATGCCCTAAGCCGAAGTAGGTACGTAGCCCACAGGGAATGCCCTCAGTGTGTAAAAACATCAGTGCTTAAAACATTTTCTATGATAAATAAATAATACAGACATACCTCTGGAATCTCTTTAGATCCTAAATGTTTTGGTCCAGATCTGTTCAAATAAGACTTATATAATGCGGCCGAATGGATTTTCCTTTCATGTCTTTCTTCATCTGTTAAAACTGAAATTAGGTGTCAAAATTATTATAAAAAAAATATTTAGAGGACGATTTGAATGCGTGATTGTATTATTTCAAAGTTATGTAAATATTAAGTCAATAACTGCCATGCAGTAGACAAAATAGAAAATGTATGTGGTGACCGGCGTGGCGCCTTACGTTTTAAGTCCGGCGCTGACTGGTAAGAAATTCTTGTAGTACAGATGATTTCGAATTTTATTTATAAGTCACAGGCTGCTTTGGTATCCTTCGGCACGTTCTGGCATGCGCGAAATGTGAACGCTAAGCATGATAAAATAAGACCTCAAATCATTGCACGTACTATAATCCCTTGTTGTGCTATGTCGCCAGTCTTCATCTTTTCGTGTGGTTAGTGACTAACATGTCGCCAGTGGGCGACGGCCATAAAATGACGAATTTCTTTTTTTTTTTTAATTTCGTCCCTTTTCAACATGAAAAGGAATTAGTTAAGGGGACCCGGTAACGTAGCCCGCCAAATTTATATTTTCTTACATTGATGTATTAAAAGGATTTCTTACGTTTTTTGTTTCGCGACCGTAACGATTACGTAGTATCAAAATCATCTGCCAAGCCTTTTCCCAACTATGTTGGGGTCGGCTTCCAGTCTAACCGGATGCAGCTGAATACCAGTATTTTACATGGAGCGACTGCCTATCAGACCTCCACAACCCAGTAACTGGGCAATACGATACCCCTTGGTAAGTCTGGTTGTCAGATTTTCGGGCTTCTGACGACCCGTAACGACTGTCAAAGATGCACAAATGACAGCCGGGACCAACGGCTTAACGTGCTTTCCGAGGCACGGAGGAGTCTCGGTACGTAAAGATGGTCACCCATCCACGGCCAACCCCGGCAAGCGTAGCTTAACTTGACGGATCGACGTGTGCGGGTGTAGTACTTAGCCACGAGCTCCATGATAATTAAATACGAACTCTTTTAGAATTGGCCTCAAATATCATGAAATAGTCATATAATGCAGTAACCTGAACATATGAGAGTTGTGGTGATGGTTTTACTATAATGTAACAAATTGTACTACTGTCTGAAAGTCAATAATAAACCTGTTTCACAACCTGCTAATAATTTCGCAGAGACTTTCTGACAATTTAACTGGTTTTAATTTATCTGGTGGAGAGTACCATGCTGGATTATATCAAGCATAGCAATGCTGACATCTCTCATTATTGTTGGGGTTTGGTTAATCTATAGATATAATAAACTTGCTATAGATAAATCTCTGTGCTGAATTACATCCATATTCCGTTCAGTGGTTGTTGCATCAAACAAACTTTCATGTTTATCTATAATATAAAAATGAATCGCAAAATGTGTTGGTAAGCGCAAATCTCGAGAGCAGCTGAACCAAATTCTCTAATTCTTTTTTTGTTGCGTTTGTTATTGTCAGGAGAAGGTTCTTACATTAAAAAAATGTGGGTAGGTAGGGTTGGTAGAGTAGGTAGGGTAGCTAGGGTAGCTAGGGTAGGCAGGGTAGGTAGGGTAGCTAGGGTAGGTAGGGTAGGCAGGGTAGGTAGGTAGAGTAGGTAGGATAGGTAAGGTAGGTATCATAGTTAAGACAGGACAACGTCAGTCGGGTCAGCTAGTAATATTATAAGAATAGTAAGAAAGCCAAAACTATAAAATGAATAATGCATACAATAAAATAAAATGCATACAATATTATAGAATATAGTAGCATTGTAGTATATTTTAGATTGGCACAAAAAAAGGCTGAATGGAATCCGGCCAATAGATATTATTCTAACCTGGATTAGTGATATTTTCCAACATCCATACAGGTAAAAGCTAGCACTACAATAAAATTACTTATATTCTCTTACCTGACTCATTTAAGCTTTTATTAACTTTCCTTTTTTTATTAGTCTCCTTATCATCCTCCATAACCGATGAATCACAACGATTATCATTTTGTTGACTTTCCATTCCACATTCATCCAATTTCTTCTTCTTACTTCCGCGATTATGACCAGCATCATCGTCAATAAATTCTGCAAACTTTCTTTTACTTTGTTCGGGTTTCGATTTTTTTGTCTCACTATCTTTCGAATCAGAAGATACTGAATGATTATGTTTTTTTTCAGTTTTGTATGGACTGTTATTGTCAGGTTTCTTTGGTTTTGTATCATCAGCTTTCTTTGATTCTTTAAATTCGTCAGTTTTCTTTGATGATTTGTGTTCGTCAGTTTTCTTTGAATGTTTACTTTCAACAGTTTTATTTGATTCTGAGTAAGAGCTGTTCTTCTGTTTCTTTTCGTGTGATTTGTTATTGTGAGTTACTTTGGTTACATCTTCCATCTTATCCTTAGATGGTGAAAGAGTATCTTTGTCAGTAGACAATTTCTCACTGCTTGCAACTTTTTTATCATTTAGTTTCCCTTCTAGCTCTGCATTGTCAATTTCTAATAGGCTCTTTTCAAATTCATCATCGGAATGGATGCCTAGTTCAGTGTTTTTCTTTTTCTGAACTAATGGTTCAGTTCTTTTAATGGGACCGTTACCAAACATGTCTATTACTTTAACCTCTCTGAGCGCTGGTTTAGGAGATTTATTTTTATTTTTACTGGATGTCTGGACTTCATCGCTATTTTTCTTCTTTTTGGATGAGAATATCTCTTCGTCAGAATCATCATTTAACATACGCCTCTTCTTTGTGTCTTTTTTCTAGAAAACAAATACTTAGTGTAGCAGTGTTACAAGTGTTTTTTTTGCTACAGCTGGCTCATATTCAACCTTACATCATACGAAAAAAGAAAACCAGAATAGAATAGTTAGTGAACTTACTTTATTTTTAATAATTTGAACATCTGGAGACTCTGGAATAACATCGTCGTCATCTTCAATGATTGTAGTAGAGGGCTTTGGTGGCTTTTTCAGTTGAAAAAATGACCTAATATCCTGAAAAAAATACTTTATCAATGCAAATGCATTTCTTATCAAACCGACCTGTTACTGCACGTTTGTCATTTTAAAACCCTATACAAATATTTGTTGACAATAGCGTGTGTTTAGATAGGTTGGTGTTTTTTTTTAAACAGTAATATTAAGAATACACAATAAAACACGACGGCTATTCCAATATCACCTAACATATCTGCCACTGGACAAAGAGATATAAATATTAATTAAAAAAATAATAATGTAACCCACGGTTTATCTACCGACCAAATATTTGAAAATATCTTACTTTCGACATATTGAAGTTATACCAAAAGGATTTACGGAACAATAATAAATATCATGATTTTCTAAACATCCACTTCAGGCTGATTTCACACGAGATTCAGGGATTTGCAAATTATAACGAAGTAACGAACACTTCCTTCGCCGCCAATACTTTCATTTCATGACAATTTAAATTGTCACAATTTGACGGATTTATTCGTGTGTTGCCTGCAGCCATAAACATATAAAGCATGGAACTGAACTTAGCACCTGACTCCAGAAATGTACAACTGCCTTATTTTGTAGGAGCCATAATCTTTTTCTTCTGTTATTTTAGGTTAAATGCTCTAAGCTTAGAGCATTTAACCTATTTTACACCATTCAAATATGATTTGATGATGCAGCACACTTAGAGCATTTAGGTTAAATGCTCTAAGGCAGCACATCGTATTGTTACACACCCAAATTGTTGTATATGTTGTGATATATAAATTACAGATTAAACAAAAGAACATTATCATGTGGCAATATATATTCTTAATAAAACCTCAAATACATCTTAAATATCCAATAGTCTTATACAATAAATACTAACTAAACGTCCTAGAAATAAATACCTATCAACGCAAATGATAAATAACAAATCGCTACCGGCGTGACGGCGGTGTGATGAAAGGGTTAGAGTCCAGCTCGATCCCAGTAGAACCTATGGTGGACTGCATCGGACCTCTGCGAGAGTGCCTGGATACCACGTGCCGGGCCCAAGCCAAGTCGCGAGAACTTCTAGACCTACCGCTACGGGACTTAGAACTGGTGGAACTAAGCGTCTTGCCTGATGTACTGGTACTGGTCGCTGACCAACACGTATCGCTCAGCAGTTTGTCCGGACAGTAAGTCATATCCGAACGAGTTAGAGTACTAGTCGAGTACATTGGTATTGTAGTCTTCTTCTCCAATGGTTGCACTTTTTCAATTGTTAACTGCGCCACGGATGTTTCTATTTGTGGCACACTCGTCGTACTGTCTCTAATTACGTCAGCTATAGCAAGACGCTTGTCACTATAGTCCTCGTCGCTATCTATCTTGGACGGCGATGATCCTCCATCAGTGCCTTCATTGTCACTCATTATTACGGCCATCAGTTTTTCCGCGTTCTCATTCAAATCGTAAACTTTATGAGTTTTAATAGATCCTAAAGACGACGTTTTACTTCTGGGAGGGCTTCGCTTGAAAGAACGTTTCTTTTCGCTGTAATAAATCGCACTTTGTTGAGGTAATACTGCTGGGAAAGTACTATCTACCTTCGTATACGCGACTTCTTGCGTAAAAGATGATTTTGCCGATTTACCTTTACAACCACATGAGTTCGCATCTCCAAGCGTGTAATTATAACAAATCTGCATAAGGCATATTAGCGCTGCAACCACAAAGACTAAACAGACATACACTTTTGCACTCCAGTCAGTATTTATGTAAATATAAGATTGACTGAGCGCTGTCCATGGATTCCATTTAGCTTCACCAGCATCTTGAAATTCAAATAGATTGCGCCTCGACAAACCTTTTCCATAGCTTTGTACAGCAGCTGCTATTCTAAGGACTCCGCCGAATGCTGTATATAATTTCTCGTCAATTAGATGTGGAGCAACATCACGTTTCATCCAGTGCCATAGTTCATTATTTAAATTTACGAAATCTGCGTGACGACACTTAGCTGGAGAACTGTGTAATACACACCTCGCTGCGGTCGTATAATATTTCAAGAGAATACTCTCTGAGCTTGGTGCCGTTAAACTCACAAGTCCTTGTGGTCTGAAGGGCAGGGCGATAGCTGCCGGTTCGCGATCATCATCTAGTTTGGGATACGGCAAATGGATGCAGTCATTGGAATCGCGTCTTATTATCAAACAAGAGCAAGGGTCTAGGAACTTCCCGGATCCAATTTGAATTTTAGCTACAGTTAGGTTTGACCACTGAGGGATTCGAGCAGGCTGCCTCCATCCTAAACCTTGAGTATTCATATTCACCTTAAGAAGTTCATAAAAATCGTGGAGTTTCCTTGCATTTCTGTATGGAACGTATCCCGCGTAGTAAGCAAATCTAATAGTAGGCAGAATTTCACTCTTGAGGTGCGCTCCAATAGTGTCCGACAGGGCTTCTCTGAGTATGACTGCAGTTTTGTGGTCGACGTCTTTATGCACATTCCGCAGCGCTCTTTTGAAATACTTCAGAATCTCCTTCGTGTATCGACTGTCGATTCTCTCGGGGCTGACTTCTGGTGGGATCAGCGCCTCGAACTGTTTCCGAGCCTTCAATTTGGCGATATCGTCTTGGGTCCAGCAGTTACTTTTAATTTTTTTAGCGTCAAATAATGTAGTACCTGCATTTCTATTACTAACGAAAGCTATGTTACAAAATATTATAACAAACATAAGAAATAACATTGAATAATGGGATAAAAACGTTCATGTTCCTTATTGTACAAAGACAGTAAGTATTACGTCATTACAATGACAAAATCATAGAAAACAGTTTTTAATTGTTCTATGATTCTCTATAGTGTGGAATCTGTGCAGTGTGCTGAAATCCCTTTTCTTTCTATGGTTTCGTAGCTGCACCTCAGACTAAGGAAAAAAGAGCTGCACCTACAAAAGGGCGAACAAAGAGTAATATAATAATAGGAGGGCGAATTATTCCTAGATAATAATAATAATAATAATCTTTATTTATACATCAACTACTTAGATGAGGCGGTGCACAGAGATATGTCGTGAAAAACAATTATAATGCTTCCGTCATTGACTCAAACTGGTCTCTTTGTTTAGCTTCAGTGGACGCGGCACAAGCAGACAGATGTCTCATATTTGTTTGTTACGATCAAACCAGACAATTGATCAGTCGGTCGATTCTGTAAAATAAAAATCTCACCGTGACAAACTTACGTGAAGTGAGGTGTCATTGTCATTCCACTTAATGCTAGGGATTGACACTATTGACAGTTCACTTTAAACTCACTTCACCTACGTTATCAAGTGACATTTGTATAGAATAGCGCTACAGTTCTTTGCAAGTAAGTAAGCAGTGGCATGACGAGGAGAGATGCGAGCGAGTGCAGCAAATGGTGAGCGGCACCGCTAGCCTCGCTCTGACTGCCCCCGATGCGGGATGTAGGGGCATGGCCCCTCGCCTGCGGGAGCAATACAGTAGCCTGTAACAACGGCCCTACCATTTGGTTGGCATTTTGCCTTGGGCCTGTGGAGCGCGCGTGGGTTACGTCAGAAATTGTATTTAAAAAACGGCATAGCGGCTTTAGTTCCAATTTTGGCGCGCGCCGATCTTTGTACCGTTGTAGTACGTAAGGTGGCCCCTTACCGCTAGCATTCACCGGTAATTAAATATTTATGATTCAATTTCGAGCATGCTACGTTATAATAGTGCCTCCCTGACCACTACTGACTAATACTCGGTTTTCCTATGTCACTGATGTCATGCTCGGATCTGTAAGTCAAACTCAAAGTATTTATTTCAAATAAACCAATTACAGGCACTTTTTAATTGTCAAGGTCAGTCAGAGAGATGAAGCTAGTTGTAGTAACATTAGGGTCAGTCCACACCGAGACGCGACGATACTAGAAGAGGCCAGTGATATCGCGTTGCAACGCGCTGCCGTGAGACGCATCGCTACGTCGCAAGGTGCAGCACAGCGGAACGTGTCTACATTCGCCGTGTGCACCCGTCCCACCGCGTCCACCCGCAGTCTAACATTTGCAAGCGCATTAGCACGACATATTCCTCTGTCAAGAAAGCACCGAGAAACGATCAATAATACACAAAATGTTAGTTATTCATCCAAATCAATTCTACACGAATTCGGATGGAAATAGTAAAGACGCGGAGTCGCGCTGCACATCGCGGCTTCGCGAGGCGCAGCGCCGCTCTTGCATGCCGCGAGAACCGGCGATGCACCGCGCGACGCAGGGCGACTCCGCGATGCGCAGCGCTGCGTGATGCAACGTATTCTGAATTCTCACAATTAAATCAGTATCTTTTCGTGTAGTGAGCCGCTCTATTAAAATGTGCGCGCACCGTCGCGTCGCGTCTCGGTGTGAGCTGACCCTTACATTACAGGCGAATACTCGCGGTGAGGCACCACCGGCACCGTACGGAAGTACGTTAAGCAACCTTATCAGTAGTGCTATTCTGTAAAAATCTCACCGCGGAAACGTAGGTGAAGTGAGTTTAAAGTGAACTGTCAACAGTGTCAATTCCTAGCATTAGGTGGAACGACAGGTCACTTCACGCACACTTCACCTAAGCTTTACAGAATCGACCCACTGTGCATAGCTGCAGTGGATACACACCTTAACTAAAAATTCTCGCCACTCCTCCCTGCTCCGCTTTGGAGAATACCGAGCGGGCACGAAGTACCTAATTAAATCCAGATTCTACTCGAAAATTAGAGACCCTGATTCGCACAGGCGTAATGGCAACTAGTGAAAACATCGAGTTTTGTGTCTCATATAATCTTCTTCTTTTCGTGTGGTTAGTGACTAACCTGGTGGCAGAGTTTTTATGCTACCCATGGGCGTCTGACTAAGCTTCGCATGCTGTGGAGAAAAATCTCTCAGACA
This sequence comes from Hyppa rectilinea, assembly GCA_951799385.1. NCBI lineage: Eukaryota > Metazoa > Arthropoda > Insecta > Lepidoptera > Noctuidae > Hyppa > Hyppa rectilinea. Next base: position 4,609,031 of record OX637302.1, on the reverse strand, counting down.
TCATGCTGGTTTCCTCACGATGTTTTCCTTCACCGATGTTTAAGCAAGCGATAATTAGACAATACGCACATGAATCGGAAAAAACAGAGGTTTGGAACTCGAGACCTATGACTTGGCAGTCCGACGGTCACACCATTAGGCTATCACTGCTATAATACAATATAATATAATTATAATACACGAATAAATACTCTAAATTATGGTTATACCCATTTTAATTATTTTTACTATTTTTCTGCCCAATTTGATATCCGCTCAACTGTTGAAATATCAAATACTAGCTTCCACCCGCGGCTTCGCCCGCAAAATATGTCGACAAATTATACACATAAACCTTCCTCTTGAATCACTCTATCTATTAAAAAAAAACCGCATCAAAATCCGTTACGTAGTTTTAAAGATTTAAGCATACATAGGGATATAGGGACAGAAAAAGCGACTTTGTTTTATACTATGTAGTGATGATTCAAAACAATAGAACAAGTAATTGTGTCTCATTAGTCACAGTTGAGCTAATATGCACCATTATGTGAAGATGTGTTGGTATACGGAGACGAAATAAATAACTAAATAGCTCTCATATAAAATATTTTATTTTTCAGAACATGATTAACATACAGTCATTACGCACCAAACTCTTAACAATACCTACATCTTTATCTTTTTACAAATATTATTTATAACCAATAAATATTATACTGTATATATCACATTTAACGCAATTTGTACCTTGTTCGAAAGTATATAAAGAAAAAAATACATTGGGAGCAGAAAGTTTTGGACCATTTATCAGATTTCAATTTCACTTAATAAGCGTATAGAATAAGGAATGAGTATATAAGAGGAAGTCTAAAAGTGGCACCGGTGACTGAAAAGTTGTGTGGAAATCGGTTGTCATGGTATGAGCATGTTATGCGGATGAATGAGGAAAATGTTGTTAGGAAAGTTTTGGGTATGAATATGGATGGCTATACAAGTAGAGGAAGATCAAAGAAACGATGTATGGATTGTGTGAAAGATGATATGGCTAGAAAGGGAGTGACTACCGAGATGGCGACTAATAGAGAAGTATGGAAGAAAAAAGTGTTGCGCCGACCACAAATAAATTGGCATAAGGGCTGGAGAATGATGAAGCGTTGGAATCTATTGATATTTATGAAGAGCCCAGACAAATGCTAGCGCCTGTAGGTGCCAAGTGAAGTACTTTATAACTTTAGGATATTTCAATCTCACTATTCAGTGAAACGTATAAGAAGAAGAACGCAAGAAGTTATTAGAATGATGAATATTTTTTTATTTCTACATCTCGGGACCCTAGGGTCCCAGACCTTTGGAAGGCGTACGACAAGCCGAAGCCAACACGCAGATGCCTCTTAAACAATTCTTAATCATGAGGAGGCATTATTATCAAAAACGCAAGCAATTTCAAAAAGAAAAACTTTTTTTAAAGATGGTGATTGGCTAAATAATAATCTTGAAGATATCCGGGTTCAAGTAGGAAATCGGAATATATCAGATACCCACATGTAGACATAACATAATTTCACAGGTTCTGTAGAAATGGTCCAAAACGTTTATGCTAGAAAATGTTCATCTATGGAATAATTGCGCTTACACAGGTAAATATAAATAATAAAAAAAATCACAGTGTTGTTACTGAATAATATCCGGGAAATATTATAACAAAAATAAATTATAATCAAACAAAAATAAAGCCTTTGAAGATTAGAAATAAAAAAAAAGTTGGAAAAAATAACTTTGCACACAAATGGAGAATTGGACAAATGTGTTTTATATTTTATAATATTATTATGAACACTTCTGTCAAATCTTTTCACGAGTTATATTGCTATATTATATTGTAAAGCTATAACAATCTGGACAAATAGAAACGACACATTTCATATTTATTCTTGTATATTCAGATTTTGTTTTGCTGTTAAAAATCTAAAACCTGGACCTGAACCATCACCTCTTATTGCAGTATTATTATAATATTCGTTCAGTGTGAGAATGAGACAGAGCTTTACAGGACGTGAAACTCCATCTCTTTCCTACTGAAAGTAATATTAAAATGAAAGCTATAAGAAATGGCGGTTGGGCCCCTGCAGTACTCTACGGAAGAAGTTCGGCCGTCCGAAGTTTATGACTATACAATCGGGCAACGTCGTGAGGAGCTCAGTCCAACTCCACAAAACACTATTACCCTAACTGGCTCAGTCAGTTACAACTTCGGGACGCTTCGGGTACTTAGACTCGGGCGCAAAAACCGACAACTATCGGAAATCGCCCGAGACGAGCCGATGTTGCACGAAGCGAACCGAAGTGCCCTTCTACACTCTTGTATTCGCTTCTCGAGTAGGTTGCAGGTTTAACGATGTTTATAGTGGTAATTTGTCCAGAATGTAAAAGTTGGTCTAATAGCTTTTTATTTGTGTTTACACAGCCCTGGATTTAATTGAAACTATACTATTCTATAAGAGATTGGAAACTGACTTTTGCAGTTGAATTTTTTTTCTCTCTCTTTGTACCAAAATCTAATACGAACATCGGCTTCCGAACAGTATTCGGTCACAATTGGAACTCCACTTTAGCATTTCATACATACGGATGAAATTGGAGTAGCAAAAAAGGCACTAATGTCTCAATTTTTTTTTAAACCATTCCTATGTCAATTGCAAAATTCAGCCAATCTGTTGCGGCCTTACATATTAGTAATACATACAACGATTATATATAGACTATACTTGTATTCTAATAACTGTTTAATAATATAATAATAACCAATACTTTCATCCTATCTATCTACACTTCTGTCGGTGGATATTAAAAATGGTACAGTCAACAAAACAGATGACCAAACTTGAATAAAGCTCAAAGTCAAACGCAAACTCAACTTCAGTTAAACAAAACGTTGATATTGATTGCCCGTTCCAAAACACGAAACCTAAAATGTGAATGGTTGCTTATATTTTTTGTTGACTGTACCATACTACCCTTATTTATATAGATTCAATGTTCCGACAACTACAACATAACGCTTAGTTTAATTACAAAGATTCAATTTAATATTAAAATCTCTGCCTTAGATAAGACCCATTTCCATATCGCTACATACGCTGAACGACCAAACCAATGGTAGTTAAAGTAATAAAACGTGCGAGTGGGATAGTGACATCAGATACTCTTGCCGTCTCGCTCTAACATTTTATGACCGCAACTACTAAGAGCAATCGCGTTTTACCTACTTTTAATTCCATACATACTTTTAAAAATGGAATCCTTATTTCAGCCGCGGTAAAAGGGGTGAGATAGTTAGTGATGTACAGAGGCCAGCACATCAAGTTACCACAGTCTGTCAAATTTCTTTAATAGTATTTCAACTTTATTGCAAAGACATAAGGTTCATTTTTAATTGAGAAAATTTGACAGTTAGGGATAGGTTGATGTGCTGGCGTCTGTTCACAAAGTCTTGCTTTATCACGGTATCAAGAGAGAATCTCTGTAATATTAGAGTATATTCGAAGTTTCCTATTTAATAACGACAAAATACATAAACATTTTGCATCAATTGTTAGACCGCATGTATGATATAAGGAGAAAATATTAAATAAACTTGTGATGATTTATTATGCAGAAAAATTAGGTACAAGAAAGAAAGTATAATAAAGAGTGCGTAGCTTGTGTCCCGTTCCAATGTACAGTCGCCAGCGCATCAAGTTATAACAAACTGTCAAATTTCTTCAATTGATTTTAAACCTTAAAACGTTGACGGTTAAATTCAAAATAGATTGACGAAATTTGTCAGTTTGTGGTAACTTGATGTGCTGGCCTATATCCAAAAAATGTGGTTGCAAAACAGTGTATAATCTGTGATTCTATCGACTTTTTAGCCCGTCTAAGTGTTTTATCGATTAATATCCAGTGAATATGTTTTCTCTAGGTGTAAAAAATTGTATCGATATAATTGTGTAAACATTTGATACATAAAGTCGTCAAATCAATGTTTTACATTTAACACATGCGGTCTAACACAAACAAACCTAGCATTATAAATTAATAATCATTCAATGTGCAACAAGACCTTACAATAAAAGTGAATCACATTGAAATATGGACCTAAACTACTTACTAATAAAGATCAGTTTCTAATATTTTTGTACTGGCGTTCGCTCCATTTTCGGTGCATGTGTTTGACGATGTATAAGGGTAGGCAGGACACTAAGGTTATCGCTATTACTTTCCACCAGAACTCCCAATGTCGGATGAAGTCGCCATCTATGGAATAAAAGGGATTTTTTTATTTTGGACCAGCGAGTTGCAATGAGCTGTCAACAGTGTCAATTGACTATTTGAAACGGTCAAAAATAACATATGAAATCACATAGATAAAAGACCGTTCGTCTTAAAAACTTCCATCACTGTTCAAAAATTAAATATTATGCGAAGATATAATTGTAAAATCGCATTTAATGCTAATAAGTATTCCATTTTATTTTAAAAACTTCGTGTTATATTTCATACAAATCACGTACAAATACCACGTTTTGACAATTCATAAAAAGTAACGTTATTGACTACCCTTTCGAATGCCCAATAGCCTAGAATTGACAGTTGACAGCTCACTTCCAATTTTCACGATGATATTTTTACAGAATATATTGACTGATTTATAGACTTCAGACGTTTAAGAAAACCTCTTTTTGTAGATATGAATGAAAAACTGCAGCAGTAGTTTTTTTTATGCTGATAAGTTTATGGTACTCAGTTGTGTCGGAGGAGCAATTATCATATGTAAATATATGTTCGCATTTTAATTCTACGGTTTAAGAAAATTTTATTTCGCTCAAGAAGAATAAAATTATTCACTTCTATGAGGAAAAACGGTTTCGCTTGGTAATAAAGTAAAATTAGGTTGTAACAAAATCGGCAAAAAACTTACAATGATAAAACATTAGTCAGGTGGTGCTTTAACAGTCTTTTAAAAGTTGGAAGTGATTTCGATTCCTTAATTTCTTTAGGTATAGAGTTATAGAGTTCAGCCCCCTCATATACAATAGTCTTTCTACCGTAGTTTGTCCTTGGTGCTCTTAAAATTATATGGTTAGCTTGCCTCGTCATGCGTTTTGTAAAAAAAAACCTGTTCCAATCAAGAACTTACCGAAATACGTAGTGAATATAAGCAGCGTGGCGATGTACATCAACAGGCTGACGAGCTCTGCGCCTATCATCAGCCAGTGCCACGTGACGATGGTCAGTGCCACCATGATCAGTTCTGTCAAAATCAGTGCCGTGTAGCTGATCTCTACTATATGGATTAGTTGGTCCTCGAACAGTACTAGTGCGCCGTACATTATTACGCCACCTGAAATACAGGAGATGCAGAAGAGTAAATATAGCGATTAGCGTCATTGAAATCTAGATAGTCTTTTCCTTTGAGGATGGGAAATCATCGAATGTCTCCTCCTGCTCTGGGTGTAGCGGAAGGGAGTCTCAGTCTCTTACTGACTAAAACCTATTCATATTCCTTCTTTAGCCCTTCGTGTTCCAGGGCAGCGGTATCCCTATCGGACAATTCCAGTGACCAAGCAGTCTGATTTGAAATTGCGCGTGTAGGTATCTACTGCATTTGCGGACACATGCAAGCTACGTTTTTCATACGCCCTGCCGTATACATTGCCACTATTTTTTGTCAACTGCTATTCTGAGCTCAATGCATTCAACACGCATAATACGTGTAGCCAAAATCCCTACTGAGTGCCTTCAACACGCATTGCAAAGTATGGACAAAAAACACACATTTATGTTGAAATAACTGAGCTTAGCATGGATCAAAATGTATTGAACACGTATGTATGTTTGTGATAGACCTGAAAACACGCAGTTGTGTTCATGGCAGTGTATAGTATACAGTAAAGTCACCTTCATTTACTGTTTAGTCACTCAGTCACTGTCTAGTCATCCAGAGATAAGCGTATAATGTTACCTCTGTTGAAACACAGGTATCGTCTCTGTGTGAGAGTGGACAGGGATTTATCACACGGAGTCAGTGGGGGCTGGTATATGTCTCCGCATTTTTGGTGCTAGGACATGTAGGTTTCCTCACCAGGATTTTCTTTACCGTTTTGAAAACAGTTGGTAGGTAGGGTAGGTAGGTAGGTAGGTAGGTAGGTAGGTAGGTAGGTAGGTAGGTAGGGTAGGTAGGTAGGGTAGGTAGGTAGGGTAGGTAGGTAGGGTAGGTAGGTAGGTAGGTTGGTAAGTAGGGTAGGTAGGTAGTTCATAGTTAAGGCAGGACAACGTCTGTCGGGTCAGCTAGTTCTTAATAAAAAAAAGGGAAGTAGGAAAGTTTTTTGTCATATGCCTGGAGTTGATGTAAAACCATTGATAACGTAATATACGCTAATTGATGTGTGTATGTATAACTACAATTCAATACCTTGATAAATAGATATGCCAGTCCATATGTAGAATGATTTATAAGATAGCTGCCGTCCCTTGGAGAGTTGCTTGTACAGTTGCGGGTACCGCAGCGCCGTACTGCTAGGTATGTCTTTGTCGAGCACCTAGAGAACAATTAAAATACTTAATGTTAAAAAGATACGTTACATTGCATTAAAAAAAAAATTTAAAGTCATATGGTACAGAGGCCAACACATCAAGTTACTCCAATCTGTCAAATTTCTTTGATAGTATTTCAACTTTATTACAAAAGTTTTTTTTTTGACGGTGGGAAATCATCCAATGACTTCTCCCGCTCTAGGTGGAGCGGAAATGAGTGTCATCCATGTTCCTTCCTTAACCGTTTATGTTCCGGGGTAGCGGTAAGCCTTTCGGACAATCCTGCTTACCCTTATTACAAAAGCTTAACTTTAGCTTATTCAATTGGGAAAAGTTGACAGTTAGGGAAAGCTTGATGTGCTGGCGTCTGCACAACATAAAGCAAAGGGTTACCATGGATTCAGTGTATGATTCTGTAACTTGAAATTATTCGTTGGTTATCTGCTGTTTCAAACAAAAGTTCAACATCTGCGCAGTAAAAATCTATGGAACAGCATTTTTTTTTCAGAATCATGTACTGAATCCTATCCTGAATAGGGTACTTGGTTACGAGTCGATGTCCCTTCCACCCTGTATACATGAGGTAAAGTTTGATTTCTCAAGCTGTTTTATAGTGAAGATAGGTTTTATCTATCCTTGCTCGGCTATAGCTTGGTACAGTCGCCAGCACATCAAGTTACCATAAACTGTATTTTTTTTCAATAAATTTTGAACTTAACAGTCAACGTTTTAAGGTTTAAAATAATTTAGACAGTTTTGTATAACTTAGTGTGCTGACGACAAAAAAAAAGTAAGAATAAAATAATTGATTTGGCCTAAGACAGTTGAAGCAGCCATAGTATTATTAACTTACCAATGAGAATACAGGAAGCATCGTGAATACAGTTCCGTAGCCAACCATCAGGAATCCAGGGTATAGAGACACAGAGGAGAAGTAGAACACCACCGAAAATACAGCCTGAAAATAAATAAATTATGCTGCAGTAAAAAAAAAACAAAGATTCCATACTCAACCGAAACAGCACTAATCGAGAACAAAAAATAAAGATTGTTGTAATATACCCATAGACACATAATATTTTAAAATGTAAAGCGTTGTGTACGAGTGTCGTTAAATTTTAAAAAGTTTTTGCAAAAAAAAAGAAGTATGGACTTCTAAAACAAAAACACAGTAATATTACAAATAACTTTAATTTCTGAAGTGGTTATGTATTTCACCTCAGCGGGAATGTCCGAAAGGGTTACCGCTGCCCCGGAACGCAAACGTTAAAGGAAAGATATGGATGGATTTTAGTCAGTAAGAGTCTGACATTCTCTTCCGCTCCACAAAAAAAAAGCTTAAGTCACCAGCGATTAGACCACCGATGTGATTTGTGACTGGGCATGAGGAGCTGAGTGCCTAACGTGTGATGGATTGCTGGGAGTTTAGGAATAAGTGAGATGGCATGAATCAGGTCTTCATTTTAGCGTGTCGAAGAAGACCAGAATCAGGTTATTAACTTATAATAAATAAGTATAGTCAGCTCATAATTTATAATAATACTAGTCAGCTCTTCTATACTAATATTATAAATTTGTAAGTTTGTATGTAGGGGGTAATCTCCGGCACTAATGATTCAATTTCAAATTTTTTTTAAATTATATTTATATCATACATATTAGCCGAGCTATCGCAATTTTTGTCTAGCAAGTCGGAAAGAAATACCTCCGAAAAAATAATTATTTGCATGCGCTGCCTAAACAGTTACAGTATTTCGCAATTTTCCGCGGACGAAGTCGCGGGCAGAAGTTAGTAATTTATAATAATACTAGTCAGCTCATAATTTCCCCACAGCTGGAACACAGGTCTTCTCTCAGTGAGAGGGAGTGGCACAATCCACCACGGGGGACTAGTAGTGTTATTCTGTAAAAATGTCACCGTGATAACGTAGGTGAAGTGAGTTTAAAGTGAGCTGCTGCTGTCTGAAATAGTGCCAATCCCTAGCATTAGGTGTATGGTTATGAGTATGGTGTGTGGTATAAATAAGTAGGTAACTCACGTTGTAGAGGATTTATTGTCCTCAAGTCCTTACACAGTTAACACAAAGTTCAGAAGGCACAATAGGGAAGTGTCACACGCACAAGCTCAAGCACAGTATAGCAGCGGAAGGATGAAAGTAGAAGAATGATAGACAGGTGAAGTATAGTTGAGATTAACATGAACAAGCAAAGCTAAATCGCGATACCGCGTGTTTATGATTTTGAGGCGACAAGCGTGCGCTCCGCGTCGAGGTGTTGTCCTGACTGGTTTGACCTTGCGCGGCGAAAGACGTGCGCCTGCGCATCCGTATATCGCTATTGATAATTGTACATATGTTGGTAATTAGTGAAGACGGTTCGGTCGATAGTTTAATGACCATCGACTATCGATGGTAAATTTATCGACCAACTGGTAAGGAATTATGTAGTGTTTGTATTCAGTGGTTGTGTGTTTTAAATTGGACATCGAATCACTTTGACATCAGCTGTCATACCTGCATAGTAGACACAATGAGTCCTCGATGCACGATGAACAACGACAGTGCCGCCGAGCGCATGGCCGACCTCCTTCCGTGCACTAACAGTAGTCGAGCGAGGAACGCGAACTGACGGATGCTGACGTCACCGGCGAGGGAGGCTGCACGACCTTCTGCACCTTCGATGCCTACACCTGGGAACAGAAGTAAAGTCAAGTCTTTTATATCTTTGTCGGTAAGACACATACCGGTAAAACGGGGTGTGTGCAAGGGTGAATCGGAACGAAACTTTATAATAGATTTGAACGTTGAAATAATATATTTGGATGCCAACAAGGATACTTAATCGTTCAATATAATACAGTAAACATATAAGAGCCCTTTTTGCTCAATAACTGTATTATTTCACTGTTAAAATCGCTTTTAAACTTTCGTCTTTTACGGTAATACCTTGTGAAGCCACGGCACTGAGCAAACGATTGAATAGAAAATTAGATCCAATTACGTGTTCACAAAGTCCAAAATAGCTCACTTATCTTGTATGAGTTGGAATGTATCCGACGTACCAATATCAGCCTCCTGTATCATAGCCACGTCGTTCCCTCCGTCGCCCACGGCGGCCACCACACAGCCGCGCGCGCGCAGCAGCCGCGCCACGCGCGCCTTCTGTGTGGGCGAGCAGCGCGCCACCACCACGCCGCTACAGCGACATAGGACCTCCACGAATGTATCCGACGTACCAATATCAGCCTCCTGTATCATAGCCACGTCGTTCCCTCCGTCGCCCACGGCGGCCACCACACAGCCGCGCGCGCGCAGCAGCCGCGCCACGCGCGCCTTCTGTGTGGGCGAGCAGCGCGCCACCACCACGCCGCTACAGCGACATAGGACCTCCACGAATGTATCCGACGTACCAATATCAGCCTCCTGTATCATAGCCACGTCGTTCCCTCCGTCGCCCACGGCGGCCACCACACAGCCGCGCGCGCGCAGCAGCCGCGCCACGCGCGCCTTCTGTGTGGGCGAGCAGCGCGCCACCACCACGCCGCTACAGCGACATAGGACCTCCACGAATGTATCCGACGTACCAATATCAGCCTCCTGTATCATAGCCACGTCGTTCCCTCCGTCGCCCACGGCGGCCACCACACAGCCGCGCGCGCGCAGCAGCCGCGCCACGCGCGCCTTCTGTGTGGGCGAGCAGCGCGCCACCACCACGCCGCTACAGCGACATAGGACCTCCACGAATTCTTCCTCGTACGATTGTAGGCATACCTGGGTAATGGGAAATACATTTTTATTAAGGCTGACGCTGACCCCACATTAGGCGTGCGCGATCCTCGGGCGTGTGAGTAGCGCGCGCGCCGCGTGTTGCCGGCGTGTGGCGTGTGTGCAGCGAGAGCGCGGCGCGCACGCGACCCGCGCGCGACGTGTGCTAACAAGGCGCTGTCCAAATAATGACTGATTTGATTGAAGGGGGTTAAACGCCACAGCGAGCGCCGCGTACACACACGTCACACGTCGGCAACACGCGACGCTTACGCAGCGCGTTCGCGTCGCTCATACGCCTGTGGAACGCGCGCCCCTTATGTGGAGGAGGCCTTACTGTCGAAATATTGGTGTACTACACACATCAAAAGTGTCTAGGGATCAACATATATTTTTGCAATAACTTTTCTCTTGATTGATATTAATTTAAATTTTCTTTAAGGATTCATCAAATAAAGTGTTTTCGTTTGTCACAGTAACGATAAACCAAGTCACCTTTGCATTAATAAAGAAATTTGCCATTTTCCTAATAAAGGGATTTTTGACATTTGAACCACTAACATTAAAGTTCGAAAAAAAGACTGAAATAACAGTTTTCTTTAAAATTTTATTGGGTAACTTAAACAATTAATAATCCGTGTTTCTACCGCGAACACTAACAACACAAGAACATCGGTTTGGCATACTCAAAATGAGTTCATCCAAATCACGCTGTGGAATGGCCGCCCATGTTCGTTGCAACAACAAAAAAAGGTCTTCTTGCAACTGGATACCCTCCATATTCGGCAGAGCTCTTCTCTGTAGCATATCCCATGCATGCTCAATCGGGTTCAAGTCTGGCGACTGAGCAGGCCAGGGCAGGACATTGATGTTAGCTGCGGCGAGAGTCTGTCTTACAACTCTTGCGGTGTGCGGTCGTGCATTATCATGCATTAACTGAAATAAGGGACCGATTTGCACTTGTAGAGGAACGATGACGTCAGATACAATCGTCTCAGCATAAATTTGAGCGTTGAGGTTGCCTCTGATCCAAATCAACTCAGTTCTTCCGCCGATCCAAATACCCGCCCATACCATGATGGTTCCACCACTATAAGGATGGACTTCCTGGCAGGATTTTAATCGCTGTTGGCGTCCAGGGGTTCTCCAGTGTCGTATACGTCTTGTATCCGGTCTCATACCAAAACGAGACTCATCAGAAAAGCACACGAAACGCCATTGTTCTTCTGCCCAATTTCTGTGTTCAAGAGCCCATTGATATCGAATCCTACGATTGTGCATTGCTATAGGTGGTACCCGTAGCGGTCTTCGGGAATGAAGGTTCACTTCATGCAAGCGGTTTCTGACTGTTTGGTCGCTAATTAAGTTCCCTGAAGAGTGATGAAGCCTCACGGCTAACATCATGGCGGTTATTGTTGGAGCTCTTCGAGTTAAGATTTGAATGTATCGGTCTTGTCTCCGTGTGGTGCAGCGATACCGTCCTTCATGGCGCTCAGCCACGGTACCAGTGCTTCGGTAACGTGTCCAAAGTCGACTGATAACACCTTTTTTTGTTGTTGCAACGAACATGGGCGGCCATTCCACAGCGTGATTTGGATGAACTCATTTTGAGTATGCCAAACCGATGTTCTTGTGTTGTTAGTGTTCGCGGTAGAAACACGGATTATTAATTGTTTAAGTTACCCAATAAAATTTTAAAGAAAACTGTTATTTCAGTCTTTTTTTCGAACTTTAATGTTAGTGGTTCAAATGTCAAAAATCCCTTTATTAGGAAAATGGCAAATTTCTTTATTAATGCAAAGGTGACTTGGTTTATCGTTACTGTGACAAACGAAAACACTTTATTTGATGAATCCTTAAAGAAAATTTAAATTAATATCAATCAAGAGAAAAGTTATTGCAAAAATATATGTTGATCCCTAGACACTTTTGATGTGTGTATATGGCTTTGCCCACCCTTTGGTAATAGGCTTTCTCAAGTGTATATTAAATAAAAGTATGTTAATTTTTTTTGGAGACAAAATTTGTATTAAAACAAAATTGCGTAAGACGACCGAATCTTAAAGTGATTCCAATCCGAATCTTAAAATGAAGTATTTAGGTTCAATTAGTTAATGAGCTATGAAATCGGCCATTTAGATAGATCCAGCCTAGTATTGACTGTGGTGCATGGCAATTGGATTCCATTGAACCATCGCCCACCGATTATATTAAGAGACCTGAGAGTAACATATTATAATAATAATAATATCCTTGGACATTTCACACAACGCCATATTGTCACGTTACTTAAATTTAATCGCAACAAATTAATATAAGACACGAAACACAACTGGAAAAGTTAATTGCTGGATGGTTCGATCCTATTTTGAAGAGGTATAAACCCGCTAGGTACCTCTAGAGTCTCCCCCTCCACGATGAGGTCCATGGCGTGGTCGCGGCCGCTGAGCGCGAGCAGCAGCGCGTGCGCGTCCTGGCGCGAGCGGCACGTGCGCGCCGTGCGCCACGCCGCGCCGCCGCCCAGCTGCAGCGAGCGCGCGATGCACAGCGCGGTCTCCAGCTTGTCGCCTGTCAGCATCCAGATCTGACGAGATGGAGCAAATAAAAATGATTCATTTAAAAAAACCCAGACCTTTATTTTACATTACATTATTCACTAAGGCGATAAAGCAGTATCTAATGTCGCCGCTAGTTTGAATCCCGAGCGCAACGAAGGCTCAGTCTCGCTCAAGATAAAGACACTTTTTTTTCCCCACGGACAACTGTACTATTCACATCTAGGTAATAAAAAACAAATCGATTAATCCTTTGTATTGTAAAAGATTTTTTTTTAAGATTCCAATATTCCAAATTCAAATCGTAGGTATAATGAAATGCAGTACAATATTATAATTAATATTTTTTTTAGGTTAAGTTTGCATGACATATTATTTGGCATTATCTAGCAGGTGGTATGCAAAAACATGCTGTAGTTACCTTAATGCCAGCAGTTCTCAGCATGGAGAGTGTCCTAGGCACGTCGTCCGCCAGCCTGTCTTCGACTCCGGTAAGAGCTAACAATGTCATGCCTCGTTGTATCTTGGCTAGTACAGCCGTGGTGTGCTCACTACGGTTCGCGTTCAAACGGGCCTCTTTATATTCACTCTGTGAATAAAGCAGTGTGATAAATTTATTGAATCTATAGTCTTGGTGTTTCTGAATTTTAAAAAAATTTTAAGTAGTGGTAATGTTTATGGATCTAATTGAAAATCTTGTTTTTTTTTTATTTTTTAATTATAGCAACTCGGAATTTGTCGACCCTAGATGCCAGTGTGGAATGAAGTATATACTACGGATATTTTTTTCCCCGCCACCTCCTTCGCGAGCATGAATCGCCTCCACGAGGACACGGCGGTGCTCCGCCAAAGTGGGGCAGGGTTCCGCCGTGTGCTCCACAGTGTCCTCTGGGCGATCCTCGCAGTGGTGACAGCCGACCGTTTCCTCCCGCCTGATTATGTGCAGGAACCTCCCGAAACATCCATGTCCGGTGAGGACCTGCGTCAGGCGTTAGGTGAGGGCGCAGTGAGGCCTCTCTAGCCACTCCTCAAAGAGGGGCCTTACCGCCACGGTCGTGGCGTGCCCTGCGCTGGGTTGCGACAGTCGTTACCTTACTTCTAGAACTCGAAACCCACCTCAAATTTTAAATACTCTTCTTGGGTCAACGTCTTCTTGGCCATGACCAGTGTCCTAAGTCCATCAGCTGCCAACTTCTTGCATTCCGGACTGAGCCACTGAGAGTCCAACAGCTTGGACAGCGCTACGTCCGCGCCTTTCACGTAGTATGTGATCTCACCGTTATTTTCTTCCTATTGGTATAAGAATGAAGAAAATCGTTGAAATTGATTGACCGAAAAAACAAAAGGAAATTGAAATATTAGTTTAAAAAAACGTCTGCAGATTTTTGTTAGATAATTTAATCACTCTCATCAAAATCATCTCGATATAACAACAAGGGGTCGACGACCGAATCGTTGGACCGACCCGATTCTCCAGTCTTTGGGGCTATCAATCTGCCTAGCCTTTTTCCCCACTATGTTAGTATCGGCTTTCAGTCTAACCGGATGCAGCTGAATACCAGTATTTACATGGAGCGACTGCCTATCTGACCTCCACAACCCAGTAACTGAATAATACAATATCCCTTGGGCTTCTGACGACCCGTAATGACTGTCAAAGATGCACAAATAACAACCGGGACCAATGGCTTAATGTGCTTTCTGAAGCACAGAGGAGTCTCGGTATGTAAAGATGATCACCAATCCACGGACCAACCCCGGCAAGCGTAGCTTAACCTGATGGATCATTCCGTGCGGCTGTTATTACTTAGCCATGAGCTATCTTTTCTATTATTTAAGTACACACTCTAAAAAAATCTATTTGAAACTTTACTAACGAAAAAGTTTTGCAATGGTTTAAATTAAAGCACAAAGACATAAAAACGTCTAGAATCTTCACTACATATTATAGAGTAAAGGTACGTGACTTTATACGCTTAGATCTTTTGAACTACACAACAGATTTAATGTTTTCATTAATAGATAGAGCGATTCAAGGTTTATACATACAGTTTCAAAAGCTATTGCATCTACATTGCACCCGTGTGAAGCCAGAACAGGTCGCTAGTTGGACATAAAATGAAGTGAAGATTAGTTTCAAAAGCGAAACATACCTGAACAATGATGCCCATCATCTTACTCTCGCTGGTGAAGGGAAATATCTGAAGTATAGTAAAGTTCATTATCTGGTTGGCAGCGCGCAGTTTTAGAGATATATTGTGCAAGTCGCGCCGGTATAGAGATACGCCCATCTGTAATAAAGAATCTCGTGTAGTAATCCTTTCCATCGGTGCAGTCACGAGCACCAATATGTATACACTGAACCACTTTATAAAGTGATTTTTCCTTCTGCATTTATTGTAATTTTATGTCGTTACGGATATACATAGTATTTTGGAACCCATACTAATATGAAATAGGTTCTATTATCACAAAGTTCTCGTTATTCCACGAGAAAATTGCCTATGAGTGTTTCCAAGTGTATACTTATTGGTGTTCGTGACTGTACATAGTGGATATCCCACCCAAACACTCAACGTTTTGGGAATACTTTTATTCTGCGTGCAGTCACGAGCAAAACTATGTATATTTAGCTAATTTCATAAGGAGTTTTCTGTTTTGTTATTGAATGAATTTGTATGTTGTCATACACATTGCATTTTCGAATGCATAGGTTTACCGTAAATGTCGTATCTCAAAGTTGAAATAGTTATTTTACGAGAAAATCGGTTCTGAAAATTACTAGGTGTATACATATTGGTGCTCGTAGCTAAGGAGGTGATTTGGGTATTTGAAAGGGTAGTCAATAACGTAACTTTTTATGAACTGCCAAAACGGGGATCTTTTACGTGATTTGTATGAAATATAACAATGTGACGTCACAGATTTTTAAAATCAAATGGAATACTTATTAGCATTAAATGCAATTTTACAATTATATCTTCGCATAATATTTAATTGCTGTACGGTGATGGAAGTTTTTAAGACGAGCGGTCTTTTTTCTATATGATTTCATATTTTATTTTTGACCATGTCAAATAGTCAATTCCCGAGTCTGTCAATCTGTCAATTTTTTTTGATAGTTTTTCAACTTTATTACAAAAGCATAAGGTTCATTTTCAATTGGGAGAATTTGACAGTTAAGCTTGATGTGCTGGCGTCTGTACATACTCAAGTACTACTCACCATATCAGTCCACTTGACCAGCGCCACTTCATCAGGACTGGATGCCTGGTAATCACACAATTGCTGCTGAGGAACCGCCCCACCACAGCTTTCTGACATCACTGAGCTGCCCATATCTGTAGAACATAACAATTACATAATACCGATTAGTCGGCTCTTTACATCTTACTACATCCAAATACGGTGACGACACGGTTGGCGCAGTGGTTGAGCGATTGACTGCTGCGCAGCATATCGCGGGTTCAATTCCCGCACGGAACAAATATTTGTACGACCTGCAAGTATTTGCTCTGGGTCTTGGTGTTTTTCTGCCTATAATATGTATGTATTGACAAAAAAAAAATGTATATAAGTAGTTTATCAGCCATATTGTTACCATAACATAAGCATTAGGTTGCTTAGCTTGGGACCATATGGTGTTGTGTGAAATGTCCTAGGATATTTTTTTTATTTTATTTTAAATATAAACGTTTGGATGGATGTTTGTCGTTCAATCACGGCTGAACGAATCTGGCTGAAACTAACTTCTGACCAGCTGCTTCGTCCGAGTGAATGTCAGAACATAGTACCAGGATAAAAAGTATTCTATGTGTTAATTCAAGTCATAAACTGCCAGTATGACAAATATCATCCAGATCCGTTCACCCGTTCTAGCGTGATTGAGTAACAAACACCCTTCCTTCCATTTTAATTTATTTCTCATTTTTATCACATGCTGCACCGGTTGACGTCAGCGCGTCAACGCCGGCGTGGAAAAACAAGCGTTGTGGCACTGTCTCGCATAGTATCGAACGAAGCATTATGCTGAGCGTATTTTCCTTCAACTTGTTTTTTTTACGTCGGCTTGTTTTTTTATGTTTGCCGCAAATTAATGTACTTTCTTTCTTTCCTTTACATTTATTTCAAACTTTCGCATTTATAATATTAGTATCTTCTTATATATAAAATTGAAACGGCTTGACCGATTTTTATGAAATTTTATATGCATATTCAGTAGGTCTGAGAATCGGCTACTATCTATTTTTCATACCCCTATCTACCGGTAGGTACCTACCGGTAGGTAGGTAGGTTAGGTAGGGTACGTAGGGTAGGTAGGGTAGGTCGTGTAGGTAGGGTAGGTAGGTAAGGTAAGGTAGGGTAGGTGGGGTAGGTAGGGTGAGAAGGGTAGATAGGGTAGGTAGGTAGGTAAGGTAGGTGGGGTAGGTAGGTTATGTAGGGTAGGTAGGGTATGTAGGGTAGGAAAGGTAGGTAGGTATCATAGTTAAAAAAAAAAAAAAGTCAAAACATTTATTTCAAATAGGCCCAAGAAAGGCACTTTTGAACGTCAAAAATTAACAAGAAATAGAATTGATTCTAGTCGCCCCTTCCAAAAGGTAGTTTCGTGTGGAGAAGAATGGGCAAGAAACTCCACCGTTACTCTTTTAAAATGTTTCACAATGTTTTGTATACATGTATTATAATATTATAATATGTGAAGACGATGCACCCAGAATAAAAACAATACACCAAAATGGTGAAAAGAAGAACGCATGTAGCAGTGAAAAATAAACTTAATTAGGTATGTCATAAGTACATGGTGCTCACATATTTACAAACATTCTAAAAGTTAACAATAATAAATTAATCAATGTGTGAGATGTTATTCCAATATAATAAAATAATATGGTACAAATTATAAATTATTACCTAATTTACTTAGCAACCAGTTTGATTTTGTCTAGACACTAGATTGTCCTGTGGAGCAGGACCAGCATGTTTCCAAGCATCCTTATCCTTGATATAATCCTCTAATTTGTAATAAGTTAAGGCAGGACGACGTCTGCCGGGTCAGCTAGTTATAGTATAAAGATAATTAGGTAGCGTACCTGACTGCGCTTCATCAACTTGCTCCTCGTTACTAGTGACGTCATACACGGGCGTCACATTATGACACAACGCTATGCAGAGTACTGTCTCCCATACTTGACGAGGAGATGCGGGGAAATCTTCGCTGGTTGAAGCAGTGGGGGAGGTGGGGAGGGATGGCGCGTCGTAGGTAACGTGCTGGGTGAGCAGGGCTTCGACCTGGAAATAAGGGTGATAGATATTAGGCTGTGACCTCTAAGTGACTTTCGTCTCAGAGTAGTCGTGGAAACACCGAATAGGTGAGGTCGGTGTTCTAAAATATTATTATTCTAAACCAAAAAAAAAGATATTTTGTGCGCCATAAATAGCAAAACATGCAGATCTTCCTGTTATTTTAAGACCTTGCACATATTATTTGATGCTATACTCTCTATAAAATCATCTATAAAAAATCAAAATATTTTAAGTGAGGTAATTTTTTATTTAACAAAATAGGTGTTCTTTCATATTTTTGGCCAAACACCATAAAAAAAAAGTGTAATTGAAGGTTTTGACTACCTCTAAGAACCCAAAAACTAAGAGAAAAAATATCTTACCTCATAAAAATTATTCTTATCAAACAGCGCATTGCCCAGATGTAATTTCTGGAACACCATTTCGTTCTTGGTCAACGTTCCAGTTTTATCAGCCAAGACGTACTGGATCCTGCCCAACTCTTCGGGGATGGTAGTGGAACGCATGACTGTGCCTTCGATCTTTTTGTCCCGCTGGATGGTCCAGGAGTAGAAGGCTTTGCCCATGTCCAGATTTACTCTTAAACTGGAGGAGAAAATATTTTGTGAGATGAGCTTAAAAATTATACAGGGAGTAATTAAGAACACACGCACGCTTTAAGAGTTATATAATCAGCCTATAATGTTCCCACTGCTGGGACTCAGACCTTCTCTCTAAGAGAGGTAGTGGGCCATAATCCACCACGCGGGCCCAGTGCAGGGTGGCGGTTGTCACATGTCTTCGAATTTTTGGTTCTAGGACATGCCGTGTGTTCATCACGATGTTTTCCTGAACCGTTTTGAGAGCAGTGGTGATGAAATTAAATACACATAGTAAATCGCCTGCTTCGGTTCGAATTCACGACCTACAACTCGTAAGTCGAGGCAGATACTCACTGCACACACAGTGAGCACACTGCTTTAAGAGTTACCAATTCTTAAATAGAGAAAAACGAGAATTTTTGTATGTTAAAATTGGTCTCTCAAATAAAAGTGGATTATTGAATATTCATTAGTACTTTCAGTTCTATTTGTTTAGATTAAAGAAAGATCTTGTCATGTAGCAGTGGTAGCCCAGTGGCGACGGCCGCGACTTACGAGCTTATATATAATTCAATACAAAATCTTAGATATTTTACATGTCACAATATATTATTAGCTACATAATCCACCATCAATTTTAGCGTTATATCTTCTAAGTTCATTTTTGATTGATCGTTTGAAAGAAAAAGGTCCAGAATTTTCGTTTCCCACCGAATTTGAACTTTGCTCTGTACGATATTGAGCTTATTTTCATGCATGATAATAATTATGTAAGATTCTGAATTCAAATGGTGCATAATCGGAAACAAAAATAAAAAAGGGTTTACTTACCTAATAGGAATAATATAAGAGAACAGCAACACAAATCTGAACAGGAACCCGTACCAGGGTCCCCCGAAGCCTTTCAGAGTGATGAGCAGCATTGATATGAAGATAGTGGCAACGAAGAGCAGCTTGGTGAGGTCGTTGACCTGCAGGTCGAGGCGGCCCACCTTAGAGCGGGGAGCTGCGTTGTTCATCACGCTACGGGTCTCACTACCTGGTAGAAGACAAACAAACATCAACTCAAGCTTTTATTCCCAAGGAGGCAAGCAGGAACTACAAAACGCTACTACGATCCTGACATATTCTTCTTGCTTCATCTACGTTCATATTCACGGATGATCTGGTCATACACGCGCGCCGGTTGTGGTGTTGGATGACGTCATCACAATATTGGCAATCAGGTCAAAGCTGCCCTGCTAATGGTCGTGGAAGAAACTACCGCATCGCCCGCTTGTCTTTTTTTTTTGGTTGATGCTTTGAAAGCGGACAAAAATTAACGTTATAGTGTTGGGCTGGTAGACCATAGATATCAATATTCTTAGAAGTAATTAAATTAATTCAAATGCAATAGCGAAATTGGAAAAGACGCTAAGTGTTATGAATTGACGTCGTACGTTTTATAGAATGGCATTTCAAAAATCTGTACTTGGAGGATACTGACTTTAATATTTATTTTGCACTCACTATGCTATTATATCTATTCACTTGTTTCGTTTGTTTAGCAAAAATACTTAACAGATTTGACATTTCATTTTAACAGATTACACAGAAAAATCGGATGCGCAATTGTAATTTTCTTATTTCAATTGTTTTTTATTTCTATTTAAGTTGATATCTTTTTATTATTTATGGTTAATTGCATTATATTTCAAATATTGTTAATTTAATTATTATAATTCCTAATAATTTTTTTATAGTCTAAGCTTTTGTTTATATTTCTAGTTTTTCTTTTATCGTTTTTTACAGACCAATAACTTGTTTGTGTGGTTGTTAGACTTTTAATGCAAGTTGGTTATAATAAATAAATAAATAAATAAACATTTTGAAAATGGAGAATAGAATGATGTCAAAAATGCCTCAAAATTCCATAATTTTTTGTCTAGCTTTTGACATTGACTGTCGCAGAGATGAGATTGAGACTAGATGATCGTTTTTAAATACGGGAAATGGAAAGCTTCGTACCAGTATAAATAACAAGTCCAGTAGCCTGACCCGACGCGACCACACACCCGCTCCACAGGGTGTTCTCAATATGCAACGAGTCGCTTTCTTCCTCATCCAGTCGCGTACACGTCCCGATGAACGCGTGAATATCCTTCTCTGGTTTCTCCACCCAGATCTGGGCGTTAATGTCTAGGAGATGCGCGTCTGTTTGCAGCTTTTGTGTTGATGGTAGAGGTATTCTGAAAGTTTATTTATTCATCAGTGAAAATGTTGAGAAACAGATGTGCTTCATTGCTTCCCGTATGTACAAACGCCAGTACATCACGCTACCCCAAGCTGTCAAATATCCACAATTGAACATGAACTATATACTTTTGTAATAAAGTTGAAAATCTATTGATAGAATAGGAAAGCTTGACGCGCATCTGTACAGCAACTACAATGTAACAATGTTGTACGTCTTTTCTTTACCATAACTCAAACTCAAAGCATTTATTTCAAATAAAACAATTACAGGCACTTTTGAATTGTCAATGGGTCGGTCAGTCAGGAAGATAAAGCTAGTTGCCCATCCCAAAGCAGTAGGTACCTATAGAGCAGAACGGGTAAGAAACTCCACGAACACTGTTCTAAACAAAATATGGTTACAAAATATTGGACTGTTGGTTACATCGTTCATATAATTAGTAGGTATACATGATACCGATGCAAAACGTTAAAAGCATCCGTTATAAATATATAAAAAACAGTGTACCTATATTGAGCATTACATTGTTGTCCGCAATATACTGTAACATTGCCTTGTTTCCGCAACACAACATGTTTTTGAAACAATGTTGCGACCACTTTACTTGTATCTATACGGTTTTATGAAAAACTTTTTTATTCATTCTTATGCTCTTCTTCCTTTAGGTTTTGCGTATGCCGTAATTGACTATTTGAAACGGTCAAAAATAATATATGAAACCACATAGATAAAGGACTGCTCGTCTTAAAAACTTCCATTACCGTAAAAAATATTATGGGAAGATATAATTGTAAAATTGCATTTAATGCTAATACGAGTAAGATGCCATTTGATTATAAAAATCTGTGACGTCACATTGTTGTATTTCATACAAATCACGTATAAATTCCGCGTTTTGACAATTCATAAAACGTAACGTTATTGACTACGTTATCGAATATCCAATTACAGAAACATTTAAAAAGCCGTTGGGTCTCGCATAGATTTGCAATTCGCGTTATTCAGGGAAATCCGTAAAAGGTCCTTATTTATTCATTAGACAAGAGTGAATTTAACCCATTGAAGGACAGTGAACGAGACACAATAGAAGTTTTATTGTTATTACGTCTATAGGCGTTCACTGTCCCTCAAAGTGTTAAGATGGTAACCCATTAGGCAAGTACCAAGTCAAGTAATATCGAGTCTCTTGACCTACCAGACGCAAAAGATAATCGACCTTTCTGT
Source organism: Hyppa rectilinea (assembly GCA_951799385.1). Lineage (NCBI taxonomy): Eukaryota > Metazoa > Arthropoda > Insecta > Lepidoptera > Noctuidae > Hyppa > Hyppa rectilinea. Next base: position 4,586,809 of record OX637302.1, on the reverse strand, counting down.
AATGAGTTTTGCTTATCGTTCGTTGAGTCAATTTTTATATGATGCCATTTTCATCTTCAATGAACATATTATATTGTAATCTAACTTATCATCATTCTCCTGCCCTTATCCCAATTTATTTGGGGTCGGCGCAACATGTCTTCTTCTCCCATACTTCTCTATTAGTCGTCATCTCGATAGTCACTCCCTTTCTAGCCATATCATCTTTCACACAATCCATCCATCGTTTCTTTGCTCTCCCTCTACTTGTATAGCCATCCACATTCATTCTCACAACTTCCCTGACAACATTTTCCTCATTCCTCCGCATAACATGCCCATACCATGACAGCCGATTTCCACACAACTTTTCAGTCACCGGTGTCACTTTCAGACTTCCTCTTATATACTCATTCCGTATTCTATCCATTCGCGTAACACCACACATCCCTCTTAACATTCTCATATCAGCTGCATGCAATTGTCTTTCATTCATTCCTTTTGTGGCCCAACACTCTGATCCATACAAGACGGCAGGTCTAATCATGCTTTTATAAATCTTCCCCTTAAGTTTAAGGGGAATGCGGGAGTCACAAATTGTTCCCGTGACCTGCCGCCATTTCATCCACCCAGTGTTAATTCTATGCTTAACAGTCCGATCTATTTCGCCATCGCTTTGCACAAGTGAACCGAGATACCGAAAGTCGGAGCAAACTGGGAGAAGCGCGCCATCAAGCGCTATGACCCCAGAACTGGAGAGACCGCCGAAATCGCAGAACATGTACTCAGTTTTGGTTCTGCTGATTTTCAGGCCAACAATCTCCAGTTTCCGTTGCCATTTCTCCAGTCTGGTCTGGATCTCAGGTCCATCTTCACCGACAAGAACGATGTCATCGGCAAATAGCATGCACCATGGTGCCTCTTCCTGTATGTCTGCCGTTAGAGCATCCATAATCAAAAGGAAGAGGTAAGGGCTTAAAGCCGACCCCTGATGCAAGCCTACCGCCACATTGAACTTGTCGGTGTTGCCAGCAGCCGACCGAACGTAGGTACGGGATTGGCTGTACATATCACGAATTAACTCTACATACTTCCCGGGCACACCTTTCTCTTTCAAGGCCCACCACACGACATCCCGAGGTACCCTATCATACGCTTTCTCTAGATCAATGAACACCATGTGCAAGTTTTTGTGTGCACGTCTGTACTTCTCGCACAATTGGCGGAGTGCAAAAGTGGCGTCCACTGTTCCTCGACCTGGCATAAACCCAAACTGGTTTGGGGTAATCTCACTCTCTTCTCGCAATCTTTTCTCTATTATTTTCTCCCATACCTTCATACTGTGGGACATGAGCTTTATCCCTCGATAGTTGTTGCAGTCCTGTATATCACCTTTATTCTTGAAGATGGGCACTAGCGAACTATTGCACCATTCTTGTGGGATCACTCCTTCTTGCAACAACTTATTGAAGAATAAAGTCAGCCACATACATCCATCTTCTTTTAAACACTTCCATACTTCTACTGGTATATTATCTGGGCCCAAGGCCTTTCCATTCTTCATACTTTGAACTGCCTTTCTTACATCATCCATGCTAATTTCTCTTACCAAACCCATATTTGCTTGTACCTCATTGAGCACTCCATTCCATTCATTCTCTTCGTTCATTAGCTTTTCAAAATACAACTTCCATCGTTCTTTTATTTCGTCATCTTTGGACAGAACCTTACCGGCATCGTCTTTCATACACTTAATCTGAACTATGTCTCTCGTTCTTCTTTCTCTTGCTTTTGTAATCCGGTAAAGCTCCTTCTGGCCTCTTGGGCTGTCCAGTGAGTTATACAACTCCTCCTGCGCCTTAGCCCTGGAAACTGCTACTGCCTTTCTTGCCTTTCTCTTCCATTCTTTATAAATTCGCTTCTTATCTTCTTTCAAATCATTATGACCGATATCTACACCCTGCCATTCTTTAAACGCAACTTTTTTTTCTTTTAGCATGATTTGCACGTCTTCATTCCACCACCATGTATCCTTTTCTATCACACCTTTCCCTTTCGATTCTCCAAACACATCTTTTGCTACTCTCCTTATACAATCCGCCATCTCTTTCCAACATTCGTTCACAGTTTTCCCTTCCATATCCTTCATTTCAATCATTGTATCTACCACTTGACTCTTAAACATACTTGCACATTCCTCTTGTTCTATCATACGCCATCTGGTTTTGGGTGCGGGCCGTTCTTTGTTACTACTGGACGAGACACTGACTTTAACTTCCATAATTATTAGTCTGTGTTGTGAGACTAAGTCTTCGCCTGGCAGCACTTTACAGTTTTTGACACATTATAGGCTGTTCCGTCTAACCAGCAAGTAGTCAATTTGTGTCGCGTGGCGGCCACTTTTATAGGTAATAAGGTGTTCATTTTCCTTTTGAAACCACGTATTTGTTATTGCCAGGTCGAAGGCAGAAGCAGCTTGCAGCAGTGTCTCGCCATCAGTGTTACGGTCGCCGTATCCCCAACCACCATGCACTCTTTCATACCCATCCTTCTGTCTTCCTACATGCCCGTTAAAATCATCCCCCACATACACTTCTTCACTCTCTGGTACATCCATCATCACACGATCGAAGTCCTCCCAAAATTTCTCTTTTACACTATCCTCACATCCTGATTGGGGTGCATACACACTAACTATATTTAACACAAAACTCTTCACAATAACTTTAACAGCTATTACTCTATCACTCACTCTCTTTACATCTACCACACATTCTTTCAACTCACTATCTAAAACTATACCCACACCATTTCGCTTGCCATCGCATCCACAGTAATAAAACTTATATCCTTCCCCTATCTCTCTAGCCTTTGCACCCCATTTAGTCTCTTGCAGGCACGCAATATTCAGTCGTCGCCTTTTTAGAACATCTGCTAATTCTCTTCCTCTTCCAGTCATCGTACCTACATTCCAGCTCGCGCACCTTAATCTTACTTCTCTCACACTCCGAGCTAGCATCTTACGTCGCACCCGCCCGTTCTGGTGCGACAACCCTTGTCCATTTCCCACAGGAGCCGGGTGCTGCTCCTGCGCGTCGCCTGTGGGGTACGCCCTAGCCCTATCTCGCATTCCATCCATACTTATCATGTTGCAATAGGATTTGGCACAGTTTTACAGTCGGCCGCCTGCCTGACACCAACCCTCCTTGGGAATGCTTTTGTTGGTGGTTTACCCGCCACCGCGCGGATGACCCAAGGTGCTAGTTGTATGCACTAGGTCTTTAACTCCCTTAGTCGCCTCTTACGACACCCACGGGAAGGAATGGGATGGTGCTATTCTTTATCCGGCACCACACGGCAAGTGTACACATGTAATCTAACTTATATTATTATAAATGGGAAAGTAAGTTTGTTTGCTTGTTACCTTTTCACGCCTAAACTAATTTTGCATATACGTTGACAGGTGTACAGTAACGGATATAGGGTACCTTTAATACCGAGAAAAACAACAATAACCTTCTTATGATAATAGATGGCGCCACGTGTCTTTCGAATTATGATTTAATTATTTTGTTATAGAATAATATTGTCAAATTCTATATTAACGCGAGCAAAACTACGGGAAAAAGTTAGTACACACAAGTACATCGAGTACGCACGGCTACACATCAAGCTATACATTTCCAGTATAAGCTGATCTCGCATTGTAAAGGATTTCCGTACGATGCGAGACCAGCGTAAACTGGTTTTGTATATATAGAAAAAACTAAAATATTGAATTTCAAAACGCAGAAGAGTAAATGCCTCCAACTTAAAATAACTCATAAAAACCAATCCGTAGAACAAGTCCATAAAACAAAATTTTTGGGAATAACACTCGATGAGCATTTCACCTGGAAAGAACATATTGACGAAATATGTCTGAAAATTAACAGATTTATTTATGCCCTAAAAAAAGTTAAAGATGAGACATCTAAGTCAACTGCAATGATGGTGTATCACGCCTATATTTGTTCCATTATTCGATATGGTATCATTGTTTGGGGAAATTCTTCGGAAATTTCCAGAATACTAATAGCTCAAAAAAAATGTATTCGGGCCATATTTAGCATGGACTGGTCTGAATCATGTAGACCGGTTTTTAGATCACATAAGCTTGTTACGGTTCCTTGTATTTATATTTACGAAATCGCAAAATTTGTTAAACTTAACTCAAATCTCTTTGAAATTAAAAACAATTTTAACAAACGAAAAGTTACACAATATTTATTAAAGATCCCTGTACCTAGGCTAGAACTATTCAGGCGCAGTTGTGTTTATATGGCGCCACTTATTTATAATTCTTTACCTAATTGGATAGTAGAACTACCATACAAAAAGTTCTGCGTGGCTTTGAAAAATTGGTTAATATCGCATAGTTTTTATTCAGTCAGCGAATTTCTCAACAAAAATCATGCCAGTCTTAACACTTCAGGAATGCATTGTAAGTAAAAGTAGTCCTTAAATTTGTTTTACATAATTACCTACTATTTAACATTTGCATGCCATCATTGCATGGCTGAATGTGTCTTTGCACTAAATATATTGTAACATCTTTTACCCACCACATTTAAAGCAAATAAACGAAATTATTATTATTATTATTATTATAGCTTGATGTGTAGCCGTGTGTACACGTTATAATCCATGCCTTGGTTTCATAATTGAATCGGGCGTTAAATCTGTACTAATATTATAAAGTTGAAGTGTTTGTTTGTTTGAACGCACGAATCTCTGGAACTACTGGTCTGAATTGAAAAATTCTTTATGTGTTGGATAGTCCATTTAGTGAGGAAGGCTATAGGCTATGTAACATCACGCTACGACCAATAGGAGCCGAGCAGCGAGAGAAACCGCGCGGGAGTAGCTAATGAATGATAATCTTGTGTTCTTACTTCGAGTAATTATATACACAAATCAGAGTATTTATCTTGGGTAACGTTTGTCAACTGTTTTATCATTCGTTCATAGAGTGAGGAAGCTGGCCATAAGTATCAATGAGTAATGCCAATGACATGACAAAGATAAGGCCATTTGCATTATAGGAAAATACAATGTTTGTTATGTTTTTTAAAGTTAGCCAGTTTTTTTAGGACTAAAATGATGTTTTTTTTAAGATTTACAAAATTTGCTTCCAGTGTATTTTGCTATTTAAGCTGCATGAGCGTTCCTCAAATACGACCTCTTTATAAAAACGTAGTTTGCCATGCCTTTCCCCAATTATGTTGGAATGCAGATGCAGCTGAATACCAGCATTTGAGATGGAGCAATTTTCTATCTGACCATCATAACCAAGTTACTTCCTCACGATATTTTCCTTCACCGATTTTTAAGCAAGTGATAATAATACAATACGCACATGAATCTGAAAAGTCAGAGGTGCGTGGCTATTGGGTTCGAACTCGAGACCTAAGACTGGCAGTCCGACGGTCACGCCACTAGGCTATCACTGCTTCCGGCATGCCTGAGAGATGTTTCTCAACAGTATGTGATGCTAAGTCAGAGGCCCATGGGCAGCATGAAAACCCTGACACTAGGTTAGTCACTAACCACACGAAAAGAAGAAGACCCAGTTACTGGGTAATACGATATCGGTACGGTAAGACTGGTTGTCAGACTTCTGGGCTTCTGATTACCCGTAACGACTGTCAAAGATCTACAAATGACAGCCGGGACCAACGATTTAAAGTGCTTTCCGAGACACGGAGGGATCCCGGTATGTAATGGATGGTCATACACAAACGAGCGTTTAATCTCCTATCGCCCTGTTTGAATAGAATAGAGCAATGTTTTTTGTTTCGTTTTGTTGTTTATTACATAGGCCTTATTTTCATTAGGTCATCACATGCATTTGTCTATGTTTGGCATGTGATTATGTATCTATTATTAGAACAGTACTTATGATAGAAGATAACGATATCATAAGTAGTTTAATACTTCATAAAGACTAGTTTCTGTTCGCGATTTAATTCGCGGATGCCTTTTTTTTTGAGTTTGGGAAATCATCAAGTGACTCCTCCCTCTTTGGGTAGAGCGGAAGAGAGTGCCAGACTCATCTAGCCTTTTATGTGCCGGGGTAGCGGTAACCCTTTCGGACAATCCTCCCTTCCGCTCCACACACATCTGGAATAGTCATTTGACGATGGCCAATCGTTACAAATAAAAATCTCAATACATTCAGTGGTTTGAGCTATATGTTGTTGGATCAGTCAGTCAGTCTTTTCATATGTTTATATATTATAACAGATATTACGGACCTGATAATATTAATAGGTAATGACTAATCACTCTAAAAAGAAAGGTAAATAACTTGTCATACATTGTAATGTAGGCAATGTTTATTATTTGAATAGATAAGGTATTTATAGGTAAATTTTACAATTCTGTATGAATTTATATTTTATCGTGGAGTGGGCTTATTACTCAGGTTAATGGCCGATAGTTATGCGATATGTTAATTTCAGATAGGTACCTTGTGGATTTGTTTGTGGACTTGCAAGTTTCCGTAGCGCTAACCCTTACGGCGAAAGGGTCAGGGGAGTTTCATGTTGATAATAAACCCTAACTTAAGGTGGAAGCCCCAGGAAAATCCGCGAATTAATTACATACTTTTTTTTTGTATTTTGCAGGTCAGTGTCAGGTCGTATGTTAATCAAATCAAGGTATTTTGAATACAACATGACACTGACCGGTACTGCTGGGGAGTTTGTTACGCCATTTCTTCTTCCCAGCTTAAGCACTAGCAAGTGGTGAAGGGTGGGCGTTTTGGGAGACTGTCTCATGAAATTCAGTTTGTAATTTTGACGTTCAAGAAGTGCTGATTTACAGCCTAGTTTGAATACATGACTTTAGATTTGATTGATTTGAGTCTTATCTCAATCTTACCTTAACTTCCAATCAATCTCTCCATCCAACTGGTCGGTCCTTATGAACACGGTGCCCATCGTCTCATTGGTCCTCAGGAGTATCATGTCAGCGGGCACTCGCTGCCCCTTATGCAACATCACGATGTCACCTACACGGAGTTCGGAGGACGCCACCTGTTCTGTCAGGAATGGACGATAGTCTGCTGCTGAAGAGTCCAGAAGTATTCTCTCGTAGCGTTGACGGTTTACTTCTCTGTCTCGCCTGGAAGAAGGTAACAATTTCATAAATTCCATAATCAAATTATTGTTTCTAACTTGGTGTTGTTTACTTAAACAAATATCTATCAAGTTTATAGTAATGAAAATTATGTTGATTTCAGAATGACTACTAGAGAATCTTTCTCTAACATCATAACATAACAACGTCATAACATGTTTGGAGTGTAGTGCAAAACTGCAAACTGAACTTTATCTGGGAGAGTGAAAGTGATTTTTCCAAAAACATATTATATTTGTTGAAATGTTTAGAAACAAAATCGCGATAGCGGGATAGGCGTTTCGTTTCTTCGCTGTTTGTCAATTAAAAAGTACTCTGTGCTATTTGTTTTTGTTTTGAAGACGCGAGTCTAGTTAATTATTTGTTTTTGTTTTGAAGACGCGAGTCTAGTTAATTATAATGTGGCGTAAAGAAAAAACACAATATGGTGTCCTCAAAATATTAAAAGAGTGGATATATTGAATCTCCAGTGGAATGGAGAAAACTAAACCGTTTTAATTTAAATGATTAAGTATTTATATTTGTTTCGTATTCCGATAAAGTTGCTTCGTGGTCATGAAAACGAAAAGATGGAGTTTTTCTGACAAAAACACAGACTGTATTTTATCAAACCAAGGCAATTGAAAGATTCAACATTTAGGGACTTACATCTTCGTAAATCATCGAGAATACTAAAAGTCATTTAATCCGACATATTTGCATAAATTAAGAGAATTATTCACAAAACGAGTTGAATATAAAACCGGACACCAATGACCATAATGTCAGGCGGTAAATAAGGCGATTATTTCATATAATAAAGAACAGCAAGTCCTCTATGTTGGATACATAGATAGTGGATCTCCGGCAATTAACACAAACAACAAATAAAATTGAACATTCCATTGTACTGATAATATTCCGTCAATAAACATCTCTGACGTCACCGTTTTATTCCGACTGTGTGATTCGCGGCAAGGATATCACATTTCATGGAACAGCTTACATCACTTACGATCACTAACATGTATACACCAAGCAATATTTAGAATATGACAGGATCGGTAAACCTATGGATTCAAAAATCCACTCGGTGTGACAACATACAATTTCATTCAATAATTAAGGAGAAAACCGCTTTTGGAATTAGCTAACTGTATACATATTTTTGCTCGTGACTGTACTTAATCTAAATAATCAGCCTATGATGTTCCCACTGCTGGGACACAGATCTCCTTTCTAAGAGAAGGTGTGGGCCATAATCCACCACCATTGCAGGTTGTCGGATGTCATACGTCTCCGAATTTTTAGTTCTAGGACATGGCAGTTTCCTCATGATGTTTTCCTTCAACATTTTGAGAGCGTGTTGAAATTAAATACACAGAGTAAAGCGCCTGCTTGGGTTCGAACTCACGACCTACAACACGTACCCGATACCACTGGGTCAGCACTGCTCTAGACTACAATGTCTAATTGGATCTAATCTGACATTGGGAAAACCCTATGATACGACTACGACTAATGATATATTATTGTACGTTTTCGCACAAGTATATGAACAGTCAGTCCTCCACTCTTCCGAACTGAATTATTATTCCACAACGCTATGAGCTATTCTCGTAAACCTGGACAGAAGAATTCTTCTTCTTTTGTGTCGGCGCGATCTTTACGAGAATATTAATTCCGTCGTAACAACATAAATATACGTTGGCAGTTAGGTAGTTCAGGAGGATTGTCCAAAATGGTTACGGCTGCCCCGGAACAGAAAGGGCTAAGGAAGTAACATGGATGGGTTTTAGTCAGTAAGAGTCTGACACTCCCTTCCGCTCCACCCAGAGCAGGAGGAATCATTTGATGATTTCCCCCCCTTAAAAAAAAGCTGTTAGATAGTGCACCTAACTGCCCAAGATGCGTCAGGGTCTGACGAAGGTCTAAGCTTGAGTACCATCACTCGTGGAGACACATTACTATAATGGAAAGACATCCGCCGACAATAATTCTTACTAGTTGAAAAATATATACTTACAAGGTGTTAAAAAATTTACTCTAAGAATATGGTGAGAGCATTGTACATATCGTTACGAACTACTTTTACTATGGGATGAACCATGAAATCACGAAAAAAATATGAGGTGTTATACACATTTTATTGAGTTACGTGTGCATAAATGTAAATATGTACGTGTATATAACTTACCGATATCTCCTAAAATCATCAACTGCCTCCCTGAACAGCGTCACAGCGAGTACAAAGCATAGTGGTCCCCAATACGTGTAGAGATACCCGATACGTATGCTGGGAATGAACTGACTGACAGCCATCACTAAGAAGTACAGGTTCAAGAAGAAACGGAACTGCTCGAACAGCACCAGCGGTAGGAATGTGAGGATGTTGTATTTCTGGAAGTAAAATTGATAAGTCAACTTATTGCTCATAGGAACAATAGGAGCTAAGATGATTTACATTTAGGCTTTCATGTATGTACCAAAAACGCTAAACGAGTTTAAAACGCCATTCTGTTTCTGCCTGTCGTTTGAAGATGACGGAGACAGAAAAAATGTATACCTGGCGCTGAACGTATTTAGTGATTGATGCTGCAAGCGGGCCAAAATGGTCACCAGCGCCTGAATCAGCGACACTGAGGAGTTTGAAGTTGTGTTGCTTCTACTGTTATGTCCTATGCTCCGTTACTTCATCGTCTTTTATTTCTTTCAAATGGGAGTTTTCTGATATTACATAATATGGCATACATTAATTACATATATTATAGGTCCTTCTAAAGGTACGGACCAATTCAAACTTTATAGCGGGTCGGAAATAGAAGCCAGTCGCTTCGCAGTAACAAACTTAATGGGTCATCTGGGTCCTACGTGTTCCACGCACGCCTCAAAGAGATGTCAGCATATGAAGGGGCCCGTTAGGGCCTGCCGGGTAAGCGGGATTGTCCAAAAGGGTTACCGCTACCCCGGAACATAAAGGGCTACGGAAGGAACATGGATGGGTTTTAGTCAGTAAAACTCTGACACACCCTTCCGCTCCACCCAGAGCGGGAGGAGTCATTTGATGACTTCGCACCCTCAAAAAAGCGGGGGTGAGGGGTGTTATTCTGCGCAACGAGTAGCTCACTTCAGAACGGCCATAAAGTTTGATGCGTACATGAACTAAAATACATTTATTGTTTGAACTGTCGTGTATAATCTCATATTCTTTCATCCCAAAGTGTCATCTGCAGCACCAAGGAACTCCGCAAACTGTTTTAAGCCTCTGTACGAAGTCTTGAGACATCTAAGACACTATAATTGATACTAGAAGATTAATCAAAACCAAGTTTGGTCAGAAACCGAGCGATAAGATTATTTATAGGTCATGCTTACAAACACAAGAATACAATGTTAGGAATACATTGCAACAACAATGGCGCGCGATTGTGATTGGCTAATGTTAGAATACAATGGGCGATCATTGTTGCAAGAGTGATACGCGCAAGCGCTGTCGAATCACTTCTCGTTACAAACTGAGGAGAGCTAGCGCTAGACTACAATTTATCGATCGGTAAAACCGGTAACAATGGTGTTACTACTAATGAAATGATTTAAAAAAACTTGCTTAATATCACTCCTGTAATCTCCGACGGGTTAGGAAATATGTACTGTACCCATCATCTGCCTAGCCTTTAACCAACTATGTTGGGGTCGGCTTCCAGACTAACCGGATGCAGCTGAATACCAGTATTTTACATGGAGCGACTGCCTATCTGACCTCCACAACCCAGTAACTGCGCAATACGATACCCCTTGGTGAGACTGGCTGTCAGATTTTCGGGCTTCTGACGACACGTAACGATTATCAAAGATGCACAAATGACAGCCGGGACCAACGGCTTACCGCGGTATGTAAAGATGGTCACCATCTTTACACGGTCAACCCCGGCAAGCGTAGCTTAACCTAGTGGATCAACCTGTGCGGCTGTTAGTATTTAGGGACGAGCTCCTCCTCCATGTGTACTGTATCCAGACACCTACATTTCGCCAGTCATATTTACGTCCTATGTAATACCCAGAGACTATAAAAAAAATATAAGTCCAGGAAAATTTGGAATCAATTTGGATGTTTTTTGGAAGGCGAATTTCCCTTACCTATCGCGCGAAATGGTTTAAATATGCTTTGTCTGATAGGTACTAATTCCGTATCGGTCAGGATACAAATAGAGTACCGAGATGACAAATAAGGAAGAAAATGACATGTTGCGCCGACCCCAAATAAATTGGTCTAAGCACAGGAGAATGACACAGCGTATTTCAAACGTTATCACTACATAGTTTAAAGCAAAGTCGCTTCCCGCGTCTGTCCTCATATCTGTATGTATGTATGCTTAGATCTTTAAAACTACACAACGGAATTTTACAAAAAAAATTAAAATAGATAGAATGATTCAAGAGGAAGGTTTATATGTATTAATTTAACGCGTGCGAAGCCGCGGGCATAAGCTAGTACCGTTATAAAACTATTTTATGTTCAAATTCCATCTAAAGATGATTAATAGATGTTATTATAGAGATAAATAATAATTATGTTTTCATCTAATAGAGTACAGACGCCAGCACATCAAGCTATCCCTAACTGTCAAATTTTCTTAATTAAAAATGAACCTTATATCTTTGCAATAAAGTTGAAATACTATCAAAGAAATTTGACAGATTGTGGTAACTTGATGTGCTGGCCTCTGTACATATTGTTCTTTGTTTAATACACTATGCCACGCATTTGCGTGAGATAATTATAATATAATATATATAAGTCCCTAATGATTCAACTAAGGAAAAGTATGTTCTTGTGCCTATTAAACTTTGTTATTCCCGGTTTCACTAACAATAGGCAATACCTACATTAACGCTTAAATATTACTGCACTGTATACATGATGTGACCTAGTGTTACGAGTATATGTATAAAACTGGCTTTAGTCTATTCACTGACGACAGTAGTACGACGATAGTATAGGCAGCAGAACTTTACCTATTTATAAACTAAATGTCTGAGAGATATTTCTCAACAGCATGTGAAGCTAAGTGAGAGGCCTTTTTTTTTTTTAAGGCTTGGAAATCATCCAATGACTGCTCCCGCTCTGGGTGGAGCGGAAGGGAGTGTCAGACTCTTACTGACTAAAACCCATCCATGTTAAGTCAGAGGCCTATGGGCAGCATAAAAACTCTGACACCAGGTTAGTCACTAACCATATGATAAGAAGAAGAAGAAGAATAAACTAAATTAGGTTTTTGGCATACCATATAATTTTTTAAAGTAAACTCCCTTGGTACGCACGTCTTATTTCCGGAATGGTACTTTCTCAAAGTGAGAATTGGTCCCAAATGTCATGACGGTGATAGTGGTGAATTGGTGATGATGATGACAATTGCAAAATTGAAAAAACGCAAGAAAATTTTCATTTCGCGGGCTACCTTTGCGCATCCATCTTAAGTCACGGGCGGTAACAGAGCTAGTTAAATAATAAAGTTACGCCATTGAACATAACTTTTACTTTGTGACCTCCTTGGCAACATTCACTGGTCTGTGCATATCACTTTCTAATAGTAAGACATTTCTTATTGGAGATTAGAACAATCTTACTGTAACAGATAATGAACAGATAAATAAATGTTTCAGATAAATATTATTACCAGTTATGATTTATTGACAAGTTTTTTTTTATAGATCTAGACTTAGAGCAACCATCTCCAATTAGTTTCATTGCAGGTCTGTTTTAAAAAATAATATTACTGTTGTGGTCTGTTTAATATTTTATTAAGTAATAAACAAATATCATGTATAAATTAATTAAAGGAAGAGAGAGTGAAAATTAATTTAATATTTTGATTTTTATGTGATGTCTGAGTACCATTTCCAGAAAAGACAAAGAGTGGGCTAAATTATATGACTCTCAAAATTTTCATTTAAATATTATTCATATTACAGTTTACATTCCGCACAAAATAATTTAGGGGTCTTGTCAGTAACAGGACAGCGGCACACCATTTAGTGACTCCTGTTCTACAGTCTAGTTGATTTAAGACTGTATAAAATCAATCAATAGAACATTTTGTTATGAGTTATTTTGAAATGAGTTATTCCAAATAAATTGTTAAAAATAAAAATCCTATTATTCTTCTTTTTCGTGTGGTTAGTGACTAAGCTGGTGTCAGAGTTTCTATGCTGCCCATGGGTCTCTGACATAGCTTCAATTCTTTTATGTATACATTTGGGTAATCCTACACAAAAAAAAACTAAGGTGTAAACCGTCAACATTAAAGCTGAAGTAAAACAACATTGTTGTCTATTCATCTCTTGCTTAGCAATGCTCCGTAAAAGTTCATGAAGGTTTTTAAAGACTCACACAAACAATTCATGAATGGAGAAATATAACAAAGGAATACCTCCTTTGTTATATTTCTCCAGACAAGAAAATCAAAACAAAACTGCTCATTGGTTCATATGTTAAGATAAAATCTTTTCTTGATTACAGCACTATTATGGCTCTCTGCCAAATAAATTTGGGGTAAGGGTGGAGGTGTAACATTATTAAGGTGCAAGTATTTTTTATGGAATACTATGAGACATTAATGGATTAACCAATTAACACAAACACTGCCAATATTTTTTGTGCTATTCTAAGTTCAGTGTCTTCAGCACACATACGTGTTCCTGGCAGCGTATGGGTTAAAGCATGTTAACGAAAGACTCTGTTAAAAGGTGAACTTGTAAAATACGTGGTTGAGCGATTGACTGCTGCGCAGCATGTTGCGGATTTGATTCCCGCACAGAACAAATATTTGTGCGACCTACAAGTATTTGTTCCGGGTCTAGGTGGTTTTCTGTCTATAATATGTATGTATTTACAAAAAAACAATGTATATAAGTAGTTTATCAGGCATCTCGTTACCATAACACAAGCATTAGGTTGCTTAGCTCAGGACTATACAGCATTGTGTGATATGTCCAAGGATATTATTATAAGATGATCTTGTGAATAATACTTAACTATTCGTATGGAGTTCCCTAACATGCGGTAGAAGTTGCCTGTTAGAAATCGACGTAAAGAAATACACTTATGCCTTATCCTTTCTCTCTCTCTGTCTCTTTAGTTTATGTTGGTGTGTGAGAGTGAGTATCGCAAAAGGAACTTTGTGTCCTACTAACTACACCTGTTTATTTAAATATTCTTAATAATGACCTAAAATAAAACAACAACTCTTATCAAATTTCATATGAGCTTCCATAAGATCACATTTCTTTGCATTCTCCTTGCAAGACTCAGTGCATTAGTAATTGTGTTTTGGTACTGTTCAAAAATTATTACTTATTTAACTCATGATTACAGTTATAAATAAGCCTAAAATTATTATTTAAGTAAGACATAACTGGCACAAAGTGATTGGAATTGCTATCTTGGTACTAGTCATTTAAATGAAAACTTTGATTAGAATGAAAATGCATCTTCATAGTGTATCTATGCAACACTAATTATGGCCTAATTACAGTTAATGATATTGATAAACTTAACAGTCATGTTAGGTTTTAATGCTTTACTCACGAGGACACAAAATACGTAGCCGATTGTTGAATATTCAAGGTATTTATGGCGTTTTTAAGTATAGAAATTGGCACTGACCTGATTACAGACATAGTTAGGCGGAAATTCCTCATCAGGAAGCTGTCCGAGATATATAGCTCGAGAACTCAACTTCTTCTTACGGAACCTCCAAAATTGTAACCTAGAAACAAGCGATTATAACATAATTTGTGCATAATTATTACGCCAAACAAAGAAAATTATTAAAAAAACGTTTACCTTGACCATAAGGATTTCTTTTTAGGTCTCGTCAGCAACGGTGTAGTCTCCATTTTAACAACACACTATGTAATACGTTGTTTTTTAACTGTTCACATTATATTAATATATTATGAATAAATTAAACTGTTTTTATCAAAGCACAAAAATAAACGCAGCTTATTCTAAACAAGTATACAAACACAAACCCTCTCAGTGACAGCGAGGCGTGAACTGTCATTTGTCAAAGTCTTAGTGTCATGTTTGGAGGAATAAGGAGGTCGATAGAGGTGTCCCAAACCTTGAATTACGGTTTCTATAACCCATAACCCTGACTGAATTGAGTGACGACACGGGACGATAATCCGAAATAGACATTGTTTTATATGCTTTGACAAACAAATTGTGTTTAAAAATTCAAACAAAATAGATAAATGAAAGTGTTTTTTAATAATATGGTAGGTAATGGTTTTCTTTCAATTATGATTTACTACCAAGTGGTAGACTATTGGAGGAGAGTGGTCACATTTAGTAGGTAAATAAATATGGCCGTGTGTGTAGTAGTGTCAGGGCGTGTTTAAAGACTTTATCCAGAGTTATTGCAATAATTAACGTCGAATTGACTTAAAAAATTACTATAAAATAGTTCTGGTGTTCTATCAGTGTTTTAAGTGAGAAATAATGAGTGTGTAAGTAATGACCAATTAGATCAATGACTTGGGATGGTGTACGGTGGTTGACATGTAGGGGAGTCGGGGCTTCGCTGCGTCGCGGTCGGTTCTCTCTCTCATCTGCGCTTGTTAGAAAGTAAGAAAAGATGTGTTTATAGTAATGTTTATTTGTACGTAGTTAGTAAAATTGCGGGCTCCTGTTAATTATTCCACGATTCTTGACGTCTAGTGCGAAGTTTTGTAATACACATTAAATGAGTTTGCAAAGGCTCTTATTAGATTGTGATGCGCCGCGACCGTCGGAGGCAGTGCGTCTGTTGTCTCTGTCGCGGCGGCCGGGCACACCTCCGTTGACCTATTTTCTGGTTATTGCATTCATATAACTATTTATGTCTTGGGGTGTAAAGTGGGCCGCCAGTTATGCATCGCGCATGCAATAATTCCTTTCGACCCTTGTCAGCCACTGTTACAGCATGTGAATCTGAGTTAATTGGTCATAAATAATTGAGTTACATATTAGAAGTGTAGAAAGTGATCTGACATTATCCTTTTAATTGATAAGTGTTATGCAAATGGGAAGTAATTGAAATGTTCTATTGTCACAGATATTGAATCAAGAGGACAGTGTGTTTAGTGGTCAGTGTTGTGTAGTTAAGATGGCATGGTATGTGCCGGCCAGGGGTTTGGGTTTGACAGCAGGGGACAAGACTGCAATATGATGGACTCGGATCTGCCACCTGGTAGTTGCAACTCTACTGGTCATCTGTCCACAATCGGATACCATACACTGCCGGGTAAGTGGCAAACCCTTACTTATTGTCATCCTAAAGTCAAGATGTTGACAGTAACTTTTTTAATTTGGAGTTCTAGTACGTAATTTGTTTTTATTTTGTATTAAAATAATTAGGTAATTACTTTAAATATTCGTCCTTCTTTTAACCACAATTGTTCCCTTCCTATGTAATTATCTAACCATGTAATTTACTTAATTACTTAGCCTTAATGCATTGATTATTTCCTTTAAAACATTTTATCATTATTTTGTGCGCACAAATCTTTTTTATTATAAGTACCTAATTGATCATTAATTTCCTCGTAAACTTCATTAATAATGACCATTTCGAATTTTCGTCCAACATACCTATGAGCTAGTTAAATTTTTCCTGTACTCTGTGTGATATCATAATGTAAACATTAAGACAGACACTTTTTGCATTAACAGTTTACTCTGATAAGGTTTATGATAAGACACTCAATCTTTAGTGATGTGATTTACTGTACACTATGATAATTTAATAAACATAGTGATAATTTTCTGTTGAGAATGAAGACATAGATTTTGTTATAGGTAAGTATTAATAAATTCATATAAACAAAAAAAGAAATACATTATTTTGAACTTCGTTTCTAACAATATTTTGATTGGCACATTGGTGTCTATCTTCCAATATTATTACCAAGTCTACCAAACAATTAATTTTATTTTTTATTATCTTAAAGCTGACAGTAACTAACATTTACTTTGAGCATGATGGGTCATAAATTGGGTCACAGATAAAGATAAAGCTTGAAGACATACTTCTTATCTTTATTGGACCATTTCATAACTTTCATATTGGTTTAAAAAAAAATTGGAAGTTCAAACCTCTAATAAGAATTATGTTTATTCATAAACTTTCCAATTTAAATAAATACTTCTTTTAATTAAATCAAATAATCTGGCTTTTTGATAGGGTGTAATTGAATTAAAAGTGCACCAATAAATCTGCTTAGCTTTTTTCCATGTTGGTGTCAGCTTCCAATCCAACCAGAGACAGCTGAATACCAGTATTTTACATGATAATTGTATAAAAAGTACATTACTCCTAATCGAATAGGTACAGGATATTATCCATAAATTGTTTTTTTTAAACTATTGGTAGTAATATCACATAGTTGTGCACTTTTAAGTTACATTTATGTCTTACTAGCTTCTTCCAGCCTCTTCAACTGCAGTGATGTCGGAAATTATCCCAACATACTTCTGGGTTAAAAAATATCCTATGTGTTGATCCAGGTCATATTCTATCTCTGTGCCTAATTTCATCCAGCTCGGTTTAGCCGTTTTAGTGTGAAGAAGTAACAAACATACAAACACACACACACACACACATAAACTTTTGCCTTCACTACATAGTATAAAACAAAGTCGCTTTCTCTGTCCCTATATCCCTATGTATGCTTAAATCTTTAAAACTACGCAACGGATTTTGATGCGGTTTTTTTTTTTTATAGATAGAGCGACATATATGCGGGCGACGCCGCGGGCGGAAGCTAGTATAATAATATATTAGTGTGTTAGTGTGAAAACAATGTATGAGTTTGGGGTATTTACATACATAAAACCACATAACATATAATTCTTTTTATAATGTGTGATGAATGAACTTTACCTTTATGTGAAGTCTATTCTAGTAGTGATTGTTTAATGACATCACCTACATAGATTAGTCAACAAAGTTTAAAGTTATTGCTTGAGCATGAAATTAACTATAGTTTGCTATTTGAACTCATTGTGACTAGCTGTTACTGCTGTTTTTACAAGAAAAAAATCGATTGTGGAGTGATATTTATTATTGTAAGTAATAAATATAACTGTTTTAAATTTTTTAGCGTAAGATTTGATAATTTTGAATGAATTAATTCATATCTCTTGCAAATAAAGATATAAAAAGCAGAAATATTCTCCACAGTATAATAGGTCAGTTGTACATACATTTACATCAATAATTATATATTCTTGTTTATTGTTTTTAAAGTAAATGTAAACAACAATGATAAGCATCTACATAAAGTGAAACCACTCGTTTATTAAGTGGCAATTAACATTGTAGTTAGTCAATGCTGTTCCCACCACTATACATGGATACTAAAATAATATTGTTAAATGGCAATGTGAGTGTAGTGATGTACAGCAGGTACACAACTTTTAACCCTTCGGGAAAACAGGCGTGATCACATCGTGCCTTTTCATCAATTCATTGGCATTGGCTCAATTTCATCCAAATCCGTTCAGCCGCCACGCCGGAACATACATCCAAACAAACAGACAAGCAGACAAAAATTCTAAAAACTATGTTCTCGTCATCAGACTCGTTCCCACACTTCGTAGCGATTACTTTTTTTTTATATTCAGTGTACAGTTCTGACTTATTTTATAACGTATAGAGTTTAAATGGCCAGGTTATATAAGTAAAGTTGGAAACCTATTTCGTAAAGCTATCTAGATATGCGCTTTCCTATGCTTTTACTGAGTCTTTCGGTCTTATTTCGACACCTTGTAATAAAGGTGCAGACAGAGCATTATCGAGACAGAGGTCTTGAATTAGACTCTTGAGATTTTGAATCTAGAAGCCGTCTTCGGTTCTGCATGAGCGGACCCCCGGTTAGAATGCCACCCGGCCTCTGTATGCAGGTCCGGGATTTCAGGTCGATTGCACTGTAATCCTTCTTGACCTCCGCTCATAACAGCACGAACTTTATCTCGGCGATTGCGAAATAGCATAAGAAAAATCTCATTGTTTCTCTTCTTACCAATCTGTATGTGGTTTCGAAAACGTTTATGTAGTGCTATCTGTCAAAATTAGTCTTCATCTATCCGAAATAACTTCATATTAAATCTACGTCACAATACAACGAAAGATCAATCTTGTTCCTAAGATCGCGTAATAAATTCCAGTGTTAATTCAATCTGAAGCTATAATAATGCATAAATAATGACAATTTGCCAGCTTGTTGTTGCCTAGGATTAGCGTCATAAACTCGAGTATTTTATGACAATATAAAATAGTATCACGGCCGATCTGAAGGCGTGATTCGTGTTTTAGCGTAACATTTATCGCTTAACGATCTTGACTTATCAACTAGAATATTATGAATAAAATATACCTACTGTCGTCCTTAGGTTGAACATGTTTCTGTAAGGATTTTTTTTTTTGACGGTGGGAACTCATTAAATGACTCGTCTCGCTCTGGGTGGAGCGGAAGGGAGTGTCAGACTCTTACTGACTAAACCCGTCCATGTTCCTTCCTTAGCCTATGTTGCGGGGTAACGGTAATCTTTTTGGGTCACCACAAAAAGTAAATAGAAATAAGTAAGTCTTTCAGAAACCATAGTTTATCTGGTGATCCTGGCTTACCCCTAATGTCTATCTCGATATCTATCTCGTAAACGACGATGTGGCCGACGATAGTGTACGCTTATCTTTACATAGTATCCCCGCCGCCTACCCCTCTGTATGCTTAGATCTTTTAAACTACACAACGGATTTTAATGCGGTTCTTATCAATAGATAGTGATTCAAGAGGAAGGTTTATACGTATAACTAGCTATCGTGCGATAGTGTCCACATTGCACCCGTAAGAAAGCAAGGCGGTTCGCTAGACTAAGGTAATCCAAATTAAGAATGAATACTTGGCTTCTCGACTCCTTGAAAACCTGTCTGAAATTCCTGCAACTTCGCTCTCTCACCATCGTAAATCCATTTCCTACAAAAGTCGACGACCCGTCCCATTTCCGGGCAAAGTTCAATTCGAACAACCCCGTGCACTCAGTACCTAACTTAAGTCTCTTGTTCGTCGTTTTAAACATGGTCCAGTGACCTTTCGATCAACCAGGCACTTGGGTGTGCCCGTTGTATGCATTGTAGAAAGGAGTAAGAAACACTTGATACGTGTGTGGTTCTGGTTAGGTGCTCGTGTCTTGTAGGTATTTGTCGAGCGCGTAAGCCTCAATAAATATCGCGGACTGTAACTAACCTCATTCGCGAAGATTGAACCTGCAAAGTGACTCGAGAATAATGTAATTGGTATCTGATCTATGTACCAAGGTACGCCACGCGCTTAGTTATTCTATTTCATAACTAAAGACTGTCGTCTCTCGTCTCTTGCAATATCTGTTATTCACAGGCAGAAAAATGAGAATCTGTCAGCATGCACAAGTACTATTGCATTTTTTTGCTAACTGTATTATTTCATAGATCTTTCGTTGGTCAGTTTCCGAGAACCTAGCTAAGTATTTCCAATTAAATATAAAAACAGTCTCCAAATAAGTTCTAAAAGCAGTAGTTCTTTATCTTCAATTTTAGCTGAAACGATGGGCAGTTGGAAGTAATGGTTTTAAATGTTAATGACCTATTCACGTCTCATTTCTATCTAAGACCGCCATAATGTCTTCCTTCCTTCTGTACTAATACCTATTCCTCCTCAGGACGTATGCACCACTCCGCCAGCACACCGGCGGGGGTGGATGGCGCCGGCGGTGGCTCCCGCACGCCCCCCGCGACCCCCAAGAAGGGCGGCAAGATGCTCGCCGTCAGGGTCCAGATGTTGGATGAGTCCATATCCATGTTCCAGATACAGGTGAGTCGAGGATCAACCAGATTTTGCTGTAAAAGAGATCAGAAAGAATTAGTTACTGAGAAGCCCAGCTTTTTAGGCTGGACATGACTTGGAATTGGTCCAAATATCACCAAATATTGGCGGAAAATATCAGTAAACTTCATAACTACGTTTTTCGACCATTCTCAACGGCATCACCTTTTGAACCATTCGAAATTTGAAGCTACAGCTATTCGAATTCCGAATTTAAATTATTGTAGAACAAAAGCGTTTAAGGCTATAAATAAAGCAATTATTTGATCACTGCTTACAATCATAAAGAGTTCTCATCAAATTATTATTGAAACTCAATAATCTGTGGTTTCGATTCAGGAGTGCGATAGTGACCGGTGTAGAATTGTAGATTATAAGTTCAATGAAATACATGTTGATATTTCAGCTCTCGTTATTATATAGTCAGAAAATGGCTGCCGCATATCAGTGCTTTTGAACGCACATATTTATATATTAAATATAGCAGTACTAGAGCAGTACTGAAAATTAGAGCGGAAAATAGTTGCATAATGAATATACACAGAAAACTACTATGCTATTTACCTAGAAAACATTATTTCAGGGTATTCTGAATTAAGTTCGTAAATAACTGTACACGGGTTTCCTTGAAATTGAAGTAAGGCAGTCAGGAAATCGTTGTTTTCGTGTTTTCATTTTCAAGAAACTTTGAAAGCGTTCTAATTTAATTTCTCTTAAATTTAAAACCTTTAAAAGGTTGTAGAAAATGCACGACCTAGATATTTAAGCTTCTCCAAATAACAGACCTCTAAAACAAGGATATTAGTTCATACCCATTATTTTAGGCCCTTTGTGCGCGGTTTCTTTACAGTACACAACAACCTGCCATAGTAATCCATAAAACCCTGACGATAGTGCCGCCACACGACGTAGAAACCGTGCCGTAGAAAAACGTTTCTGGTGACAAGCTTCCATAGTTATCCATACAAAACTGACGATAGTGCTTTACACACGGCGTATAAACCGTGCCGTAGAAAAAACGTTTCTGGCGACAAGCTTCCATAGTAATCCATACAAAACTGAGTGTTTACACACGGCGTATAAACCGTGCCGTAGAAAAAACGTTTCTGGTGACAAGCTTCCATAGTAATCCATACAAAACTGAGTGTTTACACACGGCGTAGAAATCGTGCCGTAGAAAAAACGTTTCTGGCGACAAGCTTCCATAGTAATCCATACAAAACTGAGTGTTTACACACGGCGTATAAACCGTGCCGTAGAAAAAACGTTTCTGGTGACAAGCTTCCATAGTAATCCATACAAAACTGAGTGTTTACACACGGCGTATAAACCGTGCCGTAGAAAAAACGTTTCTGGTGACAAGCTTCCATAGTAATCCATACAAAACTGAGTGTTTACACACGGCGTATAAACCGTGCCGTAGAAAAAACGTTTCTGGTGACAAGCTTCCATAGTTATCCATACAAAACTGACGATAGTGCTTTACACACGGCGTAGAAATCGTGCCGTAGAAAAAACGTTTCTGGCGACAAGCTTCCATAGTGATCCATTCAATACTGACGAGTGACGACAGTTCGTACATACGACGAATAAACCAGGACAAAAAAACGTGTGTGTACACCGCTTTACACCCCAAAAATGTAGGCAAAAATTAGAACCTTTTTATTCGTAGTTTTATTTTTAGATGGCGGGATAGCCTGTTAAAATGTCCCGCTGGTAATGAATTTTTTATCAGCCGGCCTGTAGGTGATTATGAGGAAGTTCCTCACGCCTTGATAACGAGCTCCGGCGATGGGTTATTAATACTCCCTGAGTTGACATGAATATTGAATGTAATTTCGAAGCCAGCATCGTTGTAACATGTAGGAAGATAAATTGTTAAATTCTGAGGCTATCTTGGATCCGATTTATTTATTTAGATCATCTTTCTTTAATTTTGGAACATTTTACAGTATAGCAGTTTTATACGATAACTGTTACGCGGACTACTGTTATGTAACAATAAGCACACAATACATGCTATTCTCATAACGCTCATACCGGAAACTACGCACAAGTAAAAATAAAAACGAATTTTTGGCATGATATAATTTTCCTCGGGCTTGACGTAAATTTTCTCTTGAACCCAAAATTGCAATTGAACACAACAGCTCACGTGAAGTGAGCTGTCATTCCACTGACAGCTCATTTCGTGTGCACTTCATCTATGTTTTCACGGTGAGATTTGTACAGAATAGCACTACAGAAGACATTGACGTTCGATTAGATTGACAAAGTCGGAACAAACATCCCCTTACCGCCGGGGGCGAAAACGTTAGTTCCGCCTTTCCATATGTCCGTTTACTTATACAGCCTTTCGTTTTGCCCCTAAGGGATAACTCCCTTGAGGTCCCGTTGAGTTGCACCTTTCGAAAGAAATAGGTCAAATATATATCGTACTGTTAAACTGTATACATACATAACCTGTTAAGGAAAAGGCCGAAGAAATGGGTTGTCCAATACCGTTCTGAACTGTCCTTTCAGGGCAGTTCTGCGCCATTAATGTCTAAGAAAACGAATAAAACGCTACAATAGCATATATTGCAACTCCTATTAGCAGCTCATTAGAGAACTAACAATTCTTTATTACTCCTAATGATGTAAGCCCATTAAATTACGTTTATGGAAGTCATTAAGCACACCATTAATGTATTGACTACGTTTTCGTATGACTGAACGCGGGACAGCTAAAGTTGTAAATTCAGCCAATAAACAGAACATTTGCTTAATGAGCGGTGCGAAATTTCAAATGCGTGTAGTACCCGGCCTTAAATTTAAATGTTTAAGATCGATTTGCGAAAAGTTTACGAGGGAAGAAGACCAAGGAAACGATGGATGGATTGCGTGGAAGATCATATTATGACTAGAAAGGTGCATGCTTTGACGATGCCAAATAAATTGGGATGAGAACAGGTTGATGATGGTAATTTATAGGTCCAATTGGGTTTGATAGAGGGTCTTCTCCGTCACTATCTTTTTGACAGTCTCTCTCTGAAGATCGATGATTCATATTATAAGCATTTGATCTTCTTCTTCGTGTGGTTAGTGACTTACCTGGTGTCAGAGTTTAGCATTTGGTTACAGCATTGTGACATACTGTAAAGGTTTCCTGATTATTTTTTCGCGTGCTTAGATGTGTTGGTGCATAATAAAGGTGCTTAGTGTAGGCTCCTGTTAATTTTTGTTGGCAACTATTTTGAATTTAAAATGAGTCTTCCGTGTTTGGTGTGGCCTCTGTGCATAATGTAGCCGCAACCGCAAACCTTGCTTTTCGCCGTTATCTCCCAAAGGACATGCGTCATAGAATTTATAGTTTGAAGTTATTTATGTTTGTTACTCTGTACGTTGGATAAGTTGTTAATTTTAATGGCCAGGTAGCTGGGAAAGTAGTAGTTCTTGAAATTACAATTTGTTTTCATTTCATTAGGAGGTTTCCACAGTTAAAGCGTCTCAACGTTACCTAAGGGAGGTAGCTAGGTACTGACTTTGTCATAATAAGAAACTAGCTTTTGCACGCTGCTTCGCCCGCGTTAATTATAATTTGACAATCAATTCGAATGTATTCTCCTAGTTGTTCGTATACGTGTCTCCATCTATTATCATAAGAAAGTTTTTGTGGTTTTCCTTGGAAAAATAGCTTATTTTCGAGTTGAAACTGAATGAACAGAAACGGGCATAGGGCATATGCCCGTTTCTGTACACCTAAAAACGTATATGCCAAACTTCAAGATGATCGATTCAGTGGTTTAGGCGTGAAAAGGTAACAAACTCACAAACGTACTCTCGCATTTATAATATTAGTTAGGATTTTGAGATAACTTGAAAACTGTTCATCATCTTCTCTTTGAATTTTAGAGTTCTATATTATGCTTGCAAAACATAATTAGCCAATTAGTTGCAAAGCTTAATGAGCATGTCCATCATTTGAATGCTGTTGACATTTTGATGTTAAAATAACCTGAATTTTCCGTTGTGACCAGCGCTAATAACGTTTATTTCCCGCAATCGGCGTGGGGCCGACATATTGTCATGAGTAATTTGCCATAACAACATTTATGAAACAGCTATTCATCATGTATATTGGTCTCCCCACAGACAGATAACGAATGGCTCTGGTGAACTGGCAAAGGTTATAAAAATCACAAATCAAATTGAAACCATTTTTTGTTTCGCTTATTGTAGGCTGCTGCTATTTAAACAAATGGTAGTTTGAAAAGTTTTATTTTTATTTAGTCATCCATCATTCTCCTGCCCTTATCCCAATTGATTTCGGGTCGGGGCAACATGTCTCTTCCTTACATACTTCTCTATTAGTCGTCATCTCGGTAGTCACTTCCTTTCTAGCCATATCATCTTTCACACAATCCATCCATCGTTTCTTTGGTCTTCCTCCACTTGTATAGTTATCCACATTCATACTCGAAACTTTCCTGACAACATTTTCCTCATTCCTGCGCATAACATACCATGACAACCGATTTCCACATAACTTTTCAGTCACCGGTGTCACTTTTAGACTTCATCTTATACACTCATTCCGTATTCTATCCATTCATCCACACATTATATACTTACTAGCTGACCCGACAGACGATGTCCTGTCTTAACTGTGATACTTACCCTACCTACCTGCCTACCTACCTAGCTACCTACCCTACCTACCCTACCTACCTACCCTACCTACCCTAGCTACCCTACCTACCCTACCTACCCTACCTACCCACCCTACCTACACCAGCTACCTACCCTATCTACCTACCCTATCTACCTACCCTATCTACCTACCTACCCTACCCACCTACCCTACCTACCTACCCTACCTACCCACCCTTCCTACCCACCCTTCCTACCCTACCTACCCATCCTACCTACCTACCCTACCTACCCACCCTACCTACCCTACCTACCCACCCTACCTACCCACCCTACCTACCCTACCTACCCACCCTACCTACCCTACCTACCTACCTACCCTACCTACCCTACCTACCCTACCTACCTACCTACCTACCTACCTACCTACCTACCCTACCTACCTACCTACCCTACCTACCTACCCTACCTACCTACCCTACCTACCTACCCTACCTACCTACTCTACCCTACCTACCATATAAGAGGAAAATCAGCAGCTGATCGAAAAAAAAAAAATTTTTAAATGTATTCTGCGATTCAGGGCGGAGACAAATCCAACGAAACAAAAACCATGAAAATTGGTCCAGCAGATCTCGAGTTATAACGAAGGGAACAAACCCGTCTTTCTTTTATATATATAGAAGATATACTCATTCCGTATTCTATCCATCCATCCACACATTCCTCTCTCTCTCTTTTTCTTTTCGGTTCATTTATTTCTATTAAGAATCTTCCAATTGGCTATTTGACACGATCAATAATAAAATATGAAATCACATAGAAAAAAGACCGCTTGTCTTAAAAACTTCCATCACCGTACAGAAATTAAACATTATGCGACGATATTATTGTAAAATTGGATTTAATGTTAATAAGTATTCCATTTGATTCCAAAAATCTGTGACGTCACATTTCAATATTATTTTCGTACTTAATCACGTACAAATTCCGCGTTTTGACAGTTCATAAAAAGTAACTTTATTGACTGTCAAATACCCAATTTTAGTTTTGTCATCAGTTGTCAAACGATTTTCAAGATTTTTAATCCCTATCTCACCATAAATGGACCATTTCCTGCGTCATTTTCGAGCATTCATTGTCACTCTATCCACCTGATGTAATTAATCCCTTAGTCACATTTACGACACTGCCTATCTTACTGACATTATCTCTTAATGGCAATTACCAACACCCATGAGATGCGATTAGGTTTACTTATTTACTCGAAATATTAATTTCGTGGTGTGGAAGGAACTCTAAATTGTATGTTGTTTCAATATTTAGTATATTAAGTACATATATCACTTCAAAAATATCTATTTGTTTGGGAAAAACATTCTAAGAAGTGGTTTTAATAAGGTTCATTTTTAGTAATAAGACTGAAGGCGTTGAGAAAAAGGCCGCGTTCAAAAGCTGTCAGTGTCTTAATTTGTTAAGAAACATTGACACTGTTTGAAAGTGCTAATTGCGTTTCATTTTAAGCGCGGCGCCCATTCAAATTATCTGTATTTCCATGCCATAAGTTATACTTTAATTCGTCGCATAAAAAATACCTTGCCATGCCGTGCCGCCAATGGGCGCCGAGCCTTAGAGCGAACTTCACCAATTAAACTGTAAAAATACTGATACCGACAGCCTTTAAAAGGGGTTATGTGCTGATCGCGTTCATGTTATTCATCGCCCTTAGTCATCAACAAACTGTTTCGGCCGCTGCATCCATACTAAATGGTTAGTCAATTTGCTATTGGTAAACATAACAGATATCTCGATTTTTTCGTGTTTAATGCAGCATTTTTTAGCTATTGGGAGCACGCAGTAGGGTTCGGGAAAAGAAGGTCGGCAGTTACGAAAAATCATCAAATGGGAAATCATCCAATGACTTCTCCCGCTCTGGGTGGAGCGAAAGGGAGTGCCAGACTCTTACTGACTAAAACCCATCACTGTTCCTTCCTTAGCCCTTTGTGTTCCGGGGTAGCGGTAACCCTTTCGGACAATCCCGCTTACCCGGCAACGAAAGTTAGGCTAGGATTACGCTTAGTCCGGAATGGTGTTTACTGAGAGCATGCCTAATTCCCTCTGTGTATACCTATTTATTCGAGTTGGGTTAAATCATTCTACTCTATTATGAGTCAGGTTGCGTTCGCCCGTTGAATGAATATAGAGGTAATAATAGGTAATTTGCACTAACAGCCAGGACGATAATCAAGCATCAGTGTTGCAATTTTGAAAATAATAGTCAAGTATGTGTGCAGAATGAAATATCGATGTCATTGTTCGTAAGGTGAGAAGCTCGTGGCTAAGTAATAACAGCCGCTCGGGTCGATCATCAGGTTAAGCTACGCTTGCCGGGGTTGGTCCGTGGATGGATGACCATTTTTCCTACATATTGAGACTCCTCCGTGCCTCGGAAAGCACGATAAGCTACGGATCTTTGACAGTCGTTACGGGTAGTCAGAAGCCCGAAATTCTGACAGCCAGTCTTACCAAGGGTTATCGTGTTACCCAGGTATTGGGTTGTGGAGCTCAGCTCAACGGTTAGAGTTGAATCGGACCCCAACATAGTTGGGAAAAGGCTAGGCCGATGATGTTCATAATAATTATGAACCCCACATAATTCACAAAGCTTTTAAAAATGCAGCTATAGAGTTACATTTCTCATTTTATATGGCTGCATTTCTCACAGTTTTTACTAATAATTCAGGAGTCTGCGCTGCCAACGACGACTATGGAAGTAGCAAAGTTTTGAGCCAACAAAATCTTATACTGTGCCATCGACACGA
Source organism: Hyppa rectilinea (assembly GCA_951799385.1). NCBI lineage: Eukaryota > Metazoa > Arthropoda > Insecta > Lepidoptera > Noctuidae > Hyppa > Hyppa rectilinea. Next base: position 4,558,307 of record OX637302.1, on the reverse strand, counting down.
CGAAAAAGAGGCTTTGAGGAACGAAAGGCGTTTTATTGGGAATAGTCTGTTTCAAAAGTTTTTATTATTTTTTTGTTTTGTTTTCTAGAATAGTTTTGAGAAAACCTAAAACTTATAATAGATAACTACACCACTACGTTGATGTAAGACCTATTCATCAAAAGGCTTTGAGGAACGAAAGGCGTTATATTGGGAATAGTCTGTTTCAAAAGTTTTTATTATTTTTTTGTTTTGTTTTCTAGAATAGTTTTGAGAAAACCTAAAACTTATAATAGATAACTACACCACTACGTTGATGTAAGACCTATTCATCAAAAGGCTTTGAGGAACGAAAGGCGTTATATTGGGAATAGTCTGTTTCAAAAGTTTTTATTATTTTTTTGTTTTGTTTTCTAGAATAGTTTTGAGAAAACCTAAAACTTATAATAGATAACTACACCACTACGTTGATGTAAGACCTATTCATCAAACCAGCTATTCATACGATTCAGTTCTGAAACAATGAACGCGGACGCGATCCGATGCCATTTTTCAATTATCTAGCGTCGGCCACTTCAACTTTGCCTCGCGCCAGTCGATCGTTATTCCGCCACTCTCCAAACTTTGACGACTCTTATCCTCCTCGAATTTTTAGAGGCGATGGAAAATGTGGCTGCCTGTGACGTAACTTCTTTTGAATTAACGATATTGAAAGGTTTTTCAGTCGTAAAAATATTCCTTCTCCAGTATCATAACAGAAGCAGCTTATTTTGGTCCCGTATCTTTAAAAAAGTCAAATCCAGGCTGCAGACACTTTATTTCGCCTAGGACGTTGCTTTGTAAATGTTTCTGTACATCCCTCACCCAATCTCGATTACGAACCATTGCCTTTTTCAATTTATTTTGTAAGAAATTCAAGCTATCTCGTTTTTTCTCTCTAGAGACTCACCTTTAAAGAGAACAAAGTTTATTCACGTAAAAAGTTGAATGTACGTAATTTTATTTAAAGTCCAACCAGCCCAACAGACTGAGAAAAAACAATTTTGACAAAAGACTGCACTTTAGTAAATGGATCGCATACGAAGGGGTGATTAGACTGTCAAGCCGTTATTGATTTGTGTCATCTGATACTCTCAGAATTGAAGTGCTTGGTAGGTCAGCGCGAGAGTCAATATTACGATAATGATGGGTAGCTTCTATAGATTTTATAAGAGGCTTGCGAAACATGAACTCGTGGCAAAGAAAGCTGAAACAGCTACATCGGCTTTTACTTAATTAGCCCAAACTTGCAATGGTCCCGTTCTAAACCAAAATCTCTCTACATGTCTCTAGAGAGCCAGTACTCAACATTAACTAGGCTTACTTTGGGTCCAATACCCGTTTTCGTTCCTTGGAATTGAACTGAAATTCGACAAGGATGTACTTACAAGTTTCTATTAGTAATAATAGAAACTTGTAAGTACATCCTTGTCGAAATTCAGTATTTAATTAAACGTTAATTTCAATTATCGTTCAAATCTTGAAGTTAATTAAAATTAATTGCATGAAGGTTGTGGGGAAAATCGCTGGGACGTCTCAGATCCGCTTTCAGTTCGCATTTCCTTTTCAATCAGACTAGACTAAATGTATGATTGCGTTTCAGCTAATTCAATTAACGTTTGCAAACCTAATTAGTTATTAATTTCTTGCAACATAACACGAAGTCCATTAGTAACTGACAGTTATATCGTGTAGTCACGATATCTAAAGCGATTTGGCGATCAATACTGTTCCGCTTTTTGCACTTATTTCAGCAATAACTACTATGTATCGACCAGTTTCAGGACCAGTTTATTTTCTGTCATTATTGTCTTGTTCACTATAGTACATTTTTCGGCGTCTAGTACAGTTTTCCCCAAAGTGGGCGATAACGTCCCCTTGTGGGCGCTGCAAGCCTTAAGGACGGCAGTAAGAGATCCAGAAAAAATGGGCGTTTTGTAGAGGCTTAGGGCGATTTGTAATTTGAAAAAATGGGGTCGCTAAAAATATTTTGTTCCTAAAGTAGACAAAATAAGTTTGGGAACCCCTGGTCTAGTATATTATTTACAGGTCATTAGGACTATAATTGAGATCACCCGTTTTGAAATAAACATGTTTAATCTGGGTAGGTTTAACCCCTCATAACTTGCCCACTATAACATGAGAATGTATACCGCCATCAGCAGACTGTAGTATGACATAAACACATTAATTACCATGAATGCCGAGCTATTCTGACATCACTTTCAGATGCAAAACAAACCGCTACTAACGACAGCACAATAATTAACGAGACTACATTAATGATGTTACGTCTTCTAAAGGTCATAGTTTAAATAGTTGCAAGGTCTTTAAATGCTCGGAAAAGAGCTAATTGCCCTCGTAAATATCACCCCCGGTGACCTATCACACTGGATTAGCATTCACGATACATTAAGCGCGGTCTAACTAATTTTGCACGCTGTCATGCGTTGGCTTGGGGTGCGAAACGGGCGAAGCTAATATCCCAAAGTGCATTACGTAGTTAGGGATACGTCAGTCATAGTTTGTGGGTTTGTTGGAATGCAGTTCCGACTGTTTGTAGCAGGGGTTCCCAAACGTATTGTTTACTGCTCACTTTGAGAATAAATCATTTTTACAGCGCCCCCATTTTTCACCTACTTAAAAACCACTATCTAGTTGAAATTACAAATCGCCCTCTAAGCCTCTACACAAACCTCCCATTTTCTAGGTCTCTTTCTGCCACCATTTAGGCCTGCAGCGCCCACGTGGGCGATAACGCCCCCTGCGTTATCGCCCACTGAAAGGCTGGTCTATAGTATGGCGATCCTGGAAATATTTTTAATATTCCGTCAATGTCAACGGTGGTGTAACTAACAGTAATAATTTATGCAGTTGCTTGTATAAGTAACACTATAGTCTATAAGTCTCAAGGCGGATTTCACCAATGAAACTGAACGTGATCAACACTTAGTCACTTATGGTCCGTTACGGACTGTCAGTGTCATTATTATCGGTGCAATATTAACACTGACAGGTCTTTCTATCGTCTAAAATGTCAATCTACTGATTTGTCAATGAAACTCCTTGCTTTCGTACAAAGTATGTTATGTTCAATATTGTCACCGTAAGCGTTCACAAGTTTATAGTATATACAGGTTCTAGCTCCTTGAAATTAAAACCTCTTTGCTCTGCAGAAGCAAAATAAATAATATTCATTCTTTCTGAATTGGATAAATATAATTCTCATTTCCATCCATTTGTATTTCGAATCTCTAATCAATGCTAATTTGAAATTCTATGAGAATTCCTCTGGAGCTCGTTTATTGTTTTCCTTTCAAAGTGATATGAAAACTGTCGAACGAATTGAACCTAAAAGCCCTCCATAGCTTTTTCTCACACAAATTGTAGTTTCATTCAAGAATTTGCGCGTGTAAGCAATTGACATTAATGCGAGTAGAATTTACGCAGCACTTCGATACGACATTCACTGGCTAGGATAATGGTTTAACGACGCTTTTATTGTCACATGACATCCTTTGTGCGTCAGTAATCACTGTAGCCTGTCCAGACTAACGTATGATCGTGCGTATTGTTAGTGTATGTCAGTGAACTGGTGCACACACCCTCATCTGTAGACAAGAATTTGGGGATGATGGTGCTTTATTTTATGCGAAGCTCTCTGGTTGCGTCCACCAATGGCCCGTACTCTGTGCATTGTGGTTGTGGGAGTTACATGTGCCTAAAGAAAAAACTTTCGTCTTTGAGTCTATGCGTTCGGAAACTTTGCTAGCCTGGATTTCTTCTCAAAAAGTCAACCTTAACTCGACAGATTAGGAGGATTATTTTAGTAACTGACCTTACTTAAACAATAGTAAAGCGTGGTAATGCAATATGTACTACTCTGACGGATGGTTCATTCGTAGTTCAAGTATCGTCCGACCTGGAACCTCATAGTGTAATAAAAAGTAGTATGTCCTGGGCCCCAAGTCTGCTATTTTTAATAAATTCGTCATTCCAACACGATCCTATTGTCATTTTGCTAAAAGTTCGTAATCTGCAAATTTATAATGGTCGATCATTGATCGGTCAATGGTCTCGTAATAGAATTGTGTCATAATGACATTGTCGTATTGCCATTATTATAAAAACCGTTGGTAGAAATGATTTCCTAAAAACTACTAAGAAAATTTGAACATTCATTCCAGGTTTCATTTATATATATTTTTACATATTATCTATTAGTGTTATAAGTAATCTGAAGTAGTAAGAAGTTCGTCAATAGCAAAAAAACATTAAATTTATGTGCAACGCGGATAAAATATGTGAAACTATACAACTCAATATTTTATCTGTTTAGCTGTCAAAGTCAAATGTGACATTACTGCTTACTGACGTTTTATCTGTTTTTATTTATGTTAAATGAATGATGATTACATTACATTAAAATATAGTAAATGGCTATATATTTTATTTAATGCCTCTAACTTCATTAATTGTTCTTGATTTGTGAAACATTATGGATATAACTCTGTCCAATAAAATTTTGGTAGGACCCTGATGCATAAAATGCAAGTGCTATTAGAATCTGCAATAAAAAATTACGATTAATCAACTTATTTCGTGTTTATAGCTATAGAATAATAAATCATTGACAAATTCAGTTTTCTCACCTTCATTTCTGCCGATACGCTATCGTTTCACTTTTCGTCTGGCCATAATGGTAATGACTTCTTCAATTAACTTCCTTACTGAGTCCTTTTCCAGTCATTATATATTCCACAAACACAATACTAGTAACTTGTTAACCGACGGGCCAATCGACGTTGTTTGGATTCCCTGCATCTTCTTTCTCTAGCATCCACTGCGTTAGCTAGTTCCAAGATGTTAGATCGCACTGAATGCATCTTGAATGCAATATTACTCCACAAACACGATTTAAATGCAAAAACTTTATGGACGCACAGTATTGCACGTATTTAAAAGCTATGACTGCACAATGACGTTGGAATGGTAGTTCAATGATCAAAGGAACTGTCAAAATTTTAGCAGATTACGCTTAAGTCTGACATTCAACTGTCATTACGTACGGGATTACCAATTTATGCGATTTCTTTCAATGGTGTGTCAGTGGTTGACCATTGGAAAGTCATAATGACGCCATTATATTAGTAGATTACGAAACTTGTCAAAATCAACAATTTTGAAATCAATGATCGACCATTCTGACACTATTGTAATAGCAGACTTGAGCCCCAGGTAGATACTTACAACCTCAATAGAATATTCTTCTTCATCTACTTCATTATAATATTTTGATGAGGGGTTTATTGTGCGGGTGACTTAAACTCTGAAATGTCGTATAAGTCCCATAGGTTCATAAGCGTAATTCGTTGAAACCGTTGAGCTCTTTCTTGCAAACGGCTTCTAGTAGGCGAACATTTGAAGGGTTAAGACCGCTTCTACTGAAATCCCGGGGTGGCCTATTTGTGATATGAGAACTCAGGTTTGTTGCGAAATAAGCGAATTGCGGCAACGCTCAAGTAATTTTGATAGCCCGGAAAATTCTGGCTTATTGCCATCACGAGAAGTGGCAACGAATTTTAAACAGTTATCGCTTTGTGCCGGAATTGTATGGCAATATTTTTTTAACTTAGTGTTCATAAAGTTTAAGCGCCTTCCCTAAGGGTTGCTAAGGCTTTGTTTGAAATGATTGGCATATTTGCTAAGTGTGTTACCACTTAGCAAATTGGCCGAACGAACTTCAGGAAGTATGCCAATCATTTCAAACAAAGCCTTAGCAACCCTTAGGGAAGGCGCTTTATTTCTCGTAGTCGTCAAAAAGTAGAAATGATAAATGAAATGAAATTGTTTATTCTGTTAATAGGATATCGGAATCAGTTTAACACGTCATTTTATCTTATCCTCCATTCTATTTTTTTTTTAAGTAAGTAAATTAGTTTTTTTTTAATAGCTTTCCTATCTGACTACTTTTTTTAAGTAAGTAAATTAGTTTTTTTTTTAATAGCTTTCCTATCATCTGACTACTTTTTTTAAGTAAGTAAATTAGTTTTTTTTTAATAGCTTTCCTATCTGACTACTTCGAGAAGAAAGGCCGAAACAAACTCAGAGTTCAGAGTCTTTTTTAAAGCCCAGACAATCTTGGTCAGATCATGTGAGGGCCATGTAGGTCCATGTCTTCATGCAAGTTGGACCTGAATCAATGTTTCGTAGTTTATTGAAACTGTAGTCAATTTTTTTTAATGTCACATATGAACTCCGTTTAGGGATCCAAAAAATATTCTAAACAAAAAGGTCGCCTAAATACTCTTTACTGCTACAAATACACACATCAAAAGTGTCTAGGGATCAACATATATTTTTGCAATAACTTTTCTCTTGATTGATATTAATTTAAATTTTCTTTAAGGATTCATCAAATAAAGTGTTTTCGTTTGTCACAGTAACGATAAACCAAGTCACCTTTGCATTAATAAAGAAATTTGCCATTTTCCTAATAAAGGGATTTTTGACATTTGAACCACTAACATTAAAGTTCGAAAAAAAGACTGAAATAACAGTTTTCTTTAAAAATTTTTTGCACTTGTAGAGGAACGCAAACTCTACAAGTGCAAATCGGTCCCTTATTTCAGTTAATGCATGATAATGCACGACCGCACACCGCAAGAGTTGTAAGACAGACTCTCGCCGCAGCTAACATCAATGTCCTGCCCTGGCCTGCTCAGTCGCCAGACTTGAACCCGAAAAATTCATTGAGATAGAGCACTGAACCTTTTATTCGTTTTTAGTTTTGAGAAAATTAAGCAACCATTCGTTACAGTTTAGACATTGATAGTTGACTAAAGAATGTTAAGAGGAGCTCGTAGCTATGTAATAACAGCCGCACGGATCGATCATCAGGTTAAGCTACGCTTTCCGGGGTTGGTCCATGGATGGGCGACTATCTTCACATATCGAAACTCCTCCGTGCCTCGAAAGGCACGTTAAGGTGTTCGTTCCGGCTGTCATTTGTGAATTTTTGATAGTCACGGCTCGGGTACCGTATTTCCAAGGGGTATCGTATTACCCAAGTTCTGGATTGTGGAGGTCAGACAGGCGGTTGCTCCATGTAAAATATTGGTATTCAACTGCATCCGGTTAGACTGGAAGCTGACCCCAACATAGGGAAAAAGCTAGGCCGATGATGAGTTGACTAAAGAATGTTAAATTCTGTTCTTAACACATCGCACTAAACTGATTTCCAAGGCTTGAATTTCGGTTGCTTTTCAAAAATGTTCTTGCCGGACGTAATAAATGGGTTTTCCAAGAAAATATATCGAATATTCGAAATAGAATACAATGATGTATTTTGCGAGTTAACCCATCGCTCATTTACAGCAGACACTTGTGTGACATCACTGATTCCTCACGTGTAGGTAGCTGATAAGTATTTATTTTGCACTTGCATAACCGCTTAGACGTAACGGAGTATTTGTCCTCAGTATCTTTTCTGATAACGTCAGACTCCTTATTTAAACTCTCAGAAGCAATTTGAATTCTAAAATGGATAGCATTGCCACCGGTAAATATGTTCGTTTTTATTTAAACTGTGTCTCTTCCATATTTCCATTACTGTGTGGCAATGGAATGAAAACACTCAATGTATCAGCTGTTTATTTTCCCGCGCAAGTCGTAACCGTTGAATGGAGGATAACGATGGGTTGCCCGTTGAAAGGGCTGCAGCTTACGGGTCGGAATATGGCATCATGTTCTATGGAGAGTGGTTTTGAATGGCTTAAGTTGGCTGTGAGTAGTTGGATGAAAAGATTGATAAATATAACAAGTTAACAACATTGTAAGCTTTACATAAACACCAATATTCTCTTAGTGGTATCCGATAGAAAGTTCATATAAATAAAGTGTTGATTTATCAAAACTAGGTATTGAAATATATTGAAAACATTTAGTTGTAAGAAAACTACATTGTCGATAGTACCTTTTATAACATTTACGTTGAGAAAACAATCAACAATCGCGTGCAGCGATACAATACAACCGACATACGTAAAAGCAATTTGTCCCAGTACACAAGTACTTTCTACAAGCTCATTATAATAATAATATCCTGTTTGCACTACTAAAGGCTAGTACTCGCCACGGAAACCACGTTTTTGATGCACGCGACGAGCTAGCAAGCCTTGCAAGAGAACGTCGCGGAATTTTAATGCGTGATTTATTCGCTACATCCCTTGCTTTAGCTTCATTTTGTGAAGCCTTAAAACGTGCCCCGGATTTTTCAAACCTGATGTAAATTCGTGTATGTTTCAACACCGACCTAAATTGCTGAAGTGCTGCCTTCAGTGGCTTTCGGTGCTAAACAGATTCGAAATTCCAAAAATTCTTCAATATTTGTTTAAGGTTACATAAGCTAACTAAATTCTTTACCTTGCTGGAAGCGTGCATACCCTTAAATACCTATCAGAATTCAAGTCTAGTCCCAGATCGCTGTACAAGACAGCGCGGCATTGCGCAGTTTATGCGATAAGTACGATTTTGCCCCGTTTGTTGAGGCTGCACGAATTGTATTATGTAGACAGGTCGTCGCCGGGTCGTGTTCATGGTTCACGATTCTCATCGTTTTGGAACATTGTGGAAAATGTACGAGGAAGACACTTGAAGTGGGACAGACAATGTGGTATAGGATAAATCAATTATATATCTGTTATCTCTTTCTTCCGCCTTTTCAGTCTCTCAATGCTTAAAAACTAAATATAAAACTACTTCTTCCCATACGGCGAAAAACGAGCCCCTAATTAGTAAATCAGTAAATCGCCAGTATCATCTCATCATTGTGTTATATTTAAGTACAAAAATCTGGCGTGCCTAATGTGTTCGCCGTCCGCGTTCAATATTCCTAATAACTGAGTTGCCAAAGAACTGGTAAAAAAACTAAGATCGATTTAGGAATGAGATTGAGAAGGTAATTTCATTGAAACGGTTCGATCAATCGTTCTATCCGTCTAAAGGTCTAATTCAATCCAAGATCTTCCTCAATGTCCCGTAACTGATAAGGTTTCTGTCCCAAATGTACTAAATAAATGAAACAGAAAACATATCCATTGCTTCATATCTGTTTTCGGCAGCAAAACTTGTAATATCGCATTCTTTTACTCCATCTCTCAAGATATTGTTTTCTGGGTATACAATTTGGGTTACGTGTTCTAGACTTGACATTTTATGTTCTAGTATGTTGGAAAATTGATATCTTTGTATGTACATGAGGCTGACAAGAGTTGTAGTACTTTTGGAAATTGTGCTAGCGAAAGTGCAACATTCTTCTTTATTTTTCGGAAAAGGAACAAACATTGTTTTTCAATGTGAGGCCCATTCCATATCAGGTTATTTGCGTTCAGCAAAAGTTCAATTTCAAACGAGACATTGAAAAATGTACAGATAGAATTTCTACCACAAACTTGTTTGAAAACGAAAATCGAACTTCTGCAAACACGGACGAAATATTACAAAAGTATTTTAGTTTGAGTAAAATTTTATTGAATACTTTAGGCAGCTGTTTCGTGTCTTCGTGACATTTAGGAACTCATTGGAATTGTCTGGTTTAGAGAAACACTTATCAAACGCTTGGTACGTTTTTATTGAACTTATTATTGTCTTTTCTTAATGCAAGTATATAGTATAGTAAGTTCCTTCAACCTCCGGCGTCCTGGGCATCCTTTTCATTGGTTTGGAACGGCGGTGGTTAGGGACCTTTGTTTTAACCCCATTATAATGTCATATCTTGACCCCGCAGCATGTGTATCTAACAACAAAACTATTAATCTTCTCGTCATGATTGTTCTGATAAAAAATCGTGCGGCAGTCCCGTCGTGTTTAATCTGTGTTTGTGTCAACCCTTATCTGTGAACCGGCTGGCGTAACGCCAGAAATTTATCGTGGAACCCCTGAGCCAGGCAGTTTTGATTGCCTCAATGAGTCTATTGTTCTCTTGCCGTTTCCCGCACCAGGCAATATAGTGCAGCATTAGAAGGGAACGAATTTATGCTAATTTCATGAATTGTAACTTTAGATACAATTTGTTTCACCTGTTTATGTTTTGGTCGTTGAAATTGAATTCCGTAAATGTACACAATGTACCCTGTGGCTTGTGATAATATTTTTCGGGGGCGGAATGTTACAGTGACCTAAATACGAGAGGTGTTGTAGGCGCTGTTGCTTCGGTAATAATCGACGCCATGGCTGCTCGTGATTAATTGTTACGCCAATTAGCGCTCCATTACGCTGTTTCGGCTAATGAGGCTTTACATTGGCGGCGACAGTCAATGGTGTACGAATATTTTAAATTAATGGAAAGGCTAATTAGCTTGCTCTTAATTTATTCTTTTGTCTATTTCAGAAAAAAAATGTTATCAATTCATTGGTTGTCTAGTATTTTTAGTGAAGCATGAATATTTCTACGAGAAAAAATATAGTGACAGGAACATATTTTCCACATTTTGGGGAATATGCCAGACATTAACCTTACAGTGCACAATAAAGTATCTTAAATTAAAATAAAAAACTGCTAAAAATATCTCTTCGGTCCAACAAAAAATGAGATCTTTTTCGTGTAATATTCCGGAACGTGGTCGTGAAAGTGTCGCACCGTGACACGGGTCCCGGGTCCCGGGTTTCTTTACACACTTGACACGCTGCCACACTGCTCATGCTACATTCTTCTGACTGACTTATATATTTATTTTATTATTTTCTTTCACCTGATTTTGCGGATCACGCAAAGGTCACTTCCGTGGTTTGTGTTCCAATTTGGAAAGTTTATTGCGGAAGGTAGTAAGTGCTGTAACCCCAAGTTGCGCACTTTGGGTTACAGTTTTTAGTGCAGCGAAAGATATCAACAAAATAATAATAAGTACGTCATTTTTAACCGACTTCAAAAAGGAGGAGGTTCTCAATTCGGATGTTTGTATTTTTTTTTTTTTTATGTTTGTTCGCGCATAACTCCGTTGCTTGCCAACCGATTTGAAAAATTCTTTTTTTGTTGGAAAGGGTATACTTTCCACATGGTCCCATAAAATTTTTATCGAAATCGAATAAGCGGTTTTTGAAAATCAACAAAAATCTAAAAAAAACCTACTTAATATATGTGGACGATGTTCTAATAAGTTCCTATCACTGTAATTTACATACCAGGTAGTGGTAATAAAATTTGGGGGGGAGGGGGAGGGGGGTTGTGTAGGTAGGTACCACAACTAAAAAGTGAAAAATAAAAACTTTTTTACAAAAAATAAAACCGACTTCCAAAACAAACACTACAAAGTGACAAATAATTTTGATTTCGGAAGTCGGTGGCAAAAAATTAAAATACAAAACCGAAGACACCGACTTCCGACTTTATTTTTTGTAAAAAAGTTTTTGATTAACGTAGAGAGGTGTATCAATAGTACACCCAAAGGGGGATGCCAGGTCGCCATAGTAATTTAGGCCCACTGTGCACACATATAAAAAAACAATTATAATGATGGGAGGCAATTCCAATCATTAATTAGTAAAAGAAATGATATACCAAAAACTTTGCATTTCGAAGTTATTTAGATTCTTATATTTCATCCATATAAGGTTAGGTATATTTTAAATAAGTGAAAGATCACTTAATACATTATATAAATTTATTTATCAGCATAATTAGCATAGTCAAATAATACAAAATACACTGTAGGAAAATCAAAGTCCTTGTCCTGAAGGTGAGCTTGTTTACCTTGCCAACCCATTTACCTGGCCAACCCATCGTTGTATAAGACATTGAACTTCAGCGCATCTTCTTCGCATTCTGGATACATTTAAACCTCAGTTTAAACACAACGCAGATCACCACTTCCAGCAGTAGATGATGACTATTGTGAAAGACTAGGTCCAGAGTGAATACCGGGTCCGTCGCTCGAAGCGTCTAATATCAAATCCAAGTTATTGCCAGTGTCATGGTCGTCAGGTATAGGAGAATCATCAGATTCAGTATTCATTCATGGGTAAAATAAGTCAATTTAACCCGCAATAAATATTCACAAGCTGTCACAAGTTACAAGACAAGCAATGGTTTAGACATTTGACATTTACGTTATCCGCTAGCGCTGCCATACAAAATGTAAAAAAAGGTTGATCGATATTTGATTTTTTTGTATACACTAGAATCATCAAAGGTAGAAATAAAAATAATTATTAAAGAGTTTTTTGTGATTTATAATATTATGTTACGTTTGCTCGGAACAAAATGAACGGTGTTTAATGATAAATATTAAAGCAATGATGACTGATTATTCCGATTGTCAACATTTTTTTGTAACGGCAATATTTTGTAATGAACTTTTATTCAAGTTCAATAACTTTAGTCGTTTCAATATTTAATATTTTGAATAAATTGTGCTGACTTGCACAGAATAATGAATACGTGGAGGACATAAGAAAAAAAATAACATAAATTTTTTGAATGAAACCAATTTCTTGTGCGTCTCTGGGCCTAATTTTGGCATGGTCATTTGACAGCAATGATAGCCTAGTGGTGTAACCGTCGGACTGCCAAGTCACAGGTCTCGAGTTCGAACCCAAGGCACCTCTGATTTTACGGATTCATGTGCGTATTGTATAATTATCACTTGCTTAAAAATCGGTGAAGGAAGACACCGTGAGGAAACCAGCATGTCTGAGAGATATTTCTCAACAGCATGTGAAGCTAAGTCAGAGGCCCATGGGCGGCATAAAAAACTCTTGACACCAGGTTAGTTACTAACCACACGAAAAGAAGAAGACCCACATTTCGCCAGTTATGTTTAAGTCCCATGTTATAGGGGCAAGCCTATTGCCATCAACCAAACCAGACTTCCAGCTGCTACTGAGAAATTCCAGATAAAAACAGAAAAAACTTAAAACAGTATTATGTGCCTCACGGCTGCGGATTATGTAAGGTGTATTGGGAAAGGATATTGGGTAAAAAGAAGATTTTTTTAAAACCCAAACTTATGAGATTGAATTTCACAGAAGACCTAGTAAAGACATGCATCTATTTATAAAAGCATACGTAGTATAAAATAATAAAATATTTTCCTCTCTAACCATTCTTTAAATACATGAGCTCTATATGTCAAGGAACAAGGTATAAATTCCACTAGCACCGTTTGACGTCACAGCAAGAACCTTACGAGACCGTAAATAAACAGGAACGAAAATAAAACGGGTTGCCCTAATTGTTTACTTTAAGAATAGGGCGAGTTTTTATGGTCATGAGTTACCGAGAACTGCAACGTTATCGTTTTGTTAATTAAACGGGGTTTTTTTTTCACTGCGTATACTTTGCTTCCGGGGCAGTTATCAAATGTATTGGTGGAGCCAAAACTTCAGTAACAATAAACAGATAAGGGGAAGAAGAGGCAACAGGAGCAACATCTAACTCTCTCATACTAATATTATGAAGCTGAAGAGTTTGTTTGAACGCGCTGATCTCTGGAACTACTGGACCCAATTGAAAAAATATTTTTGTGTTGGATAGTCCCTTTAACGAGGAAGGCTATAGGCTATGTAACATCACGCTACAACCAATAGTAGACGAAAACAGGTGAAACCGCGCGGGAGCAGTTAGTGTGAAATAATACTAGGATTTTTTGTATAGTAAACTGAATAGGCAGTGGGCTGGCCATGTTTGTCGAAGGTCGGTGGAGCAGACAAGTTCTGGAGTGGAGACCGCCTATCGGCAGGCGTAGTGTGGGATTCTTCCTAAATAGATGGGCCGATGACTCAAGAAAGGATGGAACGAACTGGATGCTGAAGGCGGAGGATTGGGTGATGTAGCGCAGCCTGGGAGAGACCTTTAACCAGCAGTGGTCTGCGTTAGGCTGAGTTGATTGAATTTTGGATATTCCTTACTCTGGTCCAATAATCTCTTTCTAAAATGCTTTAATAATGGTCCTACAATCAAGCAGTGATTACTTCAGAAAGCCCAAGATAATCTGTTTTGTGTATTACGAGAGAAAAACTTGTTACGAATTCCATGTGAAAAGTTTATATGAGAGGTAGCAATCAGAGAGTGAAATATGTATTGGCATAACGTGGCCACTTCTTGTGCCAAGTATTAACCATGATCCCTGACTTACAATCAGTTTAGATTGGGTTAGCGGTTAGCCAGGCAGTTAATCATTGTTGACTATGACGTCTTGCTTGAGTTGAGAGATGGCAAGCCAAAATCTGTAAGTAAATGATCTATAATAAATCATGGACTTGTCTACCCTATGAAAAGTAGTCAATCTTATACGTCACAACACTTTTGCCGAACTTGACGGCTACAGACTAACATTTTTTTATTAAAATTGTATGGATCGCATTTTGACAGGGTTTCCCGACATAACTCTGAATAGAAGATATACTAAAGGAACTGCACGAAAACCATAAAACGATTTCGTATTTCCTTATCCAATCCATTCCTCTGTTTTTATGATGTCGTCAAACCATACCGAAAGGTTAGCTAGAAGGGCTCGTATAATTCATTTTTATATGTTTATCCCAATATCGAATATTTGCAGGAACTGCCAGAAACTTAGCAGTAATTGATCGGGAGCTTACTGTGTTATTTTCTATTTTCGTTGTATTAGTAGCCAGATCTTTGTCCAGCCAGTAAGTTGTACCATATTTTGAAATGTGTTTGGAAGACTGTATTTTAAAACTAGGAATATAAATCCAAGTTGGCTTAGCAGCCAAAACAAGGCTTTATAGTGAGTACAAAATCCTTGTCTATTACGGTCGGGCTAGCTCCGTATAGCTAGACAAAATACAGCTGGCATTATCTATCTCTGAGAGAAGATCGTAGATTCTGGTCATGTTTAGTGATATAAAAGTTTCAATTCTCCGATAGGCACGTCTTTGAACCCACATATACATCCATCCTGAAGTATAGGAAATAGGATTCGAGGTAAAAACATCCTTTGGGTTTTTTTTTGCAAAAACGTGTAACGTGCGTGAGGATTTTTTCCTCAGATCCTTGTCGTTCCCCTCAATATTTTTCCGAAGGGGTCTTGACCCTCTTTAATATTGTATTGGAGTAGACTAATGAAATAGAACGTAGTATTTCTTAAAAGTAAGAAATCATTTAATACTTCTGTATATAGTTACATATAGAAAACCTTTTAGTCGCTTGCGTCACATACTACTACTACTCAGAAATTGAGTATAAAATGCTGGCCTACAACTGGGTGCGTGCAATAATTCTCGGGTATTATATTTGAACTTTTCACAAGGAATTTCAGCTCCTACAATCTACATGTTATTCGAGACAAAGACATTCTCGCTTCATACTTCACATAAATATTTACTCGAGCAAATGACTATGGAATATCCAGTAAATTATTTTCCTTGTATTGCAAAACATCATTTAAGTGCGGTGCCGAAACTGACGTAATTCCACTACGAACTAATGATCATCTCCACTTATAGTTAACCTAACAAAGCAATGATGACGTAGTCCTAATTTGTAGTTCGCGATTCCATTAGTCATGCTTCTAAGCAAACTTGACCAAAATTGGTTGTTGTGTTAGTTTTGCTTGCAACCTACGCTTCGCTAATAACAACGTGTGGTCGATCCAATAATGGACTATGCTTGATGACTTTGTTTAACGTTAGTCTGTGCCTATTTTAAGTCACATTGTCCACAGTTTCGGCAAAGGTTACTAGGTGATGCTTCTTATCTACATTCAGATAGCTCAGCATTTTAAATTGTTTGCCTTTTTTAACAATATTATTTGGACAACTGCTGCTCTTTTTTTTTGTCTTCTTGTTACGGTCAATGATGGTGTTCTTTCCTCTCATCATAGCCAGAAATCACACATATCAGTGTCGAAAGTGTGGATGCTATATTTTAAGTTTATTTTTGAGCGTACCTCTGATGTAAAATGTTCTGTTACTGCATTCGGTACTATCCGTTACGGCTTGCTCCATTCACGTGCCCATTTTTACGAGTTGTAGGAAAACATTTTACGTGCACACCTTCCAGCAAAAATTTTGTTTGTATTTCATCTCTGAGGGATCAGATATATTCCAAGAGCATCATGTTTTCTGGAATGTCCAGATTTATATTGAAACATCAGAATTCAAAGCATGCATTCTTTGCGTTATGCTAAGCCAACCGATTTTCCAGTAGCCACTTATTGCAACATCCAAATAGGGTGGGCTATTTTTAACCGAAGACCAAACGACAGTTCTTGAATGTCATCATAATGCATACTAAATTGTCTAGCGCTTTAAATGAGCACTGCCGCTATGGGGGTGCTCACGGCCGTGGCTTCCTTCCGCACACTAAAAAAGATTATACGATAGTAACTTATTAGGCTAGACAGCCATTGTTATACCAGCTCGTAGCTACTAACTAATGTGTTGCCTGTTGGCACATTATTGGGGTAAACGGAAGAAATTTTTTGGAAAATGTTTCCGTAAGTTAACTGGGAGGTCTGATTTTACGGATTTATGTGCGTAGTGTATAATTATCACTTGCTTAAAAATCGGTGAAGGAAAACATCGTGAGGAAACCAGTATGTCTGAGAGATATTTTTCAACAGCATGTGAAGCTAAGTCAGAGGCCCATGGGCAGCATTAAAACTCTGACACCAGGTTAGTCACTAACCACACGAAAAGAAAGAAAGAACTGGGAGGTTGTTCAGTTTCTGTGATTGTATTATGTAAACGTTTGATGGAATTCCTTCATAGTCGAATTGCTAATTCGCAACACTTCGCTGACGTGAATTTTGCGATAAAACCGCTTCTACGTATCCTTTGTGTTTAGTATCAAATAGTTCAGGTCTGGTTGCTTTTTCTGTACTATTTTTCTCAACATATTAAGTTAAATCATGCTCTGCTGAACTGTCTACTCTACATGAATATACATTCAGTCAAAAAAGTATCGGGAATGGATGATTTGTTTATGGTTCCAAATTCAAATTTTTGTTTTTTTTGTAGTTGTTAGATTGGCACAACTGTTTTCCATTTTGGCGCGGAGTTTGAGTTGCATCTGTTATTTATATTAAATACAGTGCTGGTTTTAGTAATATCATATATAGTGTGTATTGCGAATTTCATAATGGACAAAAATATCGAACAAAGAGTTTGTCTTAAATTTTGCATCGCCAATGGAATTTCGTGTTCGGAGTCACTGAAAATGTTACAGAAGGCTTACGGTGAATCGACTTTATCATAAACTCGTGTTTATGAGTGGTTCAAAGCGTTCAAAAGCGGTCGAGATGTGATGGAAAATTTGCCTCGCTCTGGTAGGCCGTCAACGTCTGCAACTGAAGTTAACATCGCAAAAGTGAAGAAAATAGTGACTGAAAATCCCCATTCAACTCTGAGAGAGATAGCCGCCGAACTTTCTGTATCTCACGAGTCGATCCGTACCATTTTAACTAATCATTTGGGTATGAAACATGTTGCTGCTCGGCTAGTCCCAAAAGATCTAAATTTTCTCCAAAAACTCAATCGCATGAAAGTCGCTGAGGATATGCTAGAACGAGTCAGTTCGGATCCAACATTCATGAAACGCATTGTTACTGGTGACGAGACGTGGGTTTACGAGTTTGACATGCAAACTAGTCAACAAGCTTCGGAGTGGCGCCTTCCAACTGAACCGAAACCGAAAAAGGAGAATTCGCGGCGAGAACTGAACTCAATTCCGGAAGCAGCGTTTAAAAAATGTTCTGATGAATGGATTATTCGTTGGCGCAAGTGTATCGTTTCTAAAGGAGCATACTTTGAAGGTGATAAAATAAATTTGGATGAATAACAGACATTTTGTGTATTATTGATCTTTTCCCGGTACTTTCTTGACAGAGTAGTATGTTGGGGCAACGCATTATCCCTTGATCCCTTGGTTATGATTCCGTATTATAATATTCATCACCCTATTTCATTGTCACTCCTGTCTCATTTATATCCTACCTGTTGCCATCCTTACTCAACTATCTACAATTCCGTTTTAGAATGTAGTGAAGGTTCCATTAGCTTGATCTTCTTAAGGATTACGAGTAATTAAGGCGTGGCATGACCTTTGAGGAAAATAAAGATGTTTTTTGTTAGAGTTTATTATATTTTTGAGTATAATTATGTTTAATTGTTCCGGTTCTATCGAAGTAATTGGGTATTTAAAACACTACAAAGTGAAAAATAATTTTGATTTCGGAAGTCGGTGTCTTCGGTTTTGTATTTTCATTTTTCGCCACCGACTTCCGAAATCAAAATTATTTTTGACTTTGTAGTGTTTTTTTGGAAGTCGGTTTTATTTTTTGTAAAAAAGTTTTTATTTTTCACTTTTTAGTTGTGGTACCTACACAACCCCCCCCCCCCAATTTTAATACCACTACCTGGTATTTAAATTACAGTGACAGGAACTTATTAGAACATCGTCCACATTATTAAGGATTTTTTTTAGATTTTTGCTGATTTTACAAAAACCGCTTATCCGATTTCGATAAAAATTTAATGGGACCATTTGGGAAGTATACCCTTTCCAACAAAAAAAAAGAATTTTTCAAATCGGTTGGCAAGCACCGGAGTTATGCGCGAACAAACATAAAAAAAAATATATACAGTCGAATTGAGAACCTCCTCCTTTTTTAGAAGTCGGTTAAAAAGGGTAGTCAATAACGTTACTTTTTATGAACTGTCAAAACGCGGCATTTGTACGTGATTTATATGAACTTTAACATTGTGACGTCACAGACTTTTAGAATCAAATCGAATACTTATTAGCATTAAATGCAATTTAACAATTATATATCTTCGCATTATATTTAATTTCTGTACGGTGATGGAAGTTTTTATGACGAGCGATCTTTTTTCCATATGATTTCATATTTTATTTTTGACTGATTCAAATAGTAAATTGTCCTATCGCAATGGGGACGGGAATATTTGTTAACTCTTTAATAAAAACAGTATTTTTGCATTCAATTCACTTACCAACTGAAATTGCAATTAATATTCAAAAGCGAAATATATTACGGCTCTTGTTCACGCTAATTGGCTATGAGCAGGATCTACGCTACGTTATAGGGTGATACTAATCTAACCAATGTCAACCGAATAACCAATAACTGTTAATAATGTGGCCAGCGTTGGTCCCCTCGCACACGGTCCGACGCACTGACACCGTCTCGTTAACGGACTGGTGCCGAGGTCACCAGTTTGATACTAGGGAGGGAGACTATACTCTTCATAAACGTAGTTTAAATATCCATTGTTATAAAATCACGTTTGCAAGAATAGCTTTCATGTATTGAATCTGACATCGATGCTGGATTTTACGATGATTTCAATACCAATTTGAAGGTCCAGAAGTCAGAACTTACAGAAGTGCTTCGATCTTGTCAAGCACTTCATCATCATCATTTCAGCTCACAGACGTCCACTGCTGGACATAGGCTCCCCAAGCACCGCCTCTTCGACTGGTACTGTGTTTTTGGTATCCAGCAGATTCCTGCAGCCTTTACAAGGAAAATAAGGCTCTTTTAATCAAAGATCCTTCTTGTTGAATATCGACTATTGCATGTGAACAATTCTAATTCACCCAAAACTAAACAGCCGTTCCACAATAACCATAACGTTGTTATCAAACTTATCAACAGTACCAGTTTTGTCGATTAGGCATCGATGAAGGACTATATTCCTAACAATACATACCTTTCTTACAATAGTTTTAGTAGAAAAGTCTACTGTAGGTTTTATTACATAAAGTTGGGGCCGCCCACGCGTCTCTGAATCTCCAAATTCAGTCAACATTTGTATGAGGAATGCTAGTACGTTTTATTAGGTTGCCCTTGAGTAAAAGATGCCTTATTATTTATGGGCATCATGACCTTGTCAACAAGAATTATAAGCATGACTAGAATTTATCTAGATGTATCAGTTACGATAGCGTTCTTGGAATAGATATCTTAAAGAAATAGTTTGTCTTAGGACATAATAAGGTCAAACTAAAATTCGCTCAACTTCACAGACTTGATTAGTAAAGAAATTACCAATAATCTAGATTATACAAAAAAAAAACGACAACTACACTTAACTAGAACATTACCAGCGGCAATTGATCCCGTAATAGGATATACCATGCTTGAAATTATAATAATATAATTAAGATAATTTTTTTTGGTGTTTGAGCATTTTACTTGTCAGTTTCACTGCATTTATAATAATCAAAATAATCTCTTCCTTTTCGTGTGGTTAATGACTAACCTGGTGTCTGAGTTTTTATGCTGCCATAGGCCTCTGACTTAGCTTCACATAAAAAATGAAAAGGTACCGAGAAACTAAACAAACTCATTTGGTAGTACAGCCTCCAAAATTCAAGCAACCGTTCTAACATAATGCCTTCTCCAGATGAGGAGCTCAACTCTCATTTACGAAACGTCAAAGTAATAACAAAGACATCTTGATTATTTTAGCTAGCTTACTGTTTAACTTGGCCACGGTTGTTTGTCAACACAGGGTAACTTTATACACCAAGTTTCAGTTGCGGGTGGAGCAATGAGAAACGCGATAGGCGTATACTGTTACGAATATTGATTTACGCGTTTATGGTGGAGTAACTACTGCTATAACTCTGAACTGATGGAGCTGGAGTACTGGCAGGAATGCCTACGTTGGAGATAGGAATGTTTACGAGTCTAAGGCAATATTGTAGCCCGTTTTCTGTAGCTATAAACTTTAAGGGATGTGTAGCAAAAGGACTATATACAGTCTCTGTTTAAACAATTCCAGACAGGTCAGAGCCAGACATTTCTGTTTATTCAAATTCCTTTGATTTCGCTCAAAAGGAGAAAATGGCAATATCTGTGTAAGATTTGTTTATTTATGTATTACAACGGTTCCGAATACGGTTTCTGTGCGTTTCTTTCATTTCCTGTATTTGTTTAATCAGCTTTGTGGATTCAGGATTTATGTTTGTCCAATAGGTTGTGTGTGAAAATTGATTTCGCATTTTATCCGTTTGCCCATGTTCAGAAGGTACATGATGTAGACATGGGAGCTTGGCATCTAGGTTTGCATTTTATTTGTAAGTCTGAAGAAAAAAGCATCTGATGGAATCTAATGTAATTAGGTATGCCTGGCCTGGAGCTACCGCCAATATTTTACTCTCGAAGTTTCGATGTCTTAAAGGGCACTTAAAATGGCCGCTGAAACTTGAAATAAGTTACAGGGAAAAGGGTTATTTCCTTGCCATTGATGACGCCAAAAAGCCGTTTTCCCCAGTTTATTTTCGGATACGTTCCGGGGCGAACCGTACAAACGGGAGAGGAAGCCGCAATAAAAAAAGGACGGAATTTCTGAATACTTTAAATGAGTCTGAAGTTCGGTATGTTACAGTAAAAGCGTTTTTTAGAAGGAATCTATGTGCAAAGTTTTTAGTGAATTCTTTAATTTTGTGAATCGTTTGTTACTCTTTTTCCGAAGAGTATTTTTTATTGTTCAAAAGGATTCCTCTGCGTATTGGACGTTGTTCTCTGCTCTTCTTCTTTTCGTGTGGTTAGTGACTAACATGGTGTCAGAGTTTTTATGCTGCCCATGGGCCTTTGACTTAGCTTCACATGCTGTTGAGAAATGTCTCTCAGACATGCTGGTTTCCTCACGATGTTTTCCGTCACCGATTTTTAAGCAAGTGATAATTTATACAATATGCACATGAATCCGTGAATTCAGAGGTTTTGGGTTAGAACTTGAGACCTATGACTTAGCAGTCCAAGTGTCACACCACTAGGCTATCACTGCTCTCTGCTGATATCCAAAAAATCTTTAAATTGAAAGTCTGCCAGTCTCGATAAACATGAGCTTCTTTTGGGGTAAACAAAATAGGTTGTCGTTTTATGACTATTCGTCTCCTTTCTCGTTTTATTACTTAACGAAGGTGGGGTACCTAAAGTATTTTTCATATGTACGTTTGTATATCTCTAAGCCCTTTTATATGTTGAAGCTTCAAAGCAAGACAGGTTCAAGTGATTGATGTCTTTCCGATCATTATCATCGTCCCTCAAATTGGGGTCGGTTTCATTACATTCGAGATGAGGAAGCAATATTACCTACTTCCGATGTCTTTCTTATACGACATTATAGACACAATCTACATTCGCGACTTCGTTTTCGAACATATGAACAAATGTTTTTGGAAAAATAACTTTAATACACATACACATAAAGTTCTGTTTGTACATCTTTAAACATTTTTATGAATTGTAGTAGTAGTAAGTAGTCATCCTGAAATCAACTTAATTTACATTAACGTAAAGTTGATTTAACATAAATTGGAAACAAGGATTTGAATACTCTACAGCTAAATGTAATACAGGCTACAAAATATATTATTATTACAAGTCTTAACCAGGCATCAGCGGTGTACGGATATTTCATCCGTTTTCCGTTTCAGTTAATGTAAACTTATTCTAATTTTAAATTTCTGTGTTTGTTTCAGTCGAAGGCGCTAGGCAGAGTGCTTTTCGACCAAGTATGTCGGCAATTACATTTACTGGAAGCGGACTACTTCGGCTTGGAGTACCTGGACGCCAACGGTACGAAAGTATGGGTACGTTGTATAACTTTATTACTTACGTAGTTCTACATAGATCTCGTAGGTTCTTGGACTTTTGCCACAATCTACAAAGACAAAATGCAGCTGGTTGTCACTGCACAACCTCATTCATTTATCGCGTTACAGAAGTTCTATTCTGGTAAAATCTCACCGTGAAATTGTAGGTGAAGTGACTTTAAAGTGAGCTGTCAAGTGTCAATCTCTAGTGGTGGAACGTCACCTCACGTCATCTAAGTTTTCACGGTGAGCTGTTTACAGAATCGACCGTCTGAACTGCTTCTAGAATCCAAGAACGCGTTAGTTACCCGCAGGATAGTGTTACTTATTATTCTTTTGTTTTTATACATGTCCCGCTTTGGACTTATTCTGTAAACACTTACTAAGAGAATGATATGATTTATTCTTACGAAAACAACCCAGTAGCTAAGAATAACTGACTGATCACTCGGTAGTTTGTGAATATGAATGAGAGAAATGCTTACCAGCTAGCAGCTGTAATAGGACGAGTTGATGGATTTCAGGTTACTGCATATATTAAGCATAATTCCCCTGGTCTAATAGCAAGCGCTACTTCTGAGCCTGAGGTCTTAGGTTAGATTCCCGGGTCGGTCAAAGTGTCATTGGGCTTTTCTATATGGAATTTCTCAGTAACACTCGAGATTATTGGCTCAACCGGACGTTGATGTCGATAAGCTCGCCCCAAGCTAATAGCTCGCGGTAAGCGGGATTGTCCGAAAGGTTTACCGCTACGCCGGAACATAAAGGGCTAAAGAAGGAACATGGATGGGTTTTAGTCAGTAAAAGTCAGACACTCCCATCCACTCCACCCAGAGCGGAAGGAGGCATTTGATGATTTCCCACCCTCAAATACGAAAAAAAAAACCTAGCTCGCGCTACAAGGTAATTGGCGAAAGAAACACCTCGGCTTAACCCTTTGGGAAATACACGCGTGATGTTGTGTTATGCATTTCCATAAGCAACACACGGAACTGTTTCGCAAACATCACATAAGTATCAACGTGACATTAAAAGCACTTGTTTTAATTGATCTCTCACTACCAACCTCCTTGATATATTACACTTGACATTGAGTGACAAAGGGCACTCTAGTCTGAACTCTGAGGAACTCAAATTACATAAATAATGAAGCTTAACTAAGTACAGTAAGTACCCAGGCGTTAATATGACATTGAGCTTAAAGCAGCGCCTTCATGATTAAATTTGAATGGCGCAAAACCATTAGTTAGTAATGCAATGTAAGTCTAAGCTAAATTGTTATAAGGTATAAATTACAATGATTGTCGTGAGTTTGATAAAATTCTTGGCAATTAATCTGGTGCTCATACAAACGAGAGGCACGCGTCAACGACAGCCAACTACAGCCGTCAACACGCGTCGGCGGTAGCCGTCGACGAGCAACATACTCAAATCCACGAGCGGCACGTTATCGATGACGACCATCTTCGAGCGGATTGAGGACTGCCGTGGACGCGTTCGTTTGCACTTGATTCTGACTTGACCCTTATGTAAATCTACGAGCGGCACGTTGTCGATGACGACCGTCTTCGAGCGGGTTGAGGGCTGTCGTCGGCGCGTTCAGTTGCTGTTGGCTCTGACTTGAATCGTATGAGCACAAGCTGTTGGCTCTGACTTGAATCGTATGAGCACTTACCTTACCGAGACAAGAGTTACATTGCAAATATTGCAATGCCTTATCATGGTTTTATGTCGATCGTGAATGTCCCTATTTAAAATACTGGAATGAGGAGGGACATATACGACGCTCTACGAAGGCTATCTTTTTTTAAAACTCCTGCACTATTTTACGACGGGGTAATGTAGTTACTGTCCTTTTTTTAAAAGTTATGCAAAGCTAGTAATTTGTGAGGGTTTATAGATCGTAAGGGAATGCAAGCGATGTCCCAGAAGCAAGACAAACTCTGACCTTCTTGACGTTCTTAATAAATGTCAAATGGTTTCTGTATTGCGCATTTGAAAAGTGCATAGCTATATAATGAAACATAATCATAAGCGGGGTACTTTCTAAGTATAATGCAATTTTGCAGGGTACCTACTTTAGCTTTCAGGAAGGCTTTGACTAGCTAGCCCCATACCTACTGGTTCCAAACAGTATAAGCAACAAAGATGTTCCTTCGAAACGAAAAGAAAAAATAACCAGACTTTTCCCAAGGTGTTTTAGTCAGTTAGAGACTTAGGCTCGTATTACAGAACCTCACTCAAGACCCAAACATTACTTAAAACTAGTTTTAACCAATCAAATGGTTTTAATCGAGACTCAAGCAATGCTTGAGTATTGAGTGAGGTTCTGTAATACGAGCGTTACACTCCCCTCCGCTCCACCCACAGCGTGAGGATTTATTTTTATTTCATATCCTTAAAAAAAACCTTTTCGCAATACAGCTGAAGATCATTCGATGTTCTGTTATGTAGAACATTACTGAAGTGCAGTCAAGTGTTGCTATGGAAACCTTACATATCCATTCGTGTGACAATTGAGTGCAACGTTAATTGGATAGTGCTAAATCTTATAATTGGGTATTTGAAAGGGTAGTCAATAACGTTACTTTTTATGAATTGTCAAAACGCGGAATTTATAAAGTACATGATTTGTATTAAATATAATAAAATAACGTCACAGATTTTTAGAATCAAATGGAATACTTATTAGCATTAAATGCAATTTTACAATTACATCTTCGCTTAATATTTCATTCTGTGCGGATGAAGTTTTTAAGACGAGAAGTCTTTTTTCTATGTGATTTTATATTTGACCGTGTCAAATAGTTAATTATGTCTGTTTAGTAGAAACGGAAGCAAGCATTGAAATTGACCAATCTATAGAATTTTCCTATTCTGTACAGAATGATGACGAAAAGGTTTTTTCATGCCTTTTCATAATTGAATGGTTACTTTAATGGGACCCCTGTGTGCAATTTGAACAATAAAAATTGTACGGGATCCCTTCCAAATTGTCCTGGGCCATCATTGTAGGATTCAAAGACGAGCCAGATTCATCTGACAAAGATACTGGCACCAAAGTATCAGAAAGCGAGCATAATAAATCTTAACAATCCTTTCAACTGAGACCTAATTAAAAAAAAAATGTGTACTGCGAACTTACTAAGATAAATTGTTTTAAAACTTTAAGATTTAGTAGCGTAGTGCGCCATTATATAAAGAAGGAAGTATGGCCAGTCGTAAATACTGAATATTGTTCTCCTATTCACGTAAAATAATACAGAACAATGTAAGATACTGAGTAGATTTAATATTGTAAGTATGTACAATGCATCGTAAATCAAATTAAATAATGCAGTCTGAAAAATGTTGGAAGTGTACTTAGTCGTGAAACATAACCCGATGTCTGAAACGAGAAATTAGAGGGTACTAGATATACCTTTTTCAATGTTGATGTATAACGATTTGGTTTACGTAAACTCCATGACGAAGAAGTAAATAAAGTAACAGAAGTTTTTAAATTGAAAACGAGCAATACGAATACCCAGACACGAAAGATAACCAAATGGTGAGAGCGAAATTATTAACTTTAGGACCAACATTGTTATACTTACGTTCACATAAAAACTACATTTCAGATCAAATCAACAACCATCAGATTATGAGATTATTAGGCAGGCTGAGGGACTGATACTGCTTTTTAATGGTGGGAAATCATCAGATGACCCCACCTGCTCTGGGTGGTGCGAAAGGCAGTGTCAGATTGTTTCTGACTAAAAGCCATCCATGTTCCTTCTTTAGCCCTTTATGTTACGAGGTAGCGGTAACCCTTTCGGACAATCCTGCTGAAGGACTGATACTGCTAGCATTTGTATTCGAATCCCATCCACCATCACCCATCATCATCATCTGCCTAGTCGCATTCTACAACCCAGTTCCTACGTAATACTAACTACTTAGTAAGACTGGTTTGTCAGACTTTACGGCTTCTGACTACCCGTAACGACTACCCTTACACGAACAGATACGGCAAGCATAGCATTTTCTACTGTGGAGCCATGAGGGACTCAATGCAATAATGTCTTCTCTTTCTCCAGTACTGGCTAGACTCCGAAAAGCCGATGTGCCGTCAAGTGGGCTTGTCCATGCTGGAGCCGACCTTGCGCTTCTGCGTCAAGTTCTACACATCAGATCCTGCACGATTAGAGGAGGAGTTCACTCGGTACCTGTTCTGTCTGCAAGTGAAGAAGGACCTGGCGACGGGATGCATACAGTGCAACGAGAACACCGCTGCGCTTATGGCCAGCTATATTGTTCAAGGTAAGGAGACTGCGGAGTTGAGTAGTTGTCTTCAGGTTCAGTTGTGCTATCGTATTCTATTCATCGTGATATAATACAGTAGATGATGTGCTTTTTTTGTGTGGAAAGACCACACAAAAAAGCAAAATGAGATTCCTGGGTTAGGCAAGGTGTAATTGGGTTGTTCCAACTGGAATTTCTCAGTAGCAGTCTGGAGATAAATATGAAAAAAATACTATAATAAATTTGTCCAATATATTCTGTGATTCTATTTCTCACCTGACCAGAAAAAAACAAACTCATTTTTTATGTGTGTTTACCTACCTGACATCACACGCGTGTCTGAGACGCGATCCATTTAAGACAATCTAAGTGTATAAGCCAGGATGCGGTCGTACCAGCAGCTCTCCCATATAAAAGCCTGGATACAAAATTTACGAGTCAGCAAACAAGATATGGGCTTAAACTTCTATTGAGCTCGCAAACTTTGTTCGCCACACTCGACGCAACTTTAATTACACAGAGTGACCTAGATTATCAACAATTCCATATTAATAACGAAACGAGCATGTCGGCTAGTTGAAGATTAATGCCCAGTTAGTATTCGTAGCACCCTGTGTACTGGTAACTAGTCTCACCCTTGTTTAGTAGGTAGTTGTAACAGGGTGGTATGCATCTATAAAAATAGCATAAATTTAGCAACTCAGTATTTGACTTGCATCTGTACTATACTCCATTTATTATAACATTAAAAAAATAACTGATAACATACTTTTG
The DNA here is from genome assembly GCA_951799385.1 of Hyppa rectilinea. Lineage (NCBI taxonomy): Eukaryota > Metazoa > Arthropoda > Insecta > Lepidoptera > Noctuidae > Hyppa > Hyppa rectilinea. Next base: position 4,530,640 of record OX637302.1, on the reverse strand, counting down.
GTTATTTCGTTATAAATGTATACTAGTTACAAAAATTAAGGGATTTATAAAACACTAGCTTCCGCCCGCGGCTTCGCCCGCAAAATATGTCGACAAATTATACATATAAACCTTCCTCTTGAATCACTCTATCTATTAAAAAACACCGCATCAAAATCCGTTGCGTAGTTTTAAAGATTTAAGCATACAGACAAACAGACAAAAATAGCGACTTTGTTTTATACTATGTAGTGATTTCAAATTTTTGGGTGATTTATCAACGAGCTGACTCAAGGAGAAATTATCGTACAACAAAAAAAAAAGTAAATTGTAGCTCCAAATGTCTAGTTTTCAGATAATATGTATTAATTTTTTTATCATGCATCCATGGGATGGAGACATCCTAAGGAAACTACCAAAATAAATTTTCAAATTTTTTTCTCATCTAAAAAGGGTCTACGGGCTTCCAATTCTTTTTTCAGATCATTTCTTCTCCAGATCCTTATTTATATCCCTTCATTTTTGTGACTAGTTTATAATAGAATACAATAGAATTTATGTTTATTCGATTTAAAGCTGCTGGCAGAAGCTAGTGTTATAATAAATGGAGTAGGTATGGTTTCCTTGTATGTGTATTTGCTCAAGTCCTGTCATCCACAAAATATGAGCATTGTTTTAGAAATGAAAGTCTCGTTTTTAACAGACTTCTATATTATTATTTCTTAGCGGAATGCGGCGACTTTATGCCCGAAGATTACCCGGACCACACGTACCTCAGCAGCTACAAGTTCTTCCCAGGACAGGACTCGGAGTCCGAGAGACGGATCATGGAGAACCATAAGAAGCATGTGTGAGTCAAGACAGTCATAAATTCTGTTTGTTTGTTTTTAGTTGTTGTCGGTTAAGTTACTGAAACAATTTTGATAATGGTTAGTAAGGTGCGGTTATAGGGATGATAGCTAGGTTTTATTTGGTCCGTAAGCTAGATTTACAAAAAATATTGGACACGTATTTTTTCTTTTTTTACGTAATCCAAAGATTACGCTGATACATTGAGTTGAAAAGTTGCATGACGTCACGAGTATGTAGTTCTTATACTTACTTGTGACACTGTGGGCACCCACTCCCCAACTTTAATGCGTTTCATCTCAGTCATTTTTTGTTTATATGATAAAGCGTTTTGTTTATATGATATAAATACGTGACTAATATTTTTTATTATCTGATTGATGGACTTAATATAATTTCTTTTTTTGTACCCTGGCATCATCCTCATAAATAACATGCGTGCGTTATTGCCCGTACTTTCAGCACGGTGTCACGAGCTAATTTGCCTCTCGTCCGGGCGCTTACAGTCTTTATGTCATCAACACCGGATCGTGATGCCGGGTGATGGATGGATGGATGTCTGTCGTGAATGTTTAAGGTTCTGTTAGATGATGGATGAAAGATAATTAAAAGTCGTATGAATCTTATTTCTATTAGGTCAATTTTGACAATTTATCGTGTTCTTTTTTTTAATACCAAAAGGTACCTATTAAAAAAAAGATAAAAAGATAAAATTAAAAAGATAAAATTTAATTTTAAAACGCCTTAGATTAAGAACCTAAATCTGTTATGTTGTATATGTATTTATCATAAATACATAAATTGTAATTTTTTACCGCTGTGGTAATTAAAATGTTATATCGTTGGCTTGCAAAAACGGTATAGTTATCTGATAAATTGGCCATTTACAGTTGTAGTAGAGGGTATAATACTACAATTTCTAAACAAAGGAAAAAAACATAAGTACTCGAAAGATATTATATTTATAATGCTTTGTAAATTAAGTTATCAATCCAATAAAAATACGCGTAATTCTCGACTTTCACTTGGCAGCTTAACCTTTTTGAAAGGACTTTCCAGAACTTTTTAGTATCAATACTATTTCGTCCAAACTCATTAGTGATTCCCGCAATCTTGAATTTTCGTAATACTTAAACCAAAGTTCTTACATAAACAAGAGCGAAGTCTCCAGACTTACGGAAACAAGATAAAGCACTATAATCCAAGTAATTGAACCAATCAGGAGTTGTGGTGATTGTTTTTCTTTTCTTTTGTATTGCAGAGGCCAGAGTCCTGCGGAGGCTGACTTAAACTTATTAGAAACGGCGCGAAGATGTGAATTATACGGTGAGTAGACATTTTGCCGAGTGTTCCACTTTTGAATTAATTTTGTATTTAGATTTAGAGATAAACTACGATAACATGGCGCGACCCTCCAAATTACTGTTTCATTGTTTGTAGTCTCAAACGCTTTATTATATTTTTCGTAAAGTGCTTTATCCCTTGTCATTATTGGATATTATTTTAATATGTCCTAATAAGAGCACTGGTGGTCCAGTGTTATCGGTCCCGATTTGCACGTTGTAGCTCGTGGGCTCGAACCCAGCTAGGTGGCTATACTTTGTGCAAATATTTTCAACACTCAAAACGGTGAAGGAAAATGTCGCGTGGAAACTAGCGTTCTAGAACTAAAAATTCAAATATTTGTGACATCTACCTACCCGCAATTGGCCCGCGTAGTATATTACAACCCACTCCCTCTCGAAGAGAGAAGGCCTGTGTCCCTTTTTTTTTTAAGGCTGGGAAATTATCCAATGACTTCTCCCGCTCTGGGTGTGGAGTGGAAGGGAGTGTCAGTCTCTTACTGACTAAAACCCATCCATGTTCCTTCCTTAGCCCTTTATGTTCCGGGGTAGCGGTAACCCTTTCGGATAATCCCGCTTAAGGCCTGTGTCCCTGACACTAATATTAAACATGCGATAGTTTGTGTGTGTGTGTTCGTATGTTTGCTACTTCTTAACGCAAAAAAATACTGAACGCATCTGAATTAAATTTGACACAGAGATAGGTTATGACCTGAATAAAAGACTTAGAACACCTTTATCCTGTTAGTACGTTCCCGTGGAATGATTTCAGACTTCCACGCGAGCGAAGCTGCGTGTAGAAGCTAGTGTCCCAATAAATCCGTCAATATTTGGTTTCAGGTATAAAAATGCATCCAGCGAAAGACCACGAAGGAGTCCCACTAAACCTCGCAGTCGCGCACCTGGGTATAATAGTGTTCCAAAACAGTACCAAGATCAACACGTTTAGTTGGGCGAAGATACGGAAGATATCGTTCAAGAGGAAAAAGTTCCTTATCAAGCTGCATCCTGAGGGCTACGTTAGTGTGAGTGCGATTTTATGATTATGAGTGACCCGCCCCTGTTTCGCACGGTATATCATCAAATGACCCCTCCCGCTCTGGGTCGAGTGGAAGAGAGTGTCAGACTCTTACTGCCTAAAACCCATCCATTTTCCTTCCTTAGCCCTTTATGTTCCGCTTTGTGGATCGGCGCAAACTGTCTTCTTCCATACTTTTCTATTAGTCATCGTCTCGGCTATATTCAAATTAAATATCAAAGTTTAATACTCATAAAGTTTCCGGAATTAATGCTTTAAATAAAGGTGAAAACCGCATCACAATCAGTTGCGGGGTGTAAAAGGTGTAAAGATACAAACGGATACGAAAATTGACTTTGTTTTATACTATCGAGTCAATCAATCTGCCTAGCCTTTTCCCAATTATGTTGGGGTCGGTTTCCAGTCTAACCGGATGTAGCTAAATACCAGTACACCACACGAAGCGACTGCCTATCCGGCCACAACCCAGTAACTGGGTAATACGATACACCTTGGTAAGAATGTGCAATGTCAGACTTTCGGGCTTCTGACGACCCGTAACGACTGTCAAAGATCCACGAATGACAGCCGGGACCAACGGCTTAACGTGCTTTCCCAGGCACAGAGGAGTCTGGGTACGAACAGATGGTCACCCATCCATGGACCAACCCTGGCAAGCGTAGTTTACCTGATGGATTGACCCGTGCGGCTGTTATTAATGAGCCATGAGTTCGTCTATCCATAGATGAGTATTTATAATGTTACTGCATTCATAGACTTTTTTTGGGGGTATTCAACCACGAGAGGCCATTTTAACTGACCCGGCTATCTTTGGAGAGTCAGTCCCAAGGACCTTGGAATATTTTATTAACCAGTGATAGCAATACGTAATTTCACTAACCCCATTACAAACATCTTACCCACTCAAGGTGAAACCTATAGGTTAACCCGCGAAATTTTTCAAAGTTTTTGCAATTGCCAGGTTTCTAAGTAGGTTGTAGGATAATCTAAATATGAATCTCGGCCGTAGCAAGTATATATTTACAAAACATACAACCTGACACTAATAATAATAATAATAATATCTTTATTTGTATAGAATGCAGGTTTTACAATTATGGTGTTCATTTCGATATAGTCCCAGTACATTCTGCCTGTTGGCATACAAAAAATATGTGGTTTACTTACAGATAATTTACTTACTTAATTTACTTAACTAAATTCAAAATGAGATCATGACTAAGTCCAAAATTATTTACACTGACCTGCTAATTGCAAAAAACATAATAAAATTTTAATTTCATGGGCAATCCTGGTGCTTCCCCCTTAAGTTTCCTCTGCAGTTCTAAGTTATTATTAAACGGCCAAAGTTGTCGAGGTTTTTTCATTTTTATAAAACTTTTATGTGAGTTATACCTTGCTAACGTAGACATTAGTTGTTAATAAGGATTTCTTGAGAATTTTCTTTACTTTCTGCAGGGTTACTACCGCGACGTAGTAGAATTCTTCTTCGACGGTCGCAACGAATGTAAGAATTTTTGGAAGAAATGCGTGGAGAACCACGGGTTCTTCCGTTGTTCGAGTGTCGCTCGACAGCCGAGACAGAAGACTAGGGTCATATCCAGAGGATCCTCGTTTAGGTGAGATGTTACATGATTAAGCGGGTGCAGAACTGCCCTGTATGAGATAAAATAAAATAAAAATGCTCTTTATGTACAAAGGCCAGCACATCAAGTTACCCCTGTCTGTCAAATTGCTTTGATAGTTTTCATCTTTGTTACAAAAGAATAAGGTTCATTTTCAATTGGGAAATTTTGACAGTTAGGGATAGCTTGATGTGCTGGTGTCTGTACACGTCTCGACCCTTGCTCAGGCAGTCCGTGCCACTGAGCCTATAGTTTTAAATTCACCCTGTCTCCCCCAGGGACGCACTAAGTACCCCAAAGGGAGTGCGTTTAGCATGTAAGTTACTACTTAAGTTGTAAGTTTTTAAGCCTTCTGCCCGGATGAGGCTGCTGGGGAGTTTGTTGCGCCACTTCTTTTTCCCAGCTAAAGCACTAGGAAGTGGTGAAGGGTGGGCGTTTTTGGGGGACTGTTTTAAGTAACTTTGACCATCAAAAAGTGCTGATTTAGAGCCTAGTTTGGATAAATGACTTTTGATTTAGATTTTGATGGCAATAGACTCGCCCTGTATTACATGGGACTTAAACAAAGATAGTTGGCGAAATGTGGATGTACTGTTGGTACCTACCTCTGCCAAATCCTTCATGGAAACATGGCGTGATATTATGTTATGTAAATCATCTTATTCTCCTTATAGGTATAGCGGTAAAACCCAGAAACAAATCGTCGAGTACGTACGAGACAATTACGTGAAACGACAAACATTCCAGAGGTACGTTCATACGAAACAAATTATTATACATAAGCTTAGCTATTATGGCAGATATGTACTCAAGTAGAATTATAATTGACGCGGGATAAAGCGACAAAAGTTTAAAGAAGTCAATTTTATCTCGGGTCAAACTCAATACTGCATGCACAAAAAATAATATAACAGCTTAAGCCGCTATAGTTTAAAAATAAATAGCTTTCTGACTGTAAGTTATCTTTGATTACTGCTAGGGTAGACAACGCTTATAGATGTAATATAGTTTGTTATAAACAAACCGAGGTATAGGTAGGATATACGGGATACCTAACATAAGTTTTTACTAGCCTAAGTGGTACAGTGATAAAGGTGAGTGGTTAGCATGGGCTCGGAGACACTAGCTTTTGGTTTTGTCTTGTGGGCGTTTGTGTGACAAGAGAAGCGACTCGTAACGAACAGATGCATGATGTAAGCAACAGTCCCTCGAACTTTAACGATTGGATAGCGTGAGGCTTCGATAGTTTTGTGTTAATCGATGGATTACACTCTGGTCACGAGAGAATGAGTAGCACGACAGCTTGCACGAAGTTTGTGGAATTGAATTTAAAAAACACGACTTCGATGTGTGTAAATTTATTAAGTTTGATTTATTTATGTAACCTTAATAATTATTATCATTGCTTTTTGAAATAACACATGAAAAAAAATCGGTCGCAGAAACTACGTCGTAGAAATTTTGGACGACATGACCGATTATTTTACATGACACAAAAAGTATTGATAATAATTAATGACATAAAAATCAGTTTCCACAATAAACCCAAGTAAGTTTTCCTACATTCAACGAAATGTTTTAAATTTAATTTTGCACAGCTCGTGCAATGTGTCGAGCGACCCTTCATATCGTGAGCAGAACATAGCATATACTCGAGCATGCGCTGTATCCGTTGAAATTTCCGCTTCTTCTAAACGAGTGCGGTGTAGTGGCGAGTGCGTTGCGTTGCGACGGCACTGACAATCGGTCGGAGGATGGTGTTGTCGTATCACGTAGGGTTTGTCTATGATGGGTCTGCGCTCTGATTGGTTCATTTAACGTCGGGGTAAAACCTCTTTCCTTTCCAAAATAAGCACCGATAAGGTTAAAATGAATATCTTCTCAACGGTTTTACTAGTTAAACGGACACTAGAAGTTAGTTGGTCACGCTTGCTTCACGCACGAGGACCGCAGGCCCGTCGCGGCGCGACGCGTTTCTTAAGGGCACAGATTACATACTGTACAGATGCTCGACTTCCTACATTCTACGACCCGCGCTCGCACACATGCGCAACACACGTTTTCACGCGGTACAATGGCTCGTGCTTGATGACGTCATCAAACGCCCTGGCCATTATAAGCGAGGTGTCGTTAGTTGCTTATTAGATCTACACCATAATTATGTCGTCTGTCATAATTTTTCCCCGCGCACCTTACACCTTGAGTGGATGGGACAATAGAAAGAAACTTTCCCGTGCGCCTGATGACGATTATAGGAAGTCGAGTATGGTTTGAGGAAATATCTGGGGCCTTATCTCAGACGCGCCAGAAAATCAATTACTATGATTTATTTATGTGGACGAAGTAGAGTAAGGGGGTAAGCCTCAGTGCACAGATATTTCCTGCGCGTATGTGATCTGTGATAAGGGCGGCCACACACCCGGGTACAGTGCGAAACCAAAAGCTGGTGTCAGTCGTCACCATCCTCTGCCCGACTGTCGGCAGGTCGGGCTCGTTCCGCGCGTCGCGCTCCGTGTGCGGCTCGCGCGGCAACGTGGCGCCCCCCCCCGCGCCGCTCAACCAGAGCCTCTCCGCGCACCCGCTGCTGCCGCTGCCGCCCGGCTCCGACGGTACGTACGAACTTACACGAACATGCCTCACCGTCACGGTACCTATTAGAGCGTATGGCGCTGCAAGGCTCTTTTGGCGCGTGGCCAAAATAGGAAGTATCCGCCATCTTGTTTTTTCACAAAACTTTTGCACAAATGTTTACCAACAGTGACCCCTGTCAAATTAATTCGAGCGCCAAAAAATCCTTGGCAGTGTAAAGAGGTGTTGATAGATATTTTGTGTATTAAATTTTGAAATTGTTCCCAATTATGGTTTAAACCTGTATCCAGATTAGCTTTTTAAATCAGTCTCGAATGAGTTTGTTGCTCAGCTTTTCTTTTATGTTCTTTCGGTGTATCTCCCACCTTCCCAAATCGTTCGTCGCGTGTTCGGTCCTATTTACCCATGTGTCGTCACTAAGTTGGGTGTGTGTTGCAGCGATTTCCCTGGAGTGGGACAAGCAACCTCACTACCTGGAGGCTTCTCTGATGATGAAGGGCTACAGTGCGGAAGAAGCGCGCGCGGCGGCGGCGCGGGCGCGGCGGCCTCTGGTCGCGACTCGCCCGCCGCTCGCAGCTACCGCCTATGTCAGCACGAGAGACAAGGTAGGGATACATCTGAGACTAAGGCCCGTTTGCACTACAAATCTCCAAATGAGTTTAGCATTTACTGTATTTTATGATTTTTGGTGCAAGTGGATCTGAGAAGCCGGCTCTAGACCGCCCGACCAGACTTTAGCGAATCAAACTTTATAAGGCATGTCGAGTAGACGTAACGGGTACGAAAACGGCTTGAACTTGAGCCCGTGATCCCGGTCGGAAACACTAGCGTTTTGCTTGTGAGACCGGTCTGCACCCGGTTTATGAAGTGAAGAGCGATAGAAACTTCACTAAATAATTTTTTTTTTCTCTACACGAGGATTATTAAAACAATATTGCTATGTTTTTCCGTTTTTTTTTTAAATCTTGTAACACCAGAATGAGCCTGGCAATATATAGATAATAACAGATTTATTTATAGGCACAAGCGTAGAAACAAAGCTTAAATGTTATCTTCTCTAATTTCCGACGCTTGTATTTCTACCTCACATAGATTTGTGTTTGTTTCTTTCAGCTTTCGAAACTGTACAGCAATCAAATCGTAAGGGCCCAACACAAATTGGCTTGTTGTATTTTACAATGTTTCTAAATGTTTGATGGATCATCGTTAACTTTCTTTGTTATCATGAAGTAGTGCTACGAGTATCATCTTGTCTATTTTGGTTACATACACAATAGTATTAGAATTGAATTATTTGTTTGACTTTATAAAGTATGCAGGCTTAACGGTGAAAATAGCTTGGCACAAAGTAAATGATCACTAACCCCTATGCATGGAAAAACCTGTGTTACAGGGGTTGTCCGGTTGGTTTGTCCGAAAGGGTTGCCGCTACCCCGGAACATAAGGAAGGAACATAAATGGGTTTTGGTCAGTAAGAGTCTCCACAGATACTCCCTTCCGCTCCACCCAGAGCGGGAGATGGGTCATTTGATGGTTTCCTACACTTAAAAAGGGGTCATACTTCTGTCCATAATGGATAATATAAATAACAATGATTGATACGAATGAACTAAAAAAAATTTGAATGAATTGAATATTGAGAACAAGTGGAACAACTATCTTCCGAAATATTCTTGAACATAATATCCAGACCTCTAATATATTGATTTAATCGACGTAAGGTTTTGTAATTTCTTTTGACTTTTTCATCGCACAGCCCGCCCGTTAGATAGAGTATCGATCTACTACTATACGTAAAATCAATGTAATACATTTTTTTTTTGTGTAACCGAACTGGACAGAACAGGCATGGTTCTGGAGTCATGGTTCTTTTTTACCCAGTACAATTGACTGATCATATTTATACGCTCTGAATCATAATTTTACTTCTACTTTTTCATTATCAAAATTTTGCTATAGTGGATCGAGAGAGCATAGAAACATTTTATTTGATAATGCTTTGCCTGTTTCTATCACAAGCTTTCTCGACCTCATTATACAATTAAAGCATTCGTAAAATTATGTTACTACCAAAAGAATCTTATTTTTTTTTTAATTTCGGGCATCTTCCATTTCCAATATCTTTATGGGTGAAGGGTAAAAAAAGCAAATTTGAATGCACACATTCGGTCACTTTGCACTTTTCGTAACGCACTGACATCACGGGGATCCATTTGTTTGTAACCCGTCAAGTTTTACGGCTAGGCTCATAAATAATAGTGTATCGTCCCGCAGGCTCCAGAGCTAGTGACCCATGCCGAGGTCAATCATCATCCTACGGAGGATTCGCCTCTGCCTCATCGGACGACGACACCATTGGTTTGTATATACTCTGATTAACAAAATCAAAATATATTTATTCGACTAGGTTGAGAGTCAAAGTAACTTATGACAGTCCCCCAAAAACACCTGCCCTTCAGCTTTTCCTAGTGCTTTCGGTGGAAGAAGATATGGCGCAACAAACTTCCCAGCAGCAGCTGTCTCTTCAGTTAGAAAAACTTGATTCTATAAAATCGTATTAGCATTACGAAACACAAAACGTTTAGTATGTTTGTCTTATGTCAGCTAACACTCGTTACAAAAACAATGAAAACTACTCGAGCTGAAGTAAAAATGTAAATAAAAGCCCCCCCCCCCCAGTACAAAGGTTGTGCTCGCTAATAATTAAAGTAGCTGTAACCCGAAGTCGCAAATGTTAAAAACGAAATGTTTGCACGTGAAGTCTAAATGTTACTTTTGCTGTTTTGGTCAGGTTTCTCCGGAGAGTACATGGAGCCAGGCGAGTTTGCCGCGTGCGAGTGGGCTCGGCCGCGCGCCCACTCCGCCGCCGCGTGCGCGCCCAGGTCAGAGCCCCCCCGCCTCGCCCCCCTCGCCCCCCTCGCCCCTCTCCCCGCGCACCGCGCGCCGTGCACCGCCCCCCGCCGCCGAGCTCCCCTCTAGCGGTTACCCGGACTTCGTGCTGGCGAAACATTCCTCGAGCTTTAAGAAGTCGTCCGAGCGGCTCGAGTACGAGCTGTCGCAGGGCAATATCTACTCGGCGTGCCTGTCCCCGCGCTCGAGCCGCTCGGGCGGGTCGCTGCGTATCGAGGAGGACGTGGACGCGTCGCCCGAGCGCGCCGGCCGCGCGCGCATCACGTGGCGGCGCAGCGCGTCGTGCCGCAACCTGCGCGACTACAGCTTCGACGAGGCGGGCCGCGCCAAGCGCCGCCGCGACGTGCGCTCGCTGCTGGCCGACCTGGACACGCTCGCGCGCCTGGACTCGCCCGTCACGCGCTACGACGAGGCTCGCACGCGCGCCTTCGTGTTCGGCGAGCGCGGCTCTGTGGAGTCCGCCGGCATGTTGTTGGGCCGCGCCTATTCGTCTTCGTTTCCAGGTGCCATCGGTGAGCCGCGCCTCGACCTACCGTCGTTCGCGCGCACCGGCTCGCAGGACGACCTGTCGCACGATAGTTACGAGGTTATCGAGCGCTCCGACGACGAGTCAGAGACTCGCCGCTACGCGCGCATCCAACCGCGGCGCCACAGTACCGCTCACACGCGCTCCTGCTCGCTCGACTCCGGTAACGATCTGCCGTCGGACGACGACCGCTCGCTGTCGCACTTGTCCGAGAGCGACGACCACGAGGGCGCGCCCGACGAGGTGGTGTGCCACTATCGAAGCAACAACGATATCCAACTAGATCCGTTCCTCGTCGACGACCCGAGAGTTCTCCCGCGTGAGAAGCTCTCAGTGCGCTCTGATGGTAATTTCTATAAGGAAATCAAACGGGCACTCGGCTCGCGAACTTCTAGCCAAGAGTCGAAGAGTGACATTTATGACTCTAAAATATCCAAGAGTAGTGCCGAATCTAGCAAAAAGTCGCGGGATAGCGTTTATCATACTGACAGTAAGAAATCACGCGAGACGCTAAAAAGTAAAAGCTCTGATAGGTCCGGGTCGCGAACTTCCAGCCAGGACTCAAAATCTGATTATTACGATTGCAAAAAGAATTTATATGAGCCTGACGAAATTAGCATTAGGCGACGTAGTATAACTAGTATTCAGAATGCTTACATAGACCCGTTCGAACCCATTTCGCCGTCGTCTAGTCCCGATTCGACCAAAGATTTCTTTGATACTCAAGCCACTTTTATTAGTATGGAAAAGCCAGAGTACCGGGAGAAGTCGCTGTTTGACAAGTCACATGAAGACTTGATCGCTAATTTGGCGAATTCGCCCAATTATTATCTGTCTACTCCATACTCTACTTTTCCTAGCAATAGCAAACATGTCAAGGAACCTAGTCCATTGCACTCTGCCAGCCTGCAGAATGTGGAACTTGATCAATTTTCGGGTCAGTTTGAATCAGATTCGAGTCCTCCAAAGAAATTAGACGAGCTATCGACTGAGGAAGAAGATATTCACCCTCCCACCACACACATCTGGCCGGAAAAGATAGTTGGTCTCGATACCGAGATTGATGGTACTAGAGCTGCGAAAATACATAGCTATCAGCGCCGTCGCTCCTCAGATACGGTATTCAGTTTCGATAAAGAAAAGATAGAATCGTTAACTCGGTCGATCAGTAAAGAGAACGCCTCATCGCATCTTGTGAAAGAGTCGTCCAATGAGTCTGATGTCAATGTGAGAGTTTTACCAGCAATGGACAGCATTGAGTATGCTAAGAACAAAGCTAAACAAGCCGCTATCCAGTCGGGTACAGCTTCAATTCTCCAGTCAGAATTTGACAAGCGTGGAAAGGTTCACACTCACATCATTAGGAAAGAGAATTTGAAAGAGGAATTAATGGCTAAGACTCACTTTGACGAGTACAATCCCAAGCTGATCCTTGAGACAAGTTCAAGCAGCCGTTTGGCTGACACTACAGTTCCTTATACTCATCCAACTGTCGAACGAACAAAGAGTGATCCAAATAGTTTGGCTAATAGACCTCGCTTCAGCAGCGTTAACTCTCGCAGACATGTGTTAATGCATCAGAAATCAATTGATTTAACGCCAGCAGAATCCAGTGACGAAGATTACATCTTCCGTCAAATACCGAGTGCTCCGCCGATCGCGACTAAACGATCTCATTTCGAATTGCCATCGAGGATACCAGATCATATACGACCTCAATTTGATTTGCCCAAGAACTATTTCAAAGAATTCGATGCTTTCAAAGCAGGTTTCAAGGATAATAAAAAAGTTGTTGACGATGGTTACGATATTCCTTACGTGTTACACAAGCGGCATGTGATGAATGGAACTGCTCCATCTCCCCATGATGATCAAAGACAGCCTCCAGATATCGTGATGCTACCGCCACAAAATGGTCGTCATGTAGTTAGTGCTCACCCTAGGTGCAAGTATCATGATCATCCTAAGTCACCACGTTCGCCGAAGTCGCCGAAGTCGCCGAAATCACCTAAGTCGCCAAAATCACCGAAGTCGCCCAAGTCACCGAAATCACCTAAGTCTCCTAAATCACCACGTAACAGTATACAAGTAGAGCACACTTCGAAGTTCCTTGAAGTTGTTGAAAATCGTGACTTTTTATTCACTCAAAATATTGATCTGTCTAAAGTTGACCCCGTAACTCTAGAAGTTGACAAAAGCGGACAATTGCAACATTTACCAAGTCCAAAGAGGGATATAACTAAAAACTTGGATCCTGTTCTACTCGAAACCCTTAATAATAAATTGAGTCAGATAGAGAGTGATTCTGCGACGAGTTCTAAAACTGACAGTATCAGGCAGGAGCCTATGTACCCATGCGAGATAAAGTTTACCATCAACGGTAGAAATGTGCAACAGCCGCCTATTTGCAAAGAACCCAAGCCTCTGACTGCTGCGGAAAAATTGCGAGCCGATATAAAATCTAAGTCTGAAAAACTCCCTCCAAAAAGAGGTCCAAAGGCTAGAGGTACCGGGAAGAAGGGCCCAGGAAGTAAAATAAAAGGGAAAAGTAATAACAAGATTCGGATAACATCATTCTCGTCTGATGACGAAAGTGTTGATTCTGATGACGTTTTTGGAACCACAGAAGCTGCCCCGAAACTTGAATTTTCACCACCGCAATCTCGCAAAGATTTGGAACCTATTCTACAATTGGAGTATGATAAGATTACCTCTGGAGCTTGGCATAGAGGTCAAACCATGAGTTCTACGGAAATCGAAGGGTCTCCACCACAGTGTAGAAAATTAGCTGAGCTAGAAGCTAAATACAACCCTCAAGTTCTCGATAGTATGACTGGTAACGCTACAGAGTTACGCAGAATTTCTGAACGTTCTATTTCGATCCCGAGTTCTGAAGACGATGTCGCGATTAAATTCGCTGAGACAAAACAATCCAGTAAGGAAAGTTCACCTTGGGAGTACAACGAAAACATTCCTTCACCGATATTAGAAAGTACTGAGTTCCTTAAATCTGAAGACGAACATTTAGCCGACATGGAAATTCAAAAAGTGACAGGTGTTCCATCTGAAGATAAAGTTGATGCAAAAGATGAGAAGAAGGAGACTGTAACACTCGGTGTGAAGAAAAGCCTAAGAGATGAACTGATATCGCCAATGTTACGTAAACCTGGTGGCACGCCCATACTATTTGCTCATGCTAGATTAAATCTTTCCGAAGGATCAGTATTTTCTCTCCAACGTCAGAAAGCGACAGACTCTCCAACAGCCAGCCGCAGAGCTAAAAGTCTGGATACGCCAGTTATTCAGTTACATCGACTTCCTCCTATGAATGCCTTCTCTTCGAAAGATGATACGGTTGAAGATATCAATGAAGAAGGCGAAATACTGGAGGAGAAACCTTTGATAGACGAAAAAGGAAAAGCAACTGTTCCGAAGAAAGATACTATTGACAAAATTGATGAAGTTGAGGAGGAACATCCAGATCACGAAGATCTAAAATCTGTTGTTATAGATAACGAAGAGTTGCAGCTGTTAAATGACTTGGTTGAACAACGACGTCCACGTTCATTTAAGCGAAGATATGACCTGACTAAGCTCAAATCTCAAGCGGCTCGTTCACCACTAAGCAGATCGCCATTATCTCGATCACCAATTTCGAAATCACCATCACGGTCGCCTACTTCTTCATTAAACTCGCCTAGAGGCAGTATTAGGAAGCTATCAGACTTGAGTGAAGACCAGATAGTACCAGACATTGAAAGAATTAAACGTAAAGAAAAAAAGAAGCTAACATTGAAGCCTAAACCCGATGAGAAACAAAAGATTAGTAGCAAACTCAACAAAGGTGGTTCTCTAGACACAAATGCTACTAAAGTTAAAGCGCTGCAAACTCAGAAATCTTTGCCGTCCTCTCTAAAAGAGCGTCCAGATTTCCTGACAGTACCTCCTCTAGATATGGCCAGGGCCAAGAGCCAAGAACTCGAACAAACAGCTAAGAAAATTGCCAAAGAAAAGTCCAAGTCCTTGGAAAGGATGGATGTGAAACGTGGCAGTAGTAAGGAAAGAACCAAATCTCAAGAAGACAGCGATACAGAAATCGCTAAACGTAAAGAGAAACAACAGATGTTGTTTGAAGCTGCTTTGAAGCAAACTAAAACATTGATTAGTCCAGTGAAAGACACGATGCCGCCATTCCCACCACCAGAAGATAAGATAGTTGTGAAAACTGAAGGAGACAAGATAATCATTGAGACTAAGATTAATAGCAAAGCAGAGGACCATGTATTCATAGCCAAATCTCCAAAGAAACTAGATAACAAGTTAACCGGCAAAATCAGTAGGAGTTTTGAGGATCAAAAGACACCGAAAACGCCCAATAAAATGAATAAGAGCATGGATGACAAATCCAGTCCATCATTAGAAGATAAGTTTGATGATTTGGCGGCTTTACAGAAATCACCTAAGACTTTGTCTAAGAAACAGGAGATCAAACAACAGATTGAAGGAAAAGTTGTTTACCAAAAAATTAGTCCTGGGGCTAAATCAAAGAGTTTAGACAGAAAGGCAGAAGTCCATTTGGATTCTAAAGCCAAATCGAAGAGTTTGGACCGAAACTACGTGACACCTGCGTCAATGTTGCCAGAGAATGAAAAGCATTTCAAACAAGAAGTTGTGAAAGTAGACGTTCATCCGACTGTTATAGAGGAACCGGAAATATTACCAAAGGATGAGAAAGAAACAAAGGAAACATCGCCCTTAAATAGTTACAAAGATAAAACTGAAGATGATTCTTCAATGGAATGGATGACTAGCTCGCAACATACAATAATTGAAAACGACACACAAACAGTTATCATGGAACGTCGAAAAATGGATATCTACAACAAACAAAGGCAGACTGAACTTCAGGAAAGTAAGAGTAATCAGGACATACATTCATTAGTGACTTCCGAACGAAAAGCAGAAGTGACTCGATTGACGAGCGAAGAAGAATCTTTGACTGAAGTTAGCGATTTGAAAGTGTCTGATGAAAGCAACATGCTTGGTTTATCCTTACCATATATTGACGCTGACAGTTCATCGGATCAAGAACAGAAGAAAACCAAGATTCCTCGCGGTATGAGCGACGATTCTGGGTCATGGGTCACTGTCGATTACGAAGAGACTACATTAGACACTGAGCTACCCCTTTCTGACGCTAGTAGCAAAACACGCGGCAGGAGAACCTTGGATGCTCAAGGAACATTCGACGAATCGTCGGCTAGTTTGATGGAGTTCTTGAAACAAGAATCCATATCGCAAATCATGTCAGATAGTGACACTGAACGTTGTTCAAAGATGTCTCGAGAACCTCCCAAAACTATAGACTTGACAATGTCCAAATGGAAAAATAAGAATAAAATTATTGTGACGCCACCTCAAGAAAACAGTCCCACGATTGAGAGTATACCGTTTATTGACTCCAGTACGTCAAAGTCTAATAAATCTGAAGGTGAACACACCGGAAGTTCTGGTAGTGATAAATCTCCTACTGAACAAAAACCGGAACAAAGAACGTTGTTGACTGCTAAGTCAAAACGAAGTGAACTGTTAAAGCTGAGTGCAGAACGTTCTCGAAGTTCCGAGTCGACTTCTTGGACCAGCATTGAGAAAGATGTCAGTCCATCGAGTCACATCAAAGGTAGTTCCATTGATGATGAGTCCAGTGTTAGTTGTTCGATCGCTAGGCCTCTAGGTATTTCGCAAGATATTGAAAAGCTGAATAAAAAGGATCGAGAGTGCTTGGAAGAATTGAAACAGGCAATGGAATATGGAGAAGAACACTTGCTGTCTCAACATACAATATCTAGTGATCACTCGAAATCAAATTCGAAATCACCTTCACCAATACCAGAAATTACTCGTATCGAAAGTCCTAGGAGTCCGTCAAAGTATGGTGCAAGAAAGTCTCCTACTCCGACTTTAGAAAAGCAGGGTCAAGTAGATTCTCAGAAAGCTCCTACTGACTCTGATTCTAGTTCAGAGAGCATTGATAGAACTGTTGAACAGCTGTCACGGCCAAGTGTTAAAAAGAGTGGCCTTGAAAAAATAGGCAAGGCCGTTATAGAAGAATCTGAATCGAGCCAATCGGCTGCCTCTAAAGCTTCTGATGTAGCAAAAGAACTGAAAAATACTGTTAAAAAGACTAAAATCGCTATTACCATATCTCAAGAGGACCAAAATACTACTATTGATTTTGATGATGATGGTAACGTCATTACATCTTCATTTGAAAGAGGAGATATCATGAAAAAGAGGGCTCTCAAAGACCATGAAAAGAGTTCGTCTAAATCAAGTGTCGACACTACGACCACGACTACTCCTTCTAAAGGCTCCCTGAGTGTTGATGACTCCTCGTCTAGAAGAAAGGGGCGTCTTCTTGATGACCAGAAAAGTTCATCTAAATCTAGTATAGATTCTCGGGGTTCCCTTAGCGTTGAATCTCGAGGATCATTTGAAACAACAGAATCGACATCTGGGTCTCTTGGTGAAGCATATCGTCGCGGTGAAGAGTTAAAACCAACATGGCGACCATTCTTTGGTGCATCGGGCAGCGAAAATAGCACAAGCATTGAAGAAGCTTGGATACCACAAGACCATGAGGGATACGAAAACTTGGCCATAAACAAGGAAGGTTTTGAGTACAACAACCAAAGGTTGTTAGATGACTTCCAAACGTTTTCGAAAAATCCTCCTCTGTCTGCCAACACGTCTAAAGATTCGACTGATGCAGACTTTACAGACGACCTGAACGATTTTCCGGTCAATTTCTTATATCCAGCTACGTCTTCCAGTGGTGGTGGTACTTCGGATGTTGTAATAGGCTACGGCCAAACATTCGGCCGTACTTTATCACGCATATCGGAACGTAGTACTGCATCTGAAAAGACCAGCGCTGATGAAGATTCTACTAAGGCTTGTTCTCGATCAGAAAGTATTAATGAGGAGTCTCTCAACTCCAGTGATCACCAAGCTAGTCTTAGCTCTGATCCACCTAGCGCCAACGTCGCTTACATATCAGACGCAGATAGACGCACTTCGGCAGAGATGCCTGACATACCAATAGATCAGGCTAAAATAAGTGAAATGTATGAATCTAAACGTGATGTAGAGAAAGCTAGCAGGGCTTTTGATGCGTTAGATCATAAGAAGAATGGTAGTCCAGGTAAGCCTGGGTCACTTACACCCATGGCAGCGTCGAAACAATCTTCCGCTAGTGAAAGCCAAGAGTCCGATGACTGGCCATTACCGGAGTTGCCCCCACAAGCTGTGTGCAGACCAGCTAATTTGGATGAGATTGGTAGAAAAGAATCGAGTGAGTTTGACCAATGGCCTTCACTCCCATCAAGCTTATTAGAGACACCGATAATAGAAAAAGTCCACATTTACTATATGAGCAAC
The DNA here is from genome assembly GCA_951799385.1 of Hyppa rectilinea. Classification (NCBI taxonomy): domain Eukaryota; kingdom Metazoa; phylum Arthropoda; class Insecta; order Lepidoptera; family Noctuidae; genus Hyppa; species Hyppa rectilinea. Next base: position 4,512,340 of record OX637302.1, on the reverse strand, counting down.
GAGCCAGAAATACCCACCAAGGTGACCTTACAATCAGAGAGTTCAAAAGATCATTTAGCAGGATCGGATGACGACAGTGACACATTGAACAACGATGATGATTTGGAAAAAGATGTACCAGAATCGAAATCGGAGTCGAAGTCCGCTGAACTAAGTGAAGATACTTCTCCTAAAAATACCAAACCGATTCCTTATGATCAATCAGGGTACATGGTAGAACCGTTGGAGAAACAAGATGAGTATACTTGCCATAAAAGTGTGGTACCGAATTATGATAAGTCGTGCCTCAGTGGTACGATCAGTAAGGCCACTTGTCTCATGGGTGATGTGGGGTCCTGCTGTTCACGTTCAGAACATAAATCGTTCAACATCAAAAGCAATTTAGAAGATAAAGTTATAATAAATCAGCCGCAAAAGTCCCCAACCAACCACAGTCCGATATACGAGGATGATCACTTGTACGCTGATGATGTTTTCGGTGGAGATAGCAAATCTCTTTCCCCTGATTTCGACAAAGGGTTTTCGCAGCTAGGAACACAAAAATACTCGTTTGGTTCGAATAACTCTGATACTTCTATCGATGATCTTTTGTCACAGACAAATGCCGAAGACACTGTTCGTGCTGTGACAAAATTAAGTACAGGAAGTGCTGGAACTTGTAAGAGATGCAGTCACAGTAGCCATTCAGAGGAAGAGACCAGTTCTTTTGGAACTGATTTGGATGGTACGGTCAAAATTGGACTGCCGCAAAAGAAATGCACACATAGCTCGCATTCGGAGGACACATCCATTTGTCTTAGTATTTCTGAATGGTCTACCGGTACAAATACAGTACGCCAGTACGCTAATCTGTCGGCTTCTGAAAGCGTTTCGGTGCCTAAGAGTGACAAGTCTGATAAAGCCTCTAAGGTGTATTCATCTTCGCATGGGAGTAAGAAAAGTGAACAGAAACTGAAACTCGGTTCCCAAGCTGAAATGAGCTCTAAAAGTAGCAGTCTCGATAAAAGTTCGGAAATCATAAAATACGATAAACTGTGCAGTTCTGATACAACAATTTCGAGAAAAGGGATGGACAGTAGTTCTGGTACAAAAAGCGATAGTACCTTAACTCTAGCTCAGTCAATATCAGATTGGTCTGCCAGTACTAGCCACACCCTCGTGGCCACTGCTCGAGATGACCAAGCCGATGCAGATAATACAAAATCTGATGACACAATAGTCAAAGATATCAATATCGATGAAAGAGCTGATACAGAAATTATCATTACTAAAGTATTGTCTCCTACTAAGGAAATTGAGGAGGCGAAAGAGCCTGTACTCAGATTGACTGCTTCATACACCGGCAAAACAGATAAATCATCATCCATAAGTTACAGCGATAAATCGGATAAGTCTAGTTCCAGCTCTTTGAGTAGTTTACAGAAACATGCCAATGGGGTGTTAAGATTCGACCAGAGGCAAGGTTTCCCACCTCAAGATGCAACCCATGAACGCTACCCAAAAGTGCCACCAAAAAGTTTGAGCTATGAAGAACAAACACATAGATACGCAAAACAAACTATGCGATGCCAGAGTGAAGACAGCGGCTTCAAACCTTACTTTGTAAGCGAACAGCCAGAGCTTGATATAGACATGCCATCTCAACTTTACAGTCAAGAAGAAAAACATAGCGAACGTTACCAGAGCCAAGAATTTTCAAACATAATGCGCGAAGAAGGGCCTGGTAGCAGTAAATTCATACGGTCTGATTACAAGCCCTTGGCTAAACACGCGAGTTATGATGATAAAACGCTGTCGAAAAATCAGATAAAGGAGTATAAAACGAATCAGCAGTATCGCAGCAAGCCCAAAAGCTGGTCTTTCCACGAGCATTATCTCGCTTCCTCCGATTTACCCACCATCGCAGTTCCGGAAATACCTTCAGTGCACAGGGAACTTTCAGAAAAAAGATCTGGTGAACGGTCAGGCAAGACCCCTTTGTCTCGATGCTCTCCTTATTACTCTAGCAGTCTGAGCTCAGAGTCTCCTCCGATACAACCACTAAAAGCGCCCGTCAAGAAATCGCTACTCGTTCGTAATATTTCTTTGAAAAGTCCCCCAAGTGGTAATGACACTGATAGTTCATTGGATGTCATACGAGATCCTCGAGAACGTATGAAGACGTTCCGGCGCAAGAAACAAGTGACAAGCGCACGTAAAAGACAAGAGAGAATACAAGATGTGCTTGAGGAAGACTCTACAAAAAGTCAATACTCCTCAGAAAGTGACATGCTCGGTGGAAAATATCTAGCCGTAGAAGAATCTCTTCGTCGAATGGAGAGCTCAGAATGCTCCGATAGCTATGTCCCCGAAGTAGAATCGGGTTCCTCAGAAATGTCGAAAGGTGATTCTAAGCATTACGATATTCAGGAAGCTAGCTTTTCCGAAGACGAGGGCCAAGACGAATACGCCAAGTATAAAAGTGCCAATTATGAAGCACAACAATTCCCGATCAATATAACTCCAATGCAATTCCAAGGGTTCGGTTCTTCAGCTGATGAGGATGAAATGGGTTTCCCACGGTTCGATAGACTCGGGCGTTTGCGCCATCCGTATCTGGATTCTCAGGAGCCTCCTTACGTTTCCGAGGACAGTCCTCCAAGGACTTCGTACTCAAATAAGAGTAGTCGCCAGTCGTCTTTGAAGAAATCGAAATCTACTACAGTATACCGTCAGGCTGATGACCCGTCTCTTGGGGAGCCGTCTGGTCAGCACCAACAAGTGTTCTATGAAGAACAAAGTGACAGAGATGACTCGGATGACTACGCTTACCCGATCGATACTATAAAGCGTGCTCCTAAAATTCCCAAGTCTGGTAGCTACTTGTTTGAACGCGGGGAGTCTGTAGCTTACTCTGATACGGAGCTGCCGCACGATAAAGACGAATACGAAGAGTATCGAGGCAGCCCTTATCCAGAACATTACGAAGAAGTGGTAATGTTCCAAACGCAGGAATGTTTCCCGCAGTACGAGCATGAACTCGATGGGAATAGGGATGCCAATGAAGAACATTACGCTCGAGATCTTGACCAACGTTTCAGTCTGAATAATGTAGAGAGGTTCTATTCTAGTCACTACGTCGACTCACAAGCTTCTAGCGACAGCCCTGAGCAAAAGTTTGACGTTTCCACGCTGCCCCCGCCTCTTTGCTCCGATGACGAGAACGATTAAGAACATGTAGTTTACCGTGCGATTTCATTATTTATTTAGTTAGGTCGTTGTCACCCCTCGCCTCGTCGGCTGAACGTTCATTATTCGGTTTGCGAGCGTGAATGCCGATTAGCGTTTCGAAATTTAAATTCCAATTAATGCAATTATTGTTATTTATATTAGGGTACTCATTATATTGAATATTTACATTGTCACTTTAAATATTTAGCAAAATAATGAATTAAAAAAATATATCTAGTGCCAATTCCCGGATAGCGCGACCCTTTTGACTATCGTGTGACCGCGGACTCATACTTATAGCTTGTTAAGTATTTAGGTGTAGTTATATGTGTATTGATCTAAATTATACATTTTCAGACGTCTTACAAAATACTGATCAATATAACGAAAACTTGAATATTAAACTGTCCTTATACTCGTTACGTTACAATTTGTTTAGATTAGACCCTAGAGCTAAAGCTTCGAGGAAACGCAATACAGGTATAACAAAACGTAGTGCCAAATTCTTCTAGTCGTATATTTTAGTGTTTTCAACCTTTATAAAAGTTATATTCGTTGATAAAAATTATCCTGAAAATAGTATTATTGTTAAAGGCTGTGATTTTGCTTTGTGTGGCGATGAGATCCAAGATCTGAGTTGTTCTGTTTAGGCGTTTTGCTCAAACGATCAATGTATTGTTTACGCACTTAGCACGTTGTTTATTAATCTTAGTTTTATAGTCTAAAGTTAATTTACGTTTGTCCATGACACTACACTAGTCATTACAACATGGGATCTGCACTCGTGCCAAATCTGCTCAATTTTTTCCAACACTTTATTATGATAATTTATTGTAACGTTTTTTAATGATGAATTTTGGGAATCTTATATGTGTTATAGTTGAAATAGATATGAGATTACGAGATTACGTGTAGTGTGTGTGGTGTAGCGCTGTTAAATTAACTATCATCGAAGTTAATGACTGCGACGTAAACTAAATATCTTCCGTAGTAAATTACTTTGGATTAAATTAGAATTGTCTTAAACGCAACAAACAAGATAATTATAATACACACATACATTTTCACTTTATCATAAATTATTTCTTATTTTCGGCTTTAGACTCGCCCCCTATTACATGGGACTTAAATAAAACTGGCGAAATGTACTTAATAGGTAGATCTCTGCCTAGCCCTTCGGGGCGGCGTGAGGTATGTTATGTTATTTCTTAAATTATGTTGTAGCGCATTATGCTGTAGCTATTTCGTTTATAGATATCGTATGACGCGAGTATATTTTGAAATTAAATGATGGAAATGAAGAAAATATAAATTTAATCTTCGGATTCCTAAGACTCCTTTTAGTATGTAGTACTCAAGCACCAGTTAACAAGTGAAAATAAATGAGAACTTGTAAAAAGCAAAAAATAGATACTGCTTTTGAACATAATAACGCCGAATGTTTATTTCGTTTCAGCTTTGAGAAACATCACTTTATAGTATACACTTTACATTGTTTTTGCGATTTACCCTCAATATCTATCCAGCATTGAAATAAGGGACCGTCTTAATTGCTGCGGAACCAAGCATCTTAAAACCTTTGACTGCTTTCTTAGTTAAATACTACAGAGCAATAATTTGCGAATAAATAGTAAAAGGACATGCACACATACCCTATCGCAGTTGATTTATATTTAGATAGGAATAAATTATCGAAAAAAATAGACGAATTGTGTGTCGGTGTAGACGTGAGAAGATTCTTTTGAGAACTTAGAGATAGTTAAGTCTGTCGTGTAATGAGTGGAGTAAGTACTCCACTATATTGAAAATAAAATATATAATTATAATAACTCACTTATGTCTGATTCGTTGAAGTATTGAATGTTCTAGAAATTATATTTTTTGCTTGACGTGATATAGTTTTTCGAGTAGTAATGAAGATATTTAAACAGTTGTATGAATACAAGTTAACCTTCAATAGGGGAAGTAATTTATGCAACATCCAAAATATGGGATAAATTAACACTAATCGTCATATCAATAAAGATGATCAAATGATCACAAAAGGTCGATGAAGCATGATGTACAGGCACATTAAGTAACCACAAACTGTAAAATTTTCTCAATCGATTTTGAACTTAACAGTCAACTAATAAGGTTTAAAATCATTTGGTGAAGACAGTTTGTTATAACTTGATATGCTGGCGACTGTACATCAATGCCTCAATTTTGGTTGTGTTAAAAAAGAACCACTTGTATCACACATTTTTGTTTTGAGGGTGGGAAATCATCCAATGACTTCTCCTGCTCTGGCTGGAGCGGAAGGGAGTTTCAGACTCTTACTGATTAAACCCCATCCATGTTCCTTCCTTAGCCCTTTTATGTTTCGGGGTAGCGGTAACCCTTTCGGACAATCCCGCTGTCACCCTTACCCTTGACGATCTGATAAACGCCTCTGACGCCGCAGTTAACGTGGCTACCTACTGGCCCCGAACAATATAACCAAAATACAGATAACCGTCGATGTAGCCAAATTTATTATTACATTAATATTTCTGATGTTTTAAACAAAATATATGTTATGTTATCCCTACATGGGGTAAGCCAATGTGTTATGGAAATTGTAATATTATTTGCAAATACACCTAAACTTATGAAATTTTTGCTATATCGAACCCTTTACAGTGTTTATAATGTTTTTCAATGCTTCCCTGATATGCAAGTACGTATAAATTTAATGTTTTAGAGAGTAACGTTCGACTTATATTAATTTTATTGGAAGTTTTTATCTAATTTAACAATGACTGAAATTACAACTAACAATGCGAATTGTAGAGAAATGTAGCTTACAATTTTAGTACTTGCATATCAGGAAAGTGGTTACATATATTCAAATATTGTCCTATAAACCCTGTGCTAAATAGTGTTCAATTATAATTGAATTAAAAGATTAAATGGTCGTGTGTGCACGAAGCAATTTTAGTCTACTAGCGTGTAAGGGGTCGAGGGACCTCCCTAGTTAGCGCAATAACTGTACGGTACGATATTAAAAAAAATCATAGTACTTAAGTATTTCGACTTTTCGATTGAGAGTGTACAATCCGAATAGACTGTAATCTTACAATTTCATTGAATTGTTTAAGTTTGAGCACCTGTTTTGAGCGTGCACTGTGGACAAATGGAACTGGGACTTGACCAGTATTATTTTACATGGAACTAGTGTAGAATTATGACCGCGGCTTTGCCCGCTTAGACCCTAAAGGTCACAGCTCATTAGAGCCACCCGGCACCGCTTCGCCTCCTGAGGCTAGTATTCTTTATAAGGACTTGTATGGGTATGCGCTCACTGGTGTCACCGGATCGCCTTGGTCGTAAGTCCGCCACCCGCGGACCGCGGGTGGACCACTCGGTGACAACTCGCTGCTCGCGTCCTTGCCTTGCGTTCACTCCACTGCGAGTTGCGAATACCTAAAATACCTTATATACTTTCACATGCATTTAATATAAAGCTGTTATTTTGCCATAACAAACAGACACTTAAATTTATTTATTTGTTTAGATAAATTTATGTGTAAATAAATAAATAAATAATATGGTAAACAAAAAGCAAAAAAGACGGGGTCAAAAGCAAAATCTAGGATGAAACCGTTCTACTCTCAAATTGTCATAATAAAAAATGCTTCAGTTAGTTTTCCTATTTCTAATGCTAAAAAAAATCATGAAGTCATGTGTTATGCGAAAAAGCAATAAAACATCATTTTGCCTAGCCCTTTTCTAACTATGTTGGGGTCGGCTTCCATTCTAAAAATGCCCAACTAGTATTTTACATGGAGCGACTGTCTATCTGACCTCCACAATCCAGTAACGGGGTATTACGATACCCTTCCGTAAGACTGGGTTGTCAGATTTTCGGGCTTCTGACTACCAGCAACGACTGTCAAAAATGCATAAATAACAGCCGGGACCGGCTTCACGTGCTTTCCGAGGCACGGACGATTCTCGGTATGTAAAGATGGTTACAATAGCAATAAAACATACAAAAGCTTAATATAATCGCATCGGCATATTGTGTCAAACATCGGTCACTTGTTCAAAAACGTATCGTTCATTCGTTCACAGTCACATCCAAAGAGGTCGCATTGAGTCATGTAATTTAAATATTGTTTCGATTATTGAAACGTTTCTTCCTTTTTGAATTTATATGTGAGTGTTAGTGTACTGTATCCCGCAATACACGCACTGCCCGCCTCGCCGGGGTTAGTTAAACAATAAATAAATAAAAATATATAAACGCGGTTTTACTGTTATGTTTTTCGTTTTGGTTCCCTGTAAGTTGTACCTTTTGTTTATAAGCGGCCAGGATTTTCATGTAAGTTTTTGATGTTATCATTAAATGTGATTTTATTGAGCTTTGGCGCAGATATTTTAGAACAACAATGACGTATTACTTATGAGTAAATTAAGCTTAGTTCGTTCTATTGAACTATCAAACACTTATTCGTTCATTCATTCATAATTATGTGCGCTAAGCTCAATAAACTAGTAATCCTTGGATATGTTGTTTCGTTATAATTATTTATGATTTAATTTCCCTTCTTTGCACAGGTTCATGAACACTTTAGTTTTTCTGCTTTTTATATTATATGTACCTATGTTTTTTCAGGATTTTGTTTTGTTCACAGATTTGCTTTCCCCGCATGCTTTACTCTTTTATTTTATAAGACCGTTTTAATATTACCTTTTATATTATACGTTTTATATACCTATTATATTATTGTTAGTCTTTTGTTTAGAACTTGGTGTATCATTGGTTAGTCTTATTAGATTTAAATTTTTAAAAAACCTTGTTAATAACCAGTGATGTTCTGACGTTCAAATTGAAAGTTTTTTTTTTTCAATTTAATTATTTATATTAGAATGGGATGTGGCTTTTAGATATACAGTGTGTTAGGTTAAACGAGGGGGTGCTATATTCATGAGAATCAACTACTTTGACTATGGAACTATACCTGAAATCATGAAAAAAAATCAGCTGTTCAGTACATTTATGTTCGCAAAAAATCGTCAAAATGTATGGGACATTTGATATTTATTTTTCACATTTCCATGAGTACTATACCACCTGAAAGTATGTCCCTCGTTTAACCTTACACACCGTATATTATATGATAATTAAAACATTTATTCAAATATAACACTACGTAATTCAACTCCACCTCTCACTCAGTCTACCAAACACCTACTACATCTCTTCTCTCCTTAACAGACGAGACATCTCCCGAGGATGAAAACACAGTCTCTTCCGCAAGTCTCTGCATGTCTCCCTCGTCGGTCACCGATCACAGTATCTCCGGCGTGCCTATATTCGCGTCAACACCGTTAGTATCTCGGCCTCTGACGAATGGACACGACGTCGTGGATAACAAGAGGAATAGCGAGAATAATAATGATACTGTTGGCACGGTTAATGGGAATGTTAATGGTGAGTTTATTGCATGTTTTTGTCACATTTCAACCGTATTACTGAGGGATTAAGGTCAAAAATTGGTCAAGCACAAATATCAGCCTCATGTACACGTGTTCAGGACGAGTTTAGTCCTGGTCCTAGCATGTCTCTTATTATGTAACTACCATGAATTAGCCCACAGTAAGTTGATCAATGGGAATTTAAAAAAAAACTTTTTACCTACATGACATGATTCTGTATAATAATATAATAATATATCCTTGGACATTTCACACAACGCCATATCGTCCCAAGCTAAGCAACCTAATGCTTGTGTTATGGTAACGAGATGGCTGATAAACTACTTAGGTTATATATATTTTTTTTTGTAAATACATACATATTATAGATAGAAAAACACCCAGACTCGTAACAAATACTTGCAGGTCGTACAAATATTTGTTCCGTGCGGGAATCGAACCCGCGACATAGTGCGCAGCAGTCAATCGCTCAACCACTGCGCCAACCGTGTCGTCTGTATGATTTAAAAGATTTATGTTCTAAAAGCAATCTTAACATAAATACGATTTACGAACATCCTGCAAGCATAGAAACCAACAAAATAATTATAGATAAACTGCTTTAACAAAGAAACGAAATAACAATTGAATGAAAAAAAAATCAGACTAGAAGAGATCCATTACAGAAAAAAAAACAAGAAAACAAATTAAAACAAACTTAGCACTTACTAAATAAAACAAACCAACTATAGCTCATACCTGGCCATCCATCCTACCGGCTACATTATGCAGGAGACTGTAAAAAAAAACAAATAAATTGGCCTAACATTTCGTCCCACTTGCACATTCAAGGAATAAAGTGCGAGTAGAAAGGGCATGAGAAGTACCTTTTGTGTGGCCGCCATAATCAATTCGTTTCTTTATAAGCGCGGGCCATTCGGATAAACTCGATGGCCGTGATACTTGAGCCATCGCTATATAACAATGATAACTATCGATACTCAGCACTGCTATCTCAATTCAGGAGATTACTAGAATGATAACTACCTACATATCCGATGTTTGTATGCATATTTTATCTAAAGTACGTTTTTTCCCGACAAAGGTTACGGTAAGTATGGAAACGGTTTTTTAAAATATTATTTTTCCCGGGATCGCGCGGTTTCATAAATAACAGTGTGAATGAAATGTAGTATTCTTAAGCATGCTGTATTCTAGCTGCTGCAAGCGGCTTCGCCCGCGCGGTTGTCGGAAATTATCCCAAGGGAACTTACTACTGGATAAAATCCTATGTGTTAATCCAGGTCATGAAACTACCTCTGTGCCAAATTTCATCTAGATCCGTTCAGCCGTTTGAGCGTGAAGGACGGACAAACATATTAACTCACACACACACTCACAAACTTTCGCTACTAATATTAGTTTGATTTCTTATCTATTTAAAACTAGACAATAATTTTGTGTATTCTCCACAAAATTGAATTGTATATTGTAACATTTACAAAATTACTATTCGAAGTTTGATAAGCACCAAACATAACTTAAAAGTTTTAATTTTTTTTTATAGCACAGTAAGAAACAGTCTTTCTTAAAAATTCGTCGGTACTGAAGCTCATTCTGTACTAGTCAACTCTCAAACGTACTTTAGGTACTTTTGCATGTGAATATCCGTTCTCAAATTATTACAAATAAACGTTTATTGCTTGCAGTAACGATAATATCGGAGTCAGTGAACAGTATGGATGTGTTGAGCGGCGGAGAGAGCGATGCCGGGGATACACTCTCGAGACGGAATAATAATAGGTAAGTTTGTCTATTACTTAACCCTTTCCAGGTCCTATGTGCCACATATGTCCTATATACACCTATGTACATCATAAGAATAGAAATGTGTATTCTTCTTTTCGTGTGGTTAGTGACTAACCTGGTGTCAGAGTTTTTACTGCCCATGGGTCTCTGACTTAGCTTCACATGCTGTTGAGAAATATCTCTCAGACATGCTTGTTTCCTCACGATGTTTTCCTTTACCGATTTTTAAGCAAGTGATAATTATACAATACGCACATGAATCCTTAAAATCTGAGGTGCGTGCCTTGGGTTCAAACTCGAGACCAATGACTTGGCAGTCCGACGGTTACACCACTAGGCTATCCCTGCTAACACTATCACTGTTATATAATTAAAGTCATTAAGCTCATCAATATAACTGTTTAAGTAAGAATTGAGTCTCATTTGTCACAGTTGAAGGTCTAAAATGGATTCTGATGATTTTATTGTTGTCGGGGGTGGACTGTATGTTTGCTTCAAATTAAACTTCGGGATCGTACTTTAACACATAAACACAAAATAGCAATAGAAACGTAACAGATTTTACTAATATTAACTAACACAAACAGCAATAACGTGACTCGACTAACAATTTAAACTGACACAAATAGACAAACGAAATTAGCATAAAGACTCCAAACGTGAAAAACTCTTCGAATATTTTTTTATTTTTATTTTTGAATGGCATCTCGCAGTTCAACCAAAGGGTTGTCTACTGCTTAACCGGGCTTGCCTGTGGCTGCCACAAAAGAATTGTAGCCTCCAGCCAGGGCTTAATAAAAACTAAACCTAACTTACAAAACTAAGCGACTACACGCTAAGGGCACCCCCTGCGGGGTTCGGACCTCGGCTTAGGGCGTCGCTGGGGGGGGGACAGCAAGGAACAGCTGGATCGGGGGTTTTTAAAACTACTGGCTCAGCGACAACGCGGGCTGGCTCGAGCAAGGGTCGGGGGGATGAGGATGGATAGGGACGTCGCGACGGGCCTCGACGGCGAGGACGGAACGACGGAAATTTGTATTTGTGTGCTAATCTAACAGTGCTAGTAGCCGGGCTGCTCTCTTGGAGGAGAGTGGTGGCATCGTCGGGGGCAATGAGGGAACTCTTCGAATATTTTTTTTTTTTTTTGGTAATGGCATCTCGCAGTTCAACCAAAGGGTTGTCTACTGCTTAACCGGGCTACTCTTCGAATACAGGGTCGCCCTGCTTATGTATATTTTAAGCAGGGCGCAAGTAGTGGAGGGACTAATACATGGCCCGCCGCCCGTCCACTGACGAACAATAGGCTGTTCGTCAGTATTCAGTCTCGATTGCGGAGGGCGGCAGTTATGCGGCCCGACAAGTCTCGACTTGTCGGAACCTGTCCGGACCATGCATTATTCCTTCTTACAACATCGCCTCTGTGGCGTCTCTGATTGGGGGAAATAAAACCAGCCCTACTATTGGTCTTAATTTAATCCCTAATACCAAATCGTCTTTATTGATTTAATAATCATATCACATAACCATACATTCTTATGTACTCAAGCATCGACGTCCGCAACAATTGTAGTATGATCTAACACAACTATAATTAATACTCCACACACGTGAACCTTGTACGTATGTACATGCTAATTAGTATGTCAGTTTTCAACGAGATGAATCATTCTATTTATTATGATATATTTCGCAGTATATCCTCCGGTCTGCTAGGCACATTACGAGAAGTAAGCGACGCTCCTAAGAGAAGAAACATGGATTTTACATACTTTGTTGCCAAGGAGCTGTTAATGACGGAGAGAACTTACAAGAGGGACCTGGAACTTGTTACTGTGGTGAGTTTTTTTTAATTAGTACTTGTAATGCAATTGACTATTTGAACCTGTTAAAAATAAAAAAAATAGTTAAAAAAAAAACACGCTTTTTATGGAAAATGTGTGTGCTTTTTAAGATAATATTCAACACCACCATGCACCCCACGCTTTTTAAAAAGTATAATTTATTTTCTATTTTTTAGTTCAGTTTTCTATAAAAAGCGTGTTTTTTAGTTTTTTTAAACTATTTTTTATTTCCTACTTTTTAGTTCAAATAAATGTATTTTCATCGGTCCTCGATAAATCTACAAATATGAACGAAATCTGGCCGTTTAAAGTGGGTGAAAATCGCGTCTAAAGGAGTCGGTTACAAACATACATAGGTACAAGTGAAGCGTGTAAAATATGAAATCACATAGGTAAAAGACCGCTCGTCTTAAAAACTTCCATCACCGTACAGAAGTTAAATATTATGCGAAGATGTAATGGTAAAATTGCATTTAGTGCTAATAAGTATTCCATTTGCTTCTAAAAAACTGTAGTGTCACATTGTTATATTTCATACAACTCACAAACAAATTCCGCGTTTTGACAATTCATACAAAGTAACGTTATTAACTACCCTTTCCAATACCCAATATTTCTATAGTAATATAAGGTATATCTGTTCCACCACGAAATATTTTCAGAGCAACATTATAAAGAGGTTAAGTTTGTGAGGTTGTAGTGGGTAATATCTGGATTTACTGAATCACGTTTGTTAATCTAACTGTTAAATGTACTTATAACACCTGCAGGAGACTTAGCTCGTTAGATGTTCGCCTATTAGAAGCCGTTTGCTCATAAGAGCTCAAAGATTTTTACGTTTATATTTATTGTCGTTTTAGAGATTTTTTCTTATGAACCTATGGGATTCATACGACATTTCAGGGCTTAATAAGAATATACAAAAAGATAATGTAAAAATAGAAGCAAGTAATGATTGCTCGTGTCAGAAATGGAGCAGTAGCGTGTCGTCGCTGGCGGCGGGCGGCGCGGAGGCGGGCGCGGCGCTGGCGCGCGCGTGCCTGGCGCTGGAGCCGCTCGCGCTCAGCAACGGCAAGCTGCTGGCGCGGCTCGACCGCCTGCTGGCCAACACGCCTAGAGCCGACGGTAATCAAACCATCCACTTTTACATTGTAGTAGTGTTTTGTTCCTTGTTTTTCTTCGTACGAACACATTAATCAAGACGTGGTAGTATTTCAATGTTTTCTTTTCTTTTACAGATTCGGATGAACCTGAGTACAAGAAAATAGGTGATGTTCTCTACGAACATTTATTAAGTACAATTGATGTGAGTATTTATAAAAACCTTAACATTGATAATAATCGGTTTTCTACGAGTTACAGGTCTCCAAAAGTGATAATGCGCATAGAAATCTTCGCCACTGTTCGGCAACAGTCGTATTACCCGAGCGTCGGAAGACGATATGTATATAGAGCAGTTAAGTGCATTTTCTTCATGCAGAATGGTGTGTTTTGTGCTAAATCAGATAAAGTAACGAAATTTGATTAAATAATTCCATGTAAGTAAATAGCGAGGATAACCACACGATTGCGAATACGCTACAATCTTTGTTGTATTACTTCAAAAATTTTATCGTACTTTTCATCATTAGAAGAAGAATAATATTACAATTTCCAAAAAATTAATCAGAATCAGTGAGTATCTCTATTCCTGACATTTAATATTAAAAAAAACGTGAAAAATGTTATTATATTTACCTATTTTACAAAATAAACTATTTAAATTCGACTAAAATAATTAAAGTTGAAATTAAATTCACATCTGAAAACAAAACCAAGAAAAGGTGTGTAATAGCAGCTCTATATAATTCCACACAGAGAGAACACGTGCAGTCACCACCAATATATAAAGACGACTGACGGATCTTCGACTGACCGCCGACCGCCGCCGACCGCTCGATCGTTTTTCGATTGTGTACATTATGATATTGACTCCTATTTCTTTCGAACAAAGTGCAAAATGCAAGTGCATTGTTTAGGACTCGAACGATTCAATGATTCGGGTGCTTCCGGAAATACGACTATTAGCGAAGATTTGCATGTGCATTATTAATTTGGGAGTAGGTACTGTACTTGCTTGTAACAAAAGTAAATCCTTATATAGTACAGTCAGTAATGTTTGAATCCCTTGTAACAAAGGGCAAACATATTGCCATTAACCAGACACAGATTTAGGAACCGGTAAAACTCAATAAGAGATAGCTTAACACGGGAATCGAACCCAAGACTAGACTACTGTGTAATGCTGGTCAGCGGGGTTGTCCGAAAGAGTTACCGCTACCCCGGAACATAAAGGGCTAAGGAAGGAACATGGATGGGGTTTAGTCAGTTAGTAAGAGTCTGACACTCCCTGCCGCTCCATCCAGAGCGGGATCATTTGATGATTTCCCACCCTCTTAAAAAAAAGACTACCTGCTCAGCTATTGCTCTTGCGATCACGATTCCAATGAGGCTCTTAATAAATAAACCAAACATTTTATTTCCAGGCATACCTATGGTATAGTTCCCGCGCCGGCTCCTTAGTAGGTGTAGTGGAGAGTGTGCGAAGACGAGGTCTGGAGGCCGGTCGGGCCGCTGCGAAGTTCGACGCTAAAGCACCCTTACCTTTGGCCGCCTTGCTGTTGAGGCCGCTGCACAGGGCACTGCACTACAGGAGACTGGCTGACGGTATGTAACTGGCTAGCTAACCATTTGTTCCTGTAAATATATTCCATTAGCTTTTGCCAGCGGCTTCGCACTGTACATTTTTCCGGGATAAAACGTAGCTCATATTCCAGACTATAATCTATCTTTGTGCCAAGTTTCATCCAGATCCCTTAAGTAGTTTTTCAGTTTATTCGTTACAAACATACATAGGTACAAATCTTTCTTTTTATAATATTTTTATCCCGGAAAAATGTACGGCTCCCCTGGGATAATTTCCTACATAAATTTATTATATATTGAAATTGCTTTTCGTGTCTATCTCTGTGATCGCGTTGTTCTGCTAAATGGTGCATCGGATTAGATGTTGTTTTCACCAACACTTAGGATAGGATTTTTCCGAAAAGTTAACGTAATACACTAGATTTTAACCGCGTCTTGGTCCGTGTGAAATTACTGGTTCGTTCCACGTTACACACACCCGCTTTTTCGTTTGGCGTTCGCTGCGGCTTTTTTTTTGCCCAGATCTTAAGGACCGTCGTCTGACCATCAATAACTTATAACCTGCCTCAGGAATTGGACTATCAAATTTAGAAGATTAGCGCGTTCAAACGAACTAAATCTTGCTTTATTATTAGTCTATACTATAATATAATTATTATTAATTATTAATATTATTAATAATATTATAAAGAGGTAAAATTTGTAAGTTTGTATGTAGGGGGTAATCTCCGGAACCAGTGATCCGATTTCAAAATTTTTTTCACTAATAGAAAGCTACATTATTCCTGAGTGCTATAGGCTAAATTATATTTATATCATACATATTAGCCGAGCTATCGCAATTTTAGTCTAGCAAGTCGGAAAGAAATACCTGTGAAAACAGAATTATTTGCATGCGCTGCCTAAACAGTTGTTTAAAATTGAAAGCAATGTATGGCAACCCGGTTCGCCTTAATTATTTCTACAAAAAAGTCCGCGACACCATATTCCTATCTTTTGTATTTTAACTTTTATATTTCGTTTTATGTTTTAAAAAAGTATTTTTTCGACTTACTTCTAATGTTAAAACAAGAAATTTTCCGCGGACGAAGTCGCGGGCAGAAGCTAGTATAATATATAAGGTGTTAGAAAATTACCTCTAAGAATTTCGTGGGAGCATTGTATTCATCGTTACGAACGACTTCTACTATGGGACGAACCCTGAAATCGCGAAAAAAAATTAACCTGTTATGGATCAGCTCATATTTTTATTCCGCATCCCATAGTAAAAGTTATTTGTAACGATGAATACAATGCTCCCACGAAATTCTTAATTTTTAAACACTGTATATAGATATAAATTAATAGTAAACTTTCTTCATAGCATAACGCCTGTATTCCCCGAAGGGGTAGGCAGAGTTGCACATTATTTGCTTCTCATAATGAAACGATGTTTTGACAAATCGTAAAGCCGTGAGAAGAAGTTGTAAGATAATTATGTCTCCACAGAACTGTTCAATGCGACGCAAAGTGAATGTTCCGCGGCGGCGCTGGAGCTGGCCGAGCATATCGCATCCGAGGCGCGCGAGCAGCTGCAGCACGGAGAGAACCATGCTGCGCTGTGCCAGCTGCAGAGAGACATTGCTGGTCAGTATCTGTGGTCCATATCATCATTCTCTTGCCCTTATCCCACTTCATTTGGGCGCAACATGTCTTTTTTATTCCATACTTCTCTATTAGTCGTCATCTCGGTATTCACTCCCTTTCTAACCATAACATCTTTCACACAATCCATCCATCGTTTCTTTGGTCTCCCTCTACTTGTATAGCCATCCACATTCATGCTCACAACTTTCCTGACAATATTTTCCTCATTCCTCCGCATAACATGCCCATACCATGACAAACGATTTACACACATCTTTTCAATCACTTTCAGACTTCCTCTTATATACTCATTCCGTATTATATCCATTCGCGTAACACCACACATCCCTCTTAGCATTCTCATCTCTGCATGCAATTGTCTTTCATTTATTCCTTTTGTGGCCCAACACTTTGATCCATAGTACATCAAAATGATTGCCCTCTCCTTCATGAACATGACCTCTTCAAGCCTACTTATCATCATCTGCATTCTGCCTAGCCTTTCCTTTTCCCAATTATAAGGGGTGACTTCCAGTCTAACCGGATGACGCTGAACCCGTTAGATATTCGCTTATTAGAAGCCGTTTGCTATAAGAGCTCAACGATTGTCGTTTCGAGAGAATTTTTCTTATGAACCGAGTTCATACGACATTTGAGTGGTTATTATCAGTATTTTACATGGAGCGACTCTCTATCTGCTCTCACCAACTCAGTTACTGGTTAACACGCTATTTTGCTTAGAATAGAATAAGATAGAATAATATGTACACCATAAAAATGACAGATATAAATGTAGAACATTTTACAAGGGGGGTGCCACAATGGGCGATGTTAACGCGTAATATTTTTTCACAATGTTTGTTTCTACATTTTTGTAATATTTGTATGTTACTGTAATGGCTTACTTTACGGTGGCTGGACACTCTGTACTTAAAACATTTAATAGTCATTTTGCAAGTTAAATGGCTCATGGTGTAGCAAACTTTTAAACATAAAATACATCACGGTTTAAAGTACTGTGAACCCATGCGCTGCCATGAACACGTATGTGTGTTGGTTGAAGCCACCAAGCTTAGAATAGCACAAAACTAGTGGCAGTGTTTGTGATAATGTGACGAGATACTTATTATAAGTAATATCTGTTTGCAGGTTACGACAAACTACTAGTGGCGGAGAGAGAGTTCATAAGAATGGGGTGCGTCTACAAGCACTCTTCGAGAGGATTACAGCAGAGAATGTTGTTCTTGGTATGTTATTTAATATATAATTACATTTTAAATCTGTGCTATTAGTACTAGTCTTGGTAAAAGAGTCAGGGTAGACCGAAGAATTAAAAAAAAAATCTTACCGTTTTTCCAGTTTTGCATGTGAGTATAAGGTTGTAACTTGATAAGTGTATGATTCTGGACCGTAATTAATATGTATTTACAAAATTATAATTATTAAAATTTACATACAACCCGATACTGACCTGCAAATTGCAAAGATTGCAAAAAGCTTAGGAATATTGGAATTTTGCGGCGCACCCCTTTACGAAGCAAAAAGAGTATGACATGTAAGAATCATAGCCGATGGCGTTTTGAAGTTTCTGCCTATGGAAGTAGGCGTGAGTTTATGGATGTAAAAAGGTCTTTAGCAGCCGAAGTCAGTATTTCATATAAAAATCAAGTCACACTTCATGCATGAGTACTAAATATTAAACATGCATTTTTATAACGTTTGTACACTTGTTTCAGTTTAGTGACGTATTAGTGGTGACGTCAAAAGCTGGGTCAACGCAGTTCCGAGCGCACTCAGCGTTACCACTTCACGCGTTGGAGTTGAAACCTTCGGAATTACCGCATTCATTCACACTTACGGGTAAATAGGACTTGAAATATTATGTGGCGATTTTATTTGATCAATTTCTGATGCAGTATATTCAGTCCGTTTCGTAAATCAGACTTTGAAACTACTTTTTGACTATTCTTTTTCTTTCGCGGTACGTTTATCGTAGATGAAGTCAAAGAATATATTTCTAGGTTTTAAGCACGGCTTTGAACATAAGTAGTCCTACTTTTTGTATTGTACTTGATACATGATTTGAAACCGCAATGACTGCCTAGTCATAGGTCTTGAGTTCGAACCCAACTCACGCTCCTCTGATTTTACGCGTCTAATTATCGTTTGCTTAAAAGTCGGTGAAGGAAAACATCGTAAGGAAACCAGCATGTCTGAGGGATATTTCTGAACAGCATGTGAAGCTAAGTCAGAGGCCCATGGGCAGCTTAAAAACTCTGACACCAGGTTAGTCACTAACCACACGAAAAGAATAAGACCATCGGTACCTAGTGAACTCAATGTAATACCAACTTTTTGCACATACAGGTACAGATATAAACCTCCTTCTAAGTGCGGCCAACGACTGCGAGTACTTGGGCTGGTACAACGCTCTGCAGACGACGATAGAGAACGCGCGCGACAAGTACACCGACGTGGATGTAGAACTGACGCCTTATGAACAAGAGACTGGTATGTATTGCTAAGTATTACTGTGCAAAGATCTATTGTCGCGTGGACGAAATTGAAACTAATGACGCTATACAGAGTGTAACTCGAAAATCGCAAAAAAAATCAGCTGTTCTATACATTTTTAGTCACGTGACTCGTCGAAATGTTGGGAACAGCTGATTTTTTTTTCACGATTTCGGAGTTGGTCCCATAGTAAAAGTTGTTCAGTTTGGTGGTCTGTAGCATATGCTTTCGTATATTTATACCCTTTCGGTTACACCCTGTATAGTTTTGTCAATACGTTGGGCAAAAAAAAGCCACACATTTTCTCCGACAGTGCGATCCTGACAACGTGATTTGAGCGCCAAAAGATCCTTGCAGCCCTAGTGGCGGTAAGGCCCCTCTTTGAGGAGTGGCTAGAGAGGCGTCACGGCGCCCTCACCTACCGCCTGACGCAGGTCCTCACCGGACATGGATGTTTCGGGAGGTTCCTGCACATCATCAGGCGGGAGGAAACGCCCGGGTGTCACCACTGCGAGGATCGCCCAGAGGACACGGTAGAGCACACGGTGCAAACCTGCCCAGCATGGGCAGAGCACCGCCGTGTCCTCGTAGAGGCGATCGGCGGCGGCGACATCTCGCGCCCGGCCCTGGTGCAAGCCATGGTCCGGGGCGAGAGGGAGTGGGAGGCAGTCACCTCCTTCTGCGAAAAAGTTATGCTCGCGAAGGAGGTGGCGGGATGCGAGAGAGAAAGGTCCTCCCGTCCCAGCCGCCGCAGGAGACGCCTCGGGCGTCGGGAGCCACGTGACGACTCCCGGCCACCGTAGGCGCGGGCCTGCGGACGGTGCCGGATGGCGCGTATATGTTCCACACGCGCCTCAAAGAGATGTCAGCATATGAAGGGGCCCCTCAGGGCCAAGCCTGCCGGGTAAGCGGGATTGTCCGAAAAGGTTACCGCTACCCCGGAACATAAAGGGCTACGGAAGGAACATGGATTGGTTTTAGTCAGTAAGAGTCTGACACTCCCTTCCGCTCCACCCAGAGCGGGAGAAGTCATTGGATGATTTCCCAGCCTTAAAAAAAAAAAAAAAGCCCTTCGATCAATAATACACTAGATACAGGATCAGGAACAAAAATGAGTCGCTGAAGTGGCCACGTTTACACACACATAAACATTTACATTTGTTACTAGGGAATAAAGAAAAAAGTTTTATAATATTAACAACTTCAGTTTATTATAAACCTTAACACTCAAGCATAAAGTTTGATTACGATTGCAAAATATTTTTATTAAAGTCCTTCTATCATCGGAGAAAATAAAAGCAATAAATTCAAAATGTCGCTTGAAAATAAATAGTCATTTTTATAATAAGTACAAAAATATTGATTGTAAGATGAAACTTAAATCTTGAGCAATAAGTTTAAAAATATTTTGTTGACAATTTCGTGCTTAGTCTATTTTGAAACTAGACGAAATTTTTGGTATTACATTTCAATGCTCAAAACACAGTAAGTATTGAAAGACGTAGAGTTGCAGAATAATAATATATTTTTTTAGACGAATGTTCGTTTTCTATGGTAGATTGTTAGCAAATATTTTTGACCGTAGTAAAAAAGTAGTAGGACTAAATTAGTACAATAGTTATTTTATTAAGACAGGTTTTAATTGTCTGCTGGTTGGCTCATTGTTACCAACCCGCAAAAAAATGGATGTGTCTTCTTATGTGCGCGATTTAGAAATTATAAAAAAATATTATTTGTATTAAATCAAATTATTTTTCAAATGAAAACTTCTTTAGCGGCGTTGTGCACTTTTTTTGTGATGGGTAAAAAATGTTAAATCAAAAATGCATAACGATAATATTCAAGTTTACACTTCTGCCGCCACTCCCGGCGTGCAACCCGTTGATTATTTTTTTTACTTATTATATATTATTGTCTGATTTTTTCTGGTTAAGTTTCGCAACAATACATAGATACCCATTTTGCATTGCGAAATGGGTTGGTAGGAAATCTACAAACAAAAACAACAAATAAAATAATAATACTACTCCATGCATTCCCTGCTCCAGAACAGTCAATGTTTGTAACAATAGTTGCAATAGTTGGCGCGTGGTCGCAAACATTGGACATACAATCATAATATTTGCTAAACGATGTCATATTTACTATTTAAATGTTTTTATTTTATGAAAAACACATACATAATCATATAAATTTATCGAAAAAATATATTCCTCCAAAATTTTGGTGTTACGGTGGTTATTTACACAATTTTTGAACACACACTGCGGCATCATGACGTCTTTACGTTGGCTATGTTTGGACCATACTAATTTGAAATAAGAGCACAAAATTATTTGTGCTCTTATTTTTCGGGCCGTTTTTGAAGCGCTAATCGGGAATCTAGTGTATTATTGATCGAAGTTGCAGCCCTATAAAGCTCATTCCAGTTGACTTCACCTAAGACGGTGAGATTTTTAGAGAATGGGTTGACTGTAACATGTCGTGTTTGCGCAGAGAGTGCGGGCGGCGCGTGCGCAGGCGGCGCGGCGGGCGGCCTGGCGCACGTGTGCTGGCACCGCTTCACGTCGCTCGACACCAGGCATCTGCATCTCGCTATGAGGGTACGTACAGCATGCGGCAACTTCATTTGGAGTCCAAAATTAACATAGTACAGCCCCAGCCAAAATATGTTCGTCACTTTAATGGTTATTTTAGCATGTCTACACTGTTATAATATTAGTTACCGACTCAACGTTTTGTGTTGTCGTAATGATCAATACCAAATAATGGCATTCATCTTCTATGTCAGACTAGTGTTCAGACCAAAGACTGTTCTCTCGTTTTTATTATTTGTATTTCGTAAACCTCTATCGAATCGACGCGCGCTTTACTTGTGATTACCAACTGTACAAACACGTTGTTAATATGTATGTAAGCGCAGGAGCTTTGTCTCAGACGGTACCGAGAGCCCGTCTGAGACAAAGCTGCAGTCGGAAGTGTGTATGTGTATTATGTGCTGACGCTACTCGTCTTCACGTAGAGATCTACAACCTGTTTATCCACGTGGATACCACAAGGAAATCGCGCGACTCTTCGTGAGATAAATAATAATACATCGAAATATGAATAAGCCGAATATGAAGATATAGAAATACGCGAAACATCATAAGTTTTATCAATGACGTAAAGTACTATATTTAATCAAATCGTATATTTATCTATCAATTATTATATTGTTATAATCAGTCAACAAATGAGTGCCGTGATAAGACCACCCATTGTGTCATAACTTGTAAAATTTTGTACATTTATATCTCCAACTTTTGTGGTTTATTTAATAACAAGTCTCAGGCTAAACAGGCTAAAGTGTGATAATTATCTTTTTACGTAAATAAACACTAAATAAGTGCAGTGATTAAATTCTTATAATGAAATACTTTATATTCTAACTTAAAAGCAGTCGTTATCTATATGTGCAGTCTTGATTAATTTGAAAACCAATGTCAAGTGACACTTATTCCACGGCTCTTATGACCGGTTGCAAGATTTTTAAGCGAGGCACATCGTAACACCGCTTACCGCTTTAGGTATACTATCGCTTTGGTTCTTTTTGACACCTCTGGACGTTTCATGCTCTGTCATCCGCTAGAAGCAATTTATTATCATAACCGAAATTCTTAAATTGAACTGGTAAGGATGTCAACAATAAACGGCGCTGGTCTGAATGATATTGACAGCAAAGAATGCTTGCATTGCGCAAGCTGCCATGAAAGGGACGATTTATTGTGTGCTATTGATCGCCAAACGGAGTTGATAAGAATGAGTACCAAACACAAATCAACCTGGAAGTGTCCTAAATGTGTTAGTAAAGAAACAAATATTCCTGGTAGACGGACCAGACTTCAGAGCTGCACGAGCCCCCGATCGCTATCACCCGAGACCACCAATGTCACTTTTCGCGCGAAGTCTAAACAGCCACAGAGTCGCAAACCAGTTGAAGCAATTAATGATGACACCGTAATTCAGTTGTCTAGACGCACATTACGGGCAATTATTAAACAAGAAATACAGAGCGCGCTTAAAGACTCAGTGACCGATCAGTTCGAATTGGTCGCGGGCTTCAACGAGTCACTTGCTTTCTATAACAAAAAGTACGAAGAGATGAAGGCTATGCTGCAAGTTAAGGCTGATAGGATGCAGAAGCTAGAAAAGGATAATTGTGGTTTACGGAATGCTATTCAAGAACTTATTCAGCGTCTGAGCTTGGTGGAAGGAAGTTCAGGGTCTGCTAACGTTAAGCATCAGTGTGTACCAGAAAATGAAGCGGAAAGTCAGGTTACTACCGCGCTGCAACCTGATAAGGTGATTAGTTGTGGTATTAAAGATGGCGTCGTCATTCGTGGATCTTTGACAGTCGTTACAGGAAGTCAAGCCCGAAAGTCTGACAGCCAGTCTTACCAAGAGGTATCGTATTACCCAGTTAGTGACTGGGTTGTGGATGTCAGATAGGCAGTCGCTCCATGTAAAGTACTGGTATTCAGCTACATCCGGTTAGACTGGAAGCCGACCCCAATATAGTAGGGGAAAGGCTAGGCAGATTGTCATATTGATTAAAGATTGTGACATACTACACTACACAATAGTAGCTAAGAAAGCCACAAAGCACCAAACCCCATTATATTCTTGTTTAACAAGAATAACTCACGTCTGAGTGACAGTTCTAGAAAGTCAGTCTATAAAATTTAATAGAAACAACAACCAAGAGAAACTGAACGCTGGTCACTTGGATATCGCAGCATAGGAACCTCAACCTATTTACGTCACCGAACGTATTATTATTTTTTTAACTTTGTTCTTGTTTTCGTGTCGTTAGTGACTAACCTGGTGTCAGAGTTTTAATGCTGCCCATGGGCCTCTGACTTAGCTTCACATGCTGTTGAGAAATATCTTTCAGACATCCTGGTTTCCTCGTGATGTTTTCCTTCGCCGATTTTAAAGCAAGTTATAATTTATACAATACGCACATGAATCCGTAAAATCAGAGGTGCGTGTCCTGGTTTCGAACTCGAGATCAATGACTTGGCACTCCGACGGTCTGACGGTCGGCTATCACTGCTGCAACCTTATTGTTTACTTTGTTATGCATGCTGTGCTCCCCAATAAGTGAAGGAGTGCACTTATTTAATACCGGATGTTGCCCATTATTTATATCTCATGTACAAATAAATAAATAAATTTATTTCCAGACTCAGTTATCCGGCTACTTACTGCGCAAGTTCAAGAAGTCTCCGGGCTGGCAGAAGCTTTGGGTCGTGTTCGCAGTGTCTACGTTGTTCTTTTACAAGAGCTGGCAAGATGAAACGCCCCTGGCATCTCTTCCTTTATTAGGGTAAGCGAATGTCATTTTATTAGCGGCCCGCCTGCTTGATCGCATTGCAGAACTGATTATGCGCTGACTCTTTCAGCGAGACCATTATAAACTGATCTTTAATGTTCTCGCTGCTGGGACACAGGCCTCTTGTAGGTGAGAGGGAGTGGGCCATAATCCACCACGCGGGCCCAATGCGGGTTGGTGGATGTCTCATATCTTGGAATTTTTGGTTCTAGTACATGCCGGTTTCCTAACGATGTTTTTCTTCACCTTTTTGAGAGTAGTGGCGATGAAATTAAAATTACACAAAGTAAAATGCCAGCCTGGGTTCGTTAGGTGGGAACCTACAACTCGTAAGTCGGACCCTACACAACTGAACCATTACACTCCAAGGGTACAATTACAGGGCACGCCACGATAGAGGGCACGCCACGATAGTGGCGGTAAGGCCCCTCTTTTAGGAGTGGCTAGAGAGGCGTCACGGCGCCCTCACCTTCCGCCTGACGCAGGTCCTCACCGGACATGGATGTTTCGGGAGGTTCCTGCACATCATCAGGCGGGAGGAAACGCCCGGGTGGCAACCACTGCGAGGAACGCCCAGAGGACACGGTAGAGCACACGGTGCAAACCTGCCCCGCTTGGGCGGAGCACCGCCGTGTCCTCGTAGAGGCGATCGGCGGCGGCGACCTCTCGCGCCCGGCCCTGGTGCAAGCCATGGTCCGGGGCGAGAGGGAGTGGGAGGCAGTCACCTCCTTCTGCGAAAAAGTTATGCTTGCGAAGGAGGTGGCGGGATGGGAGAGAGAAAGGTCCTCCCGTCCCAGCCGCCGCCGGAGACGCCCCGGGCGTCGGGAGCCACGTGACGACTCCCGGCCACAGAAGGCGCGGGCCTGCGGACGGTGCCGGATGGCGCGTATATGTTCCACGCGCGCCTCAAAGAGATGTCAGCATATGAAGGGGCCCCTCAGGGCCAAGCCTGCCGGGTAAGCGGGATTGTCCGAAAGGGTTACCGCTACCCCGGAACATAAAGGGCTACGGAAGGAACATGGATGGGTTTTAGTCAGTAAGAGACTGACACTCCCTTCCGCTCCACCCAGAGCGAGCAGTCATTGGATGATTTCCCAGCCTTAAAAAAAAAGGGTACAATTACGACATGTTAAAATAGCGAGATTTCTGCGCAATTAAATAGATTTAAGTGATTTTTGTAATCCTTCTAATATGTGTTTCGTTGTTAACAGGTACAGCGTGGGTGCGCCCGTCTCGGAAGACAACATCGACAAAGACTTCGTGTTTAAACTCCAGTTCAAGAACCACGTGTACTTCTTCAGGGCAGACAGTCAATATACCTTCAATAGGTACGTGTTATTTATACATTTATCTAGTACTGCATAATATATTATGTTTACGCTTATTTCCTTCGATCAATAATACACTAGATACAGGATCAGGAACAACAATAAGTCACTGAAGTGGCCACGTTTACACACACATAAACATTTACATTTGTTACTACAAAATAAAGAAAAAAGTTTTATAATATTAACAACTTCAATTCATTATAAACCTTAACACTCAAGCATAAAGTTTGATTACGATTGCAAAATATTTTTATTTAAGTCCTTCTATCATTGGAGAAAGTAAAAGCAATAAATTCAAAATGTCGCTTGAAAATAAACAGTCATTTTTATAATAAGTACAAAAATATTTATTGTAATATAAAACTTACATCTTAAGCAATAAGGTTAAAAACATTTTGTTGACAATTTCGTGCTTACTCTATTTTGAAACTAGACGTAATTCTTGGTATGACATTTCAATGCTCAGAAATACTCAGAATACAGTAAGTATTGAAAGACGTAGAGTTGCAGAATAATAATATATTTTTTTAGACGAATGTTCGTTTTCTATGAAGGCAAATATTTTTGACCGTAGTAAAAAAGTAGTAGAACTAAATTAGTAAAATAGTTATTTTATTAAGGCATTGGCTATAATTGTCTGCTGGTTGGCTCATTGTTATCAACCCGCAAAAAAAATGGATGTGTCTTCTTATGCGCGCAATTTAGAAATAATAAAAAAATATTTTTGTATAAAATCAAATTATTTTTTGAAATGAAAACTTCTTTAGCGGCGTTGTGCACTTTATTTATGATGGGTAAAAAAAAAGCATAACGATAATTCAAGTTTTCACTTCTGCGGCCACTCCCGGCATGCAACCCGTTGATTTTTTTTACTTATTATTTTATTTGTCTGATTTTTCCTGGTCAAGTTTCGCGACAGTAGATACCCATTCTGCATTGCGAAATAAGTTGGTAGGAAATCTACAAATAAAAACAACAAATAAAATAATAATACTACTCCATGCATTCCCTGTTCCAGAACAGTCAATGTTTGTTACAATAGTTGCAATAGTTGGCGCGTGGTCGCAAACATTGGTCAAACAATCATAATATTTGCTAAACGATGTCATATTTACTATTTAAATGTTTTTTTTAATGAAAAACACATACATAATTATATAAATTATTGAAAAAAAAATATTCCTCCTAAAATCTTGGTGTTACGGTGGTTATTTACACAATTTTTGAACACGCATTGCGGCATCTTGACGTTTTAACGTTGGCTATGGTTGGACCATACTAATTTGAAATAAGAGCACAAAATTATTTGTGCTCTTATTCTTCGGGCCGTTTTTGAAGCGCTAATCGGGAATCTAGTGTATTATTGATCGAAGCTTATTTCATTTAAAATGGAAGGCAAAGGCGAGGCATGGAAAAAGGCATGTATTTCCATGGTTGAAACAGCTCTACACGGTGAAATTGAATTCATGAGCATTATTTTAAGGGGTCGTTGTACTCATCATTACGAAAAATTTTTACTATGGGAACAAACCTGAAATCGCGTTAGCATTATACTCGCATTAACTCGTTAAAATTTAGGGAACAGCAGATTTTTTTTCGCGATTTCAGGTTTGTTCCCATAGTGATAGTTGTTCTTAATGACCCCTTAAAATAATGCCTATGAATTCAATTTCACGCTGTATATTATGTCCCATCATTGCGCATTAATATTTCTGAATATAGACAATGATTCCCGAAGCGCATACTTTTCTTGGCATATCTGTGGAATAACTTGTGTTAAATCTGTCCTATCAAGGTTGCTAATATATTAAATCAAAATTATGGCAATCGAACCACAATATCTTATTTTTTGCGACAAAAGTCTTTCAGGCATGGACTAAATTCTTCCTAAGTTTAAGTCATGTTTTTGTTTACAGATGGACGGAAGTTCTTCAGACAGCAACCATGCGGCCTGATCACGATTGAACATGCAGTAACTAGATATTTAGATAATATAATACTAAATTATACAAAAACACGAAACAATACAACATTGGTGCCATAGAATAATGGCCAGTTATTTTTTTACGAAATTTTACGAAGTGAATCTTGCCTGTATTTATTGTGTGAATAGATCGCTTTAGTATTAGATCAAGACTGACGGGTGTCTAAGACGTGGATGCATTGTAGTCGTAATATTAGGTGGCTAACGTAAAATATGACGGAACTGGGGAACTGTGGGTGTAATAGACACCTCTGTCTACCATTTGGAGCAAAACAAACGTGATCTTATGATGTAAGCATACAGTGTCCATCTTCTTCTTTTTTGTGTGGATAGTGACTATCCTGGTGTCAGAGTTTTCAAGCTGCCCATGGACCTCTGACTTAACTTCACTTACTGATTTCTGGTCCAGACAAACGACAAAAAAATGTTCAAATTCAATTTCACTAACTTTAAAAATAATCGAATGTTTCTTTAGAATAAAACTTGTTAGCTTCAATATGTATGGTACTATTGGTGGACAAAATTAAGGACGTTAGACTCTTTTGGAATTATTCTTCCATATTTACTTACATAAAAAGATCATTGTACCACCTTTCGAGGGCCCGTTTCAACTTTTCACTCAGTATAATATATTTATTTTAGATTTCTGATATAGTTTAAATTGGTTTATATTTCGACCGCTTAACTGAGTCCGGTGCGGGCGGAGGGAGGAATGTGATGACACGAAACTGCTCACTGATTCGTGAACTTATGACAACTGGCTCCCCTCCCGCACCGCGCAGCTACTTCAGGAACGGTCTCAGTTAAGAGGTCGGGCTATACAGGGTGAAATTGAATTCATGGGCAATATTTAAATTTAAAAAATACAGCAGTTCCACACGTTATGCTCGCATAATTGTCAAAAAGTAGGGAACAGCTGATTTTTTTTCGCGAATTCAGGTGTGTTCCCATAGTAAAAGTTGTTCATAATGATGATTACAATGACCCTTTAAAATATTGCCCATGAATTCAATTACACTCTGTATTAATCAGTCGTAAATATCGCACATTTAGTTTTGGAAACAGATCGGCTTTGTAGAGCGTCGTCTCTTTCACTGTCTCTTTCTAAAGCTGGATGTGTCATATTTTCAGAGACTCTTTAGACTTTATGGCGGTTCTGAAGGGCGGTGCTCGCTGCGCAGTACCCATTCACTCACTCCCGTGGTCATATAAAATTAGTTACTGCGTAGCTACTCGGTGCCGCTATAAAATTTGCTTCGGGCTCTGCGCCCGAGTACTTTACTGTGTCTAGTTTCACTTTATGAAAGGGAACTGACTACTTGATATTTATGGATATTAACACTATAGTAGCCTTCTTTCAGAGAAGAGGCTAAATAAGCCTTGTTAAATGTTATTGAAGGGTATAAGAAGATTATTGGATAAATGGTAAGCAACATTTATTTGTAAATAGGTCATGATGAATGAATGAATGAATGTAACCTTGATTTTTGTGTATGGAACGAAAAACTCGCCAAATTAAGGTATTTGTCGTGTGCTTCCAAAGGATCAAATCGGGCTCTGCTTTAGCCCAAAAAAAATGGTCCTTAAAGTCTAAATATTGGTCTTTTATAGTCGAAATTGCAGTGTAATAAAGAATAATAATAGTACAGTTTATAAAATAAATAAGTAAGCAAAAGATATTGAGCTCCCGTGTTTTAAACGAAAGGACTTTTCATTATTTCGTTTATTTAATCGTAAAGGAATTTGGTAGTGGTCACTCGTTGAACTCGTAAGCGATAGTAGTGGGTCCAAAAGTACGAATTTTGTTTGTAAAATACGACTAAAGTAGACTAAACAAAATGAAATCATTTCCAAAATGTCTGTCGGCTGTGTAGTAAGTATAGACTTTGATAAGCTATTAACAAATTCACATTAACACGGTCAGTGGTTGACTATAAGCAATAAAGCATCACAGGTAAATAATAAAGTTAATCTTAGAATAATGAACGTACTATAAAAGTAAATAAATAAGCGCGGTTGATGTCTCATCAAACGTTGAAATGGTACAAATGATACAATGGAAGTAAATGGACTGTACGACTGAACGAATGATAACCGACTGAACGAGTTAGACTAAAACAATGAATGATGCGCGAATGATACAAATCTGTATTGAAGTCTCAAGGTTTTCATTTTCCTATTTTCAATGCAAAACATATTTTTGTTAATACGTATTTTGGAATTTCAAAAGTTTTACTGTATATTGAAATAATATGCATGATGTTAAATTAATGAATTCATATTTCGAGTGCTATCATGTGTGAATATTCCCAAAGCTTTTATTTATAGATTTATTTATTAAGAAACAGTTTATGATGTTATTATAAGAATGGAGTAAAATTTAATAATTTAATTCATGTTAATAAAACAATAAGAAATCATGTTGAAAAAATATATCAAAATACTTTTCTGTACCTATTCGTTTTTAATGTTTGTGAAATCAAAGTTTATGTAAAATATAAAACATCTATTCGAAATTATAATTGAAATAAAATCATTCAAGTTCATTCGAATTTTTTATTTCATAGATTCCATTTTAAAATATTTGTTCGAAATTACTTAACATTTAATTTGGCTTTGGCAACACCGAAGTTTCTAGACAATAAAATAATCTACCGATATAAATATGTAGAATGTCAGATCTTAACCATTAAATACGTTAGATAAATGTCTACTTAGTATATGTGTTACTAAAAATGCTTTTTGAGATCATACAGAATCTTTGGCATTGTCTGTTCTACTGTAAAGGTGGCACATTCAATTCCCTACTGTTATTCGAATTAAAATGCTGTCTGATTTCTTAACAACTACTATTTACCTAAAATATAGCAATCAGCCAGAACTGATGGACTCAAGCGCCTTACAGAGAAACATAATAAAATCTATGAGCCTATGACAAAGCATATTACATTACACATGCTTCCATTTCATGAAATGGTCGAGAATACTAGGACTTGATCAGTTCGGCGATCAGTTGGTGGATTCTGTAAAATTCTCACGGAGAAAAGAGCGTGTAGTGTGCTGTCGTTCCACCCAATGCTAGGGATTTACTATTGACAGCGAACATTAACCTTTTGAACTTCAGAACAAAAACGCACGCGCGTGCCCTCCACGCCAAGTTACAAATTTATTTCTTATTAATTACAATTTCGGATTCGGCATCGACATAATAACAACCCCTGCTACTTTTTTTTTTATATATTTCCATTGAACAGACACCACTTTTCTAAAATGTTATTATATGTATAAAGTGAACGCCACGAGAAGCTATAAATTATGTAAACAAACATCTTTTACTAAGTAAACATTTTATACTGCGAGATAATAATAAATTGACCATTTTCAATCGACATGAAATATAGACGGGTTATATGAAAGTAACAACCTATTTAATTTAGTCGGATCATATTTTAACGACGCAAAGCGCTATCGTTTGTGTTTCTTGGTACCGGAACGCGTCCGTCGCAGGGATTGTAAACTATCGGGACGCCATTTTGAAATAAACGCGTCATTCGAGTTTCGAATGCGTACAAGTTTGTTTCACACAGAAATGGAAACATCTGAATATGACGAATAATTATTCTTAAATAATACATGTTAATTAATATTTGTTACTTAATAATTTATTAAATCTTAAACAAATTCATTTTTTTTGTTGGTCCAAATGTTGTGAACTCCTGAACACTTGTTTACAAAATTTATAGCTTCTCATGACTCTTACTTTAGATTGTTATCATGAATTTCCCAATATAAATGGTGTCTTTTATTTTGTTTCATGCCATTAAATACGTACGAGAGCTTAACATTTTAAGATATCTATATAAACACTAATTGAATTGTTTATTTCGTGTTGTAGTATTGTTGCTGCTGTCACATATTTTTTTCGTTGGCGTACATGGCATGCGCTTGCTTGTCACGTATATGCGACAATAGCGTTCAAAAGGTTAAATTCACTTCACCTACGATTTCACACGGTGAGATTTTAACAGAATAGCGCTACTATACACGAAATAAAGCTTTTGAACACCAAATGACTTTTGACCAAACTACACTATCTTCGTGATCCGTCTGCAAGGCTTCTGTATCCCAATATGAACTTTTTGCCTGTTCAACACTTCCTCTCTGTTTGGTCCCACACCCGGAGT
This sequence comes from Hyppa rectilinea, assembly GCA_951799385.1. Classification (NCBI taxonomy): domain Eukaryota; kingdom Metazoa; phylum Arthropoda; class Insecta; order Lepidoptera; family Noctuidae; genus Hyppa; species Hyppa rectilinea. Next base: position 4,480,334 of record OX637302.1, on the reverse strand, counting down.
CCAAAAGTTTTAACTGATTATACAAAAATATCCAACAATATTTACATCTTCAAACGCTTAGCGCTCCTAAATAAATAAGATTCCATAATAAAATAGATAACGGAACATTTTGTGCTTTCGCAATAAATAAAATCTATGTATATCGGATGTACTAAATTTAAAATGTCATAGACTAAAATAAATTATGTCATTGTAATATGTAGTAAAAATAAATAACTTCTAAAAGATTATTATTTACGAAATACATTGATTGGGTCAATTTCGTGTTATTCTTAGAACATAAATAGATGCAACTCCGCTACTATTCACAAGATTTTTACATTATTTGCGCATAATGTGACAGCCTCTACTTAGCTATTAAAGTACAATAAACTTATCTAGCTGCAAATCACAGTCAATGAAAAGTGCAAATTAAAAATACCTATACTTCAGAGCATATTCGCCTTATAGCAAGGCAACAAGGCTATAAGTTACAACGGAAATATTTGACCTAAACAAGGTTATGGAAAAGTAGCTATGGCAACATTAATACGGTTTAACTGTAGCGACATCAATAGGACAGGCTTGCTAACTCAAGATCATTATAATTCGAATCTTTTTTACTAACCTACACTGTCCCTCTTTTGGGCAAGTCAGCCTATAGTCTAGCACACCTCCCTCTTAACCAACCTTTTCTGGCCAACCTGAAGTAAAATTGGCAGAAAGTAATGTCCCAAAATTATAAAACAACCATCACATATCAGTTCACATTCTAGTTGAGACCGCATCTCCATTCTCTTTGCTCTCTACATCCAACTGTTCTTTGCTGCGTTTTTCTTTATTCCTACTTTTGAATATAGAAGCGTTGGTTATGGACCGGATGCGGAAGGAGCCGGGTGTGCCGTTGCCTATGGAGTTGCCGGATCCTTCGTGTTGTTGGTGTCGGATGTTTGGTGATCGATCCCTAGGCCGTGTTCTTGAAGAGAAACTTGCTGCTTTTAGTCGCGCACCTGTAATGAAGATTGGATGTCATGAGCTAGGTAAAGATATCAAAAGGCGAGGGACAGGTGTGGTCTTTACTTAAATAAAACTAAGTTTTCGAGTAAAGAGCAGAATACCTACCAACCAGCCCCTTAATTGCATTTTATTCATGTTTGAACTTCAGATTCAGTCATAGAGGAAGGTATCTACATAATATATCGCTTCCCGGCAAAAAGTGTCAGAATACAAAAATAGCTGTTTCGAGAAAATGTAACTTTAATAGATTTTTGTTCATCTAGATGTCAATAATTTAAAAACTATAATAGTCAGATTGCTGAAATATGGTGTGTAAATAGCTAACGACATTTTTTTAGCCGGGCAAATGAAATACGCGCTATTCAATGCTGTGATTATGTCATTTTGTACCTAATATGTGTTGTGACACTTTTCTTGCCGGGAAGCGATATAATGTATAATCAGGCTGATTTTAGATTACTGAGTTTTACTTCGGGCTGAACTTTAAAGGTTTCTCGCATCGTAACACCTGTTTGCAGGCACTTATTTGCACCTGATGAATGATGGTAGGTATAGGTACAAGTAATAATGGTACCTATACCATCATTACTTGCTGGTATAACCACATACCTAGCCCCAACTTAGGCTGCTTGTCCCTGGGCGGCAAACTGTCCCGCGGCGCCAGGTGCGGGTGCGCGGCGCCCGTGGGCGTGTGCGGCGCGGACAGCGAGGCGGGCGGGGCTGACGTCACGTCCGCGCGCCGCACCACCAGGCTGCTGGAGTGCGGCCGGATCGCGCCCAGCTCCAGCTCGTTGCCTGTAGTTCTGTGCGGCAGATGGAACATCAGATATTGTATGGCAAGAAAGATCAAAATCAAGTTCCAAAGAAACGTGTCGAGTTAAGGAATTAATTCATGGATATTGTTACTTACGCCCTCACATGCCGTGTCCGCGCTCGACGCAACTCAGACCGTCGTTGTGAGCCACTCGGCGCAGTCTCCGCTCGACTCGTCCGCACACTGCCGCCGCGTTTAGCTGTAATATAACAACAAAATTGTAACACAGCTTGGTAGAGTTGTGATCTACACATTTGTAGGCATCTAATTCTTCCAACACGAAGGACCAGAAAGTGTAAATTTTCGTCCTTCGAGTCGGATCCATTAACATCGACTTAATAATCAATCTTTGTACTTACGAACGGACGATGTATCGAGTGGATGAGTGTAGATGCGCTTGCGAGCTTGCAGCATGGTGTAAACGAGTGCTGCCAGGGAGCGCGGCGGGGCGGGTGCGGAGGGCCGCGCGGCCGCAGGGGGGGCGGCGCCACGGGCGCGCGTCACCCACCACGTCTCCATGCGGCCTTTGCCTTTTACTTCTACGTTGCCGCGACGATCGAGAGCGTAGCCGCGGAGTTCTAATAGCTGTTTGGTAAGATTACTCATAGTTATTTAACTGTATAATTTTGTAAATAGACCAGAAATCGGATGGGTTTTGTAATGTTTTTTTTGTGTCTGGAGCACCACGGGCATTAAAGCCATGCTGCCGGTTTGCCACTGCATACTAGCTTATCTTAATACATACATATACGGCATGAGCTATTTACTAAGAGCCTGATCCTAAAAACGCGGATGAAAAAACAACACTTACAGACGAAAAGCTAACCTGCTTAGTATACTTGGTGACTTGTATCTTGTCCATGGCACCGGTGGTTTCCATGCGGGACGCCTCGTTGACAGTGTTGCCCCAGATGTCGTACACTGGCTTGCGAGCGCCGATCACGCCGCCCACGAGAGGACCGCAACTTATCCCTGATGAACAGAATAACACATAGATAAGAAATTACGTCAAACTGAAAAACTCGTTAGGTACGTATAAACTGAGATCATTAAACGGCTGAATTACACTAAAGCAACCAAGTTATTTTGGGTTAAGTGGCCATCTAATCCTTCTATAACCGGTGAAATGGATAAAATACACAATCTCAATATAATAAAAATTAAATGTTGTCCGTTGGTAAGCGCATCACTTGAGAACGCCTGGACCGATTTTGTAAAATTTGTTTTAAAATGTTCGTAGTAGTTGAAATTAGTTTTGTTTCGAAACCGTTGTCCGGAAATTTTTCGAATTCGGGAAAATTTGGAAATGCTTTTCTTGAAGGGATTTCTGAATAAATTATGTTTTGGATAGGGCACTGTCTGTCGGGTCAGCCAATCTATAATATAAAAATAAGTCGGGTTTTCCTTCCTGACGCTATAACTCCAGAACGCACAAACCGATTTCACTAATTCTTTTTTTGTTGTTTGTTATAGTCAGGAGAAGGTTTTTACATTTAAAAAAAGTAGGTAGGGAAGATAGGTACCGTAGGTACGGTAGGTAGGTAGGTAGGTAGGTAGGTAGGTTAGGTAGGGTAGGTAGGGTAGGTAGGGTAGGTAGGGTAGGTAGGGTAGGTAGGGTAGGTAGGGTAGGTAGGGTAGGTAGGGTAGGTAGGGTAGGTAGGGTAGGTAGGGTAGGTAGGGTAGGTAGGGTAGGTAGGATAGGTAGGGTAGGTAGGGTAGGTAGAGTAGGTAGGGTAGGTAGGGTAAGTAGGGTAGGTCAGGTAGGTATCATAGTGAAGACAGGACAACGTCTGTCGGGTCAGCTAGTTAGTTATAAAATCATCTCTCACCTACTCTTAGCCGGAATTTGTAGAAGCTATGCTTGCTGATGTCTTCAAGCGCTTCCCTGAGGGCGAAGGCATAGTCGACCAGCGCACATAAGTGTTCACAGTTGTCCTCTCCAGTCTGCAGAAAGAAACAAAGATTATATTATTCGCGTATGGGTACAAGATTACTTGTATTTTCCACTTAAGTATTGGACCATCTTTAAGCGGGACTGTCCGAAAGGGTTACCGCTACCCCGGAACATAAGGCCTCTGCCTCGAATCTCGCGGGCAGCGGGGCGGCGGCGGCGGCGGCGCGGGAGCGGCAGGATCTTACGCGTATAATCAAATGGACCGGCCCTCGAATACAGCGGTGCAGGAGCGGCGCGGGGGCGGGCAACGAGCGGTGCACTCCAGTCAAGCGGTGACCGCCCGCGTTGCGCGTCTGCATTGTAGGTATAGTGTTGTACATTTTTTTTGTGACGTATCAAAATGTCTTCGGACGTGCAAGAGCTAATTATTTCGGCAATCTTTGAGAGGACACCCATATGGAACAGCAAAGATGTTTTTTTGATAATTAATTACAATCTAGTCTTTAAGACTAATAAGCAATTTAAATCTAACTTAATTTTATACATGATAATTATTTTAAAACTTAGAATAGTGTCCTTTGAACTTTACACAAGTCCGTTCCACTTTCTTAGAGTCTGATAATTTGATGATTAAACACTTTGTTCATGTGTTGTTATGTGTGTCACTGTCACTATTATTTCTACACTTTTACACTACACTAACTCAAAAGGTTTTGTTCGTTTTAGTCTACGCACTATATTTGTTTGGTCTAACAGCTGAATCGCCTCGATGTTCACATGTTGATGGAGTCGTTGTTCATGGGCCTCAGCATATTTTTGAATTATTTTGGTGACGGGTTCCATGTTCAGGTCACGATGGAGGTCGTCATTTCTTATATACCAGGGAGCATTAACTATACTCCTCAGTACTTTATTCTGGAATGTCTGGATGATTTTAGTGTTGGTCGGTTTAGTACAGCCCCACAGTTGGATGCCATATGTCCATATTGGCATAAGAATATGCTTATATAATAAAATTTTGTTGTGTATTGATAGACAGGAATCGCGTCCAATCAGCCAATACATGTTTTTAAATCGCATGTCTAGTTCCTGTCTTTTCTTTTTGACGTGCGCTTAAAGATGCAAGCAAAGCAAAGATGTGAACCATAAATATAGAAGAATAATTAACCAATTATGGGAAGAAATAAAAAACGAACTGAATATTGAAGGTATAATATAAAAATGATTTATTATGTCAAATACAATATTTATTATGTTAGAATATAGGATCGAGCGTTAGGAATAAATTTGAATCAAAAAGATGTCGCCGTTTTTCAGACATTTCGTTCGCGAATAAAAACAAATATCTCGACAACACAACCACGAACACAACACTACACCGCTATAGTGCCGCGCGATCTGCCCGCTAGTTTGGAAAACAGGTATGCGTTGCCCGCCCCGCTGCCGCGCCGCCGCCGCCGCCGCCCCGCTGCACGCAAAATTCGAGGCAGAGGCCTTAAGGGCAACGGAAGGAACGTGGATGAGTTTTAGTCTTTAAGAGTCTGACACTCCATTCCGCTCCACCAAGAGCGGGAGGAGTCATTTGATGATTTCCTACACAAAAAATAAAAAAAGTATTGGACCATCTTGAAAAATCATGAGGTAGGGTTTCGTATTCCAAAAGGTTACCATGTGGAAACTAAGGAAACACGTTGTCAATTTAAATCATTAGAACCGTTTCTTTTACTAAAATTGACTTTCGTTTTCCGAAAGTAATTAAGAAAATGTACCTTATTGTGGTTAGGATTGAGTCCTGAAGCAGCCATGTAGGTGGCAGCGATCGTCTTGATCTTCTCAATGCTTTTGAATCTCTGCTGCATCAGTAACTTATCAAAATCAACTGTAAATAAAAATACAAATTAATATTTTAAAACGACAAGAGAAGATTTATGATGCGTTGTTGGGAACACAGTTTCTTTCAATTGCCTTTCCAAAAACCAAATCCTTAAAAAATTGTCGGTAATGTACGTTAGAGGAAGCTGCACACGTTTACTACAAATGCCAAAACCCAGCTGTCGAGGTTGGAAAAGATGGAATGTAGATGGTAAGAAAATTTGATGGAGGCAATTTAATGGAGGATAGCATCAGGCCTGAAGAAAAAGCAAGAATATAATGGAAAATAGATGTGTTCAGTTGGTACATTACAAATGATCTCGTTGAGCACGCGCATGCACTCGACTGCCTTCTCCTCCGAGTAGAACTCGTCGAAATTCGGGATGCCCGCGAACATCACGCCCACCTCGTCGCGCCATTGAGAGTACAGTTCCTGAAAAGAATATAGAAGTATTAGAATTTATGTTTAAATTGGACCAGAATTACAGTCAAAGTTAGAGAGAAGATAGCGACGATACAATGGCAACCCAAGAATATTTTGAAATTTGAAAGTTCGGTTTAGTAACTGCAGTAATGCGTCACGATGTCTTAAGATTGTTATTCGGATTCATTTGATTTTTTTTTTCAATCAATAAATCAAGTCTTTATTTGTAAACATAGGTTACATCAGTGTGCAAGATGTTACAATGATTTTATAAATATTACAGTTTCTCTATGTTTTGCCATTTGGCGTACAAATATACATTTCAGGAGGCTTTTGCCAATTATGTAAATTAATCTATCGGTACTAATATCAACATCAATTTTTTGTATTTTAATAAAATGTATTAGGTAATGTCAAAAAAAAAGGTAATGTCAATATTTAATATAATACGATAATGTCAATAATAAATAGTCATGATGTCATAAGTTATGATAAAAAATATTTAAAACTGATATTGTCCACAGAATTGTAAGAGTCGTCATGCATAAATAGTTAATTATTCATGTTACAAATATAATTATGTAAAAGAACTGTCATCAAAGTAGTCGCTGAGACAATAGTAACATTTCTGTATTAATATAGTACGTAATTTATGCTTGAGATTGACTAAATTTAGATTTTTTATTGAGCAAGGTAACTTATTAAATATTCTTTGAGCCATACAAAAAAGCTCTTCCTCATTAGAGCCGTACCTGCATATGGCACTTTAAGTTCTAAATTATTTCCATCACGTAATTTCCTATAACGACTTTTGAAAGCTACTTCATATAGGTACATGTTTGTTTTAACAAACATATTTACCTCATAAATATAAAGCGAAGGGAAGGTTAAGATTTTGAGGCTTTTAAAAAGAGGTTGACAGCTCTCGGTACCACCCAAACCACACACCAAACCACACATAGCTCTGATGCATCGTTTTTGGGCTTTGAAAACATATTCTTTATGTACTGAATTGCCCCAATAGATTATGCCATATCTTAGTGTGGATGCAACGTAGCCATGGTAAGCCATTAAGAGAGATTCTAAACTAACAATTTTAGCCAGTTTACAGAGGGCATATGCAAATTTATGGACTTTTTTACAAATATCTTCAGTTTGAGGTTTCCAGGACAAGTTATTATCTATAATCACACCAAGAAACTTAGTATTAGTTGCCGACTCTATTTTAGTCCCCAAGTAGTTAATGTCAAGGTTTATGTTAGGCATCCTTTGATGAAAGTGCATTATTTTAGTCTTTTCTAGGATTATGACAAGATTATTATTATTTAACCAAGTAATTATTTTATTCAATGTCAAATTTATCTCTGCTTCGTATGTACTAGGATCGTCACATTTTACTACTACCGTGCTGTCATCAGCAAATAATACCATCGGATGTTTTATTTCTTTAGGCAGATCATTTATATAGGTTAAAAAAAAGTGGAGGTCCTAACACACTGCCCTGTGGGACTCCGTATTTAATAATCCTACTACTAGATCTGTATCTTCTTTCGTAACCAGTGCGTGGACATATCCGTGTTATTTCTAAAATCTGTTTTCTGTTATATAAATAAGATTCAATAAGATGCAAAACGTTGCCTCTTATACCATATTTTTCTAATTTATTTAATAGTATTTTATAATCTACGTAGTCAAAAGCTTTTGTAAGGTCCATGCATATAGCACATACGGCCTTTCTTTTATCTACATTCGATAGGATAGGGCGTATCAGATCATGCATAGCCATGTTGATAGTCTTGTTCTTGCGAAATCCTTTCTGTTCATCTAGTAAAATGTTGGATTTCTCTAGGTAAGTATAAAGCGCTTTATATATAACCTTTTCAAATATTTTTGCAAATATAGGTATCAGGGCAATAGGTCTATAATTTTTCATTAGACATTTGTCTTGCTTTTTATATAGTGGAGTAACTATGGAGGTTTTGAGATGCTCCGGGAAGATACCATTCTCAACACTTAAATTTATTATATGACTAAGATGTGGAGCTATGTATTGCGAGACTGTTTTTATGACTTTTGTGCATATTCCATCACTACCTACACTGTTTGTATCTCTAAGAGACCTAATATGATTAATGATGTCATGCGGCAAAGTTGGTTCCATAAATAGAGAGTTCAAAGTGTTTGAAGGATTGGGATATTTTTGTGTTATGCCATGATTTGAATTAGTTACTTGATTAATAAAATGTTCGTTATAGGTTCTTTAGGATGGTAGGCTTTGTTTGAGTTAATTACAGTCCATGTCGCTTTACATTTATTTTGTGATGTTTTGATAAAATAATTATTTTGGGATTTTTGCGTTAAAGATATAATTCTTTTAAGTCTACGTGAATACGTTTTGAACGTATTTTTGTTCTTGAGAGTGGGCTTAGTTCTAAATTGCCACAGAAGCACACGTTTCCTTTTACTGCATTTTTTTATTCCCTTTGAGATCTTAGATCTTAGATTACTTAGATTTTTTAGTTAATGACTTAGTAATAGTTTCGTAAGGAAAACAGAGCTCGTAAAAGCATTGGAATTGATCAAAAAAGTAAGCATAAGCCTCATTAAGGTCTGAAGTATTGTAAATGTCCGAGAAAGAGAGACTTTTCATACAATTTTTAAATTTATCTAAATATTCTTGGCAATAGTTTCTACGTCTAATACGCCATGACTTAATAGCACATGTTTTTTTAACTGGGCATCTTAAAACCTGTGTGGTGTGGTCTGACAGTCCAAATTCAATAATTTCCCCCTTGCAACCTCTGATATTGTGCGCGAAATTGTCCAAACATGTCCCACTACTTATTCTAGTGGGTTGAGAGAATTGTAGTTGTAAATTATAGTTTAAAAGTATGTATTCAAAATCTAGAGTCTGTTTATTTCTTTTTAACGTATTTATATTAAAGTCCCCACAAATGATAATCTTTTTATTACGTTGAATGCCTAACAGATGGAGAATATTTTCCAATTTGTCATAGAATGTATTTATGTCAGAATTTGGGACTCTATATATACTCACAATAATAATACCATGTTCGGTCAATTCAATTGCGCAACATTCAATCAAATTTTTTATACAATAATTGTTTAAATTTACCATTTTATACTCATGTCCAATTTTCGTTAATATACATGCACCACCTCTTTTACATTCTCTTGAGAAACTTATAGCTATGTTATAGTTAGGTATATTTAATAATTCTTCTTGGTCAGGCGTCATAAAATGTTCCATAATACATACAACATCTATAGACATTGTCTTACTTTGCAGCTCTTCCAAACAGACACTGAGGATGTCACTTTTGTTTAGGAGTCCGGCGATGATTGTTTCAGACAGCATGTTCTTGGTTTCTAGATCCATATTTATCCATATACACGATCAAACAGAAAATTATCAAGTATTTTTAAGTAATAAGTAGGTACTTACGTCAGGGCACCAATCTTTACTAAGAAAGTGAACTACGACGTGGTCCGGCAGTATATGCTTTAAAAGGTGTCGGTTCGTCTTCTGCGTGTCCTCCATTTCGTCCAGGTCTGTCTCCGCCTGCAGTTTCCAGATGAAGTCCAGGCGTGACGTCACTTCCACCAACCGCCCGTGGTATATCACCACTACCAGGAACACTGCCATCAGGATCAGCATTTGCACGTAGGCTGGGAGTGTGCTGGAAAAGGGTTTTTTTATGTTCTTACGTATTCATAATAGACTGAAAAGTCGATAAATAAAAACTGTGTTCCAAGATTACTAGCTAAAGTTTTAGCCTGCACTATTGCAGCTAAAATTGGCGCGTCACACACCCATGAACAGATTTTATTTCAATCATTTCTCACTTTTCAGCTCCAGCTATTATTATGTAACAGCCTCGCCCCTGGCAGTTTCGTAATCAGAATATAGAGGTTTGGTTTGAAAGCCGTAAGAAATACTAGATTCGGTCCATGAAGATAGATCATTCAAAACGGAGCTGAGCCAGAACGCTAGAATGAACAATGAGATTATACTATACATGGTATAACAATATGCATTATACTCACGTGTTCGTACTTGTGTTGTAGTTCTTGTAGTTGTAGTAAACTAGCAGCAGGATGCAGTACATCATGACATTGACAGTTGCTAGCAGCGTCTTTATCAGGTAGTACAGCTTGAGCACCGAAGTGAGCGCGACCAGGCATAGCACCCACGTGAACACCACGTATTCTGGTCGATAGCATTCGTCTAGGGAAAGAAAGAAAATTGGAATATGGCGGCGAAAGCAAAAATATAGTCTTCCTTATCGATTTCGATAACGGCGACCCTTCAAATTACTTCCTTGCGTGAGCCCTTAGATGGCTCGCTAGACCGAATTTTGTTTTCAACACACGGTCACAACTAGAGAATAGAGTTGGCCTGCAGTGTTGTATGTATATGTGTAGGAGGGCTTAGGTCTCATTTTGCGTATTTGGCGCTTCTCAATAAAAGCCCCGTGTCGCTCTTCTTTGAAAGAAAAAAAACAAAAATTACATGGGAAAGGAAATATCCAACGTAATTTTGAAATACTACATGAGAATAACTGGCTGTTTAAAAAAAGAGGAGGTAGATCTGTTGATGAAGTGAACGCAAAAACCGGGAGGGATCCCAGTTCTGCACTGGACGTCATTAGATGATAATTAGCACTAATGAACTAACCTGGATCACTCATTTCAGTGTTAATGATGGCTTCCGTGGTGTTGCATGTTATATTTGAGGCATTCGCGACTTGCAGAGACTTGGGAATAAACGACGGCGGACACACGTAGAGTTTTATCGTGCTGCAAAGAAGAATATATTTAACCGTATAACCGCCCCAGTCTGATTAATACGACACCTGTTTTCGTGCCCGTGCCGCCTGAGGCGTGTTTAGACGACAGAGAATTTATGTTCGGTTCAGTTTTTACGTCATTGGAAGACCCTATTCGTCGAAGATATTGATGTGTTAATTTTTGAGCTGGGCGCTCGGCAATTGATGTAAAACCAAGCGGTCAATAGGTTAAACGTTATGTTTGCTCGCCAATCTTTGATAGCTGTAGGTAAGGCATCTCATGAATATGTATTAGTTAGGTTACAATAACTAAATATATAAAATATATATACTTATATTAAATCACGGTATTCATGCAATCATATCATTAACATCACGCCTTGTTTCCCCTAAGAGCTGGATTGCGGTAGTACACATGATGGCAGGTAGTCATCATCATAAAATATTAGTAAGTAGGTAACCCATCTTGAGCAAGTGCGGTGATTAATTAATTGTACTTCTATGTATGAGAAGATGCCGGTGCCCTACAGTGAGTCAATAATAGGCTGGTATTATTATTATTCTTATGGAAGCATTATAATTATTTCTAAACGGCGCATCTCAAAATTTTTGTTTTTCATGCTTGCTTGTGATTTTGCTAGCGTGATGAATTCGTCAGCCTAAGTAATATCATTATATTAATTCTCGATCTTTGAGATGAGTTTATTTTTTATTTATTCAGTATACACATACCTCCATTTTATACAGAGTTGACACGACAGAGGGGCTTTCCTTTAAACAGCTAATACTAGGGACAATTTTCAAGCTCTGTACCAAAAATCAATTAAATAGAAGCAGTAGTTTAGTCGCAAATGATTTTTTAAGTTTTTGCCCCGTTTGAACACGATGTATCTTTCCTAACAGCGCTCCGGCGCGCGCGCGTCGCTGCCGCTGCGTTACAAGGTCAGTTTTTATTTAAAAAGGGTGGTTGCGTTTTACTCTGATTTGTAAGCTATTTAGTTTGTTTGAAAAAACAAAAAACTCATTTTTGGTGCTTCTATTTTTATACCGTACCGAGTTAATACTAAACACGTATAGTATACGTAGTGTAATTTAATGCCCCTCTGTTATATAATAATAATAATAATAATATCCTTGGACATTTCACACAACGCCGTATCGTCCCAAGCTAAGCAACTTAATGCTTGTGTTATGGTAACGAGATGGCTGATAAACTACTTATATACATTTTTCAACAACTCAACTCAACTCTTATATCAACTCTGTATATATTTAAGTTGATCCCAACACGAGTAAAGTTGAATGATACCTTACCTGGATATTGACATGACAGTTATGAAGCAGCAGATATGTATATTCCTGATCGTTCGCGTCGAGCTGAGGTAGGCAGAGATCTTGGACAGGCGCGGCAGGATCCCGGGGAACTCCTCCAGCATCACCAGCACGAAGGAGAGAGTGAAAGGCACCGTCATTGAGAGCAGAATTACCACGAGGTACGGGCAACTGTTGCGGAGGAAAATGTTACATTAGAAACTGGACTCACTCATTGGTACAGTCAACTGCACATCAGTAGTAGCAATTTGATATTGACTACTAATTTTATCATCTGCCCAGCCTTTTCCCAACTATGTTGGAGTCGGCTTCCAGTCTAACCGGATGCAGATGAATACCAGTATTTTACACGGAGCGACTGCATATCTGACCTCCACAACCCAGTAGCTGGGCAATACGATACCCCTTGGTAAGACTGGCTGTCAGATTCTCGGGCTTCTGACGACCCGTAACTTCTGTCAAAGATGCACAAATGACGCCGATGATGCCGGGACCAACGGCTTAACGTGCTTTCCGAAGCACGGAGGAGTCTCGGTATGTAAACATGGTCACCCATTCATGGTCAACCCCGGCAAGCGTAGCTTGACCTGATGGATCGGCCTGTGCGGCTGTTAGTACGTAGCCACGAGCTCTTCATTGACATAGACTACTAATTTATAATCCTAATTAGTACCCATTAAAAGAAAGGATGCGAAATACAAATCATGGCGTTTTAAAGTTTCGATATGAATAACCATAAATCAATTAAACCATAAACAGGCTCGTTGAATTGCCAAGGAGTCGATCAGTCAAAAACATTATTGAGCTGATTGCTCAATCCAAAGCGTAGTAAGTTCACATGGAGAAGAACGGGTGCAAAAGTCCATGGGCACTCTTTTAAATCTAAAATATTGTAATGACGACTCAAGATACGTCCATTCATTATTGTTCCAATAAAAAAAAAGAAATGAACGACCGAGAAATTTACTTACTTGTAATGGACCAAAGACTGCACAGCGACTATGAACAGCCATAGCACGAGGCAGCACATGACGTTAGACTTGAAGGTCCTCTCATCGAGCTCGCAGAACCTCTCCTCGAGCGAGGGTCGACGGAACCGCAGCGACCAGCCGTGCATGTTGCTCACTCGCATGCGACGGTTAGACTTGACTTCGATCGAGTGGTTTATTATATCGTAATCCTGCAAGGAAACTATCATTAACCTTTTGAACGCCAGAGCATAACGCCAAGCTAAATAAACTTCTTGTTATCATGAATTTCCCAATATCCATGGTGTCTTTTATTTTTTTCATGTCATTAAATATGTAAGAGAGTTTCAATTCGTAAGATTTCTATTTAAACACACACAAAAGTAAAGCAGATGCAGGATGCGCTTGCTTGTCACATACATGTGACAAAGGCGTTCAAAAGGAATACACATTCCTCAGCCGGGGGTTGCGGAAGTATTATGGTTCCCGCGATCCCCGGCGCAGGTGTGGGAGGGGACACCCAGGGTGGTTTTTAGTCAATAAGAGTCTGACAGACCCCTCCCCCCCCAGGACTGACGACAATCGATCAATGAGGATTTCCCCCCGGCTTAATAAAAAAGGAATACACATGCCACTAATTTGCACAACAGCATGCATGTATAGTTTGCCACTGTGATAACATGATCCCTTAGAGCATTTGACCATGATCCAATCCGAAGTTTTAGCATGAAGGCTATATTATAATATTGTGTTAGTACACTTTTGTGTGAGTCACAGGCTTGGGTATTGCCAGGTTTATTCGTTTTTTTTCTGTCGAGTCAGTGTTCGGGCGTGGGACAAATATTTTTTTGAGGCCGCCTGTCATATTTTTTGTTTTCTTTTGGTTGATGTGTGGGTAGAAATCATTTTAAGTTATTGGCTCTGTAGAAAATCTCAAAAGTAATCGAAATATTCACTTCCTCTCGTAAATCGAAGAAAATGGGGTCACACTTATACGATATCGCTAGCAGATGTCGCTTGGTTTATATTCTTTTTATATCTCACCTCTACATCCGAGAGTGGCGGCACGTCGTCAATTTCCGGATCTTGTTTAGAATCCTCAGGGTTGGTCCGACACGCACGATTCATACCGGCTGCACCGCTTGAGTAGTACTGAAATCAAAGTTTTTATTGTATTTTTATTTTCTTCCGATTTCCACAGTTCTGGTCTGCTGATAGCGTTCAATTTTGGAGTCTTTTTGTCATCATAAGGTCAAATTAAATTATGTGGCAAAAGTTCGCAGACGTGATTACTACCGGGTAGCGACAAAATTTCGATTAAAACTGAACTGTATACGACATTATTTAATTTTTTACAGAATAGTAAAAAATTAAATTAATTAATAGTAGTCGTTTTTCGTCATTTGTTATAATTATAGGTTAGTTGGTATACGAGAAAACCCGTACATATAAATTGTTTCAATTTCATGCTGACATCGACGCGCAGCGAATGAATAATACACATATTTGAGTGAGTGTTCAGTAGTTGCATAGCAAAAAAAGTCAGTCGTAGCGGGTCGATGATTTCGGATGTTTGTCCTCTAACATACACAAGTTGAACTCAAAATTAGTTTTTAAAGTAAATTAAATGCTTAATATTAGGTCGTGTAGTGATCGTGTTATATTGATTGTGTAGTTTTTGAAAATAAAAGCTTAGAAAATATTATTTTTTTATCATCATTTGATATCGATACCGACTTTGTGAAGTTTCTCCAATTAATTTAACTGGACATTGTATTTCAGATGGTTAGAGAATATTTAGTAATAGTAGTAGGTAGACCATTTAATACCTTTGTAAGCGCCTAACAATATAATCCCTTTGTAATTTATTTTTTCCCTTTTTGTATTTTAATATTTCACCAATTTTAATTTTGATATTTTTTTAAATTTAATGTTACTAAGTCTTTCATGTACCATCACCTGTAAAGTTCTTATCTTACATTTTGAAAGGGCATCTCCGGCGTCCAGTCGGCCGTCATCTCGTCTTCAATGGTGCTGCTGGGACGACGTGGTGTCGCCTCCCAGTTAGATTGTGGCGCTTGCGGTACACTGTTAGCATGCAAAGGCACTGGTTACATTATATTATGTATGAAATTATCAATTTAGGTCCTCGCAGTTTCGAGTGCTTATAAAGTATTTCCGCTAAATATCTTTTATACGAGTTTTGGTTCTTAGTTGCAATATTTGCAATTTTATTTTTGTCATCTTTGAAATTGCGTCTGGATTATAAACAACGATATGAGAGAGAGAGATATTGGTTAGTTGGCGTTTGAGTGTTTGCGTCCTCAAAATATAAGGTCCCATTAAAATATGTGGATATATTTTAATACAGTGTTCAGTACGTCTAACCATAGATATCCAAGCAAAAATCACTGATTAAAGTGAGTTTAATTTGACCTAAAATAATAAATTTCCGGCGCACTACATCCATTATGGGTAGGTACTTGTACACTTCTTGTAAGTATCTAATGCGTTTTCTTATTATTATTTTTTACCATTGTCTTTATTTTGGTAGTCTGAACGATTTCTAAAAGTTGGTCCATCTATTTTAATGGGACCTTATATATGGGAAAACACTAGGTAGATGTTTATGATGAGTTTCGCGTTTACTGCTATCACACTTGGTGTTAAGCAATGATGCTGTCGACGATATTTCACGCTTAATATCTACACGTAACTTGTACGTATCCAGCTCACCTCGTCCTAGACCTATGTCTGGTCCGCCGCGGCTGCTCGCTGCTCTTGATAAGGTACGTGATAGGGTTGTGTTCCCGAAGGTAAGGGTCACGGGTGCCACCGTCTCCAGGCTCCACTTCAAACGCGCCATTCAAGCACTCCAATGTGGAAGACGATATGTGAACGCGCCTGGAAAAATTAATGCATTATACTGGGTATAACCGAACTAAGAGAACAAAAAAAAAACAGTTGTTTTATACATTTTTGGTCACGTGACTTGTCGAAATGTCTTTTTCATGACTTCGGAGTTGGTCCCATAGTAAAAGTTGCTTAGTTTGGTGGTCTGTAGCATATCCTTTTGTATGTATAGATCCTTTTGGTTACAACTGTATACAACGTGTCTGACCGAGATAAATTCAATTTTATTGCGTGCCATACTTACTTTTTTTTACAAAGTGTATTTCGATTAAAGGGCGGCATTATTAACCTTTTGAATGCCATAGCGTAAACGCATCGGCGAAACCCCGCGACAAGCTATAAAAAATGTTGCTTTCTTGTCGACTTTAGCCGACCGCGACGGTGGCGTGACGGGCACGTTTTCATTTGTCGGTTATATCCGACCGTGGCGCTCAAAGGGTTAAGCGCTTTATAGTTTAGGTTGTAAGAAATAGAGAATTGTTACCCAGGCAGGCCACCACTTTCCATGCGATTGGCGAGGGTAACATCATGTGACCACAGGTCGAACTGCCACTTGAGTAGACCCAGAACCCCGCAGAGTACCTTGCCGCTGTGGATACCGATGCGCATGTCCAGGTCCACCTAAAGATAGTACCATTTGTGGTTAGTTAGCTTGTTTGCTCAAGACTTAGCCCCTAATTGTTATGAGTTGAAGGTGTCCTGACATCGCAATATGGAAAAGTACAAAGAGATATTGATTGAGTTGTATTGCGAAGTATCGGGCCCTCCCGCGCATCTGCGGAACCCGTCCCGCGAGCCCGAGCTGCCCGACGCCTGTCACGAAGATAGCCGAAGGCGCGGCAGAACGCGAATAAAGGACCAAATTAGATCCAGTTAGTACCGGAATCAACAACAGTAAACCTCGGTGGTTATTTGGTGGTCAAAATATATTTTTAAATTATTGGTTTCTATTTTAGGTTGTAATAATAAAGGCATATTATTATCTTGAACCTGTGCATTGTATCGAACGTCGCGGATGGCGCGTATCATGTGGAGTCCCATATTGACGCAGCAGTGCGCGTGGTCCTCGCGGCGTTCCGGAAGTCCACTTACGCAGAAGTAGCAATCGCCGAGTAACTTGATTCGGAGACAGTGATTTTCCTATAGAAAACATGAGGTAGATCAGATTTAGTACATATGTGTTATTTTTGTCCAGCTGTTTGAGATAGATTTACGAGGAGGTTGATCATTTGTAATAAATTGATTAAAATAAAGTAAGATTTTGATTTAATTTTAAGGCTATAGCGTCCTTGGTTACTCAATTAAAAAAAAGACATAAAAAGTCTCACCGATGCCAACCTGTCGAAGCGGGCGAACAGTTCATTCAACAGCTTAACCAACTCTTGCGCACTGCATTTGCTTGATAGTTCTGAAATAATTTATATATCGGAGTACCAGTATCCCTCACACAGAAGTCTTCAATGAAAATAAACCCCTACAACATTATGACTAAAGTCTCTTTTAGCTTACCAGTGAACCCCTTGATGTCAGCATACAGTATGGACACGTCATGATGCTGTTGTATGTACAGGTTGTTGAATTGCTGCTCCTGGAACTCGCCCTTCACTTTGTTCACGTGACCGTAGATCTCTTTCGCCAGAAAGTCTGGTATAACTGTATAAAACAAAAGAAAAAACTTCACATTTCATTTATAATTGTGTTTCCAGCATTCGCTTTAGTCACCAACAAGTTAGCTATAGGCGAATTATTGTAACCTTACCTGTATTTTTTTAAGCTAATTTGATCGGTCTAAGGCCCGTATAACAGAACCTCACTCAAGACCCAAGCATTACTTAAAACTAGTTTTAACCAATCAAATGGCTGGCTGTAATTGAGACTCGAGCAACGCTGGAGTATTGATTGAGGTTCTGTAATACGGGCATAAATGTTATTTGCGCGATCCACAATTAATATTTTAGTAATATAAAATAATTAACCAACGCAATATTTGACAGCAATTTGGCGACATTGCCATCTTTTAGAATGCACGGCCTTAAGGCTACTAATATTTTCTAAGATAACAATAAAAAATCTCACCGCTCTGAAACAGCTTCCACTGCCGGTCACTCTCCCTCTTGGTCCTCTCTCTTGTGACCATCGACCTCCTCGTCTCCAAGAATGCCTTCCTCTGGCCCCAGTCGGCCAAGGACTTGGCGTACATGCCCGCGAAGTTAACAGCTATGTACAGTAACGCGTTACCGATTAGGAGTCGAAGACTGCATGTGTAGGACTGTAAGAGATTCTGTTATTAGCTTACCTACTTAGTAAATGATGTGTGACACAAATCTAAGAAAGAAGTCATGAAATTTCAACCTTTTTTATGTTTTTTTGATGAGTAAAAGATGACAAAGGCCGTACTTTCACGCGCTCCAAAAATGTTCTAAAAGTTTTGGAGCTCCTGGGAATAAACGTATTAAAAACTATTTTCCAGAGAACTGAAATTTGGGGATCATGGGAATAAGCCGACAAAAGTGGTCTTGGCAAGTTTTTCAATAAAAAAATGTCTACACAAGATTATTCAATGATCTGTGGATATTAGTAGCTCATTTTTACATTAAAGTAGAAAACTAATTATTTACAAAATAAAAAAACTACCTACGTAAAATCGGAAAGCAGTAAAAACAAAAATAGCCTAAGATTTAATAAACATTTAGTAAGCTGAACAACTCACACACATATCAGAAAACTGCAATAACGAAATAATCATTAATAACAATATAATTAATTATATAATATTTGATTTTAATAACAATAATATTAATTTACATACATAAATACTTTGATCTACATTTTACGGTGGGTATGTCACCGTAAGATTTTGAGCACCGCTAGTTCATAATAATCCATCTACATATATACAGTGTGTTAGGTTAAACGAGGAATATACTTTCAGGGGTTACTAAACTCATGAAAATGAACAACTTTGACTATGGAACTATACCTGATATCACGAAGAAAAAAATTCAGCTGTTCAGTACATTTACACAAATGTTCGCATAGTTCGTTAAAATAAACGGAACAGCTGATTTGTTTTTTTTTCATATTTCAGGGCTGGTCCCATGGACAAGGTTGTTGATTTCCATGAGTATTATACCTGAAAGTATGTCCCTCGTTTAACTTAACACACTGTATACATATTTGCCTTTGGATTTTAAATTATCCACTAACTAACCATCTACTACTTATTATCCGAAAAGGATTGCGTTATATTTTGAATGGTTTGCTGTAGTTAGCAATTTTTCGAAAATTTATAATCGAAAAATTGTGATTACGAACAGAAATATACAGGGCTATGAAGTACCGATAGGCTTCGTAGTAATAGTTTCAAAGATAGATTTCTTATCAACTAACGTAGTTCATAATCATACAGTGATGTAAACAATTCAACCTGCTTTCTTTCCAACTTCTTTTATGAATCCTTTTAATAATAGGGATGATGCTTGGGTAAAAAGTAACTATATTTAGTTCGCCAGACAGTTTACAAAAAAATATTAGACAAGTATGGCTCTATTTTTCGCTTTATTACATTAACAAAAAATTACTCAGATAAAAGGATTTAAAGTTGGGGAGTGGGGGCTCGCTACGTCACAAGTTAGTATAAAACATACCCGTGACCATAATAAAACCAAACATATCCATGCCACATTTTAACTCAATGTATCGACGTAATCTTTTGATTACGTAAAAAACCGGCAAAATGCGAGTCGGACTCGCGCACGAAGGGTTCTGTACCATTATCTAAAAATGGCAAAAAAACATGTCTCACTTGGCGTGGGTTAGTAGTCAGTAAAAGACGATCGTATATGTACACAAAACAGTTTATTAGCAACTCGTAAATAGTTAAACTAACACGAACAGGTATGGACATGTATGGCACTACTTTTATATACAAATAGGCGGGAGCGAACGAGAGCCGTGATACACGTTTGTTGTATGGGAGCCCCCTTCAATATTTATTTTATTATGTTTCTAGTATTTGTCGTTATAGCGGCAACAAACAATACATCATCAGGGAAAATTTCAACTGTCTAACTATCACGGTTCACGAGATACAGCCTGGTGACAGACGGGCAGACGGACGGATAGCGAAGAGTTGGTAATAGGCTCCCGTTTTACCCTTTGGGTACGGAACCCCAAAAAATGAAAAATACGGGTCCAATATTTTTTAATAATCTAAATCTACTACTGAGGCATCAGTCACAATTCAAGGGTCTCCTTACAAAATAAATATTTAGTTAGAATGAGATATAAACTTACATTAATATTACAGTTGACAGCCTTTTTGGCTTCCTCCATGCGTTCTTTAATGACTACTGCTGTAGCCAGTACATGTGCCAGGAACGACAGAAGGCCGATGATGATGCACCAGACCAGAGAGAGTGGCAACATCGCGTATGGCACGAACACTATGAAAAGCATGTACCACACTTGATTCTCCGAGTCTTGGAAGCCAATACCTTGCCCGCTTAGACCTGGTGAATAAAGGGAGTTTAATAGTGTTAAATCTTCAAATTAAAGAGAGTTTATATGGTGCAAAGAGCAGTGATAGCCTAGTGGTGTGACCGTCGGAATGCCAGGTCTTAGGTCTCGAGTTCGAACCCAAGGCACGCACCTCTGACTTTTCGGATTCACGTGTGTATTGTATAATTATCACTTGCTAATAAAATGGTGAAGGAAAACATCGTGAGGTAACTGGCATGATCGAAAGATATTTCTCAACAGCATGTGAAGCTAAGTCAGAGGCACATAGGCAGCTTAGAAACTCTAACACCAGGTTAGTCACTAACCACACGAAAAAGAAAGATGGTGCAAAGAATCGATATTATCCGCTCAACGACTGAAAAATTATATTACTAAACTATACTATACTACACTAAACAATAGAAAAAGTAATTATGTCTCATTTAGTCACAGTTGAGCTATTATACAGCTTCTTCTTAAAGTGTTTTATGGTTTACTCAGTTAGAAACTTTAACCATTTAAAGCATTAAGGTTTTCTATTATTCTAATCTTAATGGAAATCTTTTTCTTAAGAGTTCAGAGAAACTTCAATTAAGTGTTACTGAAACTTCATTGATCAATCAATGAAGTTTCGAAGAACCAAAATCCAGTAATTAATAATGTAATAATGATTGTATTACATATTATTATAGAATAATGACTGGTATTTGGTCCTTCGAGCCCTACATGAAAGTACATTAAGGATGATGACTAAAATTTATTTCTTAATCTGTCGCTAGATTATTATAAAATATTTGGCCAAGTATTTTTCTTTTTTCACGCAATACATTTTGTTAAAATGTAGCATGACGTCACTCCTTTGTAGATTATATATATATTTATTACTAGCTTCTGCCCGCGACTTCGTACGCGGACCCTGTTGCTTATGCCAGCGACAACGGGGTCGCCATTTATGTTATTTTTTATCATTTTTCCCATTTAAATCTTTTATCACACTGAGCTTTAGTTTTATTTCATTCCAACAACCACCAAAACATACAGTCCATTTGTCATCGTTTTCATTTTGGTAACCGCATTATTATATTCCTCCTCTAGAGACCTAGAAGTCGATGCGTAGATACGCTTGGAACTCAAGCGTAATTCTCTTTCCGTGAACGTCTCTGACTCGCGAGACAATACATGACGTTCACGATCAGCGGTCAGTCGCGCATCATATTCTTCACTGGTCTCTAGAGACCTAATGAATACGCTGAGAACGCAGGCGTGCTTCGCGACCCGAAGAGGTTTCCACAGAGCGAGTTGCAGCCTAATGTTCTCGAACAACATCAAGTCTCACCTGACGCTCTTCGGTAGATTCTTGGGATCTTATGATCCTCAATCTTTTAGCTCTCTTGGAACATTGGGAAAGATCCTCTTTCTAGGCATGGTCATAGTTTTATTGTGAAGATACCTGATCAAAAAAAATCTAAATTAAAATGACTGCTCCCCTGCGTTACCGGGTAGGCTACAGTGTCACGAAGATAAATGGAAAAGGAAATTAAACACTCAAACAACATAAGCCCGAAGGCATATTCATAGAATAAAATAAAAAAATAAATAGGAGTTTTGGCCAGTAGAGTCAAATTTTCAATGATATACCATCGTCATCAAAAATCAGTCCTAAACTGTTACCGCCTTCACCGCGTGCAGGTACTCCCAGTTTATGTTATTTTATAATTACACAGTAAAATTAGTGATAGCTTTGATTTCCACATCAGATGTTTCTGATCTTCGATTTTTATAAGTCAACAGGAAATGCCCATCATATTGAACAACAAAGACGTCAAAGACGTCATTCCTATATGTGTTATGTTGTAGCTAGGCTCTTGGAGTTCCACAACAGGTGTTCCAGGTCTTCGATTTTTATAAGTCAACAGAGAGTGCTCATCAGATTGAACAACTTGTGCTAAGACGTTATTCCTATATGTGTTATGTTGTAGCTAGGCTCTTGGAGTTCCACAACAGGTGTTCCAGATCTTCAATTTTTATACATCAACAGAGAGTGCTCATCAGGCTGAACAACTTTCGCTAAGACGTCATTCTTATATGTGTTATGGTGTAGCTAGGCTCTTGGAGTTCCACAACAGGTGTTCCAGATCTTCGATTTTTATAAGTCAACAGGAAATGCCCATCAGACCGAACAACTTTTGCTAAGACGTCATTCCTATATATGTTACAGTGTAGCTGGGCTCTTGGAGTTCCACATCAGGTGTTCCAGATCTTCAAATTTATTCTCTCAGCAGAAAATGCTAATCACGTGGAATAATTTTTGCTAAGGTATCATTTTTGTATCTCTTATAGTTTAGCTGGTCTGTTGCGGTTCTGCATCAGGTGTTCAAGTTTCCAAGATAAATTATAGCCTATATGTTGCCCAGACTTAATACCTATACAACAAAAAAAAAAACATTCCAATCCGTCCAGTAGTTCCGAAGATTAGCGTGTACAAACAAACAGACAAACAGACATACAGACAAACAGACAAAATTTTTTTTTTGGATTCATGCTCTATTACTGTTTCTGAACCCCCCTCAATTATTATTTTTTTAATATATTCAATGTACAGACACAGTTTTTTTACTGTTTTATTATATGTATAGAATATAGATAGATTATTATTATTATTATTATTTTTTATTATTTTTTTATTTTTAGTAAATTATTTTTTGAAAAATAACGTCATAAAGAAGTTTCACTTCTTACGAGTGTACGCTAGTACACGCACACATTTTTTTTTTTTACTTTGTCATCATCCTTGTTCACCTACCATCAGAAGCTGATAATGTACTCTTGTTTTTTTATACCATACCTTGAGCGATGAGCAGTATCCACGTGGCAGCTGCAGCCCAATGCAGATAGTTGTTGGCGAAACATCGCCACCAGCCCAGGAGGCACACCCCTATGTTCAGCCAGGCGAAGGCCACGGTCCACGCTATCTGGTATGGGCCCGGTGATGCTACTAAAAAACAAACGGAGACGTGTGAGGTGCTGGTTTTAATCGTCATCATCTGCCGAGCCTTTTCACAACTATGTTGGGGTCGGCTTCCAGTCGGTTGCTGGTTTTGCTATTTACTAATAATAATATAAAAGTTTCGATGGATGGTTGTTACTCAATCGCACCAGAACGGCTGCAGGGATTTGGATGAAATAGGCACGCATTTATTTATAATCTGGATTAACACATAGGATACTTTCTATTCCAGGAATGCGTTCCCGTGGGATTATGTTTAGCATATACGCGGGCGAAGCCGTAAAAGCTAGTTCTCTAAATTGAGTCAGTAAAGTCGGAGAAAATAATTGCTAACCTAATTGACTATCAACTTCAACTGCCCGACAAATCACACCTGTTTTTTCGGTTCGTTTTTGTGGGTATAAAAAACTGTTGGATAAGTGACGAGGTGTTAAATTGGACTAGCCAATGATTTCCCTGACTGTACATAAGGATTCATATTAGTGATATGTGTTAGGTAACGTGTAAAAAGTGTAAACTTTCGACTTTGATCATTGCCGTTGATGCAATAATATCTATGTTGCAGACAGTAATTACGGTATAATTTTTAATATAATTTATTTAAAAACTTACCATCTAAGTTTGTGACTGTATAAATGATTGCTAGACATATCTGAAATTAGAAAACGAGAAAACGTTTTAGTATACAATTTTTTTTTTCATTTTTTGTTGGTTGTTTGTATGTTGATCGAAATATAATTCGCGACCGAAAAAATAATGCGTAACCGTTAAAATCTTCAGAATAACTATTACATGAAAGGTCATTTCTTACACTTAGGACATGTAGGTACTGATGACTTAAACGGTCGTGAATCGTATTTTGATCTACATACAACGTGTCCTGCAAATTGCAAAAAACGTAAAAAAATTTGAATATCGCTTGCTACCGCAGCGCAGTCCCATTAGGTTACCAACATGAATGAAAAGTACTCTTGAAACATTTAGTTTGTCATGAATTAAGTTTTTGTGATAGAGTATTTGAGGTGTGCATTTTAATATACACCATGAAAGAATAATTACACGAGTTTCAAGAATTTTTTTTTTGACATAGCATAAATATAGTTCATTTCATTCTGCCTTGCCAATTGACCAGCACTACCCAGTAACTGGGAAACGCGATACCTTTTGGTAAGGCAGGCTGTCAGACTTTTAGGTGGTTCGTAACAACCATCAAAGATCTAACGAGACACGACATCCATAATAGCTAGGTATATGTAGTGGACGGTCCCCTACAATCCAAAGTAAACAATGATTACTATCTAAATGTTTATAAATTAAACAAGAGTTGCAGCTAATACCTTAAGTGCTAAATCAACAACGTTGACCATGATGAGTGACTTTTGCCGCTGCCTCCGCGAATATCTTTGGTATGATAACTCTACTGCTTTATTCTGCAACAAACACAACATGATCAGTTTAATATAAACATTCTACTTCCCTATTACTTACACCACAAATTAAAGATCTGAATTTCACACTCTTAAAAAAACACACTAAGGGATTATCCCACCTCCCCCGACCATACACAATAATTAGTGGCTATCCGGCAATCATGTCGGTGAAACTTGCCAAAATCGTTGCTAGGCGAGGAACGTCGGGAAAGTCGAACGGGAAGTCTAAAGTTTTGGTTTTCTAGAACCAAAATAAACACAAAAATATATCGTCGGTAATAAAAAAAAATCGCTTGTTTCAGAGACGTGCCATACCTACGCAGTGAAAATGTATGGAACAGCTAATTTGTTTTAACTGATGAATAATTTCAACGAAGTGAGGTTCAGAATCATGAACTGAATCCATGGTAACCGGCTTCACAATGGCATCCCTTCCATCGTGTATAACACAAAGGGCTGGAATAGTTAAGTTCCGGGGATTTTTTGAGGGTAGGAAATCATCAAATGACCCCTTCCGCTCTGGGTGGAGTGAAAGGGAGTGTCAGACTCTTACTGGCTAAAACCCAACCATATGTCTTCCTTTGGCCGTTGTGTGTCCGGGGCAGCGGTAACCCTTTCGGACAATCCCGCTGACCTGGCAAAGTTCCGGGGATTGGCTCTTAAAAAAGCCGTTTGGGATCGTTGGGTCTTGAGAAGGATCGGTTCATGCTATGGTGGTGAAAGGAAATCTTTGCTCTTAGCGAATATTTAGGCCAACAAGATCGAAGGAAAAGAAGAAGAAAGCAAAAATAAGGTAAATTTGTCAAAAGCATGTCTGTGCTGAGTGTTGGTTGAATTTATGAATATGTCAGCAGTTGCCGGCAATGCTGGCTGAGTTGTCAACAGCCAATCAAATAACTTGACATAAGTTTAATGTGACACGTCCTTGACTCTCGTTCAAGAAACCGAGTGTATGTGACTTTCCTTGCGAATCTCGCTGTAAAGAAAATCAGTAACATATTCAGGCCGATTTTCGTAATATTCCCGGGAGGAAATATCTTCCGAGACATTTGCAAATATGTAGAGGCTAGGCGACCTACATAAGGCGGTCTCCGAAAGGTGTCTTTTTGTTTATTTTTCTTACTTCACTGACAATTTTCTACTGTAATGTTTTTGCAAAACTGTGGAAAATATTCGTGTACTCACCTTAAAACTATTTGTGATGGATGGACAGTATATCCCTCTATAGTATCGAGGATTCTTGAAAATGCCTTCTGTTTCCACTGCAAACAGAAAATATCATATACATATATTATTATAATGTATCTTAAATTCGGTTATTAAACTTCATAATGAACATATAAAAAAAAACAGTGACAGGCAACGCACAGCCTAAACAATAATTCATGATGAAATTTGGCACTAGAGTACCTACCTTATCTAAAGTAGGTGAGCATTGAAGGAGTTTCGAAACTCCTTCCTTAAATAGAGGATATTTTTTTTAAGGATGTTCGTAATTTTTGCCAATGGGAAAAACCCATCGGTCACACTGCCTGTTACAAGAAATACTATTAGTCTTACGATATTTCTTAATCAAAATAACTTATAGAAAAATTATGAGACTTATCAATCAGAACTACTCCCCTCTCTCTCTACTCCACTATTACTACTAAACTTATCTTTATCTATCTAAGATAAGCAGTATGTATGTACGAAGTAAATAATAATGAACAAATTAACAATTACGCCAGCGCACGTAGTCTACAAAGTTCGTAGCAGTGCTACGGCGTAGCAGTAACGTAGACGCGTAGATCGCTACGGATAACAATGTTTGGTGAAGTAGAGGCACAATTAGTTTTGTTCAAAATCTGAATTCGATTAGTTTCAAACAATTGCGGGAATGGCTTGAGTAAAGTTTAATAACACAATTATTATGAACTCGGGAACTTTGGAAGTTACCTCCTGTGGTTATTATAGGATTACTTACCCTATTAAAGTTTTGGCAAACTGGTGTACCTGAACTTAGATTCGCTTCAGATTTACGGTGAAGCAGAAGTTTTTTTTTAATTCAACTAATTTTAACCTTTTGAACGACATTGTCACATATACGTGACAAGCAAGCGCATGCCCTGTACGTAAATGACACAAATATGTGACAATGCGGTGCACTAATAACACGATATAAACAATTAAATCATTACTTTTGTGTGTTATTATGGATATCTTAAAAATTTAAGCTCTTTTACGTATTTAAATGTATGAAACAAATTCAAAGACACCATGGATATTGGGAAGTTCATGATAACAAGAAGAAATAAATTTGGTGCTTGGCGTGGAGGGCACGCGCGTTTCTTTATGCTCTGGCGTTCAAAAGGTTAACCAAGTGCATGGAAGTTAGGGGTAAAATAGTGTCGAATTATTTTTTATTAAACTCACCTGGATCCTCCTGAAATGGATTAATACTGTGTTCGGCCACTCTGTCATCGCTGATACGGCGCTGTTATAAATATTGATGTCATTAGTACATTTCATAAACCACACAATAATCATTACTACTCTATTAATATTTTACGGACAAATCAAAACCTAATAACTCAATGTATGTAATACTTAAGTACAGACGCCAGCACATCAAGCTATCCCTAACGGTCGAATTTTCTCAATTAAAAATGAACCTTATGTCTTTGCAATAAAGTTGAAATACTATCAAAGAAATTTGACAGATTGTGGTAACTTGATGTGCTGGCCTCTGTACCCATTACTTCCAACCCGTAATCAGCCTATAATGGTCCCACTGCTGGGACACAGACCTCCTCTCAGTGTTGGGGAGTGGGCCGTGAACCGCGAGGGCCCAGTGCGGGTTGGTAGATGTCACATGTCTACGAGTTTTTACAGAAAACATTTCTCAATAGCATGTGAATCTAAGTCAAGAGGCTACTAAGGTCTCCCCCATATTAGGCGCGCGCGTTCCTGGGGCGTATGAGCGACGCGACCACCGCGGGCGCGACGCGGGCGCGCTGCGTAAGCGTCGCGTGTTGCCGACGTGTGACGTGTGTGCAGCGAGCGCGTGACGCTACTCACACGCTCGAGGATCGCACACGCCTAATGTGAGGTCAGCCTAAATACATGAAAAAGAAAGAAGAAGTTCTAAGACATGTCGGTCTCCTCACGATGTTTTCCTTCACCGTTTTCAGAGCAGTGGTGAATAAATAATTTAATCAAAGTAATGCGCCTGCCTGGTTTTGAACCTACGACCTACAACTCGTAACTCGCGGTCGTTACCACTGAGCCACCACTACTATGATTAACCACAAGTATTCATTAATGTTATTGATTGAGATATTTGGTCAAGGTAATTAATACTCAATGCTATTAACACGCGTGCGGTCAGCGCTTGGTTTACTCATATACATGATATAAATCCTACCATATGTTAGGGAAGGTCGGGGGCATTAAATGTTTGTCAAATTAACTCAACTGCATTGAGCTGCTCATTGATGGTGAGATGAAAATTAATAACTCATCTGTACTGATATTATAAAGCTGAAGAGTTTGTTTGTTTGAACGCGCTAATCTCTGGAACTACTGGCCCGAACTGAAAAATTGTAACATCACGCTACGACCAATAGAAGCCGTGCAGCGGGTAAAACCGCGCGGGAGTATCTAGTGTTTTAAGTAATCAATAAGCTGTTGAGTTTCCAAATAAATAAATAACAAATAAACTACTAGCTTAAATTAAATTGCATGTAGGTAAATTCATATCACAACTACAATTTTTTGAAATTTGTGTAAAAAGGCGCTAACACAGTAAATTGACGCTGTGTGTCAAATTGGTACTATACTTATACCTCTGCTTAACCCTTTGGGACATATAGGCGTGATGTTATGTTTAAATAAATGTAGGTACTGCTATGTAGCTGCGTTATTTTGATATCTATACTAATATTACGAGTATAAAGAGTAAAGATTTGTATGAATGTTTGTAACGAAACTCAAAAACTACTTCACGGATCTAGATGAAACATGGCACAAAGATAGATTATAGTCTGGTACAGCATAAAAGCTATACACGTGGGCGAAGCCGCTGGTAAAAACTAGTTTCAGCATAAAATGGAACACATTTAATGTGTTCGCCTTACACACTACAGTAAATATATTTGTATAATATAGCTTTAGTTAGAGCATCAAAATAGTTAACAATATTGGTAGGGAGGGTCGGGGAAATTTATTTTTTTCATGTTTATCAAATAAACTACCAACTTAAATTAAATTGTTTGTAAGTATATTCATATCATTGCCATTCTTTGACATTTGTTTAAAAAGGTTCTAACACAGCAAATTGACGCAGTGTGTCATATTGGTAAACAAATAAATCCCTTGACTGTATCTACCCATGTAGGTACAGAGGCCAGCAAATCAAGTTACCACAATCTGTCAAATTTCTTTGATAGTATTTCAACTTTATTGCAAAGACATAAGGTTCATTTTTAATTGAGAAAATTTGACAGTTAGGGATAGCTTGATGTGCTGGCGTCTATACGTAGGTTGGTACCCGATTGTGTGACGAGCGGGAATAATAAGCTTTCACCGGCTAATGGGATGAAATTAATAATTATAATAAAGTTAATGGCGCTGCTTTGATATTCACATGAAAAAGTATGAGTATGAAATCGAATGCAATTACAATCCTTTACACATACGCCTTGTTTCTTTGAACAGTTAGGCATAGATGTACCCGTAGTAGCTACATACAGTATGTTAGGTTAAACGAGGTAGTTTCAGGGGATATTGTACTCGTAAAAATAAACAACTTTCACTATGGGACCAACCCTGAAATCACGAAAAAAACATCAGCTTTTTCATATTATTATATTTTGACGAATTATGCAAACCGAAAATGTACTGAAAAGCTGACATTTTTTCCGTGATTTCAGAGTTGGTCCCATAGTCATAGTTGTTCATTTTCATGGGTAATATACACCCTGAAAGTATATCCCTCGTTTAACCTAACACACTGTATATATTTCGCCAGTTATGTTTAAGGCCCATATTAAGGGGCGAGCCCAAAAAACAACCATAGTCATCAACCTACACAAATCCAGACTCTGGACTGCTAATGCCAAATCCACTTACCCCGACCTGGGAACCGAACCCAGGACATCAGAGTGTGATTTGTTTACTGGGAGATGCAAGCAATCACACTTAGGTCAGAAGAGCATTGAACGTGTGTGTAAAGACCTTAAAGGGAAGCAGTATACCTGGTCATCAGGTGCAGAACAGCTGGCGCCATCCCCCGGCACCCTCTCCCCCTCGGGGGCCTGGGTTTGAGCCCCGTCAACAGGTCGCACATGGTCCACGCAACTGAGACACTGAAACAACAGAAATTTAAGTTTATTTTTATGACCTTTTGTAGTGAATAATAAATCATAGTTTATAAAAAAAATCATGAAAAAAAAGACATTATTAAAAGGCTGAAATTCTAACCAAAACCCGCCATTCCATGAATGAAAGAACGACGTTTATTAGACACAGTGTCGAAATGAACAAATTGAAAACAAGCCCAAAATGAAAATATTGTATCATGTATGTCTCACAGCCGCACCAAATAGGTTTCTTTCAGAAACAAATCCAGACAGATGCTGTGGACGCTAATATGAACCTTTACAGACGACCGACGGCTGCGTAACAGTTTAAAACATTGTACACAATTTTATGCTTTATACTAAAGGAGGAGCTCGATCCACCAGGTTAAGCTACGCTTGCCGAGGTTAGTCCGTCGATGGGTGACCATCTTTACATATCGAGACTCCTCCGTGACTCAGAAAGCACGTTAAGCCGCTGGTCCTGGCTGTCATTCGTTGATCTTTCAGTCAAAAGCACGAGTCTGTCAGCCAGTCTTTGTCTTACCAAGGGGTACCCAGTTGCTGACTGGGTTGTGGAGGTCAGACAGGCAGTCGCTCCTTGTAAAATACTGGTATTCAGCTGCATCCGGTTAGACTGAAAACCGACCTCAACATAGTTGGGAATAGGCTAGGCAGACTAACAAAAGACTGTCTAAGGTTAAGTGTGAAGTTGGCTAATGTCATTGATAGATTGATATGCGACAAGTAAATTCTAGAGAACTCATTGTCCTACCTTATCAACACGGTAATTTGAAAATATTGTAAAAGATAAATATTTTTAAATGAGTAACTGTGGAGTTTCTTGCCGGCTCATCTCCATAGGAAACGATCAATTGGAACCGTGCACCCAGATTCTGATGTTTTATAAGTGTAGGTTTATGTGCAATGAATATTTTGATTTTGAACATTTGCATTTTCTCTTGAGCGCAGAGTGCGAGGCAGCGCCAACACCGTGTTTGCGATGATTGCCGACTGGATTGCTCTTATGATGAGTGTTCGTTTTTGTCGCCTGTTCTGTCTTATTATCTAGATATCTGCTACTATACGAGTCTTGTTCTTGAAATAAACAAACTTTATTGTATTATACAACGTGGCGCTACAATGGTGACATTAATTTAACACACGGGTAGGGCTAGTGGTCATTAATCATATAAATGTTGATAGGTTAAAATAAATCGTAAATTGAAAACAAAAATTACAAACTATACAATAAAAAAGTCCGCGTATTTTTGCAGCTGTTTCATATTAGTAGTAGTATTGCTTATTCGTTTTAATTTCATTGATACGAATGTTATGATCCGCGACCCGGCAAATGACCGCTGAGCAACACTTCTTTAAGTACAGGTTATTCTAATATGCTATTTTCTAACATTTTCAATAAATCCGTAAATAATGACGTTTAACGAAAATATACAATTTTCATGAAACGGAAATTTGAAAACGTATTAACGTGTGTTAAATTAATGTCACCATTGTAGCGCCACGTTATATAACTCTGATTAGCTTGAACAACGTGGGAGAAATTTAAAAAACATCTGTTCTTCCAATCCGTAGTATTGCAAACTCGCAAACTCAGCTGGATCTGACAAAAAGAAGATTCGGGGAAACGGGTAGCATCTGTTGCTAAGCGGTGTTACTTCGGTCTAACAAAATCCAGTTTAGTACCGAGACGAATTGCAAAAAAGTTGATTTACTTTTTATTTAGAGAAACACAAAATAGAGTCGTTTCGTGTAAAGAATGAGTCGGTAGCGTAGGACATACCTATTTCAGTTATTAAGCATGATTCATTTAAATTTACAATGTTCTTCTAGGTTATAGCTCTTCTTTTCGTGTGGGTAGTGACTAACCTGGTATCAGAGTTTTTATGCTGCCCATGGGCCTCTGACTTAGCTTCACATGCTGTTGAGAAATATCTCTCAGACATGCTGGTTTCCTCGCGATGTTTTGCTTCACCAATTTTTAAGCAAGTGATTATTGCCTTTTAGGTCACTTTTCTCACTGACAGCGATGGGGATGAATTTTTTGACGCTCTATGAGCTCTACCCCTTTTTTACTACTTGTGCATAGGGGATATATTTTTTGGTTTTGGTTTGTATAAGTAAAGTAATTGTTTAGCATGTAATAATTTTAGTGATAATTTATAAAATTCGCACATGACTCCGTAAATTCAAAGGTGCGTGCTTTGGCTTCGAACTCGAGACCTATGACTTGGCAGTTCGACGGTCACACCACTAGGCTATCACTGTTAAAGCTTATGTTATAGCTTATAAGTAATATTCTTCTTAATTTACTTCTTATTTTAATTTTTATCTCTTTTCTACATCGTAATGGAAAGTTACAAAAGATATCCGCATGTTAAACAAAAAAAAACAGGTACGTAAATGAAAAATAATTTAAGATAAAGTTACACGTTACTACGCATGTCCAGTGATGTTCAACTGTCACAACAATGTCGCAACGGCCTCAAAGGATGGCGCTAATGGCATCGATATATAAATACATTAACGTTGTCGAAGGCTTATCTATCCCAACTGATACTGTTATCATTTTATCAATGTTCCAGCGTACCGCGATTTTTATGGCTTTAGGTGCCCACCAAATGAAATGTGCTACGGAATTTTTATGAGTCATATTTTTTCGAGGTATGACGCCTGCGGAGATGATGGCGACATGGCATGTAATATGTGAAAATAACTTCTCAGTTCCGTGTCGTAAGAGGGACATTATGTAAGGATGAGTTACATGTTTGTCATGTTTTGTTTGAGGGTTTGATTCTGGTATATTAAATTAAAGGAACAAAGGTGCAAGGTTATGTTCCCTGCGATGTTCCTTACAACCGCAGGCAGTACCATTTAAAAAGACGGTTGACTTATAGTGCAACATGGTTCTTTTAACCTATTAAACGCCAGCGCATTAACGCACGTGCGTGCCCTCTACGCCAGGCCACAAAATTTCTTTTTTGTTATCATGAATATCTCCATATCCATGGTGTATTTCAATTTATTTCAGAACGTAAACTCATTGGTGTCACCCTCCCGCGCCAAGCCGCAAATACTATAATACTTATTTTGAGCTTAAAAGCACGTAGTTTTCTTGACGGTTTCAGCTGACGTGCCGGTGGCGTATTGGACATCTTTTCATTTGTCGTCTATTTCCGACCGAGGCAATCAAAAGGTTAACGAGTGACCAAAATCAGAATTAACGACACCATCTTGTTTTTGCAATTTCACGTTCCAATGACGTCAACGTCATTCGAGCATTACGTTTAAAGGATAGTTCACACACAGCGTCGACCGAGCAGACACAAACAGCAAATGCAATCACAAATATTTAAGTCCATCATTCAAAAGCGAATGTTTGAGCAGGATATTTTCTTCCTTTTCAAAGATAAAGTAGCGAATTCAAAGACTCAGCAGTCAGCTGCCCTGGGTAACGTGACCTGAATAGTTATTTCCAATCCTCAAAGATTGATTTCACTCATATTTGTTCAGTAGTCAGCGCCACCGGCTACAATTTTCCTTTACCTGGATTTCTTTAACATAACACACACAAACGCTCTTATTGGAAACTAACTGCTGCCTGCGGCTCCGCCCGCGTCAATGCTAAACATTTTTCATACAAACTTCCACCCCCTATTTTACTCCTTTACGAGGGGAGTTTCTTAAAATCCTTTCCATGCTGACGTCGCATACTCATAATCTATCTCTGTACCAAAATTCATCTTCGTAGGTCCAGTAAATTTTGATATTCCATGATTAATCAGTGAGTGAATGTATGAATGATATGAATGAGTCATCTTTCGCCTTTATAGATATGTAAAGATAAACAGAATCAATGCTTTACAAAGTTGCGTAAACACGAATCAACGAATTCAAATCACGTTGACATAATTTTTCGATTCCTTCCTCCGTCGCGAAAGACGTTCAGTCTTTCTGAACTGTCTGTCTTTCTTATCGTAATTATAATAAGTATGAAATTGTCAATCAAGTATGTAAAGTAGGTCTCAACTTCGCGTTTCGTAACAAGTGAGCGACTCATGCGCAAAACTGTGTTAACTAGTTTTTACTTAGTAATTTGCAGCTCATACAAATTCAAGTTTCCTTCATTGTTAATGTCACTGTCAAAATTGTTGAATTGGAAACGACTTGAATATTTTTTTTGCATTACTTACAAACTTATTACGTTAGTTTTGATATCTCTTTAAAACATTTTTTTTGTGGTGATTCTAGATGTAATCATTCTAAAAAAACAGATTTTATTAGATAAAACGTATTTTAACGTAATTATCGGTTTTGACAAAAACCAGTCCAAACCAGTTACGACTGATCAACAGGAACAATAAAGGCTCCCGCAGATAGCCAAGACGAGTCCCCTTTTTTTTTTGAGGGTCGGAAATCATCCAATGACTCTCCGCTCTGGATGTAGCGGAAGGGAAAACGCGACCCCTGACTGGAGGCTATAATTTATTGAGGCATACACAGGCAAGCCCTGTTAAGTATTATACAACTTCCCAGGTTGAACTGCGAGATGCCAGTAAAAAAACCGGTAATCATTACCGTGGTAATCGTTAGGTTAGTATCTAATGTAGTTAAGCGGAATTGTCCGAAAGGGACCACTACCCCGGAACATAAATGGCTAAGGAAGGAACATGGATGGGTTTTAGTCAGTAAGAGTCTGACACTCCCTTCCGCTCCATCAAGAGCGGGGGGAGTCATTTGATGATTTCCCACCCTCAAAAAAAAATCTGATATATAATTTTATCAAATACATACTTAATTCTCTTGTATATTCGACCGAGCATTCTGTTTCATATAACCTTGTACTGACAAGGTTGACCAAATTTTTCGGTCCCTCTCAACAAAGAGGCGCATCTAAGTGAATAACTCGGGCCTAAGTCCCGACAAAGCCTTTTATTAGCCTTAACAGACACTAGACGACAAAGCCAAGTTTTAGGCTATTTTGAGGAATCCTTTTACGTTAAAAATCGGCGTCTGATATTTAAAATGTAAATGTATGATAAAATGAGTGACACATTTTAATACTAGCCAGCGGCTTCGCCCGCGAGTATATAGGAAATTATCCCACGGGAACCGTACATTTTTCCAAGATAAAGGGTAGCTTATATGCTATTCCAGACTATAATCTATCTTTGTGCCAAGTTTCATCCAGATCTGTTATGTACTTTTTGAGTTTATTCGTTACAAACATACATACAAATCTTTCCTCTTTATAATACACTCGAGAGCAATGAATCCGGGTCACTTAAAGAATCCTAAAAATCTCGGAAACTAAAAATGCTAGGTTAATGCAATAAATTGTATTTAATAGACAATGTAATACTCCTTAAATGAAGGTATTAAAACTTCTTAGTTTTTGTAAAGTTATATCATAAAAAAATCAAATTTGAAAAAGGGCCACTTTCGAAGATGGAACTACGAAATTACAGCATTTGGTTTTGCTTTTGTTTGTAATCTGTCATTTATGTGGGTACATAAACCATGTTGATAGTGCTCTATATTCATTATTCAAGCTGAAATTATGTCGCTTACGCCTGAAGAATGCACCAGAATACTTACAATGCTGGAAACCGGCCGGAGTCAGCGCGATACAGCCAGGACTGTCGGTGTGTCGCTGTCAACAGTACAAAGAGTTCTCCGACGTTACGAAGAAACTGGTTCTAACCTACGCAGACCAGGAACGGGCAGAACCAGGTGTACCACAGCACGAGAAGACCGATACTTGGTGAACACCATGCTTCGAAATCGCTTTCTCACAGGAACTGAACTCACAAATCAGTTTCGACGCCTCGGAGGAAGTAACCCAAGTGCATGGACAGTAAGACGTCGGCTTGCTGAATCTAACTTAAAACCCCTTAGACCTGCAAACGGCCCTAAACTGGAGCGTGGGCATCGTATTTCAAGACTAAGATGTGCCCAGGGCCACGTAAATTGGAGTATTGAAGATTGGTCAAAAGTTATGTTCTCCGACGAATCAAAATTTATGCTCTACAAGCACGATGGAAGACACAGAGTGTATCGAAGACCAGGGGAAAGATTCAAGCAAGCATGCATCGAAGAAAAAGTAGCCTACGGTGGTGGGTCTGTACTTGTGTGGGCCGGAATTTCTTCTGAAAGTCGCACAGAGCTGGTGATCATAGAAAACGGCTCTTTAACTAGCGTAAGATATGTAGAAGAAATCCTCAATGATCACGTTGGTCCATTTATGGTCAATTTAGGTGAGGATGCTATATTTATGCATGACAATGCCCGACCTCATACAGGTAGGATTGTGAATGACTACCTTCAAGAGATGAACATTACTCGTATGGAGTGGCCAGCGCGCAGCCCGGATATCAACCCGATCGAGCATGCTTGGGACGAGCTAGGCAGATGCGTAAAACAACGAAACCCTCCCCCAATCACGCTTCGTGAGCTCAAAATTGCTCTCACAGAGGAATGGGAGAATATTCCCCAAAATCGTATAAGGAACTTGGTGTACAGCATGCCAAACCGCGTAAACGCAGTGATGGAAGCACGAGGAGGCAATACGAAGTATTAAAATTCAAGAAAATCGTAATAAAGTTCAAAAATTTCATGTTTCCTATTTTTGTTTTAAGGAGAGATCAGCAGTTTTTTTCTTTAAGTAATTTTGTGTTAATAAAATGTATGGTGACTCATATTTTTTTTACTTTCATTTAAGGAGTATTACATTGTCTATTAAATACAATTTATTGCATTAACCTATCATTTTTAGTTTCCGAGATTTTTAACATTCTTTAAGTGACCCGGATTCATTGCTCTCGAGTGTATTAGTATAAATGAGTATAACAACGCGCGTATTTTGGGCATTTCGGATTACTTTTTAAAATTACTGTAAACAAACATTGATAGTGCTGTCAAAAATTACCCAAAAATAAGTAAATAAATAATCACAACTCAACAAAAACTCATTAACTCTTGAGCAGTTGTGGCGCAATGGTAACAGCCGCGCCTTATGAGTAAATCATAAGTTCGAACCCTAGCAGGCTATATTATGTAAACTTTTTCATCACCACTGCTCTCAAAACGGTGAAGACAAACATCGTGAGAAACCGGGCTGTTTTAGAACTAAAAATTTGAAGACAATATGACATATATCAACCCACACTCGGCCCGCGTGGTGGATACAGCGCCTCTTACCGAGAGGAGGCCTGTGGCCCAGTAGTGGGAACATATTGGCCGAATATCTATATCTATACTAATACACTCGAGAGCAATGAATCCGGGTCACTTAAAGAATGTTAAAAATCTCGGAAACTAAAAATGATAGGTTAATGCAATAAATTGTATTTAATAGACAATGTAATACTCCTTAAATGAAAGTAAAAAAAATATGAGTCACCATACATTTTATTAACACAAAATTACTTAAAGAAAAAAACTGCTGATCTCTCCTTAAAACAAAAATAGGAAACATGAAATTTTTGAACTTTATTACGATTTTCTTGAATTTTAATACTTCGTATTGCCTCCTCGTGCTTCCATCACTGCGTTTACGCGGTTTGGCATGCTGTACACCAAGTTCCTTATACGATTTTGGGGAATATTCTCCCATTCCTCTGTGAGAGCAATTTTGAGCTCACGAAGCGTGATTGGGGGAGGGTTTCGTTGTTTTACGCATCTGCCTAGCTCGTCTCAAGCATGCTCGATCGGGTTGATATCCGGGCTGCGCGCTGGCCACTCCATACGAGTAATGTTCATCTCTTGAAGGTAGTCATTCACAATCCTACCTGTATGAGGTCGGGCATTGTCATGCATAAATATAGCATCCTCACCTAAATTGACCATAAATGGACCAACGTGATCATTGAGGATTTCTTCCACATATCTTACGCTAGTTAAAGAGCCGTTTTCTATGATCACCAGCTCTGTGCGACTTTCAGAAGAAATTCCGGCCCACACAAGTACAGACCCACCACCGTAGGCTACTTTTTCTTCGATGCATGCTTGCTTGAATCTTTCCCCTGGTCTTCGATACACTCTGTGTCTTCCATCGTGCTTGTAGAGCATAAATTTTGATTCGTCGGAGAACATAACTTTTGACCAATCTTCAATACTCCAATTTACGTGGCCCTGGGCACATCTTAGTCTTGAAATACGATGCCCACGCTCCAGTTTAGGGCCGTTTGCAGGTCTAAGGGGTTTTAAGTTAGATTCAGCAAGCCGACGTCTTACTGTCCATGCACTTGGGTTACTTCCTCCGAGATGTCGAAACTGATTTGTGAGTTCAGTTCCTGTGAGAAAGCGATTTCGAAGCATGGTGTTCACCAAGTATCGGTCTTCTCGTGCTGTGGTACACCTGGTTCTGCCCGTTCCTGGTCTGCGTAGGTTAGAACCAGTTTCTTCGTAACGTCGGAGAACTCTTTGTACTGTTGACAGCGACACACCGACAGTCCTGGCTGTATCGCGCTGACTCCGGCCGGTTTCCAGCATTGTAAGTATTCTGGTGCATTCTTCAGGCGTAAGCGACATAATTTCAGCTTGAATAATGAATATAGAGCACTATCAACATGGTTTATGTACCCACATAAATGACAGATTACAAACAAAAGCAAAACCAAATGCTGTAATTTCGTAGTTCCATCTTCGAAAGTGGCCCTTTTTAACCGACTTCAAAAAGGAGGAGGTTCTCAATTCGGATGTTTGTATTTTTTTTTTTTATGTTTGTTCGCGCATAACGCCGTTGCTTGCCAACCGATTTGAAAAATTCTTTTTTTGTTGGAAAGTGTATACTTCCCAAATGGTCCCATAAAAATTTTATCGAAATCGAATAAGCGGTTTTTGAAAAATCAACAAAAATAACCTACTTAATATATATGGACGATGTTCTAATAAGTTCCTGTCACTGTAATTTACATACCAGGTAGTGGTATTAAAATTTTGGGGGGGAGGGGGGGTTTGTCTAGGTAGGTACCACAACTAAAAAGTGAAAAATAAAAACTTTTTTACAAAAAATAAAACCGACTTCCAAAATAAACACTACAAAGTGACAAATAATTTTGATTTCGGAAGTCGGTGGCAAAAAATTAAAATACAAAACCGAAGACACCGACTTCCGAAATCAAAATTATTTGTCACTTTGTAGTGTTTGTTTTGGAAGTCGGTTTTATTTTTTGTAAAAAAGTTTTTATTCAAATTTGATTTTTTTATGATATAACTTTACAATAACTAAGAAGTTTTAATACCTTCATTTAAGGAGTATTACATTGTCTATTAAATACAATTTATTGCATTAACCTAGCATTTTTAGTTTCCGAGATTTTTAGGATTCTTTAAGTGACCCGGATTCATTGCTCTCGAGTGTATTATAAAGAGGTAAAATTTGTAAGTTTGTATGAAGGGGGTAATCTCCGGAACTTATGATCCAATTTCAAAATTTTTTTCACTGATAGAAAGTTACATTAGTCCTGAGTGCTATAGGCTATAAATTATCTTCATATCATACATATTAGCCGAGCTATCGCAATTTTCGTCTAGCAAGTCGGAAAAAAATACCTCCGAAAACAGAATTATTTGCATGCGCTGACACAGTTACAGTATATCGCAATTTTCCGCGGACGAAGTCGCGGGCAGAAGCTAGTGCTAAGATAAAAACATAACATAATATCACGCCTCCCCGACGGATTATTATTATCATTATTTATCCTTTATTTCAGGCAATGAAGGCCCATAAAATAGAGTACATGTATAAAAATGATAACTATAAACTAATACATAATTTTAAAAATACCATAATATCTTAAAAACTACTGCACTCGTTGTGACGGCGTCGAGTTACGCTGCGAGGTGTCGCGTAGCCGGCCGCGGAAACGCCGATACAGCACACCTTTCGGCCAAAACTCTTCCTTGAGGAAGGTCACCAAATGGTGAGTTGGAATGCGCACCACGAACGGCAGAGGCAGAGGCAGAGGTGTGTACACCCACGTTTCCCCAGTTATGTTTAAGCCCCATGTAATAGGGTCCAGCCGGTTGCTTTCAACCGGGCACAAATCCAGACTTTAGGCGAGTTCTGAAAATTCCAGATGAGAGAGAAACACCCTATAACACTTTGCAATTTACTTTTTTTATTTGCTTTGCTGAGAAAATTCATTCATTCAAAACATTATTTATTTGTTGTATCTTTCCCTGTGTTGTCCCACTGCATTATAAAATCATCGCCTTTTTTTGTAAAACGTATTTAACGGAAATATATAGATTTCTAATCAGTTAAGTAGAGTTTATTTATGTCCAAAAATAAACGTCGTAATAGCCTAATGTTAATCGGAGCGAGCCATTCTCGCACACTTGGCTTAATCCCCGGAAGACGCGATCAGATCAATATATTATTATATGCGTGTGATCTGGGCAAGTAGGTGCTGATCCCTCTAATAATTGAGGAATCACGCCTGCGATCCACGGCGGGTATCAAAATATACACGAGGTAATAATCCTACTACTATTATAAAGGCGAAAGTTTGTAAGTATGGATGTATGGATGTTTGTTACTCTTTCACGTAAAAACTACTGTATAGATTTGGATGAAATTTGACACAGAGATGGTTTATATCCTAGATTAACACATAGGATATTTTTTATCCCGGTAGAACATTCCTGTGGGATAATTTCCGACCTCCACGCGAGCGAAGCCGCGGGCAGAAGCTAGTATTCTTATATTTTTGAATGCTCCGATTTCTCTTTTCTTGAGAAATATGTATTTTTTAAATCTTTTTATATAAGAGCTTATAAAACGCTGTTAAAGAGCGTATACACGTCACGCTAATGGCAACTTCACGGTAATTTTTTGAACTTAAATATTATACTTATCAGATAATCTATACTAATATTATAAAGAGGAAAACTTTGTTTGTTTGTTTGTTTGTTTGGTTGTAATGAATAGGCTCAAAAACTACTGGACCGATTTTAAAAATTCTTTCACCGTTGGAAAGCTTAGTTTTCTAGGAGTAACATAGGCTTTTTATCCCGGGAAAAATAA
The DNA here is from genome assembly GCA_951799385.1 of Hyppa rectilinea. NCBI lineage: Eukaryota > Metazoa > Arthropoda > Insecta > Lepidoptera > Noctuidae > Hyppa > Hyppa rectilinea. The sequence goes on along the minus strand of OX637302.1, from coordinate 4,438,981 downwards.
CGGGTCCCACGGGAAAGACCACGGGAGCGAAGCCGCGGGCAAAGTGCTAGTTATACAATAAAACACACTCACTATCACTCACTCTATTACTTGCTTAAAAATCGGTGAAGGAAAACATCGGGCGGAAACCAGCATGTCCAAGAGATTTTTCTCAACAGCATGTGAGAGGAGTTCGTGGCTAAGTACTAACAGCCGATGCACGGGTCGATCCATCAGGTTAAGCTAAGCTTGCCGGGATTGGCCGTAGCTGGGTGACCATCTTTACATACTACTATGTTGGGGTCGGCTTCCAGTCTAACCGGATGCAGCTGATTACCAGTATTTTACATGGAGCGACTAGCTAGCTGACATCCACAACCCAGTCAGTAACTAAGTAATATGGTACCTCTTGGTAGGACTAGCTGTCCGACTTTCGGGCTTCTGACCACCCGTAACGACTGTCAAAGATCCACGAAAGACAGCCATGACCAACGGCTTGACGAGGCACGGAGAAGTCTAAAGATGGCCACCCATCCACAGACCAACTCCAGCAAGCGTAGCTTAAACTGATAGTTCGATCCATGCGGCTGTTATTATTTAGCCACGAGCACCCCTTTAATCTAGCCACATGTCCAATAAACTCCAATATTGTGGCGCTGACAGTCATTAAATCTATTACAGCTTATTTCGACTTCACCAAGGTCTATAAAAATATTAGCTACAATTTGCGAAGTCTGAGTGGGTACCTAATACCCAAAGTCTTATTGTGTTTACCGTGAAACAAATGTAAATAAATTACCTACTTAATTTTCCTGGTCTTTCGACACATCTTTGTTTGATTTGTCTCATGTTTTTCTGCAAAATAGTGACGGAGTAGGTAGGTATTACTTCTTATTGCACGTTGAGAGGTAACTAAGTATAATAATAATAATAAAAAGCTTTATAAATTCCACACACACAATTATCTAACAATTAAAATTACCCATAAATTAAAATTATACACTGAAAAGTGCAACGAACGATGTAAAAATGTATGCAACAGCATTTTTTTTTTATATTCGACGTAAAATTTTACTCAGAAAGGTTCAGAATCATGTCTTGATTCCATGGTAACCGGCATCGCGTCGATGTCTTTTCCACCCTGTATAGTGGCTCTACTGGAGATGTTCTTTGCTCTGGGAATGAGAATGGTCAAGTGCGTATTACTCGCAACTCGCGTGCGTAAATGGAGTATGTATAATAGGTATGTACTGATAGTAGCAGGTGACCTTCCATAGTTTTTGCATAGGTACCACATGAGAAGTATTCGTGATTGTATGTATGTAGAAGTATTAAGTAGCTTTTGCTTTAAAAGTTAGTAAACCCTTTTGAGCAAAAACCTTGTTATCACTATCACTAAATCACTTCATCTCTACATAATTACTATGTCTACATATAGGTAATTAGCTAAGTCCTTCGCATAAAAATGAGAAAGTTTGGATGTATGTTTGTTACTCAATCACGCCAGAACGGCTGAATCGATCGGGATGAAATTTGGCATAGAGATAGATTATAGTTTTATCCCGGTGGTACACTTTGTGTGGGTGGGATAATTAACTGCATCCATGCGGGCAAAGTCAGTGGCAGAAGCTAGTACTAAAATAAAGTCCTCTTTGGCTCCAAATGTAGAAGTGTGAATAAACATTTGATTTCTTTGAACAACAAAACACAGTTGTATTATTATTTGAAATATTTTGTTCGAGGCTCACAAGGGACATTTTCATCTTTTGTCCGTAATATTTTTGGCCCCAAATTATTTCGTGAATATCTGACCCGCGTCCGACTCACCCATATTGAGTTTATGGAATGGATTGGATTGGAGCATAATGTTGGAAATGTACAGAGGCCAGCACATCAAGCTACCATAATCTGTCAAATTTCTTTGATAAATTTTCAACTTTATTACAAAAGAATAAGGCTCATGTTCAATTGGGAATATTTGACAGTTTGGGATAGCTTGATGTGCTGGCGTCTGTACTTTAAATTATTTTACCCATTTGCGTTTTTGTTTTGCCGTTTTTTGTTTTTTTATGTTTCAACAATACAGGGTGTAAGGGGAAATTTACACGGAAACTGTTTTCAAGAACTTGGTCATGATAATCCTAGACTCATCTGCGGTGTTATTTACGTCGGTTATTAAGAAATATGATTATATCTCTTGCACTATACATTTTGACTGCGATACTTTAACTTTGCATGCTGATAATACAGCTGCCTATCCCTTTGGAGAGCTCACAAGCTAAGTAGCTTGACATTCCGTTGAGAAATAAAAATGTAAAGTAGTAAATAAGTATTAAAATGAAGTATCAATTTCATTGATTGCTACAACGAGCAGTTTATGTACAGATAAATATGAGGAAAGTCGCCATTCCAGCTATATACAAGTAGGTTATATTGTTATACCTCTTGGAGGAATTCAATCGTCAGACAGGAAATTCCTATTCAGTTCATCCGAGTTCAACATAGGTACACTTACGTATTACGGTGCACATCACCGGTAACAAAACCTGTATAAGCCGGTCTCTTATACAGAGTTGATACGACAGAGGGGCTTTCCGTTAAACAGCTTATACTAGGGACCATTTTCAAGCTCTGTACCAAAAATCATTTAAATAAGAGCAGTAGTTTAGTCGCAAATGTTTTTTTAAGTTTTTGCCCCGTTTGAACACGATGTATCTTTCCTAATAGCGCTCCGGCGCGCGCGTGTCGGTGCCGCTGCGTTACGTCAGTTTTTATTTACAAAGGATGGTTGCGTTTTACTCTGATTTGTAAGCTATTTAGTTTGTTTGAAAAAATTAAAACCTCATTTTTGGTGCTTTTTATTTTTATACCGTACCGAGTTAATACTAAACACGTATAATATACGTAGTGTAATTGAATGCCCCTCTGTCATATCAACTCTGTATAAATCACATTTAAAGAAATCAAAAACTTTATTTTTATATTGCATAAACAAAGCCATAGCTCCAAATTTGTACAAACATAATTCAGAAGTTCTACAAGTTTCTCTGCGGCTACAAACGTCATACACATAAATCGTTAACATTGTGAAACTGTTTCAGGAAACAAATTAAAAGCAAAATGGAACATTAATTTGAAATCAAATGGAATCGCAGTTCGATTGAATAAAACCGCCAAGCAATTTAATTATCGAACAGATTTAGGTAAGTCAAATTAAGGAATTATTAAATATAGAGCCGATTAAATTAATCATACATAAAAGGGCTGAATTTTTCTTTGGTCAAAGAATTAGTATTGCTATTCAACGTCAATGCTGCCAGTCTTCTGGGCACGTTTTCGGACGACAGCGATGCGGATGAGTACTTCAACGCCTATAACTTTTTATTTTTGTATTTATTTGTATATAGTTAGATAGTCATTTAATTTAAGTATGTATAAGTTGTTAATATGTAGAAATGGAATAAGAGTTGATTTAAATGTTGGTAAACACAAGGCAAAATGGCTTAATACCGGGTTGGCTGTGGTTGGGTGACCATCGTTACATATCGAGACTCCTCCATGCCTAGGCAAGCACGCTAAGCCATTGGTCTCGGCTGTCATTTGTGCATCTTTAACAGACATTACGGATCGTTACGTCAGAAGCCCGAAAATCTGTCATTCAGTCTTACCAAAGGGTATCGTATTACCCAGGGTTGTGGAGGTAGGCACGCCACGACAGTGGCGGTAAGGCCCCTCTTTGAGGAGTGGCTAGAGAGGCGTCACGGCGCCCTCACCTACCGCCTGATGCAGGTCCTCACCGGACATGGATGTTTCGGGAGGTTCCTGCACATCATCAGGCGGGAGGAAACGCCCGGGTGTGACCACTGCGAGGATCGCCCAGAAGACAAGGTAGAGCACGCGGTGCAAGCCTGCCCCGCATGGGTGGAGCACCGCCGTGTCCTCGTAGAGGCGATCGGCGGCGGCGACCTCTCGCGCCCGGCCCTGGTGCAAGCTATGGTCCGGGGCGAGAGGGAGTGGGAGGCAGTCACCTCCTTCTGCGAAAAAGTTATGCTCGCGAAGGAGGTGGCGGGATGGGAGAGAGAAAAGTCCTCCCGTCCCAGCCGCCGCAGGAGACGCCCCGGGCGTCGGGAGCCACGTGACGACTCCCGGCCACCGTAGGCGCGGGCCTGCGGACGGTGAGTAATGGGTGACTCACCGTCCGATCAGCACCAGACCCGTGCCGTACGGCGCGTATATGTTCCACGCGCGCCTCAAAGAGATGTCAGCATACGAAGGGGCCCCTCAGGGCCAAGCCTGCCGGGTAAGCGGGACTGTCCGAAAGGGTTACCGCTACCCCGGAACATAAAATGCTACGGAAGGAACATGGATGGGTTTTAGTCAGTAAGAGTCTGACACTCCCTTCCGCTCCACCCAGAGCGGGAGCAGTCATTGGATGATTTCCCAGCCTTAAAAAAAAAAAAAAAAGGGTTGTGGAGGTCAGATAGGCAGTCGCTCCATAAAAATACTGGTATTCAGCTGCATCCAGTTAGACTGGAAGCCGTAGATTTCATAGCTGACGGATATAAATGTTTAGTCATTATTCTTATTAATCCCAACAGTGTGCAGGCGTTTGACAATCTGTCTCATTAATAATGAGACATTATAAAATACTTGTTTTTAAACACCCAGCTTCCATTGCAGCGAATTGTCAAAACAAGAGGAATTAAACGATCATTCACGTAAACCACCCTTTCCCTTCTAAAAAGCGTTCATAACATTTCCTGAAGTTTGAATAAGTTTCTAAACACTCGCTTAATTTACGAAACTTTACACTCCGTCTTACAATCATTTAAATTGTGTTTAACGCAGCTGTTTTCTATGTAGCTGTGGATGAACTTATATAACTGCTGCGTGACTGAAATCAACACACAATTAAAAATGTCGCTGCAGTGATCAGGCATGATGACAGAGTAAAAAAAAGGAAATTATATTAAGTCCGTCAGTCAGAAAAAAAAAATTAGACACATATTACACATATGTTTTACTTTATCATATTAATAAAAAGTGATTTGGGTAAAAACGCATTAGAGTTGGGGAGTGGGGTCGCGGTACGTCACAACTCAGTATAATGTCTACATAAGGAGTGGACGCTATGCCACATTTGAAAAATGAAAAAAATCGTGTCTGATATTTTTTAATAATTTAGCTGACGGACTAAAAAATACATTTTAGTCATCATCCCTATCGTCGCCGCAGTGAATTCTGGATTATGATTCTAGAGGTACAACCAAATTAAAAGTAATTAAATTAAAAAACTGCCTCGTTCGTCTAATGGTCGCAAGCGTTATTGCTGAACATAACGTCTTCGTTTCGGTTCCTGGGTTGGGCATAGTATAATTGGGTTTTTACATCTGAAATCTCTCAGAAGCCTGGAGTCTGGATTTGTACCCGGTTTGTGGCAATCAAATCAAATAAAAAATCATTTATTTCAATCCATTCAGATCATATTATTTACATTTCAAATAAAGTGTCTGTCAGTGTTACTTTCACAGAGAGAATGTTGTCGTAGTTTGTTTCTATAACCGACTTGGCAGACAAGACAAGTACGGTGGATTCAGACCCTGTCCACAAAACTATGGCCATGGGCAAGCGCGTTCATTTAGAAGTAATTTTGTTCGGGAACCTTTTTTTTTGCTCAACTTTGCTGCTATTGAAAACTCCGAACCCATTATAAAAGTTTAACTGTTTTTAAATTAAAGTTTCGCTATCGCTTGATTATTATGCAAAATTGTTCAGTAGTTTTAATTGCAGATTTTTTAATAGAAAAACTAATAACAATAGTGATGCCTTTAGAATTTATTTTGAACTAATGTTGGAGATACTAGTGTTCACTTGGCCATACATTCGTGTAGACACTTTTGAAAAAAATAAAACCTTAATAAACGACAATGCCGCTGTCGATTATTTTTTTAAATTATTAAAAAACTCAGTGCATAATAAGAAAAATATTTTTAAATTGAGAGGTTAATATAACCTCGTAGACATTAGGCTTTTAACAGGTTTCAGAATAAAAGTGGGAATTTAAAGTTATTATCATACGAAAATCTCACGCAAAAAACTAAATTTCTTTGACATAATCGAAAAACACTTCGAATGTCGCATACTACATTCAGTTTGAGGACTAGACACGTCAAACGTGATACGGTATCACGTTTGTTTTCTAGTATACATTTATAAGCAGTGGTTGACCCTGCCAACAGGAAAAGCGGATAATCCTACTCTTTTCGATGTTGTTTTACGTGTTTCGAAGTATGCAATGGTTACTGGAAAATTGAGCTCTATTTGAACAATTGCCAAGAATGCACGGGGAGTACCTAACCAAACCTGCTTTTTAGAAATACCAATAAGTTATGAAATACTGTATCGCTCCTCAACGGGGCATCAGCTGAATGCATGTCGAGATTAAGTTTGTGTTGCATCATCACTGCCTTTATCCCAATTTATTTGGGGTCGGCGCAACGTGTGTTTTTCTTCCATACTTTTCTATTAGTCGTCATCTCGGTAGTCACTCCCTTTCTAGCCATACCTATAATCTTTCACGCAATCCATCCATCGTTTCTTTGGTCTCCCTCTACTTGTATAGCCTTCCACATTCATGCTCACAAGTTTCCTGACAACATTTTCCTCATTCGTCCGCATACCATACATACCACGTCAACCGATTTCCACACATTTTTTCGATCACCGGTGTCACTTTCAGACTTCCTCTTATATACTCATTCATGCATGCATGTTGCATAATAAAAGCAAAGTAGTTCGTAGTAGTAAACGTAGGTAAAGTGAGTTTAAAATGAGCCGTCCATAGTGGCCATCCCTATTTTTAACCGACTTCTAAAAAAGGAGGAGGTTCTCAATTCGACTGTATATATTTTTTTTTTTTATGTTTGTTCGCGCATAACTCCGTTGCTTGCCAACCGATTTGAAAAACTCTTTTTTTGTTAGAAAGGGTATACTTCCCAAATGGTCCCATAAAATTTTTATCGAAATCGGATAAGCGGTTTTTGAAAATCAACAAAAATCTAAAAAAAATCCTACTTGATATATGTGGACGATGTTCTAATACTGTAATTTACATACCAGGTAGTTGTATTAAAATTATGGGGGGTTGTGTAGGTACCACAACTAAAAAGTGAAAAATAAAAACTTTTTTACAAAAAATAAAACCGACCGATGTAGTTATTGCGGAATTATTTTTACATAACATTCTTCAGTCGAACCAATGACAGAATAACTTTTACTACTTTGCGCCTTGATTTTTGGAAACTTTTCTGAACATATATTCTATTTAAAAAAAAATTGTATTTATTTTCCCTGTTTTCCCTGACCAAATCCACAATTTGTGTGTAACCCTTAAGGGACTGTGTACTGAGTACATAAATCCAGTTTACTGGTCAATTTAACGAAGGTCAGTGAGGGTCTTCCCCCACCGGATGACGTCAAATGGTTTGACGGAAATTCAACGGGTCTGTTACATTTCCGTTAAACCATCTTACGTCAGATGTGGTTTGGGGAGAAAAAAGGAACCTAAAAAGGCTTTGGAGCAATTACGCCTATGAATATAGATACTAGCTGTCTCTCGCGATTTTAACTGCATTTTCATTTTGTATTTCATCTGTTTATACGAATCTGAGTACGATCTGGCCCAGTGGTTTTGGCACCGACTTACAAGTTGTAGGTTGGGAGTTCCACCCCAGACAGGCACTTTGTGCATTTCATTTCATCACCACTGCTTTTAAAACGATGAAGGAAAACATTGTGAGTAAACCGACATGTCGAAGATACGTGACATCCGCGAACCCGCTCTGGGCCCGCGTCGTGGATTATGGCCCACTTCCTCTCTTAGAGAGGAGGCTTGTGTTTCAGAAGTGGAAAAATTCTGGATGATTATGTGAGAAAGAGATGAAGCTATACACCTGTATAGCTTCATCTCTTTCTCACATAATAAACGCTATAGCTTAACGTATAGTTTCATCATAGCGTTCACATTGCGATAGAAATAGGTCCTTACCACCTGGTAAGCATCTACATATTTCTATCGCAATGTGAACCAATAATAAAATGAAAGAGGTGGTGGTTGACCCCCTGTTCAGTTGTTAAGGCGTGAAAAGGTAAGTCTTTCATTTAGTATAAATAGAAAACTTTTTTAATTAACTTGAAAATTTAGTAGGTAGGTATTGACTGAACCCAATTCAAAAGAATCATAAAGTGCGAATCGAAATTTACCCGTTAGATGTTCGCCTATTAGAAGCCGTTTTCATATAAGAGCTCGACGATTTTTACGGTTATATTGATTGTCGTTTCGAGAGAATTGTTCTTATGATTCCTTATTTTCTTAATTTTTAAAGGCATTCAGTTTTTTTAAACATTTCAACCAGTAAGGGTAACAAGGCAGTCTCACAAAATAATATGTGTAAAAATAATATGAAGATAGGCTATTAGGTAGGTTATCTGGTTAGGGATTGGCGTAGAAGTTCAAGCAAAATTCTTTTTATATAAAAACTCACTCAATTCATTCACTTACAAGTTTTGCATATCATTATAGAAAATCCGAATCTCTCAAATTTCGACGCACACAAAATAAGTTTGAATTAACGAAACTTGTGAGAAAACTTATAAGTTGTAACTTAATTGAAATATTCAATTCTTACGAAACTAAAAACTTTTAACATATTTAAAATAGTTTTGATCCCAATTTATTTACATCACACGAATATTATAAAGACGAAAGTTTGTGAGTGTCTATGTCTGTGTGTTTGTATGCTTGTGACTTCACGCAAAATCTGAACGGATCTGGATGAAATTTGACACAGAGATAGATTATAACCTGCATTACACAGGCTTCTTTTTATACCACAAAATATTGTACGGTTCCCGTTGGATACTTAATTTCGAATTTAAATTCCAATCGGTTATCTTTTGAAGTGATGGCCCGTGACCATATACGGAAGAAGTTGTCGGCAACATCCCAGTGCTGATATGCTGGATTTGTTTTCTCTTCTGCTGATCGTTATTTCTCCTGACAAAGTTTATTCTGCTTATATATATGTATATATACAGTGTGTTAGGTTAAACGAGGGGCATACATTCAGCGGTATGAAACTATACCTGTACTAACTATACCTATACATTTATGTTCAGATAGTGGGCGGCTCGCCGCTGCAGTGAACGCCCCACACGGGGGCCCCGTAAAGGGCCATGGACCGCACAAGTATATTTAGCCTTGAAAACTCTTTCCGGCAGAATGACATAACAAAGTATAAACGTTTGCAGTCCCGGTGTTTGTAAAGTCGCCTAGTCGCCTAGGGTCAGCTCACACCGAGACGCGACGCGACGCGACGCGACGCGACGCGACGCTGCGCGCGCACTTTTAAAGAACGATTCAAAATATTTCTGTATTTTCTACACGAAAAGATACACATTTCGTTGTGAGAATTCAGAATACGTTGCGCCATGCAGCGCTGCGCGTCGTGATGCCTCGCAATGAAATGAGTATCTTTTCGTGTACTAAATAAAGTTACATTTTGAGTGGCTCTATTAAAATGTGCGCGCAGCGTCGCGTCTCGGTCTGAGCTGACCCTTACACTATACATTGTGTTAGGTTAAACAAGGGACATATTTTCAAGGGTTACTATGCTCATGAAAATTAAAAACTTTGACTATGGAACTGTACCCCAAACCACGAAAAAAATATCGGCTGGTTAGTACATTTATGTTCGCATTATTCGTCAAAATGTATGAAACAGCTGAAGTTTTTTTCATTTTTCAGGATCAGTTCCATGGACAATGTTGTTGATTTTCATGAGTACTATTATACAACCTGAAAGTATGTCCCTCGTTTAACCTAACACACTGTATATCTGTGTATTTATTCCTGTATTTTATAGTTATTTTCGTATTATCTATTCTATGTTGCACCTGCCATGCTTTCTCTCTGCATCGCCCAAAGGTTGAAAGGTAAAATTGGTATTTTTCCTCGTGAAAATAAAGTACTAAAAAGTATTAATAAATAAAAAAAAATAGAAATTCACGTGAGTGAAGCCGCGGGCAGAAGCTAGTAAAACAAATTTCTTGAAAAAATTACCAAACAAGTTGACATTGGTTTGTGACATGCGCGAATACATATAAAAAATGCGATTTATCGTTAACAGCAATTTTTCTGAGGATCAAATTTTTCTCTTGGGGCATATAAAATCAACTCGCATGTCTTTTCAACAATTGTATCTACATGTTTATGAGGTCGGCTTATTAATATAGCTTTCTTTATGTTTCTTACGAGTTGGGACGATGGGTCTGACCACCAAGGACTTATGTGGGTTTAGTGATATTAAATCTGAAAGTCTGAACAGTTTATTTTAGTTTCATGAGCAAGTATGATTAGTTCTTGTTATTTTTGTCATCTATTTATTTATATTACTTTATTATTTTACCATTAACTGCCCGACGAAGATGGCGAGATTCTAGTCCCTATCTTCAGATAGGGAGGAGTGGAAAGAGTGTAGAGAGGCCTTTGCTTTGAAGCGGGACATCACAAGCTTGTAATAATTATAGTTTTACATATAACTTCTGCCACATAAAATTGTGTTGTTACATACAAATCACAATTTAACAATCGTGATTATCGTAGCATAATTAGCCAATAATGTTCCCAATGCTGGGACCTCTCCTCTTCGCAAGAGAGTGGGCTAGGTTGTATTTTCCACGCGGGCCCAGTGCGGGTTGAAGTCGATTATCTCCAAATGTTTCTCACGATGTTTTCCTTGAATGTTTTGCGAGAAATCGTGATTATTGCAACAGATTTACTGATCAGAGACTTAAGGCATCAGAAACCGGGTAGCATTACTTTAATCCTCTACCTCCACTAAGTGCCAATTTCACCAATAAAACTGTATGTGATCAGGACATATAAACTGCGTTCAAGAGCAGTCAATATTCCACAGAAAATAGTGACAATGACAGATCAATTCGCCCTAAATCCGGGGTGGATTAAGGGCGAATTGCACCAATGAATTAAACCCCATTTTAGATCTGTCACTGTCACTATTTTCTGTGGAATATTGACAGCTCTTGAACGCAGTTTATATGTCCAAAACCACAAAAGATATCGCATATTTTTATTGTCAAATCAATATCAATAAAAAACATAGCTACCAAGGTTAATCCCCATGAACGTTCCGCTTCGTGCAAACAATACGTATTTGGAACAAAAGCTGTATGTTATTAGTTATGTTAAGATACGAGTAGATACGTGCGTATTAGGGATGTAGCGGAGACCATCTTAGCGGAGGTAAAGTAGGAGGTGGAAAAATAAAGAAAAATAACAGATAATCAAATAATAAAAACCCTATAGGCACATTTCCCATTCACCGCGATGGGGATGAATTTTTTGACGCCTTATGAGCTCTTCCCCTTTTTTACCACTTGTACAGACGCCAGCACATCAAGCTATCCCTAACTGTCAAATTTTCTCAATTAAAAATGAACCTTATGTCTTTGCAATAAAGTTGAAATACTATCAAAGAACTTGTGGTAACTTGATGTGCTGGCCTCTGTACATAATGGTTTTTTTTTTAGTTTTAGGTTGTATATTATTAAGTAATTGTTTTAGCATGTAATGATTGCATAAGAAAATAATAAAAACCCTTACACGATTTTTTTCCTTAAATTAATTTCTTATTTCTTGAAAATTTTAACTTAACTTTGAGTAATTTACCTGAATTGCAAATTATATTTTTTCTTGTTTCCAATTTCACCAATTACACTGAACGAACGAGATCAGCACAACAAGACCGCATTCTAGAGCTGTCATTGATATACAATACATTTACTTCCACAACAATTCTGACACTGATCGCACTTGAACGCGGTTTAGGTATGCTGATCGCGTTCAGTTTCAGTATTGACCAAGTATTTGACAAATACTGGTTTACAGCTTTGCCACATTGTAGGCGATTATTAATAGTTAAATAAAACCGGTATCTCTAAACAGTTTATCACTCGATACTGTACCTGACGGTGAAACTCACATAAAAAGTACATTAAAGGGTCTTGGATTGGTTTTGGAGCCAATTTTCTATTCATACTTACTTATTAATACACGCAACACAATTACACACATAATGATTACTTTCATATTTTTATTTATTACTTCAGTTTCAACTGCATTAATAACTGAGGTAGGATTTTTTGCCGAAGATCTTCATTTATGGAGGCGGAGGTTTCGTTACAACCCTAGTACGTACGTATGGGGACAAGGGGGAAAGTCGCAAACAAACATAAACGACGCACAAACATACTGCCATTATTTTAAATAAACGAACTATTCATATTACGTTCCCAGCAAAGAAAACATCGTTATTTTTTATGACAATTTCGCTTTTTCAAGAAGTTCGAAGTGTATCTACTTGACACAGCGTAAAATATCGGTCAAAGATTATATCATCAATTTTTTATCGTAGAAGGTCTTTGGTATTTAGATTTCTGATGGTCAGATCGGGACCAGGTGGGGCCTAAGAGCCAAAAGCAATAACGTTGAACTTGCCTAAGAATAGCGTATAATATCTACTCTTCGCTGATTAATAGCACACACATATAATCACAATCACTTTTACATCCTATTGTAACTTTTCCATCACACCAGAAAACTATTTGTATATTATTTAATTATCAATAATATTTAAAGGGCGGCGAAGGGCGGTCCGCGTGGTTTTTTTTAATGATTTTTCGGCTTCATGTGCGTATTGTATAATTATCACTTGCTTAAAAATCGGTGAAGGAAAACATCAAGAGCGACAGATTCTCAACAGCATGTGAAGTTAAGTCAGAGGCCCATGGGCAGCATGAAAACTCTGACACCGGGTTAGTCATTAACCACACGAAAAAGAAAGAAGATTATTTTGGTATTTTGTCCACTACCTACATACTTTAAAGCTGTTCCAACTATCTAGCGGTAGAGAAGCGTCATGTTGAAACTTACTCGCCTGAAAGTGCCATCAATCAGAGCCACCGTAGTGATAAATGTTCTTTACTGTGCTTGTAAAACACTTCAACGACGAGAGACAATAAAAAAGTTAATAGACAGACATTATTTATTTCTTAGACCTAAAGCCTTTGTCTATTTTAAACCCGTTGCGTTTTTGATATAATAAAGGATTCAAGACAGAAAATACGTTTATTTGCAGCAAATAGGATGGAGTCAAACAAAAAAAGTTGGGGGAAAATTTGCGTCACATGCGCGAAAAACGGCCATCGCTCAGCATAATGCTTCGACCTTATGCGAGACAGAGCCACAGCGCTGATTTTCAGCGACAGCCGGAACACGTGATGACTTCAACCGGTGCAGCATGTGATAAAAATAAAACGAAAATAAGAAATAAAATAAACATACCCTAGAAATAAACATAATATAAATACACGACAGATTTTTTTTTTAAGGCTGCGAAATCATCCAATCACTTCTCCCGCTCTGGGTGGAGCGGAAGGGAGTGTCAGACTCTTACTCATTATAACCCATCCATGTTCCTTCCTTAGCCCTTTATATTCCGGGGTAGCGGTAACCCTTTCGGACAATCCCGCTTACCCGGCAACACGATAGACCTTCAGTACACCTCAATACACTCCATTACGTCATAATTGATAAGTTCCTAACAAGAAATCGATATCGTACCTTAGGACCAAATCCAACACACCTATAATCTTCGCCCATATATGCTAATTTCTAAGCAGACCGATACACTTGACCTACTTTGTATCCTACGTCGCTGTCAACAACTTTCCAACAGCCTTCCAATCAGAACCGAGGACATAATCCCCGGTTGTTTTGGCAAAACGGCCAATTATATCTGATGCTCAGTGAAGCACAGATAAGTCTGAAGTTCTGACGTGGTCTGATTACGTCAGTAATCCTCTCTTGTTTGCCAAAGAAAAGAGATTTGTTGGCGTGAACCCCTTAACTGGCCCTAATCATCAGCGATTTCGTTAATGCGATTAAACTTTGTTGATTATTTAGAAACAAGTTTTCGCAAATAATTCACTGAGCAATTTTTGATGAGTTTCATTCAGGTGATTCGCGTGTAAATAATGGAGTTTGTTTATTGAATTAGTGATTCTTAATGTAAGCTTTTAAGAAATTGTGTTTATGTAGAAATATAACATAATAGCATGTTGCCATGTTTCTCCGAAGGGATTGGGGTGAAACATAATTTAGATCAAAATAAAACTTAACGGAGGAACTCTTGGCTAAGTAATAACAGCCGCACGGCTCGATCCATCAGGTTAAGCTATGCTAGCCGAGGCTGGTCCGTGGATGGGTGACCATCTTTATATATCGAGTCTCCTCCGTGCCTCGGAAAGCACGTTAAGTGGTTGGTCCCGGCTGTCATTCGTGGATCTTGAGAAGCCCGAAAGTCTGACAGCCAGTCTTACCAAGAAGTATTTTATTACTCAGTTACTGGGTTGTACTGGGTAAAATACTGGTATTCAGCCGTCATCCGGTTAGGCTGGAAGCCGAACCCAACATGCTGGGAAAATGCTAGGCAGATTGATAAAACTTAACACTGACCTGCAAATTACAAAAAACGTATCAAAAATTTAAAATTGCCAGCTGCACCGGCGCTTGCCCTTTAATATTTAATACTCTGAATCAACGGCTATTAATAAAAACTTGAGTGTCTTTGCTACAATGGACTAGCCTTTAAATGCCTCTCGTTAAGCTTGGAGAGGGCTCATCCCCTTTATTAAGAGAAGAGAATCTTAACACAATAATTTTTGGTCCTTATCCTGTTTTAGCAACAAAAGATTTCCCATTCACCTTTTTATGATTACAACTCCTTCAGATTATATCTCTTGAAACTTGTGATTATTAATCTTTATAACTGCTTCGTTGGTCAAGTGGTTGCAAACTCCGGCAAGCATGAGGTCTTGGGTTCGATTACCAGGTTGGGCAAACTGTTTGAGACAGAACAATGTTTGGCTGCAGTACAAACATTGCTCAGCGGGATTATCCGAAAAGGTTACCGCAACCCTGGAACATAAAGGGCTAAGGAAGGAACATGAATGGGTTTTAATTAGTAAGAGTCTGACACTCCCTTTCGCCCCACCCAGAGCGGGAGGGATCATTTGATGATTTTCCACCCTCAAAAAAAATACAAATATGGCGCCATCAATATCATCCATTAGTTTCTACAGCATGTGAAGCTAAGTCAAAGGCCCAAGGGCAGCATAAAATCTCTGACGCCAGGTTAGTCACTAACCACACACAACGAAGAAGAAGTTTCTGTAGCGTGTTAACAACAGAACTCGCAGGAATGGGATAAAGAGTTCCATATTACGCTTCACGCCAAGAACTGTCCGACCCAAAGCACGGAGCATTGTAACGTAGTGTTTGCTGCTCCCGGCGAAAGCATACCATTAACCAAGTCGTAATTGTTAACTTTATATTGTATTGTATTGAGATTATTAGAATGGCCTAGTCAATTTAACCTCTGAATACTTTAGTGTTGTGAAATGTGTAATACCAAACCTTTGATTCTTTAAAAAGATCCTATGTTTATGCCTGCCCTAACCATTCCCGACATATATCTAAGTAAAACTCTAGTAAGTCTACAACATATGTCTATAACAAATGTCGATCATCAGTTTGGTCGATCCCTTATTAAGTCGATCGGTAAATAGAACGCCCCTCGGTCTGTTGACCCTTTGCTTTAACAAACCAGGCCAGACCGCGGACAATAGGGCTGGCGGACTATCGGCATCATATGACTTAGATGAGTAATTCGAAAGTATGATTTCTCTGCAGAGTTTTTAGTGATTCTTCATCTATGTAGTACTACGTTAACCCCTCGCACGTCCGCAAACATTGCTTGAAAATGCCTCAAATGTCGAAGCATTTTGTAGGTAGGTATTTAATTATTTTGGGTAGACCTTCAGAAAAATGAATATTGATAATGGCAACCGATTCCTTATGATCCAACGGGTGCACACGCGACATTTGAAGCATTTTTCTTATGATCCTTCGGGGGCTCATAAGGACGCTCGAGGGGTTAAATTGTCACAATAAACATAGATTTGTACAGTCGCCAGCACATCAAGTTACAACAAACTGTCAAATTTTCTCAATCGATTTTGAACTTAACACGTCTTTTTTTTTTTTTTTTTTAAGGCTGGGAAATCATCCAATGACTGCTCCCGCTCTGGGTGGAGTGGAAGGGAGTGTCAGACTCTTACTGACTAAAACCCATCCATGTTCCTTCCGTAGCCCTTTATGTTCCGGGGTAGCGGTAACCCTTTCGGACAATCCCGCTTATCCGGCAGGCTTGGCCCTGAGGGGCCCCTTCATATGCTGACATCTCTTTGAGGCGCGCGTGGAACATATACGCGCCGTACGGCACGCGTCTGGTGCTGATCGGACGGTGAGTCACCCATTACTCACCGTCCGCAGGCCCGCGCCTACGGTGGCCGGGAGTCGTCACGTGGCTCCCGACGCCCGGGGCGTCTCCTGCGGCGGCTGGGACGGGAGGACCTTTCTCTCTCCCATCCCGCCACCTCCTTCGCGAGCATAACTTTTTCGCAGAAGGAGGTGACTGCCTCCCACTCCCTCTCGCCCCGGACCATGGCTTGCACCAGGGCCGGGCGCGAGAGGTCGCCGCCGCCGATCGCCTCTACGAGGAAACACAACGTCTTAAGGTTTAAAATCATGTGGATAAATTTTACAGTTCGGTATAGCTTGATGCGCTGGAGACCGTAAAAAAAACAGTGTATTAGATAAGAAAAAAAAACAGAAAGTTTGAAAAAAATTGAGAAATGGAAACTTTTCGTCTACTAATCTATGAATGTGTGTCCTATGGTTCAAACATTACTGCCAGTCATGGTTTTGGGCGGTCAATCTTCGGGATTAGGTATTATTCATAGGGCACGCCACGATAGTGGCGGTAAGGCCCCTCTTTGAGGAGTGGCTAGAGAGGCGTCACGGCGCCCTCACCTACCGCCTGACGCAGGTCCTCACCGGACATGGATGTTTCGGGAGGTTCCTGCACATCATCAGGCGGGAGGAAACGCCCGGGTGTCACCACTGCGAGGATCGCCCAGAGGACACGGTAGAGCACACGGTGCAAACCTGCCCCGCTTGGGCGGAGCACCGCCGTGTCCTCGTAGAGGCGATCGGCGGCGGCGACCTCTCGCGCCCGGCCCTGGTGCAAGCCATGGTCCGGGGCGAGAGGGAGTGGGAGGCAGTCACCTCCTTCTGCGAAAAAGTCATGCTCGCGAAGGAGGTGGCGGGATGGGAGAGAAAAAGGTCCTCCCGTCCCAGCCGCCGCAGGAGACGCCCCGTGTGTCGGGAGCCACGTGACGACTCCCGGCCACCGTAGGCGCGGGCCTGCGGACGGTGAGTAATGGGTGACTCACCGTCCGATCAGCACCAGACCCGTGTTGTACGGCGCGTATATGTTCCACGCGCGCCTCAAAGAGATGTCAGCATATGAAGGGGCCCCCCAGGGCCAAGCCTGCCGGGTAAGCGGGATTGTCCGAAAGGGTTACCGCTACCCCGGAACATAAAGGGCTACGGAAGGAACATGGATGGGTTTTAGTCAGTAAGAGTCTGACACTCCCTTCCGCTCCACCCAGAGCGGGAGCAGTCATTGGATGATTTCCCAGCCTTAAAAAAAAAAAAAAAAAGGTATTATTCATACACGCTTTGTGGAAACTTTTTAGATTTCTGTAATAGAAAGATTACCTAACATACCTATTATATAGATATGTATTTATGGATGTTTTTGTTATTTATTCCTTTTTATATTATTTTCCTTAGAACTTTTGAGGTAGGTAACAAACATTTTGGCATTAAATTAAACACTAATTGGAAGAAGAACACCGTTCACCCGTTGTTAGGCGTCAAGCCGAGCTGTCAACAAGATAGCAGATTAAGCCGAAGCCGACCCACTACCGCGGCTCTAATTGGGACATTTCTATTCTAGTGCGCAAAACGGCCTCTAGTTGCTTTTAAAAGCCTTTATTCAAAGAAAATGTAATTTGCGAAATTGTATTTTGGGCTTTTCCACCTGAAATTTTTAAATAGATATCCAGCAGCCCGGGGCGTGGATTTGTGCCCGGTTGTGGCAAAAAGTCCGATCTTTTTTTTAACAATGGCATCTCGCAGTTCAACCGTAGGGTTGTCTACTGCTTAACCGGCTTAATAAAAACTTACAAACTAAGCGACTATATGCTCAGGGCACCCCCTGTGGGGTACGGACCGCTTGCTGTGGGGGGCGGCTTAGGGCGTCGGTCGCTAGGGGAGGAAAGCAAGGAACAAGCTGGATCGGATGAGATTTAAATATAGGTACCTACCGTGCGAACTGTAGGTGATCTATACCTTTGCCTTTTGTATACACACATTTTTCTTTCCATGGAAAACTACGGTTTGTTTTCCTGCGTAGACACTGTCGTCAGTGTTGTATGGATCACTATGGAAGATTGTTAAACAACACAGGCCGGCTCACGGTGAGACGGAGTGGGCTGTGGCCAGAACACGGGCCCAGTGCGCGTCGGTTGATGTAACATTTATAAGCATTTTTGGTTTAAAAAATGACGGTTTTTTCACGATGTTTTGAGAGCAGTCGCGACGAAATAAATTACACAAAGTAAACGCCTGTCTGGGATCGAACCTACAACTCGATAGTCGAGGCCGATACCACTAGGTCACCACTGTTCTTAGGAGTAAGGGATAATAAACATCAAAGATAGGCGATGAAATTAATCATAAGAACAAGCTTTTTCCTCACCTAAAGTCACCTTTCTGACAAAATCGATAGGGCAGGATTGACATTCTGTAAAAATCTCACCGTGTTATCGAAGGTGAAGTGAATTTAAAGTTAGTTGTCAATAGTGTCAATCCCTAGCAATATTTGGAACGACAGCCCACTTCAGACAGCACACTCAGTTCACCTAAGTTATCACGGTGTCATTTTTACAGAATCGACAGACAGTTTAGTGAGTGTTAATTAAAAACGTATCAAATTCTTTTTCCCAATTAAAGTGCACGACGCGTGTATATCAGTTACAAGTCGTCTATACAAGTTCATGTAAACTGTGCTATTTTTAAACAGCAATGCATTACAGGAAAAGGAAACTCAAATACACTGAAACTATAACCATTTCGCGAGCTGTCCGTAAATAAATAGTACCTTCTAATGGCGCCGACCGGTCTCGACGCTCATCTGTCTTACGGGCGATTGTACACAAAGCTTTGTTTAAATACTTTTAAAAGCACGACTCTGCGATAGTTTCGTTTGCGATATTTATTTATACTAAAAGCGGATACTGTTGTTCTATTGAAAGTTTCAGTAACAGTCAATTTGTTCGGGCGAGGAAAACTTCAGAATGTTTTGTTTTGGTAAGCGTTTTTGTTATGTTGCTAATTTTTGAGTCAATATGAATGGCATAAATTATGGTTTTATTAAAAAAATATATAAAAAATTATAAAAATAAATATAAATTATAAAAAAACTTATAACATAATTTACCTCACCTGACATTTTCGTCAATCAATAAACTAAATCTCCATGGAAACCAGAGATTCAAATGAAATGTGATGTTCTAGAACTCAAACAAAAGAAATTATTACAGATCGTAATTATAGTCTAAAAGCGATGGGTAACATACAATTTCCGTTCCGTGTTCGTTCATTCATTAGAATTAAATTTTTTAAAATAAAAAAATCTGCTTATTTCAGGTTCGTAAATCCGGGTGTAAATTTTTTTGTGGCGTAACGCGTAATAAGCGTTAAAATGTTAATTCCTTGACTCCGAGTTTACAAACTCTACATGTATTAATTATTTATTTTATCTTGTTTTGCCCTTTTATTTGTTTTGCCTCCATAGTCGGGTGGTCGCAAGCGCTACTGCGTCCTAATGGGTCCTAGATTCGATACCCGAGTCAGGCAAAATATTATTGGGTTTTCCACTTGAAATTTCTCAGTAGCAGCTCTGAGTTGGATTGGTGCCCGTTTGATGGCAATAGCCTCACCCCCTATTACAGTGGACTTAAACATAACTGGCGAAATGTTAGTCTACACAGGTACAGAAGCCAGCACATCAAGTTACCACAATCTGTCAAATGTCTTTGATAGTATTTCAACTTTATTGCAAAGACATAAGGTTCATTTTTATTTGAGAAAATTTGACAGTTAGGGATAGCTTAATGTGCTGGCGTCTGTACATCTCTGCCCAACCTTACGGGGATCACAGACGTGATTACATCAATTCATTTAACCCGACTTAGTGCAATTGGGCCTAAGGAATAAAATGTGTTATCTAAATTAACATCTCACAAGAGCTCCAAAAATTTAACATTCTAACTAAAAAACAAAAAATATTAAACTACGTGATAAAATAAATGAAGAACGTCGTCAACCCTACGAAAAGGGTCGGTTCTGAATCTTCACAAATAAAGTGACAGGAATATGTGTATTTACTGAAGTAAGCTAGAAGAAAGCTGTGACATTATAGCCCTTCCCTTTTTTAAGGATGGGAAATCATCAAATGAGTCCTCCCGCGTTTGGTGGAGCGGAAGGGAGTGTCAGACTCTTACTGACTAAAAACAATCCATGTGCCTTCCTTAGCCCTTTAAAAAAATAATAGTAATAATAACTTTATTTCAGACACTAAGTCCATATCACTAAAAATATATTAAATGTAGTAGCACACACTATGTAATTATTAAAATATCGGGCAATTCCAGGCCTTTCTGTACGGGGGCAGCAGTAGCTCTTTCGGACAAAGATGCTTACCCGGTAGGCATCGGCCCTAACGGCTAGCTCAGCCCTTGGAATGTACTCTGAAAATTTTCGTAAACATTACATTACTTTTACATTACTGGGCGAAATAACAAACATTTTTATTGTTTTCTCATAAACTTAAATGCGTCTGGAATTGTCTCATGGCAAAGTGGATCATACTTTTAAATGTACCAGGCAGAAGTTTCAGTCTAAAATATTGAATATTCAATCTGCCTAGCCTTTTCCCAACTATGTTGGGGTCGGCTTCCAGTCTAACTGGATGCAGCTGAATTCCAGTATTTTACATGGAGCGACTGCCTATCTAAAATATTGAACATTCTGTGTTGAAATAAATCTTAACGCCACTAACAATAGTTGCATAGCTTTTAGCATAAAAAAAACGTCTATGCAATATTTTGTTAAATATGTTTTTAAATAAGGAAGAAGGGTAGTCAAAATCTAAAAGGCCCGTTTTGACATTTGAAAAAGGACCTAGAATGTAACTTGGAACGAAACAAAAAGAATCAATAAAATAATAATTAATTACATAGTGTTTAAAAAAAACACATACATTTTTTAGGCGCGTTAAATAATATGATGGAATATATATTGCGAGTATATATTAACTTAAATCAAATGCACTTTGCAATAATAAACAAATCGATCAAATACTCATACAAACTTGAATCGATTTATCGTGAGTATCGAGTACCGAGTCGTATAGTTACTTCACTAGTTACGTCGCGATGACAAATGTCAAAACGGGCCTCTTAGATTTTGGCAACTATAGGTCTGAAATATGACTAGGGTGTAATCACGTAGAAAGCTGGTAGGTAACTGGCGCCGATATGCTAACTGTCTTGCCTATCTGTGATGTCAACAAGCGTTTAACAGCACTGACATATGCTGGTTGACAACGCTAGTCGGCGCAAGCAGTTTTCATACTTTTTGCCATATCAGCGCAAACCAGTTCGAACCGGTGGAGCCGACTATGAACAGATTTCACCAATGACACTGAACGCGATCAGCGCTACTACGTTTAAGAGCTGTCAGTGTCATTATTATCTATGGAATAATTGAGCTCTTGAACGCGTTTTAGATGTGCTGATCGTGTTCAGTTACAGTGAAATTGGCACTTAGTTAGATATTAACTCATGGGCGCTTAGGGGCGATGGTTTTCTTTTTTTGGGGGTGGGAAATCATCCAATGACTTCTCCCGCTCTGGGTGGAGCGGAAGGGAGTGTCAGACTCTTAATGACTAAAACCCATACATGTTCCTTCCTTAGCCCTTTATGTTCCGGGGTAGCGGTAACCCTTTCGGACAATCCCGCTTACCAGGGGCGACGGTTCACGCTGATTTGGCAAGAAGTATGAAAACTGTCTGCGCCAACCAGGTTGACAACAAGTGATAATAAACGTGGATATTTCGCTGGGTCCTTCTACGTGTTTACGCCTTAAATTATGATAATAAAATCGTACAGAGCTGGCGAAAAACCCAATCACTAAACAAAGGCACAGGCAACTCACCTGGCATCCTTATATGTAATAGCTTATCGTGCTAAAAGTGTGTCCCAGCTCTATTTAACGGTCGAGCGGCCACTTTGTAACAGTATGGCCGTAAATCCTAAGTTATGAGCGTTCTCGCCGTAAGTGAACTTTACGTCCAATACAGAGACGGAACGAGCATTGATCCTCACGCTTGCGCAGTGTTGGCGATTTCAGAATTTACTGTTGGTTTCATTGCGATGTTTTGGTTCACCGGTAATCATTGTGCTTGAAGTAGTCAGGGAAATAATAATAATATCCTTGGACATTTCACAGAACGCTATATAATCGCAAGCTAAGCAACCTAATATGCTAGTGTTATGGTAACGAGATGGCTGATAAACTACTTATATACATTGAAGACATCAGTGGATGAAGGTGGTATGTCGCAAAATTCTAATTTTGAGAAAATTGAGTTCAAAGTTTCATAAACATTTTAAGATATTTCAAAACGCCTTAAATGTATTTTATGAATTTGTAAAATAGACTCAACCATCAGGTAGTTTTAAGGTTTAAAATTGTTTGTATGCACATAGCATCATCATTCATGCATAAAACAGCGAAAATCTGAAAATGCGACATATCACCTTCATCCACTCATGTCTTCCATTTTTCTTTTGTAAACACTCAGACCCGGAACATATACTTGTTAGGTCGCACAAATATTTGGTTCCGTGCGGGAAACGAACCCGCGACATGCTACGCTGCAGTCTATCGCTCAACCACTGCGCCAACCGTGTCGTCAAAATTGCTATCTAAATTGGCTACCAATTTAAATTGTACGTACAGAGGCTAGCACATCAAGTTACCACAATCTGTCAAATTTCTTTGATAGTATTTCAACTTTATTGCAAAGACATAAGGTTCATTTTTAATTGAGAAAATTTGACAGTTAGGGATAGCTTAATGTGCTGGCGTCTGTACATCTCTGTACTGTTTGTATGAAATGGCTCTAAAACGGCAAATTGATGTTGGGTGTCAATTAGACAGAGAGAAAGATTGTATATTCTGCACAACAGAAACGCATGTAACAAAAAAAAGAATAATGAAATATATGTTACTTAATTTAATACTCTCTCAAAGCAGCCAAATGCCTCGTATTCAACCAGTAAAAATCTATTGTTTGACAATTTCATCCGTTGCTTGATGTCAGAACCAGAGACCAAAGACTCAGTGAGATTGTCCGAAAAGGTTTCTGCTACCCCGGAACTTAAAGGGCTAAGGAAGGAACATGGATGGGTAGGAGTCTGACACTCCTTTCTGGGACACAGGCCGTAATCCACCTCCTCCCTGTATGTTAGATTAGTAGATGTCACATATTGTCTTCAAATATTTGGTTCTACTGGTTTCCTCACGATGTTTTCCTACACCTTTTTGAGAGCACTGGTGTAGATATACACACATCAAAAGTGTCTAGGGATCAACATATATTTTTGCAATAACTTTTCTCTTGATTGATATTAATTTAAATTTTCTTTAAGGATTCATCAAATAAAGTGTTTTCGTTTGTCACAGTAACGATAAACCAAGTCACCTTTGCATTAATAAAGAAATTTGCCATTTTCCTAATAAAGGGATTTTTGACATTTGAACCACTAACATTAAAGTTCGAAAAAAAGACTGAAATAACAGTTTTCTTTAAAATTTTATTGGGTAACTTAAACAATTAATAATCCGTGTTTCTACCGCGAACACTAACAACACAAGAACATCGGTTTGGCATACTCAAAATGAGTTCATCCAAATCACGCTGTGGAATGGCCGCCCATGTTCGTTGCAACAACAAAAAAAGGTCTTCTTGCAACTGGATACCCTCCATATTCGGCAGAGCTCTTCTCTGTAGCATATCCCATGCATGCTCAATCGGGTTCAAGTCTGGCGACTGAGCAGGCCAGGGCAGGACATTGATGTTAGCTGCGGCGAGAGTCTGTCTTACAACTCTTGCGGTGTGCGGTCGTGCATTATCATGCATTAACTGAAATAAGGGACCGATTTGCACTTGTAGAGGAACGATGACGTCAGATACAATCGTCTCAGCATAAATTTGAGCGTTGAGGTTGCCTCTGATCCAAATCAACTCAGTTCTTCCGCCGATCCAAATACCCGCCCATACCATGATGGTTCCACCACTATAAGGATGGACTTCCTGGCAGGATTTTAATCGCTGTTGGCGTCCAGGGGTTCTCCAGTGTCGTATACGTCTTGTATCCGGTCTCATACCAAAACGAGACTCATCAGAAAAGCACACGAAACGCCATTGTTCTTCTGCCCAATTTCTGTGTTCAAGAGCCCATTGATATCGAATCCTACGATTGTGCATTGCTATAGGTGGTACCCGTAGCGGTCTTCGGGAATGAAGGTTCACTTCATGCAAGCGGTTTCTGACTGTTTGGTCGCTAATTAAGTTCCCTGAAGAGTGATGAAGCCTCACGGCTAACATCATGGCGGTTATTGTTGGAGCTCTTCGAGTTAAGATTTGAATGTATCGGTCTTGTCTCCGTGTGGTGCAGCGATACCGTCCTTCATGGCGCTCAGCCACGGTACCAGTGCTTCGGTAACGTGTCCAAAGTCGACTGATAACACCTTTTTTTGTTGTTGCAACGAACATGGGCGGCCATTCCACAGCGTGATTTGGATGAACTCATTTTGAGTATGCCAAACCGATGTTCTTGTGTTGTTAGTGTTCGCGGTAGAAACACGGATTATTAATTGTTTAAGTTACCCAATAAAATTTTAAAGAAAACTGTTATTTCAGTCTTTTTTTCGAACTTTAATGTTAGTGGTTCAAATGTCAAAAATCCCTTTATTAGGAAAATGGCAAATTTCTTTATTAATGCAAAGGTGACTTGGTTTATCGTTACTGTGACAAACGAAAACACTTTATTTGATGAATCCTTAAAGAAAATTTAAATTAATATCAATCAAGAGAAAAGTTATTGCAAAAATATATGTTGATCCCTAGACACTTTTGATGTGTGTATTATACAGAGTTGATATGACAGAGGGGCATTAAATTACACTACGTATACTATATGTGTTTAGTTAAACTCGGTACGGTGTAAAAATAAAAAGCACCAAAATGAGGTTTTTATTTTTTCAAACAAACTAAATAGCTTACAAATCAGAGTAAAATGCAACCGCCCTTTGTAAATAAAAACTGACCTTGTAACGCAGCGGCACCGACGCGCGCGCGCCGGAGCGCTGTTAGGAAAGATACATCGTGTTCAAACAGGGCAAAAACTTAAAAAAACATTTGCGACTAAACTACTGCTCCTATTTTATTGAATTTTGGTACAGAGCTTGAAACTGGTCCCTAGTATAAGCTGTTTAAAGGAAAGCCCCTCTGTCGTATCAACTCTGTATAAAGGGTGGTAAAAAATCAATGGACCCTGTAGGTAAACTATTTACGAATACGATATCCACGACAGACTTTAATAATAAGTAAACAACAATTGCGTTGAAAGCGGGCTTCATAAATATCTAGACTACAATCATTAATAAAATATAGGATAAATAGGTGTATTTATAACCTCACTTACATTGCCGGTGGTCCATGTGTGGTGGTGCTCTTCCTCCTCGCCAACGCCTGAGGGCAGCTCCACCATTGTCTCCAGCCAATTCTGACCTGAAACAGGTAAGTTCCGCTTTTAATATTAAATTCATCATTATGTTCATATAACGAGAGTTTATTTTCCAATAAAAACTCTGATGGTCAATTTTTGTACTTAAAAACATTCATATTCAAGTTGCATTATCGTCAATAAATCGACAATCGATGCGAAAAACTTATCAAAAATAGTAAAATAAAATATTTTTGATAGATTTGTTGCCTCTCTGTCAGTCAAAAACAAAAACTTGAGTCTTCGGGGCTTTTGAAAAAAAAAATATTTAGACATAAATAAATATGTAATTTAAGTTATTGCACAGTAAATCAGTATGGGTACAGAGGCCAGCACATCAAGCTACCCCAATCTGTTAAATTCTTTAATAGATTTTCAACTTTATCTCAAAAGTTTAAGGTTTATGTTCAATTTGATTGACGCGTGGTCAAAATTGGAACTAATGCCACTATTATAATATACAATTTCCGAGCAAACTCAAAGTATTTAAAGCGTCATTTGAATGCCAGAAGATGCGGAGAAAAAAGCAGTGTAGGTATTTATTTCAAGTGCAGGGCACGACTTTAGTACCTACTTACCAACCTTTAACCTTATTCAATCGCTGTAAACTCATTGAAATATTGGAAAGAAATCCAATTCTCAAAGTTTTTAATATGCCATTACAGACGCTCCCCTCTGATTTATGTATTGCGGCAACTAAGTGTTACGCCAAGGCAAGCAAGCTTAGGTACTGTTAAGGAAATTAATTCTTAAGCAAGTTCGCACCCTACGTATATTCTATTCTATTTTTTATCATGGCGACCCACGCCGATGTGGACCACTCTGCCAATGTGGCATCCTACGTCAAAACACCGAGTTATTCCACGGAGAACGGTGCACATCCCTGGTGTGTAGGGTGCGGGCCAGCCGCAACAGTATCCTGAGCGCTTTTGCAGAACGCTTCGACTGTCACTGTGTACGTGTACCACTGCTGCATTGTTCACTTACGGACTAATGTTACGATATTGTTTTAATTTTATTGTATGATCCAAAGTCGATTGAAATAAATCTATACTAGTATTATAAAGAGGAAAGATTTGATTTTTTGTTCGTTTGAAATGAATAGGCTCCGAAACTACTGGACCGATTTAAGAAATAAAAAATTCTTTCACCGTTGGAAAGCTTAGTTTTCTAGGAGTAATATAGGCTACTTTTTATGCCGGGAAAAATAACGGGTCCCACGGGAAAGACCACTGGAGCGAAGCCGCGGGCAAAGTGCTATAAATAATAATAATAATAATTGCATACAATTTTCCAAGAATATCAGTTGTCAATTGAATATACGGACAATTAATACTATACTAGCCGCTGCCAGCGGCTTCGCCTGCGTGGATTACGGAAGTTATCCCAAGGGAACGTACTACCGAGATAAAACGTGTTATTGTGAATGCTATGAGTTAACCCAGGTCTTAAACTACCTCTGTGCCAAGTTTCATCCAGACCCGTTCAGCCGTTTGAGCGTGAAGGGCGGACAAACAAACAAACTCACACACACACGCACACACGCACACTCACAAACTTTCGCCTTTTAATATTAGTGTGATTATTGTATTTAAATAGTAATTATTTTCCTTAAACTTACATGTAGTGTCCGTCAGCGAATATAAAACAAGGGACACTGCTTTACAATAATTGTACTTATAATTTTATAATAACATAGCGACATTAAAAATTCCTACTTAGTACCTATAAATTGTAGTGAATTTGAGACAAAGGACATTTAAAACAAAACATTTTAGGCAGGTACAGAGGCCAGCACATCAAGGTACTAGTCCAAGATCCCAGAGCAATCAGACTGTAACTTATTTTCACACGGATGAAACCTGAAGTTTTCAGTAGCGTCTCGTGTGCCTTGAATACCTACGCGCTTTGTGGAACTTGCCGAGTGACACCTGTGGTAACTAAAAATAAGATTTATTTAACTTAAATTCACATGGCTGATTTTTATACAATGTCATGTAGAATATTATTCTATAGTAATATCATAAGTGTCAGACACTTTTGATGGACCAGAGCTTTTGTCAGACGCTTTTAAGCTACCCAAAAAATAAATGAACTTTACTTATTTTTACATGTCTGATTTTTTTATATGTTATTGAAGTATTTATTTAAAAGTTATATTCAATCAGTCAGACAAATTAGAGTGACTAAACATTATTCAATATAAACATTATTCATATATATTAAGACAAAAATTATTCACCCAGAAGTATGAGGGCGAGAGCACTATGCGCATGCGCCTCAAAGTAAAAAATTATAATGTACTAAGAATCAATCTGAGATTTTTGCATCTTTATTTCAACAAAATTAACTTTAACAAGGAAATAATTAATAAATATTAAAGTAAATAAGTTTTTAGCATATATTTGGGGTTATAATTTTTTATTTATCATAATTATCGAGACAATCATTTGAGATTTCATCGTTCATCCAATCACGGTACTGTCCATCCAAGTCATCATCTTCATCGTCGTCAGATATGTTGTTGCTGGCAGCTTCATCTATAAAAAACAATTTTAAGTATTACAAATATAAAATTACAAATATATTAAATTTTAAACTTGAAGTTTAAGTGAAGTACCTAATCTTTGAAGAGATCCACTAACTTCTCCTGGTAATTGGTCACCATCAAACCAATGAAAGTTGAACTGGTTTTCTTCAATTCCCCAACCATTGTGTTCAGGAGTAAAAATGGTTGGTTTTTTTTCATTAGCATGATTCCATATGCTTGAGATGTAATTAGCTCGCAGAAATTGTTGAAATAACTCAGTTTTACAAGGTGGTAAATTACATGCATAAAAAAAAATATTTAAACAGAAAAATATTTTTTTGGCAGAGCAGTAAAATTTTTATAACATTCTCGATGGTAACCACTACTATATTATATATTATGGACGTCTCACTCACTCTGAAGCGCATGCATAGTGCTCTCGCCCTCATACTTCTGGCTGAATAATTTTTGTCTTAGGGGATGTTTGGTCACTCTAATTTGTCTGACTGATTCTACTTCTGACAGAATTATAATCATTATAATTAATAATACAACTCTTTGTATTTACATTTAAAAGCTAAATATTCATAGTAATATATACAGAAATAATAAGTATATAATCAAAGAGCAAAGACTGATTGAATATAACTTTTAAATAAATACTTCATTAGCATATTAAAAAGTCAGACAGGTAAAAATAAGTAAAGTTCATTTATTTTTTGGGTAGCTTAACTTAGCGTCTGACAAAAGCTCTGGTCCATCAAAAGTGTCTGACACTTATGATATTACTTTAAAATAATATTCTACATGACATATTTAAAAATCAGCCATGTGAATTTAAGTTAAATAAATCTTATTTTTAGTTACCTTTCTCACCTGGTACCTGCCCAGGTGTCACTCGGCAAGTTCCACAAAGCGCGTAGGTATTCAAGGGGCACACGAGACGCTACTGAAAACTTCAGGTTTCATCCGTGTGAAAATAAGTTATGTCTGATTGCTCTGGGATCTTACTCTATACCACAATCTGTCAAATTTCTTTGATACTATTTCAACTTTATTGCAAAGACATAAGGTTAATTTTTAATTGAGAAAATTTGACATTTAGGGATAGCTTGATGTGCTGGCGTCTGTACATACTTAATTGGACAGGAGCGGTGGTCGCCCAGTGTTATCGACTTACGGGTTGTAGGTCGTGAGTTCGAACCCAAGCAGGTGCTTTACGACGAGTATGTGTATTTAATTTTATCACCATTGCTCTCCAAACAATGTGACGTCCGACGACCCGCGCTGGACTGTATGTATACTTCATTAACAACAGGTACCTTTGAAGTAAGTAGGTGTGTAATTAACATTTGTTAAGATTTTCTCTTCTCTTCTTCTCAGCGTGTCGATGGCAATCTTAATGGCCTCAGACGCAGCACCTTAACTGTGTGACACTATATGAATCACAATCTTAATGATTTTGAAGGATTCTCTAATGTCTTGCTGAAGGTGGCGCGTGTATTGGATCATTTATGTTTTAAAAAAATGTATATAAGTATTATGTCAGCCATCTCGTTACCATAACACAAGCATAAGGTTGCTTAGCTTGAGACGATATGGCGCTGTGAAATGTCCAAGGATATTATATTATTATTATTATTTAGCTCCCTTGAGAATGGTTGACCTGAATGGTGCTAATCCATGCGTCATGCGGGCAACGTCAGTAGGGACTGATCAGCTCTTAGCTAGTGCGGTGCTACTGACCAGACCATGCCCCACCTGCTGGAGTGTCCTAAGTGCCCATTACCTGCACCTCGGATGACCTATATAGAATGCCACTGATGCTGCGATTAATGTGGCAACTTACTAGGCTTATTCAATATATAGTAATAACATCAAGTAAGAATACCGTCGACGAGAAATGAAGAAGAAGATGTTCGTAACACCTTCAAATATTTATCAGTACTTTGGTAGAAAACCGTTATTAGATCTTACGTAATACCGGGGTCACACGGTTCGAATTTACTTGAACAACTCTAGTTGTTCAACAAAAAATACTTTGTATTTGAAATTCAATTTGTTTGAAAGTCTGTTCAGATGGTGCAAATCGCTTTTGACTTAGCAGTAGCATGGTTCACTTACTGACTAATGTTAAGATATTGTTTTAATTTTATTGTATGATCCAAAGTCGATTGAAATAAATCTATACTAATATTATAAAGAGAAAAGATTTGATTTTTTGTTTGTTTGTTTGAAAAGGCTCCGAAATTACTGGACCGATTTAAGAAATATAAAATTCTTTCACCGTTGGAAAGCTTAGTTTTCTAGGAGTAACATAGGCTACTTTTTATCCCGGGAAAAATAACGGGTCCCACGGGAAAGACCACGGGAGCGAAGCCGCGGGCAAAGTGCTATAAATAATAATAATAATAATTTCATACAACTGTCCAAGAATATCAGTTACAGCAGTTGATTAAACAAACAGCACTTTGCTCGTGACTTCGCCCGCGTGGATGTTTTTTTTTTAAACACCATGTAATTTTAGTCGTTTTACAACGGCAGCCCAATTCATGTATCCATTAACTACATTCATTCATTGTAACATTTTCGGGCTTTTAATGACTCGTTACGACTGTCTAAGATGCACAAATGACAGCCGAGACCAACGGCTTAACGTGTTTTTCGAGGCAAGGAGGAGTCTCGATATGTGAAGATGGTCACCCATCCACAGCCAGCTCACCCATTATGGCGCAGTGTAGCTTAACCTGATGGATCGACCTGTGCGGCTGTTATTATTTAGCCACGAGCTCTTCAAATAGAACCGTGTGTATGTATAAGGTATTTATACTGTAGGTATCTACCTACTATTCTAAATAGAGACGACATGCGCGACCCTCCACTAACAAAGTTCCAATCAATTAAGTCAATCGATCCCACTAAAGCCGTTGTATAGTTTCTTGTCTCACGTTCAAATTAAATAGGGGTCCTAGCACCGACGAGGGACGGAAATAAGCGGAGTGGCGTAAATTCGAACGTTATTTCAATCCAAAACACAACCAACGTATATGATTTTCATTTCATATTGAATTGTTTGCGACAAGCACAATATTTACAGTATAAACTCGTATAAAGTATTAAACTAAGTAAATATTATTAATATTTTGTGAAAGGTCGCAACTTTATTATTATTCTAAACATTAAGCCATCAACGTAGTACATAGAAAAATAAGAATGAGAGTGACGCTACTATTAATATTAATATTATGTGTGTCCTTGCATCTGTTATAGGAAGGAGAGGTAGACAAAAAAACAGAATGATAGGTAATAGATATTAGCAAATTACTGACACCGGCTCAGTTGCCAAAGGGAAAAATATGTTTCGATGAAAGACAAAAATTACCAAGCGACATGTTGGGCGATATTGAGTCGACATTATTCCAAGCTCATAATCTTTAAATGCCAGTTTATTTAGCCTTTAAATAGCACTAGAATTTGTTGGAATTAAGTAGTTATGAAGTATTATTTTTTTCCAAAAATACTTTAAGATGCTCTCTTTAAAGTTGCCGATATGTCGTTTGGTAAATATTGCCTTTCAAGCGTCGGTTTATTAATGAGCATAAATATCTGAGCTATGCTTTTATTGGGCTGACACTGGCTGTATTTTTGCAAAATAGGCGCCACTGATTGAGATTTAGAAGAAAACTCGAAATATTGTACTATCAGGCTGCCAAAGTGATTTCAGATATAATATGTACATATTTGATCACAACGAGGTATCACATTTTTCTAGACAAAACTGAGTCAATCGATATTTATTACACAATATTTATGCCTTCTGGAAAGTGAGACATATTTTTGAAGCCATGTTTATATCCTATATTTTGGCGTGGTATGCTTGCGTCGACACATAGTTTTGATATCACATATTTGTGCTGCTACTTGCTTATACCTTATTAATGATCACATACCTATTTGTTGTCTCTTGACGAGATAATATATTCATGGATGTATCAAAAAAAATAGAAATTATTGAGAGCTGTCCATAGTAACAGGGTGTTACAAGACTTCATGAAGCCATCATCTATGCATTCTGTGCATCAAACTAAGTAAGTTGGTAAAAAAATACTTGCTGGTAAACGAATTTTAGTTTTGGTGTTAGATTTATCTGATTATGGTAGTGTGTAATGTAACTCAGGCAAAACATAGTGCTTTGGTAAAAAAAAAACCGGCTAACTGCGAGTCGCGCACCGAGGGTTCCGTACAAACCGTAGGTATATAATTAAAAGTTCACCCATCACGACAATCGAGTCATAGTTATGGTATTTTTATATTTTGAAGAAAAAAGTTTTTTTTGTTTATTGTATGATGTAACTAAAAATTTACGGTTTTCGCAATTTTTCCTTTATCTGTACTATAAGACGTCACTTCGTACCAAATTTAAAGATTCTAAGTTCACGGGAAGTACCCTGTAGGTTTTGATTCCCGTGAGAGTTTCAAAAATTTGCGGAAATTTGCGGCATAAACGGCTGTATCTTTTGATTGCTTTGGCTTAGAAGTTTGATTTTATCAGAGCTCCAAGGGACAGTAGACCTGAGTATTAGATATAGTGTTCTGAATGTGTTATGAAAGTTCCTGAGAAAAACGGTCTTGACAGACTGACAGACGGACGGACGGACAACAAAGTGATCCTATAAGGGTTCCGTTTTTTCCTTTTGAGGTACGGCACCCTAAAAATGATAAATTCTAAAAAAATTAACATTTTTCATATAAAACATCTTAAATATTTCTGTAACTAGAATGTTCCCAAGTATGGTAAAAAAAAGTACTGAAATATAATGAATAACTGGAAGAACAAGAGACTCTCGGCCTCTTTTAGGGTTTTTTTTAAACCCATAGGTACACGTGTTTATTTATTATTTCTGGCCAACCAACAATTACTTACTAATACATTTTAAAATAAAGATTCTTATATCAAACGTTGGTATAAAAATTTCTTATTGTTTAGCACCACGTGCCGCATTAAAATAATAGATAATACAAATTATGTTTTACGAAAATTGATTTCAAAGTTTTAAAACAGAATTAGAATCAAAATTGAATACAAAAAAATAAATTAAAATCAAAATTACATACAAATACATTTATGTTTATGTCTGTAGGACAAATGGGGGTCTATACTTGTGTGTGATAAAATCTCTGTGTGCCTACGACTATTCATGTGCAAAAGCAGTATTTTCAATGTTACTTCGCGTGTTTGTATTAGACCCACAAAATCTGGTTCCAATAACCACTAGTTTCATCGGCAATCAGGTGCCCTGATTCTGGCATTCCCATCACTTATACATATGCAAACCAGCGCTGAAGCCTGAGACCGTCAGCTATTCTTGTTAGTTGTGTCGCTCTATTCACACTTGAGCAACAATAGTGCGGGGAAAGTATTTTGTACCCGGGAAAAATTGCCCTAAATGCGGGTAATTGTGTACAAGTTGGTGATCCGAGAAAAGCCGAAATTAAGTAGACAAAAGTTGTTCTGAAAATGGTTCCTCTTTTTCGATTAAACTTCAGAAAAGCTTTGCGGCCTACGCTTCTTGCTTTCGGGCTAAAAATTGGGGATGAACAAATAGATAATCGTGCTTTGTTCTTTTCATGGATGAGATGCAAATTTATATTACTATGTACTTAATCTATACTAATATACTAATATTATTATAAAGCTGAAGAGTTTGTTTGTTTGAACGCGCTAATTTCTGGAACTTGTGGTCCGAATTGAAAAATTCTTTTTGTGTTGGATAGTCCATTTTTCGAGGAAGGCTATAGGCTATGTAACATCACGCTACGACCAATAGGAGCCGTGGATGAAAGCGCGCGGGAGCCGCTAGTTTTAGATATAAGTTACACTAAACCTGGACTGCCCGTTTTGAAGGCATTTTTCCTTTCGTTAAAGTTTAGTTTTGTTGGCATATTCATTTTATTATTTTATGGAACATTTTACGATTAAAAAATTGTAAGTACGCATTCGGTTTGGCATGAATTTAAAAAAAAAACTATCTCGCATATGTCACAGAAGTGTCCTTAAAACCAGCTCCACGCTGTAAAGACGTAGACAGAATATTTTATACGCTTAAACGGAGCCAGTGTTGTGCAAATGGTTTAATTCCCAGGACGAGTCCCAGCCCCGCTTTGTCATTTATAATGCTATTGAGACGTGAAGTCCCTTTAACTACGGGATTTTACAAACACCTCCACATAGATAGGTACAAAGACTTAAGCTCACTTAAATGTCTTAGTAATAGAGCTGTGTTTTCCCGTAAGCTACATTAATACATACATAAATCACTTCAGGTAGAAGGTAAAATAATAGTCCCCAGATTTAAATTGATATTAATGGCCGTATGTTTATATTTATTATCTAATAGTCGTTATCATAATGATTATCTATATCTATATATTAAGATAAAGCTGAAGAGTTTGAACGTGCTAATCTATGGAATTTCCAGTTGTATTGTAAAAACTTTTCTTGTATATTATAAAATAGCCTTTAATGTTCCTCAAGAATTGTACTATCAACAGTACACAGAAAACGGGCGGGCGATGCAATGCGTCATGGCGAGTCAAACGAACACACGGATAAGAAGCTAGTCAAAGGAAGAAATTCAAAATTACCTTTCACGTAAAAAAAAAACAAAATATTGCAATCCCAACACTATTATCGATGTTTCAGAGGAGCCCCAGTGATATGCATCGAGATTACACTGATAAGATTTATGTAGTCCACGTCGAACAAAATGTATATGCAAATATATTCACTCGATATTTATAATCCGATGACGTATAACAAATGGGGCTCGCAAATATTGTTGTTTTATCGTATTTGACCTTCGATATTTATGCCCTACATTCTTACTTATAGCACATATTCTATACTTGGGAATACACGGATAGGTAGCGATCGTATAACCTGACCGTACTTGACCTTTTCGAATGTTTGCGGTTAATGAACCACGAAAATTATTTTTAAGATAAGAATTAATCAAAAACTTTACAAGGTGTATTTTATGAACTGTCGATTCCGTAAAACAATATGAATTAGCGAATGAATAAAAAAAAACATTAAAAAAAAACGGCCACTTAGGATTCTGTTTTCAAACAATAGCACTCGTTGTTTAACGTTACAGTTGAGAAGCAGTTGAGACATAGAATGTTTGAAATCCGACTTGGCAATTAGTATATCTCACGCATGGAATTAGTATGTTCTATTATAATACTGTGTAATTTAATTTCTTACATTATTTACGTATTCAGCTTGGAGTTTAGAAGACAGCAATGAAAGGGCTTAAGATTACTGACTTAGGTACTTAGGCTCTTAGAACTTACGTCTATTTTTGGCTGACTAATGAAATATCGGGCACATATCTTTGAGTAATAGATTTTTGGCTTAGTAATTGCTTTTCTTAATTTAGTAATTAATTTTGTGTGATAAAGCGTGTGGTTTATGTTAAGTTTGGTTGAAATATAATTTATGATATATCTAGAAAATTGAATATGCACATTGCTTGTAGACCAGAGTCGATGGGACTGAAAGGTTCTGGAGTGGCGACCGTATACTGCCAGATTTGGCTTTGGAAGAATTGACTGTTTGAATCGGTCAAAAATAAAATATGAAATCACTTGTAAAAAAGCCCGCTGTACAGAAATTAAACGTAATGCCAAGATATAATTGTTAAATTGCATTTATTGCTAATAAGAATTCCATTTGATTCTAAAAATCTGTGACGTTATATTGTTATATTTCATACAAATTACGTACAAGTGCCGCGTTTTGACAGTTCATAAAAAGTAACGTTATTGACTACCCTTTCAAATACCCAATTAGCTAGCTAGTGGTAATATATGCTGTACCTATCGTCAACTCAGGCCCTCTTTACAATCGGGATTGTCCGAAAGGGTTACCGCTACCCCGGAACATAAAGGGCTAAGGAAGGAACATTGATGGGTTTTAGTCAGTAAGAGTCTGACACTCCCTTCCGCTCCACCCAGAGCGGGAGAAGTCATTGGATGATTTCCCAGCCTTAAAAAAAGGCCCTCTTTACAAAGGGGTAGGTAGAAACCACGGTAGCATAGACTGCTACGTGCTATGTTTCTTTCATTTAAAAATACTAAATGATATTTCTGTCTCAACCTTCAACCATCTTCAAGTAATTAACAAACGACCTTCCAGAACTGATTATACCTAAACATTAGCTGCTATCACTTAGATACTCTGCGTGACACGTCAGCAAGTTCCCAACAGCGTGCGGCCATTAAACGAGCGTCGCCGACTAACTTTGTTATCGGAGCGATCGTCCACTCCTATTTGTGTTGGACACAGTGTAGGAAGAAGGCAGAGTGCTGACTGGCTATATTTATTGTGAGGATAACAATGGCTTTTTGTTATTTTGTACGCTGTGGTGTTCCGCTTTTTACCGGCGTTTTAGGGTGACGGAAATGTTGGCAATGTTTTTTTTTGGTTGACTGATGTGGAATGTTGTCATGCTATACTTGATAGGCGTTCCATAGCAACAGACTACCTAGTAATAATCGGTGTAGAACTCAATGCTAAGCTTCATTATGAAATACGAGAGATGTACAGATCGATTCTCCCGATTTGAAGCAAAATCTTAACGTACACGTTATAGCTTGATAAAATGTGTTGCCTTTATTTGAATCAAGCAATAACAGAAAAAAAGAAAGCTGGAATGAAAATACGTTTATTTGTGATAAATATATCACAGACAAAGAACACAAACACAAAGAAAGTTGGAGAAAATTATGCTTCATATCCACGGAAAACGGTCATCGCTCAGCATAATGCTGCGACAGAGCCCCAGGCAGCGCTGTTTCTGGCAACAGCGGCGTTGACGTGACGTGACGACACCAGCGTAGCATACAACGAGAAATAAGATAGAAGAGGTCTATAGAAATGGGTATATAAATATGAGAAGACAATAACGTACTTACATTTATACACATCCATGTTAAACCAACCGGTAACTTTCCCAATCTGAACAAACCCTTAACTTCGCTCATCCATAAATCGGACTACCGGTACCAAAATAATATTGGCACAGTGACTGTGATATATTTACGGTGTTTGTCTGTTTATCCCATAAAACGCGCCGGCACGCAGCGACCACGCACCGGTAGTGTCGTAAAGACTTATTATTGGTGCGTAATAAACTTTTATATTGGGTAATGGACAGTTTATTTGAGTATTTTAAACATTTCTTTGTGCAAAAATGTCTGAAAAATGATTGACGTAGAGGATTGTACCTGGTAATATATTTTAAATTAATTTTTTTTTAGGAGTGACAAATAGGAATTGTTAGAGGATAGAGAAAAGAACACTACTGTCGCTAGTCTTTTTTATGGTTTTTATTAATTGTTTTTTGAATGCATGTTTATTACAGTTAAATATATCCACATGAGAGAAATCTGTTATAAATTAGAGCAATACAGGTCAATACACAATTTTTGGCGAAATTGCATGTTTTTAATCGATCCTCTAAAAATTTCTATTTGGAACTCCTAAAAAAAAAAATTAATTTAAAATATATTACAGCTTCTAGTCTGTTAATGTTTACTCTGGTTTCTTAGCAGTCCAATTTTTTTTTTCTCTTTAAAATTTAAACTTACGTAAAGTTTTACTAAAATTTCACCACTTGAATTTAAATATGTATTGGTTGTCCGTTCGCATGTTATATACTTATCCTAATTAGGGTATAGGTAATTACCTATACAGGGAAATCTATTATTAGCCATACAATACTGTAATCTACATACTCTGTATCATAGTATAAGTATCGCTCTTGGTTGCTTAAATAAAGAAAATAAATGAAAGTAAGAAAGAAGAAGATTATAAAAAAATAAAACACGTTTATTTGCGGCAACTCAAGCATAATGCTTCCAAAAGCAAATGCCCATTGTAATGAGAATTATTTGTTTTTGACTTTATAAATTACACCAGAAAATCGAAGTATTTTTTATCATCGATTAGGATTTTCCTGATTACACTAGCCAGTGTTTATCTGTAACTAGCTTCTGCCAGCGGCTTCGCCCGCGTGGTTGTCGGAAGTTTCATACAAACAAAGGGTTGCTTCCTTAAAGGGCGAATATCCAAAATCTCCTTCTTACTCAAACCCAAACCCAAAGCATTTATTTCAAATAAACCAATTTCAGGCACTTTTGAATTGTCAAGAGGTTGGTCAGTCAGAAAGGTGAAGCTAGTGGCCCATTCCAAAGCAGTAGGTGCCTATGGAGAAGAACGGGCATGGAACTCCATGGACACTCTTTTAAATCAAAATATGTTTACACAACTGCTCCCCTACCTACATTGTAAACGAAATCCGCGCGGAAAATTTCACGTTCCTCGTCCCAGTAGTTTCGACTGTTCGTTGATCAGCCAGTCAATCAATCAGACAGTCAGTCAATTTCATCATTTATTTAAAAAAAAATGAAAGTCTAGAGATTTCTATTTTATTATTTCTTCCTAGGTGTGCGGCCTGTACGTTTCTGACAATTTTCTAATTAAGTACAATAAGTTGCTAAATTCTTCGAAACGCCCGGGGCTTGTTATTTACTTTGTCCATAATCAAAATAAGCACGGGTCTTGTTCGGCGGCTGAATTAAGGTCTTGATTCAGAAAGCGGTTTTGCTGGAGAGGAGCCGTGTGCCAAGGATCCTAGGTACTGTCCGTCAGGGCTCCAGAGCTCCGCGCTAGAGAGTACTGGACCGTGTTCTCGATAACGTAAGCAACTATTTTTATATTTTTAAATTTTATTCAAAATAAGAATAATATAAATAAGAAGTTAATATTATAAATTGATAATTCTTCTGCCTTTATCCCAATGTATTTATCGTCGGCGCAACATGTCTTTAATATTATAAATTAATTTATATTAAGATAAATAAATTGTGCCAAGCGTCAACTAACATTTATCCGCAATGTGTCACTAACTGAATGGGTTGAACTTGTATCGTTCCAGGAAGAACTTGTGTTATTAATTGAACATTTATCCTTAATTGAGAAACAGGCCTATGAGTATCCTTAATAGTAAGTACGTACGTACGTATTGTATTGGAAATTATAATATACGATATAATATCAATCTGCCTAGCCTTTTCCCAACCATGTTGGGGTCGGCTTCCATTCTAATCGGATGCAGCTGAATACCAGTATTTTGCATGGAACGACTGCCTATCTAACCTCCACAACCCAGTAACTGAGTAATACAATACCCCTCGATAAGACTGGGTGACAGACTTTCGGGCTTCTGACTACCCAGTCGACTCCACTGTGAGATCAACGAATGACAGCCGGGATCCACGGCTTAACGTGCTTTCCGAGCCACGGAGGAGTGTCGATATATAAAAATGGTCACCCATCCACGGACCAACTTCGGCTAGCGTAGCTTAACCCGATGGATCGATCCGTGCGGCTGTTATTGCTTAACCACGAGCTCCTACGTCCGTATATATTATATATAAAATAATATGTATATACGGATATAATAACCAAGTCTGCGGGAGCCTTCAGTGTACCTATAATACATGTTTATCCTAGTAATGCAACCAGGCATGTTCGTCCATTTT
The DNA here is from genome assembly GCA_951799385.1 of Hyppa rectilinea. NCBI lineage: Eukaryota > Metazoa > Arthropoda > Insecta > Lepidoptera > Noctuidae > Hyppa > Hyppa rectilinea. The sequence continues at coordinate 4,398,894 of OX637302.1, read as the reverse complement.
CCATTACATTTCTCAATTCCGGCAACGGAACTAAATGTTTGTAACTTGGTTTGTGTTCGGCCTGCACATTTCTCCATAAAAATGTGATTGCACATTAGAATGATGAAAAAAAAAATTGTTTATACCACTTTGTTAAGGATATGGTAAAAGCTACAGAACTGCGATCTATTATGTAAAAATCTCACAGTGAAATGTTGTGTATCGTATTTAACAGTCTAGTTAGACAGGCTAGGTAAGATTAAGAGTTAAAAGATTGAATTTGAAAATGTTTCTTATATTATCCTGGCTGAGCTCGTGGCTTAGTAATAACAACCGCACGGATCTATCCATCAGGTTAAGCTACGCTTGCCGAGGTTAGTCCGTGGATGGGTGACCATCGTTACATATCGAGACTTCTCCATGCCTCGAAAAGCACGTTAAGCCGTTGGTCCCGGCTGTCATTCGTGGATCTTTGACAGTCGTTACTTTACTCGTACTTCACCGACGTTTTCAGGGTGAGTTTTTTACCGAATAGCAATGAAGAATGAATGAAGAAGTTTTTGAGTTGACGTTCAATCAGTGAATGTATGAATGAGTTACTTTTCGCTTTTATATTTATAGAGACAAAGGAGTACTATAGCCTAAATAAGAAAGTTCAATACTCAATGAGATTATAATCGAAAACAAAATGTTAAGATAAAATTACAATTGACATAGGTAACAATTTCCACTAATCGAGTAGCACTATCGACATTTTTGGCGCGGTTTTTTTTTTGTTGGGAATTCCCTTTGATCGCAAATGAGCGTATACAAATATTGTTAGGTAATCAAAAAGCTGATACAGTAATAAAAAAGCCTGATCAATAAACACATTAACACCTTTCAGAGATAACTATCATCCATTTGCTGTCTGTTGTACAAATAGCAATTAGTGCTCGTCTTTTGTCTTTGTTGACGACGCCATGTTGGATTCCTCAACGTACCTTGAATGAATAGGCGGGACGAGACACGATAGATCTAAGGTTTATAGTGAACGGAATATTATTAGCAATAGTATTGTTAGGGAAATTAAATTAACCTAACCACTTTTGATTTAAATTTGATCTGGGGGCCTACCACAAACACTGCCACTATTTTTGTGCTATTGTAAGCTCAGTGCCTTCAACACGCTACACGCACTTGTTCATGGCACTGCTAGACAAGTGTCCTACGCTCTGTGTCGATTCGGTTTCGAAAATTGTTGATTGAACAATTCGTTATGTCAGCGATTCGGATTGTCAAGAACGCCACTTGTCAACGCATTTGTATGGGAATATTGATCGAGTTTCGTTACACAATTTGATATTATCTTTGACCTAGCTATCGAAAACGATTGATCACATGACTTTGCGAAAGTTTATGCCAATTCTATACATTTTGAATCTATCTAATTTCGTTATCGTTAATGATAATGTGACTTGATTTAGGCCCCCTGCTTAGTCATATTAATGAATCCTTCATGAATGAATGCTGAAAAATGGTTATGGTTATGTCAGGGAAAATTTACATGTGCTGTTTTTTTTTGGTTTTTACAAAGTGATGATAATGATGACTATACATTTTTTTTTGTTTGTCAGCATGATTATTATTATATTAATATTGGACATGATACATTGAGCTTCAATGTTGCATGACGTCACGCGTATTAATACTTAGGTACCTACTAGTGACGTAGCGAGCCCCCGTTTCCCAACTCTAATGCGTTTTATCTATGTAACTATTTTTTATTAATATAATGATAAAGCAAAACACGTTTCTAATATTATTTTATCATCTGACCCAGCTTCCTAATGAATAGCTTAATTAATCTTTACTTAGAAACCAATAATATCTCGGCTATATTCTGCTCGCCGAAACGAAACCAAAAGACAATGATGACAAATGCTTTTTATTTCTGTAAGTCTTCTTCTTATCGTGTAGTTAGTGACTAACCTGGTGTCAGTTTTTTTTATGCTGCCCATGGCCTCTGACTTAGCTCCCAAACATGCTGGTTTCATTACGATGTTTTCCTTCATCATTTTTTAAATAAGTGATAATTATACAATACGCACATGAATCCGTAAAGTTCTAAGTAAGTGAGTAACTCCGTAAATTCCGTAAATTTCTGTAAGTACCTACTATACTCACATTCTAGCTGCCTTACTTACTTACTCTAGGTGACTTTTTAGGGTTCCGTACCTCAAAGGGAAAAAACGGAACCCTTATAGGATCACTTTGTTGTCCGTCCGTCCGTCTGTCAAGACCGTTTTTCTCAGGCACGCCTGGAGGTATCAAACTGAAATTTATATCTAATACTCAGGTCTACCTACTGTCCCTTAGAGCTGTGAAAAAATCAAACTTCTAAGCCAAAGCAATCAAAAGATACAGCTGTTTATGCCGCAAATTTTCGAAACTCGCAGGGAATCAAAACCTACAGGGTACTTCCCGTGAACTTAAAATCTTGAAATTTGGTACAAAGTAACGTCTTACAGTGCAGATAAAGGAAAAATTGCGAACCCGTAAATTTTTAGTTACATCAAAATATAAAAATACCATAACTATGACTCGATTCTCGTGATGGGTGAACTTTTACTTATATACCTACAGGTTTGTACGGAACCCTCGGTGTGCGAGTCGGACTCGCACTTGGCCGGTTTTTTTTTTTTTAGGGTTGGAAAATCATCAAGTGACCCATCCCGCTCTGGGAGAAGCGGAAGGCAGTGTTACCGACACTCTTACCGACTAAAATCCGTCCATGTTCCTTCTTTAGGCCTTTATGTTACGGAGAAGCGGTAACCCTTTCGGACAATCAAGATAATTCAAGAAGGCTTAAGGTACGCTCAATTTCAAAATAATCGCTTTTTAAGTATACAGTACTTGGATCGTAGACAGAAGTTTGGTTTTCTTTCCCATTCCCAGTGTCAACCCACGACTAAAAGGAAAGTTCATAGCACGTGAGTGTGCACTTACCTTGTTTCCGATTGTCTGGGGAGGGCATGATGGGCGGCGACGCCCTTTCACTTTAGAACTGAAACAATAATACCAGTGTTATTTGAAATTCAAGCTTCATAATATGCAAGATGTTTTTTATGTCATAACTTTAAAGGAGCTCGTGGCTAAATACTAACAGCCGCACAAGTCGATCAGCTTAAGCTACGCTTGCCGGGGTTGGCCGTGGATGGGGGACCATCTTTACCTACATACCGAGACTCCTCCGTGCCTCGGAAAGTACGTTAAGCCGTTGGTCGCGGCTGTCATTTGCGCATCTTTGACAGTCGTTACGGGTCGTCAGATGCCCGAAAATCTGACAGCCAGTCTTTCCAAGAGGTATCGTATTGCCCAGTTACTGGATTGTGGAGGTCAGATAGGCAGTCGCTTCTTGTAAAATACTGGTAATCGCGAAAAAAAAAACAGCTGTCCCATACATAATGGTCGCATAACTCGTCAAAATGTAGGGAACAGCTGGTTTTATTCGCGATTTCAGGTGTGTCCCATAGTAAAAGTTGTTCATAATGATGAGTACAATGACCCCTTTAAATATGGCCCATTAATTCAATTTCACCCTGTATTATGTACAGACGCCAGCTCATCAAGCTATCCCTAACTGTCAAATTTTCTCAATTAAAAATGAACCTTATGTCTTTGCAATAAAGTTGAAATACTATCAAAGAAATTTGACAGATTGTGGTAACTTGATGTGCTGGCCTCTGTACAAAACATCCTTCTGAACCAATTTCCTTTATTTGTATTAACCATCACATATTCCTCTGCATCCGCGTGGACTAGTGCCCTCCGCCCTACCCTGATGTAATAGAGCTAGATTTTTGTCATAGCTTTGAATCTTTGCCAACTGAACGAGTTCACTAAAATAAGTTGAAAAAAAACCTACGCCTACGTATCTAAACAAAAAAAAGGAGCATGATACATTTTGATGCAGTGTGGGCGTTTTATAATTATAAAGGCATATGACGCAGTTGTGACGTCTATACACGTCATTTAACTTTTTCGTAATTCATACCGAGTGAATGTGATGTCAATATGTCGTCACAATGGATTGAAAAACGGAAATGTTGGCCGCAAGCCGAACTGACAGAAATGAAATTAAGTTTTGTTGTAGCGGGGAACTGGGGACATATCGAATTATTTGAGCTGAAGGATTTGAAATACAGTTTCGGGGAAGTCGAAATGAAATTGGTAAAACTATGATTGATTTTGGTAAAATAAATAGAAAGAGTAATCAAAATCTGAATTAAATTATTTAGATGGGGCATTCTTGACGACAGAAATACGAGTATGTAGGTAAGGTATGCCTAATTGTAATTCCCTGGACTAACCTATTTACAAAGACACATCAGTGATACTCGATAGGTAGGGTAGGTAAAGTAGGGACAAGATAATAGGTCACTTTTGACATTTCATCAAAATTCAACAACGTAACCTTGTAACGGCGGGCATAAAATAAGAACTGCCCAATTGCTTAACTTTTTTCAATTACGTTTACATATTTATTGTAATAATGACCGATACGAGTAATTTTACGATTTGCTTTCACTAATAAACCATTCTAAACATAATAAACAATTTCTGATCTAAAGAACTGAACGTCGTTACAATGTTGCGTCAGTCAACCCTTTTTCTTTTTAAACACTAGGGATGTTACTCTAAAAATCGAAAGCTGATAGGATTGTAAGTTGAATCGAATGCAATGATTACTTGTGAAGAAAAATCACCATATATTTATAACCACGTTGTGATTATAGTAAAACCTAATTATACATATTTATTATTCTTTTAACTAACTATAAAAATACAAAAAAATTACTAAATAGAAAGGTCATTGATGTTGGGTGCAATTTAGGTGGATGTTGCTGGCAACACCAGTGCCTGTCGATGACGCATGTCATGTCGCCATAACATGATGATGACGCAGTCTTTTGTTGTTGTGCGAAGTGACTGTGCGTTTTTGGTGTGCTCTCTGTTATTTTCTTCTGATCCGGCTTTTTCATTGAACTGATCTTACTGACTACGTTTACCTGGCTATAAATTGGACTCCGATTGCTTAACGATTATTAAACAAGAAAAACATTACAGTCTTACTATGTCGAAACGGGGGAAAACTCTAAACAGTCAATCTCGCGAACTAGTGCTGAAATTGTACAATTATTTTGGACGTGAATCAGTTAACGATGGGCCTCTTTTACCATTGAAACCACCGAGAGAACGCGTTGCCGAAGCATTGGGAATAGGGAAGAAGACAGTAACTCAAATTCTGAAAGAGAAATACGGACCATCAGGCTCAGAAGATAATACTTTACGTACACCGAAAAAACGAAAGAGGGACAAGAAAATTGTTGACGTTGATAATTTTGATGCTACTGCAATTCGCAACCACATTTATGGATATTACTCGAGAAAAGAATATCCTACACGGGAAAAGCTATTGAGTTCGTTAAAAGGCGCAGGTTTATTTTTTGGAGGCAAATCGTCTCTATCAAAGGTTTTGAAATCGATTGGCTTTAGATTTAAAAAATCCGACAAGCGGAAAATCCTGCTAGAACGCTACGATATTATTTTGAAGAGAATAACATTCTTACGTGAGGTAAATAAAATTACGGATTGGGACAATGTCGTGTTTATTGACGAAACATGGTTGAATGCGAACCATACGGTTGCGCGGACATGGACCGATGATACAGCGGCCTCCACCTCAAAAGTTCCATCGGGAAAAGGAGCCCGACTTATTATATGTCACGCGGGATCAGCTTCTCAAGGTTTTATTCCAGACTGCCTCCTCGCATTCGCCTCTAAAACTACAACAGATTACCATGAGGAAATGAACTTTGATGTTTTTAAAGAGTGGTTTGAGAAGCTGCTAGTCAGCTTAGAAAACCCATCGAAAATTATAATGGACAATGCTCCGTATCATTCTGTACAAGTTGATAAACCACCAACTCAAGCAAATAAAAAGCAAGAAATTGTCTCGTGGCTGGTAAGAAATGGTGTGGAGGCAAGTCCAACTTTATTAAAAGTTGAGTTGTTAAATCTGGTAAAAGCAACTAAGACGTCCAAGCTCCGCTATGTAATCGATGAACTAGCCCTAGAGCATGGACACGAAGTTATTCGATTGCCTCCCTACCATTACCAGTATAACGCCATCGAGCTTATTTGGGCCCAAATAAAGGGTCATGCAGCGCGGAACAATACTGAACCACCCTTCAGTACTGCTAAAATGATGACTCTGCTACAAACTGCATGTGCAGAAGTCACTACAGAAGACTGGCGAAAAGTCGTGGAGAAGACAAAGAAAATAATTTTACAAGATTTTGAACAAGATGTGAGAATAGACAATATTATTGAAAATGAATTAATAATATCTCTGAGTGCTGACAGCAGTGATGAAGATAGCAGTTCCGATAGTTCAAGTGAATAAAAGCAATTTTTTTGTTAAATTACGTAGGTACTTGTCTTATTTTGCTCCTTTAATTTATGAAAGAAAAAATAATAATGGGACAGGGATTCGCATGATCATTTTTAAAAATCACATATGTTTCAAGTCTGTATCGATTCATTCGATTCATTCATTTAATCGATGTTTTTAAGCAGGTCACCTCACTATGAATATAAAACTGACATCTGTCAAAAGTGACCTATTATCTTGTCCCTACTGTAGGTACTATAGACTTGCTGAATTATTAAGGACGAAGCACCAGGGTAGCCCGCGAAATTCAAATTTTCTTACGTTTTTTCAATTCTCAGGTTAGTGTCTACCTTAATGAAATGCAGTACAAAGTCGCGTCGAACCTTGTCAAACTCATGTCAAAACCACAGACACCTAAAGGTATGACGGCGCAGCAAGTGGCGCCATCTAGATTTGTTACGATGTTCCTGGAATCACCGAGAGGTCGGACAAGAATAACACTGGCTGGTGATACTAGCAGAGCGTCGCATCGATGGCGTTATGATGCATGGCGGCTGTCCTCTGAAACCAGATGATATCACGAGTAGCCGTTGCCGTATCACGTCCACGACTAATGCTATATTCCGAAAATCCTGAATTCTTGTAATGATATTCTGTAATAATCTCACAGTGAAATTGTAGTTGAACTAAGTTTAACGTGACCTGTCAATAGTGTCAATCCCTAGCATTCAATGGAACGACCGCTCACTTCATATAAGTTATCATGGTCAGATTTTTACAGAATCGACAGGCTGATAATATTGAAGCTTGTGAAGCACTAATACGATGAACACTAGTAAAGACTACCCACCGCTCTTATCCATTTCAAAACTTCTAAGTACCGTTAAATTGCCTACAATCGGAACAGAATAACATGTTTGACCCAGAGTTTCAAAGTTGTGGGTGTGAGATTAAACTTAGTCGAACACAACATACAATCTCGCGCTGTGTGTACAGACGCCAGGACATCAAGCTATCCCTAACTGTCAAATTTTCTCAATTAAAAATGAACCTTATGTCATTGCAATAAAGTTGAAATACTATCAAAGAAATTTGACAGATTGTGGTAACTTGATGTGCTGGCGTCTGTACATGGTATGGGTATAAAACACGTCACTTTAAACGTTTACAAACTTGTACTAAACTTCAGTATAAATTACAAACTGTCTAAGTTTGCTGGGAAATTGGCATGTTGAGGCAGTAATAGGTTTTGTTACATAATCAGACTATAGAGCACTCACTGCTGGGACACAGACTACTCTCATTGAGAGGGAGTAGGCCGTAGTCCACAAGTGCGGGTTGGTAGATGTCATCGAAGTTTTGGTTTTAGGCCAAATCCTTTCCTAACGGTGTCCCTTCATCGTTTTTGAGTGCAGCATTGATTAAATAATTTACATAAGTAAAGTGCATGTCTGGGTTCGGACCTACGACCTACAACAAGTACAGACGCCAGCACATCAAGCTATCCCTAACTGTCAAATTTTCTCAATTAAAAATGAACCTTATGTCTTTGCAATAAAGTTGAAATATTATCAAAGAAATTTGACAGATTGTGGTAACTTGATATGCTGGCCTCTGTACCTAAGTCGCGGGCCACCACTGCTCTCACTAGGCTACTACTACTCTTACTTGGTCACAACTCCTCTTCTTGAGTACTGTGTTGAGCGTGATTGAAAATGTATTCGGTAACACAATAAAGAATTTGAGTTTGAGTTTAATTTGATCCGACGTTTACAAGTACGTGGACAGGAAAAATGATTTAGGTTGTCGCAGGAACATCGAAATCATTGATTATGAAAAGGCTGTTAATCAACACTTTTTAAAACACCAAAAGTTAAAAAAGACTGCCCTACAATTGCTACTTACTCTTCAACCAACTTTTACCCTTTTACTTTTTTCTATGTACGTATAGATATATACGTACATATTACGTACGTATAGATATATACGTACATATTATATATCTATATATATTTAAGGAAATACTGACGGACTGACTTATCAAGCAAAGTATCAACAGGTAGCTCAAACACAGACCGTTCGGACTGAAATTTAGTACGCATAATTTCTAAGCTTTCTGCTAAGCTACTGCTAGCTTAGCTTGTCTAATTATCTCTTGTTTAACTAACGGTGTAGGAAAACGTCGTGAGGAAACCAGCGTGCTTGAGGGAGATATTTCTCAACAGCATGTGAAGTTAAGTCAGTCAGTTTCGTATGGGTATCATAAAAACTCTGACACCAGGGTACCTAGACAAGTGCCAAACGATCCATGTCAATTTGATTTCGAAAATTGTTGATCGAATAATTCGTTACCTCAGCGATTCGGATTGTCAAGAACGCCGCGCCGTCAACGCATTTGATTGTTTATTTTTTTATTTAAACTTTTCGCACACAATAAAGGTACAAAGGCGAACTTAATGCCTCAGGCATTCTCTGTCAGTCAACCAAGGGTGGTGAAGAGATTAGATGGTAGGTGCTTTAAAGAGTAGGAACAATTGTATGGGAATATTGATCGGGTTTCGTAACACAATTTGACATTGTCTAGCACTTACCGATCGAAAACGTTTGATCACGTGACATTTCGAAAGCTTATGCCAATTTCAACGATTTCAGATTTATCTAATTTCCTTATCTTTAATGAAAATGTCGCTTTGTCTAGGCTCCCAGGTTAGTCACTTACGAAAAGAAGAAGAAGACATAGCTTAGCAGCTAACTTTAAGATAAGCAAATACGATTTTGTCAAACTGAGTCTCCAACTCTCCACTACCAAGATTGTTTAAATTAGTTTACAGTGTCCTAACTGTAGTAGACATAACTGGACATAAACTGAGCAGTTAACTATGATGTAACCTGATATTATTAGTTAGCACTTTGCTGCTCAAAGTATCAAATTAATAAAGTTTGCTATAGTGGCCTCAGCATGTAACGTAAATTCTAACGATGTTTGAATCGCAAAATACAACGATCTTATTGGGGTTACAACTTATGCGACAAGAACATTTAGTATCAACTATACATAAGCTTATTATTTTAAGCGGGATTGTCCGAAAGGGTTACCGCTACCCCGGAACATAAAGGGCTAAGGAAGGAACATGTATTGGTTTAAGTCGGTAAAAGTCTGACACTCCCTTCCGCTCCACCCAGAGCGATGACATGACTTTTAATACTCGTGGTTAAGGTCGATCCATCAGCTTAAGCTACGCGTGCCGGGGTTGGCCGTGGATGGGTGACCATCTTTACATCCCGAAACTCCTCCATGCCTCGGAAAGCACGTTAAGCCGTTGGTCCCGGCTGTTATTTGTGCATCTTTGACAGTCGTTACGAGTCGTCAGAAGCCCAAAAATCTGACAGCCGGTCTTATGGGGTATCGTATGCCCAGTTACTGGGTTGTGGAGGTCAGATAGGCAGTCGCTCCATGTAAAATACTGGTATTCAGCTTCATCCGGTTAGACTGGAAGCCGACCCCAACATAGTTGGGAAAAGGCTAGGCAGATGATGATGATAATGACTTTTAATAGCGAGGATAAATAATGAAAATTATAGTGTGAACCTTGGTTCTTAACTCGAATTAAATTAGGTTATGTTTGTGCCGTGCCCACAGGAACAGGAACAAGCTAACTCGACCACATGAAGTTAAGTTTCATGTCATATACTTTTGTTGTCACAAATTAATTGAGTTGCGTGATGTCACGAGACACGATAACATAGTGGTGTTTATGGTGCGAAAATGTTGTTGATATTTTAAGGGGGGCTTGAAAGTCAGCGAGATTGTCCGAAACGGTTACCGGTACCCCGGAACATACATAAAGAGCTAAGGAAGGAACATGTATGGGGTTTAGTCAGTAAGAGTCTGACACTCCCTTCCGCTCCACCCAGAGCGGAAGGGGACATTTGATGATTTCCTGATATGCTATGGAAATGTGATGAAGAGGAATATAAAGAAGAAATGAGTGACGAAAACATAAACAGAAAATAGATAGCATCACGCCTGGTTTCCTTGAGGGTTAGGCAGAGGTTTTGCTGTCTACTGTATACTCACATAGCGCTAGTTATGTTTAAGTCCCATGGACATTCCCATCAACCGGCCTGGAATCCAGACTCCTAACAGCAAATGCGAGTAATTACCTAACAAAATTTTTTTTTAGTCCGTATGCTATATTATTCAAAATATTGGACACGTATTTTTTATTTTTTTACGTTATGTACAGAGGCCAGTACATCAAGTTACCGCAATCTGTCAGATTTCTTTGATAGTATTTCAACTTTTTTGCAAAGATATAAGGTTCATTTTTAATTGAGAAAATTTGACAGTTAGGGATAGCTTGATGTGCTGGTGTCTGTACTTCGATGCATTGAGTTAAAATGTGGCATTACGTCACAAGTGTGTAATTTTTATACTTACTTGTGACGTAGCGAGCCACCACTCCCATTTTTATAGATAACTAGCTTCTGGCCGTGACTTCGGTCGCATTTAATAGTGAACTCCTACGTCATTATCTATACTAATAATAATATTATAAAGAGGTAAAATTTGTAAGTTTGTAAGTTTGTATGTATTGGGTAATCTCCGGAACTAATGATCCGATTTCAAATTTTTTTTCAATGATAGAAAGCTACATTATTCCTGAGTGCTTATAGGCTATAAATTATATTTATATCATACATATTAGCCGAGCTATCGCAATTTTCGTCTAGCAAGTCGGAAAGAAATTCCTCCGAAAACAGAATTATTTGCATGCGCTGCCTAAACAGTTACAGTATATCGCAATTTTCCGCGGGCGAAGTCGCGGGCAGAAGCTAGTATCTTATATCCATTCAGCTATGCGTTGATAGACCAGACAGTCAGCTAGTCACGGTTTCTTTTATTTATAAACAAGAAGAAAATAATGTTTTGTACTTAATCTTCTTCTTTTCGTGTGGTTATTGACTAACCTGGTGTCAGAGTCATATGCTGCCCACGAGCCTCTGACTTAGCTTCACATGCTGTTGAGAAGTATCTCTCAGACATGCTGGTTTCCTCACGATGTTTTCCTTCAATGATTTGTAAGCAAGTGATAATTATACAATGAATGAATGAATTACATGAATCTGTAAAACCAGAGATCGAGCCTCGGGTTCCAACTCGAGACCTATGACTTGGCAGTCTGAAGGTCACACCACTAGGCTTTCACTGCTTCCAAACATACGTAATGTTTCTTCGTGTTATGAAAATAAATCTGGCTCATATGGTGTTATTTATGGCGCGAACCCTTTTAGTGGCATAATTATAATGATCACGCGCACTACGCTCGACCACTATCCCAAGAGATGCATTCGTTATAGTAGTTATAAGTAGTTCCTGACCACCGTTTCGCTAAAGGAAAATTTTATATCAAAAAAACTTTTTTACAAAAAATAAAACCGACTTCCAAAAAAAACACTACAAAGTGCAAAATAATTTTGATTTCGGAAGTCGGTGTCTTCGGTTTTGTATTTTAATTTTTTGCCACCGACTTCCGAAATCAAAATTATTTTGCACTTTGTAGTGTTTATTTTGGAAGTCGGTTTTATTTTTTGTAAAAAAGTTTTTATTTTTCACTTTTTAGTTGTGGTACCTACACAACCCACCCCCCAAAATTTTAATACCACTACCTGGTATGTAAATTACAGTGACAGGAACTTATTAGAACATCGTCCACATACATTAAGTAGGTTTTTTTTTAGATATTTGTTGATTTTTCAAAAACCGCTTATCCGATTTCGATAAAAATTTTATGGGACCATTTGGGAAGTATAATACCCTTTCCAACAAAAAAAGAATTTTTCAAATCGGTTGGCAAGCAAAGGAGTTATGCGCGAACAAACATAAAAAATATATATATATATATATATATACAGTCGAATTGAGAACCTCCTCCTTTTTTAGAAGTCGGTTAAAAAGGAGCTAGTGCCTTTTTGGTCTGTGCTCTTCTTCTTCTTCGTGTAGTTAGTGACTATCCTGGTGTCGGAGTTTTTATGCCGCCCATAAGCCTCTGACTTAGCTTCACATGCTGTTGAGAAATATCTCTCAGGTTTCCTCACGAGTATGTGCTAATTTTTTTTTTCTTTTTTTTCTTACGATAAAAAAAAATGCTGCAACTTTGCCGTAGTTATAGAAACATTGACATATTTCGAAAAATCTCAATAAATGTTTACCCGTGTCAGGTTGGGGATAAAGCTTATATTAATGGTCATTGTCAGTGTACTTAGAACTATGATTACTCTGTTTCACTTTCGAAATATAACAGTCTTAATCACTAGGCAAAGTTGGGCCACAAAACTGTAACATTGCCTGCTTCAATTTTGACCGTCTAAGAATCAACTTAAGTACATAATTCTTGCACTTGAAGTTAACCCTTATTAATGGGACAGGGATAAGAATTGCAAAACAGTCACTTTTTGCTTATACCACTAGAAATAATGCTAGGCAATGTTGTGTTCGACTTTGCTGTTAGTTTCATACTTTATTTGATATTGCATAGGGTTGTCGCATACACTATGGAGTACAACGAAAAATGTGTTTAGGTTGCCAGGTAATAATTTAAATAACAACCAACAATTTGAAGTTGCTACAACCAATATTTAAAAAGATATTGGTAAATTCATATAATAGGCAAAGTTGGGTATGCGAGGCAATGTTGCAGCGTCTTACCGGTACTGATTCGAGCATTTTCGGATTAGATTTTATTTAGATCATCACATCAATCTTGTTCCAACTTTGCAAGTTTAGATGCATTTAATTAAATGGAAGAACCACTTGCAAAATAATATTCGCCTTTCTTTAAATCTGTATTTTAACATCACCCTGCCTCTGCAGCTTTTTAATAGAAAGCACAATCACACTATACATTACACACACTAGAAATTAATAAAGCTTCATTAATAACTAAAGGACGTCCATGACAATTATAGCGTACAGGCGCCAGCACATCAAGCTATCTCTAACTATCAAATTTTCTCAATTAAAAATGAACCTTATGTCTTTGCAATAAAGTTGAAATACTATCAAAGAAATTTGACAGATTGTGGTGACTTGATGTGCTGGACTCTGTACATAGTATTGAATACAAAAACTTGCTGCCTTGCATAACAATGTTCCCACTGCTGGGATACACGCGTCCTCTTGTCGAGAGGAAGTGAACGTAAGCCACCAGGGTCCAGTGCGGGTTGGTGGATGTCACACGTCTTCGAATTTTTGGTTCTAAGACATGCTGGTGTTATTCTTCACACGTTGCTGTCAACAATGGTGATGAAACAATTTACACGAAGTAAAGTACGACTGTAAGAAAGTCTCAGCCGTCACCTTTGGGCCAACACTACTCTCATACCCATTAAAACTAAAACAAAACTAGTGAAGCAATATAATTATTTTAGTTCTAAAATGAACCATAATAAAAGAAGTTATTTAGTAAAGTCACTCTTCAAAAGAGTCCTCCACCCCTCCACTTTCCCGCAATGGAAACCTTAAAGTTTTCAGGCGACAGAGGTCGCCAGTATCGTTTATAATGATCCTACAGCCTCTAATTACTTGTAATTTACACGCCACGTCCCCTTGTCTAGACTCTAGACGACTATGACGTAATTTTATGACTTAAATCCAACTACAACTATCTCAGCACGGATTATTTTAAGAAGTAAAAGATATTCTTGTATTTTATTTTTGAACTAGATACATATTGCTTCGTGCCAACTGAAATTGGCGGCTCCACGATACGAATTTTTTGAATTCCATTTACCATTAGTTGAGTCCATTTGCCTGATCTTTTTTAAAGCTACGTTCGGGTCGGCTTCCAGTGTAACTGGATGCAGCTGAATACCAGTATTTTACATGGAGCAACTGCTGATCTACTCTCCACAAACCACTGGGTAACACGACACTCCTTGTAAAGACTGAACACGTGATATTGAACGCGAATCAGAGCACAAGACTTTTAATCTCGGTAGTACGTTTCCATGGGATAATAGGGATGATGACTCGATTTTTTTTTATGCCGTAAGCTAGATTTAAAATATATCGGACACATATTTTACCTTTTTTCGTAATTCAAAAATTACGCAGATACATTGAGTTGAAATGTGGCATGACGTCACGAGTATGTAGTTTTTATACTTACTTGTGACGTAGCAAGCCCCCACTCCCCAACTTCAATTCGTTTTATCTCATTTTTTGTTTTGTTAATATGATAAAGAAAAAAATACGTGTCTAATATTTTTTCATTATTAGATTGACGGACTAAAAATATTTTTTTCACCTCACAGGCTCGGAAAGAGTCTGTTTGTCATTCGAAATTTGAGCCGAAAATCGATTTTTGCTATCTAGCGTGGAAAGAGTTTTTAAAATTCAAACCTTTATATTTAATAATTTTCTATACTGCCAGTCCACTGAAAATGCATGACACGGTCTAAAATAAAATAATACCGCTCACCTTAAAAACTTCCATCACAGTACAGAAATTAAATATTTTGCGAGGATATAATTGTAAAATTGGAATTAATGTTAATAAGTATTCAATTGATTAAAAAAATCTGTGACGTCACATTTGAATATGCCATAAAAATACTACCCAATTGTGTAGTAATTTAAGTTTAATTTTTTTAATAAAATAAATACTAATATAATATGTTATTTAATCCTTTGCTTGGCAAAAATAAATATGTATTAAATTAAATTAGTTAGTTATTTGTATTAAATTAGTTTTTTTCTTTCATTCTCCTTAGAGGACAAGTAGGATATAGAACAAAATACAGGGTATTTAATTTTGGAGATATTCTATGTAACTCATAAGATACATTGCCAAGTATCTGTTATTTTCTTCACATGAGTCAATGTATCTGAGACGCTCGAACAAAATAAAACTCAACAACACCTGTTTTCTTACACCTAGTGAAAAATTGTGTGTTGCGCTCGGCAGCAAAGCATTTCTGCGTCTCGTACCTTTGAAACCTTCGTTACGCTCAGGATTCTATATTTGAACCACTCGCTTCGCTCATGGTTCAACCCTAGAATCCTTCGCTTACTCAGGTTTCAATAGAAGTACTCGCGCCAAAAGCCAGATAGAAGTACTCCAGCCTTGCATAACAAATAACTATTTTTTTTTACACAGGCATCATCCCGACATCCACGTGGGTGAAGCCGCTGGCAGAAGTTATCACATATAATTATTAGACTATAATAATCCCCTGCTGGGACACCGCCTCTTTCTGTGCGAGGGAATGGGCCGTAACCGCAATCCACCACGCGACCCCAGTGTGGATTTGATGGGTTTTCACATATCTACGAATTTTTAGTTCCAGGGTATGGCGATTTCATCACAATGTTTTCCATAGAAGAATAGCTTGTAGGTATTTATAAATGATAAAACGTTTTTCCTTATACAACTTACGCATGTGGCTTAGATCATTTTTCATTAATCTGGGACATTACACTGAATGTGCAAATAACCACGTATACATGGGTTATTTAAAGATAACTAGAAATAGCGTTACTACCTTTTAATTGCTCTATGGTGTGGGGTACGTGACCAAAGCGTTGTTTTTCACCGCACCATTCATTAAGACGTAGGAAACACATTATTGATTATGAAATATAATTTGCAACATGTTTTACTACGACCAAAATGGTACACTGTCGGTTTTTTTTAATAATATATCGGCGAATACCAGTGATGAAATAAGTTATTATTTCGACAATCAACATACATATACAGGGTGAATCGTGAAACAAAAAATCAGCAGTTCCATACATTTGAAGGGGCCCGTTAGGGCCGGCCGAGCCTGCCGGGTAAGCGGGATTGTCCGAAAGGGTTACCGCTACCCCGGAACATAAAGGGCTAAGGAAGGAACATGGATAAGTTTTAGTCAGTAAGAGACTGACACTCCCTTCCGCTCCACCCAGAGCGGGAGAAATCATTGGACGATATCGCAACCGCAAAAAAAAAAAGCAGTTCCATACATTATGCTCGCTCTATGACTCGTGAAATTGTAGGGAACAGCTGTAATTTTTTTCGCGATTTCAGATTTTATACATACGATGAGTACAATGACCCCTTAAAATAATGCTCATTAATTCAATTTTACTTTTCATCTTACATTTCCTTTTTTTATTGTTCAAACGAGTCAAAAATCTCCCCCACAAATAGACATAGCAACATGGCACCTGAATGCGAGGATCGACATAATTTAATCAAAGTTACTCGTGTGTATGAAGTACGTACATACCTACTACGTACGGGACTGTAGACTGGACCCAAAATGGACACAAAACTCTTTCCTGTGAACATTCGAAGTAAATCGGTGAATATAGGTTTCCATGTGAGCGAGCGAAAAATACGCAGATGAGGTTGGGACCTTAGCAACCGCGTAGCGACAAAAGCGGGCATCGGTGTAGTAAAATAAAAAAAAAATAAAAAAAAATCTTTAATTCAGATAAGCAGCATCCATATGAGTTAGTAAACAAAAACAAAAAGATAACTTATATCTATGTTAGTAAACTTATAATCTATTATTTTAAAACTAGGCTGTTGTTCAAAATGCATCTTTGCACAACATCACCTAGCAAAGGAGAATCGTACCTCCCCGCTATGGTCTTCAGGATGGAGTTGGAGCCCCCCCGCACTCTGCAGAGCAAAGAGGCAGATTTCGGTCTGACGATGGCGTGGAAGCCATCGACGTGTGCTTGTGCAAACATACCCGATGCACTGCAGAAACGGGGCAACCCCATCAACATCCTAAACCCATTATTATATTGGACCCGTAAGGCGCAGTGCAGTCCCAAACTTATTTTGTCTACTGCCCACTTTGAGAATAAATTATTATTTAGCGACTCTTTTTCACCTACTTAAAAAATACTCATCATCATCATCTGCCTAGCCTTTTCCCAACTATGTTGAGGTCGGCTTCCAGTCTAACCGGATGCAGCTGAATACCAGTATTTTACATGGAGCGACTGCCTATCTGACCTCCACAACCCAGTAACTGGGCATTACGATACCCCTTGGTAAGACTGGCTGTCAGATTTTCGGGCTTCTGACGACCCGTAACGACTGTCAAAGATGCACAAATGACAGCCGGGACCAACGGCTTAACGAGCTTTTCCGAGGCACGGAGGAGTCTCGGTATGTAAAGATGGTCACCCATCCACGGCCAACCCCAGTAAGCGTAGCTTAACCTGGTGGATCGACCTGTGCGGCTGTTAGTACTTAGCCACGAGCTCCTCCTTACTTAAAAAATACTATCTGGATGAAATTACAAATCGCCCCCTAGGCCTCTACACAATGCCCCATTTTTTTCTGGGTCTTATACTGCTTCCCTTTCGCCTGCAGTAGCCACAAGGGGGCGTTATCGTCCACTTTGGGAAAGACTGGTGTAGTGGGTTAGGCTAAGGCTAATCTCTACATAGTATAAAACAAAATCGCTCTCCGCCGTTTGTCCCTCTGTACGCTTAGATCTTTTAAACTACTCCATGGATTTGAATGCGATTTTCCTTAATACATAGAATGATCCAAGATAAAGGTTTATACTTAGTTTAGCTAGCTAGCTCTCGACCACGTGATAGTATCTACATTGTACCCGTGCGAAGCCGGCATGGCATGTCCTATAACCAAAAAATCAAAGACATGTGACAATTACCAACCCGCGCTGGAAGTGTGTTGTAGTCGCCTTCGACGCGTCCGCTATACCATACGACCCCACCTTATATGGACTGAATAAATTGTGCCCTTAATATCCTTAGATATTTCTACGCAATAATTTATTGATATTTGAGATATTCTTTGGCTGGAAGGATAAATGAGAAAGGCTTGTGGCTCTAATAGTACGGTCGGAACAGATATAGTCGCTATTTTAGGCATAATTTAAGATTATTGTGGGAGAGATTGTGTGTGTTGAGCTTGGAGCTTTAATATATTTTTCCATTATTAAATTGTTTTTCGTAAACCGTGTTCGGATATTACAATATTTGTTCCTCTCAGAGACTAAAACGGGAAAATTATAATAATAGAAACCAACGCCCGTGAAGTAGATTACGGCCCTCTCCCTCTCAAAGAGGCGCCTGACTCTAAACAGTGCGAACATTATAGGCTAATAATGAATATGTATTTTAGGAATGATTCGTCATAATATTCTTTGGGATGCAAGTAATGAGGTGCTAATATCAACACCGTTTTGTCACATTCGCCTACCCTAATTATTGTTGTTTGTCTGTTTCGGATGCTTCATCAACTGACACTGCTGATACAGTACATTAATAAACGCAGTACCATGTTTCAAATTACTCGACAATCGTTAGAGACACCATAATCACATATAATATATCATTTCACATGACATAACACGAAATGTAATCCCACTTAAGTTCAATTACATTAATTATAGGTGATAGTCGCCCAGCAACAGTGGCGCAACATGATAGTAGGTAATTATTGCAAACAATTGAAGGGAGTAGGTGACAATTAGTTGCCATGTCGGCGGGAGGCGGTCAGTGGCCCATTTGACGATTTGTCGCGCGACGGGAGACGCGACTCGAAGGCGGTACGTTGTTTACTTCAAGTAGACTTTACTTAAAGGAAGAATATCTTTCTAAGCTGGTGTTATAGCTAAGATCAACCTTTCTAAAAAAATGCGCTGAATACACGTCCAAACCCATGTCATTTAAATCCCCGTTTAATCTCGAGGTATTGTTTCAAATGCGCCATTTTGGAAATAAACGCGGGCGGATTTATTTCACGAGGTACTTGTTTTTGCTTACCTATATTTTGAAAGATCGGGTTGTTTAATTACAAAAAGGTGTTTGTAGTTGTATTTTTTTGCTTTTTGCAATAGTGTGTTATTTATTAACTATGAAACGTACACATAAAGCGAACACTTGCAATAAATCTTTTTGCGATTTGAAATCAATGTGTAATTAACTCTTCACACGTCGATTGCGCACCAGGTCTGCAGATAACAATAAAAAATCGATTGTGTCTCCTAATTGGATGTGTGACGGGTTTATAAGACCTTATAGTCTTGGTGAGGAGCTCGTGGCTAAGTAATAACAGCTGCACGGATCGATCCATCAGGTTAAGTTACGCTTGCCGGGGTTGGTCCTTGAATAGGTGACCATCTTTACATATCGAGACTCCTTCGTGCCTCGGAAAGCACGTTAAGCCGTTGGTCCCGCTGTCATTCGTGGATCTTCGACAGTCATTACGGTTACGGCCAGTCTTACCAAGAAGTATCGTATTACCCAGTTACTGAGGTTGGGTTGTGGAGGTCAGATAGGCAGTCGCTCCATGTAAATTACTGGTATTCAGCTGCATCCGGTTAGACTGGAAGCCGACCCCAACATAGTTGGGAAAAGGCTAGGCAGATTGATTGAGTCTTGGTAATAAGAATTTCTGCAAAATGTTTATTGCTAACAAAATCACAAGAACCAATAATCCCTTCGATTGCCGTCGTAAAAGGTCTCCGGGAAATCGGTTCATTTCCTTTTCTGCGATGGTTTAAGATCAAGAAAGAATTTCAATTTTTTTCTACAGTTTAATCAGAAAAAAGACCTACTGTACCTTTGGAAAACTAACTTTAAATTACACATTTAAACTAAAAAGATCAATAGTGAAATCAAAAGAATTCAAACTAAGCTGAAAATCCGCAATTTTAAATGTCAAAATTACATAAGACAGTCCCCAAAATGGCCGCCCTTCACCACTTTCTAAGCTTTCCTGTGTTTGCAGCTGGGGAGAAGAAGTGGCGCAACACAGCAGCACAGCTGTCTGTTAAGTTAAAACTTGATGCTATACAATAAATATTAAAGAAAGAAATTTTTGACATTACGAAACAAAAGAAGAATTATAAATATTGAATACAAAAAAATGTCGAGTTGTACGAAATTTTCAGTAAGTAAAACCATAACCAATTCATAAAAGTGTGCCCTGAAAATAATATTGGAATAATACATCTTAGTCTTTGCCCTAACTGAACATAGATGTATGAGACGTTTATTTATTTGCTTTCCAAGAATCGAAGCGGCAATAACCTAGGATTTTTGGCCCTAAAATATTTTATTTCTAAGCATAAAATCATATTTTATTTCTAATCCAGCACAGGCATATATCAAACAGCCAACCTGCGACCTCCATGTATCGAACAAACAAAAGTAGCTGAGTTTTCATAAACAAATAAAGATTTATAGATATATCTTCGATTTTAGCTTCTTACCTGTTATCCAGTTTTGTTACTCATTTGTCATCTAGGACGCACAGTCTGGCACGTAGGACATAAATAACGTCATATTCAACACAAAACACCTATTTATGAATATTTACGTAACGACTGACGGTCAGGGAAATATTTTATTATTTAGGTAGGCTAGGGTAGGTTAATAGCGCAACTTCAATTTGTGGCAAAAATAATAGAAGAAGACAAAAATACGTGCATACAAAAAAAATTCGTTAACTCGACTAGTTACGAAAATTAAAAACAAAATAGATCTTTATCTAATGGGAGGTTGCTTATAAGAGCTCTACAATTTATACGGTTATATTTATTGTCGTTGCGAGAGATTTTTTTTAAGCAGTATTTTCATCAAACGATATCTGTTTACTAGAAAATCAGTAGCAACGGCAACATAGTAGTTGTATATTGGAATTCTCAGAAATAAGTACCTATTGAATATATAGAGCCTACAATCCATCCGAAAATATGATAACGGGCAATTTCTTTGATGTCTGATTTATTTTCCAGACTTGGTATCAAAGGGCATTCCCATCGGACGGGAAGAGCCTCGTATCGGACGCAAACAGTCACCTATCATTCCAAGGCCCTTGTACGAAGCCTTTGATTTGACCCCGATATAAAATCGTTTTGCCAATCCGTCTATTTTTATCGATACTCGGAAAGATGTCTTTCTGATATTATTATTACTTATTGTAAATATAAATCTTAAATACAATATTACGATATAGAACCAAAAAACATAAAGGGAAGGAACATGGATTGGTTTTAGTCAGTAAGAGTCTGACACTCCCGTCCGCTCCACACAGCGCGGGGAGGATGATTTTCATGATTCCCACCCTCAAAATAAAAAACCGTATATCGTAATGTACATAATATAATAGAAAGTAGATCGCTCCAAGAATGGTTCTATGTGTAAAAATACTAATTCATAAAACATTACTTAGAATTACTTTGAGAAAGAAAAAATGCGTTTATTGGCATTATGGCAAAAAAAAAACACCGACGAAGTCAAAGAACTATGGTTATGGCTATGGATTACTGTTATCATTTTATTGCATACAATATTATAACTTGTCATTTAAAGATTATTGAAATCTATTTAATTATTTTACACAAAACAAACACATTCATTCATTTTCCTCATTGTTGTTGTGTCTTATTATTATCAACAACTCCTATGTGATAATAATAGGTGAATAGGCTCGCCCCCTCTTACATGAAATTAAACTTATCTTGCGAAATGCCCACCCTTTCGAAGAAAACAGGTATGATGTTATGATTTTATGTAATTATTCATAAAGGTAATAAGTAGGTACTTAGCACCTATTGGCAACGAGGAAAATGTATGATTATGCACTTATTCATGGTGAATCATGGCCGATCGGTATATTTGATTTACATCGAGTATGGAGCTTCACTATCTGATAGCTTGTACGTGATGCGATTGTGATAATAATATTATTATTATCTATGGTACAAGGTTCCCAAAAGCGTTTCCAGTTAATTTTGCATAGGTTCATTATTATTTTTTTTCATTTTCTGTGCAAATAGTAGGTACAGACGCCAGCAAGCTATACCAAACGGTAAAATTTTCCCAACTGAAAATAAACCTCATGCTTTTGTAATAAAGTTGAAAAACTCTCAAAGAAATTTGGCAAATTGGGGTAACCTGATTTGATAATAATATTATTATTATCTATGGTACAAGGTTCCCAAAAGCGTTTTCAGCTAATTTTGCATAGGTTCATTATTTTTTTTTTTCATTTTCTGTGCAAATAGTAGGTACAGTCGCCAGCAAGCTATACCAAACTGTAAAATTTTCCCAACTGAAAATAAACCTCATGCTTTTGTAATAAAGTTGAAAAACCCTCAAAGAAATTTGGCAAATTGGGGTAACCTGATTTGATAATAATATTATTATTATCTATGGTACAAGGTTCCCAGAAGCGTTTCCAGTTAATTTTGCATAGGTTCATCAATTTTTTTTTCATTTTCTGTGCAAATAGTAGGTACAGACGCCAGCAAGCTATACCAAACTGTCAAATTTTCCCAACTGAAAATAAACCTCATGCTTTTGTAATACAGTTGAAAACAAAAATTAACAGTATTAGCTTACCGGCGTTCCTTTCCTCTGTCCACAGCACTGAAAAGTTGACCGGGAAAATTTTAGCACCTTCCCTGGTTGATTCTGAAGTGCCGTGTTTGACCGACGCTGTGAACGCTTGGAAAATGGCTTGCCCAAACACTGATCGGCCCGTGAACCCATCTTCCCAGAGGCAGTGGGATGAGCCGCTCTGCAGGTTGGTACGGAATAATCTTATTAATACGTCCACCAATACTGCTGAGCGTGCCCGCCTGCTGGCTGTGGGTGAGTGGGAGTCGGGCCTCGGGCTTCAGGCACTACCGTCACCCAACATAGGTACCATGCTGTGTGACACCACCTTCCGGGTCGCTACCTGTCTGCGTCTAGGCGCTTCTTGCGTGGCTCCGCATCGCTGCCAATGCGGTGAAGATGTCGACTGCCTCGGACACCATGGCCTATCCTGCAGTAAGAGTGCAGGCCGGTTAGCACGGCACGCCAGCATCAATGACATCATCCGTCGTGCTCTTGTCACCGCCGAGGTGCCAGCTGTTTTAGAACCTAAGGGCTTGGCACGCGACGATGGGAAGAGACCAGACGGAATGACACTGATGCCTTGGAAGGTGGGTAGGCCTTTGGTGTGGGACGCAACGTGTGTCGACACCCTTGCGCCATCCCACCTTTCTAGTACGGCGGGCTGTGCTGGTGCAGCCGCTGCAGGTGCAGAAAACCTCAAACGGCGCAAATACTCCAACCTTATTGGGACTTACATGTTCGAGCCATTTGGGGTTGAAACACTAGGGCCATGGGGTCCGAGTGCACACTACGTTTTCCGAGACATCGCCAAGCGGTTGATCGACTCTTCATGCGACCAGAGGGCTGGCCTATTTTTTGGTCAAAGAATCAGCATTGCCATACAACGCGGCAATGCTGCCAGCCTTTTGGGAACTTTTCCTGTTGACAGCGATGTGGAAGAACTTTTTGATGCTCGTTGATTATATACTTATTATTTCTGTATATATTACTATGAATATTTAGCTTTTAAATGTAAATACACAGAATAAATATATTGTTGAAAACTATCAAAGAAATTTGGCAAATTAGGGTCACCTGATGTGCTGGCCTCTCTACATTATAAGAGAAGGGTGCCAGTTCATCATTACTTAATTAACGCATCACTTTAAAACACGCGTGTATAATAAGCTCAATTATTATGAACCTAAGTGCGTAGCCGTCAGAGTCACTTTACAAGCCAGTGTGTTTTTTGTGTATTTGTTACACTTTCACGACTTAGGCGCAAAACACACGGCGGGGCGGGCCGGGCCGGGCCTTTGCACTATTGTGCATAAAGCAATAGGAAGCTTGAATATAAAGAACGTTGACCACTTTTGACTAGGCATCATAGCCACTCAGATGACACCATTTAAGCCACAAATCGCTATTAGCAAAAAAACTTCGGAAGTCGATGTCTTTGGTTTTGTATTTTCATTTTTTCTTCTGTACCAAATTCCGAAATTAAAGTTATTTTTCGCTTTTCAGAGTTTATTTTGAAAGTCGGTTGTTTTTTAAAGTTAAGTAGGTATAGGTAAGGTAAGTTAAGTTTTTTAAAAAGCCTACCATTTATGCTTGCCGCATAAGCCTGCAAACATCAAACTCTCAAACTAAAAGTATTTATTTCAAATAAACCAATTACAGGCACTTTGAATCGTCAAGGGGTCGGTCAGTTAGAGAGATGAAGCTAGTTGCTCATTCCAAAGCAGTAGGTACCTATGGAGAAGACCGGGCAAGAAACTCCATGGACACTCATCATACTGTACTGCACATCAATATGCTGTATATATACCTACTATTCAAAAAGTTTCGTTGGAAAGGTACAGACAGCACATTCAAGCTATCCCTAACTGTCAAATTTTCTCAATTAAAAATGAACCTTATGTCTTTGCAATAAAGTTGAAATACTATCAAAGAAATTTGACAGATTGTGGTAACTTGATGTGCTGGCCTCTGTACATTCTCTCCATCCAATCAGACACACAAAGTTGTGAAACAATTTCCATTACAGCTAATCACTCCCCACAAAGCTCTCTGGACAAGGAAAGTACCTGAAGTTTTCAACATAAAGTAATAACTAGATTCGCACATGTGTGAGCGCATTATGCGCAATTTTTCAATAGAATTTTATTAGTCTCATATTCCCACTTACTCACTCGCGGACCATTAAATTCAAATATATTGTAATCCATTTCGTATCAATTTATCGTGCGTTGTCAATTTATTGACCAATTTTCTTCGATATTTCGTTGCGAATAGAATCATGTGTTATACAGAGTTGATATGACAGAGGGGCATTAAATTACACTACGTATTCTATACGTGTTTAGTATTAACTCGGTACGGTATAAAAATAAAAAGCACAAAAAATGCGGTTTTTATTTTTTCAAACACACTAAATAGCTTACAAATCAGAGTAAAACGCAACCACCCTTTGTAAATAAAAACTGACCTTGTAACAAAGCGGCACCGACGCGCGCGCGCCGCAGCATCGTGTTCAAACGGGGCAAAAACTTAAAAAAACATTTGCGACTAAACTACTGCTCCTATTTAATTGATTTTTGGTACAGAGCTTGAAAATGGTCCCTAGTATAAGCTGTTTAAAGGAAAGCCCCTCTGTCGTATCAACTCTGTATGTTCAAATGCCTGTTTATACGACGAAAATGAATTGTAGTATCGTATTGATAGTTAACGCGTGTTTTAAACGACTTCCAAAAATGAGGAGGTTCTAAATTCGTATGTATATTTTTAAATGTGAGTTCTAATTTTAAAAATTCTCTTTCATTTGTAGTCTCATATACGTTATTAACTTTACTTGGGTAGTTATTGAGTTAGCTTCGATAACACGTAGGTCCGTCGCGTCAGCTACTCTTCAACAGTAATTTTTATAACATAATTACTGTGGGTAATGTGGGTGTACTACAAGTCCAATCTACCTAACCCTTCTAATAAAACAGACGTGATATTGTATTTGTGTATTAATATTAATTTTTTGTTTGTTTGTTACGCTTCCACTAAAACGGCTGAACGGATTTGAATGAAATTTGGCACATGTGCAGACCATGGCCATTTTGTTTATTTTTTTTTGAGGGTGGGAAATCATCAACTGTCTCCTCGCGCACTGTGTAGAGTAGAAGGGACTGTCAGACTCTTGCTGACTAAAACCCATCCATGTTCCTTTCTTAGCTCTTTATGTTCAGGGGTAGCGGTAACCCCTTCCGACACTCCAATCAGGACATAATACTTGATATCCTTATATTCTCACGGTATCGAGACTTCTGCGGGTATAACCGCGAGGCGCCGCTAAGGTCATAAACGCACGTCGTATAAAAATGTGTAAACATGGCTTTAAAAGATGTGGTTGTTCGTTTTACTTTCATGTGCTCACGCTTTTATCACGTTAAATGGATCATGTCAGCTAACGACGTCGCAATATGCATATAGCTACCGTATTATGGCAACTTTTGATGTTAGCGTGTACCTATGTATTTTGATTGTCAGTGTATTCATCGTTGGTGTCTTAACTTTAATGCATACAATTTACGCATGCGTAGATTTTTCTCTCTCAGTCGTTATGGTCCAGATTGAGCCCAGAGTTTTGGACTAAAATTCGTTTCGAGTTTTGGTCGTAAACCAGAGGAGCGTGGCAAGTTAATAACAGCCGCATGGATTGATCCTTTATTACTGAAAATATTGTTGCAAAATATTGGTTATTAGTCAAGTTGGTTCTAGCCAGTGCTCAATTTTACAGAAGAACTTCACTCAACACTCAAGCATTGCTTGAGTCTCGATTATTTAATCAAGCAATGCTTGAGTGTTAGTTGTTGTGCTTGTGTGTTGGTTAAAACTAGTTTTAAGTAATTCTTGGGTCTTGTGTGAGGACTGATCGCAATCAACAAATCTATATCGCGTTCAACAGCTTTTTTATCTAAGAATTAGAACAGTGCCAGCTCTTGAACACAGTTTAGTTGTGTTAATCGGGTTCAGTTTCGTTGGCGAAATCCACCCTTAGTATATTTGCAACACCAAGGGATTTGTCGATGATGTTTCATTAAACTTCACCTGCCAAGCACGGTCGTTATGCATTTGTTTTGTTTTAACTATACTACCCCGCCTCCATTTCTTCATTGTCCATTTATATGGAACGCAACATCAGAAAACAAAAGAACAATGACCCGTAGCTCGGAATCTTGCCCTGTTTTCGATATGAGCTTCTTCTAAGGGGATTAGTATCACATTCATCTGTATTAAGAAGGATTCAATATTATAATCTCACCATTTCTCACAATTATTGTTTGAACAACATTATTAAATCATTATTGAAAAATCACCAGCGAAAATGTAGGCTACAGGATTACTCTCAATTTCCAATTGAAAAAATCTTTATGGTGATTTAATATTAGAATTTCGGGCTTAGTATTCAAATGATCAAATCAAAGCATTCAATTTATAAGTGGCACGTTTTCTGGTCCATTTATTTCCTTTTTCATCAGATTCTTTACGAACAGGCTATAAAAATGTTCAGTGTAGATACTCTTTAAATCGCAACACAGCGGCAATTCCAAATTCTGTGGCATCGAGATTGTCCGAAAGGGTTACCGCTACTCCGAAACATAAAGGGGTAAGAAAGGATCATGGATGGGTTTTAGTCAGTAAGAGTCTGACACTCCCTTCCGCCTACACAGTGCGGGACTCCAAATGACGCCTCATTTAGTGATTTCCCACCCTCAAAAAAAAAGTGGTGATATTCTGTAACAATCTCACCTTGAAAACTTAGGTGAAGTGAGCTTGAAGTGAACTCTGTCAATAGAGTCGAGTGCATCAGATAGAACAACACGCTCACTTCATCAAGTTTTCACGATGAATGTATTACAGAACAGAAAGAAAGAGAAAGAAAACATTTCTTTGCATAATCAAAACACACATTTCTAAAAAGAAACTTAAAGACTTTAAATACACCCGTGCAAAACAGCTAAAAAACGTCGTATTCAGAAACATTAAAACCATTGACAATTAGTATCTCGGCCATAGACAATGGATGGACCACAGACAAAATACACACATAGCATACATAGTTTTTAAGCCGTACTGATATTTTTATAATTTTTATGATTTTATATGTTTTTATTTTTATATGGAATTGAGTTTTAGCAATAATTTCTGTGTTTGTGTTTGTATTTATCTGTCGTTATTTTATATGGGTCTCGGACCTGAAATAAATGATTATTATTATTATTATTATTAAATCAACTTATTGCAAAAGAACATAAACATGACAACAAACACTAGAATAAAAATCTAAATGTTATTTTTTATATTATAACATAAAATGCACGAGAAACAAAAATGCCGGTTGCATGGTGATAACTTAAGTACTACTTATTCTTAACAAATAACACCGACAGAATGCTATGCTTCTGACAACTACGAATAGTGGAATTACAGCTGCAAACGACGGTTTTCACAAGAATCTAGACTACTTACCTACTACTAAAGCATTATAAGATATTCATATATCCTCAAATGCAAAGTGAAGCATGCAAGTTACAGCGTGTAATTTTCACTTAGGACGTGCAAGCAAAGTTTAATGTATTTACGGAATGTTTCAGTGCATAACATTCCTCGTATAATGTAGTAGAGACTAAGAGACATCAAGTTCATCATCCCAATCTGTCACATTTCATTGATAGTTTTTCAACTTTATTACAAAAGCGTAAGGGTCATTTTCAATTGGAAATAATTGACAGTGAGGGATAGCTTGATGTGCTGGTCGTACATAATTTATATAAAACCGTGGAAAAAAATATGTATTAATGAAAATGATTTCACTTTAACATTTTTGGAGTTTTTTTTTAATCATTTTTTATCGTCTGTTTTTGACTACTGTGACCTTTTGATTAGACGCATTACTTAAACCTCTAAGTACAGTATTTTTTATTGATTTCTTAAAATAGTACTCCTTGACGCAAGTACAAAATAAATTAAACAATCGATTTAAGGAAGATAACTTAGCGATCAGTCAAAGTTCGCACGGATAGCCTTTAATCACTCTATCTATTGATGAAAACCGCATAAAAATCCATTGAGTAGTTTAAAAGATCTAAGCGTACAGAGGGATAGACGGCTTTTTTTTTTGTTTTTTTAAGGCTGGGAAATCATCCAATGACTGCTCCCGCTCTGGGTGGAGCGGAAGGGAGTGTCTAAAACCTTACTGACTAAAACCCATCCATGTTCCTTCCGTAGCCCTTTATGTTCCGGGGTAGCGGTAACCCTTTCGGACAATCCCGGAGCGACTTCGATTTATACTACGTAGAGATGGAACATGCTACAACAAATTCAATCAACCCCAAGTCATTTCCCTCCACTATAACCTCGTTATATACCAACATACGTTGACAAACAATTTACTTTGCTCGCAGCGCCCTCTGTCACACAATACTAGCTTTATAGAACCTGTTACCGCTTCAATTAATGATAAAAGCCCTATATTGAAGGGCTACAAATGGCCGTGTCCACACCCGCTGGAAAAGGCTTTAAAAGTCTGAAAACAATATGACCAATAAAGGTAAAAATATCTGTTGAAAAGTTGCGGTCAGTTTTGATGGAAAGCTGGTATTATGTATACCTAGGTATATACAATCATATTATAAACTAGCTGCTGCCCGTGACTTCGCCTACGCAATCCCTATATTTTTTTCTAATATAAAAGTAGCTTAAGTTACTCCTTATAACATTGGCTACCGGTCAGTGTAAGTCCCGTCAAAATCGGTCAAGCGGTTTGTGAGATTAGCAGGAACAAACAGACAGGCATTCTTCTTCATCATTGTCCTAGTGGTCCAATTCTACTTAGTGTTCAAATTGGCGAAAATCAAAACTCTACTTTTTGTCTTAATCAATGGACCGAATTCGTTATTTTTTTTTGTATCTCGTGAGCAAAGCCGATGACAAGTACCTATGTGGTTTTAACTATCGCATATACATATGTGGTCTCCATATTGGATATTACATTAATTTTGAATTAATGTATACAACATTTTCCCTACTTGACAACCTTTATACCTTTATAAGTAAAACTATCGAGTATTACTTATAAAGGTTGATGGGTTGGACCCCTGGGATGAGTTGAATCAACTAAGTTAATAGTGATTTAGGGATTATGTTAAGAGGATAGACCGTTCGTCTCCGGAGTGCTATTAAAAACAAATGACGATCACCAATCAGCCGCCACGGGCCGGCAACGCTTTTTCATACAATAAAGTGCGGTGCGACCGCATGTAATGTGCTAACCTTTTGTATACCTTTAGAGTGTCATATTCGCATTTAGCGAAAAAACCCTCCCTTTAACCCATTAGATCTTCAGCTATTAGAATCCGTTTGCTTATACGAGCTCAACGAGTTATTCGGTTGTATTTATTGTCGTTTCGAGAGAATTTTTCTTATGAACCTGTGGGTTACATACGACATTTGAGGGGTTAAATAAAAATTTAAAAAATAATTGTTTTCTATTTAGAGGTAACATTATTTGTATCTCCTGATTTAATGACAATTGACCCTATATCGACGAAGATTGTAAATAGATTGCATTTCGTGTAACGCTAAACAATTGTCATCATCTGCCTAGCCTTTTCTCAACTATGTTGGGGTCGGCTTCCAGTCTAACCGGATGCAGCTGAATACCAGTATTTTACATGGAGCGACTATCTGACCTCCACAACCCAGTAACTGGGAAATACGATACCCCTTGGTAATACTGTCTGTCAGATTTTCGGGCTTCTGACGACCCGTAACGACTGTCAAAGATGCACAAATGACTGCCGGGACCAACGGCTTAACGTGCTTTCCGAGGCACGGAGGAGTCTCGGTATGTAAAGATGGTCACCCATCCACGACCAACCCCGGCAAGCGTAGCTTAACCCGGTGGATCGACCTGTGCGGCTATTAGTACTTAGCCACGAGCTAAACAATTGTGTAGAGAAATTATCCAAAAAATAATTACTGATGGCATGCATGTAAACGAGGGATCTATAAAAACACAATCCACATAAACGTGTAGAAATTTCAAGAAAGAATTTGTCCAGGGCTGGATATTATTAAAAGGCCGAGTAATATTAAAGATACAAACACACACATTCTCGGTATCATTGGCTCCAGAAAAGATTTTGATGTTGATTTTTATTTAAGTCTATTTTGTGAGATATGGAATGTTTTCGGTCACAACCGCAGAAATTACTTAGTATTTAACTTTTTTGGCGATTAATATTATAAAATACAAATTGTGGAGTGGAAGGGAGTGTCACGACTCTTACTGACTAAAACTCGTCCACGTTTCTTCCTTAGCCCTTTGTGTTCCGAGGTAGCGGTAACCTTTTTGGACAATCCCGCTAACATGCCCTTGGCTGGTTTATTTAAATTTAGACTAGATTTATCTAGCATCCAAAAGTATTCTTAAAATCTTTGTAAAGTTAACATTATACACCTCTTACAAAAGGTTTAGGTTCTCCACAATTTTATGAGAATAAAAATACTGAAAAGAGCTTACATAACTTTAATTTCGTAAGTCTTTGTCTTTGGTTTTGAATTTTTGTTTTTGGCCACTGACTTTCGGAATTAAAGTAATTTTTCATTTTAAAGTTTTTTTTTGTGTCGGTTCCTTTTTTGTATATGTTTTTATTTTTCGCATTTGTGTTGTGGTACTCCACACAAATACGAATATTACTATTTTCGTGTGGTTTGTGACTAACCTGGTGTCAGAGTTTTTCTTTTTAAGCTGTCTATGGGCATAACTTAAGTTCACATGCTGTTGAAAAATATCTCTCAAGCATGCGGGTTTCCTCACGATGTTTTTGCTTCACCGTTCGTTCTAAATAACAATGACAATAAGCTAGTATATCCAAATACAGAAACTAAGTGGGAACAAACATATCATTAAAGCGAACTCAAAAACTCCCCCGGCAAAGCTAATCAAATTTATAATTCTATGACCACCGCGCAAAGTTCCTGCAATATCGGTAAACAATTGACGAACATATCGATAAACAAAAACAAAACACAAATAGGTACAGACGTACATAGAACCTCTTTTTTGAAATCGGCTAAAACGCACGGCCAAAAGACTAAGTTATAATGTAATAATATTATATCCTTGGTCATTTCACACAACGCCATTTAGTCCCAAGCCAAGCAACCTAATGCTTGTGTTATGGTAACGAGATGGCTGATAAACTACTTATACACATTTTTTTTGTAGATACATACATATTATACATAGAAAAACACCCAGACCCGGCACAAATACCTGCAGGTCGTACAAATATTTGTTCCGTGCGGGAATCGAACCTGCGACATGCTGCGCAGCAGTCAATCGCTCAACCACTGCGCCAACCGTGTCGTCCAAGTTAGTGGAAAAGTCCAGCGTTGTCATGTGGAGCGGGGTCAACGACCTGAGTGAACAGTGCTCTTATGTTTGTCTAGTGGATTATGTTGCTTTAGTGTTTAATCTGTTTTATAGTACGAGGTTTAAAGGCAAAATAATGTTTTTCTAAGTATCAAATGATATTAACATAGCATTGCTTCTGTATCCCCGAAGGGTAAGGAATTAATTATAGTACATCCATATTTAGCCAGTTATGTTTAAGTTCCATGAATGAATGAATGAATGATATGGTATTATTTATATAAGGTGTTAAAAAATTAACTCTAACATTTACGTGGGAGCATTGTAGATACCTACTCATCGTTACGAACAACTTTTACTATAGGATAAACCCTGAAATCGCCAAAAAAAAGAACAGTTCCATACATTTGTGCATACGTAACTCAATAAAATGTATGGAGCACAATGCTCCCCGAAATTCTTAGAGTAAATTTTTAACACCTTATATATTTGCAAGAATATAGGAGTCTTTTTTTTTGCGAAGGAAATCATCAAATGACTGCTCCCGCTATGGGTGGACCGGAAGGGAGTGACAATCCCGCTTACAATATAGGTACCTAACATAAGTTCTTAAGGTATAATATAGGCGAGCCTATTGCCATTTACAGGGCCCAAATTCGTACACCGCTCTTCAGAATGGTTTAAAAAAAAAACAATATCAGTGTGTCCAACCTGGGAATTGAACCCAGGACCACATAGCCAGTAGGAGCGCTAAGCATTAAATATATAATAAAAAGGGTTTACGTGAAAACGTGTGCTAAGTACCTATGTCTTTCCGGTTTTTTGCTGAAGCAAATATTAACCCTCTTTAATCGAGTAGTAACCGTACCTAAATAAATTACTCTTTGAAATATTTCCCTGAGGATATTTCTTCCTAAAAGGTATGGTCACTAAGGTATATTGTGTGTGTGCTTAATTTATATATAATTTTAATGATTGCATTTTAAGGGGTAATTGTACTCATCATTATAAACAACTTTCACTATGGGAACAAAACTGAAATCGCAAAAAACAATCAGCTGTTCCATTCATTATGCTCGCATAAATCGTCTAAATATAGGGAACAGCTAATTTTTTTTCGCGATTTCAGATTTGTTTCCATAGTGACAGATCGGGGTAACTTGATGTGCTGTCTGTACATGTTAAGGTAGGTAAACAGTCGCTAGTCACTGATCATCAAGTCATAACTTTTGCTCAAATATTGCAGTGTTTAACAAAGTCTATTCACTTATGTATCCAGTAGCTAATACAATCTTATTATTTCTAAAACAGGATATCCAAAAGTACAATTTAAAAAAGTCGTTTATAAAGGCTAAGAATCGGCACTTTTCCGACGACATAATTACCTAAATGCGAGGCGTTTTGAGGGACTGTCTTAAGTTCCTCAAAACGCCCAGCTTTCACCTCACACCAACACCCAACAATGTCGCAACTTCGAGTCATTTACAAAGTCTCATGTAGTTAAGATCATTAAACTATAGCCACTAATGACAACGGTCGTTACCTCAGACCATAAAACTATGTTTAAAACTTTAAGGGGAATACACTAAGGAAGCCTGAGATTTTTTAACAATTTTAGGTCCGTGTCTGGTTTTATGTTAGCAAATACGTATTTATAGAATTTTATATGACACAAAATTATAAAGGCGTTTTTGTGTTTGTATGTTTGTCCGTGCTTCACGCTCAAACGACTGAGCGGATCTGAATGAAATTTGGCACAGATGTAGTTTATAATAATAATAAATAATAAAAACTTTATTTCAGACCGGAGTCCATATGGGTTAGTAGTGACACTTAACAGCTATGTTAGTACGATTTTTACAGACAGTTCTTATTAATCTAATTTAATTTAATCTAAATAATTAAAAAAAATAAAAAAAAATAATAATGTAATGTGTGTGTGTTGTGTGTGCGTGTGTGCGTGTGTGTGTGTGTGTAATGTTAATTCTTAATTTTCATCTTTTTTTCTTCATGACCAGAATTAACACAGGATACTTTTTATCCCAGTATCTCGCAGGCGCAACCACTGGCAGCAGCTAGCTAATAATAATTAATGCAACTATCTAATTTAGAATGAGGCTCAAATGTCACGATTTCACGATTGATTAGAGATATTTGAACGAAGACAGTTAAATTTATAATTTTAATGATTATAATTCTGTTAATAAATATTCGTTATTGTCAGGATTTATATTCTGATCAACGTGCAACCTAATACTTTCCAGCAGCAAAAAACGAAAGAAATATTTTATTTGGCGAGTAACCCTGCCGGCTTCGCCTTAAGAGACCGTCAGACGGCCATATCATGACACAAGCTGAGTGGTGAGGAGCTGACGTCACTCTAATCTATCTTAATGTTGCTTGGGAGGTAGGTTATTTTTAAGCGATAAGTAAGGTAAGGTGCTATTTACGTGGCGTTTAAATATAAAAACGTCCTATGCAGGAATTTTATCTAGGATATATTTAGACTTAAGATTTCCTGAAAATTAAACCTGGTTTTGCTTGAAAATAGGTATGCAGTATATTTTGGACAGTTTTCTATGGGACTGTCCCTTCTGAACAAAGCTTGAGCATTGATTTCTACTTGCTCCCGACACTCCCGACAACTGACAGTTGACAGATTGACAGTTGTCCAGCAGTGAAAGGAATAACGCTTAGCCATGCACCTGTCAGATTTAACATAATGTGTTAATTAATTGATTCTATCAACAAAACCTTTATGACCTCAATTTGTAGAGAATGTTCCAATCGTCAATGCCTATAATCCCATAATCCACCACAAGGAGATAACAATGTCGTCCACTCAAGCACAAAACACTAGTAGGTCTTCTGTTTCACTTAAAATGTACCCAAAAAGAAATCAAATATCTCTAACAACTAAATAAGAGACCAATCGCTAATGCTTTCTTTACACTTCGTAGAAGTCACGTAGACCCGCTACGAGATCCGTAGCATATCACGTAGCAAAAGCTACGAATTCTTTCATGTTTCATTTTAAGCGTAGATACACAATGGGTTGCCATAATATTGATTTATAGTTCTCTGTGGAGGATGAAGTAGAAATGTAGGGTTGTAAAGTTACAGTATGATAAAGGTATTGAATTCCAAGGTTGTAAGTGGCTAGATTTATAAAGAGTGAAGATTCTCGCTACACGATTATATTGTCAAATGCTTGCACTGAGTGAACAGGTCCACTTTAATCCGTCTGGTTGTTTCGTCGAAAGGCCTTTTCAGATACCTATCTCACGTCCTCAGATTCTGATCTGACCGTGATTATGATAAAGGTGGGTTTTAAAAGAAACCACTGAATTTTCGGTCTTTCCTTGTTTGTAATAAGGTTTTTACAAACACTAAGTAGGTAGTTGCAGAAATAAAATCATTTATCATTTTAGCGCATCTCGGGTAGATACTGACAAAAAGCTGGAAAGATATGATAAAATATATAAATATGGAAGGTTGAAAAAAATAATCATATTTTTACATCACTTTTCTTCTTCCATACAAAAGAAATAATATTTTATGTATAGTTGTAATAACGCGTGTGGTTCTAGGTTTTCTTTTATTCCCACACATTATAAACACGATAAAAACCATTTTGGTTTTTCCACAGGCCCATAAAACTACGAATTACAGTGGATATGAAGGAGCAAAAATTATGAGGAAGAAGGTTCACCTTCATAGCACATAATATATCATTAATTGTTGTATAACCTAAAAATTATGATCTTAATCAATGTTTTATTTTTCGATAATTAAAGATTGCACTATCGTATTAATGATATGTCTTTAGCGATTATGAGTGTAATAAGTAATAATTAACCTTACCTTATCTTAAGAACATAAATAACCTAACTATCAGTACATAGTATAAAACAAAGTCGCTTTCTCTGTCCCTATATCCCTATGAATGCTTAAATCTTTAAAACTACGCAACGGATTTTGATGCGGTTTTAATAGACAGAGTGATTCAAGAGGAAGGTTTATGTGTATAATTTGTCGACATATTTTGCGGGCGAAGCCGCGGGCGGAAGCTAGTTCATTATAAACCTAATCATTTTGTATATCTAAGCCGTTTTACTGTACATGCGGTGTAAACCTATAAGTGATTGTTGCACTTACAAATGTATATCTGGTTATCTGAATGTAATTGTTATGTGTAAACAATTGTTGGTTAACCTAACCTAAATAAATAATAGAGGTTCTTTTTTCTCGAATGCAAGAAATTAGTTCACTTTTCTTTCTTTTTAGGGTTCCGTACCCAAGGGTTAAACGGGACCCTATTACTAAGACTTCTTTGTCCCTCCGTCTGTCTGTCCGTCTGTCACCAGGCTGTATCTCATGAACCGTGATAGTTAGACAGTTGAAATTTTCTCAGATGATGTATTTCTGTTTTTCAAACAACAGACATTCGCGCGCGAGTCTGAGTCGCAATTCACTGGTTTCTTATTATATACTCAACTGCAATGTATATATTTATATTATACATACATAATATATTTTACGCGTGAAAATGTTTTCGATCATTCTATAAAGTTAACCTTCTGTCTTCTTATTTTGTATTGAAAATCTGAAATGAAATAATGTAGACAAGCACTTTACGATATGAGGCTACGACCTTATAAGACACAACACAACAAAAGAAGTCAGTTGATCTATACATTTTTGGTCACGTGACTCGTCGAAATGTAGTGAAAAAAATCGGATCAGATTTCGGAGTTGGTGGTTGGATTTCGGTAGGATCAGTGGTAGAACTCGTGTCTTCATGTGACTTGGTTGTTGTTGTTTTAATCAACTAAATACTTTTATTCTGGAATGACGTTCCTTAACGCTGCTTGCAGTAGGAGTTTCTGGTAGAAATCGTCACGTAAGGTACAGCTTGTTATACCCTTTTCATACGACTTTCTCTCTCTTTCATTCTCTCTGTTTCATTCTCTCTCTCTCTCTCTCTGTGTCTTCGTATTGTATATGTATACGTGTGCGTGTGCTTTGCGCGACGTCGACAAATGCGCTCTCGCCGGCGGTAAACCGATTCATATACAATATATCTTATAACACGTAGCTATTTCGAACCGCACTCGCCACAATCCGTCAGGACGCTGCTTCTAGAATGTTGTGATAAGTGTTTCTCACTTCGCTTTTCTTCGTCTTCGCGTCTGTCAACTGAAAAAGGGATTCTTTCTAATGCAACTTACAAAACTTCTTCGTCCCGAACCCTAGTGTTTTAATACATAATTTTGTGTGTTTGTTAAAATGTCTTCTAGTTACACCGGACTTACAATTGTACGGTTATTCGTCCTCGTCAACAGTGGATGACTTATTCAGACTCTATAACTATGACATTTAGAAAGAAACAAAGAAAGGAAAAATATTTATTCTGCACAAACAAAACGCATATTTCTAAAAGGAAACTAACGCCTCTATTTCACTTCTAACGCATCACCTTTGTTTAGTAAGATTTATACAAAACGAATTTACTCAAATCAAGTCAAGCACATTCCATTACATTTTAAGTAAATTACATTCTCATTAACAAAAGAGTGTTAGGCGAACAATTTTGTAAGTGGGATTGTCCGAAAGGGTTACCGCTACCCCGGAACATAAAGGGCTAAGGAAGGAACATGGATGGGTTTTAGTCAGTAAGAGTCTGACACTATCTTCTGCCCCACCCAAAGCGGGAGGGGCTATTTAATGATTTCCCAGTCTCAAAAAAATAGTTAAAAAAAACTAAAAAACACGCTTTTTATAGAAAACCGAACTAAAAATAGAAAATAGATTTTACTTTTTTAAAAGCGTGGGGTGCTTTTTAAGATAATATTCACCACCACCATGCACCCCACGCTTTTTAAAAAGTAAAATCTATTTTCTATTTTTAGTTCGGTTTTCTATAAAAAGCGTGTTTTTTAGTTTTTTTAAACTATTTTTTATTTCCTACTTTTTAGTTCAAATTAATGTATTGTCATCGGTCCTCGATAAATCTACAAAGTTTGAACGAAATCTGGCCGTTTAAAGTGGGTCAAAATCGCTTCCAAATGACTCGGTTACAAACATACATACAAGTGCAGCTAATATAAAGCGTGTAAACATAAGGATAATGGGAAACTATTATCAAATTATTGCATTGTCATCGGTCCTTGAGACGTGTGCAAAGTTTCAAGTTGATCAGACTTTTAGAAACCGGTGAAAATTAAGCTCAAAGATTCCGTTACATACATACATAGATACAACCTGAGCTAATAAAAGCGTGTTAAAAAAGGGTAACAAGTTTCAACATTCACGGGATCCAAATTAGTTGAGTCATTCAAATATGAGACTTATTCGAACCATGTATAATAGCCATAACAAAACAGCGTACGTTCAACACCTCATACAAATAATTGTTACATTTAGCGACGAGAGCAAATGCTCTCCATGAGTGTACACGATCAAACATTTCTAATGGCTTTCAATGACGTCACGGTGTACTTCGCTCGTGAGTACTGGCATTAGGGATATTGTCTTTACTCTTTGTTGAACACACTGGTCAATATTGACAAGGGTTAGCAGATTATGGGTAATGTCTTGCACCTATTATGTCATAGGTTACTGGAAAAAGTAGGCCACCTGTCTATTGGTCATAGCATAACATAAACATAATCAACCTATAATGTTCCCAATGCTGGGAGACAGGCCACAGAGAGGGAGTGGGCCATAATCCACAGCGCAAGCCCAGTGTGGTTGGTGGATGTCACATGTTTTTAAATTTTCTGCCTTAGCCAGTCCATTTAAGCCCGGCATTGCCGGCCATTTTTAGGCGAATATTGAATTTTCATACTTGTAACTTGTATTTCTATGTGTCGCCTATAAAAACCTTGCCATGCCGTGCCGCTAAAGGACGTCGGGCCTTATCATTGAAATTTCAACTTAAATAAAATACAATTAAGTTTTATTTTTATTACTTACGAATTTACCTTATGGACTTGATATCAGAAACGCATTTGGGATTGAAATATTTTATGAGTAGTGCTTTTTCGTTCCATATATGGCTCATTTGTCATCATTTATATCTATTAATACTCAATACTTTTCTTAGAAAGGTGGTCGCGATATATTGTCTTTAACAAGAAGTCATTTGACGGCATCCGGAAAAATCACTAAGCGAAATGCTGTAACTGGGTAGCGCCGTTTTTGATTAATGAATGCTTTGCCTCATTGGTCTAGTGGTCGCTAGCGCTACTTCCGAGCATAAAGTCCTGGATTCGATTCCCAGGATGGGTAAAGCCTTATTGGGATTTTTCTTAAGGAATTTTACAGTAGCAGCCCAAAGCCTGGTTTATGCTCGGTTGATGGCAATAGGCTGACGTCTTATAAGACTTTGAAAAGCCGTTTTGTGTGAACGTATATTTTATCTTGTTATTCTGTTTTTGTATTATTTCTGTGCCGCAAATAAACGTATTTTCTTTCTTTTGTGTATGAGGAACCTTTTCAATAAACGTTTACGGTCCATAAAAGATAAAGTCCAGCAAAATTAGCGGTTCTACTATCTGACGAATCTCATTACTTCTTTATCTTTTGATCAACCCGTTCCCCGGCGGCCTCATAAAAAGCATTTAATACGACGGCTCGAGGCATTATTTTGCAAACAATTAATTTTATGCCAACTCATATAGACACAGGGTTAATTATTATTGTTCGTAAAGTATTTTGTTTTGGGATGTTGGTTAAATTCGCGTGATATTCAGGGACGCGTCATAAAGATTAAGCTTAAATGTTTCGTATTTAGTGTCCGTCCGTATCTTTCTGTCGGTCATGATCGTTTTTACACGCTTTATATTAGCTTCACCTGTATGTTTGTCTATGTTTGTAACCGACTCCTTTGTGTGCGATTTTGATTCACTTTAAACGGCCAGATTTCGTTCAAACTTTGTAGATTTATCGATGACAATACATTAATTTGGTAAAATTGTTCCATTTTTTTTTTAAATACGTTTTTTAAATAAATCAAACTAAAAAGTAGGAAATAAATTATAAAAAATAATTTAAAAAATTAAATGTTTTTTTTTCCTTATTTACAAAATTTACTTTCTTTGTTTTAGTTCTGTTTTCTATAAAAAGTGTTTCTTAGTTTTTTTTTAACTATTATTTTTCTTTTATACGATTATTTTATGTTGACAACGAAAAATTATGGTCAACGGTATCTCACATTCTCTCAGGTATTATGCCACCTGAATTCCTACATCATCTGAACATTAGTATAAGCATACTCAGAGCCAGAAGGTCTTAATACAAAGTTTATCTTTAAACGCAGAACCATTTTTTAAACCATAGAACCATTTTTGAATTTCGAACTGTATTCCGACGATGATTATATTATAATTAAAAAATCTGACGTCAAACCCGACTTTAAATTGACAATTATGAATTAAGAACTTTACCGTGCTCAGAATAAACGACAAAATACAATGACTGACTCGAAGGTTTAGGGTTAAACACCAATGAAACTAAACGCGATCAGCGCGTAAACCAAGTTTAAGAGCTGTCAGTGTCATTATTTTCAGAGGAATATTGACATTGACAGGTCTCGGAATCGGTTTAGGTGTGCTAATTGCGTTCAGTTTCAGTGGTGAAATTGACACTTACACTGGGATTTTAAATCAGAACACGATTTGGAATATTAAATTATTATTTTTTTGGTGAGAGATTAATCTAGATTACCAAAACGCATAATAAGTAAGATTAATGGAAAGAAAAACAAGTGAAAAATGCTCGAGAGTGGGTTTGCCGCATCTGTCTTTCCTAGCATGATTGACGACCGTATTAACTTTAATGTAAAAGAACATTAATCATGTTTTCACTGCGAATTATTTCAGTATGTTTTATTATTATATTCTAAATGAACATTACAGCACCTGTCTGCCTAGCCTTTTCCCAACTATGTATGTGGTCAGCTTCCAATCTAACCGGATGCAGCTGAATACCAGTATTTTACAGAGAGCGACTGCCTATCTGACCTCCAAAACCCAGTAACTGGGTAATACGATACCCCTTGGTAAGACTGGCTGTCAGATTTTCGGGCTTCTAACAATCCATAACGTCTGTCGAAGATCGACAAAAGACAGCCAGGACCAACGGCTTAACGTGCTTTCCGAGACACGGAGGAGTCTCGGTATGTAAAGATGGTCACCCATCCAGACCCCAACCCCGGCAAGCGTATGAACAGTACAGCTTTCATAATGACATTAGAATGTTCCCACTGCTGGGACACACCCATCCTATCTGTAAGAGGAAGTGGACCATAATCTACCACACAGGTTAGTAGATGTCGCATGTCTTCAATAATTTGGTTCTAAGACATGCTGGTTTCCTCACAATGTTTTTCTTCACCGTTTTGAGAGCAGTAATGATAAAATTAAATACAGAAAGTGAAGCGCCTGCTTGGCTTCGAACTTACGACCAATGGTGGCCCAGTGATATCGACCTCGACTTATGATAATACTAGCTTCCGCCCGCGGCTTCGCCCGCATAATATGTCGACAAATTATACACATAAACCTTCCTCTTGAATCATTCTATCTATTCAAAAAACCGCATCAAAATTTGTTGCGTAGTTTTAAAGATTTAAGCATACATAGGGATATAGGGACAGAGAAAGCGACTTTGTTTTATACTAAATATGTAGGGATACACAAAGAATATTTACACAAAGTAAAGCGCCTATCAGGGTTCGAACCCATGACCTACAACTCGTAAATCGCGGCCATGGGTCTCACTTCTACTCTCACATCAGAGAGATTAGGCAAAAATACAGGTAAAATTGACGGATACTCTGATAAAACATTACTATCACGGTGAAATTAATATCACCTTCTATAGTTATAACACTGACTAGACTGTGTTTTTTATAATATGGATGCATACAATAACATAAATCACATCTGGACGGTTTAATACGCTCAGAGAACGCTTTATTCTTTCCAAGTTTAACGTAATTTTGTGTATAAATCATAAACAGATGCTACTGCCCGTTGATATACATACCTATCGTCCCTTTCGATATAGATATACAGAGTTGATACGACACAGGGGCTTTCCTTTAATCTGCCTATACTAGATACCATTTTCAAGCTCTGTACTAAAAATCAATTAAATAGGAGCAGTAGTTTAGTTGCAAATGTTTTTTTTAAGTTTTTACCCCGTTTGAACATGATGTATCTTTCCTAACAGCTGATTATGTTTATACGCATAGGTAAAACGATAAATCTTAGTATAAACTACGATGCGTTGCATTACAAGGTCAGTTTTTATTTACAAAGGGTGGTTGCGTTTTACTCTGATTTGTAAGATATTTAGTTTGTTTGAAAAAAAAAAAGTCATTTTTGGTGCTTTTTATTAGTATACCGTATCGAATTAATACTAAACACGTATATGTTGAGTAATTTAATGCCCCCCTGTCATATCCACTCTGTATTTTTATCAATGGGATCCTTGATCCCTATACCATCCCTATCCCTTAGCCTTGGACTCTTTATAACCAGCACATACAGACTTGGTATACTGACCCTCACATCCAATTAGTTTCTACATACCAGTAATACGACTTCGACCCTTATGTCAATATCCAATTTTATTTAATCTTAGATACATTTATACCTGAAACGGGGAAGCTCAAACGTACGATATAACTGCATGATTTATTTGTATATCTGATATTGACATGACATGGTTGGCGTAATGGTTGAGTGATTGACTGCTGCGCAGCATGTCGCGGGTTCGATTCCCGCACGGTACAAATATTTGTGCGACCTACAAGTATTTGTTCCGGGTCTGGGTGTTTTTCTATCTATAATATGTATGTATTTACAACAAAATTAAACTATAAGTAGTTTATTAGGTAGCCATTTCGTTACACAAGCATTAGGTTGCTTAGCTTGGGATTATATGGGGTTGTGTGAAATGTCCAAGGATATTATTATTATTATATTATATGTACAATAATGAACTGTTTATGTAGAGGAGGTACATAAACAGCTCATTATTGCTATTTAAAATCGATCTGCTGTGCACAATAGATCTTTTCAAAATTATGTTTAAGGAGCGCCAGGATAGTCCGCGAATTACTTTTTTTTGCAATTTGTAGTACAGTATTTAGTTTTATGTTGATCAAAGTCTGCAATATTTTGAAACAGGTTTTGTTATCAACCCCTAAAGGGGTGTAATGGGTGTTCAAAATTTGCATGGAGAAATCATTATATGACCTTCACGCGAACGGCGTCATGGGCAGAAACCAGTTATTAGTTTATGGATAAAAATATCCACTAAGTAAGTAAGTATACACACACAATATAGTAATCTATAGTTGCTAAAATTGAACCGACGGGCAGGCATGGCATCAATTTTCCGGCTAAATACGATATCAATTTCAAATAATAATTAACGGATTCTGATAAATCAGGATAATATTTGTAATGGTAGATTTCTAATAAAAACGTTATTTGTCCTAGAACAATGACCTTGAGTGTGGTATTGACCTTGAGCGTGGCATTGACTTTGGAATGCAGATGTCACTGTCACCGATGTCAATTAATGGGTTTTATAGATACAGTTTTATTAGAATCTTTCATGACTTGAATGTAATTGGCAGTTATGCTAGCGAAGGAGGTAAGGCAACGTTTGAAGAAGAGAGCTTGTGAGAGATAAATGAAATAAAAAGTATTTTCAAAATAAAAGAGTGGACCATTTTTGACAAAAATATAGATGAGGACACTTACAAAAAATACATACGAACATAAAACCTCCTTCTTTTACGAAGTCGGTTAAACATTGCCTCATGCCAACAATGCTAGTTTATTAGCAAAACAAAACGGAGCGCAGCGGGGGCTGTCATCTCCGCAACTTTAAATGGGTTAAGTGAATGCAATAATGAATAGCTCGTGCCAGTAGTTTATGTATCGAGAGGGAAGCTATTGACCGGCAGGTAGGTACTATGTATTAACCGACCATGTAGATTCTTATTATAGTTTTAAAACAGAATGGCCGGTATACAGAGTGTAACCGTAAGGGTATATACATACAAAAGCCTATGCATTTTTGGTCACGTGTCTTGTCGAAATATAGCTAACAGCTGTTTTTTTTCACGATTTCGGAGTTGGTCCCAT
This sequence comes from Hyppa rectilinea, assembly GCA_951799385.1. NCBI lineage: Eukaryota > Metazoa > Arthropoda > Insecta > Lepidoptera > Noctuidae > Hyppa > Hyppa rectilinea. Next base: position 4,354,513 of record OX637302.1, on the reverse strand, counting down.
ATTAAAAGTTGTTCAGTTTGGTGGTCTGTAGCATATCCGTTTGTATGTATATACCCTTTCGGTTACACCCAGTATACAACAAGCTATTAGCTACGACTTCGTCTGCGATCCAAGGTAAAAAAGAAAGATGTAAAGTTAGCTTATGTCCTTCTCCAAGTCATAGTCTACCCATGCGCCAAATCGATTTCAAACCTGTTCAGTCTTTTTCGCGTAAAAGCGTAACAAACGAACAAAGTTACTTTCGCATTTATAATGTTAGTCAGGATAAGAAATGAGTACATAAGAGGAAGTCCGAAAGAGGCATTGGTAACTGGAAAGTTGACCTGAAATCATGTGATGCGAATGAATAGAGAAAATGAAGTAAAGAAAGTTTTAAGTCCACATTTATATGAAAATCTTTCCATTAGCTGTTAGCTACCCAGCTATAACAGTAGGGGGAGATAAATACAATACCAAAGAAACAATGCAATGGATGGAATGTGTGAAAGATGATATGGCAAGAAAGGTGGTGACAACGAAGATGACTACTAATAGAGAAGAATGGAAGACAGATAGTTACAATAGTCTTTATTATGTTCACCATAAAAATTACAAAGGTTTTACAAAGGATGATGCGTAAAGACATGTTTCGTCGATCTTCTTCTTAGCGTGTCGAATGGCAATCTAAATGGATTCGGCCCAGAATTCAGCTACGTGTTTGGCGCCATCACTAGCGTCCATTAGTTCCTGTAACGTGCATACGGCAGGACACGCAGGACACGATATTAAGTGTCCCATCGTTTGTGGAATAGCACCACATTTACACTGCAAGGCGGAGTTGTCTATGAATCCCTACCTGAGCAGGTTTTTCTTGCTTCGGCCAACCTGGGTCCGGATTCTGTGTAAAGACTTCCAAGTAGGCCAAAGCAAGTCGCGCCCAGGAGGTAGACCTTCAGCAGGTGGAACGAATGGAGCGAGTAAGGAAGCATAATGACACTCGATAGCCCGTTTACAGTGGTCTAGTGATTAAAATTCTCGCTTCAAGGGCTTTCCGAAATATCCCTATAAATGTTTAACAGAATTAATTAAGGAGAAAACTAATTTTAAAGAAAAATATTCTGTTCAGCAAAATTCGTTCCAGATTTTAAAAAGCTAAAAAAAAGATAAACCGTTTATTCGCTGCAAACATGACTCAAAGAATAAACACAAACAAGAGAATAAGAAGTTTTTACTACACAAAGGCAGAGTAGTTAAGACTTTAGAATAGTTTTAAAAAGTCTTAGTGAGCGCTGACCACCGTAAACAGACCACCCGATGTTATAAGAAAAAATTGTAATTTTTATAAAGGGTAGGTAAACACTAAATCGTCATTTTGTTTGAATATATTTAATCGTTTTTTGGACTTTATTACAATACAAGGTTTATCCTAAGACTCAGGTATAAAACACCGAAACATGTTTGAATATCGAACTGTATTTCGACTACGATGAAGTCCTAAAAAGTACGCCAAAGGAGTTTTCCTAAGTAGTAGTAGAGTAGTCCTAAGAAAATTATGATTTTTTTAGGATATAAAACATCGTGCTACGACCAATAGTTGCTGAGCATAAATGAAAAATGTTGCAAAACGGGAAAAAACTTTGCAAAACTTTGCTTTGGAATTGTCCCCCTTTAAAAGTTAAAAAAAAAGTCCGCGACAGCATATTATGTCTATCTTTTAAGATTGACTCACTATAACCTATTATAATGGTACCTAATCAAATTTGTTCATAATTAATGCATTATTTGCGAAGGAGTTTTATCCAGACATTATTAATCCTTATCCAAATAAACATGTGATTAATACGTAGTGTAATTAATATTTAAATGTTAACAAAATTGTCCTTGACATCACTTGATTTCAATCAACATCTTAGGAGATATCTAAACCACTCTCTCTTGGGTGACGCAGACGAAGTTGCGCGCGTCAGCTAGTTTTGTAATAAGACGATTTGACAACCTTGACCTTGGGCAACAGACATCGGTGAAGGAAAGTCATTTGATGAAAACCTGACAACCTGATAATTTCTAAAATCACCATCTCGTCTTGAGCAAGCATGGTGATCAACGCTCGTGCCTTCCATACAGGGTGTAACCGAAAGGGTATACACATACAAAAGCATATTATGCTACAGACCACCAAACTGAACAACTTTTATAATGGGACCAACTCCGAAATCGCAAAAATAAATCAGCTGTTCTATACGTTTTTGGTCACGTGACTCGTCAAAATGTAAGGAACATTAGCAGTAGTTTTTTTTCATGATTTCGGAGTTGGTCCTATAGTAAAAGTTGTTCAGTTTGGTGGTCTGTAGCATATGGTACACCCAGTATGAGAAGAAACCATGGCCTTGCAGTAGAGCAAAAATAGGCTGGTATTATTATAAGATATTTTAATTGTGTTGTTAATTAATGAATCACGTTGATTGTGATATCAATTAGTGTTACATTGTAATATCAATTAGTTAGTAGGTATCTGTCGATTTTATCATCTTACATTTAACATATTGTTTTCTGTACAGCATTACCGGAATGAATGAAAGAAGGTCAAAATTTACATTATTTATTATTGTTACTTAATGTAATTTTAAGTTGGTTTCCGTGTCTGTCCGTGTGACTGCGTTGTTCTTTTAAACTACGGAGCGGATTTTGATGCAGTTATCACAATTATTTAGAGAATTTATTTCGGAAAGCTTATGTTTATAATACACTAGCCGTTGCCAGCGGCTTCGCCCGCGTGTATGTAGGATTTTTTACCACGGCAACCGTTCATTTTTCCGGGATAAAAAGCCTATGTGCTATTCTAGACTATAATCTATCTCTGTGCCAAATTTCATCGCGATCCGTTAAGTAGTTTTTGAGTTTATTCGTTTTTTTTTTAATATCGCAGCATTGCAGCATATAGATGAGCCTTTTAAGGCTCGCTCTTATTTTATATTTTAGTTTTTAAATATTTTATTGTGATAAGTATGGTAGTTGAAATTGTCCTTGATTTTTTTTCTTTGTGTGTATTTCCTGTGCATGTCCCAAACTAAGTATGTTTCTTTCTTTCTAATACCAACAATATATCACAGTATCTTATCACAAACCGGTCTCGAACTTCACTTTCACCGTTACCTGTCCGAGAAAGGCACGTGATTGTCTAAAAAGCAGCTTTACAGCTGCTAATTGACAAGTTAAACTAGAGTGGCTGACACTTGCGTCCGGTACGTCCTAATTAATGTCGTCTAGCTATAGTGAAACGTGAAAAGAGAAGCTCGTGGCTAATTAATAACAGCCGCACTGTTCGATTCATCAGGTTAAGCTACGCTTGCCGAGGTTGATCCGTGGATGGGTGAGCATCTTTACATAACGATACTCCTCCATGCCTCGGAATGCACGTTAGGCCGTTGGTCCTGGCTGTCATTCGTAGATCTTTCAGTCTTACCAAGGAGTATCGTATTACCTAGTAACACCGTTCAGTGCGGGTTGCTGGATTAATAATAGATACCAAAATGCCATTAATGCAGTTACGTGTGTTCTTAATGGAATTTTTCGAATCTTCTGTGGGTCATTTGGAAGTCCCTGATTCGCATCCTAAACAAACTGGAATGCAACCACGCAAAGTGCCGCTTTATCGACGGTACGGTAGTAGGTGTGGGAGTGGGGCTGTGGCGCAGACTCACCTACCCCAGGTGTCTCACCCCTTGTGCTCCAATAAATGCAGAAACATTCCCTCGGAGCTGCCGAACCCATGAGGGAAGAAAAATGCAACTACGACTTTAGGTAATATGGTCCATAAAGAATGGCGTTATCTGGATGGTATGCCAGCAAGGTGGAAATGTAGAGCTGTGGCGCAGACTACGTCCCACCTTCCAACCTGCCCTATGTGCTCCAAAAAATGCAGTCATAGTAACCTCTACGCTACCACTGACTATGCCGTGGATGTGGCGAAGTTTTGGGCCAATCATTAATGCAATATCGTGCCATCGACATGACGCAGAAGAAAGTGGAATTGATTGCAGTAGCGATCCGTAATCATGTTTGCACTTGACTTTGTGTAAATTGTTTCATCACTACAGCAGTAGAGATTAAACAATTTACACATAGTTTTCCTTCATTTTAGTATTTGCCTTCACCGTTCCTTCACCTTCACCGTGAGTGCTCGCAAATTTTAGAAGTAAGTCGGATTGGCGTAGACGCATTAATTCGAAGACATGTGACTCCTTCTCGCAGAAAGGAAGCCTGTGTCAGCCAGCAGTGGGATAATTATAGGCTGATTATACAGGGTTATTTGTAAAAGACCAAAAATCAGCTGTTCCCTACATTTTGACGAGTTATACGAACATAAATGTAGGGAACAGCTGAAATTTTTTTCGCGATTTCAGGTTTTGTCCCATAGTAAAAGTTGTTCATAATGATGAGTACAATGACCTCTTAAGAGGTTTCTGGTGTTTTACAAATAACCCTGTATATGTTATGTAATTCTGTTGATGAATGTTAGCCTAGGTCTGTATTGCTTTCCTCCAATAGATAAGCCACGATTTATGTGCGTAAGGCTTTACCTACGTACGTGCGACTTTTTCAATGTCAAATAGGTATGTATTGGCCACCATCAGCATTCTAAACCGCGTAGCTGTGCAGTGTCATCGTTGTATTAGAATATTGACACTGACACCTCTTGAATGCAATTAAGATATACTTAATATATGAGTATATCTAAATGCAATAGAGAAATACCTGCACATTGGGAGGAACTAATAGTTCGCAGTTACCAAAGAGCAAGCTTGGTTATAGAATTGACCCTTCTTTATTTATACCGTGACATCATCATCTGCCTAACCTTTTCCCAACTATGTTGGGGTCAGCTTCCAGCCTAACCGGATGCAGCTGAATACCAGTATTTTACTTGGAGCGAGTGCATATCTGACCTCCACAACGCAGTAATGGGACAATACGATACGTAGAAGATGAAACTAGCTAAACCGTGAAAGATACGTTAACCAACAAGTTGGACACACAAACAAACAAGCTTTTAATTAGTATAGAAGTACAGATTTCCATTTTTTTTTTAAGATTTGAAATGATCAAGTGACTCCTCCCGCTGTGGGTAGAGCGGAAGAGAGTATCAGACCCTTACTGACTAAAACCGATCCATGTTCCTTTCTTAACCCTTTATGTTCCGCGGCAGCGGCAACCGTCTGACAATCCCACTGAAAAGTTGACACTTGACGACTAATTAGTCGTCAAGTGTCCACTCAGCTTGAAATGCGTTCTACAATTTTTTTCGAACGCATTTCAAACTGCATTCATAAGGTATCTTTACACGAAAAGCTCATGAATTAAATTCCTATTCAAAGTCAAAGTCAAAGTCAAATCATTTATTTCAAATAGGCACAAGTAAGGCACTTTTGAACGTCAAAATGAACAAGAAATAGAATTGATTCTAGTCGCCCCTTCCAAAAGGTAGTTTCGTGTGGAGAAGAATGGGCAAGAAACTCCACCGTTACTCTTTTAAAATGTTTTACAATGTTTTGTATACATGAATTATAACATTATATGTGAAGACGATGCACCCAGAATAAAAACACTACACCACAAAAGGTGAAAAGAAAAACACATATAGTAATGGTAGGTAACTTAAGTATGTCAAAAGTACATGGTGCTCACATATTTACAAACATTCTAATAGTTAATATATAATAAATCAATCAATGTGTGAGAAGTTATTTCAACATGTTAAAATAGTATTTTATAAATAATAAATTATTACCTAATTTACTTAGCAACCAGTTTGATTTTGTCTAGACACTAGATTGCCCTGTGGAGCAGGACCAGCATGTTTCCAAGCATCCTTATCCTTTATATAATCCTCTAATTTGTAATATGCTTGTTTACAAAGTGTATTTTTAATGTGAGTTTTAAATTTTCTTTCATTTAATTGCAGAATGTCACAAGGTATTTTGTTGTAACATTTAACACAGAACCCCATAAAAGATGTATGTACTTTTGATAATCTAAAAAAGGGTTGATGTATTTTATCTTTATTTCTAGTATTAAAGTTATGCCTATCACTTATTTTATTAAAAAGATGTCGATTTTTTCTTACATACATAATGTTTTCATAAATGAATTGGCATGGTACCGTCATAATATTAATACTTTTAAATAGTTCCCTAAGCGATTCGCGGCGACGTAGATTGTAAATAGCTCTGATAGCTCGCTTTTGCAGAATAAAAATGGATTCAATGTCATATTGAAACCAAAAATAGTAGGACCTCCCCGAATGATGATAAAACTAATGAATAAGACCGCAACGAGTCAGATCTATAAGTACCAGTTACTGACAAAATTATGCACGTGAGTCATTACTCGAGGTCGATTGTAATAAGTACCGGTAATGTTACATGTAAAGGTTCGAGAAATGCATTAGTTTACAAAACATTCGATCAGTCGGTATGCTATGCTTGTAAAGGGCTGAGAAGCCATTTTCTTATTTAAATGGCATCTCGCAGTTCAACCTAGGAGTTGTCAACTGCTATATCGGATTTCCCTTCTGTAGTGTAGTACCTATTTTTACTGTGGGTGCATCGTCTTCACATATAATTTTATAATTAATGTATAAAAAAGATAAAACATTTTAAAAGACTAACGGTGGAGTTTCTTGCCCATTCTTCTCAATACGAAACTACCTACCTTTTGGAAGGGGCGACTAGAATCAATTCTATTCATTTTGACATTCAAAAGTGCCTTTCTTGTGCCAATTTGTAATAAATGATTTGACTTTTGACTTTGATGCCTCAATAAACTGCTCCAGCCAGGGCTTAAAAAAAAGTACTGTTCAGTACATTTTTATGTTCGCCTAATTCGCCAAAATCTATGGAACAATTGATTATTTTTTTCATATTTCAGCGTTGGTGCCCAAGTTCTTCATTTTCATGGGTACTATACACCCGGAAAGTATGTCCCTCGATTAACCTAACACACTGTATACCTTTTCAACACAAATGCACAATCATTGCATACTTGCAATTATATCTTCTACGTATACCTACTTGCAAGTCGTTATGGTGCTTATTATCTATCATTATAACATTATTGTTAGCCGCTAATTGACGCTCTCATATATCCGAGAAGCCTGGTTTGTTATATACTTGTATCACTAACAGGTTTTTCCAACTATTCTAGATATTTATAACTTTGATGAGTTAAGTATTTAATTACGTATTCTATTTTTACTCAGCGTCTATCTACAGCTATGGTATAAATAACGCATCCTTTACCAGAATGTATAAATTCAAATTCAAATTCAAAATTTTTATTTCAGATCAAAGGGATCCATATCATGTTAGTGTGAGCTTAGCCTATGTTAGTACACTCATAAAACATAACTTAAATACTAATTGGCTACATGAACATGTGCACGCACATGTCTGCCAGCCCAGAGCCTGATAAAAGGTCCATCGACCTTGTCCGCCAGTGTAGCTAAAATACTGTTCGGGCTGCCCCTGAATCGCCGTAACATCGAAGCACTCCTTTTGCGCATGATGGCATGAAAGTCATCTACTCGCGCTTCCGCAAACATGCCCGATGCACTGCAAAACCGAGGCAGCCCCAGCAGTATCCTCAGTGCATTATTATACTGCACGCGCAGGGCGTTGTAAGCCTTTTGCGTATACCTAACCCACAAGCTGCACGAGTAAAATGACTGGCAGTAGGCTCTGAAGAGCGTCAGTTTTACCTCATCAGTGCACCGCGCAAACCTGCGGGCAAGCATATTGCATCGGGCTGCCAACGCTCTGCGCTCCCTGTCTATGTCCTGGTCGTCCGTGAGAGAATCCGTGACTACATGACCGAGGTATTTAAAATGCTTAACTACTTTTAATGGTGATCCTTGTAACATCACCGGTGGTATATTCGAGGGTGTATTGCGTACTTTAAAAACCACCACCTCACTTTTGGTAGCATTATACCTCAAGCCATGAGCCTCCGCATACCTCTCACACACGACCGACAACTTTCTTAGTCCGCAGATTGATGGGCTGAGCAGCACCATGTCATCAGCATAACTAATAAGTGTACTACCCAAGTAGGACTTTTTTTTTGAGGCTGGGAAATCATCCAATGACTTCTCCCGCTCTGGGTGGAGCGGAAGGGAGTGTCAGACTCTTACTGACTAGAACCCATCCATGTTCTTTCCTTAGCCCTTTATGTTCCGGGGTAGCGGTAACCCTTTCGGACAATCCCGCTTAACCCAAGTAGGGCTGCAGGCGCAGTTTGTCGAAGTGAGGGATTACCGATCCACTCATCACCCAGTGCGGTGCTTCTGACAAGACCATGCCTCACCTGCTGGAGTGTCCTTAGCGCCCGTTCACCTGCACCTCGGATGACCTAAAGAATGCCACTGATGCCGCGATAAATGTGGCAATATACAATGAAGATTACCACCCTTCTAACAAAGCTTCACACCATAAACTTCATAAGACTTTTTTTTTATTTAACCTACGCTGCGCCAGTCCTGAGCAAAGGCCTATTTAAGATTTTATTTTATTCTATGCGGGAAACTTACAGCAAATGTATACAGTGTTCTTAAACAATATGAAACTGAAGGTCGTTTGACAATCCAACCAATCATGAAGACGAAAAAAATGATCGAGGAGGAATTCGAACTAATTTTACACTTCGACACCATCGTTATTGTCTGTCTGACTTTCTGTTGGTCCCGGCTAATCTCCTAACCGGCTGGACCGATTTCGACGAGAGTTTCACTGACTGATAGCTGGCTGGCTGGCTAAGAAATGGCAGACATGCCGTGGACCACTCTTATTTACGATCGTGCATGCATGTATTATTTTAATTCTGTATTTAAACACATGTTTATGCAAATAAAATTTCTTACTCTTATTTGACTTATATTTTAGTAAAGAATTAGGGACAACGCAGACGAAGCCGCGGACAGCTAGTAACTCATATTTTAGTCATCAGCATAATAATGTTCTCAAAAACACGCAGGTATACATAACAGAAATGATTGATTGATCAGGAAAACATGAATGCACAAAGATGTTTGTCAAGCAAAAAAAACCATTGAATAACTATTTGTTTGCATATAGTAAAATCCAAGAGACGTCGCGTCGTGTCGTTCGAATTCTTATTGCTCGTAGCAAGTGCAAGAAGGCAATCTGATTTTATTGAAGAGTCGCATGTCGTAAACATCTTATTATGGTCGTGTCTCAAGCAGTTGCATATATAATACTATTAATGAAATCTATGCATACATATTAGGTGCTAGCTGCTCCCGCCCGGTTTCAACCGCTGCTAGGCTCCTATTGGTCGTAGCGTGATGTTACATAGCCTTCTTCAATAAATGGACTATCCAACACAAAAAGAATTTTTCAAGTCAGACCAGTAGTTCCAGAGATTAGCGCGTTCAAACAAACTAACTCTTCAGCTTTATAATATTAGTATAGATTAATGAAGTCTGCATACGTATTAGTTATAATAATAATAATAATATCCTTGGACATTTCACACAACGCCATGTCGTCCCAAGCTAAGCAACCTAATGCTTGTGTTATGGTAACGTCATGGCTGATAAACTACTTATATTATACATTTTTTTTTGTAAATACATACATATTATAGATAGAAAAACAACCAGACCCGTAACAAATATTTGCAGGACATACAAATATTTGTCCCGTGCGGGAATCGAACCCGCGACATGCTGCGCAGCAGTCAATCGCTCAACCGCTGCGCCAACCGTGTCGTCAAATATATATGTATATATATATCTTAACGGTGTTTCACGTCATTGCTATAAACATCACACCTCGTTTCCGCAGTTGAGGTAAACCAATCCGTGCGGCTTATTATTTAGCCACGAGCCCCTTTATAGGATTCCGTCGTCAACAAGGAACCCATATACTGGGTGTAACCGAAAGGGTACATACATACAAAAGGATATGCTATCGCAAAAAAAAAATCAGCTGTTCTATACATTTTTGGTCTCGTGACTCGTCGAAATGTAGGGAATGAATGAATGATTATTTTTCACGATTTCGGAGTTGATCCCATAGTAAAAGTTAATCAGTTTGGTGGTCTGTATCATATGCTTTTGTATGTACGTATATATATATATCCCATCTATCCCTAGCTTATCTCGAAGAGTTTTAGTACCATAAAGGTGTAATTTGGCATGGATATAATTATTATTCACTTTTGTACTGTACCTCTTCTACACGTAAAGCGTTCTTTTCCCGTTGACCCCATAATGAAGGTGTCCTTGGATAGGTCTTTTAAAATATATCTGGTTTTTGATTTTTTTTTTTGCGTCGTTTTCAATTGTAATGTATGTGGTGTACATATTTTTCACTGCAATTTTAAGTTTGTTCGTCCATACCCCTTCATTTGAAGTGGCTTGGCTGGTTTTCTAAGACTCGATGTGCCATACTAATGCCAGGGCACTTTATGTATACATTTCTTGTATGCATAGTGTAAGTATCGGATTGCTATACATCGATAGAGTTCATTGACACTAGGTACATAGTAACAAATGATTCGTTTTACGGAAACCCTTGGGGGACTTCCGCGATATTTCTATAATGTCATGCTATTGTTTCTACGTAATCATTATGCAGATGTACTGTAGCAGTGATAGCCTAGTGGTGTGACCGTCGGACTGCCAAGTCATAGCTCTCGAGTTCAAACCCAAGACACGCACCGGTCTATGATTTTTAGGATTCATGTGCGTATTGTATAAATATCACTTACTTAAAACCGGTGAAGGAAAACATCGTGAGAAAACGGGCATGCCTGAGAGATATTTCTCAACAGCATGTGATGCTAAGTCAGAGGCCCATGGGCAGCATAAAAACTCTGACACCAGGTTAGTCACTAACCACACGAAGAAGAAGAAGAAGATGTAACCTTTTTTGTATCATAGCATTAAGCTTGTTTTTACCAAGGGGTTAGACATGGGTACTCCTGCTCCTACAGTACCCTACATTTCGCCAGTACTGTTTAAGTCCCGTATAAAAGGTGATGAGACTATTGCCATTAATCGGGTACAAATCTAGACGCCGGGCTGTTACGGAGAAATTCCAGATGGAAAAACCCGATAAAACTGCCCGATCCGGTATTCGAACTACCGACTTCACTACTAAACTGCGTTCAACATCTATCAGTGTCAGTATTGCCTAAGAATAATGACAGTGTTCTTGAACGAGGTTCAAATGTGCTAAACGCATTCAGTGTCATTGGTGGAATTTGCATTTCGTCGTTCTAATTAAATCGACTTTTGCCAGTTATACCTCGACAATAACTGGATAATAAACGCATTGGTTTAATTTTATACTTACTAGCTTTTGTCCGCGACTTCATCCACCATCCAATATAGATACAGATAGTTTAATAAATGTTCGACGTGGTTCTTTAAATTGGCATAACTTTTTTATTTATGAACCGCATGACATGAAACAAACTCTATATGTTACGTGAAGCTTACCACAATATATTAGTGAACCACATCTAAGTCGGATAAGCCGTTTCTGAGATTTGCGTGCACAAACGCACAGACATACAGAAAACATAAAAAATTGTAACAATCATTGTTTTGGGTGCTATTTGCGTTGATAAAGATCCCAATAATATTTTTTCTTATATATCTACCATGTACAGACAGTGATCTGTTTCATTTTTATTATACTTATGTATAGATTTATAGTGCTAGGAATAACCCTGAGTAGTTTAGGGTGTGCAGATTCTATTGGTAAGTATCAATAATAATTACTATTTTGCAAAAAGTTTTAGGTTTAACTAGCTTCCGCCCGCGGCTTCGCCCGCATAATATGTCGAGAGATTATACATATAAACCTTCCTTTTGAATCACTCTATCTATTAAAAAAACTGCATCTGCTAAATCCGTTGTGTAGTTTTAAAGATCTAAGCATACATACATACAGACATTAGGACAGACGCGGGAAGCGACTTTGCTTAATACTTATATAGTATTGAGTGATCATACCAGTAGTACCTACTTACTAGTAGTGTAGACTATACCTTAGTACTTACGTTTTGTAAGTTTTAATAATATCCCGTTTCATATTATGTAAACTAGATTAGAACATTTTCCTACTACTGATAATTATGTAGGATATAGGTACCAACATTCCGATTGTTTAACCATTGTTTTATGTTGCTATGATATGTGATTGTACAAACGTGTCCATTATATAAAAATATTGAAACAGAAAGCGGATAATTAAAATTGAAAAAAACGGTGTCGCTTACCTAGAATCCGCATTTAAAAAACATTCCCAGGTTTTCAATTTCAATAAAATCAAATCCAAATCGATAACTCACTAAACACTAAATAAAAATAACACTTATCACTCAATTAGAAACAAACACTCATCACAGAAAATAGTTCGTAAACTTTTCGATTTACGCAATAGATGGCGTTAGCTCGCACGCGTGCAACACGGCCGGCGGCCCGCGATACACTGACTTAATAAATACTCGTACAGTACAGCTCTCTGGTCTAAGGCTAGAATTTGCATTCTGATAACAGGTTTTTATTACAACTATAATATAATAAATGAATGAAGATGACCTTATGAGTAAATTCGTTTCCTTAATTCCAATAGCGTAGTGACTAAGCGTATGGATTATCATGTAAGTCAATTAACCGCTACATTTGAGGAAGAGTAAGGCGGAAGGCATAAAGAATAATATGCTGGCGTTTATATACTTTGGGGGATTTTATCATTAACTATTGTATGTTTTAAATACTAGATTTGGTACGTAGGTAGGTAATGAGTCAAGTCTCGAGCGTAAGGTTTTTCCTCAGGTGATTTTCAAGTCATAGTCCACCGTAGGTATTTCCCACAATATCATTACAAATCTTAGGATAACAAAACATCACGCCTGTTTCAGCAGGGGTGTACCTACGTATTTAGTACCTATAGTACACAATATTACTCATAATAAATTAACTCTAACCTAACTTACTCATAAAAATTTAACCTAGTAACTAACTTATGTTGCAAAAAGTATAAAATTTACGACACGGTTATCAAAAGAATTACATCGAGATGTATCTCACGTGGCTTCGGGGACAATTCAATAAGTATTTTTTTTTTTATAAAATCGTGTGAAAAGATAGGTAAAGTGATTTCCGAACGTCGACCCTTTTAATTTTTAAGTTCGACTTTAGACAGAAAAATAAAGTAGAAAGATCCCGGGTTCGATTCCCAAATCGGGCAAAGTGTTATTGGGTTTTTCATCTGGAATTACAGTCGCAGCCCGGAGTTTGTTTCGCCATTTCTTATCAGGGGTAGTCAGATAGGAAATTTCGACTACATCTAGCTATATTATTCTTTTTTTATCACTACATAGTATAAAACAAAGTCGCTTTCTCTGACCCTATATCCCTATGTATGCTTAAATCTTTAAAACTACGCAACGGATTCTGATGCGGTTTTTTTTAAAAGATAGAGTGATTCAAGAGGAAGGTTTATGTGTATAATTTGTTGACATATTTTGCGGGCGAAGCCGCGGGCGGAAGCTAGTGACGTATAAAACTGATTCCGAATCGGTTGTCAAGGGCATGATATGCGGAGAAATGAGGAAAATGTTGTCAGGAAAGTTTTTAGCATGAATGTCGATGGCTATACAAGTAGAGGAAAACCAAAGAAACGATTGGATGGCATTGCGTTAAAGATGATATGGCTAGAAAGGGAGTTACTACCGAGATGACGACTCGTGCTGGCCACGGACAATGACGGACGACCACGGACGACCACGACCACGGACGACCGGGGAATTTCCCCGAGCGAATCGCGCGGCACGACTAGCGATCGAAACAAATGTATGAGTTATTACGGCGCAGGCCACGGAGTCGAGCGGCAGACGCGGCGACTACTGCCGGAGCGAACTTAATTTAAAATAGTTTGTTTTTTTTTCGCGAAAATGGAGACGGAAGCTTTTATTGCAGAAATTCTAGCTAGACCAGCTATTTGGAAGTCTAGCCACCCGCAACATAAGTTTAAAAATGGTGTGAAAAAGTTGTGGGAAGAAATAAAACAGCAATTTCTAGATTCTGATGGTGAGTATTTATTTTTATTCCCCGACGCAAAAACGACTTCTACTTTTTTAGAGGTTTTTCTATTTAATTCGTGTACTCCACTATATCTTCCAAACATTAAATCTTGAGCAAAAAAGCTGCTACTCTCCAAACAACGTCGAGCTAACTTTGATAAAGCCATCTCGTCTCCTCGTCTACACTGGTCGCGGCGGCGAACGCAACTGCCCGTGGCGGGCTTGCCGCGCCGCGCGAATTGCCGCGCCGCCCGCCGCGCCGTCGGTCGCGCCGCCGGTTCCCGTGGCCAAGGTGTAATAGAGAAGTATGGAAGGAAAAGACATGTTGCGCCGACCTCAGATAAATTGGGATAAGGGTAGGAAAACGATGATGTGTAAAAGTGATTACGATACCCTATTTACATAATAAACAAATTCATTTGATTTTAAGATTTTATTTTATGATTCGACATTCGCGAATGCTTTTATGTGAATGCATTCATAATTTTACTATGATTCTTTGGTATTCCACACGATGTTTTCCTCCTTAGTCAAGGACTATTAATAGTTAAATCACGATGCTCAATTGACTTATGAAATTGATTGGGACACACCCAGGATCTATATATAAATACTTTCCTCACACACGTTTATCCTTACTATGTTCTACTACGCAAATGCACTTTGTTAAAAAAAAACCTAGTTTGGAAAATAAACCTTTTGATTAACATCATAAGGTTTACTGTTGTGCCACTGTCGATATTATTGTATCGATGCCTGCTGTTGGTAAAAACCAGACTATGACAAAGAGTACTTTTATGTATATGGACTGTTAATCTATCTTGTATCTCGTGTATCTTCTTTCTTTCTTTTTCCTGTGGTTAAATAATAACGGGTCGTCAGAAGCCCGAAAGTCTGACAGCCAGTCTTACCAAGGAGTATCGTATTACCCAGCTACTGACTGGGTTGTGGAGGTCAGATAGGCAGTCGCTCCAAGTAAAATACTGGTAATCTGCTGCATCCGGTTGGACTGGAAGCCAACCCCAACTATGTATTTGTTGGGAGAAGGCTAGGCAGATTTTAAGTGACTAAACCTGGTGTCGGAGTTTTTTTAATGCTGCCCATAGGCCTCTTCTGGACTTAGCTTCACATGCCATTGAGAAATATGTATATCTGTGTCATTTTCCTTCACCGTTTATAAAGCAAGTGATATTTAATTACACAATATACACATGAATCCGAAAAGTCAGAGATGTAGTTAAACAAAATAAATGTACTTATACCTACCTAAATAGAATAGAACATCGTTAACCTTGACCGCAAGATTGGCTGTGGGCATTAGATTTATTGAAGATTAAAAGGATTACTCGAGCTCTCGGGCTGTTCACTTATGCGTGGCCGCCGCGTTTGACCCTGGCCACAATACGTTTGGAAGCACAGAATTATGGTATTACGGGATAACAAAGATGGTAGTGGTTCTTCCCGCAGCTTCGCTGGCGTGGATATCGGAAATTATCCTGCGGGAGCGTACCATCTATCTCTGTGCCAAATTTCATTCAGATCCGTTTAGTAGTTTTTGATAGAAAGAGTAACAAACATCCACACATCCTCACAAACAAAAGTCGAATCACCAAACTGCAGTGCTTGTAACAAAATTGCATTCGCTGATATATTGTGTAAAAAAATAAGAAAGAGAGAGAAGATATTATTATAGTACATTCATTGAACTGACTCGATATAGGTTAAATCCAGACGATTTTGTCACGTCCTAAATCGGATCTAGCAAAACAATTTTGTAGTTTGGTAGTAGTGTAACCAGAATTTTCATAGTTTTATATTCCTTTTAGTATAGTGCATGAAATATTAAGATACAATGGGGTTGACGTATCCCTGTGGATTAAAACCACAAAACCAATAAATGATTTAGAAAAAAATGCTCACAAACTTTACGTTTGCAATATTTTATAGTAGGATTTATTAAAGTCTGCCTCGTTGGTCGCAAATGGTCGCAAGGGATCTTGCTGAGTACTTATGAGGTCCTGAGTTAGATACCCGGGACTGGCAAAGTATTATTGGTGGTTTTCTAGGATTTTATTTGCAGCTCGGAGTCTGGATTTGTACTCGATGGATCTGATTGATGGCAATAGGCTCGCCCCCTATTATATGCGACTTAAACACAACTGGCGAAATGCGGGTGTACTATAGGGACACCTCTGCCTAACCATCATTTCAGTTGAAAGCTTTTTTAATAAACAATCAAATAATTCTCACATTACGATGGATGGATTGTGTGAAAGATGATATGGCTAGTAGGGGAGTGACTACCGAGATGACGACTAATAGAGAAGTAGGGCAGACCGGGGCTGGTTGCCTATGGGGGTAGGTAGACTAACGAATAATAATTCTAACTGTGTACGACTATTGCATCATCCGATCGCGTAGGCGACACACCTCCCGCGTGCCCGCCTGTGTCCCGTGGCGCAAGGGCGCGGTTGCACGTAAGGCAGGAGCTGTGCCGAATTTTCAAAAATCATACCACGTAAGTAAATATTTCATTTCACATATTTTTCATTCCTACACCATGTGTCTAGTTAATACAACATTTAATATGAGTGTTACAAATTCTTTTGTACTTCTATTTGGTGTGTATTAGTGTTTTTTCTCGAAATAATTATTCCTTTTTTGTGGGTGCAAGTTTAAACATGAAAATGGCGTCTGGGGTTGGTTGACTTTTTGGCTGTGGGGCTAGTTGACTAGTTGGTCAACCAACTCCATTCATTTTAGTTGGAAATAAAAGCAAGTGTTAGTTATTCTTGTTATTGTTTTTTCATTACAGAGTCATGAGGACATACATTAGGAAGACGAACCGTGCCAAAATACCGAGGGACATCATAGAAATTATATTTTAAGACTGATTGTTACTTTTATTGAAAGTTTAATTGTTTAAGTTGAACCAAAGGAGGTTTTTTTGTAAGATGTTTTGCTATAACACAATAAATATTTTAATAAAACCGTCTTGTATTTATTTTTCTACTTTTTATTTACATTAAATAAATAATTATGACATTTATCTTGTCAATCACTGGGTAGGTCAACCAGCCCCTAGGGTATAGTCAATTTACCCCGGATAAGGGGTAGGTAGACCATAAGGAGGAGGTGTTGTAAAATTATTGATAAAATCATGTAGATTAAAGTATTCTCAACTTTCTTCACATACATATATAGTTTAAAGTGCTATTAATTAAATATTAAAACTCATAAAGCTATATGTATTATAACCAATTAACAGTTTCACAAAAAATCAAAAATTAGTCAACTGGCCCCGGTCTACCCTATGGAAGAAAGAGACATGTTGCACCGACCGCAAATAAATTGGGATAACGGCAGGAGAATGATGATGGTGATGATTAATTACAAAACGCTTTTGAAATTACATAAAGTATCTACATGCCTACATATGAAAACCAACAAACCAGTTAAGCAGGTGGGTACAGAAGCCAGCACATCAACCGACCCCAATCTGTCAAATTTATTTGATAGATTTTCAACTTTATTACAAAAGAATAAGGTTCATGTTCAATTGGGAATATTTGGCAGTTTGGGATAGCTTGATGTGCTTGCGTCTGTATATACCTTGTTTATTTTTATTTGCCCCTCTTTTGTGGGGCAACATTGTCTTAAGAATTCTTGGTGCACTTTTGAACAACTAACCAAAGGCTATGAAAATATTATTTATTTCGTTAAAAGCATCTTCACCGCCGAATATTCTCAAAATTTATCCATCAATTTAGCCTGAAACCGCACTAAATTAGCATACAGACTCGCTCTAATAAAATTATAGCAATAAACTCAATGCAGTTTTCATAACGAAATATAAAAGGTAGACAGACTAATGGCGAATTTTACCAATGAAAGTAAAGGCGATGTGGCGTAGTATGTAAGTACTTATAACTACATGTATGTAACCAATATATAACCCGTGTATTACCAGAAATAAAGTCAGTTCTGCATTGTACTTTGTGATGTCTCAATCAATCTGACACCCGTCCTTATATGGCGACCCTGCCACTAAACAGGGGGTCCACTCCGAAACGTTAAATCCGATGTATCGGCCGAAGTTTCGGTCGTTTCCTACTACGAACGTCATTATTTTCGTTCGGTCGGATCGGTTTAAACCGAACTTCATTTTGACGTTTGTTGTATCGTAAACCCTACTCCGAACGCAAAAAGCCCGCCGATCATTTGAGTTTGACAAGAGTGACATCGTGAAACTAGTGTCAAAATTCACGACAGCAAAATAGCTATCTTTTGAGCAGCGTTGCCAACCGTACGAGGTTCCTCGTACAAATACGAGATTTGTGGTCTTCCGTACGAGGTACGAGGTCACTATCAACCTCGTACAATTATGTACGAGATTTTGATAATATGGCCATACGAACATAGTTAAAACTAACTAGTGACATCTACCAGAACTTGTAGGAACTTCTTACGCCAAAAATTCCATTGCCACATTTACGCGATGATTGTCTATGGTAGCTATCTCGTTAACCGGGAAATCCCTGACTAATAAAACATTTCGTTCATCGCATTACTCATGTCTCTGTTTAGAAATTTCATTCCAAAACGTCCGAACTGTACTACGTTAGTACGTGTAGCTAATTGAAGTTTTTGTAAAATAGAAGATTTTTAAGAGAGAAGGTCTTTTCGTTGTTTCGTTCGTGTTTAGTGGCGTAATAGAACTATCGTTATGAGTGATAACGACGAAAACAGTGACCGTTCGCCTACTTTGACTCCGCCTAGAAAATTACCCAAAAAAGGTGGATGGACAAGAAAAAAGGAAGGTAACACAGTATCGCAGCATCGTGTACAAAATTTTAGACAGCAATGGTTAAAGGATCCGACATTTAAAGACTGTATGAGGAAGGTTATCTCAGGGAAAGTCACCTTTTTAGTAATAGAGTATATTTGGAGTAAACACAAGTAAAGTACACAGTAAAATAACACTGGGATCGAAAACCCTAAATAAAATAATATAAGTTCGCGTAACAATATGGCGGCACGAGAGAGGCATGCGTCTCCAGTCCTGGAGAACGCCCTCGGTCCTGGACTGGTATATCTACAGCAGCATTAGCTGGACGTCCGCGATTTCTTTTTGGATTAACGGGTTTTGGTAAGGAGTCGTCGCTACCTCGGTAACGTGTAAGGTCTTCGGAATGATACTTTCCTATATGTACATTTGGTTGTTCAGTACTCGCGATGGTATAAGTTGTTGGACTTACCTTTTTAGTGATCCGGTAAGGTCCATCTCGGCGAGGGTAGAACTTAGAAGTGAGGTCTTTTGATCCTTTGCTTAATAAGTGAGATTTAAGCATGACTAAATCACCTACCTCGAACGAGTCAGTTGGTCGGCGTGAAGCGTCGGCATACAGTTTTGTCTTATCCTGCTGGATCTCGACGCGTTCTCGAACAGCTGACAGTGAATGTAGGAAGTTTTCGAGGTAAGGGGTCACTTGTGGGACAAAGTTTTCTTTGGCCCTGATGGCACGAAGGTCGTGTACGACCTCTGTGGGTGACCGCATCTCTCTGCCAAAGGTTAAATAAGACGGTGATTGGCCCGTTGTGCGACATTTTGCGCTATTCAGAGCGAAACGGATCACTGGCAACTTCTTCGGCCATGAGGTGTGGTCATCTGCCACGAGATGGGCCAGCATAGCTTTAAGGTCGCGGTTTTTTCGCTCTGCAGGATTAGCTTGTGGATGATACAGTGGGACAAAATTTTGTTTGATGTCGAGGACTGACATACATTGTTTCATCACAGCGGAAATGAACTGGACACCGTTGTCCGAAATAATCCTGCGAGGCAGACCGAACCGCATGAAATATTCCTCGATAAGGACATGAGCACAGGCTTCTGCTGTTGCTTCTTTGAGAGCAAACAGTTCCGTCCATCGGGTAGCAGTGTCTTCAATAAGAAAGATCCACCGCTCCCCCTGGTCTCCTTCCGGAAGTGGACCGAACAGGGCCATGGCCAACACCTCGCTCCGCTGGCTCATGACTGGTGTCTGAAGTAAGCCTGTCGGTTTGGCGTTCTTGGCCTTATATCGCTGACAGTGGATGCAGGCTAAGACATAATCGGTGATTATTCTCCGCATCCCTGTAAAATAATACAGCTGCGCTACCTTCTGGTAGGTTCTATCGATACCTGGGTGGCCAGCAGTTTGAGAGTCATGTAACTCCTTCAAAATTTCTGCAACTTGATCGCCAGGTATAACCAATTGAGGGGATTCACTCTCAGAGTCTGGATTGAGTCGATACAGGACTCCTTGATCCATGAGGTAACCCCTTTCTAACCATCTTTTAGATGCAACATCATCAGGTCCTTCTAGCTCCTTAATAATCTTTTCCACTTCAGGGTCCGATGTCTGTTCCAAGCGAAGCTGACTAGGTGTTTTCGCAGGAAGATCGCAGATGACAGTACAAATACCGCAACTGTCGCTTGTGTCGCTGGAACAGATCGGTCTACTCAGCGTATCTGCTACGACATTCGCCTTCCCTGGGATATATTCGAAATGGATATCAAAAGATTGAAGCTTCAGAGCCCAACGGACTAATCTGCCTGCTGGTGATTTAAGTGATAGCAACCAGCGTAGAGGCTGATGATCGCTACCAATCACGACTGGTTGCCCATCTAGGTAAGGCCGGAAACGCTCCACCGCCCAAACTACAGCGAGTGCTTCACGCTCCGTGGTGGAGTAGTTGCGTTCAGCTGCGTTGAGAAGTCGGCTAGCATATTCAATTGGCCTTTCCTGATTGCCGTCGCCCTGTAATAAAACGGCGCCCAAGGCGTAGTTACTTGCGTCTGTACGCAGAATGAAGGGACGACTGAAATCGGCTTGTACCAGTATTGGAGCTGTGGTCAGTAGAGTCTTCAGCTCATTAAATGCTTGGGTCTGTTCGGAGCCCCAAGACCATACTTGACTCTTTCTAGTCAAGCGTGTCAATGGTTCGGCAACTTTTGAGAAGTTCGGTATGAATTTTCTGAACCATGAACAAGTTTGTAAAAAGGTTCTCAGGTGCTTGAGACTTCCTGGAACCTTCATATCGAGTACAGCACTCACCTTCCCTGGGTCGGTGGAAACACCTTTTTGTGTTATAACGTGACCAAGATATTTATCGCTTTCACGAGCAAAAGCGCACTTCTCCCTATTCACATGGAGGTTAAACTCGGCCAAACGTTTAAAAACTGCCTCTACGTCTTGCAGATGCTGTTGGTATCCCTGAGATATTACCAACAGATCGTCTAAATAAGCTAATAAGGTTACATCTTGTAAAGCAGAGCAGGATCGAAGACGATCGATGAGACGCTGAAAGGTAGCTGGTGCGTTGCGGAGACCAAAAGGCATTCTTTTAAACCGGTAAGTCCCTAGAGGACAGACAAACGCCGTTTTGTCTCTATCAGCTTCTCTAACCCTCACCTGCCAGTATGAAGATCGAAGGTCTAGAGTACTCATATAGCAGTCTCGTTTTGTGCTCTGAAGTAGCTCGTCGATGCGTGGCATCGGATATGTATCGGCTTTGGTGACTGCATTCAAACGCCTGTAGTCGACGCAGAAGCGGATACCACCGTTGGACTTCGGCACCATTAGTGCCGGTGAACACCAAGCCGATTCACACTCCTCTATAATGTCATCTTGTAACATCTTACCTATTTCAGCTTTCATCAACTGTTTCTTCGAAGGGTTTAGGCGGTAAGGAGGAACAGCAATTGGAGGGTGCTCACCACCAACACCGTATGCGGTGTTCCGCATACGGTGTTGGACCTCCCCCTGGTCTAAAGACACGTGCGTGTCTAATGAGGACATCAGCGAGCGCTTGACGCTCAGCTGGTTTAAGATGAGTACCCTCATCATCTCTAAGTATATCTGTAGAGGCGCAGGAAACGTCACGCGAGGTAGGTTCGAAGCACAATTTATATTTTAAGGTAGCACATTTACTAAAATACCAAACTTCTTTGAAAAAATCAATTACTACTCCCGCGGCGGTTATAAAGTCGATACCTAATAACGTCTCGTTGTTTGTAGAGTCGGGAAAAATTAAGAATGGAATCGTAATAACTGTCGTTTCTAAGCACACCTCTAACGTGGTGGTAAGTACATCCATCGTACGGATTACACCGTCGGCAAGCTTAACTTCGCGTGTCGAAGAGCTGAGGGAATGACCTTGACGTAGAAGGAGAGTATATAGCGTATGACCCGCAATGCAATGTTTGGCGGCCGTATCAATTAACGCGGTGACGGAAAAACCCAAAATTTTTATATTAAAAATAGGTCGCAGTTCGAGAACACCGGAGGGTCCCGTACGGTCGTTACACAAACAAAATTCGGTTAAACATAAATGGGCATTATTCTTATCATTAAAATCACCACATAAAATATTTTTATGACATGTATGGACATTGTCCTTTTGATTTTTACAATCGCTATACAAAACATTATTTTGACAAAAATGGCCATTCTCCTTTTGATTTTTTAAATTACTACACAAAATATCGTTATGACGTGGATGGGCAGAACCCTTTTTATTATTAAAATTGTTACGCACGTTTTTTGTTTGTGAGTTACTAACATTATCACTATTATTGTTATGATGCTTTTGTTTATTAAAATAACACACATTTCTTTGCGGAATAAAATCGTTAGCAACATAAATAGAGTCTGACGCGATGTTTTTAGTAACTAAATGAGATTTTACGGAATAAAAACTTTGATCACTACTTTTATTTGGTTCACGCTCACCTTGATTCTGCAACTTACGACAATGTTCTTTGGTGTGGCCAAACCGCCTGCAGTATGTGCAGGAAGGCCGTGGCCGCTTTGCCGTGTCTTGTTTCGGTGGAGTAGGCGCGAACGGCGCGGCTGGAACAGGCACGGAGGGCGCGGGCGGAGCGGGCGTGCTCCGCGCCGCGGCGGCGCCGGCGGTCGCACCGTAGGCCTGCGCCCGTGCAGGGGCGAGATGGCGCGCGGGCGCGCGAACTTCATCGCGCGCGGCGGCGGGTTGCGTGGACGTCGGTAATGTTGCCGGCGTTTGTGTTCGACGCTCACTCGCCGTCGGCGTTATGTTATGTACTTCGGCGAATGAATCTTCAATAATCCGTGCGAGGCGGAGTAACTCATAGAAACTATGGCACTCTTCTCTTCGTAGCCTTTTACGTATTCTGCTGTGGAGGAGGCCGTAGGTCATGTCTATTTGAGCCGACTCCGTTACATCGTCTTTAGGTAAGCGTGCCATCAGGGCGCGGATGCGCGCTACGAACATATCTGTGTTTTCATTGCCCTGTGGCGTCGCAAATATGTCCAGGTAAAGGCGGTGCGGTGGCCGGCGGTCACCATAGGCACTTATAAGGTTTTCCTTGGCTTCGCGCCATGACGACACAGAGTGTTTAATTCCTTGCCACCACGTGGCCGCATCATCCTTGAATAGGTAGGCTAAGCCGCGCAGAATGTTTGAGTCCGCCACTTGCGCGCAATCGCTATATGCCTCTATAGCGTCGATAAATGCTTCAACCGACTCCTTCGGTCGGCCGGAGAACGTGGCTTTGCAGCGGGCTAGGGTGTTGTGCCCTAGCAGCGTCAGTGATTCTGGGGTCGATGCACTCGCCCGCGGCATCGAGTTGAGCAACTCCCTAAATGCTTCTGTTTGAGAGCGTTGGAGAGAGGCGATAATCGTCGCCACATTTTCATTGGAGAATGTAGCGTTAGCATCAATGCGCGGCGAGGAAAAGGACGCGGCGTCGTCGCCATCTTGGTAGACGGACGCCGCGGTCGGCGTGCTTGGTCGCGAGGGGACGGGTAATGCGTCGTTAGCATCTTCCCTCCGAGTCAAACTAGCCGCTCTACTCCGAGTCACTGGCATTTTAGTTTAGTCCGTCACTGCAAAACTCACAACTATGCACTATATTGTCACACGAAAAATACGTTGGAGCGCCACATATGAGGAAGGTTATCTCAGGGAAAGTCACCTTTTTAGTAATAGAGTATATTTGGAGTAAACACAAGTAAAGTACACAGTAAAATAACACTGGGATCGAAAACCCTAAATAAAATAATATAAGTTCGCGTAACAATATGGCGGCACGAGAGAGGCATGCGTGTAGCGACTTGCGCGGTACTTTAAGAAACGCGTCTACGCAGTAAGCGTGTGGGCAGCGGACTGGCGCGTGGATGCGCAACGCGCAACGCCTGTCTCATAACGCGTGCGAAAGGAACAGATACATTATTGTCGGTATCGTGACGGCACGCGACCGCGGGACGCCCGCACTGGACGCACTTGCGTAAGGGTTGCTACAACTGGCTTTTGCCAGACACCAATGATATAACAAAAGCTAAATGTGCATATTGCCCAGGGACGTCAATGGTAGCTGAACTATCCAATTTAAAAACTCATGCCTCTACCAAGAAACACCTGAGCAACAAACCTGGATCCAGTGGAAAAACACAGACATTAACATCGCTTGGATTCCAGAGAGGTCTGACTCCACAAAATAAACAAAAAGCTCGTGCAGAAATTAAACTTGCTGCTTTTTTTGCGGAGCACAACATAGCATTTTCGGTTGCTGACCATTTGACTGACTTATTAAAAGAAGTCGTGACGGATTCTAAATTAATCAAGGAAATTGAACTTAAAAGAACCAAAATTACAGGTGTGGTAAAGAACGTTCTTGGAGAAGGTCATAAAGCAGATTTAGCCCAAAAATTACAAAATAATCAGTTTTCGGTGATGACGGACGAGACGACCGATGTTTCGACAGTCAAAACTGCTTGCGTTGTGGTACGCTATTTTGATCAAGAAGCTCAAAAGATATGTAGCGCATTTTGGGAGCTTTACAAAGTTTTTAAAGAAACACCTGATGCTGATGATATTCCTACTGCGAATGCCGAAAATTTATATAGAGCTCTTATCGATTCGTTGACTAACCGTAATGTTCCATTGACAAATGTAATCGGATTTGGATCAGATGGGTGTAACGTCATGATGGGCGATAACGACTCTGTAAAAACAAGGTTCATACGTGATTTTGCAGGAATCATAATCACGAAGTGCGTTTGTCACTCGGCCCATTTGTGTGCCAGTGAAGCCTGTAAACAGTTGCCTGAAGGTGTAGAACAACTGGCTAGAGATATCTACAACTTTTTTAAACATAGTGATAAACGGCTATTTGATTTTCGTAACTTCCAGTCGTTTGTTGCAGTGGAGCCTCACAAAATACTGAAACCATCACAGACAAGATGGCTTTCCTTATTATCAGTGGTTGAAAGGATATTAGAGCAATGGGAGGCCCTACGTCTTTTTTTCATCGATTTTACGACAAACCGTGCACATAGAGCAAGAGCCGATGTAAGAAATCGAGCAGTATTTATTCTCGAAAAACTAAACAACCCGTTCTACAAACTTTATTTCTGTTTCCTTGAATGGTCACTCCCTTTATTCAATAAATTCAATCTGGAATTTCAAAGTGAGAAAGTAGTTGTTCACAATCTGCATGAGAAAATTCGTTCACTTTACCAGGAAATCCTATTGCGTTATTTACAACGCGAATACGTTATGAGGCCAAATCTTGGTGAAATAAACCCTGAAAGTCAGCGTCATCAGCTCCATGACGCTGCAATGTATCTTGGCGTCAAAGTGTATGAGCTCTTGAAACATCCAGATGTGATCAGACAGCCTGCAGATATAGCACAGTTCTTCTCATGCTGCAAAAATTTCTACAAAGTTGCAGCTACCGAAATTAAAAAACGATATAATATGGAAGATCCAGTCTTGTCAAAGCTAAAAGTTTTTGAACCTGCATCAGCGCTCTCCCACGATTTTAGGAGCCATTTCCCTACACTTATGCCTCTTATGGAGGTGGTCCCCCGTATAATCGCACCAGCTGATTACGCAAAGAAACAAATAATTGACAATCAATGGAGGAGTTTGCCCAATGCACAAGCTCGTCATCCTAAAGGGTTGAATGAAATCAGTGAGCCAGATAAGTTTTGGGCTCAATTACTGAAAACTGAAAACTTTTCCGAGCTGGCTCATTTTGCCCTATCTACACTGTCCCTACCCCATGCGAATGCTGACTGCGAGCGGGTTTTTAGTAAAGTCAATTTAATAAAGACAGAGATAAGAAACCGGCTAACTGTGGAAACGGTGAACGGCACACTTCTTGCTGCAGAGAGCGCAAAAGGTTCAACTCGCACTGGAAACTGCGTCAATTTTGAACCCACTAAAGAAATGTATAGCCGCATGACAACAGACAAAATATACGGCAGAAAAAACGATGACAATGAGGATGTTCCTGAATCCTGACATCATATTTGGAGAGCAGATGTAATTGTGTGATTTTACTTGAGAATTAATAAAGATTTTTTGACATACAACACAAAGTGATGTTTTATTTAGTAGGAAACTTGCAATAGTTTATTTTATTGAGTAAAACGTCCTAAATCCAATAGTTCAATATGCTTTAATTTTGGTTTTAACACGTTTTCGATGCATAATAAATGTACGAGGTTTGAAAGTCAAAATACGAGATTTTTTGCTGCATATGTACGAGGGATTTTTTTTCAGGGTTGGCAACCCTGCTTTTGAGTATCGTAAGTATCGAATTTAATTAATTATGACGATTATTTAGAGTTTTATATTTGTTTGAAGTGATAAAGTGTATGTGCCTTACTTAAAATTGTAGCGAATTGGAATCACGTATGTTTTTGGTGTAAGAGGCTCAGAGAAGAACGCTTGGAGCGCAGAAGGAATCGCAGACGGCGTCGTGACTCCTTCAATACCAATTTAGTGCCCGACCTTGAGTTTGTGGCCAATTACAGACTCAGTCGATCACTTTTTGAGGAACTCTGCCAGGATATAGTGCCCCTCTTAGGGCGTGGACACATGTCTGCGGTGCGGCGCCGGCCACCGTGTAACGGCACGGCACCGCTACCGCGAGGCGGCACGGCGTCGTGTCGCGACACGGCGCCTTGTACGGTGGGGAGCGCACCGCTCGCTAGTTAATGTTTTGTTGGTGTTTAGTCTGCACGTGTTATTTAATGCATAATAATGGCTGCCGATTTAGATGTCGACTTTTTAATTTCACTCGTGGAAGCACGTCCCGTTCTCTGGGACAAGACAAAGGAGAATTATAAGGATAAAAATTTGAAAACTGAAGGGTGGAAAGATGTATGCCGAAATATTTTTCCATCTTTCGACGAGAAGGACAATAAAGAAAAAACAAGTCTCGGTGAGTACATATTTTATTCATTTATCTTTTTGACATAATAATAGGTGAAAATTTAAATGTAAAAAGTTTAAAATACAATAAACATTTAAATGTGAATAAAATGCGTTAATGTTCAATATGCCAACTTGTCGAGTTTTTTTTTTAACTAAAACTCAGTCGCAAACGCAGAACAAAGCGAATTTCGTACAGTGATAACCATTGTATCACTCTGTCTAACTTGCACAATATTATATATTGCCATCCTTTACACATACTCAACACTTTGGCTTTGTTAGTCGGCTCAAAAAGCAGGTAGAAAATTGTTTGTTCCGGGACCGAGCTTTAGTTATATTTTGCTTAATTGCCAACTAAGCGCACCGACATCACTATTAAAGTATTTACAAAATTCGCCTCTTATATCGACTGGATTTGATAAAGAATCTGCATCTGTTGTTTGTTGAATGTTTAAAAGAGTGTTATCAATACATAGCTCTTCAGACTTTCTAACTCCATCTCGAGTAACAACAAAATTGTGTAAGACACAGCATGCTTTAATAATGTCTGTCGCAAAATTATATTGAACATTTAAAGGCCGGTGAAATACTCGCCATTTATTTGCGAAGATACCAAAAGCACACTCGACATATCTTCTTGCTCGACTTAAACGATAGTTATAAACCCTTTGTTCTACACTTAGATGCTTCCCTGGGTATGGACGCATTAGATTGTTCATTAACGGTAGACCTTCATCTGCGATAAAAACATAGGGAATTGAATTTTGAAGCCCCGGTAAAGGTTTTGGCGCTGGTATTGGAAGTCGATTCTGTAATAATAATTCGTATAATTTTGTATTATGAAAAATCGTGGAATCGCATTCCTTCCCATACGATCCTATATCGACATATACAAATCTATATCTAGAGTCTACCAATGCCAGCAAAACTATAGAATTATAGCTTTTATAGTTGAAAAAAAGAGATCCACTGTGGGCAGGACTGCAAATTCTGATGTGCTTCCCGTCCAATGCCCCCATGCAATTTGGGAAATTAGTTTTTATGTCAAAATCTTCAGCTATTTGTTCTATTAGCTCTTTAGTTATTTTCGGAATGCTTTCTCTTAAAAGGATGTCCCATATAGCCCGACAAACTTCTCGTATAATTTTCCCGATTGTGCTTTTTCCACGATAATCTGTGAATTCCATATCTCTGAATGAATTTCCTGTCGCCAAAAACCTGTAAATAGGATATTTAATTAACTTTTACAGAGATATTAAAAAACAACTATTTAATTACATATTTCTAAACATTTTTTTTATGATTGTTACAGGTAATGACGTAATTAGAAAGTGGACCAACATTAAAGATAATTTTATGAAATATATGAAGAAGATAGAACTTTCAAAAAAATCTGGAGCTGGTGCAAAACATATAAAAGAATACCATTTGTACAAACAGCTCATGTTTTTGCAAAAAAATGCTCCAAATGTAACCGACGACAGCATAGAAGAAGGATTTCAAAATCCAAAAACGAGATCACGATATCAGCCATACAGTACAACTACGCGACAGCGAAAACCAAGTAGTGATGAATTTGAGAGGCAAATTATTGAAACTTTAGGTACTTCAGAAAATCGACATCTGTCATTTTTTAAAGCTATTTTGCCATCTTTAAACAAGTTAGATGATCACCAGACTTTGATGTTTCAAAGTGGAGTTTTAAAGATTTTAACGGATTTCCATCGACCACCGTGTCAGAGTGGATACCAGACAGCAACTTCTTACGACACTAATTATCACCAAGCTACACGATCACCACAAGCTACAACGTCTTATGACACTTATCAAACAGCTTATAATTCATCCATTCAAAGCATAAATCGTCACCAAACATCACCAATCTCGCCTTTGGAAGAAATTCTATCCAATACCACGGATACACAAGAATCAGAATACGACTTTTCTTAAATAATAATATACTCAATCATTCGAATTATTACTCTTTTGATTTGAATAAAAAAATATATCAATGTAAAATTCTTTTATTTCTTACCGTATAGTTAAACCTATCATTTCCTTAGGCTCCACAGGTTTTCTGAACACGTACTGCTTTTGTATACGAGGTGCAATTTTGGTCAGCAGTTCTTCAAAACTTGATATAGACATTCTAAAATATTCGTAAAATTTCTCATCACCACATTTTTTCAGCGCTTCATATTTCCTCTCAAAATGACCTCCATCATGGTTCATTATAGAAAGATATGGATTCACCCAATATTTTCTTTGATTCTGTTTCTTCTTCATTCGTCGTCTTAGTAACAGGAGCAAAATGATACGTCTTTCGCGGTCCATATCAAGATAAAAACTGAACAATGGTTACTGTTTGTGCCCGCGTTGCACCGCACAAGGCGCCGTGTCGCGACACGACGCGCCGTGCCGCCTCGCGGTAGCGGTGCCGTGCCGTTACACGGTGGCCGGCGCCGCACCGCAGACATGTGTCCACGCCCTTACCCCGAAAGCGTAATTGCCGCGCAATTGAGCCTACTACAAAGGTTTTTTTGGTCTCTAAAACGCAGTAGTTTCTTGTACAATAAAACTAAAATTTTAATAGTAATACAATAAAAATTAATTATTCTTTAATTGCAGATACTTGTCGCCTTGATTATGAATTATGTTATGATATGAATTATGTTGTTTCCTTTCAGATTTTATGGAAAATATAATTTAGCAGGTGTGATTGGGTGTATTGATTGCACACACATTGCCATTGTGAGGCCCAGTGAGCATGAGGATAGGTTTTTTAATAGAAAACATTTCCACTCCATTAACACCCAAGTGGTAAGTCATTTTGGGACAAAATTAAGTTCTACATTTTGAAAAACATGATACATTCAAAAAGTCATAAGAGTATGTTTTCCAGATATGTGATTCTGACTGCACTATCCTAAATGTGAATGCTTCTTATGGTGGAGCCACACATGACGCATTTATTTGGTCTCAGTGTGAGATCACATTTGGGATACTCAAGGGTCGGTGGAGGTGTCTCTTGGCAGCGAGGGAGCTACACTATGATCCAGACAGAGCAGGCAGAATAATATTAGCATGCTGTGTTTTACATAATATGTGCATAAGGGCTGGAGTAAGTGCTCCGGAGTTGACTCCAGATGATTATGAAATGGAGAATGCCCGGCAGGTCACACCATCATCACGGCCTGCTACATCGGCCACAGATGCATTGAGGAGGGGACAGAGAGAGGGATAGAATAATACAATCTTTGCAAAATATTTAATAAACTATGTTTTTACTTATTTTCTTATACAATTCAACCTAAAATTAATTAAAACTATGCCAAAATTACACTGGCAGTACTGGGACTAATCTTGCATTGAAAGATTTTGTTAACAATTTCTTTAATTCATCAACAAGCAATTGAGAATATAAAAAATATATGATTAATTTAAAAAAAATTGATGAAACAAACATAAAAAATATTAATAAAACAAACAATACAGAAATTAACTTATATTATTTTAGACTCTAACTAGTTTTCAAAATATGTTCTTTGAGCTGCATATGCAGCAGCCTGCACAACTCGAATTAACTCTATAACAGCCATCCTTTATGCCAGCTAGTTCCACATTCCTTTGTTCTTCAAGTACCAAAAGATGTTCTTCAGATCTAAAAAGTCTGTCCCTGACAGAGGTTCCAGCTTGAAGGGACTCGGGATGCCGCCGAGATTGTCTGGGCTGTCGTGTGGCTGTAAAATAACACATGTAATGCTTAATGTGCGGGTATGAACGTGGACAAGACAAATGGAGTATGTAAGAATTGTAGTTAGACTAATTAGCCAATTTCTATTATGTTGATTTATGTGCAATAATAATATAAAATGATAATTTATTATTTAGTATCACAAAAAAGCTTAAAATTGCGTAAATAATTCGCTGATTGCTGACTGGTGTAGCTGAAGCATGTTCATTTGTCATTTGTTGTGTCTGTGTTTCTATTGGAAAAAGATGTGGAAAGAACAAGTACACAAGTAAAATAAAACGTTATTACAAGTAAACAAACAAAAAAAGAATGTTTAAGGCAATAGTAGGAACATGTATGTTGGTTTTAATGTTTACAAATATTTATAATACAAAAAATATAAATTAAAATTCATAATAATTTTATAAATTTGAAAATAACTTTGTCTGACTGTATGTTACCTTTTCAAACCACTGAACACATTTTAATAAAATTTGGCAGATATATAGATTGCATCCCAGGGTAGGACATAGGCTAATATTTGTTTCAAAAGTTAGTTTGGAAAACCTAAGGGTGAAACCGTGGGGCGCAGCTATTAAGTAAACAATACTAAAAGTAAATGAAATATTATTTAGTTGCACTACATACCATTTAGTAATGACAAGTCTCCTTGGTTGGATGGCGCATAGGTAGAGGCAGTATTGAGTTCTTGAGATGACTGAAAAGCAAAATACATATAAGTACTTATGTTGAGATAAAGCTACATTATTTTCTACAGATGACAAATATAAGGAAAAGCTTGGTGGTTATTGATACTATCTTAAATGAAAAATACTATAGCTAACTGTTTTAGTTAGACATGCAAAGACCACTTAACAATATTCTTAGATAAAGATAATAACAAACTGAATGAAGAGATATGAAAAAGCGGGCTTTGGTTTTACTGAATGAATTTTTTAAAATATTACTTTAAAATTTAAAGTAATATTTTATTTAAAGTTTAAATAAAAACAAAAATAAAAAATACATACATTGCTCAACAAAAGCTTGTGTTCTTGCCGAGGTCTGCGGTTCACCAAATCCATCTCCCAAGTTCCCATTGGGAGAGTGAAGGAGCTGTAGATGGTCCACCTCCAGTGGCAGACGCAGACCGCCGTGCAGTTGCTGCTGCCTTCTTTGCCAGATGTTTTTTATCTGTCCACACCTACAATAAATTTACAATTTAATTAACTACGCACTTCAATCTCTCACAAAACAACATTGTATTAAATATGACTTCTTGACAATTTACATCAAATGCACATAAAACTACTTATGTAGGTAGGTAATTTTAGTTCATAACTAAGTAGTAAGTACATATAAATTAATTAATGAAAACTTACTTTTTGCCACTGTTTCGTCGTTTTGACGCACCCGCCCATAGCATTCAGCGTGTTGCATATATCGTCCAACAGACGACGATTTAGTGCCCGACCTTCGATGCTTTTCAAGCTGCCATGAGCCAAATCTCGATGCTCCTCAAGGAAATTGAGGAGAGCATCAATTTGTGCCGCTGTCGGTCTGGCCATGGTGACTTGTTCTTGTAAAATGTTTGTTCATGACTTTCAGTTTCAATTTCAAACTTCCATAACACGAACATGAGAAGTAGATAAGCCCAAGGGGCACTTAATCACGGCTAAAGTGTTTAGTTTAAAATATATTTAGCTTATAGTTTGTTTTTTGTTGACATCTTAAGTATAACGTAAGTTAAACACAAAAACTTCAGTCAACACTTGATGATAAACCGAAGTATGGTTATCGCTATCGATAGACGAAATTTGGTTTAAGTATAAGATCTTTTTTTAATGAAATTTGCAAAAAAAAAACTCAAGCACCGCTTGTTTGTTTACTTGTCATCCTTTGACTTTTTAATTTGACAATCGGCAAAGACAATCTGTATGTCTGCTGCAAATATATTATTTTTATTGCAAATATTACAATATTTGTAGGTATAAATACTTAGTTAAAAGTAAAGTTCAATTGTTTTATTATAAAAAATAATTTTACTCCGTAATTCAACAGTTAAATTATATCGAAATGAATAATCATGACTAATAAAAACATGTCGATGAAACGTTCAACTCTAGCGCTACATTTCATTCAATCCGACACTCACTATGGCACCTACCGAAGTGGACAAACCCGAACTTACTTCGTAGTAGGGCAACAATGTAAATGTCGGTCGTGTTTCGGTCGGTCCCGAACATTCGGATGTGTCATTTCAGAGTAGACCTCCAGGGCTTGTATCATGTACGCGATCACTCTAGAATTCGCTCCGCGCGGCGGTTGTTTAGTGAAGAACTTTATTACAAGTGACTTTTCATCATGTGCAACTCAAAAGTAAATAATGAAGAGATATTTATCAACCAAGTTAGTGCTGCCAAAAATACCGCGACGGTGGAGGAATTCAAATTTCATTTGTCGGCGATCAATATTGCAACAATAATCATTTGCACAATTTTGTTGCTCGGCACCCTCTACTTCATGTTTAGAATCTATAAGAGATGTCATGAGTCTTGGACGCGGCAGCAGATCTTGAGGCGATCTTTGGAGCGATCCAGAAGGTACCGCGGCGCTGCTTGTAACTTGTCTGCAAGCGAGGAATGTCGGGTCCGTACTTCCAACAAGGGTTCCTAACAACACGCAGAGGTACGACAAATTCAGCGATTCGACTAGCACCACGCACCTTAAACCACGTTTAAGGGCTATCAATGTCATTATTTTCTGTGGAATATTGACATAGGTCTTGAACGCCGTTAAAATATGCTGTTCGCGATTAATTTCATTGGTGTAATTGACTCTAAAAGTACTATTGTACAACTCGATTGTTTTAACTGTGCGCTTGGAGCTGTCAAAGTTATAAGGTTGTTAGTATTGAAATCACCCTCCCGCTTACCTCCTCAGCACCCCGCTGACGCCTCTTACTCCTCTACACAGTAAATATTTTATTTATTTATTTAACCATTTATGCACCCTGCACACACATAGATATAAGAAAGGAACAGTAAATACCTACGTACAAAGGTTATGGTAGATTTTATGGTTTTCCTGTAATTTCATGTTTGTTTGTTAGAGCGATTTGATCCTTATCACTTATCGATAGATGTTTTAAAAGTACAGGATGTTATTGTTTCGCATTTTGGCGGATCGATTCTCGAGTGTGGCAAGCGAATTTTCGAAAATATTTGTATAAAGATTTGTTTCTAAACAAAATAAAGGAATTTTCTCTTTGAGTTAAATTTCCCATCTCCCATCGCTATTTACCCACCAGGTGAGGTTAAAAAAATCCATTCTGTATAATGTCACACAAAAATCGGGTTATACCTAACTCTCAAGTACAGCGTGACCCTGAATCGAGGTGCACAAGGGCCCTTGAGAGGAGATAATATCGATAAAATGCTCATAATCGACATATCTATCGAGTTCGCACACCTGAGTATGGATCAAATGCTGTTGAACTGAATTTGTTGAATACTTTGAGGCCGCAGTTATAAGGACTTATAGGAAGTATGCATGTAATTCAAAACTCCATTATTTTTTTTTTTTTTTTTTTTTTTTTTTTTTTTTTTTTTTTTAATTTAAACATTTGCAATCGGTCGGCAGACCATAAGCGAATTTGTTGCAATTCGTATGGCGTTGTGGTGGAGCAGCCAGAGCTGTGCCTCCCACTTATATAAGGTGGTTCCTCTTCAGCCTTTTTACCACCGCTGTCGGGTTTAACAGTTCAGTTACTAGTGGGTTTGGGTGTAAGGTTAGGCGTGCCTTGTGTTGAATTTTGTACCGCTCAATTTCAAAGTTTACGAGCGGCACCTGCAGGAAATCGTGTATTTCGCTATTCCGAGCAAACCAAGGTGCATTTACTATGGCTCTTAGAATACCATTTTGAGCCCTTTGCAGGCAGAGAATATTAGATTTGCTGGCAACGCCCCACAATTGGATTCCGTACGTCCATATTGGTTTAAGGACCGAGTTGTAGATGAGTAGCTTGTTGTGTAGACAACAAGCTACTCATCTACACTCGGTACTCTCTGTAGAGAGAGTACCGAGTTTCTTCCCATGAGCCAATTCAGATTGCGGAACTTATGGTTTATCTCCTCCCTTTTCTGTTTAATGTGATGCTTCCATGTTAGGCGCCTATCTAGATGGAAGCCAAGATATTTAACACAATCTGTGTGTGGTAAGGTATCAGGTCCAAGTCTAACAGGAGGGGTGTTTCCGTGCCTGAGTGTGAAGGTGATATGGTTAGACTTGGATGCACTGGCGCGTATCCTCCATTTACAGAGCCATTTATGTGTCTCGTCTAACTGATTTTGGAGTTTATCAACTCCATTATTTAAATATACATTGTGTAAAAGTTAAAAAACCAATTCATGTTTATAATGCACTTCTGACAGCGGCTTCGCCCGCGTATGTCGGATTTTTTTTATACAAACACTATCCCACTTTTCAGTGTAAATAGTGTTGTATAAATAAAGGGATTTTAGAAAATTCCACCTTTAAGGTCGAATTTTCAAAAACCCCATCTTACTGCTTTTTCACGTTCCCGTCCCGTCCCTAGTTATTTTTTTTTCAAGTCCCAGTCGTTTCGACTGTGCGTTGATGTGCTAGTCAGTCAGTTTATTAATTAATGAAAGGAGATCCCGCTTTGTCCGCAATAACGTCTATACTGTAAGCCTAAAAAATAATGCCTTTAAAAAAATGCGCGAAAAAAAACAGCTGCCATAGGAGGCAGCTGTTTTTTTTTTAATTTAAATTTTGACGTGTTATGCGAACATAAATGTAGGGAGAAGCTAATTTTATTTCTCTCGATGACTATAGTTTTTGGGGAAAAGCAGGCGTTAAGTTCGTGTGATAAATTCAGACAGCAGAAAATGTCTGTAAAGCCTATAATTTCTGTGATAACACAAAGCTTAATAAAAAATCTTAATTAATGAATTTCCATCCAGACAGGTCCACAAAGACGAGATGCCAAATACCGGTGGCAAAACTGAAGTAAAATTAACATAGTACGTTTAGAAGCATTTCAAATACAAACATAGTTGGAAAAGCTCAAC
This sequence comes from Hyppa rectilinea, assembly GCA_951799385.1. Classification (NCBI taxonomy): domain Eukaryota; kingdom Metazoa; phylum Arthropoda; class Insecta; order Lepidoptera; family Noctuidae; genus Hyppa; species Hyppa rectilinea. Next base: position 4,318,345 of record OX637302.1, on the reverse strand, counting down.
TCTGTTATAATAACAGTGTCAATGACTTCTTTGCATGAGGAGCAATCTACAGTCGGGAAAATTAATTACCTACTTATAAAGGTAACCCCATCCGTGAACTGTCAATGAATGACAGTTGTGTTTGAATTTAATGACAATATACAGCATGTATGAGGATTGTGCGGTCATATTTATAAAACTTCAATACTTATTCCACCCAATCGTAAGGGACAGCTGATTATTTTTGCTCAAATAATCATGAAGTTGTTTTATCAAAATGGTTTGAACATACAAGATGGCGGCGTTAATTCAGATTTTGACCGCAACACAAGATCCTTGTGTCTGTCTATTGACAGCTGTAGAATTGATTTCAGTCTTTTTATACCAATAAAAAAATATTCCGCCCACGTACTACGCGTGGACGTAAAATATCACGGCGGGCTTTTCTCGCGCACAGGATTTTCAACTCTAGATGTTTGGTTGACCGTTGAGAATCCAACAAAGTGCATCACAGCGCGTTGAAAAAACTCACTGATTTCAACTCTTTGCGGTAAGCAGAAAGTTGAAAATCCAGTACGCGAAACAAATCCACCGCGGGGAGATATCACCCGTGCGAACCTGGGCTTAGGGTGATGATGCACTGCCGGGTAAGCGGGATTAACCGAAAGAGTTACCGCTACCCCGGAACATAAAGGGCTACGGAAGGAACATGGATGGGTTTTAGTCAGTAAGAGTCTGACACTCCCTTCCGCTCCACCCAGAGCGGGAGAAGTCACCCTCAAAAAAAAAGGGTGATGATGCCAGATGGGTCAACGGGGCTGTCCGAAAGGGTAACCGCTGCCCTGGAATATTTAGGGCTAAAGAAGGAACATGGATGGTTTTAGTGAGTAAAAGTCTGGCACTTATTCCGCATTCATAGCGAGATCATTTGATGATTTTTCATCATTAAAAAAAAAGGTGATTCCAGATAAGTTAGATAACACCTAATGAAGCGCATCGGAGCGTATCGGCGCGTATCGCATCGCATTATGCATCAAAAAATATCAAGGACTAGCCCACGCTCATCTTTCCGGGTTCTGACCATACAATATCCTTTTTTTCCTTGCCTTTGATCACAAGACCTACAGATTTTATAGCAGTCAATGACATTTAAAAAATTGTACCGAAAATACCAGAGGGCCAGTTCTCGACTTTTTAAGAATGGTCACATTCGAATCTAGGTGTCAGTGCCAATCGCACCAATGAAACTGAACGCGATCATCACATATAAACTGCGTTCAAGAGCTGTCAGTGTCAATATTCTCCAACAACGCTTAGATTTTATTCGATTTATGTATTTTGATTTTATTTCATTTTGTTTTTATTAAATTTTAATTTTATAAGATTTTATTGCAGTCTCTTTCATTTAATTTCATCACATATTTTAGGATTAATATGATTTGAGGTTTTATATGTATATTTTTTTATTTGGGTAGAAAGAATAACATTTTATTAATACAAAATACAAATCAATAAAAAATAAGTAAATACGGAAATTGGCCTTCTAATCGTCAGACGGTCCCGTAAGTACTTCGGTACTTAAGCGGTACTTAAAGTGCAAGCTGCCGGCTTACACAACTCACACACGTGTTCAGCGTGGCGCACAAAGGAAGTGAATAAAGCCTACTTGAACATCTTAACATAGTCTTAACCGTGCAATGCGCTTGAAGGGAAAGACATACGGCGGACGGTATTTAGCAATGGTGTCTTTTGTTAGGCACCACGTTTTGTAATCTAGTTTACTTGCACCTTAGCCTGGCTCTATTGCGACCCCTAAATTGATCATTTTATGAATTACTAGCTTCCGCCCGCGGCTTCACCCACGACAAATTATACATATAAACCTTCCTCTTCAATCACTCTATCTATTGAAAAAAACTGTATCAAAATCCGTTGCGTAGTTTTAAAGATTTAAGCATACATAGGGATATAGGGACAGAGAAAGCGACTTTGTTTTATACTATGTAGTGACTAGCGATCAGTCCCAGCTTCGCACGAGTGCACTGTAGAGCCTTGGTGAAAACTTATGCGGGACCAAGCTGGTCAGTTAAAAAGAGAGCCTCTGAGAGCTCCCTAAGTGAAGGCCCATCAGGTCTTCACAATACTATCGCGCGAGTAAAACCTCAGGCGAAGGCCGCATTAAAATCCGTTGAGTAGTTTAAAATGACTTTTCTTCGATTGGCCCACTGAAGATGTAAGCGTACAAGCCTAAGCGTGTTTTTCTGTAAACTTTTGAGCAAATCGTTAAGGAAAAAGTATGTTTGCGGCAATAAGTTGGGAGAAAATATGCGTCACATCCAAGGAAAATGCACATTGCTCAATATAATGCTGCGATCCTATGCAATACAGAGCCACAGTGCTGGGTTTTACCTATTGGTAGATAGCAATTCTGGAACTGCAGAAAAAAAAATTGATAAACTTTTTTTTTAATATGAAATAAATCCTCCCCTGAGTTATTTTATATTAAAAAAAAAGTTAAGGTGACGAAGCCTATATAGGTCACCAACAAGAGGATAGCTCTTAAGTTGATGAGGAAGAGGTATTGATCGTCATCCTGTAATAATAGGTAGGGGTCAAAGTACACGCTCCAATCAATACTGATCGTTTGTAGGTAAGTGCATATAGTCTGTTCCAAAATTAGCGGATAAAATGTAAACAAACCCTGTTTAAATTAATAGGTACGCAATCACTCGCTAAAGGGTAACGTATTCATCCGTATTTTGAAGGTTTGTTTGAATATCGTTACCAAACTGTAATTGAAAATCATACACGAATACGAACCGTGGTTACAAAATATCCTCAATGTTCAACATATTTAAGGTTGGTTTATCTTTAAGGTAAAGACGGTTTCCGGTTAGGCTGGAAGGCGACCCCAACATAGTTGAGAAAAGGCTAGGCAGATGATGATGATGATCTCTAAGGTAACTTTATGCAAATCAAATTAAAGCACTCAATTTCTCAATGGCAACTACAAATTCAGGAGACGTATTGGCAAGCGTAGTCTGAGACGCGTCCTAGCTAGATGGTCCGACAATCTTAAGAAGGTGGCCGGGACAGACTGGATGCGGAATGCGGAAGGACAGAGTGTTGTAGGCCAGCGGGATTGGCCGAAAGGGTTACCGCTATTCCGGAATATAAAAGGCTAAGAAAGGACCATGGATTTCAGTCAGTAAGAATCTGACACTCTCTTTCGCTCCACCCAGAACGGGAGGAGTAGTTAATTAGATGATTTCCCACCCTCAAAAAAGAAAGCCTTTGGGAGCCCTTTTTCTAGCAGTGGACTGCGATACGCTGAGTCGATTGACTACAAATTGCCATCCACAGGTACGTGTTCCGATCGGTTTGTTTACATTTTCATCCGACACTATTGGAACTGACCATACTACTTACATTAATACATTCAAAGTTAATGTATCCAGTGTTTACAATACATAACTGTAGGTTTAATTAATAAAGCACATGATAAACACGAAATTGATTAACTCCTGCAATTGATGGCTGTAATGAACGTCATTGCCCGAGGGCGATTCCGCAACGATTCACGTCACGAGTTTTGTAATTAATTTACCATTCAGTTGGGCCATTCTATTAAAATATAAGTCAAATTTTGGATAAATTAAATGCCAGTCCTTTTCAATGCAAATTCCACGTAAATGGAAAGAATACCATAAACAAAATATTATATTGGTATACTGAAAACAAACTTAAATACAAGCAAATGCAATACGTAATTTTCTTTGTACTTCAATCTGCCTAGCCCTTCCCAAACTTTTTTTTATATTAGTGTCGGCTTCCAGTCTAACTGGATGCAGCTGAATACCAATATTTTACACTAGCTTCTGCCCGCGACTTCGTCCGCGGAAAATTTCTTGTTTTAACATTAGAAGTAAGTCGAAAAAATACTTTTTTAAAACATAAAACGAAGTATAAAAGTTAAAATACAAAAGATAGGAATATGGTGTCGCGGACTTTTTTGTAGAAATAATTAAGGCGAACCGGGTTGCCATACATTGCTTTCAATTTTAAACAACTGTTTAGGCAGCGCATGCAAATAATTCTGTTTTCGGAGGTATTTCTTTCCGACTTGCTAGACGAAAATTGCGATAGCTCGGCTAATATGTATGATATAAATATAATTTATAGCCTATAGCACTCAGGAATAATGTAGCTTTCTATCATTGAATTTTTTTTTGAAATTGGATCATTAGTTCCGAAGATTACCCCCTACATACAAACTTACAAATTTTACCTCTTTATAATATTATATTATTAGTATAGATGGAGTGACTGCCTGTCTGACCTCCATAGGGAAAAGGCTAGGTATAGGTATGATGGTGATGACACGTAGTTGAGACAACGACCCATAACTCGTAAGTCGAGGCCACTGGACCACTACTGTCCTATATGTACCTACACATGGCCCTATTGTTATATTTTAATTTTACTTATTACTTAGCTATCTGGTTGTTTATTATGTACAGTTCATCGTTGTTTTTAACAGAGTTTACGAGAACTTATCTTTCCATATTAGGTAGTCGAAGTTCTTGTGCAGAAAAGTAAACAGTTTGATAAATGCTTCAATATTTTAGCTATAAATAATGGGGGGCGCCATCTTGTTTTCTATCAGCTTGTTTGTTCTAACAACTGTCAAAACAGCACCTTTGTTGAATTTAAACTTTTCCTATTTTCAAACAATTAGTCTTATGCACTTTGCTATTCACTTATTAGTTATGTAGGTTTTTTTTTACATACCATATGCAGGTTTTTATTGACATGTATCGGATGACTTCTATTTTCACTTTTGTCTCTAAGGGCGTAAAAATGTAATAAATTATGTTTAGTTTTGATCGCGGCTTCGCCCACGTAGCGTTCGGAAAATATCCCACGGGAACGTATTACTACCGAAATTAAATGTGTTAATCCGGGTTATAAACTGTGTGCCAAATATAAACTGTGTGCCAAATTACATCTAAAGCATTTTTACATCAATCTGAAACATATCCAGACATGGAACAAACATTCTAAAAACTATATTTCGACACTAATTAATTAGATTTTTTTTTTGTATTCAACGTATAGTTGTGACGTATTACTATACAAAGCAAAATGTAAGAAGCCTCTCCAAGGGGGTATCAAAACTCTCCCATGTATGTTCTCCAGCTATTTATAGTTTAGGAGCTAGATGATTTTTAATCTTCCTATTTGTATTCCAAAAGCAACTCCATGTTCAAAATTAATTTATTTACGTAACACGTCCGTGTTTGGGTCATAGAAATTGATATACATACTTATGTATACCTTTCTATTTATTACGCCTATTTAATTCGGAGCAAATTGGCTGTGACAGACAGACAGACAACACGAGTGATCCTTTAAGGATTCCGTTTTTCAATTGGGACATACGGATCCCTAAAAACCGCAAAAAGTGGTGGTATCATAAATGGATTAGTGGTACCTTAAAAGCTTTCAGCCATTTAACGTACAGACGCCAGCACATCAAGCTATCCCTAACTGTCAAATTTTCTCAATTAAAAATTAACCTTATATCTTTGCAATAAAGTTAAAATACTATCAAAGAAATTTGACAGATTGTGGTAACTTGATGTGCTGGCCTCTGTACATATAGATATCCGTCTAGCTGCTTACTTGATCAATTCACAACGAATTTTCAACGATGAATACCTACCTGAAACAAAAAAACACGCAATCAATAATAATGACCACCCGGTTCAATAACAATATACATATTTTCAATTGTTTTGGGAGTCCCAAAACAATTAAATTGGTTACCAATTTTATGGGTATAAAGCACTTGTCCCACTGAAGACAAGGAAGGGACTAGCGATCAAAAGGTTCAATAGAAAATCAGCGTCAGACAGCATCTGTCTGTCATTTAAGGCTAAAATGAACGTTTTTGGCGCAGCTGCTAACAGCTAAAGCCTCAACCATCCCGCTCTCTTGCACCGCATCTGAAACTGTAAAACTATAATTATAAGTGTTCGCCGACACAAGTGTGACATTTAAAGAAGTGAAAGTGCACCACAGTGAAAAAGGAAGAAAACCAGGTAACACGTGGGACGTCTGCTAAGGCTGTCCTTGAATCCACGTGTTAACTTGTATACTCAATTCTGTTTGTTGTCCAATAGTTCACCACGCAAAAATCTACATCCCCGCATAAAATTACTTTCCCGCATATGGTCCTTCGTAAGCCGCGTCAACTTATACACCATAAATTTTTTGGCTAAGCTAAGTTTGTCTAAACAAAGTTTTTTATTGTTTTAATATTTTTTTTTTGTATTTTGTGTGTCACCGACTGTGTCCAAATAAAAGTTTTTCTTTCTTTAGATCAACACAAGAAAGGCACAAAAGATCATTACAGTCTCCGCAGGGATGTGCCCTAAAAGGCGTTGCACAGAGGGGGTTCCGGAGTGGTCTTTTAAGAGGTAACAGGGCATTTGTCATTAATTGTGCGGCTCAACTCGGAACTTAAGCCCGATTCTCGTGAATCGCCGGCGCTGGGACAGGCGCCTAAAGCCTTTACATTTTCACATTTTAAGCCTCTGTATAAAATCCCGGGTGTGTAAACATTGTCCGCGGTTTCATTAGCTCTCTTGATAAAGCAAACACACTCGGCGCACGTAGCAGTACGTAAAGTTTAAAGCTCAAAATGAGGTTTTACATTTTTGATTATCTACAGTAAACTGTTGTGATGGTGCATGGCGGTGGTTGCAATTATTGCTATCCATCAATCAATAGCTACATTTTCTTTATGTTAAGCTATATTGTTTCAGTGAGACTGTCCGAAAAAGTAACTGCTGCCCAGGAACATATAAGGCTAAGGAGCATGGATGGGTTTTAGTCAGTAAGAGCCTGACACTCCCTTCCGCTCCATCCAGAGAGGGAGGGTCATTTGATGATTTCCCACCCTTTAAAAAAAAAGGGGCGATTTTTCAATCACCTAATAACTTTTATCTGAAGAATAAAAATGGCGGTTTGACATATTTTCTACGCAAAATTTGCCAATCTGACATATTTATTCCTCCAATACGATTGAAAAATCCGTTTATTAGTCATTATAGGAAAATCTGCTTTTCATGCGCGTCTTCCAGTATTTTCTGAAAAGCAAGATACACTGCATCTAATCTTTTTCTGAGAAGTGGTTTAAGAAAGAGTTATAAATCTTTATTCGCATTCGTAGCACGTCTACTTGTATTCACAAGCTTCGCAAAAGTGTTCGAATAAAGCGCTTCATATCTGTATTATATAAAACGTATGCAGGATTCGGATTGTATGCGGTTTGCAAACGTAGTGGCTGACGATCAAAAAGATATGCAAGAGAAATAAGAACATATCACGATGAATACCCTATCTAGGTACTTGCTATGCCATGCATTTTTCTCACATTTTCTTGGAGAATTCTTACAAAATGTATATAAACTTACCTCGTACATAGTATACCTTTATTTGGGACAGGAGAATTTTGCATGCCATTAAGGTAAAATGTATCGGTACTATTTCATCGTATCTGTAAGTATACCGAAATAAAGCCAAATATTATTTTTCTTTTCTAACCAGCCCACCTTAGTCACCCAAAGCCTATTCCATTATCTTTGTCCCCTTAACCTGCAATAGTCCTGCACCAACCGGGGATTAATAATCGACAACCGGTGCCATATTTCATTAAATGTCTCTAACGGGCCTCTGGGAACTCCCAGGGGCGAAACAAAGTTGGTTTCGGCCCCTCGTAAACCTTTCAAGGGTACGTACCGAGATTTGTCAAAGGCATTACAAAAATACGAAATATTATTACCTATATCGGACAGAGATTTTGAATCACAAATTAATGTTGTTGTTATAATTTAACAAAAGATATTTGTGAATGTGTGAAGGTACTGTGAAGAACAGAGGGTTCTTCAATCTAGAGCTCACAGAGATGTAGAGCTCGTGTAATTTACTGTGTATGTATTTGAGTAAGGTTCCCAAACCTACCAGATAAAAACACGGGGGAAGCAGCTATTGAAATTAATACTTCAAGAATACATCCGTTTAGTAGCGCGCCTACTGACAGAGTCCACATTTCAAATCTTTTATAAAAACATATTGAAGGACCGAATACTGCCAGTTATTTTCTAACCTATCAGCCAGGTTACTACTTACTTAAAAATCGGTGAAGGAAAACATCGTGAGGAAACCAGCATGTCTGTGAGATATTTCTCAACAGCATGTGAAACTAAGTCAGAGGCCCATGGGCAGAATAAAAACTCTGACACCAGGTTAGTCACTAACCACACGAAAAGAATGAAGAAGAACATAAGGTTTCACCTAGGCTCTAATAGTACCTACAAACACAATAGGGCTACATACAGTTAATTGGCCAAATGTCTATGAACTATACCTCTGTTTACCCCCCGGGGAAAACTGGCCTGATATAATGTTAAGTTCATTCATTCTCGTTGCTGCCACTTTCTCAATGAAACGATTTACATGAGTGATTTATATATTTTCGTAAAAGTAGACACCATTTTTATTGAAAGTAATTTATGGAGGCTGTTGTATTTTTAGGCTATTTTTCACGCGCCTTTTTCGCACTTGGCTAGGCTTTGTTTATTTTCATAATATTTGTAACATGAAAAAAAATGGACCGAGATATTTTTGCAATAACTTCTGAGTGTAATGATGTCATCTTTGGAGTTTATTTATATCATCATCTACCTAGCCTTTTCCCAATTATGTTGGGGTCGGCTTCCAGTCTAACCGGATGCAGGTGAATACCAGTATTTTACAAGGAGTGCCTGTCTATCTGACCTCCACAGCCCAATACGATACCCCTTGGTAAGCCACTTGGCTGACTGGCTGTCAGATTTTCGGGCTTCTGCTTCTTTTTAATTACACTATCTTTCAAATTGTTAAATCAATATGCACCGTGCGAGCGTGTGTACCTATAGTACCTATTGTGTCTGTACATCCTTGAGTAAAGCATTTGTTACAACATTATCTTCATTTTTTTTAAACAACTTTAAATCAGTACGAGCCGCTTGTATATGTTTGTAATATGTGTGTAGTGTGTGTAGTGTAGTAATGTGAGTAGTACTACATACAAAGTCACTACAACACTATACATCGTAAAATGTAGTAATGTGAGTAGTACTACATACAAAGTCACTACAACACTATACATCGTAAAATGCTGACGTTACATTCTGCGGATGACATACTTTTTTTTTTTTTAAGGCTGGGACATCATCCAATGACTTCTCCCGCTCTGGGTGGAGCGGAAGGGAGTGTCAGACTCTTACTGACTAAAACCCATCCATGTTCTTGCCGTAGCCGTTTATGTTCCGGGGTAGCGGTAACCCTTTCGGACATTCCCGTTTACCCGGCAGGCTTGGCCCTGAGGGGCCCCTACGAGTAAAGCATTTTTTACGACATTATCTTCAAATTGTTGATTAACAACTTTAACTGTGCACCGTTTATGTGTGTGTGTGTAGTACTACACACAAAGTCACGCTATATACAGTGTGTTAAGTTAAACGAGGGACATACTTTCAGGTTGTATAGTACTCATGAAAATCAACAATTTTGTCAACTGTGATATAAGAAAAAAAAATATCAGCTGTCCCATAAATTTTGACGAATTATGCGAACATAAATGTACTGAACACCTGTTTTTTTTTTCGTGATTTCAGGTATAGTTCCATAGTTGTTCATTTTCATGAGCATAGTAACCCCTGAAAGTATGTCCCTCGTTTAACCTAACTCACTGTATAGTGTAATGCCGACTTTACAAACACCGGGACTGCGAACGTCTATACTTTGTTTTCAATCCTGCCGGAAAGAGTTTCCACGAGTAAATATACTTTGCAAAGCACATAAATCTGGGTAGCCAGCCTCACTGCAACTTTTCAACAACCGTTCCACCAAAACAGAAGAAGATTGATGGATATTCCTTATAATCAAATAAGCCTCGGCCAGATCTACATAAAAACCGCAAATAGAGATTGATTAAGTTTCAAAAAGGGGAGAAGGAAGGTACTCAAAAATATTCACTTTACTCGAGTTGTGGTGGTGAATAAATGATTTGAGCGATCCTTCATTCTGTATCCCAGTCGAATCAGTGTTTGTTGAATTGTACATGAAGTAGTAAGAATGGAGTGCTAAACTTGAGCGGTGAAAGCTTCCTAGGTAAGTCTTCTGAAACAAGTAACTAAGTACAAGAATATAATGTTATCACAACACACAATATTGACTTACTGCACAATATTACGAATGATTTACTTTAGTTACACGATTACTCAAATCTGTGTGGAAAATAATTGTGATACTCAACTTGCTCTAGTTATTTATTCAGACGATCGATACTATTTAACACAAATCTTAAATACAATATATGCAACCTAAAACTAAAAAATATACCTATTATGTACATATGGTAAAAAAGGGAAGAGGAAGTCAAAAAAATTATCTCCATCGCTGTCAGTGGGAAATGTGCCCAAAAGGCTGGCAGCATTGCCACGTTGGATAGTAAACTTTTAGTTCGTTTAACGGTGTACAAGAAGTAATCGTACCATTCCAGTAACGGTAACTAAAGGTAGATTATTTATTTTTAAAAGAAAACTGAATTTACAGATTTCTCAACAAAAAAAACTAAACAGGGAAGTAAACCAGCTAAAAATTCAAAACTTAAATTCTTAGTATGTAATGGTAGAAATTTCTTTGCATAAACAGATATAAGTTTAGTGTGACTCAGGAAGACGTGGCGAGACGACCTAGATACATACTGCATAGGATGGATCGAGGTGGCTCAAGAGAAAGATGTCTGGGAGAATTTGGGGGAGGCCTTTGCCCAGAAGAGGGACAGTGTAGGCTAAGTAAAAAAACAAATACTGGCCCAATAGACCTAACTTAAGATACCCGAGAGGGTTTGTCCAAAAGCTTTGTGGTTGGCACCTCATTAGCATTCCTAAAAAAAATAATCATCCATAATTGGGTATTTGACAGGGTAGTCAATAACGTTACTTTTTATGAACTGTCAAAACGCGGCACTTGTACGTGATTAGTATGAAATATTGAAATGTGACGTTTTTTTGAAATCAAATGGAATACTTATTAATATTAAATCCAACTATACAATTATATCCTCGCATAATATTTAATTTCTGCACGGTGATGTAAGTTTTTAAGACGATCGGTCTTTTCTCTATGTGATTTCATATTTTATTTTTGACTATGTCAAATAGCCAATTCTGATTCTGATTCCCTTTCTTCTTACTCCGTGTACCATTAGTAAAGCAAATACGACCGGAGTGCCGGGAGGCCTGATTCGTTCCTCTCCGTATTCACTACGTGTGCTTTACTGCCTCGTTCGTGCGCATTTCTTTTAATTAAACCTATTTGAAGGGCTTGGAGATGAGGTAAGAGTTTCATTGTCTATGAGTATGAAGTTGTACTTTTGTTCAATACTCAACAGGTATTTTTATAGCTTTCTGTAATGTGTGAGCGAGATAGGATATGCAAAGTGTGGTTATTTAAATCTTCACAGAATTTAAAGGTTTTTTTAATTATACCTAATGTGCTCATACATAGACATACAGGGTCACTACTTCTCTTGAATAGAAAACACAACAGTCTTTTTTGCTTACGTAAAAATCCACCATGTAGAGTCGATCTATTTTGTAAAAATCTCACCATGGAAACGTAGGTGAAGTGAGTTTAAACTGAGCTGTCACTAGTGTCAATCCGGACGACAGCTCATTTCATCTCACGGTCATCAGGTTTTCTCGGTGAGATTTCTATAGAATCGACCGATTGATTGACACAATTGACAACTCCCTTCCAGCTCACTTCACCTTAGTTATCACGGTCAGATTTTCACAGAATACTGCGAGAATAGGAACGCGGTCGTTATTAAAATCGACGAAAACAACAACGCAGCGCAATGTTAGCTAAGTGGGATTGTCCGGAAGGATTACCGCTACCCCGGAACATAAAGGGCTAAGGAAGGAACATGGATGGGTTTTAGCCAGTAAGAGTCTGACGCTCCCTTCCGCTGCTCCCAGAGCCGGAGGAGTCATTTGATGATTTACCACCCTCAAAATAATAAAAAGCGCATTTTAGCTACCTATAATTGTGACAGACATATTGTTTTTTATTAGTTATTAGAATCGTCACAAAATTAATATGCACTAAATTATTTCATTTACAAAGTCATGTAGCCTTTTTCAAGGAATCCTATTTTCAAAGAAAGTGACATTTTATTAAAATACTTTGTCATGTTTTTCAGAGATATTAATAAGATGAGTCAAAGTTAAATGCATTCTTCGAACATTTGCAAATTAGACATTTCTTGGAAAAGTAATTTCTTCGTGCTGACAGTCTTTGAATTCTTGCAAAATATTAAATATTTTGCAAGAATTAAATTATCTGGAAGTTAATTTTACTTCCAGATAATATATTATGATGAATGGTGTGTAGTTAAACAAATTCAATGGCAGAGTAAAAATCTTATTTTTGTAGCATTTACTCGTAGAATATTTTTTTCGGTTTTTGCAGTTATATCGGTTTTCAATAACACTAAACCGGTTCTAAATGTAATGCGTAGATATTAAGCAATCAGCATCAACCACCAGGCGAACACTAGTAAAGGTACTGCACCAGGTACACACGCTAGCACATCAAGTTACCCCATACTGTCAAATTGTCCCAAATTAACCGTATACTTTTGTAATAAAGTTGAGAAGTATCAAAGAAATTTGACAGCTTGGGGTAACTTCATGTGCTGGCCTCTGTACTTTAACTCTATTACAAAAATATAAGTAAAATAACTCGGCCGACATTGGAGCTTTCCAAATAAATTAGAATTAGTATAAATAAATATGACTTATACCTACTAGGCGCGTTGCTGTAAGCATAGTTCTATAAAGTAATATAACCAACTTACATATATTTGTGATACAAAGTGTTTTTTAATGTTACATTAAAAACACTTTGTACGTCCCAAAAAATCATATTGTCCTCCTACTCCGCTCAAGAATAAGGTTCCTCCGGTCCTCCCAGTACCATTACTAAGGGGGCCAACCACCACCTCAAAGTGTGGTATTATTTTAATCAAAATCAAAATCAAAAGTCATTTATTCAAATTAGGCTGAAGATCAGCACTTTTTGAAGGTCAAAGTTACATAAGACAGTCCCCCAAAAACGCCCACTCTTCACCACTTCCTAGTGCTTTAGCTGGGAAGAAAAAGTGGCGCAACAAACTCCCCAGCAGCACAGCTGTCTGTTTAGTTGGCAGAACTTGACTCTACACATTTATCGTATGAGAAGTAATTAACATTACGAAACTCATCACATTAAAATCAACCATTTGCCACATGTCAGCTAGCACACGTCAATATACCAATTAAAACATTAAAACTGACTGTACTCAAGCGTAAATTAAAAAAAAAAAACCGGCCAAGTGCGAGTCAGACTCGCGCACCGAGGGTTCCGTACAAACCTGTAGGTATATAAGTAAAAGTTATGGTATTTTTATTGCTAAATGAAATCCATAACATAACAATGTGGAAAGCTGACGGTACCTTGTCAATACATATATGAAAACATTATGTATGTTCGGAAAAATCTTCATCTCTTTAAGAAGAGAAGTGATCGCCGTGTCCTCGTGGAGGCGATCGGCGGCAGCGACCTCTCGTAGGGCCGGGCCCCTGGTTCAGACCATGGTGTGGAGCGAGAGGGAATGGGAAGCAAAATTCTCGTGTCGCGGTGTTTGTTTCCAAACTCCTCCGAAATGGCTGAACCAATTTGCATGAAATTTTGTGTGCATATCGGGTAGGTCTGAGAATCGGCCAAAATCTATTTTTTTATTTTTTTTTGTTAATCGCATAACAACGTTTGCTGGGTCAGCAAGTCTAATATATAAAATTCTCGTGTTGCGGTGTTTGTTTCCAAACTCCTCCGAAACGGCTGAACCGATTTGCATGAAATTTTGTGTGCATATCGGGTAGGTCTGAGAATCGGCCAACATCTGTTTTTTTTTTTAATCGCTGAACAACGTTTGCTGGGTCAGCTAGTAAGTTTATGATTATTAAAAAAAATATACTATGTGATGTAACTAAAAATTTAAGATTTTCGGAATTTTTCCTATATGTGTACTTTATAACGTTGCTTCATGCCAAATTTCAAGATTCCAGGTCGTCTGGAAGTATCCTTTAGGTTTTGATTCCCTTGCGAGTAGTTGCGAGTTTCAAAATATGCGGCTTTAATTGCTGTATCTTTTGATTGCGTTGACGTAGAAGTTTGATTTTGTTACAGCTTAAAGATATTATAGACTTGAGTATTTGTTAAGAATTTCAATATAATACCACTACGCGTTCATGAGTAAAGGGGTAATAAGTTTAAAATTATTAAAAATATTTTTATTATATGATGTAACTAAAAATTTATGCTTTTCGCAATTTTTCCTTTATCTGTGTTATAAGACGTTGCTTCGTACCAAATTTCAAGATTCTGAGTTAACGGGAAGTACCCTGTAGGTTTTGATTCCCTTGCGAGTGTCGAAAATTTGCGGCATAAACGGGAGTATCTTTTGATCGCGTTGACTTAGAAGTTTGATTTTTTCACAGCTCCAAGAGACCATAGACTTGAGTATTTGATATGAATTTCAGCTTGATACCTCCACGCGTTCCTGAGAAAAAAGGTCTTGACAGACAGACAGACAGACAGACAGACGGACAACAAAGTGATCCTATAAGGGTTCCGTTTTTACCTTTTGAGGTACGGAACCCTAAAAAGAGCCTCCAGGTAAAAGTGCGTGCCCGCTTACATGTGCAATGCTGTACAATTTCTATACAGCCGTAACTCGAAGTTACAAATGGATAAACTAGGACCATCGAAGTAAAATCAATCAATTAATTGCTAATAATGAGTACTAACTAGGATCAGGATAAATAAATATGATCAACTGTCGAGGTCTCTAGCTAACCACATTTTGCAATACAACTCATTAAAAAAAAACATTGTAATGAGTAGATTATGTCAACAATAAATGGAAAATAAAAAAATAAAACAACCAAAAACACATTGAATAGAATACATAATAAAAATAATTTTATGAAGCTAATTCTGGAGAAAGAACATAAACATTGTCTTGTGTTAATCACAGCGACCAACTTACTATTCTTGTCGTTTAAGTAGTCGTTGGTAGTATAGTAAGCCTTTGTACAAAGGATAGATTTTACTTTAGTTTTAAACGTATTAAAAGGCAATTCTAGCAAAGAAGAGGGCAGCTTGTTATAAAAGGTTATACCAAGCCCCACAAATGAGTTATGAACCTTATGAAGCCGATGAAAGGGAGCCCGTAGTTTATCCTTATTTCTAGTATTGATGTTGTGAATATCACTGTTTTTAGTATACAAGTGTATATTTTGTCTAATATATAAAATGTTGGCGAAAATAAATTGTGACGCTACCGTAAGAATACCAATTTCTTTAAAAAAATCTCTCAGAGATACTCTGGCACCTAGCTGGTAAATTGCTCGAACAGCTCGTTTTTGAAGAACGAATATATTATTTATATCTGCGGCTTTGCCCCACAGCAGAAGGCTATAGGACATAACGCTATGAAAATAGCTAAAATACACTAACCGGGCTGTATCAATGTCAGTGTATTGTCTTACTTGCCTGACGGCATAGGCGGCTGAACTAAGCCGTCCTGCTAGACTTGATATATGTGGGCTCTATTGGAGTTTAGAATCTACTGTTATTCCCAAAAAGACTGCTGTGTCTACAGTTTCAAGCACCTCTTTATCTAATATGATTTGTGGTCCTAGATTTCTGACATTGGGTAAGGCGAATTTTATACATTTCGTTTTCTTCGCATTGAGAACTAGGTTATTAGATGTGAACCAATCCGTTACTGTTGAGAGTGCACTGTTAACATCGTCAAAAACTAGTCAATCTCTGTCTACTTTAAAGATAAGAGAGGTATAATCTGCAAACAGTACAACATCACAGAGACCCTTTAAATGGAATGGTAAGTCATTGATATAACTACAAACACTAAACACTAAGAATAAGAATGGACCTAGTATTGAGCCTTGAGGTACACCTAACTGAACTGGTAGCTCAGTAGATTTCAAACCATTAACATCTACACATTGAAACCTATTCTGTAAATATGAATTTATTACGTTAAGAGCTTCGTTTTGAACGCCGTAATGACGTAGTTTACGTAAAAGCGTTAAGTCTATTGTTACAATGGGCTCAACACAAGGTGGTCTGGACCCGCTACCAACCAACTCATCATAAAGACTGCAGGTGATCGCGGACTCTTCGCTGGCCTTAAGAGAATCCAAATGAGTTATTGTGTTGTGGGCCCTGCTCAGTTCCTGTTCTAACTCAGATATCCGTCTCAAAGCCAGTTCATGTGTGTCAGTACATTGCTGGAAATTGGACACAAGTTGACAGAGTTGTTGATGCTGGTCAAGTATGTCGATATGCTGTGTATGTAGTTCAGCCAACTGGTGTTTAAGCTCTGTATTCTTGTTATTGATGTATTGAACTTCCACCTCACTGTCGTCCCTTTCCTGTAGCAACTGATTGCACTGGGTTTTGCTAGATTTCAACTTCTTCAGCGTAGCCCTCAGTTTTTCTTCCAAGGATGCAGCTCTACGGGTCAACATATTGATAAGCTTACCCTAGAAGCACCCTAAAATGAGAGAAGAGAAAGCTAAGTGAGTAAAAGAATAAGAGAGGGGGAAACAATGTGGATAGAAAGTACTGGGATAAAACTATTTAGAATTGAATGGTAACAAAAAAAATAAAACTTGGATGATAAATAATCATAACACTTTCATTAAAGTGTTATGATTTAATTGAGATAGTAAAGGGAAAAAGCTAAAAAAAAATTGAAGGAGGTAGTTAAAGAAAAAAAAAATACTTATACTTAAAAATTATTATTAAAATCTATTGATTTGCAATGAATGTATAAGGGTCAGTAGGTCGTCATAAGGAAGGAAGTTATTATTGGTTGAGTTTATTAAGAACAAAGGGAAATTCAACAGAACTGAAGCTACAAAAATTACCTACACTGTTTATATGACACAAAGAAAGATGTTTCACTATAACAATTTTATGTCTACGAGTTCTAAGGAATAAACAATCAATAGGCTCTAATGAGCCTATTTTGTGTAGTAGATTATGTAGTGTTTATTGTCTGAGCGAATGTTTTCGTCTTCGATTTTGCTTCCACTAGTTGTCAAGCAAAAGGAGACATAAACCGTGCCAGTGTGTGATGGACGTAGCTCATGAACCTGAGCAGTATTTTGTGATGTACTGTGGTCTGTAATTATTATGCACAATAACATAAATAAAACAAAATACTCCCCGGGATTGATGATCAATTTGAAATCCGTCACCGTTGGGTGAGGCGAGTTGACAGCCGGTTTATTATCTTCCTTGTGCGAAGTTCTCGCGACAAAAAAACACTGTTCAGTCACTGGATACACTACTTAATAACTAGCTACGACTATACTACACTAATTTAGCCTTATTAAAATACTTAAATTATTTTTTACATTAAATAACTTAGAGACCATTTTTTTGACAACCGGCTACCAGCTAATATTTCTGCACTGTGAAAAAAAGATCAAGCTATACATGAGGTATAACTCTATCTCTTTCCCAATGTGAACCAATATTAAAGTAATACAGCTAGTAGTAAGTTACCCCATTCTGTCAAATTTCTTTGATAGCTTTTCAACTTTATGACAAACGTTTAAGGTTCATGTTCAATTGGGAAAATTTGACAGTTTGGGATGGCTTATATGCTGGCGTCTGTACCTCTTAAATATATTATCAAGTAAGTAAAAAAGCCTTAGTAATACATAGTGGAAGTTCCATGTTTTAATAGGAAACATAAAAATAGCTGCATAAATATTTGCTCGGCGGGGCCGCGTCGAACTAAAGTGATATCCAATATGAGTCAACAGTCAACTGTGCGTGTGACGCACACCTTCGTATGTAAGGAACATTGGAAGAGTGCTGCTTGTTATCTGTAGCTATATCTCTATACTCTCTTTGATAACTTGCTTTACTAGCCTTACGAAATAGGGCCAGTCGAACAAATGTAATCGCAAAATTAACATGGCAAATTATCAAGCGCGCGTAAACTTAAACCATTTATTTTAAATAATCACAGGCGCTTATGAACTGTCAAGAGGTCGGTCAGTCAGAAAGATGAAGCTAGTTGCCCATTCTAAAGCAATAGGTACCTATCTATAAACTCCATGGAGACTCTTATGTATAAATCAAAATTTGGTTACAAAATGTTGAAATTAAACACCGTCATGTATAAATAATAATCGTTTATTTATAAAAAAAGAAGCACATATACATAATAAATATGAGGCAGTTTTTTTGAACGATACCTGGGACGTTAAAAGCGTCCTTAATAGACAGTTAAGAAAGCCCATAGCTTTTCAGTTGTGTTTTCTGCAAAATAATGCACGGACAAACCGTTGAATGTACGAAATAATACAACCAGCTCTTGTTTTTGAAATCCGTTAAAAAATCTACGAAGGCTACAAAATATTCTACCCACTAATCTTTCACTTAGACTCAGGAGCCTTAAGCGGGCTTGGGCGGAGCACCGCCGTGTCCTCGTAGAGGCGATCGGCGGCGGCGACCTCTCGCGCCCGGCCCTGGTGCAAGCCATGGTCCGGGGCGAGAGGGAGTGGGAGGCAGTCACCTCCTTCTGCGAAAAAGTCATGCTCGCGAAGGAGGTGGCGGGATGGGAGAGAGAAAGGTCCTCCCGTCCCAGCCGCCGCAGGAGACGCCCCGGGCGTCGGGAGCCACGTGACGACTCCCGGCCACCGTAGGCGCGGGCCTGCGGACGGTGAGTAATGGGTGACTCACCGTCCGATCAGCACCAGACCCGTGTTGTACGGCGCGTATATGTTTCACGCGCGCCTCAAAGAGATGTCAGCATATGAAGGGGCCCCCCAGGGCCAAGCCTGCCGGGTAAGCGGGATTGTCCGAAAGGGTTACCGCTACCCCGGAACATAAAGGGCTACGGAAGGAACATGGATGGGTTTTAGTCAGTAAGAGTCTGACACTCCCTTCCGCTCCACCCAGAGCAGGAGCAGTCATTGGATGATATCCCAGCCTTAAAAAAAATAAAAAAAAAATAAAAAAGGAGCCTTAAGCGGGATTGCCCGAAACGGTTACCGCTACTCCGGAACATAAAGGTTTAAGGAAGGAACATGGTTAGCTTTTAGTCAGTAAGAGTCTGACACTCCCTTCCGCTCGACCCAGAGCGGGCGGAGTAAATTAATGATGTCCCATCCTCAAAAAAAAACTCAGATTGGATACCAACATCTCTTAAAGCAGTACGTATTACTTTAATATGACATAAGTGTGCGAAAGAGGTGGGACCATCGAGACGAATTCTTTCGTTCTATAATAAGAGGTGGTGGTCGTCCCCCAGAACCTTCAACAGCTCTTTTACTTCTAACAGACTCCCACTAAGTACTGTAGAAAATTGATGATCTTCTACTAAGGGGGCTCAGTGGTAGAGCGTGTAATGTGTGTATTGGGTCTTCTAAGCTATCAAAGCAAACTCACGGACAACGTCCAACACTTCTTATATTATCTCTTGATTATAACGAATACATCTGTCTAGCTCCGCCGCCTGTGGCCAACTCTCAAATGTACAAAAAGCTTAACTAATTTAAATTATTTGAAAGGTTCGAATGCCGTCCGATTATTACCAGCCATGTTCAACATAAGGTATTACTCCCGCCAAGTTCAACATTAAGGTTTTACTCCAGGGCTCTACAGTACTAAAAGAAATGGATACCTATTGTGGAGTATGTACTTCAACCGTCTTTTAGCACATTCACAGTCAGACAGTTCAAAGGTGCGGCATTCTGTTAATTTCCCTCGAGAACTGTGAATTTACCTGTGTTTATGTAAATCTTCGAAATTTGCAAGCTTTCAAGATATTACTGTTCTATTTTGATTAATGTTATATAGGTTATAAGGAATAGATATTTATGCTACGACAAAATTTGTATACACAAATTCTTAATACAACCTCAACAAACATATATATTTGGAACAAGTATATATAGAAAAAAAAGGGAATTCGAAATGTGCAATACTGATTCTAAAGTCAAAGTCAAAGTTTTATATGTAAAACATAGGTATAACGTATAAAAAAGGTTTTAAATAAATAGGTGCAGAGATCTCTGTTTTGCCGTTAACGGCGTACAAATATCAAATAGAAATTACAATCACAATAATTCTAACATAATACCTAACTACCAAAGCTAAATTGTTTGCTGAAACTAAATTAACAATATTGCAAGCAATAATTTATACTTTATATAATAGTATATGAAATGAATACAAGGACTCCTGATCAATTCTGTAGAAATTAAGGTGAAGCGAGTTTCAAGTGAGCTGTCAGTCCACCTAATGCTAGCTATAGTGTATTTCTTTTACAGTGTCCAATTTGGTAAACAAACACGGGACGAAAATTCTGATTTTTCGTATCAAACAAACACTTTGAGTTAAGCATAAACGTCTTGAACTTTGAATAATACACTTAAGCCATGAATTATTAAAAAAAAAATGCTTCAGAGACACATACATTACCTAGAAATCTTAATATTAGTCGCGACATTTGTTTACCAAATGAGACAACTAAAGAAAAATACACTATAGAGATTGACACTGTCGACAGCTTACTTGAAGTTCACTTCACCAAGTTTTTTTTATAGAATACATGCGGCGCTAAAGATTTGATGCGACCTTTCACCTTAATGCTGGTTAGAAAATAACTGCGGCTGCATTCCAACTTTGAAATTAACTAGAATCGGTTTAATATGACTGTTTTGGACTTACAACCCTTTACAAACTTACGACTAATTACATAATCATATATTTATTGCCGTGTCTTTGACCAGCACTCTGGTCACGTGTAGAGTTGACCAACAACTGATAAAATTTATAAAATGTTATGAATACCTAAGTCACGAAAATTTCGCTCGTTTTATTCAATGTAACAGTATTGTGCGGGATAAGTAACTGGAAGAAGAATCTTTCTATAAAAACCTGTATGTACCTATTGCTAATCAAGTTTGATTCTTATTTCGTAATGTTAATTACTTCTCATGCGATAAATGTGTGTAGAGTCAAGTTCTTCCAACTAAACAGACAGCTGTGCTGCTGGGGAGTTTGTTGCGCCACTTCTTCTTCCCAGCTAAAGCACTAGGAAGTGGTGAAGGGTGGGCGTTTTTGGGGGACTGTCTTATGTAACTTTGACCTTCAAAAAGTGCTGATCTTCAGCCTAATTTGAATAAATGACTTTTGATTTTGATTTGAAATAGAAAGAGTTGATTTTGCTGTTTCTCAAACTTAATTAAAATGTTTTCTACGTATTCCGAAAGCGCACTTGGTTTGTGTAGTATAAAGTATTTCAATGAATTTCAATTTACTATGTGAATAACGTCATATATACTCGTAAGTACGTCACAAATTGGTTAATTAACATAGTTTAAAGCTGATTCATGATTCCCAACTACAGTGGAGCGTAGAAGGTCCGCTCAGTATAACCAATAGGTTACACTGAGAGGATGTACCGTCATCTACATCGCCACATACGAACTACATGTCACGCTGCCGTAACTCAAAATCCTGCATCGCGCAAGCAGAGTTTACCGCGCGACTGGCATATATGTATACTAGATCCCGACATCAATCATCGGACTATCCGATCCAACCGTGTTCTTGCCTTGCTGTTCTTACCCAGCGACGCCCTAAGCCGGGGTCCGTCCCACAGGGGGTGCCCTTTGCGTATAGTCGCTTAGATTGTAAGTTTTATTAAGCCCTGGCTGGAAGTTGCAATTTTATTGTGGCATCCGCAGGCAAGTCCGGTTAGCAGTAGACAACCCTTTGGTTGAACTGAGAGATGCCATACAAAAAAAAACCATCAATCGTCGGACAGCAGCCCACCAGACACAATACCCATCTGGTCGGAGGATTCTCCTTTTTCTATAGAGTATGAGTGAACTTAACACCCTGTTCTTCATGTTTATATACGGACAATAGCTGTAAGCAATAAAATTAAGTAATCCACCGACTGCATGTTTCATTGATCTACTAACATGACAATTAGGGCGCCTACCACGAATACGTGGAGCGAACGTAATTTTTTGTACGGTTTTTAACATGAAAATACTTTATCGCACATAATATTTAGTTACTTAATTTTAAGACTATATTAATGGGAGATACTATGTAATTTCGCTAGCCAAAAATTTAACTAAAACGGTACTTAGTTGTATTTTCGGTTCGAAAATCGTTCGAAATTACGTGCTAGGGCTTTTGTGTGATCACCTCATAGATACCTCACCGATTTTTAAGCATGTGCATGTGAGGATGTCTTAGAGATATTTCTGAACAGCTTGTGAAGCTTAGTCAGAGGCTCATGGGCAGCTTAAAAACACTGACACCAGGTTAGTCACTAACCACACGAAAAGAAGAAGACAATCAATCTGCCTAGCCTTTTCCCAACGATGTTGGGGTTGGCTTCCAGTCTAACCGGACGCAGCTGAATACCAGTATTTTACATGGAGCGACTGCCTATCTGACCTTCACAACCCAGTAACCGGGTAACACGATACCCCTTGGTAAGACTGGCTGTCAGACTTTCGGGCTTCTGACGAACCGTAACGACTGTCAAAGATCTCCGAAAGACAGCCTGGACCAACGGCTTAACGTGCTCTCCGAGGCACGGAGGACTCTCGATATCTAAAGTTGGTCACCCATCAACAGACCAACCCCGGCAAGCGTAGCTAGAAGAAGACAATACTCCAACATGTGTGTAAAGACATTTTTATAATCTTTCGTTTTATGGTCGTTTATTTGCTGGCAACTACATATTTTACTGCATGAAAAGGATCATGGAGAATACGCACGCGGGTGGGCGGGCGCGCAGGCGGGGTTAACTTATCAAGCTAATATGATACGTGTCACTAAAAAGGTACTCATTAAATTATAATTACAGGACCTGTAGTGGTATTCTGTAAATATCTCACTGTGAAAACGTAGGTGAAGTGAGTTTCACTGCCCGGTTAAAACTATTCTCAACTTATTTCTGGCAACCCTTGTAGCACGTTTTGATTTGCACCCGGTAGACGGGTGCTGGGCATGGTCACAAGCCACATACATACATCTATTTATATGTAGGACGCGGGAGCCGCGTTGTGGGCACGGAAACAAATTATCGTTGAACCCGGGAGCCGGGTGCTGGGCAGTGAAAGTGTTAAGGTCAGCAGCTGTCAATCCGTAGTATTAGGTAGCACGACAACTCACTTTACCATCACGTCACCTGTTTTTACGGTGAGGTTTTTACAGACTCGACAGGCAATGAAGTAGTTATTCTTAGTGCCAATTTCATCAATGCGATCTCTGCACATCTCAACCGAGTTCAAGACCTGTCAGTGTCAATATTCAACTGAAAATAATGACATTTACAACCCTTAAAGGCGGTTTATGTGCTGCTCGATCTGTTTCGTTGGTGAAATTCACCCTTTAATTATAACTAAAACTTCTGCCCTACATATTTAAGCGGCATTAGAGGTCGAGTTGTTTTTAAGGAAACAATAATAACAATCGTAATATTTATGTCACCGCTTGTGGTAATTTGGATTTGTTTAATATTATTATTTATTTTTATGTATACACGTAAGACACTACCTTTAAACTATTTATTTTGATTATGATGAATGATCTCATGATTGGTTGCTTCGCTCACAGAGCTACACACACACACACAGGCACACGCACACACACACACACACAGGCACACACAGGCACACACGCACACACACACTCACGCACACACACACTCACGCACAGGCACACACATACACACACAGGCTGACACAGGTATAGCGAGGTGAAAAAATATTAGCGGTTCATTAATTTAAAAAAGTGTAAAAGTGTTCTAAGAGCTAGTTCTCCAGAAAATAAACATCCCACACTATTTTATTATTCTTTAACACTGACAGGATCATTCATAAAGATTCTGGCACTAGTTCATATAAATCATGCAGTTCGTTACTCCCGGTCAATAAATCACGATAATTTTATCGTTTCGCTACAGACTCCTGAGATAAGTATTGTCTGGATGTCTCACTAATAAATTGGTATAGTGTGAACGTGTTAATACAAAGGGGTCGTCCTTTAACCACTTGAGGTTCAAACACGGAGGTGGGGGTCAGAAAAAAAACACGGTGGGAATTGGGATGGGATAATGTGACAGTTAATCTGCCTAGTTATCTGTTACCTTTGTTAGGACTGGCTGTCAGACTTGGACTGGACTTCAAACTACCCGTAACGACTATCAAAGATCGATGAATGATCTAAGCCGGGACTAACGACATAACGTGTTTTTCGAGGCACGGAGGATCTTGATAAGTAATAGATGCGACGAATTCTGTGCAACGACAAAATTAAAAAATAAGTAAAAATGATATAACATACAATTACTGTTTTACTAAATAAATTAAATTGCGCTCTTACATACTGAAACCAGGCTATACGAAATACGTATAAAAACGATCTCAGTGTTTTCTTTGTACCTTTATGTTTGGCGTTTGTGTCGGAGTTCGATGTGACGTCAGGCCGTATCGTGTCGTAAGCGGGATTGTCCGAAAGGGTTACCGCTACCCCGGTACATAAAGGGGTAAGGAAGGAACATGAATGGGTTTTAGTTACTAAAAGTCTGACACTCCCTTCCGCTCCACCCAGAGTGGCAGAAGTCATTAGATGAATTCCCCACCTCAAAAAAAAATTTAAAAAGGGAGTATCGTGTGTAATTCCAATTTACTTCCCATCAACTGTTCAATGGCCCCATTTCTGTGCACAGCTAAACCCTATGGCAAACCATTGATTTCGGGATACAGCCCAAAATTCTTCATCATTACCGGATGTATTAATCATCCTGTATCTTTTCAAGATAACTTAAGCCTATTCACACACATTACTGACACGGTTTGACGTCATGTTAACACGTGACTGCTTACGTTTTTTACGTACTCAACTAGTAAATCCTACATGTGCTATCAATAGCATGTGCGTTCATTCAAAAGAGGCGAAAAGTGTTTCATGTTTCTGTAAAAAAAGGTTGGGAAATTCATTGATCAACTTAAATTGTCCATATGTACATAATTATATTCAAAACACAACTGGCTATTTGACACGGTCAAAAATAAAATACGAAATCACATAGAAAAAAGACCGCTCTTCTTAAAAACTTTCATCGCCGTGCAGAAATAAAATATTATGCGAGGATATAATTGTTAAATTGGATTTAATGTTAGTAAGTATTCCATTTGATGCCAAAAATCTGTGACGTCACATTCAATATTTCATACACAAGTCACGTACCAATTCCGTGTTTTGACAGTAAATAAAAAGTAACGTTATTGAGTACCCTGTCAAATACCCTACTGTCATTCTTCAGTATCCCGACCTGAGAAGAGGCTCGCCGTAGTAGGTTGGTCTTCTTGTTCTTCTTTTCGTGTCGATGGTAGGTACTTTTTGAATGTTAAGTCAAAGTCAAATCATTTATTTCAAATAGGCACAAGTAAGGCACTTTTGAACGTCAAAATAAACAAGAAATAGAGTTGATTATCAGTCTTATTAAATTACTCTTTGGAGTTGATTCTAGTCGCCCCTTCCAAAAGGTAGTTTCGTGTGGGTAAGAATGGGCAAGAAACTCCACCGTTACTCTTTTAAAATGTTTTACAATGTTTTGTATACATGAATTATAACATTATATGTGAAGACGATGCACCCAGAATAAAAACACTACACCACAAAAGGTGAAAAGAAAACACATACAGTAATGGCAGGTAAACTTAAGTATGTCATAAGTACATGGTGCTCACATATTTACAAACATTCATTAAAATTGAATGCTCAGTAAGTTGCCATATTTATCACGGCATCAGTGACATTCTTTATGTCATTCGAGGTGCAGGTGAACGGGCACTTAGGACCGCACTCGCACTGGGTGTTGGGTGGATCAGTAATCCCCCACTTCGACAGATTCTGCCAGCAGCGGCCTACTTGGGTACGCAGTCGATTGAGAGCTTTCCATTTAGGCCACTGCAGATCACGTACCTAACAGCCAGGGGTTGTGGAAGGATGGTATGTTCCCACAACCCCCACATGTGTGAGAGGGAACACCGAGGTAGTTTTAAGTCAATAAGGGTCTGACATAGTCCGCCCTCCCAGGGCCGAGGACATCCACTCACGAAGATTTTCCACCCCAGACCAAGAAAAGACGTTACCATTGGGCCCCTACTGCTCTAGGACTCCTGACAACATTTTCTCTATTCCTCCGCATAACATGCCCATACTAGGAAATATTGTAATACTGTGCCCATACCATGACAAACAAATTTTCAGTCACCGGCGTCACTTTCAGTCTTCCTCTTATATACGTATACTTATTCCTTATTCTATCCTACAAATCCATCTAAGCATTCTCATCTCAGCTGTAACTACACAAATTGTTCTAACCTTCCCTATAGCAATCGCACATTCATTCACAACTCCACAGCGTTAAAAAACAATGAATCAGCCTCATGAGGAAAACAAAATAACAAATAATATGTTTTTCTTTTCTATTCTACATCTTAGTCACAATTATATACACTGTTAACTGACTGAAAACCAACGTAACAAATTCATACTATATTTACGTCAAACATCTATTAATGACTACGTGTCCGTGTATTTTGACCCGATTTGCAATATGTATTATTGTGGCGAAGGAAAACTAATTTTCCTCATGCCCTAATAAATATATATCAGGGTACTAGCAAACCGCTCCTATAGTGCTATTCTTTAAGGTCAATTTGGATAGCCTTTTCCCCACTATAGCACTATGTTGGGGTCAGCTTCCACTCTAACCGGATACCACTATTTTACATGGAGCGACTGCCTATCTGACCTCCACAACCCAGTCAGTAACTGGGTAATACGATAACCTTTGGTAAGACTGGCTGTCAGACTTCCAGGCTTCTGACTACCCGTAACGACTGTCAAAGATGTACAAATGACAGCCGGGACCAACGGCTTAACGTGCTTTCTCGATATGTAAAGATGGTCACCCATCCACGGACCAACCGCGGCAAGCGTAGCTTAACCTGGTGGATCGATCCGTGCGGCAGTTATTACTTAGCCCACATAAAGTCAGCTGTCAATCCTTATTATTAGGTAGAACTATTGTTGATCGAATCTTCACGAGTTGTCCTATTTTTTGGTCTAAGAATCAGCATTGCCATACAACGCGGCAATATTGCCAACCTTTTGGGAACTTTTGCTGTTGACATCGATGTGGAATTTTTTGATGCTCTTTGATAATTATACATATTACATTTATTATTTCTGTACATGTTATTATGAATATTTAGCTTTTAATTGTAAATATGATTATATTTCTTGTAACCTGTAAAAATGTTACAATTACGTATTATATTCTATTTTAACAATAAAATCCTTCCTTTCCACCTGACTTTCATTAATAACGTTACTTAGACCTTTAGACACGATGGAAAATATTAAATTCCCTCGTAATACCAACTCAGGCACGTTTAGGTACAGTCGCCAGCATATCAAGTTACCACAAACTGTCAAATTTTCTCAATCGATTTTGAACGTAACAGTCAACGTTTTAAGGTTTAAAATCGCTTGGAGAAATTTGACAGTTTGGTATAACTTGAGATTCCGACCGTACCTTTTCTGTTAATTTGGCCGCATACCTCCCTTGGGAAGCATAGGGTACGAAGTATCAAAGTTTAAACGGATCCCCAGTTCATTATGTGTGTTGGTTATGTGCCTACCTGTGTTATATCATAAGTAGGTACTAAGTTAAAGGTCGAGATCAGACCGATATTGTGTAAAATTAGATCTATCTAGTATCTACCCTACCACTCAGTAAAGACAGGGACATTAATTGGTCTGCGGTATTGTCCTAAAGGGTTACCGCTACCCCGAAACATAAAGGGCTAAGGAAGGAACATGGATGGGTTTTAGTCAGTAAGAGTCTGACACTCCCCTTCGCTCCACCCAGAGCGGGAGGATTAATTTGATGATTTGCAATCCATAAAAAAGGACATTAATTGTTTACCGACTATTCAAATCACATTTTTGACAGTTGTATGAAATGGCGGCAAATTGACGTAGTTTGTCAATTTGTGACAGTACAAAACAGGGAAAACGTATTACAACGAAATAGCTATCTATGTATACATTCAAAACAACTGTATCGTAGAATTTCGTTGTTTTTAATTTTTTCTCCCTCAATACTCACTTTCAAAAATCCAATGATGAAGTTTTAGTTTTCATCAAAATCGAGCTAGCGAATCCTTTGAGTACTTTTGGTTATACCTCATAGTTTGAGATTTGGCCATCCACGCCTACTTGAAAAGTTCACCTGTATGTTTCCTGAATTTAACTCATTTAAAAATGTCTAGTAGTATATCACGGCCTACGAATTGATAAAACGATCCGTTACCTAACACAGGAAGCAAGTGTTAGAGCCGCAGCCAACAAAAGCCTCGCACTCTCCGATCCCAACAATAGTAAAACAAAACGCAGTTCCAGTAACTTTTAATGAAAACTCTGTCGTTTAACTGAACGAGTTTGTCGGAACAAAAGCTTTCACGTTTGTGGAAACTTTATTTACACCGCGATAGATTGATTACATTTGCGACGGTCCGTAGTAGGTAAACTCGCAATTTATTGTATGCACAGAGGTTTATCTGTTCTGTGATTGTATGCATCTCTTAGGGTGCGTACATATGTGCGGTCCATGGCCCTTTACGGGGACCCGGTGTGGGCGCGTTCACTGCGGCGGCAAGCCGCCCACTATCTGAACGCGCCCCAAAAGGTGGTAGCCATTCGGCTTATCCGGGGGTACCGCACGATCTCGGGCGAGGCGGCAAGCCTCCTTGCCGGACTGCCGCCGTGGGACCTGGAGGCGATAGTCGTCGCGCGCCTGTACGCGTGGCGCGCGGAGGTACTGAGCCGGGGGGAAAC
The DNA here is from genome assembly GCA_951799385.1 of Hyppa rectilinea. Lineage (NCBI taxonomy): Eukaryota > Metazoa > Arthropoda > Insecta > Lepidoptera > Noctuidae > Hyppa > Hyppa rectilinea. Next base: position 4,289,212 of record OX637302.1, on the reverse strand, counting down.
GCCGTTTCCGCGGCAAATTGCGGCGGAGCGGACGGACCTCCGGCGCGATCTCATAGCGGCTTGGAATCAGCGACTGTCGCAACCAAGCGCAGGGCATGCCACGATAGTGGCCCCTCTTTGAGGAGTGGCTAGAGAGGCGTCACGGCGCCCTCACCTACCGCCTGACGCAGGTCCTCACCGGCCATGGATGTTTCGGGAGGTTCCTGCACACCATCAGGCGAGAGGAAACTCCCGGGTATCACCACTGCGTGGATCGCCCAGAGGACTCGGTGCAAACCTGCCCCGCTTGGGCGGAGCACCGCCGTATCCTCTTAGAGGCGATCGGCGGCGGCGACCTCTCGCGCCCGGCTCTGATGCAAGCCATGGTCCGGAGCGAGAGGGACTGGGAGGCAGTCACCTCCTTCTGCGAAAAAGTCATGCTAGCGATGGAGGTGGCGGGATGGGAGAGAGAAAGGTCCTCCCGTCCCAGCCGCCGCAGGAGACGCCCCAGGCGTCGGGAGCCACGTGACGACTCCTGGCCACCGTAGGCGCGGGCCTGCGGACGGTGAGTAATGGGTGACTCACCGTCCGATCAGCACCAGGCCCGTGCCGGAGGCGCGTATGTTTCACGCGCGCCTCAAAGAGATGTCAGCATATGAAGGGGCCCCTCAGGGCCAAGCCTGCCAGGTAAGCGGGCTTGTCACTTTTAGAGGGTTACCGCTACCCCGGAACATAAAGGGCTAAGGAAGGAACATGGATGGGTTTTAGTCAGTAAGAGTCTGACACTCCCTTCCGCTCCACCCAGAGCGGGAGAAGTCATTGGATGATTTCCCAGCCTTAAAAAAAAAAAAGGGTGCGTACATATAAACATTTGTTATCTAACACGTACACATTATTTAAGCTTGCTCACCACTTTATAGAAATATGTTATATAACTACGTTTTATAACATGTTATGTTATACAGTGTGGACGCATCTTTAGGTGCCTCGCGCACTAGACGGCCACGACCATAACCAGTGGTCGCAACGACCAGATGCGCTAAAGAAACCATATGAACGTCGCGCACTCCACCCGCCCACCGGGCTGACACAACTGGTCGTCGCGAACAGCTTACGTATAGTTTGCTATGAGCGCTAGCGCACTAGATCTACGACCGCGAATGCGGCCCAGCCGCGGCCAACATTAAGGAATTTATGTTGCGAATTTCCAACACAGGATGTATCCAATAACGTCTTTTCGTATTACGTCTTTTCCACATCAAGTGCACAATTTCTTTGTCCATACTGTTCGAGCTCAGAACAACAACAAATAGCCGTTTTACGACCAGTTGTGGTAATGGCCGGAAACTTGGTCGTAGCCCAACCGGAGCTTCTGCGAAGAAGGTGACTGCGACTGGTCATAGCCGTGGCCGTCTAGTACGCGAGGTTCCTTATTGACGAAAAATACTTAGAACGTGTTTTGCTTTAGTTCATTACTCAGGGCTGATTTACCAATAAAACTGAACGCGATCAGAACACTACTAGAAAACTATCTGTGTTCAAGTGTTGTCAGTGTCAATATTCCACAACAATGTTAACACTGCCAGCTCTTGTATGCCGTTCAGATGGTGATCACGTACTATTGCATTGGTGTCTTTGTGATATTTACCCTCAGTTACACTCTGGGAACCAACCACCACTTCAAAGAACTGTATTATCTTAGTAAGTATACAATAGAATATATTACTTGAGTTGAAACATGGTACAGACGCCAGCACATCAAGCTATCCCTAGCTGTCAAATTTTCTCAATTAAAATTGAACCTTATGTCTTTGCAATAAAGTTGAAATACTATCAAAGAAATTTGACAGATTGAGGTAACTTGATGTGCTGGCCGCTGTACAATAATGATACTTAAAATTTAAACTGCAGGAATGGCTCATAGATAATATTTTTCATAGTTTAAAGGATGTTTTTTGATAAAACAGTAAGTGACAAATATTGTTAGTAGGTAACTGGATAAGAAGATTGTAAATAATATTAAAATTACTTCAGTGTGAGAGAGAAATAAAGCAGTGATAGCCTAGTGGTGTGACCGTCGGACTGTCAAGACATTAGGTTTCGAGTTCAAACCCAAAGCACGCACCTCTGATTTTACGGATTCATGTGCGTATTGTAAAATTATCAATTGCTTAAAATCAGTGAAGGAAAAACATCGTGAGGAAACCAGCATGTCTGAGAGATATTTCTCAACAGCATGTAGAGCTAAGTCAGAGGCCCATGGGCAGCATAAAAACTCTGACACCAGGTTAGTCACTAACCACACGATAAGAAGAAGAAACTTCACGGAGAAAAATTAAAAATCTCCGAGTCGTTTTATCTATATATAGTTTAATGAACCTTATTCTACACACTTTATCTTCCATTTTACAACACCACTACACGGCTATTAAGTGTTTCACCTCGATACTCTAAAACTTTTTGAATTCTACTTCAAATAAATACGAGACACATCATGAATTCTGTATAAAGGTTTTAATATAATAAACATTGTGAAAAGTTGACAGAAAGGCAGTGAACCGAGTGAGAATAATATAAAATCAGTCATGCATGAAGAGTATAAAAGAACTTGAAAGTGGTTAAATTGTTGATTTAAAACGTCAATCATAATATTTCAGCAGTAAACGGAATGAAAAACTAATTTGAAAAGCTTAATGTAACATTCCAATGAAATCTTCATGAACAAGACTATGTTATAGTAGCTACGGGTTTTACCACACTAGAAGTTGTGGGCGTGTTTCCAGCGAGGCGATTGTATAACGCGTTTGCGGCGTGTCCGCGACGAACACGCCACGTATTCGACGCGTAACACGTCGCCAAGTTTGGGTAAGTAGATCGGTTGACGTGACTGTACAAGAAAAAGCGAGAAATGTGATGTTAGTGGCCAACACATCATGTTACCCCAATCTATCAAATTTCGTTGAAAGTTTTTCAACTTTGTTACAAAAGCTTAAGGATCATTTTTAATTGGGAATATTTGACAGTTTTGGATAGCTTGATATGCTAGCGTCTGTACAATATTGTTAAAAAACAGAGGTCACGTCGCGTAGTCGCGGCTACCTCGCTTCGCAATCGCGAGGAACACGTTCAGAAAACGCTGACAAATCGTCAGTGTGATATCGCTCAAAGAGTTAGTACCCATCATCAGTTCGGTACATGAATTAAGTAGATGTTACAATGTTCCTTATAAAGCGTGCGAGTCGATGATAAGTTTATTTCACATGGAAACCTTATTCTTGGAGATAACTTCGGTTAAAGCCTTCTACTTAATAAAAACATTAAGAGGGGCTGGGTCTAGAAGCATGAGATGCACTTAAATTCCCGAAAATCAGCACAAAGGAAGGATTTATAAAGTTCACCCCCCAAAGGGGAGCTCGTGGCTAAGTACTAACAGCCGCACAGGTATATCCATCAGGTTAAGCTACGCTTACCGGGTTTGGCCGTGGATGGGTGACCATCTTTACATAACGAGACTCCTCCGTGCCTCGGAAAGCTCGTTACGCCGTTGGTCCCGGCTGTCATTTGTGCATCTTTGACAGTCGTTACGAGTCGTCAGAAGCCCAAAAATCTGACAACCAGTCTTACCAAGGGGTATCGTATTGCCCGGTCACTTGGTTGTGGAGGCCAGATAGGCAGTCGCTCCCATGTAAAATACTGGTATTTAGCAGCATCCGGTTAGACCGGAAGCTGACCCCAACTAAGTTGGGAAAAGGCTAGGCAGATGATGACCCCCATGGTTAAATGCATGTTTTCATGAAAGTTCGTCGTTTATTCTGAAAGGAGGTCCCATCGGGCGGCTTGTCATAAAATAAAAAAACAAAAGATGCCATCATATTCAAAATAAAGCTAAAAACAAAACACGAGCGAATATCAATAACACCACCCTCTGTTGAACATAAAAAATGATTAAAAAACCCACAAGGGTTTGGTGCCATCAATCATCATAGTTCACAGATCGTTGCTTCAAGGGCGATGACCCGTCGAATTTGCAAGCAACACTCCAATAGAAAAACTATATGTAAATCAACCACGCCTTTGACATCCGATGCTTTCAAAAAGAAATTTAATTTGAATGTGAAAGTGTCCAGTCAACGGTTTTTTTGTTCGCCTCTATTTTATTGGCTAGACGGGACAAGTGTTGATATAAAAACTCAAGAATTTGGTGAAAAATATTGCTTTCACGCAAGTCTGTGGAGACGAAATGTGCAAAGTTTTGAGAAGTTTAAAAACAATAAAATGTTTAGAAGTTTTATTACTTTTAAAGTTGTGAAATGACCTTGAATATTCCGTAAATGTTTTATTGAGGTTAATTTATTTTTTTGTGAAAGTGTTAGTAACAATGTTTTCAAATGATTAGATATTTCTAATTGCACTACGCTTGCCAAAATCGACGTTAAATAATTTTTAATATTTGTATTACAGAACAGTGCTAAATGATAGTAGCTGATTAAAGGTTAAGCGACGGATATCACGGTCAGTTCTTGAATAGGTGACCATCAATATATCGAGCCCCTCTGTGCCTCAGAGAGCACGTTAAACCGTTGGTTAAGGCTGTTAACTATGATCTTTGATTTACGGGTAGTCAGAAACCAAAAAATTCTGACAATCAGTCTTGCCAAGGGTATCATGCTACCCAGTAACTGGGTTGTGGAGGTCAGATAGATAGTTCCTCCACGAAAATTACTGGTATTGAGCTGCATCCGATTAGAGTGGCGGCTGACAGCCGACCCAAAGTTATATATAGTTGGGAAAACGCTAGGCAGATTAAGTCTTAAGTCATTATTTATTTGTTTTATAGGTACAATAATAAATGGTATATCAAGAAAGAATGGTGTTATCAATATAATAAAGAGCGCTATGGTATGGTATACAAATGATTGGTTGTTTAACACAACAAAGCTCCTAGTGAATCAAGTAAAATAAAACCACAACACAATAACAAACAACAAATAGCTATGCATATTTACTATTCGTTTCATAAGCGAGCTCAACTAATAAAAATTCCAAGACGGCAAATAAGTCCATGAAATCCACCATAACGCGCTAAGTACCAACTATAATGTTCCCGGAAATATATTCCGAATGGCCACAAACAGCCAGCCCAACTGACGCTGCCATTTTTAATCGGATAAAAAGGACCACTTACTCTTATTGCTTTGACGACCATAACCTTTTTATAATCTTCATAGTTTCATACTTAGAAGGACGTAGTTTGAAATATAATTGATGGGTTTGACTTAGGAGGTAGAATAGTAAAGTTGATTGGTAAGAATGAGGAAATGCTTGGGTAAAAAAAAGAAATTATATTTAGTTCGTTAATCACACTATCATCAGCATTCTAGGCGTGTTCGCGGACAGGTGGAACTCTCCGCTGCTACGTCACTGGATGCACTTGCATACAGCGCTCTGAGCGGCGGACTGTTCCCTCCCGCTTATGTATGTTATTTTTGTTCCGTGTTGTATTGTTTTTTGTGTGCTTCCTGTATTGTTTTGTTCTTTTTTGTGCTATGGACTGTACGTTTTTTGTCTGAAATAAACGTTAATTTATTTATTTATTTTATTTACTAATATTATGAAGGCGAAAGTTTGTCAGTGAGTGTGTGTGTGTGTGTGTGTAAGTCTGTCCGTCCGTCACGCTCAAACGGCTGAACGGATCTGGATAAAACTTGGCACAGTGGTAGATTATGATCTGGATTAACACACAGTACATTTCTTCGGGATAATTTTTGACATCCACGCAAGCGAAGTCACTGGCACCAGCTAGTTAGATAATAAAAAAATATTCGACGTTTTGCTTTATCATAATAATTACTAAAAAAGCGTCTGATATAAAACGCATTAAAGTTGGGAAGTGGGGGCTCGCTACATCACAATAAAAACTACATACACGTCATGCCATGAGTCATACCACATTTTAACTCAATGTAAAAAAAGAAAAAATAAGTACATGTCCAATTTTTTTTATAATCCAGCTTACGCATTGAAAAAATGTTAGGCGTCATCCCTATTACATCAAATCCCATTTAAACTGTTGTGATTGGCTGACCAAAACAAAAGACAATCAAATCCAACCAATTCCATGCCGATCCGTTTTAACAATGGATTCAATTCAGGAAAAATCCGATAGTCCTCTTCGATTAAGGAAAAGTTTCTCTAGAGCTATTCTACAAAAATCTCACCGTAAAAATGTAGGTCTTCTTCTTTTCGTGTGGTTAGTAACTAACCTGGTGTCAGAGTTTTAATGCTGCCCATGGGCCTCTGACTTAGCATCACATGCTGTTGAGAAATATCTCTCGGGCATGCCGGCTTCCTCACGATGTTTTCCTTCACCGATTTTAAGCAAGTAATAATTATACAATACGCACATGAATCCGAAAAATCAGAGGTGCGTGCCTTGGGTTCGAACTCGAGACCTATGACTTGGCAGTCACACCACTAGGCTATCACTGCTTAAAAATGTAGGTGAAGTGTGTTTATATTGAGCTGTCAATAGTGACAATCCTAAGCATGTCGATCAATTCTGTAAAAAATTTACCGTAAAAACTAAGTCATTCCCTTTATTGCTAGGAATTGACACTAATGACAGCTCACCTTAAACTCACTTCACCTACGTCATAATCGACCGACTACCCGGAACTTCGTTATCATGAAATTTCTTGTTTTAACACAAAATACACTAGACAACACACTACACTACACACATACTCGGCAATACATTGTAGCTTCCCATTAGTGAAAGAATTTTCGGAATCGAATATATTGTATCATACGTTCCGGATCATAGGTAAAATATGTGACACATATTATCTCTTTATCATTTTGCTACAGATTACTTTTGCTTGGTACCTTTTTAGTGAGTACTATGTACCTAATATAAAGCGACCATTTACTGGGTACGTCTTTCATTGACTTGAAAGTGCTTTGGCGGCTGAGAGTAAGTTATGCTCACTTTAATGTCTCGCTGATGGTGGCGTGTGTGTTGGATCATTTAGCTCCCTTCAAAATGGTTGAGCTGAATGGTGCTAATCCATGCGTCATGTTCGTGAACGGGCGCTGTCAGTAGAGACTGGTCATCTCTTAGCGGCCATGGCTTGTTTCAATTAAAAACTTTTTTTTTACATATTTTATATCGGATGCTTTCACCGTTCTGCATCGTTCTCACATGTATAATAATAATATGAATTATGTAACCAATATTTTGTAACCATATTTTGTTTAAAATAGTGTCCATGGAGTTTCTTGCCCGTTCTTCTCCATAGGTACCAACTGCTTTGGAATGGGCAACTAGCTTCATCTTTCTGACTGACCGACCCCTTGGCAATTCAAAAGTGCCTGTAATTGGTTTATTTGAAATACATACTTTGAGTTTTTTGAGTTTTAAGTGACAAAATTGCTTGAATAAAAAACCGATCATCGTACTAGATGCTTGACACTTCGTAACTCATGGCATTTTATTAAAAGTTGCAAGTGTTTATATCGCTATACGAAAAATTCCATTCATCAATCAATCAATCTGCCTAGCCATTACCCAACTCTGTTGGAGTCAGCTTCCAGTCTAACCGGCTTACTGCTGAATATCGGTTATTTACATGGAGCGACTGCCTATCTGACCACCACAACCCAGTAACTGAGTAATGCGACACCCCTTGGTTAGATCGGTTGTCAACCTTTCAGGTTTTGAGATTGACTGAAAAATATCATCTGGTGGAGAGCCATAAAGTAAGATAAAGATGCTTCATCTTGTATCTTAACTTGATTGGTACTTCATCACAATTGCTTTAACATTTTGAACGCCATTGTCACATATCCGTGACAAGCGCATGCCCTGTACGCCAACGACACAACTATGTGACAATGGCCACAACACAATAACACGAAATAAACAGTTAAATAATTATTTTTGTGAGTGTTTATATAGATATCTTAAAAATCAACGCTCTCGTACGTATTTAAAGACATGAAACAAATTAAAAGACAAAGATATTGGGAAATTCATGATAACAAGAAGAAATAAATTTGTTGCTTGCCGTGGAGGGCACGCGCGTGCGTTTATGCTCTGGCGTTACAAAAAGTTAACAATGCCCGTATTTCATGCCAAAATGCTAGTCTCTTTACGACGAATAGATGATTCTTTTAAAGTGTTCAAGAGCCAAAAACCTTTATCAATTTAAACGCTCGTATAACTTATCAAGTAGCCCAGAGTTCGATTGCCTTTTCCGATTCAACCGGAGAACGAAACGAGGATTCATTACATACAACCTGTATTAAGTTTCCGATATATTAATAATAATAATAATAATAATATCCTTGGACATTTCACACAACGCCATATAGTCCCAAGTTAAGCAACCTAATGCTTGTGTTATGGTAACGAGATGGCTGATAAACTACTTATATACATTTTTTTTTTTTTTGTAAATACATATGTCGGCGTCGCATTATAAACAACACGCGGTGGCGCCGTAGCACCGTAGCGCGCTGCATCATTCTCCCGCCTCCTTGCTACGGGGCGGAGTTAGTATGCGCTACGTCGTAGCACTGCGTATAAAAGGGGCCGCACGGCGGTAAAACGGCATTCTGACTACAGGCGTCGCCCGGTGCACAGGTTGTATTGCTCTTAATTATTGTTACTCTGCCTCTCTGTACATTCTTGCTACTTTGTGTGAACTAAGCTGTTACTGTATTACTGAGGTGTCGTGGCTATTATTATAAGGTGTTGAATTAATTATTCCCTGAAAACTGATTAAGTGAGTAGCTGTAAAATTCATTGATCAAATAATTCTATTTCTTACTGTTAACCTAACGTCTTCTATCTATTTTACAATATGTCTGATCCTGTGCCGTCATCAGAAGTGGGATCAGACCCACTCCCACCTATATCTGGGACTGCCGGCAATTTAATGCTGGAACAAATGTCGTTCTTTTTTTCGGCTAGTATGGAATCTATTTAAAAAAAAAATAGCAGATAATATGACACCTCGCCACATGACACCCAGTATGCAATTTCCTTTCATATCCGAGTGTAGCCTTATGAAAGAAAGTAACTGTGATCTTATTACTGGTGGAAAATTTCATTAACAAGTTTAAGTTGGTTCTAATAACGTTAATTGCTCCCTCCAAATAAAAAGTCCAACCTTGGTACAAAACTGTCTTCTCGATGTTACATATCATTGCATATTGCCTGATGAATGTCTCAATGAAAACATATTATTAGGTCGCGATATTTTGAGGCAAGGAATATCCGTTGTGGTTAGTAACGATGCCTTAACTTTTTCCAAAAAAAACAAAATGTCATGTCCTAGCTCTAAATTAGAAATGCCTGTTGACATTAATTCGATTGACACAGATCTTTGATATCATCTATAAGGAGGGGAAAAATATGGCACATGCAGATTTCCTTTCACGTAATCATGCTGACCCATCTTTTACTCATAAGCCAGCTAAAATTGTAAATTTATCTGAACTGGAGAGAAGTTGGTTATCTGAGGAACAACAACGTGATTCTGAAATATCAGACATTATTTCTAAATTCCGTTCAAATGACTTGCCATCTGAAATGTCACACACATGCGATATTAAACAGGGCGTACTTTATAGTAAAATCGAACGTAATAAAACCACTAAATGGTTACCAATATTGCCACACTCTTTAACCTAGTCAATGATTAATCACGTACACAGCGAAATTAAACACCTTGGTTATGAAAAAGACAGTAGATAAATTATACGATCTATTTGTAGATTCATTCGTCGTTTGTTAAACTTCCAAAGGTCCGTCTACATCCAATCCCTAAATTGGCCGTTCCATGGCATACAATTCATTTAGATTTAACTGGCAAACTCAGCGGAAAAAGCGAGCGTAAGGAGTATTGTTCCGTGATTATTGACGGTTTTACAAAATTGGTCTTGTTAGAACATACCTTAACCCTAAATGCATCAGATGCTATTAAATCACTTAAAAATGCAGTGAACTTGTTTGGCGCTCCTAAAAGAATAGTTGCAGATCGTGGTAGGTCATACGACAATACTGAATTTAAGAATTTTGCAAAGATAATCGTATTGATTTACATTTAATAGCCACTGGTTCCAGTAGGGCCAATGGCCAGGTCAAGCGTGTCATGAGGACCTTGAAAAGTATGCTGACACAGATACCGATAGCTTATGGCAACATCATGTAGGCGATATCCAATTGGCTCTCAATAGTACTCGTTGTAGAGTTACAGGGTTCACGCCCTTGGAATTAATGTTTGGTATTAAGAGTAGTTCATTAGGGATATCAAAAGTATCTACCCATCATCCTGATGAAGACAGGTTAAACCTCGAAACCATTCGATCCGATGCTTCTGCTAGTATAAAAAGGCTGGCCCAATATGACATAAGTCGATTTAACAGGGGTAAAGCTATAGTAAAACCTTTTTCAGTAGGTGACTTTGTCTTTGTTAAATTCGAGGAAAGACACCAAACGAAATTAGACCGTAAATACAAAGGCCCCTTTAAAATAACCGCTATTTTGGAAAATGATAGGTACGAATTAAAACACATTAATGGAAACAATAGTCTACAAATACTCTCACGAAAACTTGCGAGAAGTACCACGTGTTCAGTCATTCTTTTCGGAAAATTATGATGAGGATGACGTGTCGGCGAATAATAACACAGGTTCATGAGACTAGGCACCAGATTAGCAATGATGATATTCAGTCTGATAATAGTGATACTATCTCTGTCAATAGTGATACCATGTCTGCTAAAAGTGACACTATATCTACCAGTTCAAAAAAAAAAAGAAAAAAAAAAAAAGAGATCCGGTCCAGTCTAACTGAAGGGATACAAAAAAAAAAAAGATCCGGTCCAGTCTAACTGAAGGGATACAAAAAAAAAGATCCGGTCCAGTTTAACTGAAGGGATACAAAAAAAAAAAAAAAAAGGATCCGGTCCAGTTTAACTGAAGGGATAACACCTGAAGGGCAGTTGCCGGACCAGGGAGTAAATCCGGTCCAGTTTAACTGAAGGGATATATCTGAAGGGCAGTAGCCGGACCAGGGACATTAAAAAAAAAAAAAAAAACGAAAAGAAAAAAAAAAATAAAAGAAAAAAAATAGAAAAAAAGGAGCTCATCTTGTAGGGTCAAAAGTTGACCGGACCAAGAAACAAGCCTTGAAGGTTCATGTATGACCGGACGAAGCAGTAATAATTTTGAAGGGTCGATAGACCGGACCAGATTATTACTCTGAAGGGATTACTTTGAAGGGTCTAAGTAGACCGGGCAAAAAAAAAAAAAATATAGCAGGATGACCAAACGGTGCCTAATCAGTTTTCTGTTCTAGATATGACATTTTAAGCTAAGCGTACGAGGACGTCCGCACGTCAGCATGGCCGTGTCGGCGTCGCATTATAAACAACACGCGGTGGCGCCGTAGCACCGTAGCGCGCTGCATCATTCTCCCGCCTCCTTGCTACGGGGCGGAGTTAGTATGCGCTACGTCGTAGCACTGCGTATAAAAGGGGCCGCACGGCGGTAAAACGGCATTCTGACTACAGGCGTCGCCCGGTGCACAGGTTGTATTGCTCTTAATTATTGTTACTCTGCCTCTCTGTACATTCTTGCTACTTTGTGTGAACTAAGCTGTTACTGTATTACTGAGGTGTCGTGGCTATTATTATAAGGTGTTGAATTAATTATTCCCTGAAAACTGATTAAGTGAGTAGCTGTAAAATTCATTGATCAAATAATTCTATTTCTTACTGTTAACCTAACGTCTTCTATCTATTTTACAATATGTCTGATCCTGTGCCGTCACATACATATTATAGATAGAAAACAAAGAGAAATGTTACGGAATGAACGAGCGAGGCATGAGAGAAATCCGAGCAATGCAATAAGAAGCGAATGGATTCCGATCTTTGTCCTCATTGCTAGTTTCTGTTTTGTCCTTTTTCCTGTGACACGAGGAGGACTTAAATGATGCTTCGATCTGTGAGATTTCTTGATTGCAATCATGCAAGGTGGGTGTGTAATTTCCGCAAAGGATAATTACTGGCTGGGGGATCATAAAATGTATCATAGATCGATACTTTAAACATACATTACGACACTTTCATGTATTCGGAGATCAACATCATGCGGTCTCTCGCTCACTGCTTCTTCTTTGTCGTGTGGTTAATGACCAACCTGGTGTCAGAGTTTTTTAAATGCTACCCATGGGCCTCTGACTTAGCTTCACATGCTGTTGAGAAATATTTCTCACACACTCACTCTTTCGCTCACTGCTTGGCGATTAAGAATGTTTTTACCAATTTCAAAAAAAGGAGGTGGTTCTTAATTCGAGTGTATGTAATGTAGTGTAGTGTGTCATGTTCATGAACGGGCGCCGTCAGTTTTGAAATAAATGCTTTGAGTTTCAGTGTGTATTTTTTATGTTTGTTACCTCGGAACTTTCGACTGGTTGAACCGATTTTGATGATACTTTTTTTTTTAAAGCTAGTACTACCCGTGTGGTCCCATTTCATTGGTTCAGTTCTGACAAAGGCATCGTTGAGAAAACCATATGAGTCTTAAATTTTTAACTTGATGATATTTTAGTAATTCAGGTCACTGTTGTTAATATAGCAAGTTAAGTAGTGGATACGAATAGGTACCTGTACCTCTACCATGAGTTGTTATCGACAACTTACTCGCTAGCGCTGAACTCGCTAGCGTACAAACGTAGATCGCATAGATTTCGATAATGCTTGCACCATGAGATTTACGGAGGCGCTAACGTGACCTCGATAGATCATGTCGTCTAGCTAACTTCACTCCACTCGCAGAATACTTTCGTCTATGGGTCACTACTTATGTTTTGTTTCTTTCTTTCCCGCTAATAAGAAGAGAGAACGGCTCTTAAGCTCTAAATGTAGTGTTATCGCTATGCTAAAAATGTTAAGACAGTCAATATCACAAAATAAACCAACTAAATAAAAAAGTTTACGATTAGTGGACTACATACGGTATTAAGTGGCTTTTGAATTTCGAGTGGTTCTTGTAACGTCACAGTCGTCTATTCAATTTGTATTTTTGTTTGTTGATGTTGTGTCACAGAGGTGCTTGTGTGGTTTAAACAGAATGAATGTTGGATGTTTACAACAATTGATTATTTGGATTATTTAATACAATGAGGACCAGTGTCTCTTAGTTTCAATTGATAGTGGAGTTCGTGGAAAGATCTGTCTCAACTTTCTACTAAGTACTAATATCAAATTAAATCAAAAATATTCATTTGTAAGAATATGGTACAATAGGTGTTTATTATTGGTTCCAGCATAATATGCTACAATTAATTGACGTATAATGGTTCCTATATATAAAAAAACAAAGCTTATAAAATACCTATTACTATCAACTACCATAAAATAAAACTATTATTTAGAACGTAAAGTTACAAAATTCTAGTTGCCCCTATATTATAAGTTAACATATTCCATGCTAAATATACTCAGACATTATTATGATTACACTCAAAACGTATTCAATATTACTGTAAACACTTGTTTCACACGCCAAAATGCTAGTGAGCAACGTAACTACTGCCGTAAGCGTATCGCTCGCTAGCGCCTATCGAATTAGTGACTCATGGTACCGTTTTGTATAGTGACAGCTAGAAAACGTTAGTGACTATCGTATAGATTACGTTAGGTTTTTAACCTATCGTAATCTATAGTGCTCATGGTACGTATTTTAATTCTTTCTGTGACCGCTAGGGGCGCTGTACTATATTTCATACAAATAATTTACGGAGACGCTAGCGAGTCTTGGCTGTGTAAACTCATGGTAGAGGTACAGAACTCAAAAGTTTAAAGTATTTCGTTCTACAAAAAATAACAACCGACTTTAATTTTAACAACAAATAGTTTTAATTTCGGAAGTCGGTGTCTTTGGTTTTATATTGTCGGTTTTTGCAACCAAATTCGGATGTTTTTTTTTAGGTTTTTTGTATTATTTAACCTTTTGTATTAAAAAAACATATTGTGCCTGTCATGGTTCCGCCTTTCCAGCAATCGATGGGGGTAGCTTGTGAAATTCAAACTTCTAGTATTTTTTGCGGGATTGTCCGAAAGGGTTACCGCTGCCCCAAATACATAGGGCTAAGAAAGGAACGTGAATGGGTTATTACAGGGTAAAATTGAATTCATGGGCAAGATAAAAAAAACAGATGTGCTTACATTTTGGCGACAAGTTAAGCGAGCATAATATATGGAACAGCAGACTTTATTTTCGCGATTTCGGATTTGTTCCGATAGTGAAAGTTGTTCATAATGAAGAGTACAATGACCCCTTAAGATAATGCCCATGAATTCAATTTCACCCTGTATAAAAGTCTGATACTCTCGCTCCACCCAGAGCGGGAGGGGTCATTGAATGATTTCACATCCTTAAAAAACAAAATCTGACTTAGAGAAAATCCACCTTTAAGGAAAAAACTAAGAAATATTTAAACACTCATTTCAAGTAGAATTTTAATCTGCAGAACGTTTGCTTGTTATACAAATGAAAGAACAACTTGGACGCTTTGGAGTACTCATAAAATAATGTAATAAGAGAATTTTATCTTTTGTGAATTCCGGTAAGTAATAATTAAGTTTTGAAATAGTTATTAGTCTAGCCGAGTCGAGTTCAACTGCTTACAAATAATATGGACTAAAGTATGTGCGCTTCAGAATAGTGTTGTAGTTTAAAAAATCACGCTTTTTACATTTACAAACTTTTTTTCTTTTTTTAGTTCGGTTTTCTATAAAAAGCGTGTTTTTTTAACTATTATTTATTTCCTACTTTTAAGTCTGGTTTATTTATAAGAACGTGTTTAAAAAAAAAAAGAATAATTTTATCAAATTAATGTACTGTCATCGGTCCTCGATAAATCTACAAAGTTTAAACGGAATCTGGCCGTATAAAGTGAGTCAAAATCGTGCGCAAAAGAGTGGGTTACAAACATACAAACAAACATACAGGTGAAGCTAATATAAAGTTTGTAAAAAAAGGAAAGAGCTCATAGGCCGTCAAAAAATTGGTCCCCATCACTATCAGTGGGAAATGTGCCCAAGACTGGCAGCGTTGCCACGTTTGATAGCAATGCTGATTCTTTGTCCTAAAAAATTACCAGCACTCTGGTCATCTGTAGAGTCGACCAACCGCTAGGCGATACCCCGAAATACTCGATGAGCACTCGGACCCCACGGCCCTAGTGTTTAAACCACAAACGGTTCGAACATATAACTTCCAATAAGGTTGTTTAAATGTACATTAGGTTTACATCATGAAGGTAACTTGCACCACATGTGTATTAGATAATGTAATAATACTACACGTGTAATGTTCCGTTTTACCTAGTGTAGTTATTATGGCAATATTCCAACTAACTGTCCATTGTAATGAACTACGAAAGGCAAGCTTGTTTAACATTAAACTGCGTAGTCATTGCGTCACACACCAACAGTAGAAATGAATTTCATTTTGACAATTCAACAACATTCAATGCGGTATTTACGTTGTTGGACAGGCTATTTTTTCAAATATATGAAGCAATGGATTTGCAGTATGGTTTATTGGTTAATTCGTAGGAATTTACTCGCCCAAAATAAGATAATCGACATTTTTTTATTTTTATTTTTTTTGGGTACCACGCACTACTTTAATTTATTTGTGGGCGAATCGACAACTCCATAACACATATTAGGCAATTTTGACACTTGAAATTGTATGCAATGAAACGTACAGACGCCAGCACATCAAGCTATCCCTGTCAAATTTTCCCAATTAAAAATTAACCTTATGTCTTTGCAATAAAGTTGAAATACTATCAAAGAAATTTGACAGATTGTGGTAACTTGATGTGCTGGCCTCTGTACACTAATAAATAACAATTACCAATTATTTTGTTATTTGCAGTTTTATTTTTTTAAACCGACGAAAAATTTCTTCCCTAGCAAGGGGGTAATGCTTTTTTTTTCAAAAGTCCTAAATCCATGGTACAGTTACCAGTCTATTAAAATTCTTACCGAGATAACATCGGTGAAGTGAGCTGTCAGTAGTGGTAATCCCATGAAGCAAATACAAAGAGGAGATGCCGTAACTGGATTTCCCTTTAACATAATGCGTGACACTTTACGGGGAGCGAGGGACGTTACAAACCACGCCCCTCTCTATTTTCCATCTAGCGGTGAATAGGACAATTAATAGATTAAGCTTTGTCGATTGTTACAATGTCGTTTTAGCTAGATTTCGCTAGATGTCACTAGTGTAGGTGTAGGTGTAGGTGACATGATGTCATACAAAGTGGCGCCATCTTTTGTCGAGCAGTGACAGATAAGATAGAAAATAATAAAATAGACTGTGAACACTGGACTGTAAACATGTAATTAGTACGCAACGTGTGCCGCCAACTGACCGAGGCCACGCCCATCGTGATGACGTCAGGACCGATTTATTGTCACAGTGCACATTCACATTATGACATCTCCTCTTTGTATTTGCTTCATGGGTAAACCCTATATTCAGGTGGAATAACAGTTCACTTCACGCTAACTTCACCTGTGTTCTCACGGTGAGATTTTTACAGAATAGCATGGCAGGTTGGTCGTTGACTGGTGGCTTGCGACACAGTAGACTAGTTAATTAAAAACGTCTCGTAATTAGCCTCCATTACTGCTAACGGAACGTTAACTAATGTTGGTCCATTTTGTTTCATTGTTACTTTGAAATTGAGGTGTTCAGCGATCCTTATCGCGCTTATTATGTAATGTACGGTGATTGTACTAAACGGTCGAAGTTTTAGGCTGTTCTTTTTTAATTCACTGAGCAGTTTATTTTACGTTTCATCCATTAGGTGTTCGCCTATTAGAAGCCAATTGCTTATAAGAGCTCAACGATTTATACGGTTATATTTTTATTGTAGTTTCGAGAGAATTTTTCTTATGAACCTGTGGGGTTGATACGACATTAGAGGGGTACGACTTATAACCTTTTCCGTGTTCCATAGTCTTGTGAGGATCTGTCTTCTACAAAAGGGATAGGATAAAACAACGGTCAGCTGTTCTATTCTGTAATAATCTCACTGGGACACTTGCGGGCAATGACAGTTCACTTCACCAAAGTTTTCACCGTGAGCTAATGAGTGACACACTAATGACAGCTCACTTCACGATCACTTCTCCTAACGTTTTTACAGAATGAATCGGCTGATTTATTTAATTATTTAAATAGAACGGCCGAAGCCAATTACACTATTTAATATAATTTGAGATAAAATATAATTGATTCAACTCAGTCACGCATTTTTCTCACAAAACTTCAAACATTCTGATAGTATCATCTTCCATTCATCCGCAAACATATCAAGATTTGTGAGTCCAGGAGAGCGTTAATAAGCGCTGATAATAGGTATCGACCTTAATGACAGTTCACTTCACCTAAGTTTTCACAGTGTCATTTTTACAGAACAGACCGACTGATCTGCTGAAGGGAGCTTATAATAAGCTGTCATTCCACCTGATGCTAGGGATTTATACTACTGACAGCTTACATTGACTTCACTTCACCTGTTTCTTCATGAATTTTACAGAATAGCGCTACTGGAGTATTCCATGATATTTGCTCATCAAAAACAAAAACAACAAGCACCAGAAACCGGGTAACAAACTGATCCTATAAGTGTTCCGTTTTTGTGAGTGAACCCTAAAAATGGATAAATAATACGAGGATGAAAGCAGTGTGCACAGGAGCTCGTGGCTAAGTATTAACAGTCGCTCATATCGATCTAACAGGTTAATCTAAGCTTGCCGGGGTTGTTCCGTGGATGGCTGACCATTTACATATCAAGACTCCTCCGTGCCTCGGAAAGCAGCCGTTGGTCCCAGCTGTCTTTCGTCATCTTTGACAGTCGTTACTTACGTACGTAGTCAGAAGCCCGAAAGTCTGACAGCCAATCTTACCAAGGGGTTACGTATTTCCCAGTTACTGACTGGGCTGTGGAAGTCAGATATGCAGTCGCTCTATATAAAATACTGGTATTCAGCTGCATCCGGTTAGACTGAAAGCCGTCCCCAACATAGTTGGAAAAAGATTGATTGAAAACCAGTGTCCACAGCGAGTCTAACATAAACTTCAAGTAACATAAACCTAGGGCCACTTTCAGCTGTGTCAAAACGGGCAGTGCACCGTGGACCCACGTCCGTACACACACAATGACATACTCGTGGGTACATGGCATCTAGTTTATATGCTAATTGTTAGTGTCCCGCCGGCGCAGTGTGTTTACTTACAGCGTTGGTAGTATGTCACTTTGTAACAAGTCGTAGGAACCTACATGTATTATACAATGCTGACAATACATGTACTTATAGTCTACCGAAAAGTCAAATTATATAAAAACGCAATGAAACCACGCTCTCCTTCTGCAGGAGCATCGATATCGCCACATGCGAACGCGGCACATGGATATCAAGCAAAATCCTACATCGCGCAAGCAAAGTTTACCGCGTGACTAGCATAATATACACTTCACCACTTCACTAGGCCATCAGAAAGAAAACAACGTTCGATCGAATCGGAAGACCCTCCCTTTTCCACAGAAAACACTTCATAGAAACACTTTTCTACAGAAAAAGTCACATATACATCCATAGTCTTGAGTTTTATAAATGAGGCTGTCATAAATATTATCAAACTGAACAAAGTAAAAAAAAACAAACAGGAACAGTTAGTTAGTTTTTCATGAGCTAAGATAACAATATTGATAAGAGTTTTGTCTCATCATCTCAGTGCCGGAACCTGATTTGTCACTGAAACACGCTAGAGAAGTCTACTTACAGGGAAACTGCCGAATCATGATACATCTGTATTAAGATTTGTGAGTTTGTGAGTTTGTAGGGGGTAAAGTATTAGGAAGATGTAACTCCAGCCTGGTAAAGTGGGGGCTACCTCGACGGTACAGGAGTAGGGTGTGGATGTGAAGTTATAGACGTGCCAGCGACACGAATAAGAAGAATCTCTGGATCTACTGAAACGATTTTGAAAAGTCTTTCAATAGAGGGAACCTACATTATCCCTTTTCAACGCGGACGAAGTCGCGGGCAATGTGCTTGTTTATTATTTACGGAGACATTGCTTCATAAATCGCATAGTTATTTGTTTACACGATTCATTACGTATCACGAACGTTGACTACAGAAAACGCTTCATTGAAACAATCAATTTCATTCATACAAGTCAAGGCCTAATCAAATTCTGTGATATCTCAATTCACGCTAGTTTGCGTATGATGTCATCAATTGAAGCTTGGTAATTTTTATGTCCAAACTACATAGCGACCCGCCCGTGACAATACATGAGGGCAACTTATACCAGTATAATTTTAATAATATTTAACATTGGAATGAGACGGAGCTATATCTCCTGTATAGTTTCGTCTCTTTCTCACACTGAATTAATATTAAAATACATACTGCAGTTTGAGGTTGTAGTAGGCTACATGGAGATTTCTTGATAATTTCTATGTTTAATATTATATGACATTTCATCAATAAAACTGATTGCGAACACCCTACCTACAACGCGTTCAAAAGCTGTCAATGTCAGTGTCAACATTCCATAGAAAATACCTGTTCACCTTCAATTTCATTGATGAAATTTGCCCTTAATGTAGTATACACATAAACATCCAAATTCTCAAAAAGATGTTAAACTGCATCAGAATCCTTCGCGTAGTTTAGGAGAACATTGCAGTCACACAAACAGACACGAAATGCAGCGTAAAAAAACAAAAAACAGACAGATTATGAAGTTAAAAAAAACTTCATAATCTACGGTTAACGGTTTACGGTCCAAACGATTCTCAACTCTTAAAAAACAATTTGGTATAACTTGGTGCGCTGGCGCCCGTACATACTCTTGGCTTTGGTCATCGCCTACAATACTATTGTCTCCAAAGCCCAAAATAGCTTGTGCTGAATAATTCTGCTACCGAAAGGTTAGTCTGTCCTGTTTTCAGGAGAAATGTTTGCCCAAAATATTTCAAAAAATTGTGTACCTCTGTTTATAATTAAGGCTACGACAGCCCACCTGCGCCATTTCATTTCTTTTACGGCAGCTTCTTTGAATTGTCAGTAGGTACTGGCACGCTTAATTCAACAGATGGGATTTCGTAGTTCTTTCAAGCCGTCTATAAGGGCTTGAAAGAACTACGAAAGAAGGATAAATAAGTATACAGCTTTGCCTTAAACAAAAACTAGTTAGGAATTGTTTTGATAGCCATGGTACGGCTGACATTGAATCCAAAAGAGATCCGCTGTCAGTAGCCATGCAGCAATGCAAAACAGAGCTGTCAGAGCATAAACTGCATCCACTTCGCGCGTCGCATCGCCGTCGCCGCGAAACTCTCTGGGAGCTAAAAATCTAGTTATTCTTAATAAAATATCAAACACAATTATAATCCTACTATAAAATTTATACCATTTTTTAGATCATCTTAATACATCATTTTTTTAATGTGTACCTACATTTGTTAAGTGTTGCAGCAGCAAAATACTTTGTGAAGAATAAATTAAGAAAAAATAAAAATTACAAATACATAGCATATTACAAATTAGAGGATTATATTCAAGATAAGAATGCTTGGAAACATGCTGATCCTGCTGTATAGGACAACCTCGAGTCTTGACCAAATCTTATTAAATAATATAATTTATTATTTTCATGCCATTTATTCTGCTTTCGGTGAGTACAATAAAACTTAACCCACACAATGCTTTATTATTTGGTAAAATGTTCAATTTAAACAATAGGTACATATTATGAACATGACAGTAAATACATAAAACAAGCGTCTTCAAAAAAAAATCGATAGAAACGTCCGTCACAGCATTAATAAATTATCCGACTCCCTGTGGAATGCACCCCGAGTGTCTTTAATTAGACAAAATGGCTACCATAATGGCTGTCCACCACAGCATGCTGTCACCAGATCAGCAAGACCTATTTCGTCATTTATATTCTTTACAAAGAGGGCTTAACGTTGACTGGTTATTTAGGGTCGCACACACCGTCCAGTGTAACACGACCTACGTTTATCGGCTACGGTTTTAGTAACAGGGGTCAGGACTAGCTTGATCTTAAGTATCAATGCAGTCGCTCTTAATCAGAACTGTAATGGGGGTTCTAGATAATATAGTTCATTTAATTGAATAAGACGAGGAAAATGGTATTACTTAGTACGGAGAGCAAAATAGGACATTTTATTACCTCATCATTCTTCTGCCCTTATCTTAGTTTTTTAGAGGTCGGCGCAACATGTCTTTTTCTTCCATACTTGTCTTAGTCGCCATCTTGGTAGTCACTCCCTTTCTAGCCATATTATCTTTCACACAATCCATCCATCGTTTCTGTGGTCTTTCTCTACTTGTATAGCTACTGTAGAGCCTAGGTGAAACCTAATGTTGAACCTAGCTGGTTGGTAAAAAATAACTGGCAGCAATCGACCTTTCAAAATGATACATTAATTTAAATAGGTTTTTATAAAAGATAAGAAAAAGAATAATGGACTCTGTCAGTAGACCTGCTACTGAACTGATGTATTTTAAAAGTAATAAATTCAATAGCTGCAGTCCCAGTGTCCAGTGTGTTTCCATTGTAGATTTTTGGAAACCTTACACGGTAGTGAAGACCAGAGGGGTCTGTCTGTCTACAGTACAGAATGAGTCGTCGTTTCGAGAGATTTTTCTTATGAACCTATGGAGTTCATACGACATTTGAGGGGTTAATTTAATATTGGTAATTACACGGCTAGACCGGAATACGACCCCAGCTTAGAGCTATGGGTAAAATAAGATGAGCATCCAAAAAAACAATTGTAAAAGTTAAGAAACGGTCGAAAAAAGAATCCAAAAAACTTTTTTACAAAAAATAAAACCGACTTCCAAAAAAAACACTACAAAGTGAAAAATAATTTTGATTTCGGAAGTCGGTGTCTTCGGTTTTGTATTTTCATTTTTTGCCACCGACTTCCGAAATCAAAATTATTTTTCACTTTGTAGTGTTTTTTTTGGAAGTCGGTTTTATTTTTTGTAAAAAAGTTTTTATTTTTCACTTTTTAGTTGTGGTACCTACACAAAAAAATTTAATACCACAACCTGGTATGTAAATTACAGTGACAGGAACTTATTAGAACATCGTCCACATATATTAAGTAGGATTTTTTTTAGATTTTTGAAGGTTTTTCAAAAACCGCTCATCCGATTTCGATAAAATTTTTACGGGACCATTTTGGATACCCTTTCCAAAAAAAAAGAATTTTTCAAATCGGTTGGCAAGCAACGGAGTTATGCGCGAACAAACATAAAAAAAAATATATATACAGTCGAATTGAGAACCTCCTCCTTTTTTAGAAGTCGGTTAAAAATTGTTTTCATCTCAAGACACTGTTACTGAAAACTTCTTATCTACAATCGAAAAAGTCCTAAATACTTCTGGCAAGGCACCTGTCCCACCGCTGGCGATCAACGAGAAGCGAGTAGACCTAACAACTTAAAACGAGCGGGAAGCGAGTGCGCGACGATGAATGATCGAGCGAGTACTCGCTGGTATGCCGATGCATATCAAGTACAAAGCGTGAGTCTCAGCGAGGGTTCAGATAAGAATTTCTTCAGAGGATCTCGTGGCAAAGTAATAACAGTCGCACGGATCAATTCACCAGGTTAAGCTATGATTGCCGGGTTTGGTCCGTGGATGGGTTACCCTCTTTACATATAGAGACTGACTGGGTTGTGGAGGTCAGATAGGCAATCGCTCCATGTAAAATACTAGTATTCATCTGCATGCGGTAACACTGGAAGCCGACCCCAACATAGTTTGGAAAAGGCTAGGCAGTGATTTCCAATCGCTTTCACGTCGACCGTAGGACAGATACCTAATGCCAAGGAAGCAACATACCAGCTCAAAGATTCTGATAAGCAAGAAACATTACTTTCCATTCGCTTCAGATAATATTCTTTCTCGTTCGATAAAGCTAGGAATCTCATTAGGTTTGGCATTGATTTAGGAGTGTCCCTCCTTTTCGTTTAATTTAATGACTTCAAATGTTTATTCTTTTATCACTATTTAGTTCTTCTGTTGCAAAAGTTTGTGTAGTTTATAATGTATATTAATATTTAACTTATACATAGCAGAGAAATCTTGATGTCCACCATTGCGCCTGTGCGAAGCAGGTGCGGGTTCTAGTTTTTATATTTTTTTGAATGGCATCTTGCAGGTCAACCTTGGAGGTCGGCTTAACCAAACCTGCCCATGGATGCTTCAGTAAATTAAGGCCTCCAGCCAGCACTTAAAATCTAAGCGGCTACTCGCTAAGAGCACCCCCTGTGGGGTAAGGACTTCTGCTGAGGGCAGTGGCGCGTGTGTTGGATCATTTAACTCCTTTTAAAATGGTTGAGCTGAATGGTGCTAATCCATGCGTCATGTTCGCAAACGGGCGCCGTCAGTAGGGATAGGTTATCTAGCTGCCACGAATCTTTTAAAGTTTAATTTAATTTTTGAATTGTATTTGATTACTTTTTTTTTTTAACGGATGCTTTTAACGTTCCGCGTCGTTCTCACATGTATAATTTCAACTTGAATTTCAAAACTCATATTTGGAATCAATTATTCTGATTTAAAAGAATGTCCGTAGAGTTTCTTGTCCGTTCTTCTCCACAGGTACCTACTGCTATGGAATGGGCAACTAACTTCATCTTTCTGACTGACCGACCCCTTGACAGTTCAAAAGTGCCTGTAATTGTTTTATTTGAAATAAATTGCGTTGAGTTTGAGGCGTCGTCGCTAGGGGTGGGCACCAAGACAGGCTGGATCGTATTAAGGTTTCTAGTATTTAGATAAGTTCTACTTAATATCTCAGCACTCACAATCAACCGATGAAGGAGTTATTAAATAAAAGGAAAGTGCTTTCCGAATTTTAAAAGGTTTTAGCCGTTGAGAAGTCGGAACTTATTTACTTGCAATAACACTTAATAACGAACTTCAAACTGAGATCGTTCATTCTCATCGCGCCGTTCCCTTAAGTAAACTTTATTGTAATCCTGAGTACCAAGGTAGACAATATCGTATTTCTGTCAACAAGCAACATTTATGGGGGGCTCGTGGCTAAATTATAACAGCTACATGGGTTGATCGGAGGTTCAGCTACGCTTGTCGCGGTCGATTCATGTAACTATGTTATGATTTACTATCATAAAACGAATAACTCTGACAGCCAGTCTTACCAAGGGGTATCGTATTACCCAATAACCGGGTTTGCAAGGTCAGATAGGCTGTTGCTCCTAGTAAAATACTGGTATTCAGTTGCATCCGGACAGACAGGAAGCCGACCTCAACACAGTTGGAGAAAGGCTAGGCAGATTTATTGATGCTACTAGCTAGTGGCAGTTTGTAATTGATGGATGCCGTTAAATTACAGTCCCAAAGTCATAAATAAATGTAACAATTTCCAAATCACTTTTAGCAAACCTTGACAATATTCTATTCCACTTGAATCGGCTTGAATAATAAGTTCTAATTTCACCAATGTAACTAGACGCGATCAGAACATAGACTTTCAGATTCAAGACCTGTCATGTCAATGACAATATTCCACAGAAAATTATGAAACTGAAAGCCCTTAAACGGGGTTTACGTGTTGATCGCCATTGGTAAAATTCTCCCAAAAAAAAGTGTAGCATACTAAGAATAGCAGTGGCTTTCATTTCGAAAGTTCAATCACATTCAATGCGTTATTTTTATTTCAGCGCTAGGCATGTGCCAAGATGGCGACTATTGCAAGTTAAGACGTCTGAAAGGCAGGTACATAAAATTGAATCTCTGCCACCTACAATCCATCCATCAAAAACGCTGTTAAGGAATAATCTGTCAGAGGGATTGTCCGAAAGGGTTAGCGGTACTCCGGAACTTAAAGGGCTAGAGGAACATGAATGGGTTTTGGTGAGTAAGACTCTGACATTCCCTCCGCTACACCCAGAGCGGGAGAGGTAATTTGATAATTTCCCACTCTCAAAAAAAAAAGCCAGAAAAAAAAAGGAATTGCAAAAATTCCCCTTTCATACCAAATTCCGGAGATTAATCCGGTAAATGAATAAAACAGTAAAAGTGCTGTTCCAAGGTCTGAAGTAATCAAAACAGACGATTCTCATGTAAATGTTGCGAGCCCATAACCTTTCGTTATGACAGTAGCAGAGGGGATGGGGGACATGCTCGATTTAACTCAGAACAACTCTGAATGTAGACCGATCACTTGTTTTATGAATGGCTGAACGTAATTCGACGAGAAAAATAAGCAGCCCGTGATTTAGGGTTATGGGCGGAGAAATATTAGAGTTCTTGTTTTATACGATCTTCTTCTTTTCGTGTGGTTAGTGACTAACCTGATGTCAGAGTTTTTAAGCTGCCCATAGGCCTCTGACTTAGCTTCACATGCTGTTGACAGATATCTCTCAGACATCCTGGTTTCCTCACGATGTTTTCCTTCACCGATTTTTAAGCAAGTGATAATTATACAATACGCACATGAATCTATAAAATCAGAGGTGCGTGCCTTGGGTTCGAACTCGAGACCCATGACTTTGCAGTCCGCTGACCACTAAGCTAACACTGCTATTTCCACAGATATAGATAGACATAGATAACGCAAGTATCACGATCTGTATGAAAACCAAGCGTACCATTTTTTGACTACCTATTATGACGTCACAAGCACTATTTAGTGATGTATGATGATCGAAAACCAAGCGTGCCATTTTTTGACTACCTATTATGACTCAAAAGCACTATTTAGTGATGTATGATGATCCGACTAGCGCTGTATACCGATGCAGACTGAGCGCGAAAGTGACCACTTACGAATTACGATTTTTGTACGTAAGCTAGGCACGCGAAGTAGTTGCTCTTGCGTTATCTATGTCTATCTATATCTGTGGCTATTTCACACTAGGCTATCTATATGATGTAATTGTTTAACTCTTCTTTCAGAATTATTATGCTTGATGGTCTGAAGACGACAATAAACTGCGTGAATGGGAAGTTATAATCAGGCAGTTTTTGGTGTGAAATATCTAACGCGGCTGCTGTTGGCGTGGCGTCGTCATGTCATGCGTTGCCACGCTATATGATAGTATGAAACAACTAGTAAGGCGTGGTGACGTATTGATTAAAAATTATGCCATGTTTATTTCGTTTTATAAACTATTCTTTTATACATATTATCTGTACAAAATAATTTCGATGATCACATCTGCCGACGACGCGGCGACGGTTCACATTTTTCGCATCTAAGGACTACCATCACCGTACAGAAATTAAATATTAAGCGAAAATATAATTTTAAAATTGCATTTAATGCTAATAACAATTCAATTTGATTCTAAAAATCTGTGACGTCACATTGTTACATTTCATACTAATCACGTACAAATTCCGCGTTTTGACAGTTCATAAAAAGTAACGCTATTGACTACCCTTTCAAATGACCAATTGACTATTTGAATCGGTCAAAAATAAAATATGAAATCACATGGAAAAAAGACCGCTCGTCATAAAGACTTCCATCACCGTACAGAAATTAAATATAATGCGAAGATACAATTGCTAAATTGCATTTAATGCTAATAAGTATTCCATTTGATTCTAAAAATCTGTGACGTCAAAATGTTATATTTCATACAAATCACGTACAAATGCCGCGTTTTGACAGTTCATAAAAAGTATGGTTATTGACTACCCTATCAAATTCCCCATTGTATAACCATTGATTCTTAAGTACATATTATATTAAATTAAAACAATCGCCGTGGGAAATTACCGACCACACTTTTAATATTAAGTACGTAATTGACACCCACTTAATCTGAACAGTTAATTTATCTATTGAATGATCGTTGAAACAAGATTTTATTGCAATTGTTACTGGTCGTTATTTAGTGTACTAATTAGAAACAACCCATTGTCACAAGTAGCGATTTTCTTGCTCAAAAATACATTTCTATAAAAGGTTATGAAGTAAAAGAGATACATGTATGCCCACCCATAACTCTTGCTTGGTACTTAGGCAGCACTTCAAGCCACCCCATCTGTTATGTCTTTGATAGATTTTCAATTTTAGTTCAAAAAGATAAGGTTCATTTTTAATTGGGAACATTTGACAGTTTGGAATAGCCTGATGTGCTGGCGTCTTTACATCCGCATTTCAGCGAGTAGCCGCTCCTCCCTTATTATGTCTCTGGGCTAATCCTGAGAAACTTTAAATAAGAAAATCAATTGAATTCCAACTCAATCTAGCTTCAAAGAATGAAAATTAATCCCGTAAATACAATACCTGCTTCGTTTCTCAGAAAAAACGGTAATTAACGTCTCAATTGATTTGCATTCCAACAAACGTTTTTACACTGTAGTCAACGGCAGCAGTTAAGTGTGACAGTTACCTAAGACCCTGGTAATTCCCTCATCTTGCATTATTTTATACCTATTGTTTGACATGTAGAATCACGAGTAAAAAAAAAAATATGACTATTGTCAGCAATCTGTCGTCAAGATGATGGCAATATAAGTTAGGCGTATAAGTGGTAGCACAAATATGTTCACAATCTTTTCATTCTTTCTTTTCTTTCTTTTCTTTCTTTTCTTTCTTTTCTTTCTTTTCTTTCTTTTCTTTCTTTTCTTTCTTTTCTTTCTTTTCTTTCTTTTCTTTCTTTTCTTTCTTTTCTTTATCTTTTCTTTCTTTTTCTTTTCTTTCTTTTATTTCTTCCTTTTATTTCTTTTCTTTCTTTCTTTCTATTCTTTCTTTTCTTTCTATTCTTTCTTTTCTTTCTTTTCTTTTATTATAGAGTAAACTATCCTAACATAGTAAGAATGTGCCTTTATTTTGTAGCCTACTTTGTGTCCGGCAGCTGGGCCAAGGTCCCCCGATTTTCCTTGCAAACATTTTTTTTTAAATGTGAATGTGGTTAGATTTAAATGCTCTTTTTTATAGTTTGTATCTCCTATGCGTGTCCCAAATGAAATATTCTTCTTTCTTTTCTTTTATCCTTTGCAATTTCTGGACTTTACTTTAAAAATAATTTTATTGGAGACTACAGTTCGAATAAAACTAGACTTCTTTTATCCAATAATACCCAGCACTAAGGCACAAAAGATACAGCGAGGTATTCTATTATTGGTTTAATTAAATAGTGTTCAGTCAGACATGAACAGATTAGAGTCTCGGTTACACGTGCGGGCTTCATCTTATTCCTATTTTTTAGTAGAACGACCGGTATAGACTACGAAATAAGTAGCGGACATTATTTCTTTAGTTCAAGAACCTTTTGTTGAGGTTTGATTTCTATTTCGCCTAGGAGACAGTAAGTCATAGCGATAAATACTAATAAAAGGAGGAAATTCTAATTTTGTACGCTTTTTGAAATTGTAGGTTTTCAGCTTCAAAATATGATTGGCAACCATAACAAATATTGCTATAGTTAATACATCACTCTAGGTTAGAATTGGTCTCGCATGTCATGATTTCTTACCTGACAGTGACCTTATACCTTACAGTAAATTACAAAAAGCGCGAAAAAAGTTTTAATGTTGCGGGAGGCGCGGCGGCGATCCGCCAAGCGCACATTGCAGCCGCAACGGTCCCCGCAGCGCAACGCATTTTCATACAAAAAAGTGCGGTGCAGTGCCACTTACAGTGTGCGTGGGCTTACACAGGTTGAAATTGAATTCATGGAAATTATTCTGAAATCGCGAAAAAAAAATAGCTGATCCCTACATTGACACAGCTGATTTTTTTTGCGCGATTTTAGATTTGTTCCCATAATGAAACTTCTTCATAATGATGAGTACAGACGCCAGCACATCAAGCTATCCCTAACTGTTAAATTTTCTCAATTAAAAATGAACCTTATGTCTTTGCAATAAAGTTGAAATACTATCAAAGAAATTTGACAGATAGTGGTAACTTGATGAGCTGGCCTCTGTACAATGACTCAAGATAATGCCCATAAATTCAATTTCACCCTGAAGAAAGCGATCGAAAGTTATGAATGAGGATTTTTACAATACGCTGCGTTGCGGCGCGACCCGCCCTTATCTGTGCTAGCCTTTTTTTTTAAGTTTGGGAAATCATCCAATGACTTCTCCCGCTCTGGGTGGAGCGGAAGGGAGTGTCAAACTCTTACTGACTAAAACCCATCCATGTTCCTTCCGTAGCCCTTTATGTTTCGGGGTAGCGGTAACCCTTTCGGACAATCCCGCTTACCCGGCAGGCTTGGCCCTGAGGGGCCCCTTCATATGCTGACATCTCTTTGAGGCGCGCGTGGAACATATACTTACGCGCCGTCCGGCACGGGCCTGGTGCTGATCGGACGGTGAGTCACCCATTACTCACCTTCCGCAGGCCCGCGCCTACGGTGGCCGGGAGTCGTCACGTGGCATCTGTGCTAGCCTTAAAATTGCATTATTCGATTTTTGAAACATCAATAATCTCTTGCCGATTATTTGATTAAAAACTATGGTTTGTCTATTATTTTTCTTGTGAATAATTGTAGTGTTAGTTTTAAACGCGAGTTCTCTGATATCTATAAGGTACATATTTTATTTGTTTAGTAACCAAGTGCTCGTGTTCAAAGATTAAAAATAAACATTACAATCAACATCAGTTTTTATCTCGTTTACTTTTAATGACATAATCTTTTTAAAGGCAATGGTTACTTTAAAACATATTTTTTTTAGTTATGCCTTATTCATGGTTGTATGCCATATGGTTCTTCTTCAACACCCATTTCACGTGTGGTGCCCTTGAACTATGTCCCAAGTGGTTTTTTGTCCCAAATTGTATGTCCGTTCGCCTGCACCCTTGACGATCTGAACTAGGCTTATAATGGAAAAAATATCCCATAAAACGATATTTTAGTGATATCTATTATTTCGATAGTAATCGACAAATAAATATCCTTGGACATTTCACACAACGCCATAATTATAGTCCCAAGCTAAGCAACCTATTAGGTACTTGTGCTATGGTAACGAGATGGCTGATAAACTACTTATATACATATTTTTTTTCTAAATACATTCATATTATAGACAGACAAACAGCCAGACCCGGAACAAATACCTGTAGGTCGTACAAATATATTTGTTCCGTGCGGGAATCTAAAACGCGACATGCTGCGCAGCAGTCAATCGCTCAACCACTGCGCCAACCGTGTCGTCAAAAGCATCGATATATCGAAAGTATCGAAAATTTCTTCTTATGTCACTTAATTTTCAGCGTAGAAGAGCTGTGCCATTAAAATATATATTTTTAAATAATTAATTCTTGAATTAAATTTATTTAAACTTTTCGCACGCAATAATGTTACAAAGGCGGACTTAACGTTCCTTTTTACCTAATGTTGCAATTTGTTACTCAGTTTTCCCATTAAACTCTGCAAAATGTACTCCTACCCTCATACAATTTGTAATCGTATTTTATGCTGTAACACTTCTTTCGAAGTTGGCGCGACTTTCATTAATATTAATACCAATCTTGACGGGAACAAATGTCGACTGTGTCTAGTTCTATTTTTAAACCAAACTTTCTCTTTCTTCTTTATATCAAACAGAAGAATACCAGCCAGTATTATTGATGGCCAGTTCCTTCAGATCAAGATCTTCATCATAATTATCAATTTTGTGGTGTTACCACTAATAATTGAGGGCGATACCATTTATTTCTTATTTTTAGAAGTCAAAATTGTATTAATCATATCTTAATGACATAAAAAGGACCGGTAGAAAATGTCGGCGCTGCCGCACTGATCCATCCACCAGGTTAAGCTACATTTGCCGGGGTTGGTCCGTGGATCGTGAGTCGTCAGCAGCCCGAAAGTCTGACTTAAAAGAGTTACTGGGTTGCGGAGGTCAGATAGGCAGTCGCCCCACGTAAAATACTAATATTCAGCTACATCCGGTTAGACCGGAAGCCGACCAAAATAGTTGGAAAAAGACTAGGCAGATTGGATGAAGAAATGAATTAGCTGCCTTTAAATGAATTATATTACGACTGTGTGTTACGCGATTAAGGTGTTGTACAGACGCCATACAAACTTTCAAAGTTTCCCTTTTGAAAATGAACCTTAAGATTTTGTAATAAAGTTGAAAATCTATCAAAGAAATTTGACAGATTAGTGTAGCTTAATGTGCTGGCCTCTGTACTTAATTGTTCTTCTGCAAAGTAATCCCTCTGATAACACACTTTATCCTATTGTGTTTTATCTGCAAGTTAACTACGTCATGAGAAATCCTTTATTCCTCATGTCGTTCGTCTATAGTTCACCAAAATGAGTCTCTGTGTGGAGCAGAAGGGAGTGTCTGGCTCTTACGGACTAAAACCAATTGTTTTGGAGATGAATGAAAATCTTCTTCGATAGTAATTAGGCGTATATTGAATTATTTTTGGGTTTACAATATTAGCAACGTTCGGCGTATGCGTGTATGTCAGGCGATAGATTGTGCGACGACCGCGCCGCGCGTGGAGCAATTCGGTACCACACCCCGTACTCTTCCCCTCTCCTGTCCGTAGTAGTAGGGCGCTCGCTCATGATGGTTATGCGTAGACATGCCGCCCGCCTTGGAGTGACAACCTCCAACGAAGAGAAGAGAAGCAGGTAGATGTGGAGAGAAGTTAGGGTTCATCCTCCTTTAGCAGCGGACACAATCTGGGGTATGATCTTCTTATCACTCCGGTAGCTGTCTTTATGTCTGCTACACGTGCCAGTCCATCCTTTCCAGGTGAAGTGCTGATGACTCGTCCGAGATGCCATTTCAAGGGTGGCAGATTGTCGTCTTTAATGAGCACTAAAGTATTAGGTGCTATTGTGTCGGTGTTGGACTGCCATTTACTCCTCGTCTGCAGCTCCGAAACGTACTCCTGCGACCACCGCTTCCAGAAGTTCTGCCTCATCTGTTCGATGCGCTCGTAGCGGACCAAGCGTGAAGTGTTTGCAGCTGTGAGGTCTTCGTAGGTAGGAGCAACGAGCGGCCGGCCAATCAGGAAATGGGCTGGTGTAAGGGGGAGTAGGTCGTTTGGGTCTGAAGACATGGGATACATAGGTCTGGAGTTTAGGAGGGCTTCTATTTGTGTTAATAAAGTGGTAAATTCCTCATAAGTGAGGTTTACGTTTCCTACACGACGGAGATGATGTTTAAATGATTTAACCCCTGCCTCCCACAAACCTCCAAAATGTGGTGAGTAGGGAGGAATAAAGCTAAACTCAATATTTTCACCTGCAGCAAAATTTAAAATATCAGTTTCATTAGTAGTTAGAAATTGAGAAAATTCTTTTAGTGCGCCCACAAACGTCTTTCCGTTGTCGGAAAATAATTTCGCGGGTTTTCCACGACGAGATAAGAACCTTCTTAAGGCCAATAAGTATGCCTCAGAAATTAAACTAGTGACCAATTCTAAGTGTATCGCACGAGTAGCGAAGCATATGAATAGGCAAACATAACATTTTTCTAGTTTTGAACCCCTTCCCTTGCGATTCAATATGAACATAGGTCCCGCATAATCTACACCGCAGAGCAAGAAAGGATACCCTGGTTCTAACCTTTCAGGTGGTAAGTTACCCATTTTTACTGATAGTGCCTTCCCTTTCTGGCGGGTACATGTAATGCACTTATGCACTGTCTGCTTGGCTAAATCACGACCCTTGAGTGGCCACCAACTTTCTCTAATTGTAGCCAAAAGTAATTGTGGCCCAGCATGGAGTAGACGTTTATGTTCAAATCGGAAAAGAAGTTGCGTGAAAATATGTTTGGAACACAACAATATGGGATGTTTTTTACTATAGGAGAAGGTGTGAGAATTTCCTAATCTGCCTCCCACTCTAATAATACAATCAGAATCTAGGAACACATCAAGACTAGATATATTTTTCGACTTAACAGGTAAGTTATTTATTAATGCATTAAAAATTACTGGAAATGACGTTTGTTGTGCTAAGCGTACCAAAACTAAAGTGGATTTACTTAATTCATTAGACGTAAGCGGGCCCGTGCTACGTTCTGTTTTGACCTTGATGCGTGCATTATGAATGAATCGTAACAAGTAAGCGGCTGCACGTCTCATGCGATTAAAATTTGAAAAACGTTCAAAGGTAAAAATACTAGTAAAAGTTGATTGTGTAAATAAAGAATTAACATTTGATTTAATTTCTGGTAAATCATGTAGTTTAATAATTTCATCGTGATTATTTTGTTTAAAATGAGTGTTAATTTCGGTTAAAAATGCTGGCCCGTGCCACCAAATATCTGAATTTTGAAGCGCGTCGAGCGTGAGCCCGCGAGATAAAAGATCAGCCGGGTTGGTTTTTCCAGCAACATGTAACCACGGCAACTCACCAGTCAACTCATTGATTTGCACTACTCTGTTTTGAACAAATGGTTTTAACAAGTTAGGTGAAATTTTAATCCAATTTATGACAATCGTGGAGTCAGACCAAAAATATACGTTGTCAAAAGTTAATCTCCATGACTGAATTATTTTTTGATATAGCTTAGCACCAACTAATGCTCCGCACAGTTCAAGTCGCGGTATTGTAACTGGTTTAATTGGTGCGACTTTGCTCTTAGCACAAAGTAACCTAACAGTGACTGGTAAATTGTCGTTATATGTACTTATGTATGCACATGCACCATATGCATCTTGTGATGCGTCCGTGAAAATATGTAAATCTGTGTAGTTTGTATTCACTTGTCTAACATGACGAGGAATTTTTATGTTTTGTAGATGTTGAAGAGTGTCGATAAAGTTTTTCCACATAAGTAGAATATTGTTAGGTACTGGATCGTCCCAACTTAACTTACAAAGCCATAGCTTTTGTAAAATAATTTTTGCAATTATGATTGAGGGTGATAACAAGCCTAATGGGTCGTACACCTGCGAGACAACCGACAAGATAACGCGCTTAGTCACATGAGTGGAGGTTTGATCAATCTTTGTAGTAAAATATAATAAATCTAAATAATTCAACCAACCAAGACCGAGAGTTTTAGTTAAACAATTTTCGCCTAAAGCTAATTCCTTTGTTTGATCTGTTGTAGAAGTCTCCAAATTAAACAACCATTTACGTAAATGGAAGCAACCAGATTTTAAAACATCATTTACCTTAGTACAAATGTCTAATAAACATTGTTTATTATCATGACCAGTAATTAAGTCATCTACAAACAGATCTTCGTCTATAACTTGCTTTATGACGTCATCCTCGCACTCACACGCCAGCTGTTTGATGCATCGGATACTGAGATAAGGAGCGGACGCGGTACCGTATGTCACGGTATTAAGCTGATATACACCGAGTTCGTCCGATTTATTTTCACGCCAAAGAATTAACTGGAAATTTCTTTGATCCGGTTGAATGTTAATTTGTCGATACATTTTTTCTACGTCAGCGCATGCTACAAATCTAAATTGTCGAAAACGTAATAAAATTGAGAAAACGTCATTATGTAAACTAGGGCCAATATACTGAATGTCGTTAAGCGATTTGCCCGATGATGATTTTGCACTACCATCAAAAACCACCCTAAGTTTGGTTGTACTACTTTGAACTCTTAAAACACCGTGATGCGGTAGAAAATAATTTGGTGATGGATAGTGATTGACTCGACTCATGTGTCCTAAACTTAAATATTCATTCATGAAATCACAATATAATTTTTTATATTCAGGTGTAGATTTATCTAATTTACGTTCAAGTGCGTGAAAACGATTTAGTGCGAGTGTATACGTATCTCCTAGTGTGTCACTAGACTCGGCTAATGGAATGCGCACAAAAAACCGACCCGTGTTATCGCGGTAAGTAGTTTGCACAAACAAGTTTTCACATATAGACTCATCTTTAGTTAATTTATTTTGCGGAACTATTTCTTCTAACTCCCAGAATTTTTTAAGTTGAGTATCTAATGATTGTGAGTAATTGCATTGAATTCGATTGTTGCGTGACGATTTATTATTCAACAACGAACCCGATATTACCCATCCCAACTTAGTATTTTGAAGATATGGACCACTACTTAGTCGAATTAGCCCGTCATTTAAAAGTTCCCAGAACTTATCTGCCCCAATTAATATTTCAATACCTGATGGTGAATAAAATTTGGGATCTGCTAACTGTATATGTTCAGGGATATTTATGTGTGAATTTGTACCTAAAGATGGCAACTGAGCTGTGATTTGATTTAAAACTAAACATTTAAAGCGTGTACTATATTGTGTAGTTTTAGATCTCAAGTTAATTTCGCATGATTGCGTGGAATTAGTCACCGAGTTACCTACCCCGGAGACTTGTACAGTGGACTGTATTAAATTAAGTTTTAGTCGTTTGCATAAAGATTCTGCAATAAAGCAATGCTGACTACCGTTATCTAATAAAGCGCGGGTAGTGTGGAAATTATTGTTTTTATCTGCAACCTCAACTAAAGCTGTAGACAGCAGTACCGTCTCTAATAATGAATGAGTAGTACTTTGATGTGTTGTGTGAGATGCAGAATGTAGTGTGGTAGTGTTTAAAGAATTAGCACTAGTCGTATCCTGCGGCGATGCTTGTGAATTCAAATTAACAGCTGACGATGTGGATACACTCGCATTGTCGTCACATTTATCATGAATTAAATTGTTATGTTTCTTATTGCACTGCTTACAAGGACCGAACCAGCACTCATCTACCGAATGACTAGCGCGTAAACAATTGTGACATAACTTCTTTTCATTAATGAATTTAATTTTATCGCTTACAGATAATTTTAAGAATGAGTCGCAAGAATAAAGCGGATGGTTAGCTTGACACATACTGCAAATACGAGAACGTTTAGAATTTTTATTATTTGATTGTTTATTCTGTGTTGATGTGTAACTATGTGATTTGTTTGGTTGTTGTGAATGTGATGGTTTCTTTACGTTATTGTCCGTGGTAGATTTACCATGAGCCAAATGAATAGTTTCTAGTACGTCAGCCCTATTTTTAAGAAAAGTAATCATATAATCAAGAGATAAACATGAATTTGACTGACTATTTATAATTGAACTTTTATGAGTCTCCCATTCTCTTTCTGTGACTGAGTCAAGTTTAGATGTAATTAAGTAGATAATCAAAGTGTCCCAAGACTCAGTCGGTTCGCCGAGGTTTTTGAGGGAACGTAGATTTTTGAGAACGGTATCTATAAGTTTACGAATTTGATTGGATGATTCCTTATTGAGTGACGTAATCGAAAACAAAGCCTTAACATGGTTTTGCACAAGTAAACGGTTATTATTGAATCTGTTTTCCATTAACTCCCATGCTATATTGTAATTATCAGAGGAGAACTCTAATGACTTAATCACTGACAATGCACTGCCAGTAAGAGAAGACCGTAAATAATGGAATTTTTGCACATTATCTATTTCTTTAGAATTATGGATGAGAGATAGGTAAGTATCGCGGTACTCCAACCAATGATCATAAGAGCCATCAAAGGAAGGAAGTGAAATTGTGGGTAATTGAATTTTACTAGAAACTTTAGAAGAATTTTGAGCGTTATCTACGTTAATAATACACTTAGCTTTAGTCACATAGGCATAATAGTTGGTTTCAAAAGTTTCCCTCTCAGATAATTCTTTTTCTATTTGACTATCAGATATTTTAAATTCTATTTCATCTTGAATTTCTGAAAACTGCTGCAATAATAAATCTGCCTTTTGTAAACGCGTTTGTAATTCTATTTTAATGGTTTCAGTAACAGGTATTACTTCTACAGAGTCTACATACTTCATGAATAGTCGAAATTTACCGCGAACAACGCCTCTTCTTTTATTTAAATCTCTAAATATATCCTCACCACTACGACCCTCCTTTGAAGGAGTTCTAGTCATTTTGGAGTTTGTGGAAGACAATGGAAAATACTTATATTTTGTAAAGATTTGCAAAAGATTTTTAAACGAAGTTGAGGGTAGTGGTAAAACAAAATTCTTTACGCGTTTTTAACTATTTAACGGGAATAAAACACTAGGATTTCACACAAAATTAACACAAATGAAGCACAGAATATAGAAAAGGAATAAGAATAAGGAATGATGATTGACCTGACCGTTTTATGCTGGTACCGTGGATGATTTCGCTGATGGCCTCGTGCGTCCGATTAATGCTGGTCGCGACGATTTCTTCTGCTGTATCCGGCGATGAAGGTCCAAATATGTTTTGGAGATGAATGAAAATCTTCTTCGATAGTAATTAGGCGTATATTGAATTATTTTTGGGTTTACAATATTAGCAACGTTCGGCGTATGCGTGTATGTCAGGCGATAGATTGTGCGACGACCGCGCCGCGCGTGGAGCAATTCGGTACCACACCCCGTACTCTTCCCCTCTCCTGTCCGTAGTAGTAGGGCGCTCGCTCATGATGGTTATGCGTAGACACCAATCCATGTTCCTTCCTTAGCCTTTTGTGATCCGGGGCAGCGGTAACCCTTTCGGACAATCCCGCTGACAACTAATTCCGTAACAGCGTGTTTGAGGAAAATGGATACGAAGATAAATAAATTGCAAAATATCTTCTACTGACGTATGAGGAGTATTTTATTACATATTTACGGACAATACGAATGAACAATCGAACAGGAAGGAAACAATGGTTTAAATAAACAAAATAACTTGTCGATACTATTTTCTCAATACTACGAATAGTGTAGCTGTTCACTGTATCTAAATGCAAGTTTATTCAACAAAGTCACTTCTATCTCCCATGACTGCGAGATAAAGGACTAGGGGCGAATTTGTCCAATGAAACTAAACGCGATTTGCACATAAAAACCGAGTTCAAGAGCCGTCTGTGTCAACATTGTATGGAAATATTGACACTCTATACGTAAGCATCACAATTTTCTATGAAAGAGGTACCTATTTTTTTTCAAAACCAACGATAAATGTCTACGTCTAGAAGTA
Source organism: Hyppa rectilinea (assembly GCA_951799385.1). Taxonomy (NCBI): domain Eukaryota; kingdom Metazoa; phylum Arthropoda; class Insecta; order Lepidoptera; family Noctuidae; genus Hyppa; species Hyppa rectilinea. The sequence goes on along the minus strand of OX637302.1, from coordinate 4,251,172 downwards.
TGTATTGGATTCGATGTCCCTGACACCCTTGTATAAGGTACAGTCACGAGCATCAATACGTATATTTAGGAAAATTCAAGTGATTTTCTCGTGGAATTACGATTTATTTCATTTTTTTGGGTTTGAAAACACTGTGTCCAGTAAGATATTACAACCAATACAGCAAGAGAGATGAATTGCTATTTAATTCACAAAAAGCTGCACATTTATTATATTAAAATGTTCATTATATTGTTAGGACATCAAAATGCGAATTATTTTGTGCTCGATTAAATACATGCCTTCGCAAATATTGACTCACTAGATTTTGCCTGCGACTTCGTCCGCGTGGAGTTCGGTCATATTGCAATATCGGGAGATATTTTCGAGACAAAAAGTAGCCTATGTCCTTCCCCGGAATGCAATCTATCTACCTAAATTTTATCGAAATCCGTTCAGTGGTTTAGGCGTGAAAAGAATTGAATATGAACCTTACTCTTGTGTCATAAAGTTGAAAAACTAACAAGGAAATTTGACAAATTAGGGTAGCTTGATGTGCTGGCCTCTGTACAAATGACATTCTTTGCGAAACGTATCATAACAGATTCGCATCAAGCGCAGTGCACGAGGACCTTAAACAGTAAACATAGGTACGTCACGACACAGGATGTCACATTATCGTACATTTTATATGAGTAGCCTTTTATTTGCTAGAGCTCTATAAACTTAAAATGACTAAAAGATATTATTTACCCAGTATACTTTGATTTCCGGGATTACAAGAAGGACATTAATGATAATATCCTACAACTATTTATCTATTTAATACTTCAAGCATACAAAAAATGTCCAAAGTGGCAGCTCTCATCAATGATACAAGGTCAGGTTAATACTTACTATACTCTTTGGATACAAGGTTTTTTTTTTATCTGTCATAACTCTAGGGTGAATGAGACCATATCAAAGAATTAACTGGCATATGAATTATATTTCAATTACTTATAATTTACAATTTATTATTTTTTTATAGAAAATAATTCGATAAAATCACGATTCCGGTTATGTTTTGTATTTCCTTACGTGAAATATGACAAAGTCCCTTTTTGTTAGCTTATAGATGAATAATAGGTATGAATGAAAATGAACTAGGTACTCACACGTATTTATAAATGAAACTTAGATACCTACCGACATCGAGATAAATAACTATGATTAAAATCAAAAGTCATTCATTCAAACTAGGCTGAAAATAAACACTTTTTGAAGGTCAAAGTGAAGGTCAAAGTGACATAAGACAATCCATCAAAAACACCCACCATTCACCACTTCCTAGTGCTTTAGCTAGGAAGAAGAAGTGGCGCAATAAACTCTCTCTGATTGAGGATATCTTCAAAACGTTCGAAACTGTGCATTTTTGGACCACTTATTCTAGGTCTTTTAGTACTATTTTTACTTATAGAACCCCAGAATAATGACACATAAAACACACAAAAACGTTCTATAAAAAACCTCGAGTATAGCTCAAATTGATTGTATGACGCAACTGAGATGCATTTCAAAATATTATAGAGCATAACAATTTGGCTAGTTGTTGTGTTCGGTAACAAAATAATTCCGTTTTATCTTCCTCCACCCGTTATCTGCATGATAATGGAACTGTGCTCTGAAAGCTTTGACGGGTATCTACCTCGACTCACGCTTTTATATGTAGATAAATTTATGGCGTATGTACTAAAATGATTTAAGGTAGGTACTTTAACGTTACTACTTCTCTCATTCCTGTGTTGGCACAAACTAGAAATACCTTGCGCTAATAATAGCAAACGATGAAAGGAAACCGTACAAAACGCTTTAAGCATTTCAAAATTAGAAAGATCGAATAACAGTCTGTAAAATCTCACCTGTAGTGCTATTCTGTAAAAATGTCACTCAATATCAATCCCTAACGTTAGGTGGAATGACACTTCTAGCTCACGTCACCTAAGTAAAAGACAGACCCGAAGGTCGATTCAATAAAAGTTTTACCGTGTAGATGAAGTGGCGTAAAGTGAGTTGTCGTTTCACCTAATGCTAGAGTTTGACACTATTGAGTATTGACAGCTCACTTTAAACTCACTTCGCCTACATTTTCACGGTGAGATTTTTACAGCTTTACTTAATGTGCTCTAATCGGTACTGACGCCAGCACATCAAGCTATCCCTAACTGTCAAATATTCCCAATTAAAAATGAACCTTATGTCTTTGCAATAAAGTTGAAATACTATCAAAGAAATTTGACAGATTGTGGTAACTTGATGTGCTGGCCTCTGTACCTACCTATATTAACTTTAACCTTTTAAACGCCAGAACATAAACGCACGCGTGTGCTCCACGCCAAGCTACAAATTTATTTCTTCTTGTTATCATGAATTTCCCAATATCCATGGTGTCTTTTAATTTGTTTCATGGCATTAAATACGTACGAGAACTTCAATTTTAAGATATCTACGTATATAAACACTCACATAAGTAATGATTTATTTGTTTTTTCCATGCCGTTGTTGCCATTGTCTCATATTTGTGTCGTTGGCGTACAGGTCATGCGCTTGCTTGTCACGTATATGTGACAATGGCGTTCAAAAGGTTAAGTAATCTCAAACGCGTCCTAAACAAAAATTACTAATTTTCACGCGAGTACATGATCGGCGCAATTGTTTTTATGAATTTTGACGTACAACGACTTTTTTGACCGTACTAATGTCATCCTACTACTATTATAAAGGCGAAAGTTTGTAAGTATGGATGTATGGATGTTTGTTACTCTTTCACGTAAAAACTACTGTATAGATTTGGATGAAATTTGACACAGAGATGGTTTATATCCTGGATTAACACATAGGATATTTTTTATCCCGGTAGAACATTCCTGTGGGATAATTTCCGACCTCCACGCGAGCGAAGCCGCGGGCAGAAGCTAGTATTCAAATAAAAGAACGGAACGAAAACTCGTGGGAATCGCGGAGTAATGACTAATTAACACGTTTTTATTTGATTGTCTATGTCATACCATAAGGAAGTTGAAGCGACGGCGAATAAATGTTTGTCTTTTGTTTTCTGTTGATTCTATTTTGTTGCTTTTATTGTACTGCTTCGTTTGTCTAGTTGTTGCAATCGCTATTGCTGAATATAAGTTCGATTTTCCATATTTTTATGTAAAAAATCTGCCTAAACTAATACTTTTGAGTGCAATCCGTAATTGAAGCTTTCGCGGGTCTTGTGTTTGATTCCCAGGTTAGGCAGTGTTATTGATTTTTTCCATCTGGAATTACTCAGCTGCAGTTTGGAGTCTGGGTTTGTATCTGGTTGATGGCAGTATAAGTTTACACCTCTGCCTTTTTTTTAATAATACTTTAAAATGCTCTACTGTAAAGTTGCCGATATGTCGTTTGGTATATATTGCTTTTCAAGCGTCGATATTACTTTATTGCAGCAGCAGAATAAAATTACTAATATTATAAACGTGAAAGTTTTTTAACCGACTTCAAAAAAGGAGGAGGTTATCTATTCGACGGTATGTTTTTTTAGGATTCATATTTGATAGTAAAAAAAGTAATGAATGGATCTGGATGTTTGGCGCAGAGATAGATTATAGTCTGGAATAGCACATAGATTACTTTTTACCCCAGAAAAATGTACTGTAGTGGTATTCTGTACTTATCTCACCGCAATAACATAGGCCCAAGTCAGAGGCCCATGGGTAGCATAAAAACTCTGACACCAGGTTAGTTACTAACCACACGATAAGAAGAAGAATAACATAGGCGAAGTGAGTTTAAAGCGAGCTGTCAATAGTATCAATTCCTAGCAGTATGTCAAAGTCAAAGTCAAATCATTTATTTCAAATAGGCACAAGTAAGGCACTTTTAAACGTCAAAATGAACAAGAAATAGAATTGATTCTAGTCGCCCCTTCCAAAAAGTAGTTTCGTGTGGAGAAGAATGGGCAAGAAACTCCACCGTTACTCTTTTAAAATGTTTTACAATGTTTTGTATACATGAATTATAACATTATATGTGAAGACGATGCACCCAGAATAAAAACATTACACCACAAAAGGTGAAAAGAAAAACACATATAGTAATGGCAGGTAAACTTAAGTATGTCAAAAGTACAGACGCCAGCACATCAAGCTATCCCTAACTGCCAGATTTTCTCAATTAAAAATGAACCTTATGTCATTGCGATAAAGTTGAAATACTATCAAAGAAATTTGACAGATTGTGGTAACTTGATGTGCTGGCCTCCGTACATGGTGCTCACATATTTACAACGTATGTATGTGGAACAACAGCTTACTTCACGCTCACTTCACCTCAGTTTTCACGGTCAGATTTCTACAGAATCGACCGACTGCTCCCGTGGTATAATTTCCTAAAGACACGCGGGCCAAGCCGCTGGGAAAAACTAGTTATAAATAAAATTACTTTAGTCATCTGCCTAGCCTTTTCCCAACTATGTTGGGGTCGGCTTCCAGTCTAACCAGATGCAGCTGTATACCAGTATTTTACATGGAGCGACTGCCTGTCTGACCTCCACAACCAGGAACTGGGCAATACGATACCCCTTGGTAAGACTGGCTGTCAGATTTTCAGGCTTCTGACGACCCGTAACGACTGTCAAAGATGCACAAATTACAGCCGGGACCAACGGTTTAGCGTGCTTTCCGAGGCACGGAAGAGACTCGGTATGTAAAGATGGTCACCCATCCACAGACCAACCCCGGCAAGCGTAGCTTAACCTGACGGATTGACCCGAGCAGCTGATATAACTTAGCTACGAGCTCTTATATAAATAAAATTACTTAAGTATAAAAAAAATTACTTGTTTTAAAGTGAAGGCAAGCCAGTAATGAAGTCTTGACATAACTTAATCAACTTTCCTTCAACCCTTAACATACTTGCATGAGGGAGCAAGCCGTCGGCGTCGTAACGAATTTACCTCCCACATCTAATTCGATAGGTAGCGGAACCCACCACGATTTGCGTTGTTAACTGAACGATAGACCGACCTAGATGTTGGTCGATACAAGTAACAATATTTTCTTATGCTTTCTCTTCTCTGAGAACCGTTTTACGTACGAAAACCATATATAAAGGGTTTTTCAACAAGAACTTTGTTTTTCAATTGGGGCAACACCAACTACATGACAGCTTTGACATTTCGTTTTTGACGCATTCGTAGTAGATGCTTTGGCAATTGTTACAGTGAATTCAATTTTGCTCGAAAATCGAATTAAAAATAATTAAAATCCACTATGAAAATGGTGGTTCTGTTAAATTTACGTTTTCTGTTTAATTTGTAACGGTCAAAAATAAAATATGAAATCACATAGAAAAGAGACCGCTCGTCTTAAAAACTTCCATCACCATACAGAAATTAAATATTGTGCTACATAGTTGTAAAATTGCATTTAATGCTAATAAGTATTCCATTTGATTCCAAAAATCTGTGACGTCACATTGTTATACTTCATACAAATCACGTACAAATTCCGCGTTTTAACAATTCATAAAAACTAACGTTATTGACTGCCCTTTCAAATACCCATGAATTAGCTTATTAAAGGCTATGGAGTAGACATTAGTCAATGAAACTTTATTATTAGTTTATTATTTATAAAAATCCAACTGGTAGGAACCTACCAAAAGACAGTTCACGCGAATACGCGTTCGACACAATAATTTGCATGAATTTTGTCGTGCGATACAAACGCGACTAATTGATCGCAACGATTGCGTGTTCGCACGACCGATCATTTTAGTTAGGACGCAGTGTACGACATATACAGGGTTGAACACACAGGGTTGGTACAAGGTTGAAGAGTTATACGAACATAAATGTAGGGAACAGCTGATTTTTTTTTCGCGATTTCAGGTTTGGTCCCATAGTAAAAGTTGTTCATAATGATGAGTACAATGACCTCTTAAGAGGTTTCTGGTGTTTTACAAATAACCCTGTATAACACAGATGATAGTTATGATGGTCGCTCACAATAGTCAATTCACCTGGCTTGTACAACATTCTAACGAAAAATAACAAACATTTTCTTGTAAATTGCACTTATTAGGAAGACACAATAGGTGATTACGGATAACTGAAGGTAAACGTACCAGTAAAGAGTCGTAGGTAATGACAAGACATGGCCGGCTAATCAATAATTATAACATCAAAGAAATGTGAACTGCAGGTCCACTTACTAACGAGGTCAGCAATTAGACTTGTTTTGTGACTACCTCCTTGGTCTGGCTGGTGGTCACAATCGGTGATAGAGGAATGAGGAACATGTTTTTTACGTTCTTCATCCTCCATAGAAAAAGGGAGGAACCTTTGACCAGAGGGGTGTTGTGTCTGGTGGGTTGATGTCGGTTTTATAAATTGTATTTATGCTAGTAAAGGTTTATGATTTTAACCGGCTAATTAAGTACAGACGCCAGCACATCAAGCTATCCCAAAGTGTCCAATTTTTCCGACAGAAAACGAAAAAACAAGAAAAAAAATGTTGAAAAACTATCAAAGTTTGTCAGATTGGGGTAACTTAATGCGCTGACCTCTGTACATATTATCTTCATCTGTAACTGTCGTAACATGTCATCAACCACAACTATCTACTCGTTGAATTTTGACAAACGAGGTACCCTTTTTTTTTTTTTTTTAAGGCTGGGAAATCATCCAATGACTGCTCCCGCTCTGGGTGGAGCGGAAGGGAGTGTCAGACTCTTACTGACTAAAACCCATCCATGTTCCTTCCGTAGCCCTTTATGTTCCGGGGTAGCGGTAACCCTTTCGGACAATCCCGCTTACCCGGCAGGCTTGGCCCTAAGGGGCCCCTTCATATGCTGACATCTCTTTGAGGCGCGCGTGGAACATATACGCGCCGTACGGCACGGGTCTGGTGCTGATCGGACGGTGAGTCACCCATTACTCACCGCCCGCAGGCCCGCGCCTACGGTGGCCGGGAGTCGTCACGTGGCTCCCGACGCCCGGAGCGTCTCCCGCGGCGGCTGGGACGGGAGGACCTTTCTCTCTCCCATCCCGCCACCTCCTTCGCGAGCATAACTTTTTCGCAGAAGGAGGTGACTGCCTCCCACTCCCTCTCGCCCCGGACCATGGCTTGCACCAGGGCCGGGCGCGAGAGGTCGCCGCCGCCGATCGCCTCTACGAGGACACGGCGGTGCTCTGCCCATGCGGGGCAGGTTTGCACCGTGTGCTCTACCGTGTCCTCTGGGCGATCCTCGCAGTGAAACGAGGTACCCTTGGAAGCGTCATGTTGTTCCACGGAAATACAAAATATGTCATGGAATTAAAGCACAATTCATGCAGATTTGTAAACCAAAGTTATTTAGGTACGATATCTTGTTTTAGTTTGTAACTTTATTTTTAAGTGTCGACTTCGTCTGGGTAGAGTTTGATTCCCAGTATTCTTAATATTTTTTTAGATAAAAAGGCTTTTCAGAAGATTTACTCGTTTTTCGTAAATAACTAAGTACATGTAAACCTCAAGCCTCATTTGGATACCATAAAAGTACTTACCCAACTTTTTTTATCGCCGTAGCGATCCGAAACTTAGTTTCCAGTTGCGGATCCCCAACACTTTTGTCAATCAAAAAGTTTTTATTTCGGTTCCTCCGAGAACCTGAATTATTTAAAAAGGTAGAGATTTTATCCTTTGTCAGCATATTTTTTATCTCTCTTTTATTTTTCATTAAGGCTTTTTGAAAAGTCACGCGGAACAAAAAGTTTTCACGTACCTATTGAAACATTATGTTATACTAGACGTTTTTACACGCTTTATATTAGCTTCACTTGTATGTACGAGTATGTTTGTAACAGACTCCTTTAGACGCGATTTTCACCCACTTTAAACGGCCAGATTTCATTCAAACTTTGTAGATTTATCGAGGACCGATGACAATACATTAATTTGAACTAAAAAGTAGGAAATAAAAAATGATTTAAAAAAAATAAAAAACACGCTTTTTATAGAAAACCGAACATTATAAATAGAAAATAAATTTTACTTTTTAAAAAGCGTGGGGTGCATGGTGGTGGTGAATATTATCTTAAAAATCTTTTTTTATAAAAACAAATTAGACTAAAGATGGCTGTAACGATCGTTTTTCTATTTTTAAAATTTTCAATTTTGGAATTAATTTTCCTTCGATATTTCTTGTAGATTTTGCCCGTGGCTTCGCCCGCGTGGAGGTTGAGTATATAAATGTTCTCCATAAGAAGATCCGTTTATCTGCCGATTTTCTCGGTGTTGTAGTTTATCAACGTCATATATTTATATATGTATATAACTACAAGATATGTTTTTTTAATTATATCGTTATACATTTTTTGGTCAGTGGGTTTTAACACAAAACAGCAGATTTCTTGAAAAATTTGCTCCGTTTCCTTCATTCATAATTTCATAAAAAAATCAAACAATCAAACACATTGCTTATCTAAACGCCAACATGAAAACACGCGTTGTTTTACCAATAACAAATCAGACAAGCCTTCATACACACTGTAAAAATCCATAGGCAAAACTCCTTAAAGTACTCACCTCTATGTTAAATTCAATCCCAGAACCACTTTCCAACCAGAATATCATAGTTTTTTAAACAAAGAACACATAATCACTGCACTGTAGAAAAGTTTTTTAAGAACGTATTTTCGGAGCACGCAATTTGCGTACGCACGCCCGCTCGCGACGGATATCAGAATGCTACTGAATATCTGTTGATGTTTTCACTGATAAGTGCGTTGTTTATTAATTGGCTTTCAGGAGATCGGTGTTTTCAATGGTTTTCATGGTAATTTGATATCTTAATGAGACACACTACAAACAGTTTTTGAAATAATTACATATATACAACATAACATCACGCTGTATTCCCCGAAGTGATAAGCAGAGGTACACTGACATTTTGTCGGTTATGTTAAGTCTCAAGTACCTAATAGGGGGCGATCATATTGCCATCAACCGGGCTGGTATGCAGACTCCGGGCTGAGAATGGCAGATATAAAAACCAATTTTTAAATAACTCGTTACTTGACCTGGAAATCGAACCCAGGACCTTATGCTCAGTAATAGCGCTTGCAATTACTAGACCAACGAGGCAATTGCTATGCCTGTGAAGTTATGATTTTCTAGAAGAGCGGTACCGTCATGTTATCACAGCCGTCATGAGAATCTACCATTTTCACCAGTTTTTGAAACTAGCTGCAGCCTGCGGGTAAAATTTAGATTGATAGAAAAATATATTAGTCCCACAAACCGGTTTTCAGTCATGGCGACATGCATCTTAGCAGACATGCGGGAGATATTATCGGTAACGCACGAGTGTGCGCGCACGCATTTTCTCTCCCACTCTCATAAATTTGATATTCTAAACATCACGACAAGACAACAAAAAAAAAACAACTTTTTTAAGGTTCCGTACTGGAAACGTGTCAGACAGAACCCTTATTACTAAGCCTCTGCTATCCATCCGACCGTCTGTCTGTCAGCGGGCTGTATCTCACGAACCGTACAAATGTCAACAGTTGAAATTTTCAAAGATTGTGTAGGTATTTCTATTGCCACTTCTGGTATTCAGCTGCATCCGGTTAAACTGGAAGCCGACCCCAACATAGTTGGGAAAAGGCTAGGCAGGCAGGCAGACTATAGATAACAAAAAATAATAAAAAAATTATATAATTTAAAAATAAAGCCGTGATACGGGAATCTTATTTTTTTTAGCTGAAGCGTTTCTTTTAAGTAAGTAGTGTCATCTACATATATTATTGTACGGACTCGCACTTGGCCGATTTTTACTAACACAGATAATGATCGCGAAACATGTGTTAGCATTTTTTTACAATTAAGAACTACCTATATATTTTGTAATGATATTTATCATAATTTATTATGCAGGTATACATCATGACTAAATGACCGTGTTCGCGTGACTTAGATGGTGTATTGACTATTCGATTTGATTATTTATTCTGATAATTTACTCTGACGTTGGTTCCGCTGTTCACGGGATGGGATTAAGAAGGGTGACACGCGAACACGGGCATTCGGACAGGGATTCGAGTGATTCGAGTTGGAACTCTGGTCGACGAAGGAGCTCTTAAAAGTACTGTATTTTAAAGTGTGTGTGATTTAAAGTGAATAAACGTATGATATTATGAAAACGGCAATTTCATTTCCTGACCTCTAAAACATGTTATACAATTACATTATTAAATAACTTAACAACCTAGCAAGGAACCTTCGGGACTTTTTAAGTCAATTTAAACCATTTTTTATTCATTTATTTCAAGTCAAGACCAATTACTAACCAATTCTGACACGGCCCTGTTTTGTGTTCCAACAAGCTTTAAACGAAGAAGCATTAAGGCCCTAATTTAATAATCCTTTATGCTTCTTCGTTTAAAGCAAGATTTATTTCTTGAACACTTGTGGATATGGTTTGTATCGTAGACATAAAAGGTAATAATAAAAATGTCGGGAAAACCCTCATAAATTTTTATTTACGTCACAAGTAATAAAATTAAAAAACCTTCCTACACAAAACGGCCGCTGAAATTACAGGAAGAAATAAACTACGATATCATGGTCCTTCCCTCCAAAATTCAAAACGTTTGAAAGTATTTGTGAAAATAATTTCAAAGCGCCACCAAGACTCACAACGCTTGTTACTGCCGGCCTGCTACTAAAGACGTATACTTACAACTACATACAAACTCTTTGGTTAGGATATGACTACGAACGAAACAGTAATTTAGAGGGGCGGGCCATGTTATCGTAGTTTATCTACACTATAACACGAAATAAACAATTAAACCATTACTTTTGTGTGTATTTATATAGATATCTTAAAGTTTGTATTTAATGACATGAAACAGATTAAAATACACCATGGATATTGGGAAATTCATGATAACAAGAAGAAATAAATTTGTAGCTTGGCGTGGAGGGCACGCGCATGCGTTTATGCTCTGTAGTTAAAAAGTTTAAAATACACTAGAAAGCGGTTGGTAGAAAATGTTACACTGCACGAAGATCGCCGTACTATGATTTCCTTTTAATGTGACATAAATAATAAGTGTAATTTAAGTAATGTGTCCACAATAATCATTGTGGACACATTACTTAATATGGTTATATATGTAATTATAAAACTTCATAATTTTTCCATTATTTCCTCAATAAAGTGCATACTGAGTAATTAATAAATAGGTATGACACCTGCTCAACAAAACGATAACAGGAAAATAATTTAATAGTCCAGTTTTTTCCCAACTATGTTGGGGTCGGTTTCCAGTCTAACTGAATGCAGTATTTTACATGGAGCGCCTGCCTATCTGACCTTTATAAGGAATTCATTATTTATTATTATAAAAACAACACAGGAAAATTGTTCAATAATGTACACGAAACTAATATCAGAACCGTTTATGTAACTTGTGGGGCTAATTACTCATCAGGATAATAAATTAAGTATTATACTATGGTTTATATTGACGACTAAATCAGTGTAGTGTCGGCATCCAGCCAGGATGCATGAGTTTAAAAAACAGTGTGTTCTTTCTTTTCGAAAAACCATAGATTTTTCTCGAAATATTTAATTGCTTATTCGAATTTTAAATGAATCTGTTTCCAAGTGTTGTGTCGAATTTCTAGAATGCTTCAAGGAGGAGAATAGGATTTGTATGGTTGTTTTTGGATTTTTGTAAGTACTGCTTCTGAAGTTAATTTGATTATTAATATAATTGTCGTCTTATACATGTTGAAATCGCAACGTGTTTACATATTGAAGAGCAAAGATCTCTCTCCAGTTTCCACCTATTTCTGACCCCAATTATATAATTATAATTATTTTGTAATAATAATTATAGTACACCACAGACTACTTGCAGTCTCTCCATTAATCTAAAGGTTGATTTTAAAAGCTGTTAGCGATTAACCACCCAATTTGTCACCCCTTCTATAATTAAATACATTTATATCTGCAATTATTATGGTGTACGAGGAACTCGTGGCTAAGTCATAACAGCCGCACGGATCAATGCATCAGGTTAAGCTACGCTTGCCGGGTTGGTCCGTGGATTGGTGATCTTTACATATCGAAACTCCTCCGTGCCTCGGCAAACACGTTAAGCCTTTGGTCCCGGCTGTCATTCCTGGATCTATGACAGTCGTTACGGGTAGGCAGAAGACCGAAAGTCTGACAGCCAGTCTTACCAAGGGGTATCGTATTACTCAGTTACTGACTGGGTTGTGGAGGTCAATTAGGCAGTCGCTCCATGTAAAATACTGGTATTCAGCTGCATCCGGTTAGACTGGCAGCCGACCCCAACGTAGTTGAGAAAAGGCTACGCAGATTGAATTATTATGATGTACTTTTTAAAGAATAAAATAAGAATGCGACCCGCTCACCCGCAGATACGAGTACCTTTACGAATTGCAGGGACACAGACCCTCTCTGTGTGGGAGTACTGGTTGGTGGATGCCACATGCCTTCAAAATTTAAGTTGCTCATGCCTCACGATGTTCACCGTTTTGAGAGCAATGATAATGAAGACATCAGAGCTGAAACGTATTTCGGAAGTTGTACTCTTGTGCCTCAACGTTACAATTAATCTATATAAAAGAAAGACGGGTTTGTTCCCTTCCTTATAACTCGAGATCTGCTGGACCAATTTTCATGGTTTTTGTTTCGTTGGATTTGTCTCCGCCCTGAATAGCAGAATACATTTTTTTTTTTTAGGTAGGGTAGGTAGGTAGGTAGGTAGGGTAGGTAGGTAGGGTAGGTAGGTAGGGTAGGTAGGTAGGGTAGGTAGGTAGGGTAGGTAGGTAGGGTAGGTAGGTAGGGTAGGTAGGTAGGGTAGGTAGGTAGGGTAGGTAGGTAGGGTAGGTAGGTAGGGTAGGTAGGTAGGGTAGGTAGGTAGGGTAGGTAGGTAGGGTAGGTAGGTAGGGTAGGTAGGTAGGGTAGGTAGGTAGGGTAGGTAGGTAGGGTAGGTAGGTAGGTAGGTAGGTAGGTAGGGTAGGTAGGCAAGTAGGTAGGTAGGTAGGTAGGGTAGGCGTAGGATAGGTAGGAAGGTAGGTAGGTTAGGTATGTAGGTAGGGTATGTAAGGTAGGTATCACAGTTAAGACATGACAAACTCTGTCGGGTCAGCTAGTATATAAATAAAATAAAATTTATTTATTCAAGAATTAAGTCAAGTCAAAAATTAAGGTTTACATAATTACAAATGGTTAGGAGGTGGAGGTAAAATTTTTCTATGTTTAGTGTAGTGTTCTGCCTGATCTAGGTTTAATTAAAACCTGTGTTTCAGGTCATCAATTTACAATAAACATTCTAAAAGAAGACAACAATATATTCATTAGAAGATTAATTAACAAGAAGATAATAATTATAACTTTTAACTTTATTATAATTGTATCAATATTGACCACACATTCGCAATTCGCAACAGCTGTTGCCGCAACACGACTGCAAATTGCAATAGCTACGTCCTATTCAAACAATTCTGTGGTAGGCACCAATTATGACCCTGTAGTGTGGTTGCGGTACGCTTGTTAAGCCTCCGCCACGCATAGCAACTGGCTACAATTAACCGAACGTGAGTCTTGTGCGATGACGCGATTCAATACTAATTTGCTACTCTCCTCGAGTGTGGGACACTCAAAAGAAAAAAGAAGTATAATAATAGTTGTAAGTCCGCTAACGACGAGGCGCAGAGTGGCTCGGGTCGTCGGCTCGGACGCACCTTAACAAAGGTCCACAAAAGTGGTCTGTGATGTCCTAACAAACTAATATTATAAATGCGAAACTAAGCTTGTCAGTTTGTTTGTTACCTTTTCACGCCTGAACCACTGAACCGATCATCCTGAAATTTTGCATATACGTTGTTAGGTGTACAGAAACGGACATAGGGTACCTATCATCCCGAAAAAAAATACTGTTCTTAAGGAGAACAACAATAACGTTCTTATGATACGTTCTGTACTATGCCCACGGTTGCAACGGTCATACAACAAGTAGAGTACAACCCGAATTGATTGTCAAATTCTGAATTATTGCGAGCAAACTTGCGAGCCAAAACTAGTCTATGAATAATTATGTTCGGATGGGACTGACTCCAACCAAGTCACGTAGACACGTAGGTACTCTCATCTTGTTTTGATGTCCTGTTATGGTGACTTTTCCGTCTGCACTGTTTTCTAATGATGTGTCATAATTGCCGTCACAATATGGGTAATTAATTGTAATAATGAATTTAAGGAAAATGCCATTGATTGTAAATTACATTTCATACATCTTAGATAACATTATTTACGAATGAACAACACTTTTGGGTAACTTTTCATATTTAGTGGTTAGTGTGTTTATTTTATCAGTAAGTGTCTCATACGCAACGTTTCTTGAGGTACGGTCGCCAGCGCATCAAGTTACCCCAATCTGTCAAATTTATTTGATAGTTTTTCAACTTTATTACCAAAGCATAAGGTTCATTTTCAATTGGAAAAAATTGACAGTTTGGGATAGCTTAATGTGCTGGCGTCTGTACAAAAAATTCCATTCCTTCGGTAACCGTATGCGTTTAGTTAGCCTTTATCGTGTTTTAATTAGTTACTAGCACACTCATGTTATGAGTTAGTAACTGCTGCCAGTGGCTTTGCCCGCGTGGATGGCGATAAATTATCCCAAGGAAACGCACAACCGGGATAAATTAATCCCATGTGTTAATCCAGGTCATAAACTACCTCTGTGCCAAGTTTCGGTCAGATCTGTTCAGCCGTTTGAGCGTGACGGACAAACATGCAAACTCACACACACACACACTCACTCACAAACTTTCGCCTTTATCTATACTAATATTATAAAGAGGAAAACTTTGTTTGTTTGCTTGTTTGTTTGGTTGTAATGAATAGGCTCAAAAACTACTGGACCGATTTTAAAAATTCACCGTTGGAAAGCTTAGTTTTCTAGGAGTAACATAGGCTACTTTTTATCCCGGGAAAAATAACGGGTCCCACGGGAAAGACCACGGGAGCGAAGCCGCGGGCAAAGTGCTAGTAATATTATAATATTAGTGTGATATTGTTATTTCTCTGAAATAAATATAAAACATAACATAACATCGCGCCAGTGTTCGCCGGGGGGTTAGGTCGAGGTGCACCTATTGTAGGTTCACCCCCATTTCGCCAGTTATTTTTAAGTCCCTTGTAATAGGGGGCGAGCCCATTGCCATCAACCGAGCACACGTCCAGTCTCTGGGCTGTGGATGAAATAAATTAATAATGGGTATTTGAAAGGGTAGTCAATAACGTTACTTTTTGTGAACTGTCAAAACGCAGAATTCGTACGTTATTTGTATGAAATATGACGTCATGTGATGTCACAGATTTTTAGAATCAAAAACTTATGAGCATTAAATGCAATTTTACAATTATATCTTCGCAAAATATTTAATTTCTGTACGGTGATGAAAGTTTTTTAAGACAAGCGGCCTTTTTTCTATGAGATTTCATATTTTATTTTTGACCGTTTCAAATAGTCTATTAGATACTATCAGGCCAGACCTTTGACGAGAACTGAAATAAATAATTATTTTAACTTTGAAGCTCGCGTTCGGCAAATATTGCAGATTGAATGAATATTGATTATTGATTGATTGATATGGGTAGTTCTTCGAAATTTGATTCTTCGACTGATTCATATGGTTCATGGGCAGCATTAACACTTTGACGGACAGTGAACGCCTATAGACGTAATAACAATAAAACTTCTATTGTGTCTCGTTCACTGTCCTTCAATGTGTTAAAAACTCTGACACCAGGTTAGTTACTAACCACACGAAAAGAAGAAGAATATGGTCAAAATTTAATTTCACTTTCAGCTCTGTAACACATGTTCATATGAAAATACGTATACCAAATAACATATATTAGAATGAGGGACTCGTTTTTATAAAGTGATTTTCAAGATATCGACGTTCAAATATTTTGTGCCCAGATGAATCAGAATTTGTTACAGATGATGTACAGATGATGTAACAAATTCTGATTCATCTGGGCACAAAATATTACCCTTAAACCAAGCACAGATGAATCAGATGTTTACCTTCGTAACACCGGGATCTAAGCCAACCAGCCCCTCATCCACCTTCACGCTCGTTCGTTGCACGACTGGCTTCCCCCCGCGTGGGGATGCAGACTCTCATTACCATTACCAGACCAAGTATGGTCAAGCGCAGCTCATGCCACATAAATCAGTATTATACGCCGGACACTTCTTATTTACTTATTTATAAACACACTAACGTAGTTATAACTAATACACGTTTTTTTTGTAAGAGGACAATTCTTTTCCTTTCGATATAATTATTACTTATATTGATGTATCAAAGGGAAAATGCGACATCGACCATTTCGTTCCGGAAAATGGCAAACGGACGCGCTATATGAATCAGAACAGACTTCAAATATTTTTATTTTGTACCTAGACAGCAATTATTTAAAAAATATCATTTGTCCCAGTTAGAGGAAAAGCTAAACTGTACAAAAAAATAAATTACATGCTGTTTTGTTAGTTGGTTAGAGAAATATACCCATAGAAATCGAAAATTTTGTCTCTGAAGAACTACCCATATATTATTATATTTTGTTTTTGATTATTGAATTTGAAATATTGAAAACCAACCCGCACTGGGCACGCGTGGTGCATAGTGGCCCACTCCCTCTCACAGAGAAGAGGACTGTAGGCCAGCAGTGGGAATATTATAGAATGATTTTATAAACATGGTGATTTATAACTCAATTTTTACATTTCAGGACGTGAAACTACACATGATTATGAGCAACTTTCACTATGGAACCAACTACGAAATAACAAAAAATACTCCATCTGTTTCATACATTTTCATTCATTAAATACCGCATTTTTGTATGAAAATGTTTTTTATTTCAGAGTTTCTCTCATAGTGAAAATTGCTCATAATCATGCTCACTTTCACTCCCTGAAAGGTTAACAGTGAATTAGAAATCACCGTGTATAGATTTTGCTTTGCACATATGGCTTAATTTAAACATGTAACTTTTGTGCAGGCAGCAGCTGACCAAACATGATGGAGTTCCTGTCGCCACCTGAACATGGAAGTGACAATAATTCCACCACTCGAAATGTAAGTAAATACTTTTTCACATAGAAAAAACAAAAGCAAATCAATACATCGGAGGCCTAGACAAGTGTCAATCGCTCCGCGTCGATTCGATTTCGAAAATTGTTAAAAGAACAATTCGTTATCTCAGCGCTTCGGATTCTCAAGAACGCCACTTGACAACGCATTTGTATGGCAACATTGATCGAGTTTCGTTACACAATTTGACATTGTCTAGCACTTAGCGATCGAAAACGGTTGATCACGCGACATTTCGAAAGCTTATGCCAATTCCATACATTTCGGAATTGTCTAATCGTTAATGAAAATGTGACTTTCTCTAGGCCCCCAGCTACGTCTCAATCACTATAGATTTTCGTCGCCGTAGAAATATACTCTTACGTTAATTCCAGAAAAAATATCTAGAATTTAATTAACCTAAATTCTAGATTTAAGGCTGGGAAATCATCCAATGACTGCTCCCGCTACTAACTGGCTTTATTTGTGTGAACTTTAACCGCTATATTAAACGTAATTGCATTGTTCTGTAAGTAAGTGAATATTTATGCTTTTCCTTGTAGTAACAAATCAAGTTCTAATTTAGGAATAATAACGAGTACCGCTCGAGTACCTACTAATTTATTAATAACTATTTACATTATATAACATCACGCCGGAAATCCCGTTTTTTCCGGTAACTTATTTTTTTCTTCTTTTGTAAGAACCTAATTTGAACTATTACGAACAATGTAAAACAAAAAATTACCTAATCGGTTCAGCCGTTCCGAAGTTATATGCTTAACAACGCATTTCCCTTATTTATTTATAGATTCAGATTATTTCAGATAACATTAGGAGGACAGTAAATCCATAATATTTAACACTAGGTAAAACAACGGAGTAAAGTAGGTAAAGAAGGACAATTTTGTTTACATTTCAATACTTGTGTGGTGTCAGGTTTTTGATTACCATAAAAATAGGTTATAGCAAGTCAATCTTAAAAAATAGACACCTGCTGCCGCGGATTATTTTAAGAACTATTAAATAGGAACAATTCCATCATACATGATACGAATATTTGCGTAACTTATACCATTCACGCAGCGCACGCAACAGAAGCTCTCAAAAATATTTTTGCCCGTTTTTGCAACATTATTCATTTATGCTCCGCTCTTATTAGTCGTAGCGTGATGTTATATAATTATAGGTTATATAACATCACGCTACCTTCCTCGATAAATGGACTATCCAACACAAAAATAATTTTTCTCTTACAACCAGTGGTTCCTGAGATTAGCTCGTTCAAACAAACAAACAAACTCTTCAGCTGTATAATATTAGTGTAAATAGGTATCAAAGAAAAACAATACAAAACAATTAAGTCACTGGAATCACACTAACTAAATAATTGTGGTTAATCATAATTTGCACTCTCTTAATAAGGTGGCACGTAATATGCACTTTACTAATAATAATATAATTAAAGGAGAATAGTGACAAACAAAACACAATTATTATGAAATACTGAAGGATACATGAGTAGGTAAATTCCCTTTATGTATCATTGATGACGCGCATACAGGACAGAGTGACCAATGACCTATATTAAGTGCCAAATAAAATTAGCTAGCGATACTCCACAAACGTGATGGTTTGCTAAGTATGTACGCTAGCGTCTCAAATAAAAATGAACCAAAAAGATAACATGAAGGTAGGACAATCTTTTTTTTTTTACTTTTACATACATATTTTGACTGCGTAGTTTGCTAGCTACTTTATTTATAAAGGTACACCAACAGCTTCTGTATACAAACTATCAAACAATAGTAACAAGAGCTGAAAGTCACTTCTGCGATTCCCAGCAGTAGGATGAAAAAAGTGCAGATGTTCTGTTAAATACGTAACTCTAAGGCCAAGCGCACATTACACCCCGAATGGGCAGCAGCGTAACCCGTTTTCAAACAAAAAGGCGCGGTGCGTATTATAAAGCAACGCATTTTCGTACATTTTATATGTATAGAAAATGTACAAGATTTTTGCAATGCCTTGCATTGCGGTCCACTTAATTTGCGCTAGCCTTAAGACCGCAGTTAAGTGATAATTTACTCGTGATTCTATGTTATTTATTCTTTTTACAGCATCGCCTTTTGTCGAACAGCACAGACTGTATGCTTGGATTTGATGATGACGATGATTCCCGTAAGTATTAAGTATTTATACATAAATTACGCGATTCCCGCCACTTTAGTTAATATTAAAGGCTTTTCAGTTAAAACTTTCTATTTTACCACACACCTATATTTGGTGTAGCACACGCTTGCCCAAAGTGTTATCACCCATCTTAAAGGCTACGAGACTGCTACGCCGTAGCACAGCTACGACGTAGAACGAATACTAATTTAAAAAAAATGAATGACTTGGTTGGTTTTTTTTCTTTTTGATGTTTTACGTAATATTTATTTTTGTTGTTGTTTTCAGTGTGTTCAGGCGAATTGCCTAAGCCACGCTATTACAAAGGAATATTCTGTCCAATCGTCAACAATACTTTTAGGGTGAGTTGTTTAAATTAGCTTGTACGCACCGAGTGTCCTCACATTACTAACACTGAAATTCTATTTCAGACCCGAGCCATAGAACTGTCATACCAGAGATATTCTCGGAGACAGCGACAGAAGTCCCTCATGATGGTGAACCTCGTCGATTTAGCACTTAAAGTAAGTAACTTTGATAGCCAAAGGCAACGCCCGCGCAGTGGCACGCGCGCGGTGTTGCAATGCGCAAGCGTCGACCGGTTAGAGGGTCGCATGATTATAGTCTGCTTGACCACGCACCATCACAGTAGATGGCACTGCGCCGCTGAACGACCTTGACCTTTTTTTTTTAAGGCTGGGAAATCATCCAATGACTGCTCCCGCTCTGGGTGGAGCGGAAGGGAGTGTCAGACTCTTACTGACTAAAACCCATCCATGTTCCTTCCGTAGCCCTTTATGTTCCGGGGTAGCGGTAACCCTTTCGGACAATCCCGCTTACCCGGCAGGCTTGGCCCTGAGAGGCCCCTTCGTATGCTGACATCACTTTGAGGCGCGCGTGGAACATATACGCGCCGTACGGCACGGGTCTGTTGCTGATCGGACGGTGAGTCACCCATTACTCACCGTCCGCAGGCCCGCGCCTACGGTGGCCGGGAGTCGTCACGAGGCTCCCGACGCCTGGGGCGTCTCCTGCGGCGGCTGGGACGGGAGGACTTTTCTCTCTCCCATCCCGCCACCTCCCGCGAGCATGACGTTTTCGCAGAAGGAGGTGACTGCCTCCCACTCCCTCTCGCCCCGGACCATGGCTTGCACCAGGGCCGGGCGCGAGAGGTCGCCGCCGATCGAGGACACGGCGGTGCTCCGCCCATGTGGGGCAGGTTTGCACCGTGTGCTCTACCGTGTCCTCTGGGCGATCCTCGCAGTGGTGACACCCGGGCGTTTCCTCCCGCCTGATGATGTGCAGGATCCTCCCGAAACATCCATGTCCGGTGAGAACCTGCGTCAGGCGGTAGGTGAGGACGCCGTGACGCCTCTCTAGCCACTCCTCAAAGAGGGGCCTTACCACCACTATCGTGGCGTGCTAATGTTGGTGGCATAATAATACCAATAGAGCATTATCCGCATCTATTAACAGCAGATTGACGTAATTAACACATTTTTTCGTATCTAAATTGCAGGTAGGATTGGTATTCAGTTATATAATCACTGATGGAAAAGGTAAGTCCTGTTTAATAGTGAAATATCTATTACCTCTACATACTTCTTACATAACCACACACGTTCTTGCCATGGGAGTAGGCAGAAACTACAGAACGCCACCTGCAACGACCCGTACATACTGCTAGCTTCTACCAACCCCCATTTTTTTGTGGGTTAAATTAAATTAGCTTGCTTAACTTCTCAAACGTGATGGGGGCCTAGACAAGTGTCAATAGCTCCGTGTCGATTCGATTTCGAAAATTGTTGACCGAAAAATTCGTTATCTCAGCGATTCGGATTGTCAAGAACGTCACTTGTCAACACATCTGTATGGGAATATTGATCGAGTTTCGTTACAAAATATGACATTGTCTAGCACTTAGCGACCGAAAACGATTGATCACGTGACATTTCGAAAGCTCATGCCAATTCCATACATTTATCTAATCGTTATCGTTACTGAAAATTTGACTTTGTCTAGGCCCAATGGTTTGCTAAATACACTAGTGTCTGAAACAAAAATGAACCTTATTCGTATGGAATCAATGTGCGGACATAAACAATACATTCATACAATAAGGTTCATTTCCGTATGAAACGTTACTGTACTAAGCTTGAGCGCTTAAATTATTTATTTATTTATTTAATACTTTAAGCACAGAAATGTACAGAGGCGGACTTAATGCCATAGGCAAATTAAAGTTTGCTCTCAAGATTTCAGCTTCAGAGAATTAAAATATGTTACAGATAAGTGGCCCTATATACCTTTGCCAAACACGGCATGTACAGTCGCGTTCGCGTGTCTGAACGTGTGCGTGTGCGCGCTGTGCTGGTGGCCATCCTTCGCTAACAACCACCTGCATTGGGGCGCAGCAGGCACATGGGTGCTGCTTATTGTTCAAGGTATGTTGCTTTAATCTGTAGACGTCACTTCCAACAATAAAAGTTCTCGAGATGTGAATATGCGACAGTTTTTAAACACACCTTTTAAACAAAAAATGAGTTTGTTTATTATGTGTCTCTCACCTAATGAGGTATGAAGTCAACTTAGAATAGCATGCTAGCTAACCGATGGGGTCGCAGGTATGTTCGAAAGGGTTACCGTGGCACAGGCAACTGAAGGTACACGGGTGAGTTTTGGCCAGTAAAAGTCTGACACTCCCTTCCGCTCCGCCCAGAGCGGAGGAAGTTATTTGATGATTTCCCACCAAAAAAAATAGAATAAGTGGCACACCAGCTACAGCATTACCGTTTAATTGAGACTCGCCTGCGGGGGCTGCGCGGTGCGGGAGGGGTGTGGTGTCCTGGTGACGTGTCGCGAGAACTCACAGTCATTCGCCCGCTGCCAGGCGTCAAAACCCTTCTAACACCGCACAGCTACCTCAGAAACGTTCTCAGTCAAACGGTAGGCCTGTACTATGGCCGGTGACTAGCCATGTATCTAAGCAACTAGCCAAAAACCAGGCCGTCGGTGGATTTACGACGGTAAGATAAATATTAAAATAGTAATAAAAAAGACTTGCAAATGCGTTGCAAACGTAAAAAATAATAATTTCGTGGGCTTTTTTTTTGAAGCTGCGAAATCATCCAATGACTTCTCCCGCTCTGGGTGGAGCGGAAGGGAGTGTCAAACTCTTACTGACGAAAACCCATCCTTCCGTAGCCTATGTTCCGGGGTAGCGGTAACCCTTTCGGACAATCCCGCTCACCGGGACCAACGGCTTAACTTAACGGCTTAATTTCGTGGGCTGGCATTTCCCCGTTAAACCAGTGCTTTCTTCCGCTGCCAATATTTTTTTCCTCTCCTCAGGACTATGCAAACTAGTCATCGGCATCCACGAGTCCCAGAACCAAGTATGGTACATGCTGTTCATAGTGTTCGTGCCGTACGCAATGTTCCCGCTGTCTCTGTGCTGGTGTGTTACTCTTGGTATCGTCTCCAGTTTTGCACAAATTGTGGCTACCTTGGTGTACATACCGACTGTCATGCAAACATCCACTACGGCTGTCAACTGTTTACTTAATGTAAGTATGTCTAAAGCAACAGTTTCTTAATAAAGCGCTGGCCGCTAAATAACGGTCGAAGTGACGGCCGTCACGTAAATGGCCGGGGTTTGACTTTACGGTGTTAAAAACCTTCTGTAGAAAAACACACCGACTAACTTTCATAATTAACGTTTTTTATGAATTAGGATAGAACTACTTAATTCTTAACATAACTTCTTATTTTTGTGTGGTTAGTGACTAACCTGGTGTCAGAGTTTTTATGCTGCCCACGGGCCTCTGACTTAGCTTCGCATGCTGTTGAAAAATATCTCTCAGACATGCTGGTTTCTTCACGATGTTTTCATTCACCGATTTTTAAGCAAGTGATATAATTATACAATACGCGTGCGTGTCTTGGGTTCGAACTCTGCAGACTTAGCAGACCAACGGTCACACTACTAGGATATCATTGCTGTGACATAATCACTACATAGTATAAAGCAGTCGGTTCTCGCGTGTCTTAATGTATGTATGAATGTATGCTTAGATCTTTAAAACTAGACACGGATTTCGATGCAGTTTTTTTAATAGATAGAGTGATTCAAGAGGAAGGTTTATATGTATAATAACGAATTATTTTACTACGAATTTAAGGCGTGCGAAGCCGCGGGCATAAGCTAGTAATTTATATGACTCTGCGTCTTAAACTAGGATGTACACCTGTATTGTAAGAGACAGTGTTCCACCGAGCAGTTCCTTAAACATAATTTGATACAAATAGGTGGGAGATTTTGTAATAAGTTACATAGATTTGATATGTGAAGTGTAGGTGTGTGTAATTTTATTATTTAACGCGTGCGAAGCCGTGGGCAAAAGCTCGTTTCTGGTAAACCGTTAAAAACAGTTTTGGTTTGATATATTCTTATTTTTTTTTCCAGAGTTACTCATGCACCCTCCGGTTGATGGCCAGCAATATGTTACTATATGCAGCTGTGAACTTCGCCGGTATGTACGCCAAGTCTCTGGTCGACTGGGGACAGAGGAAGGTGTTTCTGGAAACACGCAAGTCAATGATCACGTTGGAGAAAACCAAGAAGGAGAGCGAGAGGCAGTGGAACCTGTTTCAGAGTGGTTAGTGTTCAAATAATTTTGAATTTTTCAAGGAACAAACTACTACCCCCTATTACACTCCATTGCGGGGAGACTGCTAAAAGTTTTTCGTAGCTGACGTCTCCTTCTCATAAGCAACGTATGTGCCAAATTTCATCTTCGTAGGTCCAGTATTTTTTGAGATTTCGTGGTTAATCAGTGTAGTTTAAATAATTAGTTATATAAGGTCCCATTGAAATAGATGGACAAACATTAAGAAATCACTCAGACCACCAAAATAAGGACAATGGTAAAAAAAACCACATGAGATACTTACAAGAAGTGTGAAAGTACCTACGCATTATAGATGCTATTCTAGTGTGCGGGCAATTTATTATTTTAGGTCAATATAAAATCACTTTAATCAAGATATTTTTGGCTTCGATATCTTTCGTTAGACGTACTGAACGCTGTGTTAAAATTTGTCAATCTATTTTAATGGGACCTTATATATATTTTGTATTTAGAAGTCTCCTTGACCTTATTATCTAAGACCATGACAAACCACATCATGAATGCCTTTAAAATTTCCAGTAATACCAGACTTCCTGGCGAAGAAGATCTTAAGCCACGTGGACATGACAGGTGGTGAGATTGAAGAGCAGCAGTTCAGCCAGCTGGTAGATGTGGTACATCACCACCAGGAAGTGTCTATACTGTTCGCCGACATCAAAGGATTTACTGGTGAGTCGAACTTGTGGCCGAGTATTGAGGTATGAGGATCACGGTGGAAAGTTCTTCATTCTTCATGTAGGTAGGGTTCTTCGACCAAACGGGCGTTGTTACTTGCATGATGTATATCTAATCGCGCGGATAACTCTGCCTACGCGATGCAGGATTTTGCGTGTCATTAGTGTGAGGCGTTATTTTGCATGTTGCGTTGCAGGTGCATTTGAAAAGGTGATATGCGCTCAGTATTTGGGAAAGGATTGTCAATGAAAAGTGCTATGCTTAACGGTACATATAAATCTATCCACTTAAGAATCCATAAAAACTTTATGTCACTCATTGGGGGAGGTTAAGTTTAACCTAAGTTTAGTGCAGTTTCTCAAGTTCCCAAATTATGTGGCATCCACAGACGTTTTATGTAGTTTTAATAAAATTAACGTTCGCTAACTTTCAGAATTATCGAGCAAATACAGTGCACAAGATTTGGTAATATTGCTGAATGCGTTGTTCGCTGGTTTCGACGAGTTGGCGTCGGTAAGATTTTCATATTTTTCCTCAAAACAGACCGCAAGCTGAATGAGTTATCGGTTCATTTATTTACCCTTTAACTGGAACCCAAAACAGTAAAACAAGACTAACAAAACACACAGACTGTCATAACAAAGAGTATTCTGTCTTCTATTCTATCTTTGATATTCTATCTATCCCATCGTCATAGAATGTGAAACTGGATGGAGAAAAGGAAATCATTAAGTGACTTTGCCCACTCTGGGTGGAGCGGAAGGGACTGTCAGACTCATACTGACTCAAACCCATACATGTTCCTTCCTTAACCTTTGGTGTTCCGGGGCAGTGGTAATCCTCTCGGGCAATCCCGCTGACCTTCACTCCGCCTCTTAATAAATGGCTATAAAAGAGGCGTAACGAAAGTCACTTATATTCCCCGTCATTATAATTATTATTTGGTACAGGACCATACTTGGGAACCGTTCGACTAAGGAGTTATTCAAGGTCAAAGGCCAACTTATGTTTCACGAATTTTCGTGTAAAATATATTTTCATAAATTTTACTCTCAATTTCCCCACAACTCCTGTTCCGTTGCATGCACTCCTGGACACGGTGTCATACGTTCGATTCTCCAGGACAACCACTGCGTCCGCATCAAGTTGCTGGGCGACTGCTACTACTGCGTGAGTGGACTGCCGCAGCGTCGTGAGGACCACGCTCAATGCTGTGTCAATATGGGGCTGCACATGATACGAGCTATCCGTGCCGTCCGGAAGGCGATGAAAGCCTCATCACTGCCTAAGGTTGAGGTGAATAAAGTATTCGTATTTTTATAATTCACTATTTTAAATTCCGGCCTTCAATTCCTCGTTATTTCGAGCTAGAAGGAGGACACCTGATCGTGACCGCAGCAACCTATTTCTACAGCATACTTGTTCCATTTTTAAAGTTTTATCGAAAATGGGTTCCGATAATAAATCCATAAATATACCCCGTCTCTTTGATAGTCAGTTCATTTTTTCTGCGGGTGCAAGCGTCCCTGCGAGACGCGGCAGTAACCAGTGTTCTTTAACCCATTAGATTAGTCCGCCTACTAGGAGCCGTTTGATTATAAGGGCTCTATGATTTATACGGTTATACTTTTTTGTCCTTTCGAGATTATTTTTCTTATGAACCTATGGGCTTCAAAGACATTTGAGGGGTTAAAAGCATTGGCTTATTTATAAACTTCAACAAAGTTTGGTGAAATTCGCCTTTTTACCAATTTCAACTTATTGCAAAAACTTATTTCCAAATTACGTTTTCGCTTAAATAATTGTTTGATGTTCAGGTGGAGTTGGACATGCGCATCGGTATCCACAGCGGTAAAGTGCTGTGCGGGGTACTGGGACTCCTGAAGTGGCAGTTCGACCTGTGGTCTCGTGACGTCACCCTTGCCAACCACATGGAGAGTGGCGGCCTGCCCGGGTAACCTTTCATTATAATTTGAGTTTATTTAAGTCCATTCGACGTATTTCCTGTATTTCCTTAATTTCTGACAAGGTTTTTGCTATTCTAAGTGGAGTTAAAAGAGCCTATACATGAGCAGGGCCACTTAATCAAAAGCCAAGAGAAAATAACTTTACCATTTCATTCTACTGTCTCGTCTTTTCTAGCGTTTCTTTGACTGCCTTTAGTTTTTGTCCTCTTTACACAAACCTAACTTAAATACAAACACCTCTGTGGCAAACATTTCTCAGGTTACAGCTCATAAGGCTCACAACATACATGTCCATGCTACTGTTACATAGTTCAATTTTCCAGTCGTATCCACATTTCATCTGCTACACTGAAATGCCTAAACGGAGCATTTGAGGTGGAACCTGGAGACGGTGGGTCGCGGGACCCGTACCTCCGAGAGCACCACCCTGACACGTACTTTATCAAGTTCCCAGAAGAAACCGACCAGACCGATCAGCTGCTACCCGACAGAAAAAAGTCACACAGGGGCAGGTAAAACCAACTTTTTGATTTTGTCAATTACTACTTTTAATCAAAACCATCTTGATATCCGTGGCGCAGAATCAAATACAATTTTCTCATGATTTCACTACCGCACCTTTGAAAAAAGACTAACGTCATATTAATGCTTTCCAGAATACTTTATTGGTAAAAAAATCTCTGGTAAATTTTGCGTAAATTTAACACAATTATGTTCGTGGCATTACATGTTTTTGCTACGGGACATTGGAAATGATATGATTTGGTTTCGTGTTTTCTTTATAGTGATGCCCTTAAATGTCATTCATTTCTTTATTCACACTTGTCTCTTGTAGTAAGAGTGTCTATATAACAAGAGCCCGACCTCCCAATTTACACGGAATATAATATGGAAGCGGAACAACGTGTTTTGTTATCTAATTATTGTTTAAATGACCCACAGCATGCCGTCAGCGTCGCAGATGGCGTGGGAGATCAATTCACGCCGGCCAAGCAGCATCGCAGAGGAATGGACCCCAAAGATGCCATTCGCAGATGTACTGTTTTATTTATACTGACACATAAAGCTATAATAACAACAAAAAAATCGCATTGCACATGGTCTTATAATGTTCTGGTAATGAGTATAAAGACCATTCTGGAGCCGTTAAATTTCCCTAAATTATAATAAATACGTAAACAATTTTTGTTGCAGTGTTACGATGGCGAGTGGGACAATTCACAGGAAGAGCTGGTCCACGACGTGCCGCCAATGTTAGAAGTCGAGGTGCGGTACATTTTAGTTTCATCACAGCCTTAGGCAGTCAGGAGCAGCAGGAGCA
Organism: Hyppa rectilinea; assembly: GCA_951799385.1. Classification (NCBI taxonomy): domain Eukaryota; kingdom Metazoa; phylum Arthropoda; class Insecta; order Lepidoptera; family Noctuidae; genus Hyppa; species Hyppa rectilinea. The sequence continues at coordinate 4,223,163 of OX637302.1, read as the reverse complement.
GTGGTGGCCCCGTGATAACAGCCCTGACTAAAGAGTTGTAGGTCGTAGGTTCGAACCCTGTCAGGCGCTTTACTTTCTGTAAATAACTTGATCACCACTGCTCTCAAAACGGTGAATCGGTGAACGGCATCTCCTAGAATCAAAAATTTGAAGACATGTGACATCTATCCGCACGCGTTGTAGATTACAGGCCACTCCCTCTCGAAGAGAGAGGAGGCCTGTGTTCCAGCATTGGGAACATTGTAGGCTGATTATGCAATGTTACAGTCTTACGTAGGTTGCACATGAAATGATCACGCTGACAATAGTTGCCAAATTTATGTCATAATCTGCACAGAGTGAAATTCGTTAGGAAAACATTGCTTGTAGACTGTAGTTATTTCCCTCTGTTTCATCCTTAGAGCATTTAACCTATGCTCTAAGGTTTCATCCTCTTTACCGATACGTAACGCAAATGATACTAAGTGGTACGCCCACAGACAGAAAACTGCAAATGCACTCTGCCGTCAAAAGAAAAACATGTATTAACATTTCGCACTAAAGATACAAGGTGTAAATAGACCACTCGTATCTAACATCGCGCGTATACGAAATGTCACTACGTGAACCCCGTAGTTTTATGAATTCTTTTCTTTGTTTTTAATTTTTATAATAAATTTTCGCAGGAAGACGACATAATAAACCATTTGATCGAAATGAAGTCAATCCGACGGATGCGCCTGCGTTCCATGTACGGTTGGTCTTTGCGGTTCAACCGGCCCACAATCGAAGCCCTGTTCGGAAGAATTGACGAGGTTACCTTCAAGTCAAACATCATGTGCTGTCTGGTGCTGTGGCTGTTCGTGGTCACTGTGCAAACTATTATTCACTTCAAGTAAGTATTATAGCTTTATTACCTGACTGTGTTTTGGCGTCGTGTTCGTCTCCCACGTCCAGAACAATCTCTTTCTAAAGCTTGATAGTAGATACTTTAAAACGAAAATACTTCGCAGTAATTCGACATCTTCTTCTTCGTATCATATTATCTAGTAGTTACAATAGTTCACTTACCTGCCTTGCGGTACCTACTCCCGTGCGCGTTCCACCTGCCCGAGTCCCGTTCGGTGGTCGTAATATTTTTTTTAACTTACCTTTTTTCCAAAATTTACGTTTGCCGACGACATGGCAACATTCTTTATCCCTAAGGAAAAGATAAAAATAATGGATTCTGCTCTAAATCTGATGAACATAATATTGTGTGACTTCAACAAACTGGCACAAATGTTCACAATTATTTCACTTCTAATGATTGTAGAACCAGAACCTACTGTGGAAAACTAATAATGAATATGCGAAATCCGTCACGGCGTTGTGACGGTCAACGGTGGCTATTTTCCTACTCTTAAAGCATACTGCAATTGAAAAAAAGTTGTCGGGTTGGAAGTTGAATAGTATCACGAGAACACCGACTCCTTTATAATAACGTTTATTGCGATAATTAGCATAGGAGACAGAATCACATTTTTCTATTTAAGTGTAAGAGTATGACAATCATAAATTAGCGGGAAACAGTACCCGAACCTATAATATATAGTTATGTTTTTGACATAGGTGTTGCCAACAGAAGCCAACTGTGGGGCGTTTTGTACGCCAAAGAGTTTTTAAATCTTTTTTGCCTTCTACTATGTATAACTTTTTATTTTCATTACCTAGATACATGTACGAAACAATAAATGTTACATAATTATTCTGATACATTCGTCTTCCAAAAATGAACGTAGCTAAGCCTTGACAGTATGTCTTCAATTACTCTCCTTCCTTTACAGTTGCGGGAATCTCATAGTAGTTCTAATGGTGATGACGGTTCCTCTGAGCCTCTCCTTTGCGCTGGTGATGTTGGAGGAGTTTCCCAGCGTGCCCACGTACCTCTACAGGCTCTCCGAACGTTTCAACAACATGCATCTGCTCAAGATTGTCCATATCTGCTGCTTAATCACTATCATGACCATTACAAGGTATGTTTTCATCTTTCCTTGCGATCATAATTCCTCTTTTTTGCAAATAAATCACTCTAAGGTCCATTTTTGCTTCAACAATGCGAACAAAATTTAAAACAAAAATCATTTATTTGCCTAAATATGGTAATTACAGAAGAATGGTAAAATGTACAAAATTGTTCTCTTATTCTGCCTTTAATTTCGGCGTGCAAATATAAAATTAGTTACATTTTATTTTAATTTATTATTGGTCAAAATCATGCAGTCATTAAACAGATAATCCCTACGTCGTCCGTAATAAATCACTCCGTCCTTCATATTGACATGAAAGAAGTGGTGAAACAAAAGCCAGTGACCAAACGGGGACTGACGGGCCGAGCTGTTTTGACCCTATTTTTGATTACATAAGAGATGAAAGTCACTCGAACTATTAGCGCCCTGCCTCGCTACGCTCATGCTCCAAACCTCGTGCCTTCAGGGGCCTTTCACCCGAAGTAAAGACTTTGCGTTCATTTGGACTATGATGAAAGGTTATTTTGTAACTTACTATCTAAACTCTTACTTTGTTGCAGCACAGTAAAACTGTACGTCTGCCCAACAACTACAATTCTACCTTATAAGATAAATTCTACGTTTCCCATCATAACATGTAATTTGACGGGAACTACGACAAACAGTGGAACTGAATCAGGTTTGTTAACACACAATCATCATCATTATTACCTCCGGCCGATGCGAATACATTACCTTAAAAATTACTTATTATCCACCTGACTACCCTTTTGGAAATTCAGGAAGTTACAAACAAACATTGTTTGCATGGCTCCAATTGTTTATAATAAATTTCCCAAAAGTTGGAAAGATCTAAGTAGCGACCAATTTAAGCAAAAAGTAAAATTATTTCTTGTTGAAAAAGCCTATTATAGTGTAAGTGACTTTTTAAATGATAAATTTGGTTCGATATAATTTAATACCCAATTAGACAAAAATAATAAGATTTAATATTATTATAATTATAAATATACCTTGACATTATATACATTAATTTAGAGACTGAATATTATTACTCATTAATATATAAATTTATATAATGTGAACTGTAATCCATATTAATTAATCAGAATTATATTTGCACGCCATTGTTCATGGCAGACATGTCTAGAACTCTCTCCAATTTAATATCTTGCATGCGATTGTTTATTGTATGTACACATGTGTTTAAGCAAATAAATAAATTATTATTATTATTATTATTATTATTATTATTAACATTGTCGTCGTATACGCGCTATTTCCGATTGTTCTTTAACCTATTGACCACTTGGTTTTATATCAATTGCCGTGCCCCCAGCGCTCAATTCATAACACAAAAAAAAACTTTATTTCAGACAGATATGTTCTTGCAATTACATAAAAAACGAAAATCGAACATAGGTACTCAGTCGTATAAACACGACCCAGGCGATTGGGGTACGAAAACATTTGTCTACATTTGTCGTATTAATCCGACTGGGCGGTTAAAAGGTTAATAATGTCTTTACTTGGTTGCATTGATATTGACATCTATTCGTTTGTAAGAGGTTCTAGCTAGTGGAGGTGTACTATTAAGTTAGCATCCCCCAAAAATGTCGGTCGTTCCACGCAGGTCAATTCGAAACGGTGATTTTACTTCTTATAATCCAAAATATCTTCTTCAACAGCTGAATGCCATCACCCAGAATACGTGGTGTTCACGTGGGTGCTATGCCTGGTGGCGCTCACCTCGGTGCTCAAGCTGTACTTCCTCATCAAAACGCTGGTGGCGACCGTCAACGTCGTGATATACTGCATCTTGATAGTTATCTACTATGAAAATTACCAAACCAGGAATCCGTGAGTATTTATAGAACGAACTGCTTCCCATGGCATCGTGCGCACGGAGATTCTCACAGTAACCGTGCTTTTAACCATAAATTAACATTTACCTTTTGAACGCCAGAGCATAAACGCGCGTGCCCTCCACGCCAAGCTACAAATTTATTCCTTCTTGTTATCATGAATTTCCCAATATCCATGGTGTCTTTAAATTCGTTTCATGTCTTTAGATACGTAGGAGAGCTTGAATTTTTAAGATATCTATATTTATAAACACACACAAAAATAATGATTTAATTGCTTATTTCGTGTTATAGTGTTGTTGTGTAGTCACATATCTATGTCGTTGGTGTACAGGACATGCGCTTGCTTGTGACGTATCTGTGACAATGGCGTTCGAAAGGTTAAAGAATTTCTCATCTTCCAGGCTACTGCCCGCACAAATGCTGGTCCTCATGATAGGTTTTCTAATTGTGGTAATCATTCACGCACGGCTAGTAGAAGTGATATCAAGACTGGACTTCCTATGGAAGCTGCAAGCGAAAACCGACCTTGATGAGATGGAGTACACTCAGCGGCTCAACAGACATTTGCTCAAACATATACTGCCAGACCACACAGTCAATCATTTCTTGAGCAAAGATTGGCATCCTTCTGTAAGTTTTGGAATCCCTCCTATTTTTGACTTTACAGTTTACTAAGATCAGTCTGCTACGCTACAATATTTTCCATCACCACCATAGATGATTGACATTATTTTTACCGCACCCGCAATTTCTGAACCAAGTCAGTGTAGAAAAAATTGAGAGTCAACCTCTATAGTGCGAGGCCGTTTGATTCAAAATCATTTATGTGTAGGATTCGTTGCACAAATACCAAGGGGTATCGCATTGCCCAGTTACTGGGTTGTGGAGGTCAGATAGGCAGTCGCTCCATGTAAAATGCTGGTATTCAGCTGCATCCGGTTAGACTGGAAGCCGACCCCAACATAGTTAGGAAAAAGCGAGGCAGAGATGATGATTCGTTATACAAATACTTATGGTAAGAACCTGTGGTAAGAACAAAGATTTCTGTTGGTTCAACTCTGATTTATGACTAAAAGTAACATGCATGACCACTTTAGTCATTTTGCTTTCCGAAGACAAAGTGATATTTAATTCCTAAATTTTTTAAATCGCGACGTAAAAATCTTTCTATACTCTACAACTTTACCATTGGAACGCGTGCCAGCCTTATGTACCACTTTAATCTTGAGCCCTTATTTCAGAATCTATATTCGCAAGTACATGAAGAAGCAGGTGTGATGTTCGCATGTATAGCTAACTTCGAGGAATTCTACTCGGATCAGAATGCAGTCAAGTGCATGCGTGTGCTCAACGAAATCATATGTAATGTATCATTTTTATAGTATCTTCGTATCTAACGTGTTATTCAAATAACGGTACATTTCTAACGGATACTCATTTGTTAGCTCTTTGTTTTCCGGGGCAGCGGTAACCCATTTGAACAATCCCGCTAATGCTACCCCTTTAAGGGATGAATACAAAATCCTTCCTTATGCCTTTGTACAAATGCCAGCACATCAATCAACCGCAATCTGTCAAATATCTTTGATATATTCTCAACTTTACCACAAAAGAATAATGTTCATGTTCAATTGGAAATATCTGACTGTTTGGGATAGCTTCAAAGAGTACAATAATAAGACTGGATAGCTTGATGTGCTGGCGTATGTACATGCCACGGGTTCTCTATGATACGACGTATAAACCGCGCCATAGACAAAACGAGTCTGCCTACAAGCTTCCATAGTGATCCATGCAACACTGACGACCTACACACGGCGAAAAAACCGTTGTTTTAGGCTGTACGTTATCTGCCAGTGAGTGAAAGAATTTAAGTTTTTTTTTAAATCTAGGTTTAAACGACATTGTCATATGTTACAGTTTGCTTCGACAGGCTACTGTTGCAGCCCCGGTTCAAGTGTATCGAGAAGATCAAGACTGTCGGCGCCACATACATGGTTGCTTCGGGTCTGAAGTCTGAGAGTAGGGTAACCACCATCTTTGATTTTGATTCGTTAAATGTATTCAAAGTCATCCAATAGTCTTTTTTTTCTATTTTATGATATGCTGTGATCTGTCAAATTTCTTCGATAGTTTTTCAACTTTATTGAAGAACCATAAGGTCCATCAGACAGGGATAACTTGATGTGCTGGTGTCTGTACACATACTATTTATTTTAATTGTATTTTTTAGTCTGCAGAACATGGCTACCACCACTTGTGCTCACTGGTAGACTTGGCCATTGCTCTGAGGGAAGAGGTCAAAAGCATCAATTACTACGAATTCCGGCTCAGAGTAGGTAAGGCATAATTATTGACAATGATTGAATGAATCGCTGTACAAAGATTTTATGGTTCGTGAACAAAATTAGAACAAACGCCGCCATTTTGTTTTGTCAATAAATTTTGCTAAAACTATTGCTAAAATGTTTACAGCACCCTGCAAACATCATTCGAGCTCATATATAACAGATTCCACAAATAGCTAAAACGCTATAACGCTAAAACGTCAAACGTACGTCCCGCACAACCAGGTCCTTCTCGCGGAGAAAAGTCAGGATTATTAATTGAAAAGTAATTTGACTAGTGACCAACTGAAATATTCCGAATAATCGAATCACAACTGTCAATTTAGGGTGTAAAGGCTTTACAATTAATTTCCTTGACTACCTTGACTATCTTATATTTTTACTACAAACATAAGGTTTCTCGGAACGAGTTTTGAGTATTTTCATTTCGTGTTTCAGGAATCAGCTGCGGTCCTCTTGTGGGTGGCGTAATCGGTGCCTGCAAGCCGGTGTACGACATCTGGGGTAACACTGTCAACGAGGCATCTCGCATGGAGAGCACCGGAGTCATTGACGAGATCCAGATAACAAAATACACCAAGGAGGTAGTAGCTATATCTAATTCAACATCATCATTCTTTGTGGAGAAATTAGACATTGGAACCTTTAGTTTGGTGGACTTCTGAAACCAATTCTATGTTACTAGGCGACACGATTTAAACGTATGCATAACGATAACGCACTGCTGGATTTTCAACTTCTGATACTCAGACAACCGTTGATAATCCAACATTTTTGTGTCACTAGGTGTTAGTGGCCGGGAATTAGTCCCTTAGTAGCCCACAATACGGCCAAAGTTTGTGTATCTTTTTCTTTTCGTGTGGTTAGTGACTTATCTGGTGTTAGAGTTTTTATGCTGCCCATGGGACTCTGACTTACCTTCACATGCTGTTGAGAAATATCTCTCAGACATGCTGGTTTCCTCTCGATGTTTTCCTTCACCGATTTTTAAGCAACTGATAATTATACAATACGCAAATGAATCTGTTAAATCAGAGGTCCTTTGGGTTCGAACTCGAGACCTATGACTTCACAGTCCGACGGTCACACCACTAGGCTATCACTGCTTTTTGCTGCACTGCTTAGTTTTTGTAAGTAATTAGCTTTCTCTCAAGCCTGCTATAGGTGATTCTGCACCATTTGCGCTCTCCAGACTTCTCTGCCCTTGATGAACGCAGATGACTAAATCGCCAGCCTGTTTGATGCTCCGTAAAGTCCTTCTAGCAGCCTCCTTCAATGTCATTCCATCTCTTTGGACGGTTGCCAGTTCGATTGGCCAGTCTAGGACCTCTGTGTGAGCCAAAAAGCTACCATTGTCTCTTAACACCAGAATCTGCTTTCAAGTCCATTTTTTTAAGAAAAAGTTTTTTTTTTCCGTGTAGCTACTGGGCGGTTTCTACATTCTCAATAGTCGCGGCAAAGTAAATGTGAAAGGCAAGGGATTGATGGAGACATGGTGGGTGGTAAAGAAGTCGAGGAAGGACGAGATTCCACCAGGAACGGACGAGAGGCCGACGGCGCCGCCTCGTTCGCTGGCAGCGCTCGTCTACTCAATGCTGCAGTCACGAAAACGTATCAATACGCATCCGCTTGATGCTGCGTCTATGCGTGAGTTCACAAACATCAACATAAACTCAAACTCAAAGTATTTATTTCAACGGTCAGTCAGAGAGATGAAGCTAGTTGGCTATAGTACCTACGCGTATCAAATTCAAGTTTGTGCCATGAAAAAATTCAATGGGAGATTAGACGAGCAAACTTTTAAGTGCTCAAAGAATCTTTTGGTGCTCAGAGTGCCTTTGTTGGTAAAAATTGTGAAAAAGGAATTGAAAAAAAACAAAATGGTGGCGAAAGTTCCGATTTTGGCTGAGTGCCAAAAGATTCTTGACCAAGTTGATAAAAGTTTTAAATTGTCGTATCAGTTTAAGTTTATTTATGGTTTAATACTAAGGTGCTTGCATTATATTACAGCTAAGCGGCACAACAGTGTCCGACAAAACCGCGCCGTGACGGCCCCCTGCGGCTCAAATCAACAAGGCGATAACTTGTGGTACCCGCGCCCTAGGAATGCAAAGACGTGAGTATTTCAAAATTTTGAACGCCGGAGCGTAACAAATCGGCTCTCCATCCCACGCCAAACCACACGGTAGAGCACACGGTGCAAACCTGCCCCGCTTGGGCGGAACACCGCCGTGTCCTCGTAGAGGCGATCGGCGGCGGCGACCTCTCGCGCCCGGCCCTGGTGCAAGCCATGGTCCGAGGCGCGAGGGAGTGGGAGGCAGTCACCTCCTTCTGCGAAAAAGTCATGCTCGCGAAGGAGGTGGCGGGATGGGAGAGAGAAAGGTCCTCCCGTCCCAGCCGCCACGGGACACGCCCCGGGCGTCGGTAGCCACGTGACGACTCCCGGCCACCGTAGGCGCGGGCCTGCGGACGGTGAGTAATGGGTGACTCACCGCCCGATCAGCACCAGGCCCGTGCCGGACGGCGCGTATATGTTCCACGCGCGCCTCAAAGAGATGTCAGCATATGAAGGGGCCACTCAGGGCCAAGCCTGCCGGTTAAGCGGGATTGTCCGAAAGGGTTACCGCTACCCCGGAACATAAAGGGCTACGGAAGGAACATGGATGGGTTTTAGTCAGTAAGAGTCGGCCACTCCCTTCCGCTCCACCTAGAGCGGGAGAAGTCATTGGATGATTTCCCAGCCTTAAAAAAAAAAATCCCACGCCAAGCCTAAAAAAATGTTGTTTTCTTGACGGCTTTAGCCGACGGTGGCGGTGTTGCGCACGTTTTCATTTATCGGCTATATCCGAACGTGGCGCTTAAAAGATTAACACCTAATTGTAGGCATATATCTCAATATTACAAGTCAATAGTAGGATGCTCCAACTTCCAGTATAGAAAAATAACCCTTCAGTATCGTGGTTACGGAGCTAACTGCCCAGGGTACTGCGAAAGTAGATTTAAATTCTTATCGCCAAAATAAAAACTATTTAGTATTTGCACTCCATTGTAGGAATGACGACATTTCGAAATACTTAAGCCCATAAACATTTCTGTGACAATTCCACAAATGCTTACCAACAACGCAAAACACAACAATATAGGACGCAATTTTTTTTGGGATGCATTTTTGGGTGCATTCAGTAGGTATACAATCCTTGTAGTACTCTAGGAATTAACACAAGAATCATTTGACGCAATAGGGCGCCACTTTCGGTATCCATTTCGTTCGATTTAAACACATGTTTTAGACACAATAATCCTAATAGGATTTCAGTTGCGGTCGAAGAACATTCAGTAGGGATAGACTTTACACTTTTCATGTCTCACTATAGCACTTATGACTAGATGCGGACATAATGACACTCTGTTACAGGATGGGAAACGCGGCAGAATTACGTGAAAATATCAACACGCGAAGGCATGAAGCGGACACTGATTCCGGGAGGCCTACCGCACCAACACCTTATGCAAGTTATGCACAAGATGAAAATATGCCTCCCAAGACCGAACCTGAGGGCTCAGGTACGTCATTTACCTAATATAAACTTCGCTCCAGTGATAATATTCAATAGGTTTCAATTTATGTTTGTTTCTAAGTTATGTTGTTGACTGCATCAATATATAACATAATTACATCAAGTAGTTATAAAGACGTGTCCAGCCGGTTTGCTTTTAATATTATTTAGAAATTAAATTATTTACTTTATACCTAAGTACATAAAAAACTCCATGGTAAATATTGTCGATTTCAAAAGCTTGGCCAGTCAACGAGGCTTAAAAACTGAACTGAGTGCTGACTGATAAACTACGAAAACTTGGCCCGCCCCTCCAATATTCAAAACGTTTAAAAGTATTTGTGATGGTAATTACAAGCGCCACCAAGACTTACAACGCATGTTGCAGGCGGCCTGCTTCTGAAGACGAATACTTACAACTAAATACAAACTCTTTCGTAAGGATGTTACTACAAACACTGAAACAGTAACTTAGAGGGGCGCGCCATGTTATCGTAGTTTATCTCTACAAAGGTGATGCTTATTTCTATAGAAATCTCTTCATTCGTTATGATGGCATTATTTATGTTCCAGGAGCGAGACTAAAAGCAGCAAGTTTCTCAACCAGGTCGTCATTCAATGGATCGGAAGGTTCCCAACGCATTCGAACCATTACGAACGCGTTCCTCTTCAAAAACCGAATAAAACATAAAACGGACAAAGAAAAATTGTGTATAGAAGAGAAAGAAAATGGAGAGGATAATGGCGACAATACTAATCAATAAATATTGACATCTATTATTTATAGGGTAAACTAGAAAGAGATGGAAGACATGGTAACTGAAACGTTTTACCAACAGTCGATTGGTCCATGAACCGCTGGCCAACATTATCTTTGAACCATTAACGTTTCATCCAAAGAACTTTTGACCCACGAATGTTTTGTCAACACAACTCTACGTCAGTGAATGCTTAACCAACAGAATGTTTTGCCCAATAGCTTTTCACCCAAAGAATGTTCGTATCAGAAGCATGTTAATTAATGATTAAGTAGGTAGGTATGAAAATCTCAACGTGACAACTTAGATGAAATGAGTGTGAAGCCTGTAGTCATTCCATCTGCCGACTGATTCTGTAAAAAACTCAACGTGAAAATAGATGAAGGGAGCATGAAGTGAGTTGTCGTTCCACCTAATTGACACTATTGACAGCTCACTTGGAACTCACTTCATCCACATTTTCACACTGAGATTTTAACAGAATAGCACTACTGATTTTAGGGATTGACACTATTCACAACTGACTTCATGCTCACTTCACCTAAGGTTTAAGGTAAGATTGTAAATAAAACAACAAGTAAACTTTCCATATATAATCGATATAAACTTTATAAATACAAGCGTCTCACACACAGCATAACATCTTGCATACGAGGACCGACCACAGATTATAAAAGTATTCAATAACTTGACTTCTTTTGGTATTTAATGCATTCAATGTGCTGGTTTATATCATAAGGCAACATAACATTGTGTTGCCTTCTATTGTTGAACTCTACAACAACTCCTAATTCATCCTTTCCCAAACTGGGCGATAACGCCCCCTTATGGGCGCTACAGGCCTAAAGGGGGTCAGTAAGAGACGCAGAAAAAAATGGCCTTGTGTAGAGGCTATGAGGGCGGTTTGTAATTTCGTCTAGATAATGGTTTTTAAGAAAAAATGGGGGCTAAAAAATTGTTTATTCTCAAAGTCGGCAGTAGACAAAATAAGTTTAGGAACCCCTGTCTTAAACAGATTCACGACACGACACCTCAACGCGAATACGGCGTTAGGAAAAGTGCGCGTTTTAAACGGTTTTTTTTTAATTCATTATATTTTTTTAACATTATGTTACCAATTGTTTTTCCTAAGTTTTTATTTTTGTATTCTGCCACTTTGCTTTTTTGAATGAATTATTATTATTAGTAAGCATGTGTGTTAGGAAGTCAAGTCATTGTTTATATATAATCTGTGTGCACTAACACTACGGTAACTACTTATGACATCGAAACAAGAAAGTTCACATTACAGGTCGAAAAACAGTGACGCGAATACATTGCTACTTTTCTATTGTTGAATATAATTTGGAATACAGTTGAAACATCAATGTATTACATATTTACAATATTCTTCTATACCAAAAATATGTGTGTTGCACTAAAATGTTGAATTGTACCAAAATATTTATTATGATTTTAATAGACATATCGTATAGAGTATGAAAACATCTGTAAATAAATGATATATTGTACCTTATTGACGAACCGATAAGATTGAGAATCTTATTGCATGTAAACTACTGGATGTATTAATAAACAATGCTATTGTTAGCGTATAACATGACATTGTGCGCATTATCTTATCAATATTATTGTATATGTAATATCTGGGCAAGTTAAAGCTCTAAGTGAACATTTAAACAAAAACATTTTGATCGAGACTCTTTTACAAAACCTCTGTTACGTCGACCAGCGAGACAGTGCGAGGCAAGTGTTTTATTTTATCGTTCATGGCATCTCGCAGTTCAACCATAGCGTTGTCTACTGCTTAACCGGACTTGCCTGTGGGTGTCACAATAGAATTGTAGCCTCCAACCAGGGACCCGAACCAAGCGTCGCTAATGCATTTATTTATATATGTAAGAATGAGGTATCAAAAATGCTCTCGAGTCGCCTGATGCGCATGCGTCACATTCTGATGCTCATAATTACACCCGCACTGCCTGAACGCACCTTTAGTTCAATATTTTTGTCACACAACGCAACGTCTGCAACGATGTGGATACATCAATACCGATTGCATAAACAATTACATAATTATAAATCTGCAATTAATAACATTTAAAAATGTTGTTTTTCATACACTTATGTGACTAGGTATAAAATAAACAGCCAGATCAAGGACTTTAACACCCTTACAACCTCATTTTCTGAACTACTTAAAAAAAAACAATTGCCAATAGACTGTCAAAACTAATTCAAGAGATTCTTTCGCTTGACTACCTATTCTTATTTCAAATAGCTAAAATGAGTTTAAATGCATTTGGGTCTACTAGCAATGTCTGTTTTAGTAAATACTTCAGAAATCGGGTGTCAATATTATAAACGTATAATTTTAATTTTATAGTAAATTAGGACTCAAAAGCACCGATGACAATATTACGTAAAATATTCACAAAATGTTTTTATAAGGGAGTTAGGAACAATAAAATCGTAAGTACAAGAAAAATCTAAAATTTCTTGACGAAGACTGTTTTATATTATATTAAACTGGCATTTTGCTTTCAGTAAAAATAGCTTTGACATTCTTATGTGTGAATTTTACTTTTATAACGAGTTGTATTATTCCCTTAGTAAAACATTTACCTTATGTTACATGAAAGCTTAGTTATAATGACAGAGATTAGTGTTTGACTTGACTATTAGACTACTATTAAGACAACGCACAAATTGAGCGAAAAAAAAAAGTATTTATTTTCAAGAAATACAATATTATAGAATAATATAATAAAAATAGCTCCTGTCCGCGACTTCGAGACCGACACCGATGATTATAAAGAAAGAAATATAATAAGGCGGAATTGAATTATGAATTTCTTGAAAGATTTAAAGTTGATTTTCGCTCAATTTGTGAACAATTTGAATGGAACCAATCTAGAGATTTATTTAATATTAAACTTTCCGAAAATATCTTCTAGTAAATATAAGAAGAATAAGATTTATTTTGTATTTTACGGATGTTGGACGAAGTTTATCTAGATATAAGTTTTTAATAATTATGTTTTACACTAAGATCGGATGTGTGACTTTTAAACAAACGTGACCGTTTATTTTTACGATCACAAAATTCCACAGATAATAAATACACTTGAAAAAAAATCACCATTATATATTTTTTCTACGCATACAATATTTTTGCCAACTGTACGCTTACACATTCTACAAATTCTACTGAACACGTTCATCAGGCGAGCTCTTAACACTTATAGCTTAAGACGACACACTGACATAATTATATAAAAATTGTATAAAAAAATTAACGAAGCTAAATCCAGCTAGCTGTTCGTTATAAAAATCATTTGGCTAGCAGACTTACAACGTGGCTTATTGGGAACTTACGCAAAACGTGCTATAACCATTCCAACATATTATTATTTCTCTCGATTATGTCGAGGTACCTTGTAATAAATAAAAAAACTACACTTTTAAGAAAAAAATGCTAGCAATTATAACTGAAAAACATTTTAAATGATACTTCATTTATTGCAACATTAGACAAATAACGGCCAAATAACGACAGTTATTGTGTTGTAATGTTGAAATTTCTGCATTTCAGTGTTCAAATTTGTAAAATACATTTCGTTAATAACGAGGGTATTATACGCTTATAAAGAAATAATAATAACATTATAACATTATTTTTGTAATGTTATAATGAATGGAGTATAAGTTATACTAACTCATCGATGGAAGACAGTCATGTGCAAAACTATCCCATTAACCTTTCTGACAATTCTATAACCGACTTACAGAAAATAGTCTCTTTTTTCTGACTAAACGTCGCTACATTTGTAATGCAGTAATTTGAACTTTGTTTAGAATATTACAACAATAATTTAACTTGACATTTTTTAAAGAGAAACATGCTCAATTATTAAATCGTTCGTGTAAAGGTAAAACTTTTATAAATACCGGGTATTTTATTTGCTATTGGTAGTATCAGATAAAACATTATTCAAACAATATTTCGTCACTAATAAACACATAATACGCATAACCTATAAGGTAACCACTGCTGGAACACAGCCCTACTTTTTTTTGACGCTGGGAAATCATCAAATGACTCCTCCCGCTCTGGGTGGAAGCGGAAGGGAGTGTCAGACTTTTACTGACTAAAACCCTTCCATGTTCCTTCCTTAGCCCTTTATGTTCCGGGGTAACGGTAACCCTTTCGGACAAACCCGCTTACCTGGCAGGCTTCGGCCATGACGGGCCCCTTGGACCACCCTTTCGGTGGTGGGGCCAGTGCGGGTTAGTAGATGCTATAACTAATAAATAATGTAATATTTTAGTTTATTTGCGTTAAGCTGTAAATATCCGCTTTACGCCTCACCATATTAAAATAAAACATTTTACACCAGCAATTTAAAAATTGAGTTATTCAACTTGTGTATTTCAAATACGTGTAAATATAAAAATGTTAGTGTTTGTATATCTCTGTTTATAAATGAGATTCGGTTTTAGTCTTGAAATATACAAGATAACGTATATAATAAATATGTAAAAGCGTTTCTTAAATATATACAAATAAAATTATTATCATGTTTTATATGATGAAATAAATGTTACATTGTTGAATGCATAACCATTATTTAATTGAATTGAAAATACGAAGCTTTTTAAATACCATTGTTCACATTAACGCGCATATTATTAATAATAACTCTAATGATTTTATATATTTTTTATTAAATTGAGCGGTCATTTTTTCGAGTAGCAGTTTTTCAAATGAACCACATGAAAATCCCTTAAAAATACAATATTATTTCACTTTTCATTCAATTTTCTTCAGTTTCAACCAATCTCTTTCATAGCCACCGCACATTCTACCATTATTATCTCTCTCTTCATGAAATGGATTTGTATTCTGATATGTGAACAAAACTTATTTTCGCTTAAGTACATTATGAATCGCAGATTCTTTGTGAAACATATCGTTTAAAAGATGTTATCAAGGATTTCAATAATATTTTTATCATGAATATAATAACATATTTCTTTATGAAACATAATAAAGAAATACTTTGGTTGTCAAATACAGCCACATTTCCACTTTAAATTTTTAAAATATTTACATAAAATTATCAAAAAGATCACACAATAAAGTTAAAAAACAAATCCAATATATTTATATTTTTAACTTCCAATAAAAAATTTAAAGATCCATGATTTAATCTCAAAAAGAAGCAACCCGAAAAATAACAGATTACTAAAGAAATCGAGTCTATAAATCGAGTTCACTTAAATCGTTACAAGTGAATTCACTTCGAATGAACACTCCATTCGTTAACTATTCCGTGACTAACAGAAACGCTACAATTATTGCACACTACTTTCTTCTTTTTCTACCACAAAACAATAATAATAATAGCCTTTGACCGCCAGCATTGTTTTTGCATATTTCAATACACTTATGTAACTACAAATTTAAAAAATCTGATTGTTACTTTTTACGTGGCGTGGCGGTCGTATTTTCAAATCGCACAAATTTATTGTAATTTTTTAATGTGTTTATCGAGTTTTTTTTATGAATGGCATTTCGAAAGTCAAAGATGTTGTCGACTGCAACAGGACTTGCCTGTGGATGCCTCAATAAATTAAAGCCCTCAAGCCAAGGCTTAGAAACGATCCAGCCTGTCCCTTGCTACCCGCCCCAAGCGACGCGCTAAGCCGAGGTCCCTACCTCACAGGGGGTACCTATAGCAAGTAGTCGCTTAGTTTGTAAATTAATCGAGCACATTAATAAGAGCATTTTTACTAAACAGCTTCATTTTAATCTTAATTTTTTATAAGATATTAATTGCTGAAATAAATACCTCTTTCAGATCTCATTGCATAGATACCTATTTTTTTTTTTCATTTTCAAGTTGCTATGCCACCTCACAAAGCACAATTATATGCAAGATCTACTTTTTTTACTCATAGTGTCTTATATCCCTGGTATTTAGCCGCGCTTGTAAAAAGCCCTACAGTAAGTGTATTATTATTTAGTACTTTAATTGATATTGGTTTTCCGGACATCAACAACAATCATTTTTATACAATGATAAACTAAAGGAGTAGCATTGCTACCGCTTTTGATGTATATTTAAGCAATAATAAGATGTAACACAAAAGGGATGGAGGAGTTTAAACTGAAAGGATAACATAGCATAGAATACTGAATTTTAAAAACCTATAAGAACAAAGATTTCAGCTAACACTTGAACAACAAAAGAAACATAGACAAACGTGAACAATAAATTATGAATTTTTCTCATCCACGTGACCAATACAAATTGCGTAACTTGATGTGTAACATCCCAGTACGGACAAAAACACCCCATCCCCTTTAACGTTGTCTTCAAACTTACTCAAAACCTCAAACCTTTTAAACAATGCCTAAATCTGTTCGTAAATAAGGCACTATACGTGCGCCAGCGGCGGTCCTTCTTCGACGTCACCGACGACGTGCTTCCCAATGTCCCTGATGTCCTGATGGTCTCCGTGAGCCGCTAGATCGAAGTCAGACCCTGACAGGGAAGCTATGTGGTTCCAGTTCGATTCGGTTGTGTCTCCTGCGAGTTTTTGAAGGTAGTTTTAATATTTTGATTGGGAAACATACCATGAAATTTTAGTGTAGACTAACTTGAGGGGTTGTATTCGATCAAAAGAAATACTTTTGTAATAACAAAAGTAATATTAATAATAATAAAACATATTCATTTATTGCAGGTGAGTAACACCCGTTGCCAAACATAAATTCAAATAAAAAAAATTAAATTAATGAAATAGGCTGACTCAAAATAAATTAAATCAAAATAAAACAAATCAAATTAAATCCAATAAATCAATAATAAACATGTAATAACCTTACTGAAACAGGTAAAAATATTGTGATTTTACTTTTTCAAAACTCGTTAATCAAAATAAAATAACTGCCTTGGTGATTTTATGTAGTATGACGATTTCCTTTTCTTTCCTTTTGACATAAAACTGTTGAATATTGTACACCCTATGGGTATGTTACAGTGGTACTTATTACAATAATAATTTTATGAACTAAATTTTCACCTGTGACAAACAATAAATGAATTTTGAATTTGAATTTGAAATTTGAAAATATGTTTGGATAGGTAGATACATTATACCATAATGAACAACAGATATAAACATAGAAATTTCACATCGAATACATATTCATAACCACCAAAAGTTTGTCGACACACTAAAAAGACATGGTGTAAAAGTTGTGTTAAAAGAACAACAGTTAAAATAAAAAATATTTGCAGCAGAAAAATTGATTTTGCATTTTATGTTTTTAGTACAGTGGATTTGAAACAAGCGTATGTGTGTTCTCTATCTGTTTATGGTGAAGAGTGTGTGAGTGTCCCATGCCCGGATAGGCAGTATGTACAAATAAAAAATGAGTATTTAGCCAGTATCTAGATGCTATGAACGTAAATATGTTAAGACATATTATAATAACTGTCTAGTATAACGTTACTCGTTCATCGCATCCGGAACATTTTTAAATACTTAATATTTAATACTGCTGTGTTCAGTGCGTTGAAAGATTATAAACCATAACATTTGCAGTTGTGTAAGAGTCAAATAGAATATTTTTATTTGTATAACAACGTATATTTTGTTCAAAATCCTCAATAGACTCCAATAAATTACACCAATTTTCACTGGAATAAAGTGTAAATGTGATAAAAAAAATGTACCTAATTAAATTATATGAATTCAGTTTTCAATTATCAGTGTTTAATCAACCTCTACAAGCTAAAGCTGCCTAATTACAATGGCTGAATTAACTAAGCTTGGTTTTATGATTGTTTATTAAAATGGTGGCCAGTGTATGTTAAACTAACTACGTGATGTCGTTATGTAAGCCAATCTGTTATTATTGCGATTTCAATGTAGAAAGATTAAAGTGCATTGGATTTTTTCCCATACCAGATTGATAGGTAGATAGAATACTCTTTATTATATATAACATACAAGCGCATACGAATACGTTCCGTACGCTATTGTATTTTGAGTTTTATTCTGAATACAGTAAAGTTCTTAATCCAAAATAAACAATTGAATTTCAGGTTTGACCACAGTTTTTGTAATTAGAACTTCAAAATCAAAATTCAAAAATTATTCGGTGATTTATAGCTGGGTCTAAAGATAAACCTTGTCTTGTAATAAGGCCATGAATTTTTTTTCTACATTCACCCACGAACAGTCGACCATACGTTTAGATGAAGTTGTATGAGACTACAAAAGATCCACCCTTTCTCTGATGTGACTTAGTTCCAATGCACTTCAACCTTCAATTAGTTTGCTTAAACTTAATATTTATGTCCATTCCGTATTACCCAGGCATGCTGTTAAGTTATACTGTAAAATGTTCACTCACACAGCACCACACGGTATCGGCAGCGATCCTGCTTCGTTCAGTCAATAAGTGTAGTACAGTCGACTTACGAACACCTTATCCATACTAAAGGCGAGTTTCACCAATGAAACTCAACGTGAACAGCTCGTCAAAACCGCGTTTCATCTACCTAGCCTTTTCCCAACTATGTTGGGGTCGTCTTCCAGTCTAACCGGATGCAGCTGAGTATTTTACATGGAGCGACTGCCTATCTGACCTCCACAACCCAGTAACTGGGCAATACGATACCCCTTGGTAAGACAGATTTTCGGGCTTCTGACGACCCGTAACGACTGTCAAAGACGTACAAATGACAGCCGGGACCAACGGCTTAACGTGCTTTCCGACGCGTTTAATCGGTGAAATTCGCCCTTTGAACCTTGTCATATTATACGATGCAAATGTCAACGTGAAAAATGTGATGCTTCAATGCACGCTTTAATGTGACAAAATCCTAGAGTAATTAACGTTTTCGTAAGGTGACCCTACAGTACCCAGCCGTAATTATGACTTAGTGAGCTTTAGAAAGAGATTATCTCACAAATATGAGTGAAAGCGACGGCGCTCTACAACGCCGATACATTCTTCGGTAGGATTGGGCAGAGGGGTACCACAGTACACCCACATATTTTTTTAATTACGTTTAATCTTTGAGCGCCATTGTCACATATACGTGACAAGCAACGATGCCAACGACACAAATATGTGACAATGCGGTACGATATCAACACGAAATAAACAATTAAATCATTCTAGATATCTTAAAAATTGAAGCTCTCGTAAGTATTTAATGACATGAAACAAATTAA
The DNA here is from genome assembly GCA_951799385.1 of Hyppa rectilinea. Lineage (NCBI taxonomy): Eukaryota > Metazoa > Arthropoda > Insecta > Lepidoptera > Noctuidae > Hyppa > Hyppa rectilinea. The sequence continues at coordinate 4,203,386 of OX637302.1, read as the reverse complement.
AAGACACCATGACAATTGGGAAATTCATGATAACAAGAAGAAATAAATTTGTAGCTTGGCGTGGAGGACACGCACGTGCGTTTCTGCTCTGGCGTTCAAAAGGTTAAGTCCTATTAGGGAGCGAGCCACTAACTGGGCACAAATTCAGTCTTACTACTGAGAAATTCCAAATAGAAAAAACCAATAAAATTTTGCCCGAGTCGGGTCCCGGACCCAGGACTGTCCCAACGCTGCGATACTGATCTTTCCGTATAACTTGATATACCTTATACGGCCGGGCACTGTACTAATACTTATTTATATAAATAAATACTTAAAATTACTTAGTATTAAGCGAGCTTCAGTCTTGTATTAGTGGAAACGTGTTGCAGGGAACTTCAAGAGATTTAAGTACATAAAAAAAAACATCAAAAAACACTTTGATGACTAGGAATTCTATTACTAAAGTATACTATACAATTATATACGTAAAGTTTCTAGTTCAATTAATAAAAAAAAGAAGAATGCAAATGTTTGACGAACATTCCAAATATGTCAGACAAAGTGTTTGCATTAACTAGATGTTATATTTTTCAAATGTAGTTCCCAACAATACTAGCTAAGACTGCATTGAACGTGTATGATACATAACTTCCTTTATTTTTAACACTCTGTTAAGTTGATGTACGATTTTGTCCCCCAATGTAAATACTCCAAACTATAGTCGAAGCATCAAAACCGCTCAAATGTATATTATTATTATTATTATTTAAATTCAAGCAAATCAAATTACTTAGTCTCTCATAAGCATTTCCTTAAACGACAATTTCAATAGATGCCTACTGATATTATTACTGAACATTTTACTGATTTTAACCAATAAATTACCAAAAAATCAAGTTAAAGTATAAATGTATGCAGACAAGTTTTACAATTCCTCGACCAAGAAATTGTATAGGTACTAGTACCACAAAAGCTAAAGCAAGGATATTTTTAAGCAGGTATTGGATAGCTTCGACCGTTACCAATTCGCACTACTCACTACTTGTAACCAAATGTTTATAATACAAATCGGAAAATCGTTACAGCGTTGTATTTCAAAGCAAAACTCAATCACCAAACGCAGCGTGGTGATCATCAATAATCACCGAACGCAGCGTGGTGATCATCAATAATCACCGAACGCAGCGTGGTGATCATCAATAATCACCGAATGTAGCATGGTGATTATGAATCCCCAAAACAACGCAAACGATATTATTCAGCACACTTTACAGAAGGAATTCTATTTCCCAAACTTAATGGACATTATGGGATTATGACGTTTATTGTCGCAATGACGTCATATCGTAGGAGTATCAAACACACAAAACACAGTCTTCATACGGGCGCCTTTCACTGGCTATTATCATAATATAAAATATTCAAAATATTTTTAGTGCTGTCGTTTAGAACTATAAATTTCTTATTAAAAAAAAGTAGATTTTTTGCTTTTCATGTCTTAAAATTACAGCGCTTTCTATTAACAATAATAATAGCAAGCACATCGACAGAGACAACCATCTCATCCCATCACTAAAACTAAAGGATAGTGTTGAGACGAGATTAAAGATAAATATCGATGCGTATCCCGTTCTTAACATTAGGGATGGGAAGAATCATCGATGTCTTTTTTATTTTATTTTAAACGTCAGTGAATCACCCCCGCGGTTAGTAACTAAAAAAGATAGATAGCGAAGCGTTCCGCGTGCGTACCGTACAGCTATAGGGCGTGGAGTGAGCGGCACCTGGGTCGCGCACGGAGCGCGCGCGCGTCTCGTCCAGGATGAAGGAGTTGATGACGTAGGCCTCGCGCCGGATGCGGTCGCGCAGCTCGCCCGACATGTCCGGGATCGCCCAGCGGACGATTATCATCACCAGGGCTACTACGTTCTGTTGGGAGAAGGTGTTTATTGGTATATCGATTAACCCATTGACTTCCGGAACGCAGATCTACGGGAGACACCACAGAACAGATAAAGAGGTTAGAATGGAAGTAGTTCCTGATTTGTATTAGAACGCGTGTCGCCGCATGTCTCCCACTCTTGTCTCTCCACTACAAGCAAGAGATAATACGTACGCGCATTACGCACACAAATAAACCACACGCACTTACATCGCGTGTTTACTATTGGTTGTCACACTAACGCAAATACTGCTCTGGACGTACACTCACACACGTGTAAAATCAATTTATTTCTCATATATGTTACGGCCACCAAAAGGTCGATTAATCATATCGATAAAATTACTGTAGTTTAGTTAATTAAAGTTTTGCATTTTTTCAAGTTGCGGATACGGTACGAATAACTTCCTAATTACATATAAATAAACTTAAATCAAAGACAAATTAAGGGGGAACATCCGATACTGCCGGGAAATTTAAATTTTCTTTAGTTTTATGCTAGTTGCAGCTCTGTTTTACGGCATAATAATAGAAAGAAAGAAAAATAGCATTTTTAATAACATAAAAAGTAAAACAACGCTACAATATGCAAAAAAACTATAAAGAAATTTTCAAATTTCACGTCCATATCGAATGCTAAGTCGAATTAACATAATATAATCTAATTAATTTATTGTGAACTACTCCGTGAAAAAGTATTTATTAATTTTATCATGTTAATTTATGAATAATATCTGTGCCCGCCGGTTTCACCCGCGTTACATAATCATTTTCTGCAAAATGTTGCGATCATAAATTGTGCTACATTTAGTACCTATCCATTCAATTCTACCAGTTGCTTCAAACCACAGTTTTCTTGTAACAGGATCTTATGGACAATTAAAAAAAAAGTGTTTGCATCGTAAATTAGATTTTAGACGAAAAACCAACTAAGAAACTAAATTAATAATCCACATAATACAATAATTGGTGTTAATATAAACAAAGTTATTTTCATTGTTATATTACTGACAATAATCATTCTTCAACACATCTTAATATCGACATTGTTTACAATTTGGTACAACACTATCGACGCGCATAGATTTCCCAGAATTGAAGCTTTGGGTCGACGCACGCGACGTTCGCAGGGAACGCAATACATTGCGCGACCGCTCACGTCGTGCAAGATCGTACCAATGTAATGCAAGCAATGTATAATTTTGCATCTGAATGCGATTTTATCGTTTTTGTCTACAAACTACATAATACTTTTGTAATAATTACACATATCACTCGTATTTTAAGGTTTTTGGAGTTACCGGTGAAAAGAAATCCCTCCTCGGGCCACATTACACTCCTGACTTCTTTTCCGACACGTTATAATTGGGCAAGACGGCATAATTCTTTTTTTCCGCGGAGAATTGAACGCTTTCACAATAAGAGCGTGACTGTTGACCGGTGATTCTAATTTCGGTTGGGTTTGGAGCGCCCGCGCAAATGTGTGGCGCGCCTGTCCCGCCCACAAGGCCCTTCTAACCTCTTTAACTGTTCTGTGGGAGACACAATGTCTTTTTAATTGTGTCTGTTATTGCGACATACAAAAGGTTAACGTACGTGTCTAATGATACATTAGACTTAGAAGAGAATCAAACAGAGCATTCATTAAAACACTATAACTTAACTAGCGACATTGAGGCCCTGTGGCAAAATGGGATAAATCAATGATCATTAAAAAAAAAAAAAAAAAATATATGTGAATTAAAAAAAATATAACTGCTAAGTAATTTAAAAAAAAACATTCGGTGGTGGAAAAAGAGGCACTTTAAAAAAGTTTATCATAGAACTTCATCAAAATCTTTCACGTTTCTCTCTTCTATGGTTTAAAATTGTAGCCTTACCTCAAACACAACGACGAATGCCAGCCGAGCACCCATGATGTGCCAGTACCAGTTGCTGTGTTCGTAGCTATCGCCATCTTTGTAGTACCAGTAGCCAGGGAAACTGTCAGAAAACACATAATCAAATCAATCACTCTGCCTACCCTTTTCTCAACTATGTTGGGGTCGGCTTCCAGTCTAACCGGATGCAGCTGAAAGCCATTTACATGGAGCGATATCCTATCTGACCTCCACAACCCATTCAGTAACTGGGTAATACGATACCCATTGGTAAGACTGGCTCTCCGATTTCAGGCTTCTCACGACCCGTAACGACTGTCAAAGATCCACGAATGACATCCAGAACCAACGGCTTAACGTGCATTCCGAGGCACAGAGGAGTCTCGATATCTAAGATGATCACCCATCCACGGACCAACCCCGGAAGCGTAGCTTAACCTGATGGGTCGATCCGTACTGCTGTTATTACTTAGCCACGAGCACATAATATCCAGTAAAATACAACAAAGAAAACAAATATCAAAGACTATAATTTCCAATCACTCACAAAATGACATACAATAATGTTCTTTATTGGTTTAAGAATAGAGTTGATATTCACCTGCACATAGTCTCGTTATACGTCGAGTGAATAGGAGGATGTTCTATTACGCTGATATTGAAATCCGCAAGCGTATGGTTGACGTATTGCTTCATAGAACCCGTTGAGAATTGATACACGAGGCGCGGGATGAAGTCGGATGTAAATGCTATAATGAAGCCCTGGAAAATCAGAAAAAATTAATATAAAAGTAAAATTTTAAACAAACCCTCGACACAATATTAAATTAATATTTTACATTATTAATATATCTTTTATAAACTTATATTTCGAATCGATCAGACATAAGGAAGTAGTCAGATCTCCTCATCAACTAGAAAAGATCTTCAAACGGCTGAACAGATTTTAATGAAACATGACTAAGAACATTTGGGATAAAATTATCTATGACACATAAAAAACTAAACGAAAATTGGTTCATCTGTTTGCAAGCTACGATACCACAGACAGATAGACAGACACGTAAAACTTATAACACCCCTCCCTTTGCGTCGGGGGTTAAAAATAGGATAAAGGTTACATCAAATATTTACATAGACACATTTTATTATTTTCAAACGCCAATAGCACATTAGGCATTATGGTAAAAAATGGACCAAATTGGTTATATCCACTATACGTGAATGTTGATAAGACTTTTTCGTCAATAAACTGGTATTTTTATTCGATGGCTCGTAAAAGATCCTCAAAAGTATTGTAAAACGGGGTGTTTAGGGACACAAGGAACAAAACTTTACAATAGATTTTAACGTTGAAATAATACATTTGGATGCCAACAAAAACACTGAATTGTTCGATATAATACAGTAAACATTATTAGAGCCCTTTTTGGCCACAAACTGTATTATTTCACTGTTAAAATCCCTTTTTAAAGTTTCGTCTCGATTCACCCCTGCATCCGTATTCACCCCCATTTTACGGTGCTTAAAAAATCGCCCTTATTGCGTACCTAAACGTGGCCAGAAAGCCCATCAACCATAATAATAAGAAGGCAGTACTCCTCGATACGGCTCGCATTGTGAGGAGGTTCCTGTCTCTTCAGCCCTAACCACCGGTAGCTTGGACCCTGCTCCCGACACCGGCGGACCACTATTTTTTTTTTTAAATATATTTTTAAATGTTTTTGTTTGTTTTTTTTTATAAAAAATATTTAAAAATGTATTAAATAAGAAAATAAATAAATAAACGAATAATAATAAAATGTTTATTGACATAAAAAAAAGGTTATACACTTTAGTTTGAAACCCTGACTCCTGAGCTAGGTGAGACCTGTGTTACAGGAGTCAGAGATGCTATGAACTAACAAATACTACATTATACTTCACATAATCAGCCTATAATGTTCCCACTGCTGGGACACAGCCCTCCTCTCAAGAAAGGTAGTGGGCCATAATCCACCACGCGGGCCCAGTGCGGGTTGGTGGATGTCACATGTCTTCAAATTTTTGGTTCTAGGACATGCCGGTGTCCTTCACCGTTTAGAGAGTGAGGATGAAATTCAATACACAGTAAAGCGCCTGGTTAGGTTCGAACTCACGACCCACAACTCGTAAATCGAGGCCAAAAGGAAGGTACATGTATGGGTTTTAGTCAGTAAGAGTCTGACACTCCCTTCCGCTCCACCCAGACCGGGAGAAGTCATTGAATGATTTTTTTTTAAGGCTGGGAAATCATACAGCCTTAAAAAATTTATATTACTGGGCCACCACTGCTCATACATCATACTTACATTAGTAATAATACTAAGTTTCCCAATTGAGTCCAGTATCCGGTACCAGACGCCGATATCATTGACCCGTTGCGGTACCGGCCTCCGGTAGCAAGTGAGGAACTTCTTCGCATCGAGGCGCATCTCTAGCACGTTGTTGATGAGCGCGAATAGAGGTGCGAGCGGGAACGCCGCCACGAAAATCGTTACGAACCCGTATTGGAGAACTGTTGGTATAAAAATACAAATTTCAGATACTAGCAACCCGACAGTGCTTCAAACTCAAACTCAAAGCATTTTTTTCAAATAAACTAATTACAGGCACTTTTGAATAGTCAAGGGGTCGCTAAGACAGAAAGATGAAGCTAGTTGCCAAAACAGTAGGTACAGTCAACAGCAAAAGTAGATGATCAAAATCAGAAATTCAATACTAATAAACGGAGTTCAAGAATATATGGCAGCTGTACTAGTAGTAAATGTTTGTTATAATTTCCAATCACAAACTTTTGAATCAATCCGACGCCACACAGTTCTAACGCGAACTCCGTTCTTTAGTATTGAATTTCTGATTTTGATCATCTACTTTTGCTGTTGACTGTACCTATGGAGAAGAACGGGTAAGAAACTCCATGGACACCTTTTAAATCAAAATGTTTACAAAAACTGGGTTACATCATTCATGTTTAAATATACATGAAATATAGTACTTAGTTATAAATTGTATGTTACATAGTTACTTTGTCGTTGTTGTTTGTTACTTAGTTATACTTAAGTTATAAAGTGATTTTATGTTCCGTTCCCACAGACAAACCGTGAAATCGATTTTGTGGGGCATAGTTGATAAATTAAGACTTTTTGTAAACTTTACTTTAATACTATAGATAAATAATAATAATACCTGTGAGAATGATGCAGAATGTAAAACCCTTGAAAATTCAAAAGTGCCTGTAATTGGTTTATTTGAAATAAATGCTTTGAGATATAGAAATGGCACATTCTTACTTACCCATTTCCAAATACTCAGGAAACAGTCCCATGAGTCCAAAATCGACTAGTTTGAAATCTTTTACCCACTGCATAGGACTTTTAATTCTGAAAAAAAATAAAAATAAAGAAAGACTCGCCCTCTCTTTCTCCCTCTTCATTTCATTTTTTTTAACTGATAATCTATTTGAATAAATGTCTCTAGTCGAATTTTATATTTAAAAATGATTCTTCGATTCTTATTTCCGCTGTGTTGTCAAGTTGACTAGGGACGCCATTTTCGAAACTACGGCCAGTCCCGAACAAAACAAATTTAAATTTCGAATCCACCACCAGGCAAAATATTAAAGATATTAGTATCAAAGTCCTCACTGTCTTTTCCTCCCAATAGTCCTGATGATGTACCACCACTTGAGGAGGTACGGCATCAGCATCTCGACGATGGTGTTGATGAACTGCTTGCCTATCATTATGATGGCTAGTTGGATGGACAGCTCTAGGAGACAACCTCCAGGCGCACACTGAAAGTATCGAAACGCATTATAAAAATATTGGACTGGCACACGAAGGGTTCCGTAACATTATCATAAACACTGTCACTTTTGTTTGAGCTATTCTAAGCTCAGTGGCTTCAACACACATACGTGTTCATGGCAGTGTATGGGTTATCTATATTAAAAATCACGTTTGTTATATGGGAGACCCCTTAAATATTAATTTTATTCTGTTTTTTAGTATTTGTTGTAATAGCGGCAACAAAAATACATGAAAATTGCAACTTTCTAACTATCATGGTTCGTGAGATACAGCCTGGTGACAGATGGAGAGATGGACGGACGGACAGTGGAGTCTTAGTAATAGGGTCCCGTTTTACACTTTGGGTACGGAACCTAAACCTATTTATTTTGACTGTGCTTGGCTGCTTTCGCTGGCTTGGCTTTGGCATGGCGGGCAATTACAAGGCTGGCATTTGGCGTGGCGTTACAAAATCTTAGAAAAAGGTGCCTCTGAGGGAGAATAGTTAACCCCGCTACCCGGTCCGACAGTAACTGTCTATCAACGTTCCATTTTCAAATCACTCAATTTTAAGCTAAATGCGGCCCTCCAATCATGGAGATGGCGTAGAGACTTTAGTGCTCAATCAGATGCCAGCTATGACTATCGTTTTGCCAATAATCTGGCTTATGCTTGGTGGTTACCATATGCATAAATTAATACCGAACCTCTCTTACCTCTTCCTGTCTATGACCAAACAGCCGCACATAATCTCCCGGCCGTCCTATCAGCTTGCCTTTAAAGAAGGCTATGTAGAATATCGACGCGTAGTAGTTAACAAACTGAAGAAGATATATCTTGAGTGTTAAGGAGTCGTCGAATTCTGTCTGTGTGCGTAGGAGTTCTTTCTCTGTCAGCCATTCTGCTAGGTATTGATATACCTGTGGAGAAAAACTTAATTAAGTATGAAAATAAAGTCTCGAAAAATTTGCAGCGACAGATCTTCGGGGGTCTGACCGCTATTTATGCTTTGAAGTATCTCTAATTGAAAGAGCACATTGTGCAGGTAATATGTCATATTTCCATTGACAGATTACCTGCCCAATGTGCTCTTTTTATTTATTATTATTCTATTTATACATATTGCAGACAGTTCGCAGTACAGTTCAGTTTTGAATATAATGGCGCCCAACAGGGACAGAATTGGTTCGACTAGATTTATACCATAATACTACTTACATAAATGTAATAATCACGTATCAAAAACAAGAGTGCTATTAGGATCTTTTGGTAGCTGAATGACATTGAGAAGGTCTTTAAAAGGAGATTGTTCTAGACCGCCCTATAACCAACAAACATTTGACGTGTACGTTAATTTTAATTATATTTTAATATGCTTTTTAAAAATAATAAATTCAAGCGGACACTGTTGAATTCTTAATAGGTTTTAAAAGTGACCTCATTGATTTTATTACCAACTGAACTCGCCATCTTTCAAGGAATTGTCAATGTGAATGTCACAAAAGATTGGACAGTGTCGCTCTCGCTCATCTTACATAAATATCAATATCGACGACGATGTCCATAATATCTAGTGATAAATAATGGATGTTCGATATTTATCACTTCCAAAACATTGAAAATGTGCAACATAAAAGTTTTTCATGCATATTTTTCTCATGGAATTAGTTCCGTGAACATTTTAATGGAACTTATGATGAATATGGCCTAGCACGATTATGATGAAAATATAATGAACAAAACAAACTCACAAAATGTACTTACTAGTCGAATGAGTTCAAAAGAGGCATTGGTAAAAAATACGTCACTGTCTCAGGTTTTTGACATCAAATAAGCTTTCTTATTTACGGATCTTGTTTTTGTTATCAGTAGCCAGTAAAACATAGACGTATTTTTTACCCATGCCATCTATTGAACTATGTATTTTCACTTGTCAGAAAATCTCTCATTTAACGATTCAAATGTCATTTACGACGCAACTCTAGTGAATTGTTCTCATATCCATTTCACGACTTCAATAGCCATATTTTTACTTTTTAAGTACTTAAACTCTATTTTTAAATATCGCAAACTAAAACGTTACACATTGTTCGTTGGGAACAAAATATTTTATTTAAGCATTAATTTAATCGAAGTAGATTCATAGCAACAACGTGTTTATGTTTGAAACGGAACAAATTAATTTACTTTTGACATATTGATCTGTCATTTTGGTCTACTAAATTAAAACCACAGATTAAATAGGTGGTCATTGATAATCGATATACAATGATTGATCTTCGAGAGAGCATCTCTACGTCACTACGTCAGTCGGAGCGTCTCACCGAGACGAACCTGTGGCTGTGTTGTGTAGTTGTGACTACGTACCTATTTGGCGATTTCTTTTGGCGTTTTTGATTTTGTTTCTGTTTAACGGACTACAATTTGGATTGCTTTCAACGTGACCTGACTTCGAATAACTGATTCTGTGATCTGCTTAAACGACACCTTAGCATTTTGACAACGGATAACGGACTTCGCTTAAAGTAAACTTCAACCAATAAATAATAACTGAACCTAAAAGGCATAATACAACTGTATTTACGGTAATCTTTTACTGTTTTTTAAGTTTAATGCTTTGTAGAAACCAAAAATAGCGATTTTAGAAGGAATTACTTACGTTTTCTTTTATTAAATACTTATAACCTCATTTTAATAACCTCAAAATCGGTTCCTTTTCTTTAAATAAATCTTTTCTCTAAAGTGTCCGTCAAGAAACTTTGTTCTTATGGGCTACTAAGGGCAATTTACAAATAGAAAATGATTTTTTCTATGCTGTTGGCTCCAGGGCGAACAATGTATGGGCGTAGAACAATCTCCTTTGTATTAAAAAAAAAACAAGACAGGGTTAGTTGCGATTTTGGGCACACGCATAACGATCCATGTAACGTTTGAAATTGGATTTTACTAATTTGGAATGAAATTTCGTTATTGTAAATAGTAATGCAACTGGACCTTAGCCCTATAGAATGGCGCCCATCTGGAACCAAACAAAATGAAATGGCGCCCAACTGGGACCAAACAATATGTAATGGCGCCTAACTAGGACCAACTATTAGGAACTATCGCGCAACTGGAAAATTATATAGAATGGTCCCTTAAATCTAAAACTTACATAGGTTACTTACATAATTGAACAAACAAATGAAGCACAAGTTGATACAGGCAGCCGTCGCAGTAGTAAACATGATCGGGTTGTACGTAGTCAGTGCATTTCCGTTTCGTAGTATATTGGCACCCAATAGTGACATCCGGTATAGTACCACACCAAGTACCGTGGCTAGTGCCATTAGCACTAATAGTGCGACGACACTGAACGACATTAGAGTTGCAGGGAGACGCATCCGCCAGAATGGTACCATTGGCTCACGCTCCCCAGTTACGACGTTCAGCTGAAAAATAAACAATAATTATTTTGATGTGAAGCTAGTCATTAAAATTGCTGCGTTTGTTGGTATTTTTTTTACATACAAACCACTTGAGATTACTTGTAATTGTAGAGCATTATCAATATCTAACAGCGGTTCTCAAACGCAACCCAATTTCAAAGTCTTGCTTTCCGTTATTACATAGGGTATCATAGCAACAAGGGACTCAAGAACATAAAATTAAAAAATATTATTTCAATTACTAAAAATCTATTCTAATATTAAAAAGCTGATTGAGAGCTGATTGTTAGTTTGTTTAAACGCGCTAATCTCAGGAACTACTTGGAATTGAAAAAAAAAAACAATTTATCGAGGAAGGTTATAGACTATATCACATCACGCTGGGACGATCAGGAGCCGAACAAAAACAAAAAATAAGCGAGAGAACGCTAAGCGAAAACTAAAAATTAGCGCGGACGGGCGATGCAATGCGACAGGGTGGGTCGGTGGAACAAAATATTTCACGCGGACGGGCGATGCGATGCGACAGGGTGGGTCGGTGGAACAAAATATTTCACGCGGACGAAGTCGCTGGCAGAAGCTAGTATTTAAATAAAAAACCTTGCATTATATTAACAGTCGGTCATCCTAACAGAAGAAAGGAGGAGCTCGTAGCTAAGTACTAACAACCGCACAGGTTAAACGCTTGCCGGGGTTCGTCGTGGATGGGTGACCATCTTTACATACCGAGACTCCTCCGTGCCTCGGAAAGCACGTTAAGCCGTTGGTCCCGGATGTCATTTGTGCATCTTTGACAGTCGTAACGGGTAGTCAGAAGCCCGAAAGTCTGACAGCCAGTCTTACCAAGGGGTATCATATTGCCCAATTACTGGGTTGTGGAGGTCAGATAGGCAGTCGCTCCATGTAAAATACTGGTATTCAGCTGCATCCAGTTAGACTGGAAGCCGACCCCAACATAGTTGGAAAAGGCTCGGCAGATTTATTTATTTATTTATTTAATACTTTAAGCACAGAAATGTACAGAGGCGGACTTAATGCCATAGGCATTTTCTACCAGTCAACCTTTGGGTGATGCAGAGATAAACAGTGGTAGGTGCATTAGAAAGCAAAGTGCAACTTTTATTTAATTGTAAATACAGATACACATATACAAACTATAAATATAATAATAAATACATATCTAAATATATTATATAAATAAATTTAATACTATACCTACTATAATAAAGAAAACGAGCATTGGGAGAACATTACCGGCGTGATGATTCTGCCAGCTTCTTGCGGATATGCTCGCGAACTTTTAATTTAAAAGCTAAACGGTTGGTTGCCATCCTGATTTCCTGGGGGAGCGCATTCCACAGAGAGATAGACTGAATGAAGAAGGACCAACAGAACCAAACCATACCTGTGTCCTTTTAACGTGTGCTAATCGTGCGAGGTATTGCGGTCGCGGATGCTCTTCGTACACGTCGAAGCCAGTTAAATCCCATCGATGCGTCATTTCTGCGGAGTAACGCTTCCAAAGCTCCAGGAAACATGCGGCTGTGAAACAAAAATGTGGGTAGATAACATGCAGCTGTTCAGTTAAGACTGCCAACTAGTTTTTTTTTTTTTCTTTATTTATTTAGGGACATTTATAATCGCAGTGGCCGTAACAACTAATTTTCGACTTAAATTACTATTTACAAACCAGGGTACACGAAAAGGCTGACTCTGCATGGTTTTATACCAAATCCCTTTGTCTAGCCAACTAGTTCTAGAAGGTAAAATGTCAGCGAAACTTACTTTATAACTGACCATTACCAGATTGATTAAAATTGACGAATGTGAAAGAACAAAACTGAGTTAAAATTATGTTTAAAATTTAACGATAAGTGTTCAAGTAATAGCTATAGTCGCAATACTTTACCACAATTTATACCCGACTGCATCAGAAGTTCTACGTGTGGTTGAATGAGCTTACACTTTGGTCACCTTCTACCTATTTTCTTTAACGTGGCTTGAAGTCAAGTCAACTTTTAAGTTGACTAGTAGAAATTGTCAATGTCAAGGAAGAGCGGTATGCCCCTCCATGCGACTATCTCTCTCTTGCTCTCTGCGTCTTTCTATTACAGTTGTGTGTGTGTGTGTGTACCCGAGTATACAAGAAAAAACGTAAGGAATTTCGTTCTTGACGAGGGTCTCCCGACCGCACACCTTTTTTTTTTCATTTCATTAATTATAAACATCATTTTGCAGGCACTGGTTAATAAAATGCAAAACCTTCAATAGAGAAAAGTTTCTGAGGCCTCCTTCTTCCACATTTTACAGATCACCAGCCTCTCTTAGATAATATGTAGGAAACCATGTATTTTTTCTTCCAAATCATGATCACACTCACATTATTTATAATAAAAAAAAAGTATACTCACCCCAAAAGCTCATGAAAATAGCGAAGAACACAGTAGTAGGGTTGTCGAAGAGATATGTTATTCGGGATTGTAAACACGTCGCTTTTAGATCCCAGAAGTCGCAGAAATAGTCGCATTGTGGGCACATTTTCACCGATGAATCATAGTTGCATATATCTTCACTGAAAAATATTAAAAATTCACATTAATTATACCATTAAAATCCTTAAAAACGTTCCATGGTCGCGACTAACGACTAATTCTTAAACTATGTGAATATGGTGCTAAGGTTAAAATATGTACAAGTGTGTCAAAAGTAGTTTCAGACGATCGCAAACATCTAAACCGCGTTCAAGAGCTGTCACTGTCATAATTCTTTGGGAATTTCGACACTGACAACTGTTGAACTTGGTTCAGATATCCAAATAACGTTTAGTGAAACTGGCCCTGAGTCTCTTACAAGAGAGGAGCACTTAATCGGAACTACATGTTAGCCACTGAATAATTGGGCAGGCGAAATGTGCTACACATATTGTTTTCTCATTTATGACTTACCTAGGTGTGTTGCTGTATACAGTGGCGGCCGAGTATATGACGCATATTAAACCTACTATTGACGCTGGAATCAGCATGTGTGTATAGAAACCGAGCCACGCGAAATATAAACCTGAAAGTAAACAAAAATAAATATTTTAAATTGTATACCATTGCTTACAAAATCTTTAAAATATTATAAACGCTTTCAAGATGAACGGATCTGGATGAAATTCGGCACAGAGATAGATTAAAGTCTAGAATAGCACATAGGCTACTTATTATCCCCAAAAAGTTTACGGTTCCCGTAGGAATTTTCTACATACACGCGAACGAAGTCGCTAGCAAAAGCTGAATGAGTGTGTATGAATGATACGAACCTATTTTAACTCCAAAGTAATCCTTGACGTAATCTAGTGGTTGGTATTTGATACATTTGGAGACTGCAGCCCACTCTGTGTACAATAAATGCCTCATGGAGCCAGGAGTTTTGAGATCACCCTGAAATAGATAAAAGGCACGTGAGTGGGGAGAAACCGCGAACGCCCTAAGCCGAGGTCCGTACCCCACAAGGAGCGCGTACATTTGCTTAATTTGTACGTTTTTAATAAGCCCTACCTGGAGGCTACAATTTGATTGTGGTATCCACACGCAAGTCCGGTTAAGCAGTAGACAACCCAATGGTTGAACTGCGAGCTACCAATAACAAATAAAAAAAGAGAAACCGCGAAAGTATTAATAAATAATTAAGATGACATCTCCTCAAAATGATGAAGTGAAGTATCATCATACTGAATTTGATGTAGCGCGGTGAGGTGATCGTATTTAGGTTTATCCTTCACGTCGATTCCAATTTTAAAACGGCAGCGTTTAAAAGGCAGCGTTTAAAAGGAATTTTGAAGGGTACTTAAAACTCTTAATAACATTAATCGATTACAAAATCGTATCGACCATCGGATGCTCTACTTCTATAGTGACATCGATTTATGCATACTCACATCGTGTAAAGGATAGGCAGCGCTATAAGTACAATTAGATATCAGTCTTGTGATGCCGAAGGCGAAGTCATCGTTCGAACGCTCCGAGAACTTCTTCCTGTCGAGAATGAACTGAACGATGCGGGAACGAATGGAAGGCGTCCAGAAACATTCAGCTGTCGTGTCGAATCTGGAACGACCCATGAGGTAGTTGTCAAAGAGTATCCTTGTCAAAAAATAACCATGGAGTTTTTAGCCTAATCTTCGCCATCGCCAACTCTGTGGAACGGGCAACCTATTTTGACGTTCGTTTATATATGTACTAACGTAACGTCTTCAAGTGCCCAAGTAGGTAGTGCAAGTACAATTATTGGAATCGTGCATGGTAAATTGGCAATAATGACACCTAATAAGGAATAACAATTGGCTACTAATAATAATGCCAATTGTGTTGGAGGCGCCGACTGAATTTAAGAGCACAGAGTACCACATTAAGCGTAAGGCGACTCTCACGACACTACTTTAAAAGCCTTTAGATACGAAATGCAAGTTTGACAGCACTTAGTATCTTTTTACTTCATATCTCTCCCACATTTCACCAGTTATGTCTAAGTCCCAAGTAATATGGAAGGAGTTATTTTTACAGGTCAAAAACTAGGACATTCATGGTCCCATTAAACTATCGTCTATTTTGTTTTTTTTATCTGGGTGGAAAATCTTCATGGATGTCCTCCGCGTGGGGGGGGGAGTCTGTCAGGCTCTTACTGACTACAAACCACCCCGGGTGTTCCCTCTCACACTTGCGCCGGGGGTCGCGGGAACACATGATACATCCGAACCCCCGGCTTACCCATATTATATTGGCTTATTATATTAAATACTAGCTGTGCCCGCGACTTCACCGCGGAAAGTGACAATGTTCGCCGTGATTCTTTAAATTGACATAACTTTTTTATTTATGAACCGATTGACATGAAATAAACACTAAATGTTAAGTGAAGCTTACTACCATATATTAGTGCCGAATAAAACCGCATCTAAATCGAATAAGCCGTTTCTGATATTAACATGCACAAACACACAGACAAACAGACAAAAAAAAAATTATTGCAATTTCGGGTTCGGCATCGATATAATAACAACCCCTGATACTTTGTTTTTATATATTTCCATTGTACAGATAACACTTTTCTACAATTTTATTATATGTATAGATTATTATTATATTGGCTTATCCAGCCCAGCATTTGTCTGGTAAGCATTTGCTAGTGCTGGCCATTCGTGAAATGCTATTCTAATGCTCACAACGAAAATTATTATTAGAAAAGTCATTATAGTTAGGTGTTACAGTGGGTTTTAATATAAATTTCAAATGTTTAACTATATAGAATGTTTTTCAAAAACATGTCAAAATAATTAATAGACGGGTTCTGAGTGAAAACTATACGCCACTAATTATTTGATCAATGCAATAATAGTCATGTTAAAATCATTCTTTATAGACATCACTCGTAATAACAATAGCATTTATATCATTAGATAAATAAGTCATTACTGTCATAAAAGTTATATCGTTTCAGCAATCTGTAGTTCGTTTTTAATCCATTGACTGCCGGAACGCAGATCTACGCGAGACAGAACGAGAACGAGACATTACGGTATACGAAAGATAAAATGAGTATCGAGTATTACTTACAAATATTCTTTGTCCTTGGAGTAAATGGCGGTCAGTCGATGTTTTCTCTCGGGGAACATGTCGGTATCGACCCTGATCTTAGACATGAACCGGTCCCAACACGCGTCCACTTGTTCTATGAGGCTGTTCGTCTTTTCATGGACATCCTTCAGAGCTGAGAACTGATTCACGAAGAATAGAAGTTATTGTTTATCTATTAGTATAATTGTGTCTTGTTTTGTATTGCCGAAATATATAATTCAGGGGATTTATAGGCCCTATCGCTTAAGGGACATGCGCTAAGATAGTTCGCGGAATTGAAAATTTCTTACGTTTTCTGCAATTTGGCAGTCAGTTTATATTTAGAAATTATAATTAGATTAAAATCACCAATATAACGATCTCAGGTTATTGATTGACTAATTAAAAGAAGCAAAAATGTCATAATGTCACGCAATTATGACATTTGCGGTTAATTCTTAGTCTCCTCTTTTTTTCCTTTGCATCCTTGTACATCAAGCTCAGCATCAGCACATCAAGTTACCACAATTTAACAGGTAACATTATGACAAATTTCTTTGATAGTATTTCAACTTTATTGGAAAGACATAAGGTTCATTTTTAATTGAGAAAATTTGACAGTTAGGGATAGCTTGATGTGCTGGCGTCTGTACATAATAAGTATATTTTAATGTCAAATTGTATTACAGATTTGTCAAGATAAATAAAAATTATAAAATAATTCTAACTTAGGGAGTTGTATAGATGGTTCTATCTTAGCGCATACCTTATAAGCGGTAGGTTGTCTTGATGAATTTTAGTTGTTTTTAAACATGCATTTTTTATTTTTAAAGATTTGGAATCTTTCTGTCAATTTATTTGTCATATTATGATATTGTGACGAATTTAAGATGATTATTATATATTTTTGGGATGCAGGTATGATAATTATTTTGATTTCTGATTTTGAAGCGATGTATAGCGGCTGTAGCACGTTCATACGGTAAAATGTTTTTATTTAATAGGAGTATACGCTAGTGTATCCCGCGAAATTTAATTTTTCTTGCGTTTTATGCAATGTGCTGGTATAACATGTTGTATATTGATCAAAATATGATTCGCAAACCTAACGAATATTATGATATTCACAGTATTATTCATTAGGATAAGCTCTCCCCAGCTAAAATTGGTCTCAAGAGACATGATTTCATTAAAATTGATTGATTTTGTCATTAATTCAATTAGGTAAACTGAACTAAGAGTTGCGTTGATGATATTGTTAATTATAATCGTGGAAACACGGCTGCGAATCATAATTTGATCAACATAAAACCTGATACTGACCGAAGAATTGCAAAACTTAAGAAAATATTAAATTCTGGATACCCTGGCGCTTTCACCTATGTGACAAATTTAAAATGAGTTGATAGTTTAGTCATTGTATGATTAAAGATTTTATCATAATCCCCAATTACTGCTGGCTGTATATTAGCGTCATTTGATCATTTAGATTGATTTGGTACACACAGCAAAATAATTGGCTAAATGTAAAGAACAAAATCAAAGTGTTTACTCATCAGTTTTGCCGCGTGTACATTATAGAGATGTAGATGAGATGTATTCTAGTGCAGTTTGATTTTACATATTTATTTATTAATGACATAACTGCCCGGTTTATGAAACTATGCTGTATGTATGGTAACTATAACTACCATAAATAATTTTAGAGTTACATAGAATATTATTACGGTAGCACTTCAGTTGGTATATTTATACAGACTTTAATTTCGTCAAAACAAAATAAACTTTATAAGTATCACCAAAGGGTATATTTTTCATTGGACAAATACGCCAAGTCAAGAGTCAGCGTTACAAACACGAATAAAACATCGGTGACAGTAAGTGCATAATTAGTAGGACAATGTTAATTTAAGTGAGACATGAAGTTATTTCCCCAAACATTGGATTAGTCACGCATTACATCATACAATGTTTTATGGAAGCCACATCCACATTACGCCGTTAACAACAAACAATAGAGTTGACATCACATAGAACAACAGTGACTGATAAAGCTTGAAGAACCTGAAGTTTTATAGAACACCACCATAGACAAATTAATGTTGCCATAAATGATGTACCATAGAGTTAAAGTGTTCCCCATTTATTTTGAAAAAAAAATTTTTCCGCCACCCTTAAGCAAACCAAATTTAATAGCGAGCTGGAGCAGCTTTTGACAAAAAAAAAACAACCAACTTCCGCCACCGATTTCTGAATTAAAGAATAGGTATTTTTCATCTTGAAAGTTATTTATTTAAGGTTGGTTAGTTGTGGGGTAGATCCCCACAGAAATACGTACACAACTACTTGCTACAGATGTAAATAACAGAGACAGGAAGTTATTATATCACTTTCAAACAAGAAAAGAATGATTAAAATCTGATCATAAATGAAGAAGTTCTAAAGTTACAAAAAAAAAGTACAACTGAATTGAGAGCCTGCTCCTTCTTTTTTGGAGTCGGTAAAAACAGTATTATGCTTCACAAAAGCCATTTAATACTGTACTTTTATCAGATAAACTTTTACTTAAAGATTAGACGAAGAATGTAATGTAAATCTCTTTATTAAGTACACCATGCGAATTAAAAATTCAATTTAATTCGAGTGAAAGGAAACACAGATGAGACGAAGTCTGAAATACACAATTAATTGAGATAAGACTCATCTACTAATTACATAACTGAACTTACCAAAATACGTGTCTTATGCCAAAAGCCTGTTTCACAAATATTGATATCGGATAAATATCTCCTTTATCCGATCTCTTTGGAGACTGTCAAACCGCCATCTTAAATATGGCGGCTTGACAGTTCAACTGTTCTAGAAAGCTTGACAGATGACGAAGAAACTAACCCTTTTTTAATTTTCTGTTACCCTTACCAAATAAACCTTATCAACATCAAAACAACATGACATTCAACACCAATGGATTCCAGCCAAGCGCCAAGTTAGCAAAGCCATGCTTATACCTGATGCATACCTTAGACATATACAATGCTGCATTCAGTATCGCATTCCCCCGACCAGACTTCCTTAATTTACGGCTTTCCTATAACACATGACGTGATGCAGTTATAACACTGTGCTGCAACACTGTGCTTCAACACTGTGCTTTAGTACAGAACATTTAAGCGGACTGTAGAGAATTTTGAATTTGAACCTTAACTCAACAATACAAGGTTTAGTTTCGAATGCAGCTTGCAATTGTTTTAAGACATTTTGTAATTAGCTACTGCACTTCTTTAACACATGCTGTGATGCAGTTTTAACACTGTGCTTGAACACTGCTTTAGTGTACAAAATTAAAGAATGCAGACGTGTATTGGTTTAGAATTTGGAATTTGTACCTTAACTTAGTAACGTAAGGTTTAGATTCTATTGCAACTGAAAACAGTATCAAGGATTTTTTACTTCGGCAGTTTTAAAAATGTTCACTGTCTTTCGAGTAAATATTTGATTGTTTTGCAGTCGTGTTTTACAATGTTTTTTTTGCCCGTGTCATTTATTATGGAGTTGAACTTTAAAAAAAAAAACCATAGTGAAAACCAAACAAAAGGAGCGGTTTAATTATTACTGTCCTATCCAATGCACGTACATTATATTAATTGTGCTGTGCCAACAACATCGACAAACATCTAATATCGACGTAAAATACAACACAAATAATGCATTTGTTAAAACTTTAACTAGTGTTGCACTCCATACATCACTATACAAACGATGAAACCAAAAAATATTATGGATTTATGTCTCTGTATAAATAAAATAATGTATGTATCTATTTAAACCCATGACATCGAAAATAATTATTATTTAAAGTGCTTACTGATGAATGTTGTTTGGAAGAGTTTACGCAATAAAAAGGTTGCATGGTAAGTCTTTACTTATACATTGAAATATAAAGGAAATACTTCTAACATTTTGGAGAAAAATGGGCCTGCTAGACTTTACAGAGCCGCACGAGAGTTTATCGTTATAAAAGCTTAAACTAGTCTAGACTTTTTGTCTTTGAATTTAATGAAAATTTTCTTTGATGCGCTGATAAACCACATAATTTATTAATAAATAACAAAACTTATTAAATTACTTACTAAGATCAACATTCATAAGTAAGACAAGAAAACACTTCTACCAGAAGCGAAGCCCTTGTTCTAGAACCATATAAAGCCATAACACGAGTTCTGCGTCTAAGAGGGGTCATTAGTTGTTTAGTTTAGAAGAGGTAATGGGTCATAATTACCTTCATTGGCATCCTTAGTTTGAGGATCTCGCTGTAGTCTCTCAGGACAGACACTGGTGCGTGGATCTGGAAAAGAAAACACTAAAATGTAAAATCACGATCTCCAGCCTGAAATAATCTATTAGAAAAGCCCTTGTTTTGTCTTTAAGCCTACAAAACTAAGCGGGATTGTCCGAAAGGGTCACCGCTACCGAAATAAAGGGCTAAGGAAGGAACATAGATGGGTTTTAGTCAGTTAAAGTCTGACATTTCCTTCCACTTCACCCAGACCGGGAGGAGACGTTTCATGAAATCCTCAAAAAAAAAGCCTACAAAACTATTTCTGTTTTCGAATCTCGTCAAGTGACTTTATTGGCTACTAGCTGCTCCCGCGCGCTTTTACCTGCTGCACGGCTCCTATGGGTCGTATCGTGAAGTTACATAGCCTTCCTCGATAAATGGACTATCCAACACAAAAAAAAATATTCAATTCGGACAAGTAGTTCCAGAGATTAGAAGCAGAAGCTACTTAAGCGCAGGCCACACTGCCAGCTAGCGGGCGGGCGGGCTAGGCGGGTGGGCGAAGCGAACGAAGGAAACTATACAAATATTGGCGAGCTAAACTATACGCGAAATATTGGCGAGCTAAACTATGGGGTTCACACCGAAAACTACGGACAGAAGAGCGACCGGCGGAGCGGGCTAAGCGGGCGAAGCGGGGGGCGCAAACGTAAACTCTACACTGCTATTCGAAAGACGAGCGTCGACTAGTCTACTCGAAACTGGGAGGACGGGCGAACGAACCGGGCGAGCTGGCTGGCGGGCGAGCTAAGCTAGCGAAGCGCGGGCGCGCCAATGAGGTGAACGTGTAGCTTCGCTGGAATCGTCGGATATTTCGTTAGCTTAGCTCGTTAGGTTAGTCGGTAGCTCGCGGTGTGAACCGAAGTATGTAAAGAGGTGAAACGATGTTCGCCCGCCTAGCCCACCCGCCCGCTAGCTGGCGGTGTGGCCTTTTTTTTTTTTTTAAGGCTGGGAAATCATCCAATGACTGCTCCCGCTCTGGGTGGAGCGGAAGGGAGTGTCAGACTCTTACTGACTAAAACCCATCCATGTTCCTTCCGTAGCCCTTTATGTTCCGGGGTAGCGGTAACTCTTTCGGACAATCCCGCTTATGGCGGTGTGGCCTGCGCTTTAAGAAATAACTTCTTACACACATGAGAAAAGCTATTCTCTACTAGAAAAAAGGCCAACTGTAATATATTGAAAAAGTAAATTGCCTGTCACATCAGTGTTGTTTTATTGTCAGGCAACAAACCATTAAAGCGCTTTTATTTACTTCACCGGTAGCTACTATTATGCAATTATGAATGAACCATCTGTCTTTATGATGTCGTAAAAATAGTCGTTAAACTTGTCAAATGACAAAAGTAGCTCATAATAAGCCGCAACATGATACGGAAGATAGACTTCTAAGACTAAGTATGTATTCCCAAAGCTCTAGTAAACAATGGTCTGTTCCAAAATTATCTGATGAAAATGTGAATAAATTCATCAGAAAACGTTCCCGTGCATGTAAATTTATAGTAAACTAGCTTCTGCCCGCGGCTTCGCCCCGGAAATTGCATGTTATTATACATATAAATCTTCCTCTTGAATCACTCTATCTATTAAAAAAAACTGCATCAAAATCCGTTGTGTAGTTTTAAAGATCTAAGCATGTATAATTATACAGACATTAGGACGCGGGAAGCGACTTTGCTTTATAATATGTAGTAATAAGCCTACAATGTTCCCACGGCTGGGCCACAGGCCTCCCCTCTATGAGAGAGTGGACCGTAATCTACCACGCAGACCCAGGTACGGGTTGGTGGATGTCACACGTCTTAAAATTTTTGGTTCTAGGATATACCGGTTTCCTCACGATGTTTTCCTTTCCCTTTTTGAGAGAAGTGGTGATGAAATAATTTACACAAAGTCTAGCGCCTATCAGGGTCTCCGCCTATCAAACCTACGACCTTACAACTCGTAAGTTGCGACCACTATTACTGGGCCACCACTGTTTTTGATTAAGTACTTTTTTTTTCAGTGTGTGAAATCATCAAATTACTCCTCCTGATCTGGGTGGAGCGGAAGGGAGTGTCAGATTCTTACTGACTAAACCCCATCCATGTTCCTTCCTTAGCCCCTTATGTTCCAAGGTAGCGGTAACTCTTTCGGACAATCCCGCTGACCTTTTGATTGCCTACTTAAACATTTTCATTCGTATATTTGACATTTGATGTTCTAACCCCTGTTTTTTTCAATTACAATTGACTTATGTTATTCTAAACAGTTATTGTTTAAAATAGTGGTGAGATATTAAGTTGAAACCTTACATACAGACGAATGTGTTTAATTCCTTTTAGAGAGTGATTGCGCAAGAATACACTGTTTACAGTTTACACTTTTATCTGACACTTTAGGAACAGACTACAACGTATTAAAATCGTGGCCCATTGTTTTTTGTCCGAAAATATCGAGTTTAATGTCCTGAGGGCACTCACTAGTGTATTAGGTACCCGGTAGTAGATCAAAATGCTCGGCCAATCAGAAGTTATAAGATAAAAAAAACTGCAACATAAAGTTACCTTAACAAAATTCAGTCCATACAAGTTGTGAGGCTCTTCCCTTTCCAAGTTCAGTCCTTCCGCTTCAAGGTTCTGCTCGAATATCCTCCGCTGCTCGTAGGCTTCTCGCGTGGAGGCATCTTCTTTATTCTTCTCCCAGACTAACACGTAGTCTATGGACCGGACACCATCGTTGAATGTAAGGGATGGGTTGTTTAGGATGCCTCCCATCACTATCCTGTTTAATTGAAAATTAATTGTAATTACACTTATCTATGCTTAAATGTGATTGGTTGATTTAAAACTACCTAGGCCCTAGAACATAAGGTCTAAAATGCAGAAGTGCAGTGCCTTACAGCGTTGGGAGCGACCCAGTCGCGTTAAATACTTCGTTAGAGCAGTCAGCAGTCTAAAGCAAACCGCTGATGGCCATGGCAGCACTAACAGTTCCCAGCAGAAATATCGTGTATAGACTCTTCGTAATCAAGAGACACCAAGAGTATGTTTCCACCAGAGATGTGCGAGGATGCGTAGCGGCGAATGTGCGTCAAAAACTAACCAATAACAACACAAGCTTAGCGCAAGCTATGAAAATGAAGTAATCCTATTGGTGGATTTTTTCCTCGCACCGCCTAGCTACCTCGCTCATCTCTGGTGGATACGCAGCCTATAACTAGAGCCTCTTAACCTCATTGATTCTTCCAAACTACGTGGGAAAATAATCAAGTTACTCATTGTTATCCCATGACCATTTAAACGTCTATACTTCAGTAGCTTTTGAGGCTTCGTGTCATTATAACAATTAAGTTTGCGGTTGATTAGGCATTTAAGTACTGCATCACAATTATTAATACACACTTACGTAGGTATTTTCTGGTCATGGATGAGTAACGTTATACAAAATACAGGACAACTAGGCAATAAAATGACCGTGTTTCCTACCTCAGTGTCAAACACGTGATTATTAATTCTGTGTCCAATGATTAGAACAAATAGGTGATACCAACGACCATACAACATGGTCGTTGGGTGATACTGATGAGTTTTAAGTCACATTGTGTCAGTCACATAACTATTCAATACTCTAAAACAAAACTACATCAATTGGTTCAATGAAATCTGACTAAGGTCAAACAATACATCCTTGAAGAAAATTAACAACATGCCAAACGTTATTTGTTAGCCAAACCCATGCGTTATCCCACACCACACAAGACAAGACAATGACAAATATAATTATTATAATAATGTGTGAAATTTCGCCAATCGCAGGCCTAGTTCGGCAGACAAATCGTTTGATCAAATGTTTGGCCAAATTACTCACGAGCAATGGTTGGCTGGAGGTTTGCCATTGCCGTTTGGACCAAGGTTTGTGGCGGGTTCGCCACACACATAGTCTTCAGCAGCACGGGTCGACGCTTCACTACCATTGTCCCTGAAATTAGTCTGCACTTGGGGACATGTTGCTGTGCCAATGCGGCGTTAGGTATCTACCTATGTACTTTAATTGAAAATGTTAATACGCGGTTCAATTATTAGTTGCACGAAGACACATCCACTGTATTGAAACCTTTCTTGGGTTTCCATTCAATAAAGTGAACACATCTAAGTAAATTATTATTAGAATCTCATATCAATTAGTCAATTGTCAATAGCTAAACAAAGCTGGTTATGTGACGTCACTCAATTAGAATCTAATAATGGCTGCCAGGACATCTATAGGAGAAACACTATGTGCTGTGTCATATTTATTTACTTGTGAACTTAGCCACTATTTCCTATAGGCAGAATAACTCATACCTCATAACTGACCGTAGCAAGTTGAACATGTAAAATTGTTTTTACATTTGTTCAACATGTGTAAAATTGTATTTATTGAATAATACATTTTATGTTGCTGTATAAAAACCTATTTATAGCTACTCGGAAATTTTTGCGTACAAAATTATTGTTGTATATATTTGTGTCTGTAATAGGTATATCTACCTACATTTGTTTCTGTAATAACATTGGTGCTAACCTATAAGAAATTGTAATACTAACCTTTAACCTTTGAATATGAATCTTTATTTTAAAATGTATTAGTACTTATATATATAATTGTTGGTTGGCTAGAAATAATAAATAAATAAACAAACATTGTTATTTATCGTATAGCATATAGCCGCTTTTCAAGCGAGTCCATACGAATATGGGTTACCATAGATTTATTGGATTAATGCCAAGGCTGTTTATTTGAAAGAAACACCTTGAACTTTTGTGAAGAAAGTCTAGCTTTCAAATTACACATGGTACAGTACTCCCAAATTAATAATGCACATGCAGATCTTCGCTAATTGTCGTATTCCCGGAAACACCCGAATCATTGAATCGTTCGAGTCCCTTGCATTTTGCACCTTGTTCGAAAGAAATAGGAGTCAATTTCATGTGTACACAATCGAAAACAATTCGGGCGGTCGGCGGTCAGTCAACAAAGGTCCGTCAGTCGTCTTGTCATATTGGTGGTGACTGCACGTGTTCTCTTTGTCTGGAATTATATAGAGCTACTATTACACACCTTTCTTGGTTTTGTTTTAAAGGTGAATTTAATTTCAACTTTAATTATCTTATTCAAATTGAAATAGTTAATTTTGTAAAATATATAAATATACTAACATTTTTCACGTTTTTTCAATACTAAAAAATTAAAAATACCAACGTAAAATACATATTAAGTACTAGAAAAAGCATATTAAAAATCAGATTTAGGCTTATATGAATTATAGCTCGCTATTTACTTACATGGAAATATTGAATCAAATTTCGTTACTGATAAATCAATATTTATATCTTTTAGGACAAAACACATAATCACACTAAATTATGCATGAAGAAAATGCACTTAACCACTCTATATACATATCGTCTTCCGACGCTCGGGAAATACGACCGTTGCCGAACAGTGGCGAAGATTTCTATGCGCATTATCACTTTTGGAGACCTGTACCTACTCGTATGATAGTGTTGACTGAAAATCAATTCGATCGGCAAAGTTTTTGAACACTAAAAACTGAAAATCCATTTCTCCCTCTCGTAATAATTATGTAACAAGGGTAGGTAGGGCTGTTCCCAATGGGGCACTCGAAATAATAAGCATAATAGAAATAAAACAAAAGTCGAAAACCGATTAAGGACGTCGGTATCGGTATTGATATCGATCACGTTTCTCTAAAATTACATGGACGATATCAAAGCTGGCGAATTCCCCGGAATCACGGTTTATTCAGTCTACGTGCCGCGATCGTAAATAAATGTGATCCTAAATTGAAACTTTATGATTATGACCTTTGATATTCGTTGTAAGCACTTGAAGAAAAGAGGAAATAAATATACAGAAAAGTTTAAAAGGATCTTAAACTGACAGATAAATACAGACATTCGACCAACACCTATCTTAAAATTAAATAAAAAGACATGCATCCAGATTTAGTCATCTTCAACAACAGTAATGGAACAATATTAATTAATCGTTTAACACTAAATGCATTTATATTCCGGCTACTGATAGAATGCGTTCCTGACACAATATGTCAATTGTACATAAACAGTAACTAATAAGGTTCAAATTCGTGAAACACGGTATTCTTTTGTACCTATTAACAGGTGTCAGGAACGCATTTCTCAGCGGCCGTAGTGTAGTGGTGGGCTTTATTAAGGCTAAGCTCAGATGGTTAAGCCAAACACACGCGCGATTGTGTAGTAAGATAGTCTACTCTATATCCTTTAAATTAATGGTAATCCGAAAGTTAGGTTATGCAAAGTCATCATCAGAATAATAATTTTACCCTAAAATAATAGAAACTAATAAATTGACTTTAAACAGGAAGTACAACGACACACAAGAACTCAAAACCACAGAACAGGTGACGTAATCATTTAGCACACAGAGGCAAACCGTAGGTACATACATTATGCACTAAGTAATTGCAAATTTCGCACCCGCTGCTGTTATTTTTTACAGTCAACGCCATGGGGAAAACTGTCAGAATCGAAACCTTCTTCTTACAAAAATACTAAACGTATCGATTGATTACATAAGTAATCAATTAAAAAGAATATAAAAAGGAATAAATTTTAATACGTTTTTTGCAATTCGCAGGTCAGAGTCAAGTTGTACTAGCTTCGGCCGCAAATCTGATTTTGACCAACATAAAACACAATACTGTCCAGCAAATTGCAAAAACCTAAGAAAATTTGGCTACCCTGGCGCTTTTATCTTAACTCTGATATCTGCTTCGGTAATTATACGGAGTAATGGCAATGCCTTAAATCATGGTTCAGCAGCATTTATGAGCAGACGAATTTTTCAACCGTATGAAGTAATGGATTAGAATTCTTCGGAACGTGATTGAAAGTGTGTACGCAGCCTTTGGGGAGTTTTTTTTTGTTCTTAATGGCATCTCGCTGGTCAACCTAGGCGGTTGTCAGCTGCTTAACCGGGCTTGTCGATGGATGCCTCAATTTATTAAGGGCCACACGCTAAGGGCACTCAGTGACGTCGCTATCGGCAACAAGGGACAGGTGGAATCGGATTAGAATTGGGGTATTTAATGGGTATAACAATGCCCTACCTTTGGTGCTACTAAATACTTCTAGTATTCAGCTGCATCTGGTGAAACTGGAAGCCTATCCCAAAATAGTTGGGAAAAGGCTAGGCAGATGATGATGAATTCCCTTCTTACTACTGTGTGCTGTTTTATCTGAACCCCGCAAGCGATTTAGAAAATTTTCGTGACAATACAAAATACTCTGTTGCATCAGATGTTTGTGAAATTCGTCTGGTCAATCACATCATTGCTAATCGTCTCGGCTCAACCATTAAAATATTGCCAACTTGCAAGGATTTTGTTCAAAACCAAACAAAAACAAAACAAAACGCATATAAACTCGTATAATCAATAAGGAGAGCTGAATGGGGTCATGATAACTAAACTACACAATATAATTAAATTCTGCCAGCTTTGCTCCCATAAATTGATATAGGTACCTACGTACAAACGTTAATTAAGTGAATTACCAACTACGGATACATAAAATAGACTCTTATCAATAGTTCGTGTATTGTGTATAAATTTTTTGAGGCATGCTATTTTAGTTAGGTACGTTATTTAACTAGCTTTCCTTAATAATATCACGATCAACCGGTTCGTTGTGGCCTTTTTGTATCAGAAGAGATATGTACAGACAAAATACATATATAAAAATATAAACCCTTTTAGCCTGCAGTGGGGTAACACGGGCAAAAATGAAAAAAAAGGTAAAATATTAGGTAGATATATAGATTATCGTAAGAATAAGCTTATGAAGGTGAGAAAGATGCTAAATTGATGCATCCTTGACGTTGACAGAATGTTATTAAAACCAGCCATTTTTATAAAAGCAAATGAAAATAACATAGCTGACTTTAGGGAATTCAATTTCGAAATAAGTAGGTAGCTGTCACTTTAATTAAGCTTGTGCCAAGGCTACATTTTCCCTAAAGAATATTAATAATTCAATGGCTAGTTGGAAAATTGGATAGAAGACACGTGTAGTCGATCCCCAAACACGAGGACAATAAAGAACCTTCAAAGTTCAAATAAAAGTAAGAGTATTCTTGACCTAACAATGAAACCCACCTCTAAGCAGTTGTTACTGGTTAGCAAGACCATAGAGTAAACTAGAGTTACATAACAGATAAAATGAAAATAAAAGGTTACTTCCGAAACACATTCCGTTCTTTCAACACGAAAAGGCTATAACAAATCAGTTCGCGAGAGTCTACATTTGTTTTAGTCACAACAAACACGGAATACTTGCCAAAATTGACGGTGACTCATTAAACGTCAGCGCGTGGTTCATTTACATTGCATTGTGAGACGTTTCACTCACCGGTCCGTGTTCATGTCCTGCGATAGATTGTCCTGGTACGTGCTGAGGACTGACATCGCCTGGAGCTCCCCGTTTTCCTCCTGGACCTCCCTCTCCGTCTGGCCCAAACAGTAAGGGTATCTATCAGTCACTTCTCTATGGCAGGTTGATTCTCAAGTTAAATTGAAGTCTTGCAAGACTCATTGTTGAATCATAGACCATGTGTCGTGAATATTTCAACAACACGAAAGGATACAGCGTAGATAACAAAAATTCGTGCAATTCTTGATAACACCCGCATACTTTAAACGTTTACACCTCTAATTAGAGTTGTTAATTTTGTACAATGTTACGTCGAACACTACTAACACAGTTCTTAGTAAATCACCTTATTATCATCGCGTTGCTCACAAAAAGTTCACAAACTCTTAAATTACGGACACGTAGGCACTGACCTTGCTTCGTTCACTGTTCAACGTTGACTTGAGTTAGCCTGAATCATCTGTGTTTGATCAGCGATCTTAGAAATTCAGTAAGAGATACGAGCTATCTTTTTTCAAGTAGTCACTGCACATTAGAATTTTTTTTCTCTGTTCTCATTACTATATACGTAAATTGAATATGATTGAGTTAAAATGTATTGACTACTGTTTAGGACTGTTCGCAGCTAAATGTGAGTAAATGTCGGTGATCGGCACGCAAATACATGAAGGTACAGTACACACACTGCGACAACGCGCACCGACGACTTGTCTGAAAACTTCGCTGGCTATGCATTCATTACATAACATTAGCGTTGCAGCCAAATTTTTGGCGCAAGAAAACTTAACAATGTGAGAAGAGCAAAAGTTGAGCATGTTTTCTTTTGGACAAGTTTTAAGACCGCTTTTCAACCAACCAACTGTTTGAGGACAGAAACTCCTGCTTCTAGGACCTCTTATTTAAGAGCTCATAATGCGGCGTCGGCGCAAGTCAAACTAGTCAAGAGATCCCGAAACAAACACGAGGGTAAAACTGTAAAGTATGTATCGTATCTGACGAAATGTCGAATACATTTTGTTTATCAAAATGCTACTCTATACATGTCTATCCGGTAGTCAGTGACCCCGCGGTTCTCGCCTGTACCCCATCTCTTCCCACGCAAATCGAGGGTCCAAATAAAGTGAGTGTCGCCATTTAAAGTGATTTAGATTTAACATTAATCATTATACAGTAACAACGTTCAAAGTCAAAGTCAAATCATTTATTTCAAATAGGCACAAGTAAGGCACTTTTGAACGTCAAAATGAACAAGAAATAGAATTGATTCTAGTCGCCCCTTCCAAAAGGTAGTTTCGTGTGGAGAAGAATGGGCAAGAAACTCCACCGTTACTCTTTTAAAATGTTTTACAATGTTTTGTATACATGAATTATAACATTATATGTGAAGACGATGCACCCAGAATAAAAACACTACACCACAAAAGGTGAGAAGAAAAACACATATAGTAATGGTAGGTAACTTAAGTATGTCAAAAGTACATGGTGCTCACATATTTACAAACATTCTAAAAGTTAATATATAATAAATCAATCAATGTGTGAGAAGTTATTTCAACATGTTAAAATAGTATTTTATAAATAATAAATTATTACCTAATTTACTTAGCAACCAGTTTGATTTTGTCTAGACACTAGATTGCCCTGTGGAGCAGGACCAGCATGTTTCCAAGCATCCTTATCCTTTATATAATCCTCTAATTTGTAATATGCTTGTTTACAAAGTGTATTTTTAATGTGAGTTTTAAATTTTCTTTCATTTAATTGCAGAATGTCACAAGGTATTTTGTTGTAACATTTAACACAGAACCCCATAAAAGATGTATGTACTTTTGATAATCTAAAAAAGGGTTGATCTATTTTGAACATCGAAGTAAGAACAAAAACCTTTTTGCTTATAATAACCATAATTGGACCGTCTATTCTATATTAAAACAATCAATCGCACGGAAATGCGATAAAGTAGGCACTTAACCGATAAAATGTTGTATTATGTCATCTTTTATCATTATGCTACTTATGGTATTAGATAATACTCTCAAGTGGATACTGCTTCCTGTTATTCATCCCTTTACTAGTCTTCTACTACCCCCATGGGAAAAAGGTAGGGCGAACGGTTCACGCGAAAATTTTGACACTGAATAATCGCATGTGCTCGTATGACAGTGTGCCTTAGCCCTTATTGTAAAGTAATGAACGGTAACTAAAAGCACTTATCTTTATTACCTAAGCACCATAAGATTAGCGTGCCAAATGTAACGAACCTAAAAACTAAGCAGTTTAGAAATACTCATTTTACGCGACAAATAAGGCACTTTTGTCGTAAAATTTGGATTACGAGATCCAGTTTAGACAGTGATAACAAGATCACGTCCGCAAAAATGGTCGCTATGGAAATGCAAACATAAAGCTGTTTTCTTTTGATTTTGTCTAACGTTAAAACGAGATACGAACGGGCTTTTTCGAGCACAAAATCAAACATATGTTACGGTTCACACACAATTCACTAGTTTTTTTTTTATCCGTGTTGGAAAGTCCTCAAGGATGTCTTCCGCCCTGGGGGGACGAAGGAGTCTTTCAGACTCTTACTGACTAAAAACCACCCGGTGTTCCCTCTCACACTGCGCCGGGAGTCCGGGAACACACGATCCTTACAATCTTTCTTCTTCTTTGATTGAGGCATTTTGAGCTATGACACGCTGTTTGACATACTACTATGTGAATAATCAAAACGCGCGTTTAACGGTAAATTCTCACATTTATCAGAACTAGATCTAAGATCAACAGACCGTGACTACCAGCGACTGTAAACTCTAAACGCGTGGTTGAACTTTTTATTACAATATTGTTCAGAGCAGAACTTCTGTAGTGCCTACTTCTATTTGTAAACTGTTTATTTTTGCATTAAATTAACATTGACATACAAACAATACTGGTAACAGGTCATCACCTATTTAAATAACAATATACACCTATTTAGGTAATAATAGGGGTTTGGAAAATAATTTGCATGTTTATTAGTGTATAAAATATTATAAACCAATATGGTAAGCCAAACCATTGAGTTATTTGAATTACTACTCTACCTAATTATTTGTGTTTTTAATTACATATTTTCTTCTTTTCGTGTGGTTATTGACTAACCTAGTGTCGAGTTTTTATGCTGCCCATAGGCCTCTGACTTAGATTCACATACTGTTGAGGAATATCTCTTAGACATGCTGGTTTCCTCATGAGGTTTTCAATGTTTTTGTTTTTTATTTATATATATATAATGCCTTCTTCAGTTTTTTTTTTTATGAACCGTCGCTGGCACACTCACAACAACTTACCAAAGTTTTATCACAATGACCAAGCAAGTTTTCAATTCTTGCAACACTAATGCAAGGCAATTTAATAATAATATCCTTGGACATTTCACACAACGCCATATCGTCCCAAGCTAAGCAACCTAATGCTTGTGTTATGGTAACGAGATGGCTGATAAACTACTTATATACGTTTTTTTTTGTAAGTACATACATATTATAGATAGAAAAATACCCAGACCCGTAACAAATACTTGCAGGTCGTACAAATATTTGTTCCGTGCGGGAATCGAACCCGCGACATGCTGCGCAGCAGTCAATCGCTCATTCGCTGCGCCAACCGTGTCGTCTGGCCAATTTATAGATTGATAATACTTACAGGGAGTGGAAGTTAATCAAAGTAATTAAACATTTGACTTTGGAGTTTGTGTTTGTTTTGGATATTATTTAAGTACCTAAAAAACTATTTGCTTGTCTAAATAACTTTGCAATACATTTAAAATATGGAAAACATACTAATGACTGTGTTAATGAGGAATTACCAATAATAATGAGCTAATTATTTAAAATAACAAGCTGCATTTATGATAAGGACGTGTTGACCAAACATTATTACAATATGCACCTATTATCTGAAACCACACTTAGATCAAATGTAAAATTAGTTGTGTTTTCAGATATCTAGTAAAGGAAAAGATTAAAAATATCGTTATTTTTTTTGTTTATGGCCTTGACTCAACATTGGGTAGGAAACTCCAGTCACCTAAATGGGTTTATCATTTTTTTTTTTCATTATTATAATAATTTACCTGCTTCATAATTTTGTATGTTACAATATGTTTGCCTTGCTATTATGTTATTTCAATTTGATGCTGTAATACAAATATTTACACAAAGAAAAATTTACTTCAGACAAAGTAAATTAACATGTGGCTCAGTAGATTTATTTAGTGCCAGACACTTTATTTTCATAGGCATCCTGTGGATAATGTAGCTGTATTCACAGCTGGATAGCATGTTGAAAAAAGGTTATAGTATAGAGTTGTATGCTTCACCAATAGTATTTGCCACTAATAGATATTCTTCAATGGAGGGAATAAATTAAGGACCTTATCAAAATGTAGAAAAAAAAAATCAATATAGTTTTTATTTTTATTTTATGTGTTTTAGTTTTCTTTTTACTAATAGTACCTACTATATGGATTCATTGTGAGTTGATAATAAAATATTCACATTAAAAAAGGTATCAGAAAAAAAGAAGAGTTGGTGGTGGTATAAAGTGTGTAAATTAAGATAATTTTTTATTTATTGACTTTAATATTTGGCCAGTGTTTGGAAAATAATGTTTTTAGAAAATATGCATACATGATTAATGTTTAAAGGTATAAAATATTATTAATATTTTATACATTAATCATAGCTGGAAACTGGAATAGGTACCTTTTTTATTACAATGGTACAGTAATGTCTATCTACTGTTTCAATACTGTAAAATTAAATTTTAAGTATAGATGTCATCATTTAAATTCTGTAATTATTTACATCATAATTCCTATTAATTAAATATACATGAACTGCTTATCTCTAACTTGCTTGTGCTCTGTAGCATAGTTTTTATCATATAAATAGAATACTTTTAAGTTAGATATCTTATCAAATATTTGTAAAACATTGGAGAAGTTTGCACACATCTTAAAATATTTGTAGATTTAGTTTCTAAATTAAGTCATGCTAAATTAACTATTGCACAAATAAAATATTTGAGAGTATCTACAAAACTAACATGTTATTACAGCTTAGGTACAGTGAACATGGACCATAATACATGTTGACCTTTGCTTTTTTTTCTCAATGGCTGCCCATACTGGCTCATTACATTAATGTTCCACAACACAGGCACTTTAACACACATTACCTTGAATCAGATAATTGTTTATAGTCATGAAAGCAAAGAAATAGAAATAAAACTTTATAATTGCGATTTGTAACATTTCTAGCAATAGAAACCCACTCATTAGTAAGAAGGAAAAAATGATTCATAGCCTTAAGTTTTTATATGCAGCAGACAACAAGTTATACAGCCAAGAGATTAAAAAAAAGAATTACCTCGTGAAATGCTCCATCTCCATCCTGGAATAGTTGTTGGAATGCAAGCTCATTCCTTTGTGCGTCAGATAAGAAGGACTCCGTTTCTCCGGCGTCAGATCTCTTGTGGTGCAGTTTAACACCTCCTGTGTAGATAGGAGTCGCTATCTTCGGCGTAAACACATTTTCCTCTACCCTCTCAAGCAGAGGTTTTGGCACGTCTTCTTCGAGAGATGGAGATCCGTCAGACATCACATAAAAATAACGCGCCAAATACTTTCACACCACTATTTAATTTTTCACACGGTTCATATCCAAGACGTTCTTCCTTCCGAGGTATTAGTCATAGACGGAACTGTACTGTGAACAGATTTATCTCGTATTCTTTCACACAATAATTACTTTAAACAAAAACTGAATTAAAAATAAAGGTTTTTGTAAATTTGTTGATTCTCACTTCAGGTATTTACACTGTTCTATTATAACTACGTGGTTTCGGAAGGAACGGGCACCGACCGACCGAAACTATTTCAAGGAAACGACAAGCAAGAAAAGAAAGATTTTTTGTATTGAAAGAAGGAATGACATTTACATCACCGAAGCAATAGCTAATTTAGTCGTAAGGTGAGATAGCTTTACACGATTATTCCAAAACGTAATAGAGATAAGACATAAACCATGCTAAACATGTTAGTCTGTCTGTAACTGATTGCGCTCAGTGCTGTCATTAGCCTATAGAGTTGTCAATAATTGGCAGCTTTCATTATCGATTCCTGCTCAAGATTAAGGTGAATATCGCTCACTAGAATAGACTCCGAAGCCAAGCCGTAGCAACGCGGATCTCCACAGATGGGAGTTTATCCTCGACTCGGCTCTCAAGGGTATTTACTATTTGTAGCGTATAAACAATGGCCAACCTTTCATCTACCAACCTGAGCACCGTCACCAGTACGCTTGAGGACACTAAGTTACGGTTACCAAACATAATATTTGAATACTAACAACTAATTTCTTATTTGCATCATGCCATACATGTTATAAAGAAGACAATAGATTAGTTTTTATAAGAAAATAATAATAAACATGTTATCGAACATGAACATTTTTACGTGTATATTGAACCGGTCTAGTCACATCCCTAGTTCCTACTATTGACAATGACAGCAGTTTCATGTTCCATTACACCTTTCGGGTTCTCGCATACTATTCATATTAAACGATGTTCATCAAATAAATATAATAACATTTTTAATTATTAGAGAACTGTCCAATTTTTATTTAAATAATAATTTAATTTAAAAAAATATAATAGCTTTTTAAAATTTTGTTTTTACTATGGTAACAAACTATGCCACGCCGCTCATGAGCTGTCAATTCGCGTCGCCGAAAAACGAAAAGGGATAGGTTGCCGGCGAAACATTTCTTAGATTTAAACTATTTAATTTAAAGCGCTATTTATGTGAATTATTACAATCAAGAAAAATATCACAAACCCAAAATGACGGTGGAGGTGCAAGCCAAGACGAGGCTCCCGCAGCTATCGTCTGACAAACAACTAACATTTATAAAATTAGCTGTTTTATCAATGGCAGCAATATTATGTGAGTATATTTAAAAGTTAATTAGCATTTACACTTGTATTAGAACGATATCATACCGTGTCCTGTCGATAAAATATGAGTTAGATCGATTTTTGTTATGACTTACGTGGTCTTATTGTGATAAGCAATGGCGATAAAATGTGCTGATTTTAGGAAAACATAAACCGTAA
This sequence comes from Hyppa rectilinea, assembly GCA_951799385.1. Lineage (NCBI taxonomy): Eukaryota > Metazoa > Arthropoda > Insecta > Lepidoptera > Noctuidae > Hyppa > Hyppa rectilinea. The sequence continues at coordinate 4,166,792 of OX637302.1, read as the reverse complement.
CATTGTATCTTTTTGAAAAATATTACTGTGCTCTGTTTATATGCAATGTAACACGAGGTATCGCTTTAAGTTTGTAAACATATCAAAAAATGTCGAAATCTGACTTCTGGAACTATTTGATGGTACACTGCTATTCGGCATCCGCCAATATTTAAATACGAGTAGAGTATAAAAAACTATGAAGCTTCGTAGGCACAACACTTTCGAGTTTTCTGAACTGTTTGAAATAAATTTATATTTGTTTTATTTTCCTTTATTTACTTGATTAATTTATTTTTTAGCCTTCGGAACGCGTTTATTCTCTGTGTTGCGTTTTGAGAGCGTCATCCACGAGTTCGACCCTTACTTCAACTATAGAACCACCAGATACCTCACTGAGGAAGGGTTCTATAACTTCCACAACTGGTTTGACGACAGAGCATGGTATCCGCTGGGACGAATCATTGGTGGTAAGTTTAAAATTATTTATTTATAAAGAGAATATGTCAAATACTAATTAAAATATTATAACAAACAATCTGCCTGTCTAACTGTGATCCCGTTAGATGAAAATGAAATATTAAATGTTTTTGATGACTGAAACATTGCTACATTAATAAAACTGCAAAGGGAAGGCAAAGGAGCTGGCGAAAGATGAGACTGGGGCTGATGCTGTTGTGTCATTGCTATAGAAATTAAAAGAGAAATAGATTGTTACTATATATTAACACTAGTTGCTGCCAGCAGTTTCGCCCACATGGATGTTAGAAATTATCCCAAGGAACATACTACCGGGTTAATCCAGGCCATAGCCTACCTCTGTGCATGCAAAACTACCACTCATCCAGATCCGTTCAGCCATTTGAGCGTGAATAACAAACAAACACACACACTCTCAAATGAGGCCATCTGAGGGACAGAAGCATTAACATTGCACGACACTGTACGCTCCCAGATGGCAATACAACTATTGTGTCTTGTGTCCTTCAAGTGATTGAAATGCATGTGGACTGGGTGCTAGAATAGTGGAGTTGGTAGCATGCTGGCTATCACTATAGCCTGCACTCTAACAATGATTGTACTATGTTTAAAATAAATTACATGCCAAGCACATTTTACTGCAGGGCGAAGGTCTCCCTTCCTTTTTCCACTCATCTCCATCAATTTTTTTTTTTTTTAGATGAGTTTTGTTACCGATTTTTGTTTGATAGTTGACTATCAAAAACAAACATGCTCTGGCATGATGACGCTGTCACACACACCACAATCACTCAGGGCTATTATAGTCTGAAAGGGTTACCGCTACCCCAGAACATAAAGGGACATGGATGAGTTTTAGTCAGTAAGAGACCCAGAGCGGGGTCATTTGATGATTTCTCAAACTCAATAAAAAAAAAGCACAATCCCACTTATAGGAACTGTTATTGGCTTCTCAAATGTACTCAATCCTCAATCTTTATTTGCATTCCACAATATGTACTTAGGTGGTAAGGGACTGTTTACTATAATTAACCGTGTGATACAACTCTTCCTTCATTTAGAGACGCTTTTATTATTGTTCTGTCCAGGTACCATCTACCCTGGTTTGATGGTGACATCGGCCACCCTGTACAATGTGATGCAGTTCCTGAACATTACCATAGACATCAGGAATGTGTGCGTCTTCCTTGCTCCATTCTTCTCTTCACTCACCACTATTGTCACTTATCTGCTGACTAAGGAATTGAAGGTCAGTTGACATAACAGAAGAATTTTTGTATGTTTATTTTTAATACCTTAGTAATAATGGAGAGGCAATAAATTATTATTGTCTTGATGGCTACAGTTCACTTTTGGTGTCTTTGAAGAAAAATAAAAAGCGGCATTTAATACCTGATGGTGTTTCTTAAGGTGAATGCACCAGGGTAGCCCAAGAAATTAAAATTTTCTTACATCTTTTATAGTGATTATAGTTCCGTCAATATATACTTGTTAAGGACGCATATCATATTTTGATCAATATACATCCTGACACTGATAGTCTGCAAATGACAAAAAACGTAATTTAATTATACATCTTATAAATATGCATGAATAAATCTTAAATCTATTCAAATAAAATCACTTGAGAATGGGCGCGAACAGCTCGTATACAATAAAATAAATTCAAAATTATGTCTATCCCCTACTCTGCCATGAACTAAGCTGTGTGTTTTCTGTTCTATCTCACAGTGCCTTGCACACACATACGTGCTCAATACATTTTGATACATTCTAAGCCAGTGCCTTCAACCCAAATATGTACAGAGGCCAGCACATCAAGTTAGGGGGCGTCCATAAATTACGTGAGATATTTTAAGGGGGGAGGGGGTCGAGTCAAATCTCATCTAATCTTACGTTGGAGAGAGGGGGGGTCTCGGCAAATATCACGCAATTTTTTTTCTTATTGTAACAAAAAAAAAATACTATTTTGGTCCATTTAATCCAGATAGTACATGCTTAAGATTTTATCTTAAGCGTAAACATAATACGATTAAGATCATTCACAATTTTTTTTTTTCTTTTTACAATAACAATCCAACGCCTTTACGTAAGAAACCCACATTTTGAAAAATGAGATGAGAGATGAGATTGGGGACGGGGGAGGGGGTTGAATAAAATCTCACGACATCTCACCAGGGGGGGAGGGAGGGACAGAAAATTAAAAAAAACACCTCACGTATTTTGCCCCCTTACCACAATCTGTCAAATTTCTTTGATAGTATTTCAACTTTATTACAAAGACATAAGGTTCATTTTTAAATGTGAAACTTTGACAATTAGGGATAGCTTGATGTGCTGGCGTCTGTACGAATTGCGATGTGTGGACAATAAACATTGCCCATACATCGCAATGGGTGTTGAAGGCACTGAGCTTCAAATAGCACCTAACAAAAAATAGTCTCAGTGTATGTGTTAGTTAACCGAATTCTAACAGGAAAATACATACGGAAATATTAAACCCTATAATGAACTCCTTTATCTTACACAGGACGAAGGCGCAGGTCTCGTCGCGGCGGCCATGATAGCTATAGTGCCGGGCTATATCAGCCGGTCAGTCGCCGGCAGCTACGACAATGAAGGCATCGCCATCTTCTGCATGCTGCTCACTTATTACTTCTGGATAAAGGCGGTTAATACTGGCACCATCCTGTGGGCCACTATGACTGCGCTTGCTTATTTCTACATGGTAAGTGTTTTTTTCTTTTTGGACTTTTCAACTTTGTCTTTCGCACTTGTGATGTTTTAGTGGCAGATATCCATCAGAATAATAATAGTATCCTTGGACATTTCACACAACGCCATATAGTCCCAAGCTAGGCAACCTTATGCATGTGTTATGGTAACAAGATGACTGATAAACTACTTATGTACATTTTTTTTGTAAATACAGACATATAGATAGAAAAAACACCCAGACCCGGAACAAACAAAATAGAAATGTTAACCTGTCTTATCCAAAATTCATATTTACCTGCATTCAGACGACACGGTTGGCGCAGTGGTTGAGCGATTGACTGCTGCGCACTATGTCGCGGGTTCGATTCCCGCACGGAACAAATATTTGTACGACCTGCAAGTATTTGTTACGAGTCTGGGTGTTTTTCTATCTATAATATGTATGTATTTCAAAAAAAAAATGTATATAAGTAGTTTATCAGCCATCTCGTTACCATAACACAAGCATTAGGTTGCTTAGCTTGGGACTATATGGCGTTGTGTGAAATGTCCAAGAATATTATTATTATTATATTATTCAATTTGTGCTTCATGTCCCATTTGGAGCAGTGGTGGCCCCTGGGCAACGGCCACGACTTACGAGCTGTCGGTCGTGGGCTCGAACCCATATGGGCGATCTTACTTGGTGCAAATAATTTCATCAGCACTGCTCTTAAAACAGTGAAGGAAAACATAGTGATTTTTTTAAAACATGTGGCATAATAACAACATTCACTGGGAATTAACCTTTCGTTTGACGTAATTACAGACACAATTAAAAAGCCATTGTGTCTTGCGTAGATCTGCGTTCCAACAGTCAATGGGTTAAAGCCCACTCCTCTCGACGAGAGGCCTGTGTAGGAACATAATAGGCTGATTATGTCAAAGTCAACTAATTTATTTCAAATAGGAACAAGTAAGGCACTTTTGTACAACGACCATACAACCCATAGACGCCTAATAACAGGCGACCGTTGTCTGTCAACACATCAGACTTATAGATCTGATATAGGTCAACACTCAATCATTTCGATTCAGTTTCGACCACTTCTGTGAGCCGTAAACACTTCCGCGTAAGTCCATAAAAATTGGTGAAAATAAATGATTATAATGGCCCCTTGCGCAATACGTTGGTGTGGTTACAAAAGCCAAACTTCTAGTTTCCAGAAAGATGGCAAAACATTTCATCGGTAAGTAAATAGTTACATAATCTTAATTAGAATTATTTTCTGATATTATTTATCGGAGTTCATCTTATACTGGTCATAGTTGTAGGTGAAAAAAGGTGCAACGACTCTCGTTGATGTCTTTTATGTTTGCGTCCCTTTCTTCTGAATGTAATTTTTTAGCTATCTCTTTTCTTCTATTTTTTGGTAAACATAACTAGTGATACACCAAATCCTATGACACAAATTATCGATATCGTAAAAACTTATACCTACTATTTATACGAAATTTGATGATCTTTTGAATCATTACAATAGAGACATTAAATTAATTGTGAAACGATAATTGATTTTAGGTACCCACACACACACAAAAAATAAATGGATTATTGCAACCAAACGGGAGAACTGAAAAGTCAAGTCTTACAAAGTCTGCTCAGCACAAACACAGTGTTCGGAGGATTTATACAAAGTTCGAAAATGATTAGTATAATGGTCAAAGTTAAATCATTTATTCTAATAGGCACTTTTGAACGTCAAAATGTACAAAAAAATTGATTTGATTCTAGTCGCCCCTTCCAAAAGGTAGTTTCGTATGGAGAAGAATGGGCAAGAAACTCCACGTTACTCTTTTAAAACGTAATGTTGTTTTTAAATAAATACGAAATTTGGTTATTTTGTTTTAATTTTTTACATTTCATGTTATCATTAAGTACATGTTAAAATAATATTAAGAAATAGGAAGGTAAAAAACCAATTAAATAAAAGTATTAAAGGTAAGGTACTTATACAAAAATATCGATACCTTTGTGTTTTATTTAAACCGGTCCCATCTCTAGTGAGGCGTAATGACCTTGGTAGGGCCAATCAGAACGCAGTACCCCGCTTCCTTATACCTCAGCTAGTTGACAGAATTGTTTTGGTGCGTTAAATCAAGCATTAGGCGTCTATGGGCTGTATGGTCGTTGCTTTTGTACGTCAAAATGAACAAGAAATAGAATTGATTCTAGTCGCCCCTTCCAAAAGGTAGTTTCGTGTGGAGAAGAATGGGCAAGAAACTCCATCGTTACTCTTTTAAAATGTTTTGTATACATGAATTGTAACATTATATGTGAAGTCGATGCATCCAGAATAAAAACACTACACCACAAAGGGTGGAAAGAAAAACACATATAGCAATATATGCTGTACATCATGTCCCACTAAGAATGATATACTTGCCAATGAAGTAACTGCAAGATAAACTTTGATTAGTAACAACATTAAATACGTTAAGATAAGATTCCATTCAGATCGTGTAGTGTAACAAATCTGTTTGTATACTAAACAAAATTATAGATTAAGTCTTGATTAGCTTTATCCATTATTATTGTTTGATAAGTACTGATTGGCTTTGGCTGTATGCTTACATCATAAAGATTTCTAAGTTATAATCGGAAATCTTATAAGTCAATCACAGAATATATAGATGACAGTTTCACACCAATTGGTTTAAATTGAACATTTTGGTTTTTGCTCTGTCGTACACATTTGTTATTGTACTCTTCTGTGGGAGAGAAGCTTTCTTCATCAAATTAGGGCTACCAAGAGCCCGGACATGTCCCGGTTTTTGGTACCTCGTTCAGACTTATCAAATACTAGCTTCCGCCCGCGGCTTCGCCCGCATAATATGTCGACAAATTATACATATAAACCTTCCTCTTCAATCACTCTATCTATTAAAAAAAACCGCATCAAAATCCATTGCGTAGTTTTAAAGATTTAAGCATACATAGGGATATAGGGACAGAGAAAGCCACTTTGTTTTATACTATGTTGTGATAGTCACTTTTTTTTAAATAAAATTAGTTAAGTTAGTAAAAAAGTATAATAACACCGAGATGAGTACTATCGACACGAAAAGCTAAAATAATAAAGTGAGGTAGCATTTATTAACTTACAAGAAATTCAGTTTGACGACACGGTTGGCGCAGTGGTTGAGCGATTGACTGCTGCGCACTATGTCGCGGGTTCGATTCCCGCACGGTACAAATATTTGTACGACCTGCAAGTATTTGTTACGAGTCTGGGTGTTTTTCTATCTATAATATGTATGTATTTACAAAAAAAATGTATATAAGTAGTATATCAGCCATCTCGTTACCATAACACAAGCATTAGGTTGCTTAGCTTGGGACGAAATGGCGCTGTGTGAAATGTCCAAGGATATTATTATTATATTATATTATTATTAGTTAATGCCGTTTTATTAACCCGTACACTGCTATGAACACAGCTGCGTGTTTTTTATTCTATCTCACAGTGCCCCACACATACGTGCTCAATACATTTTGATCTATCCTAAGCCAGTGCCTTCAACACAAATATTATGTTTTTATTGTCCATACAATGCACTCAGTAGGGATTTTGGCGACACGTATGCGTGTTGGCACTGAGCTTAGAATGGCACCTGACAAAAAAAAGTAGCGGTGTTTGCAATCATTAAAAATAATATGCTTCAAATTCTAGACTAAATTGATCATTCTTCCACAGGTGTCATCTTGGGGTGGCTACGTGTTCCTAATCAACCTCATCCCCCTCCACGTGCTGGCCCTCATGCTGCTGGGTCGCTTCTCGGCGCGCGTGTACGTGGCGTATAGCACCCTGTACTGCGTCGGCACAATATTGTCGATGCAGATCTCCTTCGTGGGCTTCCAGCCGGTGCAGAGCTCTGAACATATGCTGGTGAGTGTATATAAATTTTACTGGTTATTGATTTTACTGGCATGCCAGAAGTTCTGTGAAAGAGATTCATGAAAGTATTGCTAATTTTATTTTATTTTTTGTGTTTTATTGAATTTTATATATTTTCTTTTCTATTATACTAGGCCTTTAATTTATTATTGTAACTGGTTAACCGTCTTAATTAAAATTAAATAAATAAATAAATTAAAACAACAGTTAGAAACTCCACCGTTACTCTTTGTTCTCTACGCAAAACAGCCATCATTGTTGAGGCAAATGCTGCGAGGATGCGTAGCGGCGAATATGCGTAAAACTAACCAATAACAACTCTACCCCATACACTGCCATGAACACAGCTGTGTGTTTTCTGTTCTATCTCTCAGTGTGTCACACACATACGTGCTCAATACATTTTGATCCAGTGCTCCTTAGCTCAGTTCAACAACACAAATATGTGTTAATCGTCCATACATTGCAATGCATGTTGAAGGCACTCAGTAAGGATTTTACCGACACGTATGCGTGTTGAAGGCTGAGCTTAGAATAGCACCTGACAAAATACAGTGGCAGTGAATGCGCTAGCTTAGCTCTTAGCTATGAAGATGAAGTGCTCCTATTGGTGGAGTTTTTCCTCGCACTCCGCCTAGATAACGCCCACGTCTTTTTTTTTTTTTAGGCTGGGAAATCATCCAATGACTGCTCCCGCTCTGGGTGGAGCGGAAGGGAGTGTCAGACTCTTACTGACTAAAACCCATCCATGTTCCTTCCGTAGCCCTTTATGTTCCGGGGTAGCGGTAACCCTTTCGGACAATCCCGCTTACCCGGACAATCCCGCTTACCACCGCCCACGTCTGTGGGATACTTTAAACAGAGCCACAGCGCGAATTGTGTAATGTTAAATGATGCAGGCAGACAAAACTGGACAAGTGGCCTTCGTTACCAATTATGCGCCCGCATTGTGTCGTACCAAATCGATCAATATTAGAGTGCTATATCAACAAACCAGCTGCGACTGTAAAGAGTTCTAGGTCTACACAGTTTTTGAAAAACTTAACCTTCTAGCTTTATCCATAACGAAGTTATAGGGGGGTCGAAAATATCTTTCAGAAAATTGCTTCGAGAAAAACATGCTAGAGATAGCCCACGATAGTATGGCGCGCCCCTTCATATTACTGGTTCAATGTTTGTAGTCACATCCTTACGAAAAAGTTTGTATATATTCGTCTCCAGTAGCAGGCCGGCAGCAACATGCCTTGTGAGTAGTGGTGAGTCTTGGTGTTGGTGGCGCTTCGTAATTACTTTCACAATTACTTTCAATCGTTTTGAATTTTGGAGGGGCGTATCGTAGTTTATCTCTACATGTCTTTTCATATGGATAATTAAACACCGATTTTATAAATAAAACTTTTTTCTTCCACAGGCGTTAGGAGTGTTCGGTCTCTGCCAGCTGTATGCCTTCACTCAATACCTACGGGAGCACCTATCCCCAACCAACTTTGAGCTGCTTTTCAAAGCTCTTCTCACTACACTGCTAGCTACGTTGGGAACTGCCTTAGTAGCCCTTACGCTTACTGGTAAGAAATGACTAGAATATTAACTGTTTTTTTTTTCAGTCTTTAACATGGCGAAATGTGGTCGCAAGCACAGCTCCTATTGTTTTAATTATTAAATGTTTTTATAAAATGTTTACTTTCCTCGAACCTAAAAAGGATTTATGAAGATATTTTCATACCTAGCTTGAACTATGGTGCCAATGCCAGACTGCTATCTACAACATTTGTTTTAGTATATGCGAAACCCGAAACACGTACGTGTCTAGTATTTTTATGTAAAAAATCTATGTACAAAATTTCAAAACTGTATAATGAAAAACCACAAAGTTATAAGCTTGATAAGTTACCTGGTTGTCCGTACAAAAACATGTAACCACGCGAGCGGCGCCTCCAGAATCGTCTTCTTTGAACAAACTTCGCTTATACTAATTAATAATGTTGAATTTGTGTACTACTAATATGTACATATTTATTTATTTAGTACTTTATACATAAATGTACAGAGGCGGACTAACACGAAACAGAATATCACTTTAATAATTCTTAAAATTTCTAAAAAATTAAATTTTTCATGCAGGTAAAATCTCACCATGGACCGGACGTTTCTACTCTCTACTGGACCCCTCCTACGCCAAGAACCACATTCCTATCATTGGTAAGTGTCTTATAAACAAAACTAAATTCCGGCGGAAGAGAGAATGCGTTCTTGACAACTGTCAGTTAAGTACAAAAGAAAACGTGTTTTACGAAATTAAACCTTATTAGTTCCTAATCGTGAGGAGCTCGTGGCTACGTACTAACAGCCGCACAGGTCGATCAATCAGGTTAAGCTACACTTTCCGGGGTTGGCCGTGGATGGGTGACCATCTTTACATGCCGAGACTCCTCCGTGCCTCGGAGAGCACGTTAAGCCGTTGGTCCCGGCTGTCATTTGTGCATCTTTGACACTCGATACGGGTCGTCAGAAGCCCAAAAATCTGACAGTCAGTCATACCAAGGGGTATCGTATTGTCCAGTTACTGGGTTGTGGAGGTCAGATAGGTACTAGTACTGTATTCAGCTGCATCCGGTTAGACTAGAAGCCGACCCCAACATAGTTGGGAAAAGGCTAGGCAAATGATGAGTTCCTATTATTGTATCCAACTAACAAGTGTCAGGAATGCATTCTCATCTGTTGACGAAATATGTTTACCCTATAAAGTTACAGCAATATCTTAATTTACAAAAAAAAAGTATTAATCAAAACTACGCCACTACTTTATCACTACTAAATAAATTACATTTCCCCACAGCATCCGTCTCTGAGCATCAGCCGACATCCTGGTCGTCGTTCTACTTCGACCTTCAAATCCTGGTGTTCCTGTTCCCGGCGGGATTGTACTTCTGCTTTAGCAAGTTGACCGATGCCAACATCTTCATCATCTTGTATGGAGTACTCAGCATTTACTTTGCAGTAAGTTTAAACATAATAAATATTTTCCTAAAAAAGATGAATGATACAAGGTCGCCCGTGAAATTCAAATGTGGAGGTCAAGTCTTACTTAGTGTAAGCGGGATTGTCCGAAAGGGTTACCGCTACCCCGGAACATAAAGGGCTAAGGAAGGAACATGGATGAGTTTTAGCCAGTAAGAGTCTGACACTCCCTTCCGCTCCACCCAGAGCGGGAGGAATCATTTGATGATTTCCCAAACTAAAAAAAAAAAAGTCTTACTTAGAGAGTTGTATGGATGAGTAAAATGGTTTTAATTATATGAATATACGTTTCTAACGTACTTGAATCGTATTTCAATCAACATACAACCTGACACAGACCTCCGAATTGTAAAAAACATAAGAAAGTTTGAATTTCGCGCACTACCTCATCTCCGTAAAGACACTAACCAACACATATGATGACAACAAAAAGCTTGAGCGCGTCGAGTCAACGTTTGAGCAAACGCTCCGTTGACTTCGCCCATGATCCATACACTTTGATCGCTGACATACCACCCTCCCATCACCAATCCCCAACATCACCATAACATCTTCACCACCTGTCTCATTTCCAGGGCGTGATGGTCCGTCTCATGCTGGTGCTGGCTCCAGTCATGTGCATCGTGTCAGGAGTAGCAGCCTCCAGTCTGCTCAGTCTACATGTGAAGGATATTGAGCCGAAAGTCGAGAAACATGAGAAGAAGAAGAAGCATGAAAATAATTTGGTGTTCAGGTCTGAGGTATGTAAAACAATTGATGTACACATCATAAGAAGTTAAAAGGTTTACTGCAACAGAACAGCTGCTTGAGGTGTCACCTTTCGAACGCCAGAGCAGAAACGCCCGCACGTGCTCTCCATGTCAAGCCACTTGTTACCGCTACCCCGGAACATAAAGGGCTAAGGAAGGAACATGGATGGGTTTTAATCAGTAAGAGTCTGACACTCCCATGAGGGGGGGGGGGTCATTTGATGATTTCCCACCCTCAAAATAAATGCCACTATTTCTTTGTTATCATAAATTTCTCAATATTCGTGGTTTGTTTTAATATATTTCATACAATGAAATACACTCAAAAGTGCCTTAAATGTATTTTTTTCCTGTGTTCAGTGCACCTAATTTTTTTAAACATATGTATTTGTGTCCTTGGCGTACAGGGCATGCGCTTACTTATCACGTATATGTGACAATAGCATAAAACACTTTAAAAGATGTTTCGCTATAAATCGATTTATAGTTTCTAAGCATATTACAATTTCTTTCTATGCCGTTTGACGACTCCGCTTTTTAGTAAACCCAATTACTAAAAAGCGGAGTCGTCAAACGGCCGCAAAATAAAGGCTTTTAGAGAAAATCCGTCATCTCCCCAGTGTTTAGAGGCACCGGTTTCTAACAAATTAATGGTCTATTAGTGACATCATTGATCGCAAATTTTTTGTCTTACTCTTATTTCTTCTTTTCTACAACCTTTTAAGTTCTTGTTCTCTGTACCCAGGTGGGAGCCCTATTCGTATGTGTCCTCGGCTGCCTACTGATCTCGTACGTGTTCCACTGCACGTGGGTGACGTCGGAGGCCTACTCGTCCCCGTCCATCGTGCTGTCTGCGCGCGCGCACGACGGAGCGCGCATCATCTTCGACGACTTCCGCGAGGCTTACACATGGCTTAAGATGAATACTCCTGAAGTAAGAAGTTTAAACTATATCCTAGCATGTGACTGTGTATTTGTTGCGTAGACTTTAATTGAGAATTGATTATTGAGTATACCTTTTTGTGGAACGACTTCAAAAACAAGAAGCCAGCTAAGAGTGGAATCTTCGAGATTTAAATTCTACTAGTTCATTCAGAAGAACACACAATATGCAGGTGTATCCAGAAGGGTTATCCAGGCAGAGATGCGACAACTCATAGACGTCGGAATACTAATAAGTGATGCGTCGACATGCCGCCTGATTTAGAAGTTTACATTTATTTCGACTTTGTATTTTCTCAAGAAGATAATATAAATTAAGTTAAAAATCGTAATGTAATTAAGTTACTGTAAAATTAAAAATATATACAGTGGTTACACTTTCAGCGGGTGCTATACTCGTGAAATTGAACAACTTTGACTATGGAACTATAAACAAAATCACGAAAAAAAATCAGCTGTTCAGTACATTTATGTTCGCATAATTCGTCTAAATGTATGGAGCAGCTGTTTTTTTTCACATTTCAGAGTTGGTCCCATGGACAAAGTGGTTAATTTTCATGAGTACTATACAACCTGAAAGTATATCCCTCGTTTAACCTAACACACTATATATAGCCGTCCTTGTAACACAGTCGGGTAAAAATAAACCTTCAAATGAATTTTCCTTACATTCTTATCTATACTAATATTGTAAAGCTGAAGATTTTGTTTGTTTGAATGCGCTAATCTCTGGAACTACTGGTCCGAATTGAAAAATTCTTTTTGTGTTGGATAGTCCATTTATCGAGGAAGGCTATAGGCTATGTAACATCACGCTACAACCAATAGGAGCCGAGCAGCGGGTGCAACCGCGCGAGAGTAGCTAGTCAATAATAAACTTAATTGTAATATATCTGTTTTAGGACTCAAAAGTAATGTCATGGTGGGACTACGGCTATCAGATAACAGCGATGGCGAATCGAACGGTGATAGTGGACAATAATACTTGGAACAACACGCATATATCTCGCGTCGGACAGGCCATGGCGTCCACTGAGGACAAGGCGTACGAGATCATGAGGGAGCTCGACGTGGACTACGTGCTTGTTATATTTGGAGGACTCGTCGGGTACTCTTCTGATGGTAAGATGCAGTGAAGCTGTACTATCTATGTTATGAAGAAGTAACATTTATGTTTTGTAAGTTTGTATGTAGGGCAGCCCTTCTCAAAGTGGGCGATAACGCCCCTTTGTGGGCGCTGCAGGCCTAAAGGAGCGCAGTAAGAGATCCAGAAAAAAAAATGGCGGCGTTATGTAGAGGCTTAGGGGGCGATCTGTAATTTCATCTAGATGGTAAAAAGGATGGTAAAGAGGTAAAAGTTCCTTCACTAATGGCTTCCCATTATCCCTCAGTACATAAAAAAACGGTGGAAGTCGCGGACGTATAATACATAATTATTTAAAAAAGTTTTAGTCCCACAGAACCACGTGTTTATAAAAAAGATTTATGCATTAAAGATGGCTCATTCGCTACGGTACACGAACAACGGCGTATTTCTTAATATTCATCTCACCCTAACGAGACTCGACATGTAAATAAAAATTCCTCATGATCATAAACACGAATGTTATAAAGTGACCTCTTTCCAGACATAAACAAGTTCCTGTGGATGGTCCGTATCGGCGGCAGCACGGACCGCGGCGCGCACATCCGCGAGGCGGACTACTACACGCCGTCCGGGGAGTTCCGGGTCGACGCCGACGGCTCGCAGACACTGCTCAACTGTCTCATGTACAAGATGAGCTACTACAAGTTCGGCCTGGTTTACACCGAGGGTGGTAAGTGCTGATCTATTGAGCTATTTGATTGTTTTTTTGGTTGGATCAATTCATGATGTAAAACAGCAGTGATAGCCTAGTGGTATGACCGTCGGACTGCCAAGTCCAGGTCTCGAGTTCGAACCCAAGGCACGCACCTCTGAATTTTCAGATTCATGTGCGTATTGTATAATTATTATCACTTGCTTAAAATTCGGTGAAGAAAAGCATCGTGAAGAAACCGGCATGCCTGCGAGATATTTCTCAACAGTATGTGATGCTAAGTCAGAGGTCCATGGGCAGCATTATAACTCTGACACCAGGTTAGTCACTAACCACACGAAAAGAAGAAGAGTTCATGATGGGCGGGACGTGTGACCAGTGTAATGAAAAGTTACGTGGCAGCTTTAACCCATACACTGTCAAGGACACGTATGTGTGTTGAAGGCACTGAGCTTATAGTACAAAAATAGTGGCAGTGTTTCAATTCAATTCAATTTATTTATTTGTGAACATAGGTATATAATAGATGTTACAGTCAGTATCGATGATCACTATGCCTACCATTTAATGGTGTACAAATATTAATGCAAATAACAAAGAATAATCATAGGAATCGAATAAAGAATCAGTAAGAATGTCAAGAGATACAAATAAACTTCCATGGATATGTCAATTATAAAACTTGAAAACACATTAACATTCATAATTATAGTCTTCTTACAAGTTACTATGTCATACAATAAAAAGAATGAAAAAACTTTGTGGCAATGTCAGTTAATTATAAAATTCGTCAACGTGTGTGAACGTCGTGTTTGTGTTGAAGTCGCACCAGTCCCTGATGAAAAAATCGTCTAAGACAGTATGGATACATTAAAAGATGCAATAAAGCTCATGTGGTATTAATTGCTCTATATCTGCCGGAACAAAAGAGAGGCACGTGGTGGTCAAATATAACAACCTAAGACAGAATAACTTGGCGCTGAAAAATGAGGAGGCCCGACCCCAAATCACGGTACCAGAGACGGAAGAAGAAAGTTCCTGATGGTTAGTGGAAACCGCTGCCCATGGTGTCAAATCCGTAGGCATCGTCGGTTGCAATACAAGACAGACACAGATCGTGCTAATAATGAATAGTAATTTGTTTTTGGTAATTGGGTAATTTCTGCTATCAATATCAAATATTTGAGTGATCAAATATTCGAAATTATTGAGAGGAAGTAAAGACAGCCCCCCGAATTACAGTAATTCGATTTGGGACATAAATGTGTATTTTAGTAGTGAAAGCTTTCGTTTTATGCGTTACACCTACCCCATACACTGCCATGAACACAGCTGTGTGTTTTCTGTTCCATCTCTTAGTGCCACGCGCATACGTGCTCAATACATTTTGATTCATTCTAAGCTCAGTGTCTTCAACACAAGTATGTGTTTATTATCCATACATTGCAATGCGTGTTGAAGGCACTCAGTAGGGTATTTGGCGACACGTATGCGTGTTGAAGCTTAAAATATCACCAGACAAAATATAGTGGCAGTGTTTGCGCTACACGATATTTACTGGTGTGCCGTTGTGTTATTTGTTACTTCTAATGTATTTTTGCCGCTGACGTCTCCCATATGCCTGCCAACAATTGTATAACAACTCCCGTCTTCCCAGGTCGCCCGCCAGGCTTCGACCGCGTCCGCGGCGCCGAGATCGGCAACAAAGACTTCAACCTGGACGTGCTAGAGGAAGCCTACACCACCGAACATTGGCTGGTGCGCATCTACAAAGTGAAGCCGCTGCCCAACCGGGGCGTCTGAAGTCCGGACGCCGCCGGCCTAGCCGGTAAATATCCCTCAAGTTTATATTGGTATTACAAGAAGTTGAATAACAAGAAGATCGTGATCCGTGTGATAGGCAATAAGTTTATGGACACTGAATGAAAAAGGCTAGGCCATTTTTGATTAGTCTGTGTAAAACCAACTATTTATCGTATGGAAAGTCTTGCAATTAGTGGTCAACAATTTCGTTTCGCTAATGCACAGTTGTGAACGAAATGACAGCGAGATATTACTACAACAGGGATACTCAACAAAGCTTAGAATTAATTTATTAAAGGCTTATAATTTATAAAGACCGCTTAGCGGCAACCAACATGTAGTATGTTGTAGCAAGCACGATATTTGAGTAATGTCGAAGTAAAACATTGCACAAAAAAACTTAGTTAATTTGAATATCTTATTTCTGGCTGCGAAATCCATAAATACGTTTTTGTTGAATTCACAATATAAACTTTTGTAATATTTACTGGACCTCAAAAACTAATGTAAAATAAGAAAAGTGATAATTATTGGAAATATTTATGCTATACTATGACCGATACCGTTGTACCGCGGCTTAGGTATGAGCGCGGCTCACGGCAGTCAGGCCAGCCCCGCCCCCTCCCCCTCGCCGTGCATACCTTTTTTTTTTGAGGGTGTGCAATAATCCAATGACAGAAGTCACCCGAAGAGAACCCGCTGTGGGTGGAGCGGAAGGGAGTGTCAGACTCTTACTGACTAAAACCCATCCATGTTCCTTCCTTACCCCTTTATGTTCCGGGGTAGCGGTAACCCTTTCGGACAATCCCGCTTACCCGGCAGGCTCGGCCCTAACGGCCCCTTCATATGCTGACATCTGGCGCGGGCCGCGCATATCTAAGGAGCGGTACAGCGGTATCGGTCAAACTAAAGACATAAGGTTCTTTTTACATTGACTATCTAAGAGCGCGTCATACGTAGGAAATACAATTGTTGCAGAACATACATGTTGAACCACCTAAACTAATAATAAAAAATTATAAACGACCCGCCCGAACCTCGCACAAGTGAATTCTATTGATTTGGCTACATGTTGTTAAACATCAACAACGAGAACATAATTATTCTGCATACAATTGTGTCTTCAGCATATCTTCATTAGATTTAACAACGTTTTTATATTTTATACTAAGCTTGAGGGGAATGCAAGTGAAAGATGAATGTTGAGTGACTAGCCAGCTGGCCACACTGTCTACCTGCCAGAGTGCAATCGTGAATGGATGTTATGTCTAACTAATAAGTTTCTATGGAATAGGGCTAATGAACGTAAACAACATAATTATACAAACCCCTTATTCATTAAAAAAAAAAACGAAACGTCATCTTGTTTTCATGAAGAAAGAATTTTAAACTGTGTGTTAGGTTAAACGAGGGACATACTTTCAGGGGTAACTATACTCATAAAATTGAACAACTTTGACTATGGAACTATACCTGAAATCACGAAAACAAAATCAGCTGTTCAGTACATTTATATTGGTCAAAATGTATAGAACAGCTGATTTTTTTTTTTCATATTTCAGAGTTGGTTCCATGGACAAAAGTTGTTGATTTCCATGAGTACTATACAACCTGAAAATTTGTCCATCGTTTAACCTAGCACACTGTATACATATAAATATGTAAAAGGGGGAAACCACAACATGCTGGATTTGAACCATCGATCGATTCTATTACGAATTAAAACTGATGATTTTTTTTATTTCCATTATCATTATAGCAGCGCTAAAAAAACGCTGACAAACCTACCTTAAATTTAGTTTGAATTTTAACAATATTTCATTAGTTTTAAATTGTAATAACGTGAATTACTGCATTTAAGGTAGATGCGGTAAGGTAGCCCGCGAAATTCAAATTGTCTTGCGTTTTTTTGCAATTTGCAGCGCAGTGTCAGGTTGTACATATTTTGATCAAAATATGATTCACGACCATAATAAATATGTATTTACATAATTATATCCCTTAGAATTATCAATACATGCCTATAAGGTAGAATTCAAATGTCAAGATTTCATGGAATTATTAAATTTCGCGGGCTACCTTTGCGCATCCACTTTTATGCTAAAAATGTATTGTATATAGCAAAATAATGTCATGTATTTTAAATGTCTTTGTCAAATACTACCATTTAAAACTGTAAGAAAGCATTAGAACTTTTTAACAATAACATTTTTACCATCGGGAAACGTGTTTCGAAAATAATGAAACGTTCTTATCTTAGATAGAATTTTTCAGGAACCATAATATATAAGTTTCACTTTCGCAATAGTTATCCCAGATCCCTAGTTAGTAAAACTACGATAATTATAAACTTTTGTCTCTAAGACTTGAGGTCTGTTTACATTTTGATTAGAGCAATTAATAGGACATGCACATGCTTCATTTTTATAATATGCAACACACTTTCATATAATTAAAATGTAAACAGACTTATTCAGACTGAATTCTGTTTATTGCGTAGTTTCTTAATATGTGTGTCACAGTTACAGACGTAGATGTATGTTAATTAGTGGTTAATTCACTTTATATGTCTACCTCTATCTTATAATACCTAGAATACGAAGATACGCACAAATAGTCAGTCGTCGCAATATTTGTAGAGACAACTGTCAACACTTGCCTGATCTAGACTTGATTCAGTTAATAAATGAAATGATGTAATGAAAATGTTGTATAAATTCATTTTATTTTTTTATTTTCATTAAAGTTTATTGATAAAAATGTTTGTTTTTTTTTGTTAGTTGTTAGCTACCTCGCATACCCATGCTGATCAAACATTTTATTGATGTCGAAGTTGGGCCCTTGGGCTCCGTTGCAATCGAGCAAAAAGAGTAGTTCAAGTGGTTTCTTTCGTATATGTAGCCCAATAAAAAGAAAACATACGTTTTTTCTTTTGATTACTAAAGAAATCTAAAAAAGTTCAAAATATGCTTACTTTTCAAGCAGTCTGATGCAGTTGGCTGTTATTTTTAGTTCAATCTAATATTTGATGCCATCAACATGCGATGAAGGTGTCCGTTACCCTAGCAAAATCATGTCGAAAATTGCCATTTAAATCTTATAGATAATTAGTTGCCCCATTTCTGTAATTATTGCGCACATTTTTAAATATGTTGCACTTATAGTTTTTTAGTTATTTAACAAAAACATTTTCTGCTGGGGTAACATTACTAACGTTACCGCAGCCAGACCTTTTTCTTTTTAATGGGAATATTGAAATAAATATTAGCTATATAATTAGTTGTCTAGACGAGGTAAATGTTGCGCCTTATTTTGTATTTGTTCTTCCTTCGGCTGCGAAGTTATTCAAGATCCTGCTGGAGTAACGTTTCTGGTTTTGCTGGATCTCTGAAACGGGTAAGCGGATTCTTATCATCTTTTGTACATGACTTCTTAGGAATTAGTTCTAATTAGTTGTGTAATAATAAAACCAAAATAATGCACCGTTTAATAGTTATTTAATTAAATATAAAAACCCTTCAATAGGTCGTACCACTCTGAATAATAGCTCTACAGACTTACTTTAAGCGATATTCTGTAGCTTGTAACTGCCTTCAAATGTATGTGAAGTTTCATTAGTATACTATAAGTAATTAACAAATTATGATGATATTCAGTTCTCCACGTTCACGGTCACGATGCGCGCGGAGTTATTTGGCCACCGATAAGCCTGCATGTGGATATTTTAAACTGAATGTTATACCAATAATTAGTTGCTTACTTCAGTTTTATACCTGTAAAATTTCAGCATCGTACATACAATAATTAACGAGATAATAAAATAAAAGTCATTAGGATGTGTAACCCGACCAAGTTTAGTGGTTACAAAAAAGCGACCGCGTAGTACAATATGCTATCTTCTTAAATATGTAGGATAGTGTTACCAAGTTTAGTACTGATGTGTACACAAATGTTAAAAAAATACAGGTTTTTTAAATAATTTTTATTTACAGGTAAAATAATCATTGCAATTGAACTATAAAATATTAATTGAACTTAAAAATAATCACAGATAAAAATTACAAATAGCAATTTTGCTTTTATGGTATTTTCCATTATTTTCTCGTCTAGACAACTAATTATATAGCTAATATTTATTTCAATATTCCCATTAAAAAGAAAAAGGTCTGGCTGCGGTAACGTTAGTAATGTTACCCCAGCAGAAAATGTTTTTGTTAAATAACTAAAAAACTATAAGTGCAACAAATTTAAAAATGTGCGCAACAATTACAGAAATGGGGCAACTAATTATCTATAAGATTTAAATGGCAATTTTCGACATGATTTTGCTAGGGTAACGGACACGCGATGAAGGTGTGCTTGTTTTAAACTTCATAAATGTTGTCTTGTTTATTGGTTTTTTCAATTTTATTTTTTACTTTCAACTGCTCAATATATTATATTTTTGGAATCATCGCCTTTTTACTCCATGCTGCCATGGTACTCATTTTTTTTAACTCATTTATAAAGTCCGAATCCGTCATTTTGATGTTATAAAAACAAAATATATCGCGACCCAGACGCGGCGATAGACATTTGTGAGTTTTTAAATACGTCCAGACGTTAATTACGGATTCTACTATAGACTAGGTTGCTGCGAGGGTATAAAGAATCCTCCAAACAACGGTACGTACATAGCTACGAGTGAAAAACATAATACTGTCTTTTCTGTAGCGCAGTCGGGTACATGGAAATATTTACACACACACAATCACTGACTGTTCACAATACTGTTATCAACATTATATCATTCGACATCTGCGTCGCTGTGTTCGGAACAGTCTTCAGGTAAGAAAGTGTCGTCGTTGTTATAATCTGGTCTGGTCGGCCGGAACCGCCTGTTTCGACGGCGGGGAGGCTCTGCTGGACGGGTACCCACCTGGATGAATAAATAAATAATATTAGAGGTGACATAATTCGCCAAAATATTGAATTGATTACTTAATTTTTTTTGTTAGCCTGATCTGTGAAACCTTCTGGGCATAGCTAGCTCTCACCCTATTTCTGACATATCTGACCTTGTACTTCCTCCGGGCTATGCATTTCCCATATTACTTACTTCGCATTATAATTTATATTCCAAGGAAAGAAAAAAGTTTGTTCATAAAGCCAAGATAGCTAATCAAAAGTTAGCCTGTCAAGCATCGCTGATAATGACAGTCCAATGGATCACTACTGCTTGTGTCATGAGTCTACCACACGCACATGATTCACCGTGCAGTTGGTAAAATAACGCGCTAGAAGAATAGAAGCCTGTGGTGTGCCTGTGGTGAAGCTTGTGCGTGTGTTAATAAGATAAGGCTTTTCTATCTTGTTTAAAATGGTGATCAAGAAGAATTAGGTGTACAAAATAACTACCTGTTCGACAAGTTTGTATGGTCCAACGCCATCAATGAAAGTGTCTCTGAAGGCTTTGTGCAAGGGTTTCTTTTTAAACAACGCGCACTGTTCTCTAAGCACTTCTGCTGCGCCTTCGGGAAGATCTGGAAATACAGAATAAATTATCAGGCTGTAAGATTTTTACTGTATGAAATGAAATTATTTGGCTCGTTTTTTTTTTTTAAGGCTGGGAAATCATCCAATGACTGCTCCCGCTCTGGGTGGAGCGGAAGGGAGTATCAGACTCTTACTGACTAAAACCCATCCATGTTCCTTCCGTAGCCCTTTATGTTCCGGGGTAGCGGTAACCCGGTAGAGGTAAATTATTTGGCTACCTCTTTATTTATTATTTATTGCTTTACTAGTCAAAAGAGAAAGAAAGAAGAGTGATGATAGAACGTAGGACCACATTACTTGTTCTACTTTATAAGGTAAAGGGTAACACTAAGCCAACCCCTACAACATGTCTTGTGAAGTCTTTTTTAACTAGTCATAAATAGTGTGTTAGTTTAGTGATGGACATACTTTTAGGTACTACTGTACTATACTCATGAAAATGAACAAAAAGTTGTTCATGAAATCATGAAAACGAAGAATCTGAAATCACGAAAACAAAATCAGCTGTTGCATAAATATTGATGTACAGAAAACAGAAAATATACTGAACAGCAGATTTATTTTTTCGTGATTTCAGTGTTGGTAATCAAAGTTGTTCATTTTTATAGGTACTATACACCCTGAAAGTATGTCCGTCGTTTAACCTAATACACAGTAATATTCCATACACCACATAGATAAATTATATTACAATAATGTATATTTATTTTCTAATTTTTTTAATTACCTATTTCTTTAAAAGAAAACTGTTTGGGTCTAATATCATAGACCCGGTAGTCCAACATGATTACTATGTCAAATGGCTCTCCATCCTCGTCCCTATCGCTCTGAGCCACAAATGACACCTCCATATGAGAACCATCTAGAATCTTGAAAAGCTGAGCTTCTATGTTTAACATTTTCTGTGAATAGAAATGTCTTGTTAGCAGTATTTAGGCCTATGATTCTATTGCAGAGGCAAGCCTGTAGCTGATACTTAAGCAAGATATCACTGGTTAGCTTTGAGAGATAAAAATTATCTTACATATAAAATACTCGTGTCACAATGTTAGCAACCTACTGGGCGCATTCAATATAATAAAACAAAAAAATACCATCAACACCAAAAGAAGAAGAAGTTACTAAACTCCTTCGAAACGGCTTGACTGATTTTTATGAAATTTTATATGCACATTCAGTAGGTCTGAAAATCGGCTACTATCTAATTTTCATACCCGTAAGTGATTAGGTAGGAAGGAAGGGTAGATAGGTAGGTATCATAGTTAAGGCAGGACAATGTCTGTTGGGTCAGTTAGTAATATGTAGAATTTTTATTGCTGTGACTTGAAAACATTTCAATCCAAGTGGTGCTTGTCAACTACTATTAAACTTACTTTCAAAGCTTCAAATTGTTCTAGTCTATTGTAATATGCGACAAGAGCTTTCCGAATAGCTCCTAGACATTCTGGCAGCATGATGTTGTCAAAGTCCTCCATCACTGCATCCAGGTTAAATCCTAATGGGAGTGATGATTTGGACACTTCATTTACACCTGCAATGGTAATGAGAATGATGAGGGAAGTGCTAGAACTGCAATTCTAATTTGCAGGTCAGTGTCAGGTAATTCACAGCTTTAGCAGGTATGTATTTACAGAATTATCAATAAAATTATCAAGTTAAAATTGTCCTAAAATGTCATGAGTTCATTAAATAGTAATTCCATAAGGTGGGTGGGTAATAAACTCAGATTAATAGATAGAGACATACAACCTATTGATGTAGATCAAACAGCCATGAAGGATGACTTAAAGATCAAGAAATCTACAAACCTTTAAAATGAGTTCTCTACATACCATTTTTAAGCTCAATTCTGAGCCCATGTTTGACCTCCAGGTCTGTGGAATGCTGCATGTGGTAGACGATGCAACAGTGATCCTCCAACACATATGACTGCACCTCAATCCCTGACAACACTGACATCAGCTCTAGATCTTTCTTCAAACTGCCCACTGCATTTGTTAATATGATTTTCTGGAATTTGATATTGTTTATTTTGCCTATTAAAATTATTTGCAAGGCAATAGTGCCACGAAAGCCGTTTAAACAAATTCATTTCAAACATCTCCATTTCCATTAAAACTAGAATCAAAAGAAGAGAATATGAGTAAATATATAAATAAAGTTACCTCTGGTCGGACGAAAGATTCCGCCTTTTTCTTTAGTGGTGAAGTCTTGTGCCGATAACTGTTTCTTTGCAACTGAAACATCTGGACTTGCTTCTCTTTGAGCTGCAGCTCCAGCCGCTGTATCTCTTCTTGAAGCTCATCACAGTCTTCTGGTAGCTTTGTCGCTAGAATGCAAAATGTTTGTACTTTTGGCACACTGCAGGGTAACTTTTATAGTACTTACGTTCTATTTTATGGTATTTCTTTCTGGAGAGTTAATTAACAACTTATTGCAGGCACTCTTAGATACGGTTTTGATGCGTGCAAAAGTCTGATAAAATTTAGGTAACTTAATTTTAATGTTTGTTTTAAATGGACACTACACATTCTCATTCAATACATTTTAAATTATGAAAACAAGCAACAAAATTACCTCCCCTCCTAAACAGCTTCGTGATTTTTAACTGCTTGGTATTTGACATTATTTCATCAATGATATATTGAAATTATTGCGGATTTTTCTGATATTAAAACGACTTGAAAACAAACTAGACACCCCAGTATACTATAGTAGTCTTTGACTATAGTAGTCTTTGCTAGACACAAATCCACAACACAGTCAACACACAACGCCCGGTAGAAATTTCAAACTTTTTGACAGTTTGTTTTTTTAAGTTGGTAAAATTATTGAATGAATGAACTACAAAAACCATAAATATATAGATTTTAAGGGGACTTAGACGATCAACCTAGTATCAAGATTGATCGTGTAAAGCTGCATTATGGCAAAATATCTTACATGTGTATAAATATCAATCAGACTGATCGCTTATTGTTATACTGTTCTGTAGTTGTAACTTTTATTTAAGATATTTTTTATAAGAATCATTGAAAAGACAAAAATGTCATAAAAAAAATGGACTTCGCGTCCTTTAGCTGTCAACAACAACAACGTACAGGTTATAACTAGTCTCTATCAAAGAGTAAAATAATAAGACTGATCGTCTATATTGTACAGACGCCAGCCTAAGAGCATATAAGGTTAAATGCTCTAAGACGCCAGCACATCAAGCTATCCATAAGTGTCAATATTCTGTACACCAAATATAGTCATAAAGTTAAAAAACTATCAAGGCAATTTGACAAATTAGGCTAACTTGATATGCTGGCCTCTGTAGTACATCACACCACATCAAGATCAGTGTAAACATATCCATGGCTATTTAGGGCCAATGTTGGCCTATTTCTTGTTGGACTAGTAAATAAATCAAAACCGATATTTCACACAGTTTTTATTTCAATAAAAAATATAAACACATTGCGTTTTATAGTGTACACATAATATCTGTTGAGTGTAGGTAGGGCCGATATGGCGCGAGGACTTTTTTCAAGTATATTCGTTTTTCAATTCGGCTAACTTTCGTACATTATCGGCGGGGACCAATGGGCCCACATCGCCAAATTCTAATTTGGATACCATTCCTTGCTACTGGTTATATCCTGTGTATGTCACGCAGCAAACGGCAGAACTATGTCCGTGACTACCGTATGACCACCAAAGTCAGTGGCATCCATATTTGATAAATAATTAGTCATTATTATTATTATGTATGATCAGTGCTGGTCAGATATAATGTAGGAATGAGGTTAGCTGGATCATTGCACCCAATGTGGCCCCATTTTTGTTGGGTATTAGCTCCACGTGATTTTTTTTTGTGATTCGGCTTGTGTCACCCTGGACCACATTTGCCGCTGCAATAACTGTGGTATTTGTTTGTGTAAAGATGGGTTTCGTCAACCTCCACGATGTCGTTGTACCCGCCGATCATAATTAGGTCACGAGCTACCTGGCAGAGCTCACTTAAGCTAGTGGCTCGTATGTCCGTCTTGCAAATATAAAAAATTATGTTAAAAGTTATTAAGACCTCAATTATTTACAATCTAGTTAATCCTATGGATTTCAAGTGTTCTTCGGTTACACGACCTTCATTCCATTTCACTAGCAGTCTGAAACAACAACAAGAAAATATACCTTTACAATATGTTTTTTATTTCGCACATTTTTCTTTAATGTGACTTAAATTTTAGGTTTTGATTTAAAAAAAAGAAGGTTCTTACTTCTCTTCATTATGTTTGACGGACCATAGAGCAGGCATATGGCGAGGCTCCATAGAGCTCAGGAAATGTTCGCGCCACAACTCCTCAAGGCGAAGCAAACCGCCATGATTGAAAAAATACTCCACAACTTTCATACCGTGAGATTCGTATTCTGAATTCTCGACTCTGAAACATAAGTTTTTTCTCGTAAGGGTAATTGTCTCTAATGAGATAAATGAGGTGCATATTTTAGAACGTTAGGACAATGGTGAATTAGTTATTATCGTTAAAAGCTACAAAGACGGTATTTGAATACTTACTCTAATTTAGTAAAAGCTGCTTTTTCCAGCAGCTCTTTGGTAACCTCGTGTTGGTCTGGGAAGTTCTGCAGTAACGTTTCTTCCAGCTTCTTTCGTCTCGTTTCAGGAAGTTTGTGAGACTGGTAGAGAAGTGCCCGAGCAACCGCCTTCATTTTTCTGTTAATTATTTTATTTTTAGGTAATGAAATATTGTAAATGATGTTAGTTTTATGAAAAATAAATAAAAGTGATTAATTGATAGGAAACTGTTATAAGTTGGATATTGATTGGTTTTTGGAATTCAGGCAAGTAAAATGTGTGACAGGTGTACTTTTTTAATTTATTATCTGCGTTTCCATCAACATGGACTGTCCGTCAGTAAGAAGGAATTTAATCGCCCTAAAGGCAAAGTACTCACTTGCCAGCGTATCCATCTTTCTTCTTGACGCGTTGGTTCAAAGAAAGAGGCGCGTCGCACATGTCAGCTAGACGTTCGCGCATCGCGTGGTCGAGCATGTTGCTCTGTTGGTGACACTCAGCGCACAGCAGAACCACGTCGTGTGACGCGTGCCCCTTCATGATCTCTGCAATTATGTCGTCATGATGTCAGATGGGCAATCCATACTTTTAAGAATGGTCACATTCCTGTCTCAATCTGTTAAAAAATAACTGTAATTCCCCTTAAATTTTTGTTTTTGCCAATGATTAATAATAATAAAATAGTTTATTCACCAACAAAAGTTACAAATATGTATATAAACAATAACATTTTTTTTTAAATATCTATACAATCACTACGTAGTATAAAGCAAAGTCGCTTCCCGCGTCTGTCCTAATGTCTGCCTGTATGTATGTATGCTTAGTTCTTTAAAACGACACAACGGATTTTGATGCAATTTTTTTTTAATAGATAGAGTGATTCAAGAAAGTTTTATATGTATAATAACGAATTATTTTACTACGAATTTAAGGCGTGCGAAGCCGCGGGCAATAGCTAGTAATTTATATGACTCTGCCTCATAAACTAGGATGTACACCTGTATTGTAAGAGACAGTGTTCCACCGAGCAGTTCCTTAAACATAATTTGATACAAATAGGTGGGAGATTTTGTAATAAGTTACATAGATTTAATATGTGAAGTGTAGGTGTGAAATGTGATTGTCGCTGAGATGAGATTGCTACTCTAATTTAAACGTTTATACGGGAGTTAGTCTTTAGATCCAATGACAATTTAGTAGTTGATGAAATGTATTACTACACATGTCAACTTTGGTTAAAAGGGTTACCGCTACCCCGGAACATAAAGGGTTAAGGAAGGAACATGGATGGGTTTAAGTCAGTAAGAGTCTGATACTCCCTTCCACTCCAACTAAAGCGTCTCCGGATTATTCGATCAATTCCCACACAAAAAAAAATGTAGGGACGTAGTAAATATACTCTATGTCTAGACGTATCATAACCCTTGTTTATGTCCAGACACCCACTATCTATTCCCAGGTTGCCTGGAAGAGTGGAAGAGTTGCTCAGAGCGGGTGGAGTTTATTAATGATTTACTACCCTCAAAAAAAAAAACACGTAAACTTTTCAACTCTCTATTTAGTTGTGAGTCAAGGGAGCAGACATACCATTTTTTTTTGAGTGTGGGATTTCTTGACTTCTCTCGCTCTGGGTGGCGGAAGGGAGTGTCAGACTCTTAATGACTAAAACCCATCCATGTTCCTTCCTTAGTCCTTTATGTTCCGGGGTAGCGGTAACGCTTTCGGACAATCCCGCTTAGTAGACATACCTGGGAATATTTTCCTGTACTCTCTGGGCACGACATTCTTGCGGATGTAAGAGTTAGTACCACCACACACAACGCACTTGTTCTCCTTCTCCAGTTGGTAGTAGCGGCCTACGTCGCCGACCGCTCGGCCGGCAGGCTCGAAACGAAGTCGTACAGTCAGGGGATCTTTGTTTACGACATCAGCTAGCTCTTTATGAACAAACCTATTATAATATAATTATAACCTTTACACACGACGACTATCTATCGTCATGCCATTTGGGGCGAGATTCGCTGATCGGACTTTGACTTAGGAATTTAAACGTTATTTTCGAAACGCTATCTTTACTTAGCGAAGTAAAGACAAGGATTGGTCTATGAATTTCGTCTATGGTGTAAACGTAGAAAGGACACGGTTTCCTAGTAAGAATAATGGCTTTCACTACTTAAAAACGCTTGCCGGGGTTGGCCGTGGATGGGTAACCATGTTTTCATAACGAGACTCCTCCGTGACTCGGAAAGCACGTTAAGCCGTTGGTCCCGGCTGTCATTTGTGTATCTTTGACAGTCGTTACGGGTCGTCCGAAGCCCGAAAGTCTAACAGCCAGTCTTACCAAGGGGTATCGTATTGCCCAGGTATTGGGTTGTGGAGGTCAGACAAGCAATCGTTTCATGTAAAATACTGGTATTCAGCTGCATCCGGTTAGACTGCAAGCCGATCCCAATATAGTTGGGAGAAGGCAGTATGATTGACCACCTACTTAAAAATAAAAAAATACCCCTCACCATAAAGCCTTTTTGTTGTCGCATCTACACAGTAGTTCACCGTCAGGCGCTTCTAAGAAGCCGTTGTTGTACAGAGGTTTGGCACGCAACGAAAGCTTGTAGCCCTTTGTTGGTACCAACGGTGGTTCCTTGGTCTTCACATCTTTTTCTTTGGCACTGTTGAAATAGGTATGTATGTTACTACTTTTTTTTTTTTGTTGGGTCTGGGAAATTATCCAATGACTTCTCCCGCTAAAACCCATCCATGTTCCTTCCTTAGCTTTTTATGTTCCGGGGTAGCGGTAACCCTTTCGGACAATCCCGCTTAATGTATGTTACTACTGGAGAATAAAAGTCTTTATGACTGCTGTAAGTCCTATTAATAAAATAAAATTCACGTCATTATTTTTTTCTTGCGAAACTACGGAACCGATTGTCATCAGATTTGAGCGTGACAGAGACATATTTTATAGGTCATATTTTTTATGTTTTGGCGCACATGACGTGTTAGTAAATAAGGAAAAGGTAAAATTAAATAGATTATTGGTATCTTTTCAACATTTCTTTATCTATTTGCATTTCACTTTAAACCTGAAATCGATTAAAACTTTGCCTACTTACAGTACTCCCAAATTAATAATGCACATGCAGATCTTCGCTAATTGTCGTATTCCCGGAAACACCCGAATCATTGAATCGTTCGAGTCCTTAACAATGCACTTGCATTTTGCACCTTGTTCGAAAGAAATAGGAGTCAATGTCATGTGTACACAATCGAAAACAATTCGGGCGGCGCGGTCGGCGGCGGTCGGCGGTCAGTCAAAGGTCGCCGTCAGTCGTCTTGTTATATTGGTGGTGACTGCACGTGTTCTCTTTGTCGGGAATTATATAGAGCTGCTATTACACACCCTTCTTGGTTTTGTTTTCAAAGGTGAATTTAATTTCAACTTTAATTATCTTATTCAAATTGAAATAGTTAATTTTGTAAAATATTTAAATATACTAACATTTTTCACGTTTTTTCAATATTAAAAAATTAAAAATACCTACGTAAAATACATATTAAGTACTAGAAAAAACATATTAAAAATCAGATTTAGGCTTATATGAATTATAGCTCGCTATTTACTTACATGGAATTATTGAATCAAATTTCGTTACTGATAAATCAATATTTATCTCTTTTAGGACAAAACACATAATCTTACTAAATTATGCATGAAGAAAATGCACTTAACCACTCTATATACATCTCACCCATCCTTCAATTTGACGTGTTTCATTTTATACCGCACATCAGCAAACTTCAAGCAATACTCGTCTAAATGCGACCACGCGCTAGGACCGTTGGTGCCAAAGAGCCATGATGATACTGTCGGTTTTCGTGTAAGCTGTTCCAATAATATATCGAAGATCCTTATAGCAACGTGTGCGTCTATCGCCGCGTATTGCACTTGTTTCTCTGATAATACCTCAGCTTCCCAATCACTGCATCGTATCTGGTGGAGAAATTAAACTTTGTTTATAAATGTGTTCCTAGGTCTGGATCCTCCCGCTCTTATATATTATGAACAGGGGTGTCACGGGTAAGCGGGATTGTCCGAAAGGGTTCCGGCTACCCCAAAACATAAAGAAATAGGCTAAAAAAGGAATATGGATGGGTTTTAGTTTAGTCAGTAAGAGTCGGACACTCTTTCCCGCTACACCCAGAGTGATAGGAAACATTTGATGATTTTCCACCCTCAAAAACAAGGGGTGTTAGAATGAATGCGGAGCTTTCACGGATGCGGATTCATGTACCTATAGTGTATTTTTCTTTAGTTGTCTCATTTGGTAAACAAATGTCGCGACTAATATTTAGATTTCTAGTTAATGTATGTGTCTCTGAAGTCTTTTTTTTGTATATTTCATGTCTTATGTGTATTATACAAAGATCAAGACGTTTATGCTTAACTTAAAGTGTATGATTGATATGAAAAATCACATTTTTGTCCCGTGTTTGTTTACCAAATTGGACATTATAAAAGAAATACACTATATGCAACAAGTAACGACTTGTAAAAAAGTGGACTTATCTTCCTATCTTCCTTCACTAACTGATATCGCGCGTATTTTTCACACATTGGTGACAAGATGCTGCCGGTTTTGTTTTAGATATCGACATAATGTTAAAAAAAGCCTGAAATCCGCGTCCGAATCGGCGGATGTGAGCTTCTAATCTTTATTTAATTTGATCCACATTCACTGATTCTTAAGCCTTAGCTGGAGCCGGTAGTACAACTAATTACACCTAAATTATTTATAGATTTCTCAAGTAGTCTGTTTATTGTTTGTTATCTTATCTTAAATTCTTCATAACATAAGTCATCAATAGAGCTGTTTTAATCTTTATTGTTGTTGATGTTTGAAGTAGCCTTGCCTAGTGACTGACTGCTACACATCATTTTAAATTGCACACAAAAACCAATAATTACTCATGTACTGTACCAGTGTAGTATAGTGCATGAGTAAATATTGATTTTTGTGTTTGAAGGTACTTTGTATGCCTGATAAATATTCTCTTAAACCTTACCCTCCAACTTTTGTCCAGAACAATATTTAGCAGTGTAGAAGACAGTGTGGCTAAGCCTCTAGCCTCAAGGCCATTAAGCTCTGCCAAGTGTCTAATGTCTAGTGTAGACTTTAGAGTCACAGAGTAATCTTTGCTCAAATAGTTCCCATCGTCTGCTGCAGCTACTCCCACTTTGTAGATTGTTTTGTCTTCTAACAGGTCCTGAAACACCACATTGTATAACAAACATTTTGTTTACAAGTTTTCATGTACAGTCTCCAGCACTTAAAGTTACCACCAACTGTCAAATTTTCTCAATCGATTTTGAACTTAACATTCAAAGTTTTAAGGTTTAAAATTATTTGGTGAAATTCATGCGCATGGTTTAAAATCATGCCCTGGCAAATGTACATTAAAATGATGTGATATCTTCCAACCTTATATACTTACTTGTAATGATGCAGGCACAGCTTTCATGCTACTAAGTCTGAACAGGCCGCAGTACCCATCGTAAGAAGATAGCTGAACTAGAGCCACTGGCTGCCTCTTTCCATTGTCTGTCACCCATTCACAGTCAAATCCTAAAGCTCTATGTTCCTGACATCGCCTGAAAAGGAATTTAATTTTTAAATGGTAATGCATGTCTATTAAATATATTTATATTTTTTTTTAATCAGATAGGGCATTCAATTAGGTGTATTCTACAGAACACACCTTATTTATCTGTTATCACTACATAGTATAAAACAAAGACGCTTTCTCTGTCCCTATATCCCTATGTATGCTTAAATCTTTAAAACTATGCAACCGATTTTGATGCAGTTTTTTTTAATAGATAGAGTGATTGAAGAGGAAGGTTTATAGGTATAATGTGTCGATATTATGTACATATTATGCGGGCGAAGCCGCGGGCGGAAGCTAGTATTTTATATTTCTATTATATACTATTATTATTATAAATGTGAAAGTTGGGTGTTTGTTACTAATTCATTCTCAAATGGCTGAATGGATTTCGATTAAATATGGTACACAGATAGCTTATAACCAGGATTAATACACAATATTATCCCAGTAGTATGATGTCTGTGTGATTATTTCAACCCCCACACGGGCAAAACCGCGGGCAAAAGCTAGTTAACTATAATGTTAAGAAACTTTACAAATTCTTTTATAAGTAAAACCTAATTAACACTTTGAAGGACACTGAACGCCTATAGGCGTAATAACAATAAAACTTCTATTGTGTCTCGTACACGTACAGTGTCCTTATAGTATATACATATTATAGTAATATTAAGTATTACCTCCTCAACTCTCCAACAACTTGGTCACAACATTCTTCAGTGGTAACTGTGTTGACAGTCAAGTAATCAAATAAAGTAGCAGCATCTCGGCGTCCTCGCTTCAGTTTATAAATTACGTATGAAATAGTACATCCCACAGCCAGAGCAGCTGAAGCTGCGTACAAATCAAATTTTGCTGGAGCTAGCATTGAACCTTTTTGAATTCACTATTGAACCTTTTTGAAATTCACTATATAACCTTTTTGAAATTCAATAAATAACCTTTTTGAATTTCACGCAATTAAGTACAAGTTATCTACACGCTTTACAATGTTTGTTTATGACTGAACATCGTAAACTAATTTTGTGTATTATATAGATATTTCTGTGATGCTACACATAATTTGGTATGATTTGTGTTATTATGATTGGTATTTACTACAAAATCATAATATTGCACCATAACACCGAGATTACACCAACCAATCCAATCTGTCCATGTCAGTGTCACTGTCAGAGTACTTCACTAAAAGTCACTGTCAAATCTGTCATCAACGTCAAATAGATTAAGAATTCTTATTAGATGACTGATTGAATATCAGTGTCTCTGTTACCCCTATCCAAAGACTACTATAGTATATGCAATTTTATTGTTATTGTGTTTTTCGTCACAATAAATAATATTACAGTTAAATACTGTATGATAACAAATCAACAACAGGTGCACAAGTAGCCACGCATAGACATAAAAAGAAACAATTTTTTGACAATTTGTTTCACTATGTTGGCAACTTTGCTTGTCTGAATGAATGAATCACAAAAAAAAAATGTTCGGATATTCTAATAGTGGAGTAATAAGTACTATAACGAGCTACTGATCAAAATAGTCCACATTAGCTATTGATGGCCCCTGTTGGGGCATTTTCTAAGGTTTTGTGTAGATTTCATACATGAGGTAGAAATTAACAAAGGAGCATTCTAAATGTATACGAAATAAAACAAAAATTTCTACTTTACCATTTGATATTTTAGTTTATTCGTCTTCCATCATAAGTTTACCATATATTTTTATTTTTGAAATAAATAAAACAAACACAAATGTCTTTTATGTTATTCACATAATTATAAAAGCGGAACATTGTCCCTTCGAGCGGTGGGAAGGATTAATTAAAAATTCTACAATATATATAAATGTATAAAATGTATGTACGCAATAGTTAGGCTCATATTTTCAATAAATACCTATATAGTTTCTAAGAAATACATCATTGAATATCACTACAAGTATATTCGCTCGCTTATGCGTAATAAATTGAAAATATGTTGATATCAATATAAAAAATATCTATCAACATCAATTATATTATATAAGTCGGGGGCCTAAACCTACTTAAATCAGATCAAAATAACTTCTTATCATTAAACCCATTAGGTGCTATCAAGCCAATGCCCAACATTACAAAAATATACACCCAGTATATTGGGCACAAATAGAAAATGGCTCTAAGTATTTCATTCATCCTTTCCTTTTAGTCTTTTATATCGCAACTAGGTATCCTATGATAATGTTATTCTTTTTGGCTCACTCTGCTTCTACTGCTAACATACACATGCGTGATTTTATAGTGATGTTACTCCAATACATTTCAAATGTTCTAGGGTAATACGCCCCGCTCTCAGTGTCATGCGTAACCTAAAACAGAATAAAAAAAATGCTATGTTAATTTGTCAAAGTAAAACAGTAATTTATTAAGAAGTTTATTGTAATTGAATCTTTTAAAAAAAACCATGAGGCTCTAAACAGCATGGTGTACATAATCAGTTTTTTCTTCAGGTTGCTCTTGTTCAGTGGAGATGCCCGTTAGAGCCGATGCCTGCCGGCGAGATTATCCGAAAGGGTCACCGCTACTCCGGACGGAACATAATGGGCTAAGGAAGGAACATGAATGGGTTTAAGTCAGTAAGATACTCCCTTCCGCTCCACCCAGAGCGGGACATTTATTTGGCAGGCAAATGGGAATAAAAATTCTCAGTCGCCACCGGCGGTGACTGGGAAGTCATTGCCCCCACTTCAGTTTTGCTGTACATTGCTTTATCTATCGTAGAGAATAAAAGGATGAGGCAACTTATCCTAAACCTGCCTCTAATCTCTTAAAAAAAGACAAAGTGCATCACAATTAAGGTGAATCCTCCAACCAGCCCGCCAAATTTTCTTAAGTTCGTTAGTTAACCCTCCGAGCTCATAAAGGTGTAAAAATGACTTTTTACAAGGTCAAAGTCATTCCGGAACCTTTATGAGCTCGGAGGGTTGTATTAATGATTTTGATGATTATAATTCTGTAACTACATACGTCTTACAGCCGCGAATCAAATGTTCATCAACATACAACCTATCACTGGCCTGCAAATTGCAAAAAACTTAAGAAAATTTGAATTTCGCGGGCTACCCTGGAACATCAACCTTAAATAGATGATGACCGCCGGTGGCGACTGGGAATTTTTATTCCCATTTGCCTCCGTTGGCAATCCTCGCGGGGGCGACTGGGAATGAACGGAGCGGGAGGGGTCATTTGATGAATTCCCTCCCTCAAAAAAAAAACACGCTCTTGTCCTGTTACTAGGTGTGGGCAAAATGTATTACTCTTCTATTCTCCCCTGTCAGCTGCGACGTCGTCATTTATTTATTTAGTTAACCTTTTCGCACACAATAAAGGTACAAAGGCGGACTTACACGACGGACGGACGTACAGAGGAAAGGTAGGTATCATAGTTAAGACAGGACAACGTCTCACGGGTCAACTAGTACATATAGTATATAAATAACTAGCTGACCCGACAGACGTTGTCCTGTCTTAACTATGATACCTACCTTACCTACCCTACCTACCTACCCTACCTACCCTACCTACCCTAGCAAAAATGTGCAATAAAAATATTTTTCTCATACAAACTTTGCCACCCCTTGTAACCCTTTTAGGGGTTGAATTTCCAAAAAATAATATGCTTATGTCCTTCTCATGAATGCAAACTATCTACATACCAAATTTCAGCAAAATCGGTTGGGTGGTTTAGGCGTGAAAAGGTAACAGACAGACAGACAGAGTTACTTTCGCATTTATAATATTAATATTATATATATTATAGTATGGATAATAATAATATCCTTGGACATTTCAATCATCAACATTTCCCTTCTAATCATATAGTACACAAAAAAAATCATAGACAAAGGTTCCGTTACCTCTCCTCATTGTATTTGGTAGACCATTCAGCAGGCATGAATCGAGGCTTCATAGTGCTCAGGAAATGTTTGCGCCACATCTCATCAAGAAGAAGTAGACTGCCGTTATTGATGTAATAGTCCACTACTTTTTTACCGTGAGATGTGTAATCTGCATTCTCAAACCTGGAAAATATAAAACGATTGACTTTATTACAACTGATTGACATGTATCGTAATAATTCGGATTACTGCATAATTTAAATTTTCCTACGTTTTATGCTATTTGCAGTTCCGTGTCAGGTTAAATGTTGAAATACGATTGGCGTGGCCGTATTCAGTATGTATTTACAGAATCTTTAACCGATTCTTAATCATTAGAACAATCAATACCACTCACACTCACTAATTCAAATTTTCAAATTTAAATTCAAATTCTTTATTGCGAACTAAGTGTAATTTTAAAGATCTTAACTATAAATAGTTACTTAGAGCTCAGTTGCCTGTTAAGTCATTGCAATTTAAATTGTAACACATGTTATTCAAAGTCAAAGTCAAAGAAATAAAATATACACACTAAGTCAGCATTGCTCTCAAATGCTGTGATTAAAATAGGTACACCTCTGCTCAACCCTTCGGGGATTATAGGCATGATGTTATTTTACAAAAATCTAGGAAGATGAATGATTGTGATTAGCTTAAAAGGCTAGATATATGGTGCATATTTAGAAATGCCAATATAAATATGACCTACAAAAGGGAAAGACAGATCTTGAAGTTTAGTTATTTATATTGAATATCTAAAAAAAATACCAAAATGACAAATTCACATTTGAAAAAACTACAAACATCTGCCTAGCCTTTTCCCAACTATGTTGGGGTCGGCTTCCAGTCTAACCGGATGCAACTGAATACCACTATTTTACATGGAGCGACTGCCTATCTGACCTCCACAACCCAGTAACTGGGCAATACGATATCCCTTGGTAAGACTGGCTGTCAGATTTTCGGGCTTCTGACGACCTGTAACAACTGTCAAAGATGCACAAATGACGGTCGGGCTTAACGTGCTTTCCGAGGCATGGAGGAGTAAAGATGGTCACCCATCCACGTCCAACCTCGGCAAGCGTAGCTTAGCCACGAGAAAAAACTGAAAAAAAAATATATTTCCTTTTTTGAATTTTACAATTGAATACTTACACCACTTGAATGTTGCAAGCTTCCTTCAACAACTCCTCGGTAACCGCCTCGTGGCCGACATAGTGCTGCAACAACATGTCTTCTAACTCCTTCCGTCTCGCGTCAGGCAGTTTGTGAGACAAATACAGGAGGGCTCGACCGCAAGATCGGATTTTTCTGTTGAATGAAAATGTTTGTTGTAATAACACTGTTTATAGCGCACTGTGGGGTGAACCACTGATCTCTAAAATAAAAGTACGCTGTAATAATTAAACTATAAGAAATGACAGTTAATTTTTGTGCCGATTCAAAGCGCCCTGCTCGAGCGTTTCAGGAACTAAAATTTACACATTGCTGCATATGACCAATAACCAATTTGAATTGAACATTTTATACTGAGGTCTAATATTATTTCCATGGAGGAGGAGCTCGTGGTTAAGTTCGAACAGCCGCACAGGTCGATCCATCAGGTTAAGCTACGCTTGCCGGGGTTGGCTGCGGATGGGTGACTATCTTAACATACCGAGACTCCTCCATGTCTCGGAAAGCACGTTAAACCGTTGGTCCCGGCTGTCATTTGTGCATCTTTGACAGTCGTAGCGGGTAGTCAGAAGCCCGAAAAATCTGACAGCCAGTTTTACCAAGGGGTATCGTATTGGTTTGATCAAAGAGTCCTTCCAACATGTATCAATAACGAATCATGTATCATAAATGATCAAAACCAGCAGATTTGTTTTTTACTTAGGACAAAAACAAATTGAAATAATTTTGATAAAATTATCTTGAGTTTAACCAAAAAAACAATCCAGTTTGTAATAAAGAATCAATCCAGTTTTTTGAGAATCCTCAAATCGGCATATTTTATCCTTGCTACCTCTGTTAGCTAACACATTAAGAGAGTTTTGTACAGTAAATTGTTGGGCGTCTTATCAAAATGAAGCTACTCACGGAAAATTAACTTGATAGTAATCAATTGCAAAAATGGTCCATGGATCCTGGATTATCTAACTCCGCGTTTTAATAGAAAGTGATGACGTAATTATTATGTACCCGACGGATCGCGTACAAATGAGATTTCTTGTTTGGAAAACTGATAAACGCCCTCTATCGTGATCACAACTCGTCCCCAACAAAAATTTACTAAGTATTTGTAACGGTCAAAAATAAAATAATTATGAAATCATATAGAAAAAAGACCGCTCGTCTTAAAAACTTCCATCACCGCACCGTTCAGACATTAAATATTATGCGAAGATATATAATTGTAAAATTGCATTTAATGCTAATAAGTATTCGATTTGATTCTAAAAATCTGTGACGTCACATTGTTATTTTATATACA
Source organism: Hyppa rectilinea (assembly GCA_951799385.1). Taxonomy (NCBI): domain Eukaryota; kingdom Metazoa; phylum Arthropoda; class Insecta; order Lepidoptera; family Noctuidae; genus Hyppa; species Hyppa rectilinea. The sequence goes on along the minus strand of OX637302.1, from coordinate 4,129,185 downwards.
AATCAATGACATTTCATAAAAAGTAACGTTATTGACTACCCTTTCAAATAGTCAATTGACGTATGCTACGAACGCGTATTCACACTTATGTCCTGAATAGTGTTGGTTTTAGCATTCTAAATGAACTGGAAGATCCACGTTAAGTTACTCACCTGCGAGCTGGGTCCTCATACGATTTCTTGCCTCGCATGTCGGTGATTAGCGGCGCGTCACAATCCCTAGCTAGCCGCTCGCGCACAGCGCTGTCGTTGATATTGCTCTGTTGGTGACACGTCGCGCACAGCAGGACCACGTCGTGCGATAAGCGGTCCTTCATGATATCTGTTGTAGGTTAGGGTAGATGTTATCACTTTGAGTCAGCTGAGAATTTAGTACGAAGCAGATTTTTATGATTTACTTTTAAGGGTTCCGTACACAAAGGGTAAAACGGGACCCTATTACGGCTATTGCTAATACTCCGCTGCCCGTCTGTCACCAGGCTGTATCATGAACCGTGATAGTTGTCAATTTTATAACAAAATTGCCGAAACGCAGGAAAACCGGGTAATTATGAAGCACACTTACAATAAACCTTTCATTTTGACAGTTGAACAACATTCATTACGTTGTAGATAAACTTTTCGAACATTGAAGTAATGGATATCCTTCAAAAGCATTCTGACTGTGTTTGAAAGCGTGTGACGCAATAGGGTGCAATTTACAGAGTAACGAAAGTTTTTCAGAGGAAATGCGACATGAGAAGAATTCAGGGGCGTAGCTACCGCCGTATCTGCCGTATATGGGCCCCCGACGTGCGTAAGCAAAAATTAATAAAAACTTCCCAATTTTTATTTTATTTCAGTACCTAATGACAAAAGTAAAAAAAAAACTATTTCTTTTTTTTGAGCGTAAAGCGTGCGTTCAAAAGTAGGCAACACCCTACATCGGTTATCGCGGGCTGCGGGATTTCCCCGTTTAAGTTATTTACTTAAATCCCACAATAATCGATGTACAGAGGCCAGCACATCAAGTTACCACAATCTGTCAAATTTCTTTGATAGTATTTCAACTTTATTGCAAAGACATAAGGTTCATTTTTAATTGAGAAAATTTGACAGTTAGGGATAGCTTGATGTGCTGGCGTCTGTACATACGATGATAAACCACTGAGAGCAGTGTTTATTGACGTTTTATTTCATCGTGCATTACATTGTAATACAATACAAACAATTGTTCTTCTGGTTTAGTAGAAGCGATTTGTAAAATTCCTTTAATTTTATGCAAACATTTTTTTTTATGAGACATCATTAACCTTTGTAAGGGCCCACAAACAAATTTTTATACGGGGCCCCACCAAGCCACGCTACGCCACTGTAAGACTTCGAGAATCAAACTCACCTGGGAAGTTCTTCGAATACTCTTTAGGCACGATATTCTTCCGGATATAAGACTCCGTGTGGCCGCACACGACGCATTTGTTTTCCTTTTCTTGTGTGAAGTATCGTCCCATTTCGGTGATCGCTCGACCCGCGGGCTCAAATTTAAGGCGGACTGTAATAGGGTCTTCTTTAATCAAGTCTGCTAGCCCTTTGTTTAAGAACCTGTGGAGACATTGTTGTGTTATAGTCCGTTACATCATGACGAGGAATCTTATCCTAAATAAGCTTAGGCTGATAAAACCATGCTAAAGTGAGTGTAAGGTCTGGTTTCCCAAACTGTAAAAAAAAATATCAGCACCCTAATTTTGGGCCCTCCCACGTTAGAGTGATCGCAAGTTGGTTTCGTTTCGGTTCGGCTCAAATGGGTTGTGGCAATAGGTTAGCTCTTTATAACTATACTAGCTTCTGCCAGCGGCTTCAACCGCATGGTTGTCGGAAACTATTCCTCGGAAACGTAGTACTGGGATAAGAGTGTCCTACGTGCTATTCCAGACATCTCGGTGCCAAATTCATCCAGATCCTTTCAGACGTTCTGGCATGATTGAGTAACAAACATACATCCATACACAAATTTGACAAATATATCCCAATTTTCACATTTATATTTTTTTTATTATAATCAATAGCTTCACGCTTGACCACTATGTCGCCTGATGGTAAGCGATGATGTAGTCGACATTGAAATGCATTATCCATTCAGTAAAAAGCTGTTATTTTATTTATTTGTACAAAGGAGAAACCCAAACTCCATAGAAACTTGGGCCTGGCGTTACAGAGTTGGAATTTTGCCATAAATTAGAGCACCTAGGAAGATTTCACTAGCCCAATTTTCACGTCTCTCAGCAATGGCCAAATTGGTAAAATCAGAAAATGTTTACATGTTTGGTTATTTTTTTTAAACAAAAGCGGTGAATTCAGAAATAATATTACTGAAAACCTCAGCTAAAAATTATGTTTGCTAAGTAAGGCCCATTTACATTAGGTACTAATGGGTTGCATTTTTAAACATTGTATTTACTACCAGGGGATTTGATGCTATCTCAAACTACAGTAAACTGAGATTGCAACATTGCAACAATAGGTTTATTTAAATAAAAACCGTATTATTGAGATAAGGTTTTATTTCAGACTCTTACTGACTAAAACCCATCCATGTTCCTTCCGTAGCCCTTTATGTTCCGGGGTAGCGGTAACCCTTTCGGACAATCCCGCTTACCAGGAATGGCAGGCTACGGTGTCCATTATTCAAGCGAGGGTCAGTCAGAAGGCAATCAATTTTAGAGTCCAGTATTCGAGCAGTCAGCAGAGGTTTAATATTGTAATAAATCTCGACAATTCGAAAAACACATTCAGTTGCGCAAAGATACGAAAAGCGAATGACTGTAATGACACTACTAATCATAACAATGACAACTGACAGACGTTGACATTGACATTTGCCGTCTACTAGTGTAATCCATGCGCAATCCGCGTTGCAATCGATTTTTTGATTATTTATTTCCTTTAATGATTTTTTAATCGTGCTTTTTTTAAAAATAATTATATTCCTGATTTATTTATTTTACAATGATTTCAATATTTAAAGAGCAATTATACTAAAATAATGGAGTATTATTAAATTACTTATAATTTGTAATTATCGATATCCGCTAAATCGATTACATTCTTAGGGTACGCTGTATTGTTTAATGCCAGTGTTTGCAAAGTAAGTGACGTAGAATGAAATAAGTGCTGTGACGGTTTACAAAGGTTGTTTAAAACAAAAAAAATAAAAATGTAGTTTTTTGTACACTTGGCCATTGTAATTGAGGCTAAGATTTAAATGGGTTAATTAGGCAGAACAGTAGATATTTTTGGTACATATTTGATTCGTGTAACGGCTAGGCTCAGAAATGGGTTTCTCCTTTACTTAAATACCATTGTAATAGAGTTTATTGTTTATCATCTTACCACATAGCCTTCCTTTTATCGCACGCACACAGTAGTTCACCGTCAGGCGAGTGTAGGAAGCCGTTGTTGTAGAGAGGTTTGATAAGCATTGGCGTCGGGTACCCCTTAATCCGGCTGGTACGGCCAACTTTTTCTTTAGCTCTGCTGAATTATAATAATAATAATATATTATTATGGGCATTTCACACAATGCCATATAGTCTTGAGCTTAGCAACCTAATCTTCGATCAATAATACACTAGATTCCCGATTAGTGCTTCAAAAACGGCCCGAAAAATAAGAGCACAAATAATTTTGTGCTCTTATTTCAAATTAGTATGGTCCAAACATAGCCAACGTTTAGTAGTCAAGATGCCGCAGCGCGTGTTCAAAAATTGTGTAAATAACCACCGTAACACCAAGATTTTGGAAGGAATATTTTTTTTAAATAATTTATATGATTATGTATGTGTTTTTCATAAAATAAAAACATTTAAATAGTAAATATGACCTCGTTTAGCAAATATTATGATTGTTTGACCAATGTTTGCGACCACACGCCAACTATTGCAACTATTGTAACAAACATTGATTCTGGAACAGGGAATGATGAATTATTTTATTTGTTGTTTTTGTTTGTAGATTTCCTAGCAACCCATTTCGCAATGCAGAATGGGTATCTATTGTCGCGAAACTTCACCAGGAAAAATCAGATGAATAAAATAATAAGTAAAAAAATCAACGGGTTGCATGCCGGGAGTGGCCGCAGAAGTGAAAACTTGAATTATCGTAATGCATTTTTGATTAAAAAATTTTTACCCATCACAAAAAAAGTGCAGAACGCCGTTAAAGATGTTTTCATTTCAAAAAATAATTTGATTTAATACAAATATTTTTTTATAACTTCTAAATCGCGCACATACGAAGACACATCCATTTTTGCGGGTTGGAAACAATGAGCCAACCAGCAGACAATTGTAACCAATGTCTTAATAAAATAACTATTATACTAATTTCGTTCTACTACTTTTTTACTAGGTACGGTCTGAAATATTTGCCATCATAGAAAACGAACATTCGTCAAAAAAAATATATTATTATTCTACAACTCTACTTCTTTCAATACTTCGACGACACGGTTGGCGTAGTGGTTGAGCGATTGACTGCTGCGCACTATGTCGCGGGTTCGATTCCCGCACGGAACAAATATTTGTACGACCTGCAAGTATTTGTTACGAGTCTGGGTGTTTTTCTATCTATAATATGTATGTATTTACAAAAAAAAATGTATATAAGTAGTATATCAGCCATCTCGTTACCATAACACAAGCATTAGGTTGCTTAGCTTGGGACGATACGGCGCTGTGTGAAATGTCCAAGGATATTATTATTATTATTATTACCGTGTTCTGAGCATTGAAATGTAATACCAAAAATTATGTCTTTTTTTTTTTTTTTTTTTTTAAGGCTGGGAAATCATCCAATGACTGCTCCCGCTCTGGGTGGAGCGGAAGGGAGTGTCAGACTCTTAAAAATTATGTCTAGTTTCAAAATAGAGTAAAGACGAAATTGTCAACAAAATGTTTTTAACCTTATTGCTTTAGGTGTAAGGTTTATCTTACAATAAATCTTTTTGTACTTATTATAAAAATGACTACATATTTATTTTCAAGCGACAATTTGAATTTATTGCTTTTACTTTCTTCGATGATAGAAGGACTTAAATAAAAATATTTTGCAATCGTAATCAAACTTTATGCTTAAGTGTTAAGGTTTATAATGAACTGAAGTTGTTAATATTATAAAACGTGTTTCTTTATATTGTAGTAACAAATGTAAATGTTTATGTGTGTGTAATCGTGGCCACTTCAGCGACTTATTTTTGTTCCTGATCCTGTATCTAGTGTATTATTGATCGAAGAACCTAATGCTTGTGTTATGGTAACGAGATGGCTGATAAACTTTTTCTTCTTTTTTGTAAATATGTACATGTAACATATTGACGACACGGTTGGCAAAGTGGTTGAGCGATTGACTGCTGCGCACTATGTCGCGGGTTCGATTCCCGCACGGAACAAATATTTGTACGACCTGCAAGTATTTGTTACGAGTCTGGGTGTTTTTCTATCTATAATAATATGTATGTATTTACAAAAAAAATGTATATAAGTAGTTTATCAGCCATCTCGTTTCTTCACGATGTTTTCCTTTTTTTGTTTTGTTGTTCACCGTTTTTTAAGAAAGTGATAATAATACAATACCCACATGAATCCGAAAAATCAGAGGTGCGTTTGCCTTGGGTGCGAAATCGAGACCTAAGAATAAAAGAATTGGTAGACCGTCGGTCACTCCACTAGTCACTATCACTGCTTATAGCGTTTATAGCGCTAAAATTATGTGATTGTTAATGCAAGCGGGCGAAAAGAACTCTTTTTTTAACTTTTCTGTCGCCCATATTGCGTACCCAGCGGTAACTTATGAAGGACGAGCCTGTATGTACCTATGCGTATATATAATAATCGGTGAGTAATCAAACAATTACAAGTACCTGAATAATCTAACTACATATTTTACAATGTTCTTAATTCGAAACAGGAAAATAAAACTAGATTTTACTACAAAGTTACGTAATAGAGCGCAATCTAGGTACTTTTACATGGCGTCAAGTATAATTGCATCATACGACACAAACAAGCTTTTAAATATAGTATTTGAAAAATATATCGGTCAAGTGGGAATTGTGTCGTGTCGTCGGGCTATCTAGTTAGAGCATGATCATGATTATTGAATTCTGTTTTAAATTCAATGGAGTCTGAATTTGGTATTCAAACTTTTTTAACTCCCATAACAAAATATGACGCGCGGCTTGAGATCCTTCTGTAGCTATACTACCGTCCTCAAAAATCGTGCGCAAACGCACATTGACGTTGGTTAATGAAACAAGATAATGTTTTGATATCGTTCACAAATCACAAGTAACGTGTGTTTGATTTTTGCCAAAGGATACCAGACCTTATTATTGGAAAAAGGAGTTAAGAAGTTCGACTAAACCGGGTTCCGTTTTTACTAACGCCCTGGTAGTCATACTTATTGGCTTTGCCCTTTCGTGACTACATGAGAGAGACATCTAATCTTTGTCTAATTTAGAAGTGACAGATCTTGGTGACAAGTGACAGTCCAGGAATGCGAGGCCTGCTTTGGAAGGAACCCCGATGGGTCTCTTGGACTCAGAACAGGTCGCATTGTGTCTTGCGGGCTAATTTAGAAAAAAAAAATCCTGCTTTATCCCGAGAGAACCCTTCAATGTTAGTTGAGATTACACACAAGAATGGTTTTGTTAGTGAACTCTTTGGCTTTGGGGAGGGCCTATTGGAACTTATATTTGCCATCGTGGTGAAAGGACTAGCCAATCAACAGGAGTCGATTGCCCAGGGTGCGCCGGAGGGTTCCGACACTCCGGCGCACCCCAAAAATAATGGGGTAGTGACGCACCCTCCGGGGTACGTCACTACATCGTTATTTTTGCTATAGACACGCTAAGAAGCAGATGAAGATAGAAGAATAAAGGAGACACTGAATCCTGTTGTTGTTCGAAACAATGACTGACTCACTGATCTATCAACACACACAGCTCAAACCACTGAATTGATTGGCCTGATTTTTTTTCATACACATAGTGATGAGGTAGGCTCCGGCATGCTATGCGAACGAAGTCGCTAGCTAGCTAGACATATAAAAAACATAACAAATAAACTCACCCATCCTTCATTTTAACATGTTTAATTTTAAAATGCTTGTCAGCATACGTGGAGCAATGGTCGTCTAAACGCGCCCAAACGCTGGAACCGCTGGTGCCAAAGAGCCAAGATAGAACTGTTTCCTTCTTTCCAAGCTTTGCTAATAAAATTGCAAAGATTCTAATGGCGACGTGTGCATCGATTGCTGCGTATGTTACTTGTCTTTGTGACAGTTCTTCAGCTCCCCAATCACTGCATCGAACCTGTTGAGAAGAAGAAAGAAATGGAGAAAGGATCCGACACTGCCAGCGCATGGGGATCGTTGTTCTTTATTTACAGCCATCACATCAAGCTATCCCGAACTGTCAAATTTTCTCAATTAAACACGAACCTTATTATTGATTTTAATGTGATGTTTTTCGTAATGTTAATTACTTCTCATACGATAAATGTGTAGAATCAAGTTCTTCCAACTAAACAGACAGCTGTGCTGCTGGGGAGTTTGTTGCGCCACTTCTTCTTCCCAGCTAAAGCACTACGTAGTGTTAAAGGGTGGGCGTTTTTAGGGGACTGGCTTATGTAAGTTTGACCTTCAAAAAGTGCTGATTTTCAGCCTAGTTTGAATAAATGACTTTTGATTTTGATTTATTCTTCTAATATCATAATAGTTGAAAGACTATAATTCATATTCAATTCATTCATTTCATTTTTCAAAAGAAATTTGACAGTAGCTGGATGTGCGGCCAGCACATCCAGCTACTGTCAAATTTCTGTACAAATTTCAGTTAAATTTTTCTTGCAGTAAGGCAATGAATGAATGATATACTTATTTTCAGGAATAAAGATAGGTAACATAAGTTCTTAAGGTCAATGGGTTTCAATATTTTGATTTTACATTTTTTTTAATACAAGGAGCATGCAGTAACTAATTTAGTATTTGGCCGTAACATAAAAATACCGATAATAATTTCATTACAATTAATAAAATTAAATACAATTCTATTCATTTAAAATAATAATTTATATTAAAAAAAGAGCGATTAAAAATATTTATGATGTCATGTCAATGAAAAATAGCAAGAATAAAGAAAATGTTTCAATATTATTTTAGTAATGTCAATATGACATGGACTACAAGGCCATAGTGCAATGTCTGTCGGCAATTCTATATTTGTCCTCGGGACCGTTATAATCATCGATGACTAATATTTTATCCAGTAGGGCGACTTGATCTGTTTGAGGATTGCAAAAGATTTCACGATCATTACATTTGGACTTGCCAGGAGTGCCTGAACTACGTATTCCCGGATTATTTTTAGACATTCGTGTTTCAGAATTCAGTCCATTGTGTTATTTACTGTAATCTCGTGCAACACGAAATGAGTCACCGAAGGAACCGGTTTATTATTGTAGGAAGCTTATCAGTTCCATGAGCATTGAACACATAATTTTAAATCTATTATAAACCTGAAGATTACTGGAACTACTGGTCCGAATTGAAAAATTCTTTTTGAGTTGGTTCATCACGCCAATACGAGCCGAGCAGCGGGTGAAACCGCTAGGTGCGAATATTTACACAAACAAAGAAGTATTGAATATTTTTTAATCCTTACCCTCCAATTCTTGTCCAAGACAGCTCCTAGAAGTGTGGAAGACAGTGTAGCCAAGCCACCGGCCTCGATCCCATTTTCTTTGGCCAGATGTCTAACGTCCAGGGTAGACCTTAACGCCACACCGTAATCGTGATTCAGATACTTCCCATCGTCTGCGGGCGCTACGCCCACTTTGTAGATCTTATCATCTTCTAAGAGATCCTGAAAAGTTGAGACTTTATAAACAATGACTTTCAGGGCTCTTCAGGGCCTTTACAAATTTTCGTTACATGTGATAATTGAACCTCCTAAGATACAACCTGACGCTAACCTAAAAAATGCAAAAAAGCGCAAGAAAATTTGAATTTCGCGGGCTATAGCTGTGCGTAAAATGCAATAGTCTTTTGAATGTCCCTTGCTGGTGTGCAATTGTCAAGTAGTCGGTACCAGGGCTCTGAACCGGTTTAAAAAGAGCGGTTAATTTCGATGAAATACCGGTAAATATATCGTTCCTTCATTAACCGGTTAAACAAGTGAACTGTTCATATGTAACCCAAATGATAAAGGTTACCGGTTACATAAGCACAAACGGTTTTGACACCCGAATTAACCGGTTAATTCCGTAAGTCGTAAATATTTTTCGTCTACTTTTTTAACACTTCCAACAAGTTACGATATTTGGTGAAGGAAGACGGTGGCGGCGACGTTGAGAACTTGCATGCGACTTGATGCGACTATTTTGTAACTAAATGACATCGCAACGTCTTGACCGTGCTTGTGAGTGGCGGGGGCGGGGGTGTTCAAATTTGGTTTTAACCGGTTAATTTTCACTTTCAAAACCAAAATTCATTAAAAACCGGTTTCCCACTTATACCGGTAAAAACCGGTAAAGTGCAAACCTTAACCTAAATCGATTTCGGTTTGGGGTCAATGACCATAACCGGTTAAGAATTTCAACCGGTTTCCGAGCCCTGGTCGGTACAATGAACCGAACACCAGTAGTATTAAACTAACATTTGCACATCGAAACCCACGAAATAAATGCTTGCATGTCAATAACTGGTACCACAGAATTGCGGTTGACTATACTTATTTCCATTTAAATTGCCTATCTCATTTGATTTATATATATATAGCCATTCCATTACTAGGTACCACATATCTGTCTAGTTCATCTATATATATTGAGATTTACACTTCGGTTTAAAAATGCGAGTCACGCTTCCAGTGCATATGTATACCTACGTTGTCAGTGTTGTATGACGTCATATTTCATGATGCTGATGCAACAAAAACATAATGTATAGCAATGAAATATGTTATCCTGTTTGAGGCGACTTTTTACTACGGTACGCGGTTTTACGCTAAGCGTTTATGACGCATTGTTTAATAGAGGCGGTGGCTGGGTAGGCCTACCTAAAGTACCCGTCACGAGAAGCTATAAATTATGTAAACAAACATCTTTTACTAAGTAAACATTTTATACTGCGAGATAATAATAAATTGACCATATTCAATCGACATGAAATATAGACGGGTTATATGGAAGTAACAACCTATTTAATTTAGTCGGATCATATTTTAACGACGCAAAGCGCTATCGTTTGTGTTTCTTGGTACCGGAACGCGTCTGTCGCAGGGATTGTAAACTATCGGGACGCCATTTTGAAATAAACGCGTCATTCGAGTTTCGAATGCGTACGAGTTTGTTTCACACAGAAATGGAAACATCTGAATCTGACGAATAATTATTATTCTTAAATAATATTTGTTACTTAATAATTTATTAAATCTTAAACAAATTTATTTTTTTTGTTGGTCCAAATGTTGTGAACTCCTGAACACTTGTTTACAAAATTTATAGCTTCTCATGGCGGTTACTTTAGTCGGGTAGTATGACTCGCGCTCGGAGTCCTCGTAATTCTTAAGTGGGTTAACTACTCTAAAGTTGAATTTACAAGGTTCCATTAAAATATATGGACATATTTTAATAGAGCGTTCAGTACGTCTAGCCAATGATATCCAAGCAAAAAAAAAACACTGATTAAAGTGATTTTAATTTGACCTAAAATAATTAATTTCCGGCACACTAGCTGGAACCGGCACCTAGGGTGCCTAAGGTGCTTGTACACTTCTTGTACTTAAGTATCAAATGCGTTTTTTACCATTGTCCTTATTTTGGTGGCCTGAACTATTTCTAAAAGTTTGTCCATCTATTTTAATGGGATCTTATATGTACAGACGCCAGCACATCAAGCTATCCCTAACTGTCAAATTTTCTCAATTAAAAATGAACCTTATGTCTTTGCAATAAAGTTGAAATACCCTCAAAGAAATCTGACAGATTGTGGTAACTTGATGTGCTGGCCTCTGTACGTCAAAAACATTCAGTTTTGTAAAAGTAAGTTACTTTTTGTCAAAAGTAAATCAATTACGAGGTCGGCTTTACGTAGGTATATATAGGTAATTGTTGTAGACGTTTGCACAAATTAATATGAAAGAAATAGGTTGAATAGGTTATGCTATTTATAACAGTTTTTGGACCAAATTATAGGGTAGAAATCGTCGCGTACGGAAAAAGTTTGATAGCTTATCTTTCACAAAGGTACCACACAGTTGCGTCACTTGTGTGCCAAGAGGTTCTAAAATCGTATACCTACCTAAGTACTAGATGACTCTGTATTACCGCCCGTCGCGTCGGCCCGTCTATGGCTTGGTAAAACAGTATGTAAACTATAATAAATTAAAAAAAAAAACCGGCCAAGTGCGAGTCGGACTCGCACACCGAGGGTTCCGTACAAACCTGTAGGTATATAAGTAAAAGTTCACCCATCACGAGAATCGAGTCATAGTTATGGTATTTTTATATTTTGAAAAAAAAAAACAATTTTTTTTTATTATATGATGTAACTAAAAATTTACCGTTTTCGCAAGATTTCCTTTATCTGCACTGTAAGACGTTACTTTGTACCAAATTTCAAGATTCTAAGTTCACGGGAAGTACCCTGTAGGTTTTGATTGATTTCCTTGCGAGTTTCGAAAATTTGCGGCATAAACAGCTGTATCTTTTGATTGCTTTGGATTAGAAGTTTGATTTTTTCACAGCTCCAAGGGACAGTAGACCTGAGTATTAGATATAAATTTCAGTTTGATACCTCCACGCGTGCCTGAGAAAAACGGTCTTGACAGACGGACGGACAACAAAGTGATCCTATAAGGGTTCCGTTTTTTCCTTTTGCGGTACGGAACCCTAAAAAGTTAGTTTCAAGGTCTATGTTAAAAGTTTTTGTTTTAAATTATACGTGAGAAGGAACTCCGCTCCTGACAGGGATGCAGACTATTTTTATCTTTCACATAAGAAATCCGGTATGTGACATTGATTTGTATGTTATTCACGTGCAACAGTGTCTTTATGTAAGCAATAGGTAGTAGTTATGGGACATTGAAAATGATCCTAAAGCATCCCTTTACTTGGTCCGATAATGTTACTTTTGTAGTACACATAGTTTCTTGTTTTCTTTTTAACTCATTGTGACATAACTACAGTTATAATTTTTCGTTAGAGCCACAACATCACTTCTGAGGGGGTTGGAATACTTAAATAATGGTTTAGTATATTTTTAACAATATAAAGTAAAAGAATAAAAGTAAAGTAAAAAGTTTATGTTGTAGTATAAGCTGTTAATCTCATCAAAGTGTGTCAAAGTTTTAAATGCTTCTCCTGAAAAACTACATTTTTGCATAAGTGACAGTTGTGTGAAAGTGTTTTATAGGCATTTTTGGTATAAGAAAAACTATTGAACAGTAGAATAAAAAAGTTGAAGACATTTAAATAATTATACCTCTGTGGAGTTGCTATTAAATGTTGCAACGCAATGCAGTATTATTGGCAGTGCAGCAGTATAGAGAAATACAAGTGTGATGTAATGTGGGGTAATTCAAATAGGCCTTCATAAACCACATAACATCACACCTATTCTCCTTGAAAAGTAAGGCAGAGGTGTGCCTTTTCACTGCCACAACTTCATATGAAGTTCTTCATTTTAACTATCTTGTTTTTTATGCATCGATTGAGGGGTGAGGCATCACATCCTGTGTTGGCGGTGAAAAGGATAACTAATTAGCAGTTAATTGCTTTCATAATCTGTTAACATTTTGTCCTTAATAATAAATTGCGACATAGACCGTAAGCCTGTCAAACACATCTAAAATATATTTTTTGAAGCAAGTTCCTCCACAACAATTGTACTTACTTTTAATGATGCAGGCACAGCTTTCATGCTACTAAGTCTGAACAGGCCACAGTACCCATCGTAAGAAGATAGCTGAACTAGAGCGACTGGCAGCCTCTTCTTGTTATCTGTCACCCATTCACAGTCAAATCCTAACGCTCTGTGTTTCTGACATCGCCTGTATGAAAATATAAATTTAATATCAAACAGTTTTTCATTACAAGATTAGACAAATTACAAAGAGATTTTAAATAATATGGTATTGCTTCCTGAATTGGGGCTTAATTGTATTGATCTGAAGATAAAATAAACACAATAGACACGAGTTTATCAGCATTTTATTCAGACATTTGGCTGGGATGTTGGATTTATTTAGATTACTTCAAATTAAATCTAGGAGACATTGAATTTAGAAACAGGTTAAGTAAATCATATATTTTTAAACATTTTCATCCCCTTTATTAATATCAGCCATAGCCATAATTACTTATTTATTTATGTTCAAACAAAAATCATCAATCACTCATACCATTGTTTACAATAAATACTTAAGGTGGATTTCACCATTGAAGAAGAACATATTGAGCACATCTACACCATGTTGTGAAATATTGGCACTGCTAGCACTTGAACGCAGTTAAGATGTGCTGATCGAGTTCAGCTTCATTGGTAAAATTGGCATTACGGTAGGTATTACCTTTTCAATTCGCCGACAACTTGGTCACAAGATTCTTCTGTGGTGACAATGTTGATAGATAAGTACTTAAACATATCTGCAGCATCTCGACGGCCTTTTCTCAGTTTATAATAAATGTATGACACAGAACATCCTATAGCTAAAGCTGCTGTGGCTACACACAGTCTATTCCTCGTTGAAGTTTGCATTGTAACTTTGTCAAAAATTTAATTGTTCTACCACAATAAATAAAAGTAAAAACACTTTTTATCCTTTACAAGTCACTTACAATTTACGTTACTACACATTCATGCCCATCACACCCACAGAACAGTGTTTGTTTTGAATGTCTCTCCATGAATGACTGGATACGATAGATGTGTTTTGCTTTTATTATACAGGTACATCTTCGTTCGTTATGTGTCGAAATATTATTCAGTTCTAATTATTCCCGGAACCAAAGAGTAATTTAATAAGACTGATACCCGGAACTCCATTCAATAAAAATTGGTGGGGTGGCTCCATATATTACTTTCCTCTATGGGTGGCTCGGATTCACTCGCGTTTTCGACATGACATGTTTGGTGCAGATAATACATAATATTAAAAAGTACTCTGTGAGATAATACATGGATAATACAAGTTAGTACCCTAATAAAAGTACTCTGTGGATAATACATACTCTTTGGTTTGGTGATTGTTTGAATGTGTGTTTGTTTGTCAATACCGCCACGCCACAGATTAAGCAAGTAAATGATTGGTTTGCTGATTTCCGGGAATCAGTTTAAACAGCAAAGGTATGGAAAATTCGAATGCTAATTAGGACACAGCCGGCGACTTTAATTGCCAGTGACCCACCGAGCGGTACTATCTCACGTTTACTAACAGATTCCGAAATCATTATCGATAAATCTTAGATTTAACCTAAATGCTCTACGGCTAAAATCTGAATGTGAACGAAGGATTTTGAAGTCGCTGCGTGTGTAACTAGCATAAGGACCCTAGCGTAAAGATCTTTCATAATAAAGTATAGAAATTATATAAAGTATAAAAAACTTTGACACCCATAAATAAAGTATTTATTAAACGCTCTAAGTTGACACCCCATAAGATAAAAGTAGGACAGGTTTAGGGTTGATATAATTCGTGGCAAGTTACAAGTTTCAATCAAGGAATAAGATTTCACAAACAGACGAAATCCGAACACGAATAAAAAAAATTTTAGTTTTATTTTTTTACCAATATGCGCTATATTTTCTTTCTGGTGTTCAAAAAGACAAAAACTATTTACTCGAATCAATAAAAGTGGTCGTCTTAATTAAAAATCCTATTTTTGGTGGCAACTTTTTTCCATAGACTACTGTCAAGTAAATAATTATGTTCTGACTTCTGTGTTGTCAAGTACTGGGTACTGTCATAAAAAACGTAACTACGATGTTGTAGTGGTTTGTAGAATTTTGTTGTACATCCAATAAATTATTGAATTAAACTATCATATTACAGCAATAATGGCTCGGGACAGAAGTCCTGAACGAAGGCGTTCGCGCTCACGGGAACGCCGTGACAAGGATCGTCAAGAAGATCGTGAGCGTGAGTCTCATCGAGACAAAACAAAACGTCGAGAGCGGTCTCGTAGCCCAAGGAAGGAACGAGAAAGGTCTAGAAGTCCTTCAAGAAAAGACAAGGATCGATCTCGGAGCCCCCCGCGAAAAGATAAAGATAAATCCAGGAGCCCTGCGAGGAAAGAGCGTGAACGTGGTCGCTCTCGCAGCCCTAAGAAACGTGATGGTAAAGAAAAGGAATCCGACAGCAGAAGGAAAAATGATGAAAGAGAAAAGTCGAAGAGCAAGAAAGAGGATGAGAGCAAAACCGAGGAGGAAGAGGCTCAAGACGGAAAAAATGATGATGCAAAGCCCGTAAAGAAAGAGCCATTGTCTCTGGAGGAACTACTTGCCAAGAAAAAAGCAGAAGAAGAAGCTCGCAGTAAACCTGTCTTTTTGACTAAAGAACAAAGAGCTGCTCTGGCATTGGAAAGAAGGCAAAAACAAGTGGATGTTATTAGAGCCAATGTTGACAGGCCAAATATAACCACAATCGATCTTACAGGACCCTCTAAAAGAGAAGAAGAAATGAAGAAGTATAGAGATGAAAGAGAAATGATGCGAGAAAAAGAAAGGGAGAGAAGAGATGAGAGGGAGAGGGAAAGGGAGAGAAAATATGAAGAAAGAAAGGCTATGAATGACCGCCGAGGAGGAGGAGGAGCAGGAGGGGATGACAAAAAAGAAAAAAATGAAGAAGTTTCCAAAACTAAAGACAAGGAGCGTGAAGAAGAAGCCATCAAGGCTCGCTATCTGGGCATTGTAAAGAAAAAACGCAGAGTGAGAAGATTAAATGACCGTAAATTTGTGTTTGATTGGGATGCATCGGAGGATACTTCCAATGATTACAATGCTTTGTATAAGGAACGGCACCAAGTTCAGTTCTTTGGTCGAGGTCACATTGCTGGAATAGACATAAAGTCTCAGAAAAAAGATTACTGCAAGTTCTATGGCAATCTGTTAGAGAAACGTAGAACAGAATTAGAAAAGGAACAAGAGAAGTTGCGTCTTAAGAAAGTTAAGAAGAAGGAAGATAAGCAAAAGTGGGATGACCGTCACTGGTCTGAAAAGGAACAAGATGAGATGACTGAGAGGGATTGGCGAATCTTCAGAGAAGACTATAATATCACCATCAAAGGTGGTAGGATCCCAAACCCAGTCAGAAATTGGAAGGAAGCTGGCTTCCATCCAGACATTATGGAAATCATTAGTAAAGTCGGCTACAAGAGTCCTACACCGATCCAGAGACAGGCTATTCCTATTGGTCTACAAAACAGGGACATCATTGGTGTTGCTGAAACTGGTTCTGGTAAAACATTGGCTTTCCTTATTCCTCTATTGACTTGGATCCAATCCCTCCCGAAGAACGAACGTTTGGAAGATGCTGATCAAGGACCATATGCCATTATTTTGGCGCCAACTCGTGAGTTGGCGCAACAGATTGAAGAAGAGACAAATAAATTTGGAATTCCTCTGGACATTACATCTGTAGTTGTAGTGGGAGGTCTCTCAAGAGAGGAACAAGGTTTCAAACTGAGGTTGGGATGCGAAATAGTCATTGCGACTCCCGGTCGTCTTATTGACGTCTTAGAAAACAGATACTTGGTATTAAATCGTTGCACTTACGTGGTCCTTGACGAAGCTGATCGTATGATTGACATGGGTTTCGAACCCGATGTACAGAAGATTCTAGAATACATGCCAGTTTCAAACATCAAACCAGATTCTGACGCCGCCGAAGATGCCTCTGTATTGTTAGCTAACTACAACTCGAAAAAGAAGTTCAGACAAACTGTGATGTTTACGGCGACTATGCCTCCCGCTGTGGAGCGTCTAGCTAGAAGCTATTTACGTAGACCAGCTATAGTATATATCGGATCTATCGGCAAGCCTGTAGACAGGACAGAACAAATGGTCTACATGGTTGGCGAGAACGAGAAACGTAGGAAGCTTACGGAGGTATTGCAGAGAGGAGTCGAACCTCCGATTATTATCTTCGTCAACCAGAAGAAAGGTGCGGACGTTCTTGCTAAAGGTCTGGAGAAGCTTGGCTTCAATGCGTGTACTTTGCACGGTGGTAAAGGGCAAGAGCAGCGAGACTTTGCCCTGGCTAGTCTTAAGAATGGGTCAAAAGATATTCTGGTGGCGACAGACGTCGCTGGTCGTGGTATCGATATCAAGGACGTTAGTATGGTCATCAACTACGATATGGCGAAAACTATTGAAGATTACACGCATCGTATTGGTCGTACCGGTCGTGCTGGTAAGACTGGTAAAGCCATGTCGTTTGTTACTAAAGAAGACTCGGCGTTGTTCTACGATCTGAAGCAACTGTTACTCCAGAGCTCCGTGTCTACTTGTCCGCCAGAGCTGATGAACCACCCAGAGGCTCAGCACAAGCCTGGTACTGTAGTCACCAAGAAAAGGCGGGAAGAAATGATATTTGCATAAGTGTAATTGAATGTAACTATGTTCTCTGTGACGTGTTATTATTGAATAAAAATCGTAGTAAAAATATAATTTCTTTATTTAATTACACGTCGATTGTATTACACTTTCACTAGCACTTTCACTAAATAAATAAATTTAACATTTCACTAAATAGGTTTCGGTTGTCGACATTTTGACATCACGGCACCGGCACTGGAATTAAAAGTGTACATAAATAAAATTATAAATCACATTAGAACCGTAGATATTAATCGAAATGAACGTTTTATTGCAGTTTCACTTGCTATTGGTTGGAAAATAAAGTTTTTCAAAAAAATCTAGAAAAATGCTGGAGTCATTTTTGAAATACCACTCTTTATTGAATGAACACTCATCTATCCATGGATATTGGAAACACGACCTACGACACTTTTTACCCTTTTACGACATAGGTACCTAATATGTAGCCATACTTGTATATTTCTTCTACTGGCTTGTTCAGAATCAACATCATCCACACAAAAAAAACGATCGACCATCATACCTATGAATGAATTGAGAGTGCCTATTATTATGCGCAATATTTTACCTACATTGCGCAAAATAACACGTGATACAGTTTCTAAAACGAAATACAACTCCCTAATTAGCAAACAAAATATTTTCTTTATATTGACTTTCTGAATATAAACAGCCATCAATCACTTCATTTTGGAAACGTCATTGATTTGTTCCAGAATTTACATTACTAAATTACTATTAACACCGGGTGTTAATAGTAATAGGTATAGCTAGGTACTTCAAGAAACGCAGATTCATTATTAGGTGTTTACTATTGCACAATAATAGTGCAATAACTGGGATTGTACCTAGTAGGTACGTTTATTGTTGCATAATATTTGCAGACAGGTAACATGATGATCTCTGCAAAGCCTCTGTGACGTAATATTACATCACGTAGGTATCACATACTTACGAACACACGAAATATTGCTCAACAGTTTCGATACTACTTACACAGGAAAATTAATAGATAATGTATGAGGAACTTGGAGTAGGAACTTTTATGTGTGACGAATTTTAAAAATAAAGATAATTTTATAAATAAAGGGTAGTTTATACATTTCCCAAACAACGGTGGGTAATAGGCACATTTATTTTGGTTAGGATCTTTTGAAATTTAAATTCACAATTTGAATTCACTTTACAATGTTCAAAAATGCAACCTGGGTACTTAAGTGAGCATTTCATCATCATCATCATTTGCCTAGCCTAGCTTTTGCCCAATTATGTTGGTGTCGGCTTCCAGTCTATCCGGATGCAGCTGAATACCAGTATTTTACATGAAGCGACTGCCTATCTTATTGTACAGAATATATTTAATAAATATTACTGCCTGAGCATTTACTGTGGGGAAATTATGGCTACCGTCCAAGGCTGCGATGGTGAGGATAGTGACAGACTACAGGCTAAAACCATAGTGTTCTATGAGTCAAGAGTGCAAGATTCGCACCCGCCCGCATGAGCACGGCGAATCTACCCACGGAAAGGTTTAGGCCGACTCAATAAAATGTAATTGACACCCTAAGAATAAAATGATGTTACTTATACTGTGGTGCCTTCATGAAATAATTGGACTTTTTGGGATTTTAACACTAAAATATACCTATTTTCCTATGAATGTATATACGATAATACCAACCTGGGCCTGTTTTCTCATCTACTTCATCAAGTGGGAAATAAAATTCTGCAAAAAAAAATGATAAGTACATTATATCATTAAATTCATAATTTTAATAATTTATGAGAGTAGGCCAACAATAGAAAACAATCGTTCGAATACATGCAAGTAAGTTATTGTAAATAAACACAGACAAAACACGCATGAATTAAGTATAAAATAATATATATTAAAAGCATTAATGAATTCCTCAAATCCAACAAAAAATTAAAGTAAAAAAATCTGTTTCATGCTGTTACCACACTGAAACAGGACCAAAAAATGGGTGCCAGAGAGAACCAATGAAATCGCGTTTCAAACCATATGTGTAGACTTACAAAGAACGTGCAGGATGCCAGAATATAATATCAAGCTAAGGAGAGAGTGACCGCTTTAAAAGCCATCCTAACACACGAACACAACAGTTGAAACCAAAGCAGAAACAACAAAAAAACTGGCGGCAGAAGCAAGCATGATAGAATAGAACTAGTGTTGCCATGTGTTTCCATTTAGTAATAGGTAAAGGTCTCTGTCTTTTCATAACCTTTTTTCTAAAGATGAATTTGTTAAGTAAAAAATGCTTGTGCTAGGAGCGGGTTCGAACATCAGCTGTGAGTAATTGATATCACGACCTTTCGCTCTATTCACATCTCGTATATCGTTGGACTAACAAGTTTGTATGCTTCTCACTTGTCAGGCAAGTAATATTTGTTGCGCTGGTAATCATAACTTCAGGTAAGGTCTAAACAAATTGTCACTGGCATGCAATGCAATCAAGACAGATTAGGCTTCTCTTGATTTTAAAATTGGAACACAATTACCGGCAACACTAGTCAAAATAAAAAACAAAAGCACATCCACCATTCCAAAACGACCCCGGTTTGAATACCTATTCTTTCTTTTCTTCTAGTTTTGTTTCCTCTTTAGCAGGCGGAGGCATTATCGTCTGCCTGACTGAAGATGCCAAAGAGATGGTCATATCGACGAACTCGGAAAAGTCTTTGGGGAAAGACAGCTCGGGGAACTTCACCTCCAGTTGAGGGTCACCAGGTTTCACTGATAATAGTTTTAGAATTTTGATTATTTAGTTTTAACCCTGACTTAAGTAAATAGTTCGGCCCAGTAAACATTATTTGACTTTAGTTCGTCTGTTAGATAAATAATTATTCTTTTTTTTAATATTTCTTAAAATCATAAGTGAATGCATAATACTTTACCTCCATATAGGAAATTGTACGCAATGTTAACGTATTGCTTAGCTAGTGCCGAATTGCTCTTTAAAACTTCCTTCGTCTCTTCAGGGAAGCATACATAGCCCATAGCGGTAGTGCCGGCACCCGCGTAAAATACTCGCTGAAAATGTAAAAAACACAGTATCACTGTTATGGATAGTGCATAACATGAGCGTATTACATATGCGTCTTATACTTATAATAATTGTATTATGGTAAAAAATATTATAATAGCGCGTGGAAATTTACGAGCGTTCGTAAAAAGCAACATCTGCAAGATTTATGTTAGAGATGTTGTATTTTTGCTAGATTAGTACCTACAATATCTTTGGCTCGAATAATTATTAAAAATTCATACACAAAGGTGGTACATGATGAATTACGTGTCTAAGTTAGCGGCGGGAACAGTGTATTTCAAGCGATTAAATATCAGCGAATAAGTACCTACAAAAAAAATTATTTAAAAAAATCTGGTACTTCGTACCTATTTTATTACCTAATACGTATTATGGTAGGCATATAAGACCCAGATTTTTTATGTATATTATTATTATTTTGTACAAAGGGGAAAAGGGGCGATTTAGATTTGCAGTGGACCAATACAAAAGTAATCAATAATGATTTACTAATAATATAATGGTAAGAAGAAAAAATAACAACCTGCCACTAAAATTTTCCATGTTCTGTTGGTAACCGTGTGCTAATTAGAGAGGCTGTTTTGATTTTTTAGAAATCCTTTTAAATAGGTACTTGAACTTCTGCAGTAACATAATAATAATAGTCAGTGAAATGCACGAGACACTTAATATTTATCAAATTATCTTATCACTATCTGATTGTGTAATTGTATGTGTTTTACTCCTTTACACCGCTACCCAAGAATTACATTACTTACCAGTAAAACAACTTACAGTCGAACTGAGAACCTCTTCCTTTTTAGAAGTGGGTTAAAAAATTTGACAACATTCATACACTCTTCTTACAGAACTCAGATATACTGACGAGTGTCGTGATACTCGAAAATATCTGCTAAAAGTGATCATCTGTCCAGCCTTTTCCCACTTATGTTGGGAGCTGGCTTTCAGGCTAACTGGACGCAGCTGAGCACCAGGATTTTACATGGACCGACTGCCTATGTGATCTCCACAACCCAGTTGGTAACATAATACACCTTGAGGAGACCGGTTGTCAAGACTTTTGGGCTTCTGACGACCCATAATGATTGTCAAAAATCCACGAACGACAGCCAGTATCAACGTCTTAACGTGCTTTCCGAGACACGAATGGGGATCTAAGATGGTCACCTATTTACGGACCAACTTCGGTATGCGTAACTTAACCTGATCGCTCGACACATGCGGCTATTATTACTTAGCCACAAGCCCCCCTCTGCCAATGCCTGCTTAAAAGTCTAGGAGCAAAAACAGGAAGAATCAGAACTCGTTGGTTAGCCCAAAGGTGTAACAATCCTACAATTTAGTTTTCTACCAAAATAGACCAATAGAACGGCTGTTATGATACGATTTTTTTTTAATTATGGACTTTACCAGATAGTACCAGTTTACAATCTCATAAGGTATATTATGCTGACATCTAATTGATAAAACTCTCTTCAGAATGAAAAATAAAGTGTTAACATACCCTGATAATACCTCCTCTCAGGCCAAAGATAAAGCCAGTGAGACCACCCATTGCTACGGCACCATATCGGACCTGCTTGTTTTCTTCTTCTCGAAGATATTTAAAGATCCCTGAAAATTAAATTTAACTAGGATGAGCCTTCGTGATGACAAACTTTATTATACATTACTTTATTTTACTTTACTACTTTTGTTTTTAACTTTATTTACAACTGCATTAAAAATATGTTGAGTATGACTTTCATTTCAGATAACCTAACTTAATCACCAAATTGTTATGATTCATTAAAGGTTAAAAAATCTTTGTTTGACATTAAACTTGTAACTAAAGCACATCCAACTATGTTGACAGTAATCCAAAACATCAACTTACAACCGGTTTTTTCTTGAAACTCTTGATACTGGTCTTGCACGGAGTGTTTAGCACGTTCCCCATGATCCACCACAACCTGCACTTGCTCACGTATGGCACGTACAGGAGTTAGGAGCAATGACTTCACATAGCCAACCTCAATATCAGGTTTAGCATTTGCCTTCCTGTTTAAAAAAAGGACGTAATACAGTTGAAAAGAATTATCTGGCATTATCAGTAGGTAATCATTGACATAGAGATATTGTTTATTGATGTTAATGAATTAGCACCGTTAAGGAACAGTCTGCACAAAAAAAAAGTATCTCATTCTGGTCTTAGTATTTAAAGATGTTTTGGGTCAAAATGTTTACCTAGTTTTGGTACAGTCCGCGAGGTATAAGCTGAGCTTTGCATTAGTGTGAGTGATCACCAAAAGTACAGTCAGAATGGCGCCGCGCCTCAGGCCGGTTACCCAAAATCAGTTTAAACCGGTTTTTACCGGGCGAAAATGGCGCCGCGCCTAAGGCCGGTTATCACACCTACACTATCCATGTACACTCACACAAATGCTTATACCTCGCGGACTGTAAGCTACATTGTATACAATTTTATGGAACAAAGGTTGTTGACAAAAAATGGCTCCATATCTGTGTCACATCTTTTTGGGGTTGACAGTATTGATTGAAAACAATATCAGCATAGCCTTTTACCTCTTTCCCATACAAGGTGTAACAAAACTTGTGTCTGATCTGAAAGCATGTTGTTCAGTGTCAAACACATATATTAGCTAAACTTAACATTTGGTTGATTTTTTATGGGGAAAACAATTTTTTCTATCGGCTTGATTTTTTTTTTAGTCTTTCCTAACAATGTGTTTGTATATGACACTGACCAGCCCCCTTCTGGGTTGGACACGAGTTTTGTTACACCCTGTGGATTTAAAAACCAATTATTAAGAAAAGGCATCACATGGGTTGAACCAAATTCATAATGCAGATAATCTGCTATAGCATCAAAAAGACCATTCCCAATTTACATTACTTACTGCATATTTTTATACAGAAATCGGCTTTCTTCATTAACGACAACACACCTTCATATTCATCAATAATATTCATATTATTATCTACTAACACATACAACAGCTTACATGACAAATGCATAAACACATACTCAGCATATTCCGCATGTGGTGCTTCGTATATTGGCAGTTCCGAGGGCTTCATGAGCTGGGGCTTCGAAGGGTCTGGAGGATCCTGCCGGAGAGGTGTCGCAGCACCCACCGCCGGTATCAGGGTAGCCATCCCGACCGAACCTAACACTACTTTCCGAAGCATCTATTCAAGAATCAAAACACAAACATTAGTACAATATCGATGAAAAAAGTAAAAAGGATTCAAAATATAATAATTTACGCAGTTTACCTCTAAAGAGATGTTTCCCAGCAGAAATTACATAAATGTTGTATGTAACAAAATTACGATCATCAGCTGGGCTGGTGACAGTTGAAAGTGGTGTTGCTAATGTTGCTATTGATTATTTTAGAACACGGATTGCCATTTACTTAAGAAAAAAGTAAAATTTGCATTCCTTGTTGATTGAATCAAGTTACTGTTCATCATGCATCCTCAGTAATTTAAGACTGTAAAATAAGCGATATTTTCACAAAATCAACCAAAATGCACACGAGAATATTAATTTTGGATTTCGATGAATTTTTAAATGTAAACAATGAAATGACACTGACAAAGTGACAGCTTCGCAATGGCAGGGCCGTTGCAATGCTGGTGCACAAAACATTTTGGTCAGCAAATTCAAAAGAGATTTTATTGAATGCGGTAAAGGAAATAGTAAGAAATAGTTCGATCAGTAGGTCGAACTTAACTTGCGCTTGCACAGGCAACTAAACATGCACAACCCTGGTAAATTCTCTTCAACGTTGACGTCATGAGTACATCCAGCAGTTAAGGGCGAAGTCATCATGTAGTAACCAGTTGCCAGAGATACGGTCACACAATACCACGAGTTGGAGGTCATGATTTCGAACCCAGGCAGAAGGCCGAAGGAAAACATCATGAGGAAACCGGCATCGGCATGCCAAAAATTCTAAGACATGTGAATTGCATTAGGCCCACGTTATGAATTATCATTCACTCCCTCTCACAAAGAGGAGGCCTGTATCCCAAACTGGGATCATTATAGGCTGATTAAGTAAGGTTCTTCAAATATCATAAAAGTAAGGGAATGTGAAATTTTGACTCTGGCATTTGGAACATGCTCATGCTAGTTACCTTTCAAAAAAACAAAATTAATCTAAATCCGTTCGTCCATTCAGGAGCTATGATGCCACAAACAGACACACACAGATACAAAAACCCTTTGCAAACAAAGTTAGTTACGCGGTCCCAAAGAATAAAAAAACATTAGAAAATCAAAAAATTGAAATGTGTTTTCTAGTTTGCTCTTTGTTACCAAAAGAGAGCGCTACCAAAAGTTTTATTCCCAGTGGCAACTCTAGTTCTATTGTTTTGCGATTTCTTTTCCTCTCCTCTGTCAAAGTTAGTTGTCATGTCAAATCTGCCATGGCCTCGACATGTCACAATTTTCTTTCGTCTTTCTATTGTGTATAACTGTGATTTTAGTGCACGCTCTAATACTGTAAAGAAAATTAGTAGCTGTATGAAAATTGGATACATTGAATATGTATTTCCTTATTCTACATTAAATTTAACAATTGGAACAGGCGTGTTGTAGAAATTCTGTGTTGGTCGGACAAATAAATTGAGGTGATTGTGAGTACGGTTTTCGAGTATCTGAATCAATAAATTTTTGTGTAACGTTAAAATAAACTTTGTGGTTATTGTTGTTGAGTTAAAAATGTCGGAAGTCCTATCAGGTCGCGTGTCTAAGCATAGGAGGGACCGTCGCGTTAAGAATAGTACAGGTACGAAGAAGGTCGCATGCTGGGACGGCGCTTGAACGACTACTTTGATTACCGCTTGGAGATTTTCATTTTGAGTAGTGTTCTGCTTGTTTGAGACATTACGACTGGCTAGTTCTTCATACGCCTATTCATGCTATCACTCTATTCGTTCAGGGCCACTTCATAGTGTTTCCTGGCCATGAATAATAATAGCAGATCTCAACTGCCATAGAAATAATACTGAAGATAAATTATAACTTTTTTACTATATTTTCATAATCTCCTGCTTTTTTAGCATGACCCAGATGAGGATTTTAAATCTAGGATAGTGGGAAATTTTCATCATGATAACTTCTAACATAAATATTGTTATGCTACACACTTGTGCAAACAAAAGAGCATTCTAAAATACTGTTATTTGTAGATAAGGATAGATGTAAACAAGTGCCCTTGCTATATATTAATAAATCAATAAAAAAAAAAATAAATAACACATGAATGCAGGTCACAGTAATTTGACATAACCCATTGACTATTCTTGTATGATGTTGCTTCAAACAGACAAAGGCAACTTAACATACAGCCTGAAAAAAAAATGTTTATGTAATAGGAGACTAACATTTGCTATCAAATAGAAATTGGTTTGCCTTAACAGTAGTTACCTGATTATGCATACTAACAAAGAACTTGTATCAATCCAGGACTGTGAGGTGCATGATGTGTGTAGAGTGACAATCTCTTAGATCAACTTGGGACGTGTCTACTTAGCAGCCACCGAAGATTATTGGGATGAAATGGTACACAACTGTTACATTTTATTTATGTATTTGTTTCTTTTTCTAAAAGTGAATGAATTTTTGGGTTCCTGTACATACTTTATCAAAAGTTTGGATAATGCATGCTGGAGTCTTCCATTTCACTAGTTTGGTTGCATGTTTGGTAGTTTTAAGATTGTAGTATAAAGTAAGTATACATTGTTGCAGCATTAGCTGATGGTTTTATCACATATTTTCTAGTTTTCTTTACTTTATTCCAGCATATTCTGAATTTTAATATAGAGCTGAACAATCAGGCAATGCTGCACCTATATACATACAAGTATCTGCTTATCATTTATATGCCCTATTATATGAAATTCTGATGAATTTGTCTGCCAACATAATTCAGACAGCTATAATTACATAGTACACATGCCAATTAATGTAACAATCTGTAGTCTCTGAGTCATATTTATAATATCAGACAAGTTTTTGTTAAAGTGGTGTCGTAATAGAACTTTGATCATCATTCTTAAAGCTATTAAAGTTTTACTTGATATAAAAACAAATTGCTTCTTAACAAACTCATTTAAAGAGTTTTTATGTGCCAAGGAAGACCATAGACATGCTATCTAAACATAAATGATAGGAGGTAGGTACAAAGTTACGTCACTAGTCCATTTGGTTGTTGAAAGGACATGAATACTGCTTTGAAATCAGGTCTCACGATTAGCATAACAATGATTGTTCTCTGAACAATTATGAAAGATATAACCATATATAGTTGTAGTACAACTCACATTTTATGCAAGTAACTCTTTTTATTTTATTCACAACTAGCGGCCTGGCTTTAAATAGGTGCAATGTAGAACTAAACTGTACGTAAACACCTTCATCTTGAATCACTCTATCTATTGATGAAAACTGCATTAAGATTAGTTGCATAGTTTAAAAGATCTATGCGTGCAGACGGACAAACGGCGCGCGTGAAGCGACTTTGTTTTATACTATGTAGAGATACATAGTATGATTGCAGATCTGCCACTAAGAATAATAAATTAATGCTCATTAAGAATTTTTTTCTAATATACAGGAAATTATATTTTGTCTAGACTAGTTCTTATTGGAATCCAGTAAGATAGTTATAATATTAAACATGATTTATTTTGATGTGTCAATCATGAAGGAATTCCCCAAAAACGGTACCTATTGTGTTACCAAAATGTAGACACGTGATGATTGATGATAGTGTAGCACGAATTCGACAAGTACTAATAAATGAGACTTGGTGAAGGAAAGCATTCAGTACGTCTGCATTTGAGATTAACAACCTATTTACGTCATTAGTCGGTAGTCCTAAAGTATTTTCCACGTGAGTTATCTTATCTAATTAGATAGTAAGAATGTTATTACTCCACATATTGATAGCGTTCATAATCTTTTCACTAGCTAAATACAGCTTGTAACTTTCTGTTACGCGTTTTATCCCTTTATTGGCACTGGCACCTAATACGTTAACGCTCGCCGTAATCGGCCCTGACACCGAACGATAATTTTATTTTAATTACGTTCGACGGTATTAAAAATCGATCTGACACGATACACGAATAGCCTGACTATCGAGAGGCTCCGTATAGTAGCTCCTCTATTAATTTTTGACGACACCACTGAACTGACACCATTCGAATCTTGGTACGAAGCTATTTCTAGTCGAAATACTCGATAATCAAATCACCATTTCACACATACCGATCGCCTTTTAACCAGACGGTATTGTTATTGTTATTTATGTAAATACCTATGATCTACATACAAAGTCGTGTTGAAGTGAGGAATCCCACCGCCGTGTCGCATGAAACCTTTCTTATCAGTCATGTGTACTGTGACTTTGTAAAGTCATTGAAACTTAACGTTAGAAATGCCACTCAACATTCAAGGGTAAATCCAAATAATTTAAATGTTGAACAACGTATCCCTAAAACTCGTAATTAAATTGCCAGCGATAAAATTTTGTAATTAAAACGTTTTCAGTACTGAGAATGATGGCAATAATGCAGGAAGGGAATAGTGAGGTACCGAAGGAATTCCTGGAGACGGGGCGAACGGGGCGCCGGAACGCGATGCCCGACATACTGCACCCTCAGAGCGCCGAGGCCAGCACGGCGGATCTGCCCTCCAGGTTGCAGCAACTCTCTGCTACTGGTAAGTTTAGTTCTATGAAATCTTATCTATGGACTCATAGTAAAACCTTTTTTCTACCCATAGCTGTATTTATGATGAAATTCGAAAGTTTTCTAAGGTTCGAAGGACCAAATTCAGGCCGTAGCCATTCATATAAAACCCTTTCATTTCTTTCGTTCTACCTTTGGGTCGATACACAAAGAGACGAAATAGAAAATATTATTAGATGACCCAATTGGCGCGGTGGTTCCCGAATCGAAATAAACATTTTTAATTGACTCTGCTGGAGTCTGGCCCTTTCTTTATACGGGTTTAGTCACTTTATTCTGGTACTGCACCAACCGAAGTTTATTCTAAAGTCATGTCTTTTGTCTTTACACTCCGGGCTCCAAGGCTAAAGCGTAGGGAATTTAAAACTACGATAAATGGTGTAAAACTAAGGGACTAATTAGGTTCTCAGTTTGCAACTGTTGTAATACGATTATCATGGGTGGTATCGCCGTTTATTGCCACTTAAGCCTAAAATTACTATCACCGTATACGGTATTACGTACTTCTTATCAAACGATAAAATTTATAGCCATCACGTGTCGCCCTCATAATTGGATTGTCTCATTTTAGCGCCAGTAAATCATTAAATAGAATTATAAGCGGAACATCTGGAAAAGTGAACTTTGAAAGTTTAGAAATCAACTAGGTCTCTGTGTTGTAAAAATAAAGGTTAAACGGAAATGTACAAGCATTGTTTTTGTATAACATCCGTTTTTCAGCTTTCCAATTCTTGCTCGTGATTCGTGACGCGCCGTCGACGTCAAACATTTTTGTTTAGCGCACACATTTTTTTCTGAAAATGTTTCGAACGTTTAGGTGGTAAAATACATACGTAAATAACTACTTTAGTTACGTATGAAAGGCGTCTGCGGCCGCATGACTTCCAAATATCCGAGTTAAACTAGTACGTTTTTCGGCAACTGGCCAAATATCACAAACCACGTAATGTAATCGGGAAGTATGCTTTTAAATTAAAAGCTATCTAAGATCTTTTGAAGAAAATGCTTTTTCGCTTGTGAAAACCAGTCGAGTAGTTTCACGAGTATGAAGAACTGACGCAATTTGTTGACATGCGTCATTAACTCATTAAGAAAAGCCGCTAAATGTGTAAACCATTCATCGTCGACTTTTTAATAGCACTATCGCTACGTTTTTACTAAATCAGTGTTCTCTTAAACAATAAACCTCTGTATTCAAATTTTTTGCAACTCGCGGCTTCGCCCTCGGGTTCCCTTATCCTTTTTTTTCTAAATAAAAGTAGACTAAGTTACTCCTTAAATTTCTTGGAATAACTATTGACGGCAAATTAGATTGGAAAGAGCATACGGAAGCATTAAGCAAAAAAAATTGTAATTCCGCATATGCATTGTATAAATTAGCCCCCATCTTAAATGTTAATGCGTTGCTAACTGCTTATCACGGCTTAGTGTCCTCTAACTTGAGATATGGACTCATTTTTTGGGGAAATTCAACAAATAAGGGTATGATTTTCAAAACACAAAAGAGGTGTCTGAGGGCTATGTTTGGACTTCAGGTTACAGAAAGCTGCAAACCATTTTTTAAAGAGTATAAAATATTAACTCTTCCGTCAATGTACATTTTGGAGACCATTATGTTCGTCAAATCGAATCCACACCTATTCCCCTTAGTGTCAGATAAAGTTGTTCGGAATAGACGCGACAATACGAAACTATATATTCCGAGATCCAAGACGACACTAATGCGGAAAAGTATATTCTGTATGGCGCCAATTCTATTTAATAAGTTGCCAAAACACTGGAGGGAATATAGTACCGAAAAATTAAAACATAAATTAAAAGGCCTTTTGCTAGAGAAAGTCTACTATAGCACTGAGGAATTCCTAACCGACAATTTAATTTGACTAAGTAATTGACATCTTGATTTTATTAATAAGTACCTGATTTGACATTAGACTTCTTATTTTTATTGTGTATTGATTCGAGCTTATGACATTATTTTATTCTACCTGTGTAATTTCAAATTATGAATATTGAATTATTGAATTTTAAATGTGTATAAATGGTCAATTTTAAAATTAAATTATGCTGTCTATAGCGTCCTACATCCAATATTGGTACGCCATTCAGGCAAAACATGACTGACTGCTATATTATTGATGTAACATCTTGCATGCCATGTGTTGTGTATACTCATGTTTTGAACAAATAAAGTTATCTTTATCTTTATCCTTATACCATCAGCTATCGGTTAGTGAAAGTCTTGCCAAAATCGGTCCAGCCGTTTGAATAATTACTCTGTTATTTTGTCATTGGAAACAGAAACTTAAATCTATTTATTTGTTTGCGCCTATTAATTTTATGTGTATACATAGGTACGTATAGATAAAAAAAAAACCGATAGATAAAAAATCGAATCGATTACAAAACATTGAAGCTGTAAAACGTTGTAGTATTAAAGTAACCGACCAAAAATATTTTGTTACTGTTCATGTTTTACTATCACACTTATTTTTTAACTGTCGAAAAATAAAATTATGCCCGTTATTTTTTTCAAGTGATCAATGATCATAAAAACATCCCAAATGTTTAAATATTTTTTTTATTTTCATTTTCCTCTTTTAGCTATGGTATCCACAGTTCCCGCACCAATTCTTATACCACTACTTACTATGTAAACAGTGATAGAAAATATAAAAAAATAACTCAATTAATAACCAAGTAAAGTTAATAAACATAGTATGGGATGACTATCACTGCCTTAGCTTCCTCTACATAATGAAGATTTTTTTTGATCGGTCCATAATTGACTAAAACTTACTTAGAAGAAAAAACCATAGAGACGAACATAGAACCTCCTTCGTTATACAAACTCTGTTAACAATTATTACCTAGGTACCCATTTAGATTTAACATCAATAGTATTGTGCCAATAGATGATATCGATACGCCTATATTTGTATTCTAATTAAAATATATTAAATCTTACGATATCCAAGCGAATTGCACGTCAAACAACTTACCCGAAGGATCAAAATCGGATAGACGGATAATTCGAAATTCTGATCCTATCTAAACAATTCGGAATCTGATACCGTTCGGGTTCAATTTCAGAAGTTCCCTTCCCAATCTTAATTAAGGGTAGAGGAAACAAATACTGACCAAAAGTCATCACCATCCCATATTCCTGTTTATTTGGGGTTGGCGCAACATATCTCCATCTTCAAAACATCTCTTTTCGCCATTATGTTTAAGTACTCATCCCCCTTCTAGCCATATCATCTTGCACACACCGCCACCCTATCACCAAAAACATAACATAACCTCACGCCTGTAATCCCTGAAGGCTTAGGCAGAGGTGTACCCATAGAACAACAACATTTCGCCAGTTAAAACCCACATTTGGCCAATTAACTCCCACATTTCGCCAGTTAACACCCACATTTCGTAGTTAACTCCCGCATTTCGCCAGTTTACACCCACATTTCGCCAGCTAACACCCACATTTCGCCAGCTGACACCCACATTTCGCCAGTTATCAGTCACCAAAAACATGACAGTAAAAAAGCCAAAATGTTTTATTTCCAACATGACTGCGACGCGACCTAGCATGCAGTTTCAGATATTGTTTATGATACGATTCGCTTATCGCTATCACAATCCTCCTGTCACTGCAGTAATTGAGGGCTGGTGTGACGTAGATGGGTCGTAATGCGCCGATAAGCGCGGGTTATCTCAATCTGACGTACTAGCGGATATCTCGAATTATGATGAATTGATGACACACAAACATCGAATTATCGACACTATCATTAAATTATAATCAATCATTGTTTCTATGGGAATTTGTTCATCACGAGAAATATTAATAGGTATAATGGATTGTGGGAAAATTTACAGTGTTATCTGATTGACGACACGGTTGGCGCAGTGGTTGAGCGATTGACTGCTGCGCACTATGTAGCGGGTTCGATTCCCGCACGGAACAAATATTTGTACGACCTGCAAGTATTTGTTACGAGTCTGGGTGTTTTTCTATCTATAATATGTATGTATTTACAAAAAAAAAATGTATATAAGTAGTATATCAGCCATCTCGTTACCATAACACAAGCATTAGGTTGCTTAGCTTGGGACGATATGGCGCTGTGTGAAATGTCCAAGGATATTATTATTATTATTGTAAACATGAATTATTTAGATTGGAGAAATATAAAATACAAGACTAGTGCCAAGGGGCGTCTGTCTCCGCGCATCATGATCACGATGCTCATGCATTAGGCAAATGCTCGTTTCTGCGAACTAGTGCGCTTCTGACCGCGATCGTGACAACATAATATTTAAAAAAATACCTTGTTTCTATAAAATATAAGTACTTATACTTGAGAAACAAATCAATCTGCCTAGCCTTTTACCAACTATGGGGTCGGCTTCCAGTCTAACCGGATGCAGCTGAACAACAGTATTTTACATGGAGTGACTGCCTATCTGACCTCCACAACCCAGTAACTGGGCAATACGATGCTCCTTGGTCTCTTGACTGGCTGTCAGATTTTCGGTCTTCTGACTACCCATAACGACTGTCAAAGATTCACGAATGACAGCCAGGACCAACGGCTTAACGTGCTTTCCGAGGCAAGGAGGATACTCGATATGTAAAGATGGTCACCCATCCACGGACCAACCCCGGCAAGCGTAGCTTAACCTCATGGATCTATCTGTGCGGCTGTTAGCCACGAAACTTGAGAAACAATAAATCGTAAAATATGTCTTGCTTATTCTTATAATATCTTCTTTTCGTGTGGTTAGTGACTAACCACGAAATACGCCAATACCACGCCAATATCTATGATTAAGGGTCGCAACACATAACCGCGTTGCGACGCCGCAACGCTAAAAGCGGCAGTTTGCGTTGCGGCGTTGCGGCGTCGCGAAAAAGAGCGTTTATTGTCGTATGGTAGGGTAACCACCTCCTCGTGATTTTTGATTGTGGATAGACGTGGCTTTGCCATGGATGGATATTATTTATTATTAAGAAGACATTACTCTGTTTCAAATATACGACAAAGAAGAAATATAAAAAAGATACATCCATTTAATAAGGCTATGAATCCCGATGGCGAGTACTTTTCTCGAAACATACATAAACAATAATATATTTTTATAATAATGAAAATAATCGTCTACATTATTTTAAAATACATAAAAAAAAATACTAATATAATAAATACTATACCTATGCACACTGATCTAATTAATTATGTATAGATATTCATAATTATACACCCAATTAAACACATCTATGAATGTATAATAATACTATAGAACTTCTCTAAGCCCTCATAATCTCTCTTAATGTTGCTGTGCTCGACAGGGTCCTTATGATATTTTTGTTTTATAATAGGTACCATCTTTGTAACATTATGGAACGCAATAAACAATTGAGTATCGAACTAAAAAGCATTAAAGATAGACGATTTTTTTTTTCCGCCTACTTTAGAATGAGTGTATCATTATTCGAAGAGCTATAAACGGATTATCAAAATATATACAGAAAATAAATATTAAAGGAAATGTTGGGCTTAACTGTAAGGTAAAGTAAAACAAATACGTTTTTTATTAATATTTATGGTACTAGGAATCAAATAAAATTTATAGCATTAAACTTAATCACTTATTTAAAGAAAACTTTAATTGGTCTTACAAAAATACAATGACTAATTTAAGAAAAATCAAACTCTTCGTTTTGTGTACCATAGCAAGTACCAGTACCAGTCGTTTCGTCCAGGGTAAATGGTGAATTTATTGGACGTTGTTGGTTTGATGGTTCGGAATGTATTTGTGAGGATGAGGCAGTCCTCGGTTCGGTGTTAGAAACAAACTGCATCATTGTCAACAAATATGACGTCATAACGCTAGATTTTGCGACGCGGCACCGCAACGCGGTTATACAGGAGTTATTTCGGAGATTGAGTTCGATCGGTGTTCAAATATAGTTAGTCATCGTCTATGATCAGAATCGCACAACAGAGACACCAAGTAGGCTAGACGTCTAATAAGGCACCTAATCTTTATCAGATGAATAGAGGACAATGTCCACGTGTGGGTTCACGAGGCTAATGTCCCGCTGTGATAACTACACAGTCTGGCAACCCAGACTAGTTGATGTTGACCATTATCTCTCCGGGACATTATTCAAGCAATCAGTGAAATAAATTCAAAGCCTATATCATTCTTGTTCTTTTGTTGATAGTACTATTCTTCAAGGCC
The DNA here is from genome assembly GCA_951799385.1 of Hyppa rectilinea. Taxonomy (NCBI): domain Eukaryota; kingdom Metazoa; phylum Arthropoda; class Insecta; order Lepidoptera; family Noctuidae; genus Hyppa; species Hyppa rectilinea. The sequence goes on along the minus strand of OX637302.1, from coordinate 4,094,468 downwards.
TTTATATTGATTGACCCCAGTAGGTGACCATGTTGATCGCTGCATCAGTGGTATTCTTTAGGTCATCCGAGGACCGTGGTGCAGGTGAACGGAGACTTATTTATAGGTACCTATCCATACTAATATTATAAATGCGAAAGTAACTCTGTCTGTCTGTCTGTTACCTTTTCACGCCTAAACCACCCAACCGATTTTGCTGAAATTTGGTATGTAGATAGTTTGCATTCATGAGAAGGACATAGGCATATTATTATTTTTTTTTTTTATTGCACATTATAGGTAGGGTAGGTAAGGTAGGTATCATAGTTAAGACAGGACAACGTCTGTCGGGTCAGCTAGTAGGTATATAAACCGAAAGGTCACTCATTAATACATACACTCATTGATTAAAAATGATATCTGAAACTACTGAACCCACGAAGATGTTTGGCACAGACTTAGATTATGAATGGAGAAGTCAGCAAAGAAGGGATTTTAGGAAACTCCTCCCTTAAAGGGGTGGAAGTTTATACGAAAAATTTCAACATTGACGCGGACGGAGCCGCGGGAAGCAGCTAGTATATACAAACATATAATAAAAACTTGATATTCCAAACATTGTAGTGAACACTTTATTTCAGACAGTAATTCATTCAACTACTTCACGCAATTCAATATCTCTTTGTCATAAAACAGCCACTAAAGGACGCGTTTCTGATAAAAGTCATTACAATCGACCTTTCAAATATAGGTACTATAATAATAAACCTTCGTATATCATACTACTGACTTTACTCGCGATCTATTGTACAACGTTACGTGGACGCCCATTGCAAGGTCGATCGATATACGTATCGTAAATAGGAAATGTGAGTGTGCATTTCTATAGTGTGTTAGGTTAAACAAGGAACATACTTTCAGGTTGTATAGTACTCATGAAAATCAACAACTTTGTCCATGGGAACAACTCTGAAATATGATTGATTGATATTCGTGATTTCAGGTATAGTTCCATAGTCTAAGTTGCTCATTGTTATGAGTATAGTAGCCCCTGAAAGAACTTTCAGGACAATTTTGTCCATGGTACCAACTCTAAAATATGAAAAAAAAAATCAGCTGTTCCATACATTTTGGCGAATTATGCGAAAATATTATATGTACTGAACAGCTGATTTTTCGTGATTTCAGGTATAGTTTTATAGTCAAAGTTGTTAATTTTCATGAAAATAGTAACCCCTGAAAGTATGTCTCTCGTTTAACCTAACACACTGAATAACAGCTATATGAGCTAATGGGTAGCTCTAGACTAGATAGATATTTTGTTGGTGTCACTCGTTGTCATGACACAGTCGTGGGGTCTGACAATCAATCTTGCCAAAGGGTATCGTGATACCCAGTAACTGGGTTACTGATATTCGGCTGCATCCGGTAAGACTGGAAGACAACCCTTACATAGTTAAAAAAAGGTTAGGCAGATGATGATTCGTTGTTATCAAGCACTATGCAACAGCAATGGCCTGCATCTAGAATACGATCTATTGGAATCGTAGCTTTGTCTTGTTACAGCCTGAAAGTGCACTGAATATTTGAAACGGTCAAAAATAAAATATCAAATCGCATAGATAACAGACCGGTCGTCTTAATTATGCGTAGATATAATTGTAAAATTACATTTCATGCTAATAAGTATCCATTTGATTCTAACTAGGACGTCACATTGTTATATTTCATACTAGCTTCTGCCCGCGACTTCGGCCGCGGAAAATTTCTTATTTTAACATTAAATATATGCTATGATACTCGGCAATACTCCATTAGTGAGAGAATTTTTGGAATCGGAATCCAAATCCATCATCCAAACAGAAGTAAGTCGAAAAAATACTTTTTTAAAACATAAAACGAAATATAAAAGTTAAAATACAAAAGACAGAAATATGGTGTCGCGGACTTTTTTGTAGAAATAATTAAGGCGAACCGGGTTGCCATACATTGCTTTAAATTTTAAACAACTGTTTAGGCAGCGCATGCAATTAATTCTATTATCGGAGGTATTTCTTTCCGACTTGCTAGACGAAAATTGCGATAGCTCGGCTAATATGTATGATATAAATATAATGTATAGCCTATAGCACTCAGGGATAATGTAGCTTTCTTGAAATTGGATCATTAGTTCCGGAGATTACCCCCTACATACAAACTTACAAATTTTACCTCTTTATAATATTAGTATAGACAAATCACGTACAAATTCTGCGTTTTGACAATTCATGAAAAGTTATTGACTACCCTTTCAAATACCCAACTATGCTGACAATAGGTCGTGACTTTGCTTCCTAGGGTACATATCATATTTTTACGGCCATTGACTATAGTATCGTGAGATTAGATTTATAATTTTGTAGCGCGTGTAAGTAGGGTGATGTCGAAACTATTGAAATCGTGAAATGCAGCTGCGATTACGCTACACATATTTTATTGCAAGTCGATGGATATTAATAAACTATAAGCGTTGATCGTTCGTATACTCCGCACTAGCCAAAATATTGAAATGATTCAACAATGTAATGAATGGTTCTTCCACGATTTTAGAAGTAGGTATAATTGAAGATAATATAGCATGTTAGATATCAAAGATTTATAGTACAAATCGTCCTTTCGTAATGTTCACCAGATATGCTAGAGATTGACACTTGACAGCTCACTTCACGGTCACTTCAGTCAAGTTTTCACGGAGAGATATTGAATACCACTAAAGAACTACGAACAAATGCGCAGTTCATCCCGTAAATAAAAACTTCATGACCCACATTCTCGAAATCGACTTTTCCAACAAAATTCTTAAACGGTCTCTGCTCAGCTTTTGCGCAGTTTTTCCCTGATGATTCAATAAGGGAATTTGTCACCCCTACAATCTAATTTGTTGCCCGTCTAAAATATACAGCCATCCCGGGCTTATATTTTTGGAACTCTTGGCAAATATGTAATCGGGATATACAAATAGGATTCGATTGTTGTCATAGGAATACTGTAAGCGAATCGTAATAACGTTTGATTGAGACTGAGCTTTAACAGACAAATATGATTTTCTACGTACGAACAGTATCAAGGCATACTTTAGATACAGCTATCGTGGCTAAGTAATAATAGCCGCACGGATTGATCCTTGTGGATACCATCTTAAGATATCGAGACTCCTTCGTGCCTTGGAATAGCACGTTAAGCCGTTGGTCACGGCTGTCATTCGTGGATCTTTGACAGTCGTTACAGGCAGTCAGAAACCCAAAAGTCTGACCTTACCAAGGGGTATCGTATTACCCAGTTACTGACTGGGTTGAGGAGGTCAGATAGGCAGTCGCATCCGGTTAGACTGGAAGCCGACCCCAACACAGTTGGGAAAAGGCTAGGCAGATTGATTATACAATACCAATAAATTAAATTGAAGTGTATGTTTGTAATGTTAAAATATATTAAATTGATATTGTACTTATATTAAATGTCATAATAATTATTAAAGGATAACGGTACTTTCAAGTTCAACACATTTTTTAAATATTTTTCTCTGTTACTCGGTTTGTTTCGACTAATCTCCGAAGAGGATGAACCGATTTTGTCAAGACTTTCATAAACTTTCATGGGCAGATAGCTGTTTGAAAACTTTTATATTAGACTAGCGACCCGCCCGCCCTGGCTTCGCACGTGTGCAATGTACATAGATACTACCGCGCGGGCGAAAGCTAGTTATACTATACATACGTATAAACCTTCTTCTTTCTCTATGTATTGATAAAAACTGCATTGAAATCCGTTGCGTAGTGTAAAAGATCTAATTGTACAGAGGGACTGACGCTGAGGAGAGACTTTGGTTCATACAATGTAGAGAAAAGATTTAGAGATTAAAAAAACACTTAGGTTCCAAGCGGGTGAAGCCGCGGGCAGCAGCTAGTTTTATTATAATAATACAAGTATTTCAATAATGGTTACTTCTAATATTATTTCATACTTCAATGACGATAGTCGGGCTTTTACTTGATTTTGGTTTAAATTAAAGTTACCCTAAGTAAATTGCGTAACGCCGGATCGATGTCGCCCTATCACATTCAGTTTCGTAACTGTGAACAATAGTTACGTCTCCTATCTATAATTGATAACATTACATAAAAGTATTTCTTGAAAAGCTAACAATTTTCCTAGTAAGTAGTAACTTGGCGTTTGATTAGAAATCCGCTGTCGACATGTTTCGTGTTTTCTATTTTTTTTTTTACCGTGTAACATCAGGATTGATTTACGATTCCAATTACGAAAAACTATTTTCTTTTTTGGTTCCATTCGTATTACACACACGGCACAGGTAGTAAAGCAGTATATATTTAAAAAAATAATATCTTCACTGAATTCATCTTTGACAGTCGTTACGGGTCGTCAGAAGCCCGAAAATCTTACAGCCAGTCTTACCAAGGGGTATCGTATTGCCCAGTTACTGGGTTTGTGGAGGTCAGACAGGCAGTCGCTCCATGTAAAATACTGGTATTCAGCTGCATCCGGTTAGACTGGAAGCCGACTCCAACATAGTTGGGAAAAGGCTAGGCAGATGATGATCTTTACTGAAGTAAACATGTACCTAACTGATGCAAGGTATCCCTTATATGTTCGCGTCTAGCCTGAATTCGGAGCACCATTAATAATAATAATATCCTTGGACATTTCACACAACGCCATATCGTCCCAAGCTAAGCAACCTAATGCTTGTGTTATGGTAACGAGATGGCTGATAAACTACTTATATACATTTTTTTTGTAAATACATACATATTATAGATAGAAAAACACCCAGACTCCTAACAAATACTTGCAGGTCGTACGAATATTTGTTCCGTGCGGGAATCGAACCCGCGACATAGTGCGCAGCAGTCAATCGCTCAACCACTGCGCCAACCGTGTCGTCAAACCATTATACACGCTTCGTAAATCTTGCGTAATTTGCTCCACTCATTTGTGGTTATTTCAGATGTAACTACTTTGAAACATGCAACGTAAATATAAATTCGGCTTCCAACAGAATGTAGAATAGGGATGATGACTAGATTTTTTTTAGTCCGTGAGCTCGATTTGCAAAAAAAGATTAGACACGTATTTTTTCTTTTTTTTTACGTAATCCAAAGATAACGCTGATACATTGAGTTGAAATGTGGCATGACGTCACGAGTATGTAGTTTTTATACTTACTTGTGACGTAGCGAGTCCCCACTCCCCAACTATAATGCGTTTTTACTAAGTCATTTTCTATTAATATGATAAAGCGAAAAATACGTGTCAAATATTTTTTATTATCTGATTGACGGACTAAATATAACTTCTTTTTTTTACCTAGGCAACATCCCTATTGATTTATGTAAAGAATGGAGTGAATTTAATCAGGTATGGTAGCGAAATCCACTCCTAATTTTTAAAACCACAATATAACTGGCGAATTGTATACACCTCTGCCTGAACCCTTCGGGTAAAGAAAGCGTGATATTACGCAATTTATTTATAAACCAAGGGCTTTAATTCGATTTTTTTCTAACAGACAGCTCCATTCCGCTTAAATTCTGTCCCATGAACTCGAAATGCTCGCCCCTGTGTGGTGCCAATAAACCGAAGAAGCGGTCTGTTTGGTCTACTGGTATGTAATGTAGCTTGGTTTCGTAGTTAGAGGTAACTGAAGGACAGTCCTTACGAACCCATGTTGTTTCGTAATAGATGCTACGTCAGCACCAGACGCGTTGGTTTCGTAACTAAATAATTCAGCATTAGTGTCTGTTACATAACGCTATGGTAGGAGTCGCTTCATTTATTGTGAACAATTGTAGCGGAAATGAATAGGGATACGTTTGTAGGCTTTAGCTTTTGGACACTTCATGCAAGATTATATTTAGTTTAAATAGGAAGAGCGCCTCCCGAACCATCCTGGCATTAGGTTAAACCACTGAGGAATCGATAGATCTTCACCAACCAACTATTTACAGGCCATGAAAAAATGTATTTAGGGGCAAAAACTTTTTTTTCTTCTAAAAACATCGGTCATTTATTTTACAGATGCAGAGGCGCCACAGCCAGGGTCGTCTAACAGTGATCAATCGGTTGACGTGGATCACACAACAAACACTAAGAAAGATGACACGCCCAGTTGAACTGCCTACCATACTCGCAGTCCCAAAGGACTACACTGGACTTGCCCAAAGCTAAAGTAATCTCAATCAGGTAAAATAGTATTACTAAGCACTGAGTAATGTAGCCCCACCTTATAGGGATGGTATGGTGTACAAATGTAGTTACGTCTAGCTGAACAAGATAGAATTTGCATAATTATAAGTACCTAAGTAAGATTTGTGTACACGGGCGCTTTGTCGAATTTAAATTGTTTGAAATTATTAGAACTTTCATTAGGTTTCTGAATGGGCGTTAAACGTCGAGTTTAAATATGATTTGTTTGTTATTATTATGTTGAAACAAATGCAGCTAATGGTCAATGTTAATTTTGTTTGTACAATATTATGTATTGAATGTTTTATGTAAACGTTTTGTATAAAAGTGATTGATATTTAAGAGTGTCGATGTAAACATTGGAATTAGACAATACTGATATATGGATAGAAACTGAATTAGGTGAATGTTAATAGGCCGATTTGTGAGATTGGGATTAGGAAGGCAGCTTTTCCACGCCTACAAAAAAAAATATTAAAGAAAAATTATTTACAGTAATCGCGTGGTCACAAAAGCGGAACTTAGCATGTTATAAGTGGACGCAGAATCGCAGGAGTACTGTTGAACGATATGTTTTTATATTCAGTGTCCTGGAGTGACCCGATAGTAGTAAGTGAACCTTAGTTGTGAATGCATGACATTCTGAACAGATAGCTTTAACAGTACTTAGCATTTACTTGGCACAGTCAACGTAAAGGATTTGGTTTAGGAACAAATATTCATATCATCAATGCTTATTGCAACGTATAAGATAGACTACATCCTCGAATTATATCAATCGACAACTTTGATCACATCGTAAGCTGAAAATATTGACGATGTTTGTTCATTTGCGAGAAGCTTGACATAACTCGTAAAGAGCAATTTTTGGGTATGATGGTTTTAAAGTAACACAAAAACTGCGGCGAACATAAAGTCTCATTTTCAGGCTTAGTGTAATGTCATGTTAGGAGCAAAAATAATAACATTTGCATCGTTCATCTGAATACTTACTCAAAATTGTACTTTTTTTAGTTATGTCAACCTTCTTGCTAATGAACGTAATCTACTTTACAAACACTCACCATAGTTTACAACAGACCGATTGAGTTTAGTGTCATTCACCGATTCATTGATTGACCGAATGATCTTTCAACTGTCGAACACATTAAAATACCTCAATCGGGTTTATCGATCTTTTTGATTTCCTCGTTGTCTTTGATCTGCTTATTTCGGGAAGTGATAAAATCCTCAGAGGTATTGCTGATGAGTTTCCAATGTTTTGGCGGCTCGTTGAACTGGACATGCACTTAATGCACTGAACTTGTGTGGTTTATTTTAGTGGACATACAATGTGACTATTAAAATGATTGATTCATGCCTTGATAAGACGATTGACTACTAAGAACTGTCGGTCGTCTTGGTCACACAAATCAATTTATTTTAATTGTATATTGTAACCTAAGCTTAATTGCCTGTCCGTAGCACATATTGTACTATCTTCACAAACATGTATGTTTGTTTGTAAGTACATGTTTCATTGTTCTGAATGTTTTTAATAAATCGTGCAGCTGTTTCGTAGATATAGGTTCCTAAGTACGCTTAAATTCAGCTAATTTATTTTTAATTAAGACACGTAATTATTTGAAGAGTACAATTTTTGTTTTGTCGATTCTAGAAATAATTGGTACTGTTTAAGGTGCTGTATCGCTTACATTTATTTATTGTGTATAATGATATACGTACATTTTATTGTTTAGTTAATATCTCGTTTTAATGTTAATTCTATTTGCATTTTTGTTTGTATCAACAACAGTATATTTTATCTCAGCTATGACGTAATATCAGAGTCTGTGTATTTTCTAAGATGGGGGGTTTTTAACATTCTTTTTTTAAATGACACTTCACGTGAAGTCTGTTGGCTTTGTTCGAAGCATGCATATCACTACTCATTGATTAGACAATTTCCTCCAACTAACCAATACACTGATCAATTTGCTCAGATGAAAAAGACCGTCTCGAAATTTAAATGTCATTAATTACACCGGCGCATGCGTATTATTCTTAAGTACTTAACGTTAATTCAAATTACGTATGTAGGTATCGGACTGAGCCAGCGCAAACAAAAGGATCAATGGGTTCAAACTACAGTCATGTGTGGGTTTTGAAGGATGCTTGATGTTCATAATGAACTGTACTTGAATTCAGAATGTTAGTCATTTACATCCCTTGCCGCTTACTCAAATATCTACTGTATCTGTATGGTGTCTAAGCTGATTTTTGAGTGACCATGTGTAATCATTCATCATTAGGTTGCACTGGAATTTGAACTTTGTCTTGTATGACATTGAGTTTGTGGTTCTAAAACGTGATAATTTTCTAAGATTCTGATTTCAAGTTTTTTTTTGTAGTACTCTACACTCGCTATGCCAAAGTCATTGAGTCAATTACTGACTTCACTATTTCGAGGCTGTACAACGTAATGGTAGCTATCTCTAATATTCTATGTAGTCTAGTTTATAGCTAGATACTAGTTCGTGTTATATTTGCTATTTTCAACGATTTCATATTTATCGTACGGGACGAGCGCACATTACTATTTTTTATTGCGCGATTATTTTGTCGCTGAAATGCAATGTATTGGTTTTGATGGTACCGTATGGTAAATCGTGGCGTTTTTCTCATGTATGCGCGCACTGCCATATAAAGCAATTTGTTGCATTTTTGCGACAAAATAATCGGACGATTAAAAGTCGTAGTGCGCGCTCGCCCTTTTCAATTATTTTAATAACTTGGCTAGAACAATGGTCGGTGCCCTTTTTACATAATATTCAATCAAATAAGCTCTTACAAGTAATTTTACTACTTATATGAATTACTGATCATATCATATTTATTCACGCACAATTAATTTTGTATTAAATACGTAATATTTTTAAGTAATTCTAGAATTTTACTTGCCGAATTAACTTATTTATTCAAATAATTTCGACTTTTACTAAAAGGTAAAAGTGAATCTCACAGAAGTATTTAAAAAAAACTTTGTTTTGGTATTTTAGTATAAGAAGAATATAATTTTATCTGAAATGAATCGTTCGTTCTTACTTAAAACATATCCATAAGCGTTTTAGGAAAGCTAAATTACGCACTCTGCTGTGGACTCTATGCCTTTATAATAAAGCTCATAAGCGAAAAACATTTGCTAGATGGATCAGTGGTAACCTTGACCTTGACCTTTGTTTTGAAAAGAGCCGTCTTCTAATAAAATAATACCAGTAAAACTTATAGCGGAAATCAATATCAAAATGCTTGTTAGACGCCGTTCGCTTATTGCCAAATTTTATGTATAAAAAGAAACCGTGACTGACTGACTAATCTATCAACATATAGCTCAAAACACTGAATGGATTGGACTGAAATTTGGCATACAGTTAGATATTATGACGGAGGCATCCGCTATTCCACGTGAACGAACTTTATACCGGTTGCAGAACAAGAGCTAAGCTAATTTAGTTTAGCTTAGCTCGCATAGCTGACACATACTTTTTTACATAGTTTGCAGTCTGCACACAAGTGTGAAAAAGAGGAGCTCGTGGCTAAGTACTAACAGCCGCACAGGTCCATCAGGTTAAGCTACGCTTGCCGGGGTTGGCCGTGGATGGGTGACCATCTTTACATACCGGGACTCCTCTGTGCCTCGGAAAGCACATTAAGCCGTTGGTCCCGGCTGTCATTTGCGCATCTTTGACAGTCGTTACGGGTCGTCAGAAGCCTGAAAATCTGACAGCCAGTCTTACTAAGGGGTATCGTATTGTCCAGTTACTGGGTTGTGGAGGCCAGATAGGCAGTCGCTCCATGTAAAATACTGGTATTCAGCTGCATCCGGTTAGACTGGAAGCTGATCCAACATAGTTGGGAAAAGGCTAGGCAGATGATGACACAAGTGTGAAAAACTGTGTCAGCTATGCGAGCTAAGCTAAACTAACTTAGCTTAGGTCTTGTCTACAACGGGCATTATGACCGCTCGGAACATGAGGCGAGTCGCTGCGCAGTAACTAATTTATGTGTCCGCGGGGGCGAAAGGGGCGGTACTGTGCAACTCGTAGCGCACTTCAGAGCCGTCGTAAAGTTAGACGCGTACTATAGCTTTCATATACGAGTTTCAACAATGGTTAAGCACCACTGCATTAGAAGATTGTTATAATATTATGCATCACAATTTCGTCTTATTTAAACAAGGTGTGTGAAGCATACGCTAGTTCTGTAACAAAAAATAAATCGTTTTACTATCATTCAATTGGACACATTTTAAAAAATCAAAATATTTGGTTTCGCCGTTTCGCGTAAACTACGATATCATGGCGCGCCCCTCCATATTACTGTTCCAATGTTTGTAGTCACATCCTTACGAAAGAGTTTGTATGTAGTTCTAAGTATTCGTCTTCAGTAGCAGGCCGGCAGCAACATGCGTTGTGAGTCTTGGTGGCGCTTTCTAATTACTTATTTTCAAACGTTTTGAATTTTGGAGGGGCGGGCCATGGTATTGTAGTTTATCTATACTTTCTATGGAGAAGAGCCGGCAAGATAATCCACGATTATTAAGTGCGGATTTCGCCGATGAAACTAAACGCGACTGACAGCTTTTAAACGTGGTTTAGATGTGCTGATCACATCTAAACCGCGTTTAAGAACTGTTAGTGTTAATATTCCTTATCAATTTGAACCCGGCTACAAGTTTTGATCGCGTTCAGTTTCACCGCACGAAGTCATGACTATCGGTCAATGACCGATTAGCACACATTAAGTGCTGTCTCAATATTTACACAACACTATTATCACGTCTAATCTTATAACGATGTAAATATTGCCCACAATCACACAACATTACCTACTTGAGATTTTATAAGTTAGTATAAAGATAGAAAATACATTGAATGATTTGGAACGATTGATTAAAAACATAACTCTCTTTTTGAGCTCCTGCAGTCAGGTAAAATGCACAGGCATTCACATCACTTTGTTTAGTACATACTTCTAAAGCGCAAACAACGCATCTCTTTACTAAACTGCCTTATATGATAATCTTCCTCGACACATCGAAATTCAACGTTTTGGAGGCCTATTTGGTGTTTCGGTGTTAAAAAATTCTAAAAATAAATAAATAAAGTTACCACAAACTGTCAAATTTTCTCAATCGATTTTAAACGTCACTGTCAACGTTTCAAGGTTTAAAATCATTCGGAGAGATTTGACAGTTTGGGTATAGCTGGATGTGCTGGTGACTATCAAAAGAATATCTACAGTTTGTTGCACAAAAACGCCAGTGTTGACTTAAGTAGAATACTTACGTTTCGCTTAGAAAAAGAGTTTGTAATTCATTTATACGATTTATGTATACTATAAAGCACAAATTTGATTTAACTTACTAAATACGTAATTTAATTGATATTTCGAAACCATGGTTACAAAAGGTTTTTTTTAAATAATAATATTTTAAAGGGGTTGCGCTAAGGTAGCCCGCGAAAGTCAAATGTAAGTTTTTGGAACTTGCTGGCCAGTATCATCAGGTTGTATTCTGATCAAAATATAACTGTAATAAATAATTATTAGAAGTTGGAATCATGAAAATCGATCTCCATGTTGGAATTGGCCTCAAATGTCATTATTTACGTTCGTGAATCATATTTTATCGACATACAATTTGATTCTGAAATGCAAATTGCAATAAACCTATTGAAAATTTGATTTTCGTGGGCTACGTTAGACGACGCATCCCACTTACTACGTAAGCAAACAACGTAATTTCCGTGAACTTTAAAAACTACCCTCATATTATCTGTAAGGTTTTATATGTCAATTATTCCTGTAGGGTATGTATTTCTATCTATACGAGTCATGTATTTATACATTTGTATGTATAAATGGTTATGATAATAGGACAAATGCAAATGCATTGCGATAGCCGGTGAAATATTATTTTTGCATGTGAAGTCAGGTTTGTTGATTAAAATACAATTCGCGACCGCAACATATGTGTATTTATACAGTATGTTAGCTTAAACGAGGGACTTACTTTCAGGCGTTACTATACGCATGAAAATGAACAACTTTGACTAAGGAACTATACCTGAAATGACGAAAAAAAAAATCAGCTGTCCAGTACATTTATGTTCGCATAATTCGTCAAAATGTATGGAACAGCTGATATTTGTTTTTTCATATTTCAGAGTTGGTCCCATAGACAAACTTGTTGATTTTCATGAGTACTATACAACCTGAAGTATGTCCCGAGTTTAACCTGACACACTGTAAATATAGAACTAAAAACATTTGACTATTTGATAAGAACGGACCTAAAATGACATGGAATAGTCATTAATTAGAGCAATATGCACTTGGAGAGTTATATTTATGATTTAATTACTATAATTCTGAAAATAACCGTGAACCATATTTTGATCAACTTACAATGTGATACTGACAAGCAAATTGCAAAAAGCTTAAGAAAATTCAAATTTCGCGGGCTACGTGCACCGTAGCCCGCGAAATTTAATTATTTTTTCGCTTGAATAATTAATTTTCTCTTTCACCTAAGTAACGAATGTTTAATAATAATTATGCAAATACGTATAATGTTTTTATACAAGGCGATTTATCAGCACTATTATTTTAGCTATTTTCCACACATAGTGCAAGCATTCATCGTTACAAACCGTCATCCATATAAAATTAAATTATTTTATGTAGAAACATATCGGGTTTAAGTATGAACCGTGAAAACAATGCAAAAAAAATTGTTTGCGAATAAAATATAGGTCTTCTAAAGCGACCTAGTCTAAGACTATGTATCAAATAAGTACCTATGTTAAAGTGATCAAGACCTAAACCACCACCTCATATTACTTCAGTGTAAGAACGAGACGGTGATATACAGAACGTATAGCTCCATCTCTTTCCCACTGTGAAGTAATATTAAAATAATAAATGCTTTTCTGATTTATGAGGTAGTGGTTGACCCCAAGGTCTAAAGTATTTCTTAAATTATTTTCTTTTAGATCTCTGATTGATATCGTAACATTGTGATCGTCAAAGTAGGTTTAGCTTTGTTTATATATATTACGAGCTGTAAATTTACATGTTTACTGTAGTATTGATTTACGTATTTATACTGCAATTAATTTTATATTCAAATGATACGTAGAATATACACCGCCATCGAATACTATAACTCGTATTGTCATTGAAATTCTTATATCAACTTGTACTATTTTATGTCAAATTCGAGTCAGATATAATAAAGTTTTATTAAATATCCAAACTCTTTTAAAGCACGTGTTATGCAGTTTTATCTATAACTCTTAGAACTATATAAAGTTATTCTTTTCACTGCTCTATAGATTATGTTAAATCTAGTGATGTGCTAATTCGATTACTTGATATAATGGCAAGACATAAATAATTAACACAACAGTAATTTAATTGGTGATTTTAGATGGAGTTGCAAAATATTGGGTGTGTTTGAAATAATGTAAAAGACAGTAATGGACATGGTTGCACTGGAGTTGGGCCAACAGAGTACAGAAACGAAACCTTTCCCTTCTGAAAGTTATTGGTTTCTTCACTCTTTATTGCTATGGCAGCAAGCGATTCACGCCGTCAAGACGTCCCAAAAATGCTTATTAGATAAAAAAAATATATAGCATAACCTCAACGTATTTCATTTTTATTAAAGAAGGCTGAAACTGTCTGTTTAGTTGGCCCAAACACAATGACCATAGTCCTTATATACCAAACATAGTTTGTACACGTATACATAACAACATTATTGTATAGTAAATATAACTGGATGTTTAATTCACTGTAATATTGTAATGGTGCAATTTGTATCCGTAAGATCAACATTAAGTTATTGGGAAAATAGAATTAATGAATTTGTATCGTTTTGTATCTAGTTTGCTGTTTAGCAAACGAAGATAAAAATAAAAATGTAAAAAGCTGATGGCAATTTTATTTAATTCCTCTGGGTTCGATCACCGCCTCTTAAAGCAGTATTATTTTCATACTGCTTCGCAGTGGGAAAGAGATGGAGCCGTGCCCTTTGCCTGTCTCGTTCTGACACTAAAGTAATACTGAAATAATACTTTTATAAGAAATTATGGTTCAGTGCCTGTATCATATTGGTAACGCATGTTATTTTCCGCAACTGTTCCGACTATTAAGAGCGCATTTTGCGAGATGGTACGGTGGTTTAACATTCAGCTAGGATTTAATGCTGCTGACGTTGTCCAAAAAGGCAAGATTAAAATACTAAAATGAACCTAAAGTTATGTGTTGAATGTTCATATTCGTTTAAGCCTATAGGAGCAAGCATTTAATACGAATATGTAACGGCCGAGTTACGAAATCTGCAAGTCGATCCCCGTAACAACTAGCTCAGGCGCCTAACCTCAACTCTCTGGGATGATTCACACCTGAGGTGGTTGAAATTGTCCAGAGGTAGTCCGTGATACCTGACGTGAACCTCAGTCAATTCGGGCTACTGGTCTAGCACTCTGCTTCTCTGCGGGCGAATCTGCATGCCCAGTGTGGCACTTTTCCTGAGGTCAGCATATTATCTCCCACGGCTGGTATAGCACCACAAGTTCAAAGAGAAGTTGCAGGCGCTGGGGATTAACACCTTCGATCAATAATACACTAGATTCCCGATTAGCGCTTCAAAAACGGCCCGAAGAATAAGAGCACAAATAATTTTGTGCTCTTATTTCAAATTAGTATGGTCCAACCATAGCCAACGTTAAAACGTCAAGATGCCGCAATGCGTGTTCAAAAATTGTGTAAATAACCACCGTAACACCAAGATTTTAGGAGGAATATTTTTTTTCAATAATTTATATAATTATGCATGTGTTTTTCATTAAAAAAAACATTTAAATAGTAAATATGACATCGTTTAGCAAATATTATGATTGTTTGACCAATGTTTGCGACCACGCGCCAACTATTGCAACTATTGTAACAAACATTGACTGTTCTGGAACAGGGAATGCATGGAGTAGTATTATTATTTTATTTGTTGTTTTTATTTGTAGATTTCCTACCAACTTATTTCGCAATGCAGAATGGGTATCTACTGTCGCGAAACTTGACCAGGAAAAATCAGACAAATAAAATAATAAGTAAAAAAAATCAACGGGTTGCATGCCGGGAGTGGCCGCAGAAGTGAAAACTTGAATTATCGTTATGCTTTTTTTTTACCCATCATAAATAAAGTGCACAACGCCGCTAAAGAAGTTTTCATTTCAAAAAATAATTTGATTTTATACAAAAATATTTTTTTATTATTTCTAAATTGCGCGCATAAGAAGACACATCCATTTTTTTTGCGGGTTGATAACAATGAGCTAACCAGCAGACAATTATAGCCAATGCCTTAATAAAATAACTATTATACTAATTTAGTTCTACTACTTTTTTACTACGGTCAAAAATATTTGCCTTCATAGAAAACGAACATTCGTCTAAAAAAATATATTATTATTCTGCAACTCTACGTCTTTCAATACTTACTGTATTCTGAGTATTTCTGAGCATTGAAATGTCATACCAAGAATTACGTCTAGTTTCAAAATAGAGTAGCACGAAATTGTCAACAAAATGTTTTTAACCTTATTGCTTAAGATGTAAGTTTTATATTACAATAAATATTTTTGTACTTATTATAAAAATGACTGTTTATTTTCAAGCGACATTTTGAATTTATTGCTTTTACTTTCTTCAATGATAGAAGGACTTAAATAAAAATATTTTGCAATCGTAATCAAACTTTATGCTTGAGTGTTAAGGTTCATAATGAATTGAAGTTGTTAATATTATAAAACCTTTTTCTTTATTTTGTAGTAACAAATGTAAATGTTTATGTGTGTGTAAACGTGGCCACTTCAGTGACTTATTTTTGTTCCTGATCCTGTATCTAGTGTATTATTGATCGAAGATTAACACAAACAAATTCTGATACTAAACACCCACTATTTGGCGCATAACTACAAACGTATCAACTAAAAACTAGGCACAGCTTCTTAAAATCGATAACGTAGCGTCTCCACCAGGAAACCCGGTCGATGGGCGTTGCAAACTGGCAAGATACTCTTCCCCCCTCTTACTTACTATTTTCCACCCTAAGCGTCGTCTCCAGGCACAAGTAGGAAGATATAGCGACCTGGCAAAGTGACGCTACCTCGATGGTATGGCAGCAGGGTGTGGTTGTGGAGCTATGTCGCAAACTATACTACACCTCCTATTTTGCTCTCTGTGTCCCAAAATATGCAGCCTAAGTGACCTCTACGTTGCCACGGACAACGCCTTGGAAGTGGCAATGTTTTGGGCCAGCAACATTTTGAAATAATCGTGCGACCGACGCGAAGATGAATTTTATTTTATGTTATAATTATAAGGTAACCGATTATTATTAGCAATCCGTGTTTTTTTTTAAGAAAAGCTCGCAGGTAGCATTTACGTTTTGACGATAAGAAGTCGTTTAAAAATGAAATTTAAGTCATAAGCGCATGTGCCTTCAGCGGTTAACCTACATAAAGAAGCTGATAACATTTTACAGTGAGCATTTTTTTTATTATCCTGTACTGAAAATTACCTTTTTTGCAATGAGGTTTTCACTATAATATATAAAGCAAATACATAATAATTATTTTAAGTTGCGCGCGCGTTTTTAAGAGTGCGTCATCGCTTCCTTTGTCGTTTCGAGTCATGCAGGATTATTCGTGAAGTTAAGGTCAAGTCTTATTGAATAAATGACTGTTTTATAAATATGTCTACCAAATAGTTATTATTTTCGCGAAATAAAATGAGAAATAACCGTAGAGTTAGCCTTCTGCAATTGACAGGTTGCCTTGACATTTGACAATTAAAAGCGAGGTTGCCAACGGTTAGAAAACTACAACTATAAAAGCAATTTATGTCCCATGGGTAAGATTGTATCATATATTACTTTCCTCTATGGATTGTATGTATAAGAATACAATTTACTCACGGCTCATCTTTATTCCAATTAATGAAATCTGGATTTCCCAAGGGCGTAGCGGAAAAAGAGTCCAATATTATTTTCTATGATGCCGTGTTTATTTGACAGAAATACAATATCGTGAGTTGCCAAAAGGCTGGCAACTTTAGAAAAAGTCAGATTTTATTCACATACGGATGTCGACAGAGAAAGTGATTAAGGTTTTTTCGAGTATAATAAGTTTAAACAGTGAAATGAGTATTTCTTTAATGTGAGAAATGCTCTTATTTTCGTCAACGGATTATTGTGTGTGCCAAATAACTGGTTGTTATTTGGCTTTAAAATGTTGGAAAGTCGGGGCTATTGACACATCGTTCCTCGCATGTTTAAAGTAATTTTTAGGTGTGTTTTGTTGAATTAGTGTACAGGATGCCGAGGGGAGAGAACAGACAGAGCATCCTGTTATCTCGGGAAGAGAATGACCAGGTGTTCAGTTTGATTGGACCAAAATGCCAGGTGAGTAAGCTTTGAATTCTCATTAGCAATCCGCGTGATTCAGAATGCCCTTAGATTACGTATCTCTGTCCATATCGGCGGATTATCAGTCGATATCGCCGCGATATTTTTGTGAGCTCCGAATGTTATCCTTGAATGACAACAATTTATCTGCAATGTACTATAGCAAGAAGAAAACTGATCCAATATGCTACCTGTTGGAATTATTTTCAGATTTGTTTGTTTAATCCACAGTATACTTATATTTAAACTCCTATGATATAGTCAAAATCATTAGACATGTCCCATTCCTGAGAAATGCTGAGCTGAAAACAAAATAACAAAGTTTTCAGTCATTATTTTTTTCATGTAAACAACCATAAACAAAAACAAATGGCTAGTTAAACCTTGAATTAGATAAAAGTAATAATTAATTTGGTGTCTCTGGGATAGTAGGTAAGTCTGAGGCCTGCAAGGTTACTCCTTAACAATAGTGTATTTTTTACAACTTGTGAAGTAATCATTATTGTTATCTTCAGATTACGGCATACAGCACTCATAAATTCATTGCTTTAAACCATTCTGTTGTAACAATTCAAAAATTTGTGTTGGAGGAATTATAGTGCACATTATTTAAATTTGAATATTTAGGAATCCTGTTGCACAACACTCATGACAGTCATAACAGCTTTAATTTGAACTGTTGAACCAGAACATGGGTTCCCAAATTTATTTCATCTCTTGCCCACTTAGAGAACAAATTATTTTTTAGCACCCCCATTCGCCCCATCTAGATGAAATTACATTTTGCCCCCTAAGCCTCTACACAATGCCCCCATTATTTTTCTGGGTCTCTTACTGTCTCCCTTCAGGCCTGCAGCACCCACATTATCACCGTTATCACCCACTTTGAGACTGGCTGAACTAGAACAACACCCAAACATCAATTGTTATGGTTCCGTACCCCAAAGGGCCACTATTATGAGAAATTAATAATAAAAATGAAATAAATTAGAAACATTTTACTTTAATATTCAGCTGCATCTGGTTAGACTGGAAGCCAACCCCAACATAGTTGGGAAAAGGCTAGGCAGATTATACAGTGGTCCAGTACAGATTAGAACTCTTTCTGTGCGAGTCTAACATACATATTTATCTTGTATGGGCACCCCCTTTAATATAAACATTATTTTAATTATTTTTTGTTATAGCAGTAATATAAATACACAATCTTTGAATATTTCCATTGTCTTTCTATTACGGTTCTTGAGGCAGCCCTCTGACTGAAGGACGGACAGCAGAGATTAAGTAATAGGGTTCCGTTTGGCACCCTTCAGGTACAGTACCCTAAAAGCACTGGTTAATTTTATATTATTTCAAACCCAAACAGTAGAAATTACAGTACACCTAAAGTTTGAGACATGGTATAAGTACCCAAGTATATGTGGCAAACCTTTTATCGGGTAATATTGCACACAGTATTTTAATAAGAATTGATAAAAACACTTTTTTATTTGTACTAGCTTTTTTGGCGTTTGCCTGTGTGGGCGTCGGAAATTATCCCACGAGGACATACTATCTATAAATTATCTGTATGCCAAACATCCAAATCCATTAAAACTTTTTTGTGCGATTGAGTAACAAACAATCACATAGTTAAAGTTATTTATGTAAAATCAAATCTGATACATGTGAAGCGATCAACATGAAGCAGATTTTATTACAACTGGCATAATTGTACATCATAAGTCTATTCTGAGACTACCCACCCCTTCAAAAATTAAAGAGGTAAACATGAAAATTTATAACTGATAAGATTTTGATTCGTGGAACAAATGACTGCATTTTATCTGCAAATGTATCAATTTTTTCCTTAAATAATCATTTGTAATTCTGGTAATCAAATCACGATAACAGTATTAGTGGGTTTTATGAATGCAAAGACATTATGGCATGTATGACTACTGGAACCACTCTGTCCCCAATTAATGTTAACTATCAACACCTCAGTGTATACCTACACCTCCCCCTATTATCCATACTCATTGTTATGGCATACAAAATTAAAGGATACGAAAAATTTACGAAAAGCCACGGTACTGCCTGTTCTTTTATAAAGCTAGAATTGAATAATAGCATACTCTGTATTATGTACACCATAATGTATTACAGATATGAGACAAGGGACCTTCGTATCCGATATCTAAAAGCGATATTTTATACACCACCTTTAGAATTTTGGTTTGATTAAAGCAAAGACAATACTGCAGGCGCGTAATAAAGTTTTTCGATGATTGCACTTCGATGGAATACATTCTGATCGAAATATCCGACGTACAGTCACGAGCACCAATATGTATACACTTATAAACATTCAAAAGCGATTTTCTCGTGGATTAACGATAACTTTGTGATAATAGAACCTTTTTCGTATTGTTATGGGTTCCCAAATACTATGTCCGTAACAACATATAATTACAACAAATGCAGAACGAGAAAATCACTTTTTCCAGTTGCTCAGTGTATACATATTGGTGCTCGTGACTGTACCTATTCATCGTTAAACTGTCAATACCATTGATCGATGTTTATATTACGGGTAATCACGACCTTAAAGTAGTTTGTTGCGGCTAGAAAGTTACGCAACAGTCTGGAAAGTGCCGGTGAATAGCCATAATTAGGTATTAAGTGTAATTTCACTCTATAAAGCGTTTATAGGGCGAAAGTTAATCTAGGCGTTCTATCGGCCTGTAATAGAAAGTATGACGGTTTTACATCTAAGCAAAGATAAATCCTTACTTAGAGTTACGAAAGTAGGGGTCTTGGCCAGGGAGAAAAATAAACCACTGATCATACGATGGCAGCTGGTCTAGTCCTTTAAGGGCGGAATTTTAAAGGGTCTTCCTACCACCTACCTTTTAAGGAACTACCTATACATATATGGTGTTAAAAAATTAACACTAAAAATTTCGTGGGAGCATTATACCTACTCATCATTATGCACACGTAACTCAATAAAATGTATGGAACTGCATATATTTTTTTCGCGATTTCAGGGTTGATCCCATAGTAATAGTTGTTCGTAATGATGAGTACAATGCTCCCACCTAATTCTTGGGCGTCGCACACTTTGTTTGCTGATACACGATCTTCACTCCAGGACTCGTCTGCTTCTCTGGTCATCGGTCCTTCTACCTATTATTGGAGTTAATTTTTTAACACCTAATTTAGCATCCTAGGAATATCAAGAAATTATCCGTCTTTGTGTAGTAGCCTGCCTAAAAACGCCATGGCCATGTGCTTCGAGTTAGTTACAGCCGATATCGTAGTTATTTAATTACCTTTCCTTCCTATGTACTTATCGCAAAATTTCCAGGGTATACCTTAATACTATTGTATTTTAACTGAGAGTGACCTCGAAATTCACGAATGTTAACGACACAAGACGTACGCAGTTCTTGAATGGCTTCTCAGGGTCGTGTCATCCGATTGTTTATTTACGCATTTGTTAAATTTTCACCAATTACGTAATTTCCTAGCTGTTTACTATATTTTTAGACAAAACGGACCAAGACTCTAATTCAATAACTTCGATCATAAATGTGGCTATGGAAGAGTGGCTTGTGCCCAAAAAAGCAATTCCTTCCAGTCGGCGTCCGCAAAGTTTCTAGTATTAGGCCTTTTTTAGGTATTATTTATTCCTGGTCCACGATACTGAGAAATTAATCAGCAGAATCCTAGCCTCCACACTGATTAATTTTGATGTGGCGTGCTTTATCAAGGCTATGGATGCCTGCACACTCGTATTTCCGAATTAAGTTCCACCCGACAAATCTTCCTTGAGACTGTGGGACGAGCAGCTCTGGAGAGTAGAACAAAAAAAAATACTTGAAACGTCTGCTACTACTGGAGCCGGGTAGAAGGGACTTGGGTCTGTGGCTTCACACACTACCTGTTAAAGATTTCCGCCTCGCTGCTTCTCTGCCACTAGGAACTCCTTGTTATTCTCCTCATTGCTGTCACTGCGAAATTGTCAACAGCCACTACGGCCAGTCTTGCAGGCGAAGTACGGGTCGCTTTACGCAGCACGCGAACATTGTTGACATCACCCGATGAGCTCTAGTCACCGTTGGCGATCTGCTGTTTTAGAACCTGATGGCTTGACACGTGACGATGGCGAGAGGCCGAACACCATGTATTTATTTCCATCGAAGGTGTCGTAAGCTTCTTGTATGGGACGCAACATGTGTCAATACTTTTGCGCTATCCCATTTTCCTGGCTCGGTGTGCAGTGCTGGCGCTGCTACTGCGGAAAACCCCAAACGGCGAAAGTATAATTTTCGTTTTATAATTATATTTTCGATCCGCCTGTGGTTGAAAACCCTCCGTTGGCCATGGAGACATATTTTTTAATTTATTAATTACGTATCTACAAGTTGTCATTTAAACATACTATAACACAATTTCTACACTTAATTATGATGACCATGTTGAAGTACTCGAGTAAATCACCACTTTACTCAAGAGGGCAACATATGTTACATACTGAGAAACGAAAAGAAAAAATGTGGCAGGACTCTTTAAAATGCTTTCCACATTGCTCGGGGATAGTATAGGTTCCTGATAGACGCTTTCTAAAATTATAAACGGATGCAGCTAGCTGGTCTATGCAATATGCATAGCAAGTGTTTTGTCGAGACATAATAATATGTGCTGCCAACACTTCCGTCCTAAACTGTCCGTACTAAATAAACAGTGTCTAGATAGTTGACGAGTGTACGTGCCTCTTGAGTGACATTACTTAATTTGATTGCGTAATTTCTAAGTTCTTCCTCTTTTGTTTCTCTATAGGTCATAGCAATGATAATAGTTGGTACTGTACATTACAGGGGGCCCCTGTAATGTACAGTACCTTCAGTGTCAACTTTGGGATATCAATTGTGATTTTACTACGGCCTTAGACACCGTGTTCTTCACGTTATCCATAAATTTTGGCAAACACTAGCTTTTACAAATTAAATCTAACAGAAGATGTAGTAATTAAAAAGGCTTCGTAACTAAGATATTTGTTATTTTATTTATTGAAATTTAATTAAGCGATGCAGTAAGAAAAGGTCTTAATTTGGCCTTGGGTTAAATGTTGTTTGCATTTCATTTGCACATACGAGAGAACCAAAGAAAGTTAGTTTTGACAACTTTCAACCCGCAAAATCTTATGTATGAAATGCGACATTGCCAATTCGGATATAGAAGAATATTGGGTGATTTACGTCAAGATCTTGTATGAAAATTAAGATAAAAAATAAAAAACATTAATGTATCCATAATAAAAAGACAAATATTTTCATGATCGAAGTTTGTGTGCCTATATCGTTCGGAACACGGTGTATATTGTAATGTCAACAGTAGTAATAAATTGTTAACAAATAAAAAAATCTAATATCAATGAATATTAATGGCAATTCATTTGTCAGCGTTGCGTTGGTTATCATTATTTGTAAATAATTGGGAAGTGATTTATTGGTTTTCATCGTACGTACGTACCTACCTAATGACAAGATAAATTTGCAAAAAACAGGATTACAGGTCGTTTGAAGTTTGTAAAAGTTCAAAATCCATCCCATTTTTCGCTTATATTGATACATATAATAGAACATTTAAAAGTTTAGTAACACGTACAGGATGTAAAAATAAGTGTGATAATACGTGTATCCAATGTTGTGCGTATTTAATCAGTGACACGCAGATATCGCGTTTAATTCCCAGGCAAAGTCAATGTAAGTCAATTAAAGACGATGTGGTAGCCGACCAAAAGCAATGGCTTTTGGCCGGCTACCACATCGTCTTTACTTGAGCACTATGTCCCGAGAAAATACAGGCCTAAAATAATTTATTGTGGTATCCTAAATTTTAACCCAAAATTGTATCAGAGCATCGGACGAACTGTAATAATATAGTACTTACCATACTACAGACACTGCTACTTAAGAAGTTCTTGTCGTAATGTACTACGTTAAAAACTTCCTTGTACGTTTTTCATAGACAACCCAGAAATGCTCAGAATCCCAGACGAGACATGTGCTAAAATAATAGCGAGCCTTTGATTCGGTCAGTTGACCCCAACATCACGCGGGGCTCACGGCATAACACAATAATAAGCACCTTCAACCATTGTTAAATTTTCTCATAGTACACAAAGGAAATAATGTCAAGGAAATAATTATACAAATCATAGAAAAATTATGAATTTTCTCATTCATCATCATCATCTCATTTGAAATTGGCTGTTGAAGAGCAAGCAAGATATAGACCTAACCATAGTCAACCACGATACTCGTCGTTGTTTTAAAAAACTATTTGATCTAGAGCATAAGGAGCAGTGCAGCCTGTAGAACTGTAAAAATATTGCGATTTTCAAAGTATTACGCCATATTGTTTGATTTACTTTCAGTTCCATTTACTTTCAGTTCCATTTACTTTCAGTGTAGAGCGTTGTAGGCGAAGGCCTATTGTTCAGTTGTGTATGACTACCTGTTGTTACAACTACGTATTATGACGTTACTACTAGTGCCTGTTGTAATATAGATGCTATTGAATGGACGCGAGACTTTCTAGTGAGCGTACACAAATCTGGAGTTTACGACTCGGAATTTCTGTTGAATCCCTACCATCTAACAACTTAGGACCCCGCGCTCAGCAGACGAGTTTGCGACCACTAGAAATAAACCAAGGAGTTATTCCGTATAAAGTAGGCGAGAGTCTGGAGGTCGTCTCGATACTGGCCACAAAGTCCCGGCAACACCCGAGAAACCTGAATGAGTATAGTTCTCGCGCTCTCCTTGTCATTGGTTTTGTCTTCTCGAAAAATTTCTCTCTTGAAAATGGAGGCCGCGTAAAATATTCTTAAAATTGCCAGGTGACAACAACAGATGGTTTACGTTTCTTTTTGCACGTTTCTGCTGGGTTACGTCAACTTACGTGTTTCGAAATCGCAGTGAGAATGAGAATTTTAAGATCTGTATGATGGACGTGAAGAGAATATTAAGTTGATGGCTTATGTAATGAGCTCTTTTAGAAAATGCCGCTTGTTGTCGAGATGGATCGTGTTCGCTTGACAACATTTAAGTCATCTATCAGAAATCAACAATTCGAGGATGAATCCCTAAACACCAACCTTCTGCAGTTAACCAATGACAAATCAACGGATTACTCTCTTTGGAAAGTGACAAGGAACCTAAAAAGGCCAACTAAACAAATACCGCCTATTAGAAATACTGACGGAAAATGGGCTATAAGTAATGACCAAAAAGCGTTAAGGTTTGCTCAACACTTACAAAATACTTTTCAACCCAATGATAACTGTACAGATATACCTGAGTGTGAAAAGTTAGTGCAAAATCAAGAAATTAAGCTTGTGACTCCTAAAGAAGTTATGAGAGAAATTCAAAATAATATTAGTTCAAAAAAATCTATGGCTAGGCTATGACCTCATAACAGGTGAAATTCTTAAACACCTCCCGCGCAAAGCCATAGTAAAGCTGACCAAAATTATCAATGCTGCGTTTACTCTGAAATATGTACCTGAGCTGTGGAAGGTAGCTGAAGTAATTATGATTGCGAAGCCTGGGAAACCGCCCCATGAAGCGTCATCATATAGACCTATTTCCTTGTTGCCAGTGTTATCAAAACTATTTGAAAAACTATTGCTAAAACGATTAAAACCAATAATAGAAGAAAAAGATCTTATCCCAAATCATCAATTTGGTTTCAGAGAAAAACACTCTACAGTAGACCAGGTACACAGAATAACAAACGTCATTGAAAAAACGCTCGAAAACAAGGAAGTCTGCGCCACCGTATTCTTAGATGTCGCGCAAGCTTTTGACAAAGTTTGGCATGATGGCCTAATATTCAAACTTAGATGTATGTTGCCTCCAGAATTTGCAGATATTCTGGAGTCGTATTTAACTAATAGAATGTTTAGAATAAGACAAGAAGATGCATATTCCGAGCTAAAAGCGATAAAAGCTGGGGTACCTCAAGGAAGTGTGCTAGGCCCAATCTTATACTTGTTGTACACATGTGACATCCCAGAGCTAGATAACAACACCATTGCGACCTTTGCTGATGATACTGCTATTATGGCTACTGGATCGAATCACAAAGAAGCAGTAGAAAAAGTTCAACTTGCTGTGAACAAAGTTTATGACTGGACACAAAAATGGAAGATCAAACTGAATGAGTCAAAATCAATTCACGTTGACTTCACAAACAAACAGTGCGACTACCACCCAATCTACATAAACGGTACGCAAGTGCCTTATTCTAATACAGCCAAGTATCTTGGCATAACCCTCGACGCTAAGTTGCGATGGAAAGCTCATGTCAAAAAGAAAAGACAGGAACTCGACATACGCTATAAAAGTATGTATTGGTTACTCGGAAGGAAATCCTGTTTATCAATACATAATAAGATTATACTCTATAAGCATATTCTGATGCCAATCTGGACGTATGGTATCCAACTCTGGGGCTGTACTAAACAGAGCAACCTCAAAATAATACAACAATTCCAGAATAAAGTACTCAGAGATGCTGTAAAAGCACCTTGGTACATCAGAAATGACGACCTCCACCGTGACCTTAAAATAGAACTCGTCACCACCATCATTCAAAAATTTGCTGAAGCCCACGAACACAGACTTCACCGACATGTGAATGTTGAGGCAATTCAGCTGTTAGACAACACGGACCTAGTGCGTAGACTAAAGAGAACTAAACCTTTTGAGTTAGTGTAGTGTTTAAAGTTAGTGTATAATAGTGATCATTGCTGTGCTATGCATATAACACATGAACAAAGTGTTTTTATCAATATCAGACTCTAAGAAAGTGCTATGGACTTATATAAAAGTGCTAAAGGACGCTATTCTTAGTTTTAACAAAACCTTTACCGTATAATAATAAGTTAGAGTTAAATTGCTTATTAGTCTTTTAGGCTAGATTGTAATCATTTATTAAGAAATCTTTTCTTAATAATAAGGAAAAAAAAAAAAAAATCTATCAGAAAGTCTGTTTTCCTTTAACCTTTTATTGAGCTTTCCCATCCATCTTTCTATGGCAACTATTAAAATATCCTTACATAATTATTGCGAAACACATCGTCGCTTAGTCCGCTATACTACACTTATAAATCGTCAACCACTTATCTGTGTGTCGCTGTGGCGATGTTTGGCGGAGTCCTATGTCCAGCTGTGGAGATCTTTTACCTTATTTTTTTGAGGGTGCGAAATCAACAAATTACTCTCCCCGCTTTTGGTGGAGCGGAAGGAAGTGGCAAACTCTTACTGACTAACACCCATCAACGTTCCTTCCTTAGCCCTTTGTGTTCCGAGGCAGCGGTAACCCTTTCGGTCAATCCCGCTGAAGTTCTTTTTACCTGACATGATGATGATATTGTTGAGCTACGATATATCATAATTCATCGCGAAAAGACCCTCGGGCTCCGCCTCGTCTATTAATATCAGATTAATTTGCCATATAATGCGATGCGATTTTCTAGGAGAGTGATCACATGGCTTATCACAGATGACTACACTACACTTGTGTCATCCCCTCTTTAAGGTCAGCTATAAGCAGATTGCACCCGAGCGTCCTGTAATTGCGCTTACGCATAATTACACGCCTGTATGCGTCATTAAGTGTGCGGGGAACTGATAATAAATTAATCGAAGTTAGTTATTACATCATTTTCATTTTAGATACACTAAACAATGAATGAATCTATCTTAAGATTTGTTTATCAATCAATACTGGCAAGTTTCTTTGTTTAACTTATCTCAGTTTGGATGCGGCCAAACTGCCAATACTGCATGCGGAAGTAATCTTTTATCGTCAATGAATAAAGCCATGAGATGAGATCTTGCCTCCCGATAAAATTCCCATGTTAGATAATGCAATACACATTCGAGATATAACTACAGATCTTCGTAACTTGAGAACATACTATTGAAAAACAAAACTCTTCTTTTCTTCAAAAGCTCGTCTTAAAAGCGAATTTTCTTCTCTAGTATCGACGAGAACTTTGTAGAGTTGATTGCTCATGGACATAAGATATCAGTCAGCCATGAAGGATAGAAGCGTTGTCTGTCTTGCATGAACCGTAACGTACGCGTGTATCTAGACATCTATCTATACAAATATATAAAATTGAAGTGTCTATTTGTAGTGTCAGAATAACAGCTTTTTACTAAATGCATATGAAAGTATCGACGGTACTTATAACACCAAAACATTTATTTTTGTTAGTATGTCTGTATGTTCCGGCTTATGCCCGAAACTGTTGTACCAATTTCGCCGAGACTTTCACTGGCATATGATGGCTGATGTTATGAAGCTATTTTTATTTTAGAAACAGAATTAGGGCCCACGTGGGCCAAACCACTTTATCTATGACAGTCGTTACGGGTAGTCAGAAGCCCGAAAATCTGACAGCCAGTCTTGCCAAGGGGTATCGTATTACCCAGTTACTGACTGTATTGTGGAAGTCAGATAGGCAGTCGCTCCATGTAAAATACTGGTATTCAGCTGAATCCGGTTAGACTGGAAGCCGACCCCAACATAGTTGGGAAAAGGCTAGGCAGATTGTGGGCCAAGCCACTGGCAGCAGTTAGTTTTAGTGTGGTACATAGACACATCTGCAATATGTTACTTTCTTCCCACTTTTCTAACAAGATCTATATTCCTACAGAGTCTGGCAACAGCTGTGGTCCAGCTATTCACGACAGAAGATCCTTCGCACTCAAAATGGAAGAAGAAAGACACAGGCGTACTATGCCTGATCAAAGACAATGGGAAGAGGTCATACTTCTTCAGGATATACTGCCTCTACCGCAAGGCTATGATATGGGAGCAAGAGGTCTACCTCCAGATCGAGTACAAGAACCCAAGGCCGTTCTTGCACACTTTCGAGGCAGAGGTGAGTGTTGTTTTGAAATTATTATTGTCTACGTGAATAATGTGATCTCTTGGGGAGAATCGCGGTTTATGTTTCGCCTTTGTCACACCTATCTGATATTAGTTTTGTCACTGTTGGAAACGTATAGAGGGTGGCTTGTAATTCTAGGTTTATCCGTCAGGAGCTGATAGGAGGGTCAAAATGCAACAAAATGAACCTCCTATACCAATATGTACGGCCGAAATTCAATAATTTTCGAAATATTTGAATTTTAAGGGATTTTCGTTATTTACCGAAAACTTGACATTTCATTCCAAATAAAAAAAAAAAACTACATAGTATTAAAGATATTTTTTTCCATAGCAAATAATGGAGAGGAGATGCTGTATGATCCAGAATATCTTTCTCTCTCTTACTGAAACAGCATTATTATGAGTTTGGCCACTTTGTCTACAAAGACACGTTTAAACAAATACGGTCAAGGCAAGATTTGACATGAGGAATCAATAATATTAGTTATTCAGTTTGTCCCAGTTAGACGTATTGATTCCTCCGCTCTTAAATTGCGACTCAAAACTACGTTTCCATTTTTGGCAGTCAAGCCATACTGTCTGTGTACCGAAGGCTTCTTTAATCTTATTAATATTATTTGGATAGTTGCCTTCGTAACATTTAGCGAGACAAAGTTCCTATAAGCCGTTGCCCTGGCTGGAGGCTACAATTCTTTTGTGGCATCCACAGGCAAGTCCGGTTAAGCAGTAGACAATTCTATGCTTGAACTGCGAGATGCCATTACCAAAAGAAAAAAATAAGCCGTTGAAAAATCCACCACGAGTTGATTTAAAGACTTAGGTAGGTACTTGCTACTAAGCAATGTTGAAAAAACAGAAATGAATCGTAATATACATAATTATGTTTTCACATTTTATGAAAACATTAGGGATTATTAATAGTCGAATCATTGCTGATTAGCTCATTCATCATTCATGATAATTGTTTCGAGTTATCAAACAAAAACATGGATATCGAATGTAATGTTATTAATTTATCATGTACTAAATAAGTACATTCGGTGTAGATTATGTTATTAAATAGCAGGAAAATGTTACCTGGTGCTATTTGCCGATAGGATCTATAAAATAATGTTTATACATCCAGATATAGAATGTAATCTATCGGAGCGACGAGTGAAACAATTTATTTGGTTGAAATGAAACAGAACACTGCATTTAAACCAGATGGTAAAACTGGGAGCCGAGGCTAACGTTGTTGGGTAATACTAAGCTGTTGAGTACAAAATAACAATGTCAATTACACACGCTTGGTGGTTTTCCTTGTCCTTCGCGCATTTTAGGAGATGTAAACTACCCATTCACAGTTCTTCCTGTTTATATTAATAAACATAGTTAATTTTTCCTCAAACGTTTTGTCTACGCAATTTTTAAGTATTTCCCATGAGACAAAGTGTCGTTTAACAATACTCTGATATTTGCCAACGTCATTGATCGTATGAGTCAACGAACCGAAGGAGTGGTAGAACAATAACAATGTTTTACCCATACTCGTATTTTAATGGACCCCAGCATAATTATCAAACTATTCCTAACTGTCAAATTTTCCCAATTAAAGATGAACTTTATGCGTTTGTAATAAAGTTGAAAACCTATCAAACGAATTTGACAGATTGGGGTAACTTGATGTGCTGGCCCCTGTACACATAACTTATGTCCTTACATTGAACAATAAATGATGTTACCACAATGTTTATGTTAAATTGAGATAAGTTTATCCCAGATTTATTTGAATTTTAACCATATTAGGGATAATACACTGACCATGATACAAGTCACATGTAATATAACGGGCAAACACATTAAAACAATATGAACGATGGCATAATGCATTACGAGTATTGACATAATTTCAGAAATGAATTGTGGGTACAAAGTCCGTAGAAAACATTTTAATTTATAAAAAAATACCATTGTAATGCATATTGTTAAAAGGAAATGTGCAGTCATCAACCTGCGCAAGGGCAGCCCGTTTTTGGTATTGTACTGTGATCAAATATTCGCTAACCATGGCTCATCCTTTCTAGCCTTACATCATTTGAACTCAACACCAGCTTTTCAACAATTCTTAATATTTTAGAAAAAATAAAAAAAAGTTTTGCCATGAGGTATCGTGTTACCCACTAACTGGGTTGTGGAGGTCAGTCGCGACATGTGATATATTGGTATTCAGCCGCATCCGGATTAGATCTGGAAACCCGATTCCAACATAGTTGGGAATATTCATAGGGAGATTGATTTTAGAAAGAAAAGTACATCTAAATAGGTATATTGTACAGACGTATAAAGTAGAAACGATACGCGGGCCTATTAAAGTATCCAATAACTTCACACGCATCACAAAGTTTAATTTTCTTTCTTATTCTTACAAGCATATTTATGCATTTTAAATTGGCACGGTTTCAAACCTACTTCGCTCTTTTGTTCCTCAGATCAGTTTGGGTAACAAAAAGAATTGTTAACTTAGTTTTAGTGCCAAAAACAAACGATAACTTTAAATACGTATAAAAATGTAGTCTGCCAAAGACCACCTTAAGATTGAAATTCGTCTGCAAGTCATAAAAAAATAAAGACTAATTTCATGTGGTGCTCATTTAAATTGTAAACCTTAGCGATTGTTTCTGAGAATATTATGATGTTCAAACTGATAGATCACTTTTTGGCTGACCGTACTCCCAAGAGTATTTATTTAGGTCGAAATTCACCAACGGCTTAACGTGCTTTACGAAGGACGGAGGAGTCTCGGTATGTAAAGATGGTCACCCATCCACGGCCAACCCCGACAAGCGTAGCTTAACCTGATGGATCGTCTTGTGCGGCTGTTATTACTTAGCCACGTGCTTTGAATAAATCTCAAAATGCAATAACTGGCCTGGAAGAATTGGAATTGGACTAGAACTTGTTTTGTAATAAGACTGTCAGGGGATATATTAAGACCTATATAAGCCATGGTCCGGGGCGAGAGGGAGTGGGAGGCAGTCACCTCCTTCTGCGAAAAAGTTATGCTCGCGAAGGAGGTGGCGGGATGGGAGAGAAAGGTCCTCCCGTCCCAGCCGCCGCAGGAGACGCCCCGGGCGTCGGGAGCCACGTGACGACTCCCGGCCACCGTAGGCGCGGGCCTGCGGACGGTGAGTAATGGGTGACTCACCGTCCGATCAGCACCAGACCCGTGCCGTACGGCGCGTATATGTTCCACGCGCGCCTCAAAGAGATGTCAGCATACGAAGGGGCCCCTCAGGGCCAAGCCTGCCGGGTAAGCGGGATTGTCCGAAAGGGTTACCGCTACCCCGGAACATAAAGGGCTACGGAAGGAACATGGATGGGTTTTGATTTCCCAGCCTTAAAGGGGATATATTAAGACACTGAGGTAAAATGTATATTTATTTGATTACAGGAATACATGGCCGCTTTCAACTTCGCCAATGAAACTGAAGCGAACATTCTTAGAAATATACTCCTTGAGAAAATAGAACTCAGGAAAATAAGACGAGAAGGTTGGTATACTGTTCTTTAAGTAGTTTAAAATTAAAGATGATATAACTAACGGTTTTGGCTGAGAAACTGTATTATATTTACTAGGTTCATACCGCGACTTCGTCCATGTGAGATTTCGGGTACCTAATTACTTGGATTTCGCTAAGCGTTCTTTGTGATTCGAAATGTGGGTGTACTATAGGTAGGTACACCTCTGCTCAACCCTTTGGGGATTAAATGCATCATGTTATGTTCTAAGACTTTATTTGCCGGAGCTACACGCTGAATATTAAAGTCAAAAATGACTAAAGTCTCTGTTGTGTCTGTCTGTCTGTGTGTTGTTTAGGCTGATGTGTGTATCTTCAACTGTTCTTAGCCCTATAGGTACTGCTTTCAAAACAGCGTGGGAAACCTACGTGAGGAAATAAAAATGTACTGAAACCAAATTTAAGGCATATGATGTCTTCCAACTATTATAATATATGTATATATTGTACTAACTGCCCGACAGACGTGGTCCTGTCGATGATACCTACCTTACCTACCCTACCTACCTACCCTTCTAGGTTCTTACATTAAAAAAAAGTAAGTTACCTACTTACTTTTTTTAAATGTAAGAACCTCCTCCTGGCATAACAAACACAACAAAAAAAGAATTATAGAAATCGGTTCAGCTGATTTGCGCTTGGCAACACATTCAGCGATTCATTTTTATATTAGTTATAGATTTGGCCTGACTTCATCACGGCCCACTTCCTCTTAAGGAGAGGAAACTAGAAGCCCCAGCAGCAGATATATTATAAGCTGATAATGTAAATACGCTATTCCACCAGTGGGCGGCACTGTGCTTGCGCCACACATTGTGTAATCATATTTTGTTTTAAAGGATGTCCTTTAAGTATTTTGCCCGTTCTTCTCCATAGCTCCTACTGCTTTAAAATGGACAACTAGCTTCATATTTCTGTCTGACTGACCCCTTGACAATTCAAAAGTGCCTGATAGAGGTTTATCACTCATAGTATAAAACAAAGTGATCGCTTTCTCAGTCCCTATATCCCTATGTATCCTTAAATCTTTAAAACTACGCAACGGATTTTGATGCAGTTTTTTTTAATAGATACAGTGATTCAAGAGGAAGGTTTATGTGTATAATTTGTCGACATATTATGCAGGCGAAGCGGCGGGCGGAAGCTAGTTTGAAATAAATGCTTTCAGTTTGAGTTTCCACTGTGCTGCAAAGTGTATAACACAAATGTTTCTCTCGGTAGACTCACTCGAGTCAACATTTACAAATGTGCTGCACTGTATTCTTACAAAAAAAACGTACAGGGTACACCGGGGATACGGATCTGCTGCTCACAGTATGTGCACTATTGGAGCTCTCCACAAAATGTTTGTGAAGAAATGTGCTGAACACAATTTTTGTGGAAGCGCATCTTTGTTAGTGCCGATAGAAAGCACAAACATATTTAACCTTTTGAACGTCATTGTCACATATACATGACAAGCAAGCGCATGCGCTGTTCGCCAACGACACAAATATGTGACAATGCGGGTACACTATAACACGAAATAAATAATTAAATCATTACTTTTGTGTGTTTATACAGACATCTTAAAAATTGAAGCTCTCGTACGTATTTAATGACATGAAACAAACTAAAAGACACCATGGATATTGGGAAATTCATGATAACAAGAAGAAACAAAATTGCAGCTTGGCGTGACGCGCGTGCGTTTAGGCGTTCAAAAGGTTAAGTCATGCTAGAAAGGCATGTTTGCCGCGGCATGTTGTTTACCGCCTTCAACAATGGGATTTCCCCTCAATACCTTAGCCCTATTATACTTCCCATAGACCATTCTCATAAGGAACCGAAGAAGCAATGCATCGAATGACCTCACACTCCACGGCATTTATATTTTGGTTACCGCACTGTTTACAAACACAGTTGACAAACATTCATTGTGATGCTGGCTATGGATAATTTCTAGACTACGTCATCGTTAGGTGCTGCTCTTCCTTTTTCATAAAAGTTATTTAAAAATATTTGGTTTCAAATGCCAACGTTTGGCTTAAAACGACAAAAGAAAATTCAAGACATTTCTTTCAAATAGATTTAGCCTTCGTTCGCGATAATTTAGAATTTGGCAATCAATTTTATTCCGGTCTATAATCAGTATATTATTAATCTATACCTACATATAATAAATTTGTAGAAAAGTGGTGTCTGTACAATGGAAATATATAAAAAAAAAGTAGCAGGGGTTGTTATTATATCGATGCCGAACCCGAAATTGTAATTAATTTTTTTTTTGTCTGTTTGTCGGTTTGTCTGTTTGTCTGTGTGTTTGTGCACGCTAATATCAGAAACGGCTTATTAGATTTAGATGCGGTTTTTACTAATATATTAAAGTAAGCTTCACTTAACATTTAGTGTTTATTTCATGTCAATCGGTTCATAAATAAAAAAGTTATGTCAATTTAAAGAATCACGGCGAACATTTGTTAAGGTATGCTGCCCAAAAAGTCACTATTCCACCCGGACGAAGTCGTGGGCACAGCTAGTACATAATATAATTCAATCATGATTCAAGACACTAGAGGCCATCTATTATCATAAGAAGATCATTGTTGTATTTCTCGGAAAGAGTTTTTTTTTTACCGGATGAAAGGATTCCATGTCAATTTCTATACACAACGTATATGCAAAATTTCAGGATGATCGGTTTAGTGGTTTAAGTTAACGCCAGGAAGAAAGCAAGACCGCTGGCCCCAAATTCACCAATGTTGCATTACAACTCTAAAAAACACTGATTCTGCTAATGATCTTAATTTTCTATCCACAGAGCGTCGCACACGCTCGATGGTATCAGGTCGCAGCAGTGGGTCCAGCTCCGTGCCCCCCCGACAGAATGGCACTCTGCCCCCGCCGCCGCCGCAGCCCGAGCCTGCGCCGGCGCCGCCCGCCACGCCGGCGCCCATGCCGGTCATGCCGCCGCTGCAGCCGCTGCAGCCCGTGCAGCCCGCGCAGCAGCTGCAGCCGATACCGGCCAAGACTAATCATAGTTTAGGAAGTTAGTATCCTGCCTCTCTATTGAAATGTCGTAACACTTAGGGCTACCTGTACATATAAAAGATCGTTTTGTTTCTGTTAATCGTTTGAAAATGACTGAGACAGAATGATGTTTTAAACATGTATAGCGCTCATCACATTCAGGGCGAATTTCTCCAATGGACTGAACGCGATCAGCACATCTAAACTGCGTTCAAGAAATGTCAGTATCATAATTGTTGAGGAATTGTGACACTGACAAATCTTGAACGCAGTTTAAATGTGCTGATTGCGTTCAGTTTCATTCTTAAAATTGGCTGATGATCGGTTGGTAATTTGTGGTGCGAGCGAACCTTAAAACTGTTTCCACATAGTGTACTTAAAAAAATATTTATATTATTTCCATATATCATGTTATATCTTAATTGACTAACAAATTAAAGGCCCTATTGAGGTATTATGACACTTACATTATTAGAACTCAATTTCTTGCGATTAAATATAGGTACAAATTTCAAGTTTTATAAAATTCCTTTGTCCCCAGGCTACACACTGAAGAGCAATAAGAAACAACAAAAGGGGCGAAAAATTACGAAAGCAGACATCGGCATGCCGCAGGACTTCAAACACATATCACACGTCGGCTGGGATGCTAACAAAGGTACTTATTATTATATTCACTGATTGGACAGGCCCACTCAACCTCTATGGTTTTTTCCTCCCATTGGAGACATCCAACCTACATGGTCTTCACATGATCTGACCAAGATTATATTTGGATATTAAATGAGACTGTGACCCTCACTGTGAACGTCAAATAAATATGATTTCAAAAATATAGTCATTTATCATTTTGTGTTAACCTATAATGTTTTTATAACTCTGGACAAAATTTTCATCATATCGTACATACATAAATGTACGCATTTTTGTGGTGGTATCACTTAACATGAACTATTATTTCCTGATGTTTTTTTCAGGATTCGATCTCGACAATGCGCCGGAAGCCGACGAATTGCGTTCGTTCTTCACAAAAGCCGGAGTTTCAGAGTCACAACTACAGGACCAAGAGACCAGAGAGTTCATATACGACTTCATAGAGATGAACGGAGGACTGCCCGCTGTCAAACAGGATCTGGACAAGGGTGAGTTTTGTTCTAGTTATAAAAAAAAATACTGCGAAAAAATCTGCAGCTAATGCCACGACAGGATGCATTACATCATCCTTTCGTGGCAGTTATTTGTAAAGATTTCTTTATGGAAGATGTGTCGCTATTATTTATGTTGTTAAAAAATGGAGTTAAGTCTTGTAGTAAAGCGTACATACGAGTGAAATTACAAAACAAATAAAACATGTAAGTGTGGATTTACTAGCGAATTGGTTTGTTTTTCAAAGCGTTGAGTCGCGGCGCCCTGCCGCCCGCGCCCAGCATGGCTGCGCCCGCGCCGCCCGTGCCCACGCGCAGCCCCGCCCCGCCGCACCCGCCGGCGCCGCGTGAGTGTGCTGTTCATATTCCTTATTGTGTCAAAAAAGCTTTATCTAAAAATTGTATTGTTCCAAAAATAATGAGACTAGGAATTAGAACATATTTTCAGCATCATAATGTATTTAATGAATATGTCCCCCCCCCCCCCAGCGTCCCGCGCGCCGCCCCCGCCGCCCGCGCGCGCCGTGCCGCCGCCGCCCGCGCACCGCACGGCCCCGCCGCGGCCTGCGCAGCGTGAGTGGATCCCTGGTTTTATTACTTGAACCTGCTTATACTATTTTGCTTTTGAAATTACCCGTGTATAGCGTTAAGTATAAAATGTTGCGACTATTTTTGCAGTACATTATTACGTGGGAATTTAAACTTATATCAACATTGATGTACCAATTGACCCTCCTTCCATCACCAGCCGTGTCGTCGGGCCCGCCGTCGGTCCCGCCGCCGCCGCCGCCGGGCAGCGCGGCCGCGCCCCCCGCGCCCCCGCCGCCGCCGCCTCCCCCCGCGCCCCCCGCGCCGCCGCCCGCGCCCCCGATGGCTACGTCGTCGCGCCCGACGCCGGCCGATGCGCCTTCGGCTGCAGGAGACCCGAGGGCTGCTCTCATGGAGAGTATTCGAAGTGGATCCAAGGGCCTCAAGGTAAATAATGTTTAGTCATTTTAGTTGTTTAGTTTCGGAGAGGCTAACTAGTTTAACTGTCACCAATTACAACTTTTATTATTAAAAAAAGTACTAAAATGTTTTATTGAATTGTACGCAAACCAAGGTACAGGCTCTGTCTAGTCTTGGACCGACAATGTTATAGGGACGATGACAAAATAAAAAAAAACAGAAACTAAATTTAGTCCGTCAGTCAGATAATCAACAAATATTAGGCACGTATTTTTTTGCTTTACCATATTAATAACAAAATACTTAGATACAACGCTGATGCGTTGTATCTAAGTTGGGGAGTGCAGACGCGTTAAGTCATAACTCAGTATAAAATGTACATAGAAGTGACGACTGCCACATTTAACGTTACGACGCGACGTAATCTTTTAATAAAAAACGTGTCCAATATTTTTTACATGACAGACTAAAAATAAATTTTAGTCATCATCCCAGTCTTGTCGGTCTGCTCACTCTGAGTCAGAAACTCATTAAAAAAACTTAGTTTACATTCCACCTACTGTAGAAAACAAAAGGGTTGATACATTTATTATAATATTGCAGCGCGTCGAGCCCGTGGCTAAGCCGGCCGTGGTCGAAGACAGCAGGAGTAACCTGCTCAGTGAAATCAGACAGGGCGTCGAGCTCAAAGCCGTAAGTACTAGTTTCTCATCATCAACCTCATTCCAACTTGTTTATGGTTGACGCAGCAGGTCATCTTCTCCCATACATCTGAATAAGCCGTCACCTCAGACTCTTCAACTCTATCTATCAATAGATCACAGTTTTCTTGAACCAGAATTCTTAATTTTGTATTGGGCACTGAAATTTACATGGACTTCTAACGAAAACACGTAATTGCGTGGGTGCCTTGAACGCAGTCATCTCGTTTTTAACACAATTTTATAAGCGACTAGAATACATTTTATTTCTTGTTCATTTTGACGTTTAAAAGTGCCTTTCTTGTGCCTTTTTGAAATAAATGATTTGACTTTGACACTTGTATCTGAATGTATGTAAAAATCTTTAAACGTAATTTTCACCCACTTCAAAACGTCAGATGAAGTTTATATTTTGCACAATTGTCAAGGACCAATGACAATACGAGAATTTAATAATTTTGTCCCATTATCAGGACCAGGATCGTCAAAATTAGCGCTTTTTTCCGATTTTTTTTTGTCAATCACTCTTGTTTATTCTATTCTTATTAATGATTATGTTCTGCATTTTAGTTTGGTTTTTTATTAAAGCGTGTTTTTTAGTTCTTTAAACAGTTCTTTTTTGTATACATTTCACGAACGACGTCACAAATATGCCCAAGTGATTGGTGAATGAGCCAGTGACATTCTAGCTACTTGCACAATGACGAGCTAGTGTATTGCTGCATGACATGCTCCAATCTCCACTCATACCCAACGTTTGTCCCCAGGTGTCTCGCTCGGGCAGCAACAGCGGCAGCGAGCGTAAGGCGGGCGCCGCATGCGGGCTCGCTGAAGCCCTACAAAGGGCTCTAGAGGAACGCTCCCGCGCCATACACTCAGATTCAGACGACGACATGTCTGACGCTACCAGCGACGGAGAATGGGACGACTGAGATGTCCTTCAAACCTTGAACAAGATGAAACAAGTACTGTGGTCTGATCAATAACAAGCAAAGCAATATTATGGTCGTAAGTCGTGAGTTCATAGCTCTGCGACGATTGAGCTATTCCGAACTTTTAGAAAGAGTTTAGCTTATTTATAGGGGTATTTAAAAAGTGGCTTTATAAGAATACATAAAAATCATAAATAAATCTCGTCACCAAACTTTGGACTCTTAAATGTTGCCATGAGTAAAATAGTCTCTAAACCATAGACAACAAAGACAGAAAGGTTTATTCAAGAACTCGCCTTGGAGACGATGGTTTAAATTCAATTACGTCTTCAGTAACAAAAAAGTATAGAAACTATGTACCACTTTTAGAAGAAGGAAATCGAACTAAATTCGTATGTATGCGTTCATTAATGTTTCCTCCCTGATATGACCACCAATTTACTTAGAAACGTTACAGCAAGCAAGTCAGCTCGCACCACTGCTGACGAAGAACAGAACATACTATTCACGCAACCCAATAGGACTAGTTTTGTTTTTTTTTACCTTTAATTAGTCCTTGAAATTGTTCTTTCTATTCGTAGATCATACCTTAAAAATCCCTCCAAAATAACACGTGCCTAGTTAACATGTCTTTACTGTTATGTAACGAATATTGGTAAACGAGTACAGTTAACCTCACCTTTATGGTAACAATTGGATTAAGGAGAGAGCCTTTATTTCGTAGCAGTAAGGGTGATTTTCAAGAATTATTTTTGAGTCCACATATCGGCGAAACCACGTTCACGGCGTTTTAGCATGATGACGAGCATTTGTGTTGTCAGCAGGCGCGTGCGCACCTAGTAACGACTATTCAACGAGTAGTCTAGCTTCAGTTAATTTAACATGGTTATACAAACGTTAAAGTTGAATCCTAGTCAAGGAATGTGTTGACACAATGTTATACTGCTTAAACTTATACTGCTTATACATAGTAGACGTCTTCTCCTTGGAATAAATTTGGAATTATAGTTTTTCCATACAAAAACTTTACTGTCAAACGTCAATTTTTATTCCACTGATAAGAGATAACTTTGGTATATACAGCCCTAAAACCCTTATGTAAACTGCACGGTTTCTTAACGGTACAGCGAATAAACCGCACCGTAGAAAAAACGTGTCTTTCAGCAAGCTTCCATAGAGATATGTACAGAGGCCAGCACATCAAGTTACCCCAATCTGTCGAATTTCTTTGATAGTTTTTCAACTTTATTGCAATAGCATAAGGTTCATTTTCAGTTGAGAAAATTTGACAGTTAGGTATAGCTTGATGTGCTGGCGTCTGTACAACAGTGACGACGTTGGCTACACAGCGAATAAGCCTTAGTTTTTCACGGCAAGACAAACGTGCAAAAGAAAATTTCCAAAAGTCCTCGACTCTTGTACAGCTTGCGCTTTTTAGTTTTAAACTTTTAACACAATAATACATTAAGGGCAGATTTCACCAATGACACTGAACGCAAGCAGCACATTTAAACCGCGTTCAACTGTCGGTGTCATCACTGGTGGAATGTTGCCACTGACAGCTCTTAAACGCAGTTTAGATTTACTAATCACGTTCAGTTTTATAGGTGAAATTGGCTCTTAGTTTTCAACTAACAATAAACAAATATCAGTAAATAAGGTTTGTTTTAAAACTATTTAATGTTCACTTAAACTTATTTGGTGTATTTAACTACTTTTTTATTATAAGTTACATTAATTCTATGGAATCAATAATGTTGTTTATTAACTTTATATTAAAATATAATTTTGAATACTTATATCAGTCATAAGCATTGTATTCTTTTAAAAGTATTAATTATAAATAGTTTAACAGGAAGAACGATGTTGTGTTGCATATACAAAGTGTCTTAATATGTGCGTCATATAATATGTATAAAAATTAAACTAACCTCTTTGTTCTTGTTAACTTCTTAATTAAAAATAATTTAATATTAATTAAGGCTTTTGAAATATCTTTTTCTATTAAAAAAAATGTGTGCCAGAGTAGCTAGTAGCAAAGTGATTACTGATAAATCGTTTTGATGTATCGTTTGTCAGTTTCACTTTGTCCTAGTGTATGAATTTACTTCAGTTCAAATGTGATATTGGAAGAAATATGCTCAGCAATATTTTCTCTTGTATTGAGTCAAGCATTTAATTCTAGGTGTTCGTAATAGTGCTTTGAAGTTTTTTAAACTTATTTCTTAATTCGAGGCAGTATGATTTTACTGACAGCACGTCCTTTTTTGAAAATTTGCAAGTGAAAAAATCTAGTAGATGAGGGTAGTTTGGTTCAAAGCTCAAGCTTGTTCAACTTACCGTCTTATGGAGTAGACATGCTCAAAGTACACAGTGCGGGACCGGTGCCTCGAATTAAACAAGTCTTTAAGATATCTATTTTCATTATTGTCATGTGAATATATTTTGTAATTTAACTAATTAATTACTTTTGATAATAATTGCTACAAGTTATTAATATTTTTATTGAGACTGTAATGTTTAAAATGTTACGTTTGTGAAGCCGTAGAAAGAATACGTTTGATGTATATTGCTTTGAAAATATTAAAACAAACACTAATTAGTTATGTATCTATCAACAAATATTAAAGCATGTATCGCCTTATTACAATAACAAATTATAATT
Organism: Hyppa rectilinea; assembly: GCA_951799385.1. Taxonomy (NCBI): domain Eukaryota; kingdom Metazoa; phylum Arthropoda; class Insecta; order Lepidoptera; family Noctuidae; genus Hyppa; species Hyppa rectilinea. The sequence goes on along the minus strand of OX637302.1, from coordinate 4,052,812 downwards.
AAAGGCTGACGTACTCTTTCGACGAGATCACTTATATATTTTGTATAATTGATGTAAAATGTGTATATAATTGTGGTAGGTAAATTCTAATAGACTAATGTGCTGTATATGACTGAAAGGAAATCGACGGTGATTCTAAAATAACAAGGGTGTGTACTGAGAAACGTTGAACTTATCGCATTCTATTATGAACTAGCTGTTCGTGCCCGGGTGAATTTCAAACAGAAATACCATCCAAATTTCCGACTATCCCGGTGGATTGACCAATATTTTCTGTCATACCTTGTCCTGAAAATTACGAATACAATAAAAAAAAGTCAGCCAAATCGGTCGAGCCGTTTTAAGTGATGCTCCGTCATAAATGTGACGTTACTTCCGGGGCAGTCGAGTTAACAGTCCGTTAGGAGAATAGAGAAATGCTTAGCTGGGCGCCGACACGACATTATTCAAAAAGATGTGATATGTAACGTTACGAAGCACATACTTCAATGTAGCTAGTTAATAGAAATAATAGGTATACATAGCTCGACACTAAATCGATGGGTCCGCAGTTAGTATCGATAGCTCTCAATGCTTTAATTACTGCTCACGTCGATCTATCGATATTAGAGATGTGCTCTTATTTTTTTAATCGATTTAATTCGCAGTTTATTTTATGTTTTGATACAAACAATAACTTTCATAAATACATTCTGTGTGTTATTTTTTTTTTATCAACATTTAGGTAAATATTTTTATTATAGAAAAGACTAAAATTTATTTTCTTGCAAAACGTACTTGTCTTTTAATTTTTTTATGACTAATAGGTAAGTTAGATAGAAAATCGAACAGATTAACTTATGAAAGAATTCGCATATTTGGGTTTTGCAGCAGGTATACGTGACCAATCGCAGAATCAAGTTGAAACATGCCTGGAGCATTGCTACTGCCTCCAACAGTCTGTGAAGCATTATCAGCCCCAGGACTAAAAACTATTTTCTCACCATTTGTATATTCGATGTTGTACACATTAATCAGCATAATCCGGTTCAATAAACTTACTACCCATGTTACAATTACACCCGACTCCGAACAGCTCGGAATATTATTCGATCCCATACTGATCCAAGTTAAATTGTAATATCATTGTATAAAATGAAGTTAAAACTAGCGTTAAGGAAGGTTATGACTATATGTATCTTAATAAAATAACGATAGATATTTTTATAACTATCAACGTTTACGATGTATGTAATGTACCTGTAACACTTGAAAATTATGGATGGCTGGTTAATTGAAGTTATTTTAAAGTACTGCATATTATTAGTTTGAAATCTCGTTAAAATAGACAACAAGGGTAAACTTTATAATGCTGTATTATTTTGACTTTCTCAAGCATCAACCGTATGCTGCCGGATGTCAACTATGCAGTTCACAGAACTAATTTAATGTTTTAGAATTCAAAAGGATAAGTAGCTTTGTTAATCAGCTATTCATAAATGAGTATGTTGACTAAATAAACAATTAATACAATTTAAAATGATAATTTTATTTTGCCCACCATCAACAATCTACGTTTTACAAAGAAAATAACGGAGTGTAACTACTTGACACTTAAAAAAAATGGATTTAAAAAAAATTAACCACAAATAAAAATAACTTCTTTATAACATAATTTGGAATAAACACTATCCTTATAATTAGACGATCAAACACGCTGACTGAACTTAATACTATCCTTAATCTAACCTTGGTATGGTCGCCAACGCATCAAGTATATACCAAACTGTCAAATTTCTCCAAATGATTTTAAACCACATAACGTTGAATGTTAGTTCAAAATCGATTGAGAAAATTTGACGGTTTGTGGTAGCTTGATGTACTGGCTGTACACACCGACGACACATCAAGGTATAACTTTAAAGTACATGAGCGATGAGCTCATACAGGTATTGTACACCCTTTTTTTTTTTTTTAAGGCTGGGAAATCATCCAATGACTGCTCCCGCTCTGGGTGGAGCGGAAGGGAGTGTCAGACTCTTACTGACTAAAACCCATCCATGTTCCGGGGTAGCGGTAACCCTTTCGGACAATCCCGCTTACCCGGCAGGCTTGGCCCTGAGGGGCCCCTTCATATGCTGACATCTCTTTGAGGCGCGCGTGGAACATATACGCGCCGTATTGTACACCCTGATGTGTGGCCCAGCGTACCAGAGCTGTTTCCTAAAATGTATCAATCATTCACTTTCATTGACAAGACGTATAAATTAATCCGGTTATTCCCAGTTGGCCCGACCGTCGACGCCACCACTGGTGACAACTGGGACTTTTTCCAAAAAAAACCATTTGGGGACAACTAGGAATAACCCAATTAATCGGACCGCACACGTCAGTCAAAATCAAGACTATTACAGATTGAGACCATCAATATTGTTGACAGCGCTACGACGTGCTAGTCAATGTAATTTAATGTTTGAATACTTTTAAGTGACTCCGAATGCGACAGTAATAATTATCTTTTTTTTAATTATCATTAAATCTAGTATACAATACATCCACTCCCTTTGGCTAATACAAAGACTTGTAAAATATAACTGTTACACTATTCCGACCTATGGTTGAATTTTAATGGGAAACTTCTACCAAAGGGGTTTATACACGTTGATGTAAGGTGGTAGCGTCGGGGCAGCCCGCGGAATTTAAATGGGGGGCGCGGTCTACCCTGGCGCTTCCAGCATCCTCATTAAGTAATTATTAACGTCTGCTTAATCATAATTTTTGACGTCAAAAATAATTTACAATTTTTATAAGCAAAATCTATGTAAAAAAAATTGTAACTAACTGTTACTGATTTTTAATTAATACATTTTTATAAATTATGGAATTAAAAAAGTAGAGCTAAGCCTTAGCTGCTAATATCTCTGGGCAAGTTATAAAACCACTGTGTTACAGTTCGGAATCGAGCTAACTACCTATCTTACTCTACAGTACAGCACTAACAAACTCAAGTGTTTGTCGATCCGTTTATCCGTGCGTTCCCATTGAAGTGGAGCAGAAATCGACCAATCATAAATGAAAATAGAAAACGCGAATTGAATTAAAACCAATGTGATTGGACGATTCCTGCACGCCTGCGCATTAGTGAAAACGCACTTTTGGTGAAAACTAGCACTCCATAATATAAAAAAACACATACATAAGACATTTTGTACAGAAATCTTAACTCTATCAACTAAATTACATCGAGTGAAAGAACTAGAGACGCGTTTATTAAATACTGAGACTCATTCAAATCTTTTAGTGTAAAGTTGCGTCACCGCTAGACGGGTCGAGAACGAATTCGCGTAACGTAGACGGACTTAGAACTTCCTTGCTTTGCGAACTCGCGCTCAGTTCGCCTCGTGTAGTCGCACCTCTACAGTTAAGTATCTATTTACAACGCGGAAAATATCACAAAAAAAACATGAGACATAATTTCGAACAAAACACAATCTAAGATGGCACAATGTATAGACATACTATTTTAGTACGTAAAAATGAATATACAATTTACCAATTACTATTGCCCATTACAAGTTTTGTATAGATTGTTTAGCGCCAAGCTATAATTTTATTCAAGGTAAAATTTTAGCCCATGATAGATACTTATAAACTATAAAAACATCCCGATTTAATATCATGAAATTTACATGTTTTATTTATCAGTTTAGGCGATATGACACCTATTTTAACATAACAATGTTTTTCTAGATTATAATATTTGTGCGAAAGCAAGAAAAAAAAGAACAAAAACAAAACAATTACCTACCATCTCACCGTAATAAGATCACTTCTCTAAAATGAAATAACTCCTGTAGTTTATTTTTTCTCATAAACCACAATCACAGCGTGCAAGTTTCACAGCATCGGTCCAAATTTTCCCCTTGAATGGGTAACTACAGAAAATGTACCGATACGCGGCGAAAATACACTCAATCCCGTTCGAGGTATTGGTTGCCAAGACATACCATACCGAAAACTACGCGTCGTAATTCCTATCCAAAAATTCGAAGATGTGTCATCAACCTTAAACGGGGCTTATATGCTAATCGCTTAATTTAATAGGTGAAATTCGCCCTTAATTAGGTGAAATTCGCACTAAATCATTTCGTTTAAAAATATATACATTTTGGTAATTAAGTCTGGTCAGTCTGTAGGTTACAAATTATCAGTATTCTTGACCGCAAATTGTAAAGATGAACCAAAAGGTTAGAATATTGCAGGCAAGTTAAATTTAAACGTTGAAATAAGCATAACGCTATACCACCTCGGAGTTAAGCAGTCAATCATGACATCTTTCAATGAAGCAATTAGCCTAGCGGTTTAACGTGTTTTGCAAACCTGCGATTACAAGTTAAATTCCCAACTTTTGAAATATTTGAGACCTCTATCATGTTTTTAACATTCTATTCAACAAACACTAATTTATGATAGATCGTTAGGGCTACATCCAAACAACTTCCGAAATAAATACGGCGCGTAATTTTGGCTGTTGCGTCGCTCCACTTTGGAAAGTCATTTTGCATTGAAATCAGGCAAAATATCATATCCTAGTGTTTGTGGTCACTTATATAAGTCAGGTCAGTCATCCGTCATTAGTTTCAGTCTAAAAATTAAAATAGTCCAACATTAAGTATTTAAAAAGGCCTAGCTGATCAAGATACAAGTATGGTAATAATGAATTTAAAATGCTTGTTAGTCTTAGCAATAGTACCAAAATAATTACAACTTAATCACGTTGTATGTAAGTCTCTTTCACTTCCCGTTTGACCGAATAACTTATTATAATCAAGTATTATTTAATTCTACCATCATATATGATGACGAAACGAAATGCATTTCACTACATTACATTTAAGATGCTATTTTTTTCAGGGGCATCTTATATTCTTTACACGTCGCCTGTTGGCTACACTCGACGGACTCGTGTCAATGTTGGGTTTAGAATAAAGGCTTAATTTTTGACCTTGCCCTGGGCTGTTGTTACACTGGCCATAAGGGACCGAGGATCGACTCTTATGTGGTTTCCATATATGCAAAGCTTCGTATATGCGCCGGGTTTAAACCGTTGGTTCAGAAAATTGCCGAATATTTCAAAATGGCCAGTTTAATCGTCATCTATAACGACTACAACTGGCGTGACAGAATCATCGACGTCCACGTCGTCATCATCAGTTATATTCACCACTTCATCCATGTTATCATCAACGCCATCCACCTCACCAACCCCATTCATCTCCGTCTTGAACAGCGACAGAACATCTGATATGATCGGCGACTGGAGCATCGCTATGTCTTTACTCTCCTGACTCTCCTCCTCTTCGCCAAGTACTTGTGGCTCAATATCGTCTTCCTCATCGTCCGTGTAGCCGTAGTATTTCTCATCATCCTTCTCGTCCTTAGGAACATATGTGTTTATCAGTTCGTTCAAGTTAGCGTCACTTGTGAACACCTTCGACGGGTCCGAGTCCTCTTTGTCGCACTCGTGCGCAGATATCGCTTTGTACGATGTAAAGTATTTGAGACAAGTCTGGCACTGGTTCAGCAAGTGAGCGCGGTAATGGTTGTGAAGATTCGGGAAGTCGTCACCGCAAACGACACATTTCTCAGGCTTCACAATCGCTCTGTAGTGAACCTTCTTCGTAGATTTGTGTACTGACTTCATGTGCTTCATAAATGGTCCGTATTTAACGAACTTTTCGCCACATTTCTGACATTTTATCGGCTTCTTGTTGTATTTTCTACTTCTATGAGAGAATGCGTGTATGTTAAAAGCGTCCATAGTTTTAAATTTAAGCGAACAGAACCTACAGGATATAGAGCCGGAGCCCTTGTGTATCTGGTCGTGTAGCCGCTTGGTGCTCTTCTTGGTGATAGGTTTGAAGCAGAACCTGCACTCCTCGTACTGGAACGCGTTCTCATTGCCCACGTATCCCGTGCCTTCGTCGTCGCTTTCAATGGCACAAAGATGACTATCGAAGTCCGCCCGGGAGTAGAAATATTCGTTGCATTTCTTGCACTTATTTTGTTCGTGGTAAGTCAAGTGCTTGTGAAGGTTGTAGAATCGTTTGTTGCAGATGGGGCAGGTCTCCTCGATAGACTCCTTGGGCTCTGTGAACCATTCCTTGTCATCTCCGTGTTCGTCCCTCATGTGGTATATCATTTCCCTGAAAGCGACGAACGTCTCGTCACAATGTTCGCATTTCGTCGGGTTGTCTACATTGAGCTGCCCCATGTGGTGCGTCTTATGTTTTCGGTACACAGTCAACGTGTTAAACTTCTTTTTGCAGTAAATACACCCGTAGTAGCCAATCGTGCGATGGTAAATCTTATGAGTACTTAGGGCATCCTCGTTTTCGAAAACTCTAAAGCAATAATCACATACAATTTCTTGCTTGCCTGCTCTCCGTTCCCTATCTACTATGACGCTGTGCTGCGTGCGCAAGTGGCAGTCCAGTTTCACTTGGACGTGGAATGCTTTGTAGCAAATGTTGCACTTCACTTTCTTAGGGAAAACTTCGGTATCGCCTAAGAGCTTTTTCTTTTCGCACGCGAACGCTAGGTGCCCTTCGAGGAACCTGAGAGAGCTGAAGTAATCGAAGCAGTAGTTACATCTCAAGGAGTTGTGGTAGTCAATGTGTCGCTCGTAGTTCCCTTTGCTGGCGAGGACCTTCATACAGATGGAGCACTGCAGGTCTTTCAGTGGACCGCTGAGTGGCTGCTCTGTGCGCTCCGCGATCCAGTTCTCGACCACGTTGTGCGCGTCGCGCAGGTGATGGTGCAGACCGTATCCCTTCACGAACTTCTCGTCACAGTGCGGACACTTCAGCGGATTGTCGTAGTGTTTCTGCGCCAAGTGACCCTTTATGTGGGCCTGATGGTTCTTTAGTGAAATGTATTTCTTTCCACAGAACTTACATTTAAAGAACTCTGGTTTCCGTAAATGCGCTTCCTCGTGGGACTGCAGTCTCCGCTCGTCTAGAAATACTTTGGCGCACAACTTACAGGAGTAGTAGAGTGGTGGCGGCGCGTCGGGGTCGGACTTGATCATCTTACTCTCGGGGTGCGTGCGCCGCAAGTGACGGATCAGCTTCACCAAGTCAGGGTAGTACCGCGTACATATTGGACATTTCACTTTATCCTTTCTGATTCTGTCGATCCTCTTTTTATGGGACTGATGGTCGAAGTTGTGTCCCTTCACATGTCTTTGGAAGTAGCCCTCGTCGGTGTACCCTTTGCCGCAAATGGTGCACTTGTAGGGACCGTTATCGTCTTCGTAGTGAGCTCTGGTGTGAAGCTCTAGTCGTCGTTTGTTAGTGAACTTCACTTTGCAGATAGTGCACTCGTGGCGGGCGCCATACAGGAACGTTTTGGAGGTGTGCCATGACAGATGACATTTGAGAGAGTTTTCTGAATCGCAGATCTTGCCGCAGAGGTGGCAGGTGTGCGTGCCGTCGAAGATGCTTCTGTCGGCGTTGCTGGGCATGGCGTCGCCTACGATGGTATTGTGGACGCTGTCGCCTTTCTTGTAGTGTATGGCCATGTGCGAGAGGTAGACCTTGCGGTACTGGAAGACTCTCTCGCAGATGGAGCACTGGTAGTCTTTGTTCTGGAAGCGCGTCTGCTTGTGGTAGGTCATGTGCGCCTGCGCAGCGCGGAGGTGCTTGCTGCGGCGGCCACAGATGGCGCACGTGAGGTGCTTGGGGTCGAGGTTGGTGTCGCGGTAATGCTCGCGCATGTGGATCTTGTAGTGGCGCAGGAACTTGAAGGTCTGAAACAAAACAAAAAAAGTGTTCAAGTAGAAGTAACTCTCCTTAGGATTTGACATAGGCAAGTAAAAAAGTTGTACATATTATACTAAGAAATTCCTCACCTCCTTACAGATGGAACACTCGTGCTTCTTCTCAATATTATTGCCTACATTGGAGTGCCAGTTGACGTGCCGCTTCAACGATATGAGAGTCGGCATCTTCTTGTTGCAGATGGGACAGGTGAAGCCGCTCAGATCTACTAACGGCTTGCCCTCGCCCGGAACCTCACCAAAGTCGTTGTGACTCTGGATACTGTCCAGGGGTTCCGCTTTTGCCACAACGACTTCACAAAAATCCGACGGGTTTACGGTATCTTCGATCCGTTTCTGCTTTAGTCTGTGAATTAGCTTTATATGGTTTGCGAGAGCAGAACAGCTCTTGAAGGTGTCCTCGCACTCGGCGCAGGTGTACAGGTTCCTAGGTTTTATATTCTTTGTGATATGGGTCTGGTTGTGTTCGTTGATGGCTCCGACCTTCATATCGATGTCGCAGATGAGGCAGCGCACGGAGCAGTCTTTGAGGTAGATTTTGGCGCGCTTATGCCCCGAGCTCATGTTGTGCTTGGTTCGCTTGTGGTGGAGGAGGAGCCGGCGGTACGAGAACTGTTTCTCACAGATATCACACGTGTTGTCTTCCTCTTCTTGACTAGATTCCGACTCAGTCTGCCTGTAGGCCGTCTCGCTCAAGAGACTCGTTGATGCCTTATCAGGTGGTTCTATCTTCACTTGCACAGGTACTTCTGAATGACACCTGGCCTCGTGCGTTTGAAGAGCTTTCCTGTATTTGAACTCTTTGTTACATGTTGGACAATTAAATTGACCAGTAGGAGTGTGAGATTGGCTATGTACTGATTGGATAGAAGCAGTGTCGTCTATGGTGCTCGCTCTGCAAAGATAAGAAGCATCAAACTAAAGATTATTCATTTAGAAAATGGTTTTATATTTGTTTATCACATGGAAAACAAACAGCTATTTATAAATATAATAATAAACATTATAAAGAGTTTAATGTACGAAAGGTCAATATGTACCTCGATTCATTGTCAGCTCCACCATCATTGTCATCGATATTCGACATGTGCGCCGCCAGATGCGTGATCAGCGACTCTTGCGAGGGAAGCTTCTTGAAACACATCCTACACTCATGGTACTCCTGTGACTCAGGCTCCACCGAATTCTTCAATGACATCCGAGGCTCAAAGTGAATGTGCTTAAGATGTAAGAAATAAGAGTTCTTTCTCAATACCACCTTCTTGCAAATAGGACACTCATACGACAAAGAGTCATCCCTTTTCGAACACTTGTTGAAATGTGCACTGTGTGCATAGTAATCGTCAAACTGCTTTTTGCAGTACATGCATGGAACTATTACCTTTCCATTTTCCTGTTTAATAACATCTTTTTTCAAGACCGCAGCATGAACCACCTTCATATGCTTTGCCAAATTATCAATACTCTTAAACTTAGCTGAGCACATTTCGCACACAATGTTCCGGTTCTTCATGCCATCAATTGGTTCTAAAGAGATGAGCAATTCTTTCTGTGGAGTCTTGACGGGACTTGTAATCCTCCCACATACTTCGTGGTGGCGTTTCAGCATTATCTTTAACTTGAATGTCTTACCACATTTGTTGCAGTCCAATTTGTCTTCTACGTCGGTGGCATCCTCTGTGTTCCGCGGTATGTCAACGACGGCGTTTTCGCCAAGACTTTCTTTTTTGTCGTGTACCCTTTTGTGGACAGCGAGGCTTCTATGGGATAGGAAATGTTTGGGACATTTATCACAATTGAAGGTATTTTTTTGTAAGGGCTCGTCAGAGTCGGTATCGGGTAAGTACGAGGCGCTGTTATCTTCGTAATCTGAATCTAAATGCGAGATGTGTCCAGACAGTCGTCTGGGTCGCTTGTGGGTGCGTCTGAGTTCCTCGACGCGTTTGGAGCCACTGGGTCTGTAGTCGCTGGACGTGCCACCAGTGGATGCATTGCCGACGCTGTCCGCGCTACGTTTCCGGTTTCTCGGGGCAGGGGTTACTTTCTCTTCAATGGAAGACTGTAGTAATGTCAAATTGGTGGTGTCCGTATGATTTGAAAAGGCTGAATCACTGCTCTGTCTGTTGGGTGGCGGCGGACTGATGCTGAATCCTGGAAATTTGCTGAATGTCATTGTTGTGTCATATTACGCTTTGAAGTTAACATGAACTATGAAGTAATATGTGTGTTACCGGGAGGAGGCACATAGTTGCGGCGTAGCTCCTGGTCTGCTCGCTCACACTGCTGTTTGAAGATGTGTGCGCTGCTAAGCTTTTGTATGCACTCTGAGCACACCTTATCAGGCAGCCCATCGCCTTCATATATCTATAACAATAGACATTCTGTATAAACAATGGTGCGGTGTCCTGCAGTGGGACAGAAAAGGTTGGAATTAAAATTATTAAGGGGATGCAATGCAACAAGTTTAACATGAAATTACTATTAGAGGTGATTAAAGAAAATGTCATATGGTTAACAAATTAGCAGCAGCAAAATTACATAGTAGTACAAAAGAAGAGAATAAAACACTGATACATTTTTTTTAGGATATCCAGAGAAACATTCCTGTTTCAAATATATGTATATAAAACTTTTTCAAGATTCTAGCAAGCAAGGTAAACCCAATTGTATTTAAGTACAGAAAATATTTGTTGGATCAATTTTATCTTTCATTAGCAATATTTTCTTTCTCATTCAACAGAAAAAGGTAAATGAAATGAATGTTGGTATTTATAAGAAAAGTAGACAAACATTATAATTCAAATACTGTCCTAGATTTGTTATTCTTTGTGAAAACATATTTTCCTAGTTTTCTAGCTATATTAATAAACTGTAACGAGAGAAGTTAGTACATAGTAAAGATGTTCTGGTTATAAAAATGAAAATTTAACAATATTTGAAAGAAACCTTATCTCCACAGGATGTAAGTTTCAGTACACAAATGGTAACTTAATACTTGTCTTCAAACTACTAGTTTGAAATCAGATATACGTGATTCTTCCGAGATTATCAACGAATTGAGCCGAACGAATAAATCAAGTTTTTGGACTTACTTTCACCCGGGCGCATTCCATTGCCATCTCCGCCAGCTGCAAAGCATTGTCGACGGTGAAGATAGAGTAAAAGTCGCCAAGCTTGAGGCAGAGCCTGCATTTTCCAAGCTTGAGGGCCATATTGATTTGTTCTCAAGAAACTTCATGTCATTAGAACATCACATCTGTGGAATGAGCTGCGGAACAAACGATTTCTCTATGAAAGTAAGATACAATCTTTATATCAAAGAACACGCTAAAACGAAACACTCTAAAACGCACTAAATAAATAAGAAATCTACCTTTTCCAACCGGCACCCTCCACACGTAAAATAAAATTATTCACACACAGCAATACACACACGCACACAAAGACAACATCACTCTTTTGCAAGTTGAAGCTCCTTCACCAACACTACCAACTTCTAGAATTTAACTGTCGAAACACAATCTTATAAAATATTTACAGACTCAGTACTGGATTTATTATGTACTTCTGTGATCCAAGGATCCAAATCTAAGTCGAAAATCCTAGTATTTACGAATAAATATGCCGGCTGCGAGCCGGGTCGTGTGATCATACTGCTGTTTCCGATTTTCATCTTACTGCTGATTGCTGACAACCCTGGACATTAACCACTGTCAGTGTCTTTTGTCAATCTCAATGCCAACAAAGATCTGTCAAAAGCTTACAATGGTCCGATGTTGTGATGATGTGTGAATTACGAAAAATAACAGCAAAATATTAACTAAGAAAAGGAAAAATAAATAAATAACTGCAGTACGCCTTATGAACTAGAATGGTGTATTACGTAACGGGGTCGAACATATTTGGACAGTGGATTTATGACAATGCAGTTATAAGTGAATTTCGTCGTTTCACAGCTAAAATACTTGATTTAGGAATAGGTTTAAGACAAGCAAACCTTGTGGAGACAAACTGGTCGTATAACATATTTGTGGCAGATAGCATATTCTATATAACAGGTGCTTGGGATGGGAGAGAAAAACAACTTCTTAAAATACCACTACCTGAAGAGTGCACTGTTTCCAATGTTGAATTAAGCGTTATTTCTAACGATTACAAAATATTACTAATCGGCAAGAATGTGAATACAATATGGGTGATAGATTTAAAGACAAATGAGAAAAAAAAAATACATTTTCAAGTTGAAGAACCTCTTGAGGGTATTGTGAAGAAACCAAAGATAGATAATAGTATAGCAAAAGCTAGGATGACTAATGATTCGTGTATATTTTTGACATCAAATGGTGATGTTTACACTGGGATTTTACCAAGCTATGTAGACACAAGGCACTGTAAAGGAAAAGTAATTGATATAAAGTGTGGCTATGAACATTTTATATTATTAACTGAAGAGGGCAGAGTTTATACCTGGGGTAATGGAAGGTGGGTGAAAAATAATGGACATACACCTCACTTGACCAAGAAGTTCAGAGTCTTAACAGCTCTGCTACATACTAATTTTTTTTTTACTTAGCCTACACTGTCCCACTGCTGACCAAAGGCTTCCCTACATTTTATAATTGTTCTATTTTTCAGGAGGTTGCAGCTGGGCCATGGTGATATATGCAATCAAGAACTACCCACAGAAATAGATGCACTTGCTGGTATAAGAATAATTAAAATTAGTGCTGGTGGTTGGCACTCTTTAGCACTCAGCACGTTTGGCGATGTTTACACTTGGGGCTGGAATGACACTGGCCAGCTTGGAATCAAAAATATAAGTCAAGAAGGCAAAGAAAGTTACGCCATCCCAACTCTGGTTGATCTCTTTGATGAGCAGGAGACAGTAGTAGAAAAAAATATTAAGGATATTGCTTGTGGATCCAGGCATTCAGCTGTAGTCCTAAGTGATAATACAGTTTGGACTACGGGCTGTAACAAATATGGCCAGTTGGGGCTTTCGGAAAAACAGTATCCGTCTCTTAATTATTTTAGGAAAGTTTTTAGTTGTGATAAGGACTGTTTATTGATATGTGGACCATGGAATACTGTGCTATACTCTAGCTAGGTACTTTTTTTTTTTTTAGTCTGGGAAATAAAAGAGTTAATTGTTACAAAATAATTGTAGATAAAAACTCAAACTCAAAGTATTTATTTCAAATAAACCAATTACAGGCACTTTTGAATTGTCAAGGTGTCGGTCAGTCAGAGAGATGAAGCTAGTTGCCCTTTCCAAAGCAGTAGGTACATATGGAGAAGAACGGGCAAGAAACTCCATGGACACTCTTTTAAACAAAATAAGGTTACAAAATAAATGATAGAATAAAATAACTGACAACTTTTTTTTTTGTACACCTTAATGTCATCAATAATTTATTTTTATTTAGTGTGGTAATGAGAGAAAGCTCATTCTGACCATTCACTGCAAAAATAAATTTCAACAGGCTTCAGGCGTTTTAGATGCATACATTGTAAGGGTTTTCTCAGTATTCTCAAATTATATATGTCACCGTTAGATTGTAAAGATCGTTAGATTACAATCTATCTAGCGAGATTGTAAACTATCGATAGATTGTGAACCGTATCATTATGATTGCAATTTGACTCATTATTCTTCGCTATATTGTAATCTACCGAAGTGAAACCGTTAAATTACAATCTGAATAAAAATAATCTCTTTTTTCCATATTTTTTTCTATATAATCTAGTCGTTTCTGGCACTCGCCGGCCGCTGCCGCGGCACCGCTCGCTTCGCTCGCTCGGCTCGTGCGTAGGTGGTCACAGTTAACCTAACCTAACCTAACCATTTTTTTAAACGTCCTAGCGCCGGTTCACAATATGACCGCTTCCCATCGATAGATTACAATCAAGCGAAAAATGATGCGTTAAATTGCAATCATAATGATACGGTTCACAATCTATCGATAGTTTACAATCTTACTAGATAGATTGTAATATAACGATGTTTACAATCTTACGGTGACATATACATAACTGCAAAAATTACATAATATACCGGGTCAATTTAAAATTGGCTAGCAAAACTCCGCTGATGTGATGGATATTGGATACGATATCGATAATTGTTATCTTAATGAAACGAAAAAAAAAGGAAAACCTACTCACTGGCGATTTTTTTGGGGTCAACAACCACATTTTATTATATTTACTTGAAGTATAAGATCATAATATTTTTTTTTTGTGATATCTTTACAGCAATGAGTATTAATGTCATAGAACGATGAAATATGGAAGAAAAAGACTTCGCCAACCCTAAATGAATGGACTGAATATAATTATTATGGGCAAGAAAACAGTTCTGGATATTTCTGTATCCTGTATCCCGAATATTCGAGCAATATAATTTCCATTCAGAATCTATACCTATAATTAATGCATTCAAGTCAAAATGCAATTTACGGTAAAAAGTTAAAGTTGTCCCAAGGAGAAATACCATAAAAATTGATGTAACCAATTTTTATTGCTGAATGGCCCTAATCTTGACCTCCCCACCTCGCCTGGTGGTGTAAGCCAAAGACAAAGACAACGCCAAAGATTACAATATGTATTGGTGTAAGCTTAGAGGATGTAGGCGATGGTTCTTGTATTCCACATTGACCATGAACGTGCCTTTCTGCCTAATTACCCTCCATACTTTAGATTTATCCCCACAGATAATAGTTAGATGGTGTTGCGAAATCCTTTAGTGCGGCAGTCATGGTCATAGACACTGTGATTTTAACGAATTTGCCGCATGGCGCAATATGGCCACTGTAATTATTCAGTAAACCGTTGACATTGTAAAGTTGTCTACTGTAAGGGTGCATTTCCACCAGAGATAGTGCGAGGATCGAGGATGCGTAGCGGCGAATGTGTACGAATCAATATAAGTAAATCTGCCTAGCCTTTTCCCAACTATGTTGGGGTCGGCTCCCAGTCTAACCGGATGCAGCTGAATACCAGTATTTTACATGGAGCGACTGCCTATCTGACATCCACAACCCAGTCTGTAACTGACTGGGTAATACGATACCCCTTGGTAAGACTGGCTGTCAGACTTTCGGGGTTCTGACTAGGTACCCGTAACGACTGTCAAAGATCCGTAGCTTATATGCTTTCCGAGGCTCGGAGGAGTCTCTATATGTAAAGATGGTCACCCATCCACAGACCAAACCAGGCAAGCGTAGCTTAACCTGATGTATCGATCCATGCGGCTGTTATTACCGTTTGTACGAATTCTAATCAATAACATTACTATTAATAATATTATCTCAAGCTATGAAAATGAAGTGATCCTATTGGTAGATGGATACGCAGCCTAAAGTGTAAACCTTTAACCTTTGAAGCTGTTGGTTGACGCTGTAAACCAAATTCTCGGTGTTTCCATTTCCCAAACCAAATGCGCATGTCCCTTTACTCTGTCTCTTTTTAGCTAACGGCAAATGGTGAGGTGTGCATGAGCTAGCGATAACAGTTTTACGCCGCACCCACATATTTTGACACATGAGATGCAAGTAATGTGGTTAATATGTTCTCTCAGCTCACTGCTCAGTCACACTGTCACAGTCTCACGGTCACTGTCAAAATGTCAAACAATAATGATTGCAAAAAGCTTGTTATGTTTGTTTGGGGGAAATTACATTAACATAAAACACCAGTAAAAAAAGGAACATAATACCGAGTCAGCAAAACATTGTATCCGGAATTTTACTACAATAAACGGACGGCGGTGCTATACTATCGGCAACGGACCGTAAGTTGAAATTTAATTTAATCACCTGTGCAATTTGAAGGATATAATTTAGAAGAATGGATGAAATAGCCCGTAAATATATTACTGCTGCTAGGCAGCTATCGACAAATGGGTCCTACAGTAAAGCTTTCGACTATTATATCAAGGCTTTTGAAAACTATAGTGAAATCAAAGCTTTACATGAACCTGAATTTCGTGTGGTGATGAGTCGATTGTACGATGTTCTGACTGCGGCTAACAAAATGGAAGATATGTATATGAACTATTCACGTGCTCTCATGGTATTCCCCAACAATATCTATATTATTAATGATATGGGAAAATTTCTCTTTAAGTGTGGATTTTATAAAAAAGCTTGGGAACACTTTGAGGAAGCAATTAAATATGATTATTCTTATGTTAATGCTGAGAAAAATCTAAATTCACTCAAAAACTTGCTTGTTGAACGCTGGCACTTCAGAATGTTAAATGATAAAATCCGCAATGAGGCATATCGCAAGGCAATACGTGACACTATCATCCCTCATAGGGACACGGTGTTCGACCTTGGAACGGGCACTGGACTGTTATCATTGTATGCTAACGAGTGTGCACCTAGGATTATAACTGCTTGTGATGGCTCCAAGGTTATGAGTGAAATAGCCCATGTCATTGCACGGGAAAATAGGGTTGAACACTTTATTCTTATTAACAAGTTATCAACAGAAATTCAGCTTCTGGAGATTGGTGGCAAGCGCTCTCTGCTCCTCACAGAAATGTTTGATGCAGGACTATTTGGGGAACATGTACTTCAATCTTTAATTCATGCTTGGGAGAATGTGTTAAGTGATGTTGGTAGAGTAATTCCCAACAAGGCAGAATTCTTTATAATCGGTGCCAAATGTGATTTCCTGAATGGAAGGTACCAGCTATGTTCATCTATAAAATCACTTTTGAAGATTCCAAATCATAATGTGCATGTTTTAACCTATGATGAGTCATATGATTGTGAAGATGTTCACCTCTATGGTGATGATATAAAATACATGACAGAGCCACAGTCCCTTATACAAGTTGATTTCAACAGTTACATAGAGTTAAAAGACCTGATTGAGAAAGATCATTATCAAGTTGAAGCAGTAGCTCTAGAAAGTGGTGAGATTAACACTGTTATTGGCTTTTTCAATCTCTATTTGTCAGACAATGTCACTATAACTACTGATCCAAGATCTGATCAGAGAGCCAATGCATGGCAACAGGCCATCTTCTTTGATAAGGTTCCTGTACAGGTGGAACAGAATGACATCATCCCCATGTATTTCTCATTGAATGGCGGAAAATTGACAATGTACAGAGATGATGCCATCACCAGAATTTCTCCAGAAACTCTCAGATTCCTAAATGATACAGAGTACATGAATACAATATTTGGATGCATTGGCATGGCTTGTGTGTATCTGGGGCAGATAGTTGAAATGTCTCAAACAAATATAATTGATTTGTGCCCATTCCCCATGTTTGGCCTACACCTTTTGAAAAGGGGTGCAAAATCACTTACTTGCTGTGCTAAAACTGATTGTGACAAACGTTTCTTCAAAAAAGTATTTAGCGCAAATGATATAGATTTATCAACTGTCACTATTATGGTTGGAGATGATTGGTCACAGGAAGGGTTTGGAGATGAAAAGTATCATGCAATTATCTGTAATATTTTTGAACTTTGCGGCGAAATCGACTTGCGCTTAAAAGAAATAGCTCAGCACCTGAAACAACATCATCTTATTCAAGGAGGTCTCTTTTTGCCTGCCAACATCAAGATTATGGGCCAGATTGTCAAAAGCAACTGGCTGGATATAAATAACAGATTGTTTGATGAGAATGTCAGCAATTATCGAATATCCAGGCACTTGAATCCATACCAGGTGTCTCAGAACTTCTGCATAGACTTCAGCCATTTGGAGTATACCCCATTATCAGAACCTATAGAATTAGGTACAAGTGAAAATCTTTTGGGATTGGAAATAGTGGATGTGCCAATAATAAAAGAGGGACACTCCTCAGCTATTTTGTGTTGGTATGCTATAGAATTGATGAAGGATGTGAACGAAATATCAACAAACAGGAAATATTGTTTTATGGATGGCATAGTATTTATGACTGAGCCGATATTACGCCTAACTCGTGGCGGAACAGCTCAAATACTGCGTTGTGTCGACGCTGATGGAGCATTTAAGTTCACAATGCATGTAGAACCTCTATAAAATGGAGTTGTTAATTGCGACATAATTGCCATGATCTCATTATTGTTAGGTATACTTAATACTGTTAAAAGAGATTTATCTTTGTTAGATAGAAGAGTGTTAAGTTCTCGCAATGGACGGACACTGTCTATTTTATGAGTAATTTATAATATTGCATTTTAGTTGAGAAAGAAGTGATATGTAGAGAAATGTTTGGAGCTTATCTTTTGATAGCTACTATGTAAGGATATTGACACAATTTTTTTAGTGAAAGTTGTACAGTCGCTAGCATGTAGCTTGTCAAGGTTTGGTGTGGTGGGAGTAAGTTCGCGCATGTACTTTTATTGATTGTCACTATTCTATGGTTATTGCCATATATTATTTACATGTCTGTTTAAGAAAGTTAAAAACGAATTTTGCGCATTTCTGAGTCTTGCCAAGGTACGTGCCAGCGAAAATAGTCCCATCAATTTCCTAAAGTCACTAATAATAAGACACAGCTCTGAAATCTCTCGATTTAGGCTGTGGTTTAGAACACCCACGTGTGTGGCCTAATCTTTGCTGGAGGCCTCGGATCTCTTCGTAAAAACGAATACCAATTTAATTAATACCTATTACGTTATTGTTGATGCTATTTCTTTGCATCCCAAGTTTATTATCGCTTCTCAGGGGGCTACCTAGTTTATCAGCCATCTCGTTACCATAACACAAGCATTAGGTTGCTTAGCTTGTGACTATGGCGTTGTGTGAAATGTCCAAGGATATTATTATTATTACCTAGCTAGATATTATAACTGCAGCTGTGATTAAAATATAGAACACCTTGAACGGTTGGGCGCAAACCAGGTGAAGCGGAGTGCAATTAATACTGCTTAAAAAATACCTGTCGGTAATGACGTATTAGATAAATAAAAATAAACACGCGCACAGGTATATCTGAAACACACTAAACATTTTAAGGGATGTAATATCAACCCAGTTAATTAAGCTAACCCAACCCGTTTGCAGTCATATTTGTTGTCGTTTCGAGAAAATTCTCTCGAATTCTTATGAACCAATGGGGTTAATACGACATTTGAGGGGTTAATTATTGTCTGTCAATAAATATCGATGCTCTGCTTTGTCTGGTCAGCGCAGACTCTTACTTTTCGGGAATGTATTAAACCTTCCGCCTATCACTGTCATCCCTTGCATTTGCCGTGCGATTTTATCAAGAAGTTATTCGGAATTGTTTAGTTAGAACGTCCGAGAATAATACATAATCCGTAGCGAATATCAATATTTACTACATAGTATAGAATACAAATATATCGACGGCAGCAAAAGTAGAAAGGTCAATTGATTCACTTTTTTACGTACTTAAGTAGGTAACTAATTAGATTCAGAATTCTCGTTTTTTTTTGTATGACTTTAGACATCTGCACCGTGTTTAGGAAAAAAATATAGGTACCTATTACATTGTTTATGGCCTGAATCAGTTCCTTGGTAATATGACATAATATTCACTAAATGTTGTAGAAAATAGAAGATAACTTTGTTCTCGTATTAATTACCTATCACAGTTTTGCGTTCCAAACGTTCTCTTGTAAAATCATGATTTTGCAGTTAATATACTGTATATAATTTTGCCGCCGTCGATACTGTGGGAATCTTACGTATCAATCGATGTTAGATCTAAAAATAGAAAACAAACTGTTTATGTGTTGAATTAAAATAATTATTAATGTTGTGCACATACTTTTGAATAGACTATAAGCTGAGATTATAATTACTAATTAGTAAAGTATGTTATGAAAACTTGTGCCGCATGTTTTTATGCAGCTAATTTCTATGGCCAAAATGTTTTGCGACATTATAGTCAAATTTGATTAGCTAGCGGAATCCCGCTGACGTGATGTGAAGAACAAGATTTTTTTTTTGGGGCAGGATCACTCTTTTGAAGTATTACACTAAAAAATGATCACATTTGCGAAGTTCCGCTAGGTACTTTTAATTTCTGCCTGTATAATTATTATCACTGATACTCATGCATGAATTATCTCAAATATAAAAAGGTTTGGTTGCCTTTGCATCTGATATTGGTTGACGTCACGTAGTCACGATTGTATCGAAGCACGTCAGCGCAGAAACGCGAAGCTGGGAAGGGTCTTATGGCCATTGAGCATGGCTCCTCATTAGTATCCAAATTATGAGTAAGAATCGTACAATTATTTTTGCATCACCTGATTCAAGAGTGTGCGTTTCGACCGCGCGACCATGGCGTCATATTAAAAAAAAAACCATGCCAAGATTTTGTAAAAATTTGTAAAAGTTGATTCCCAAAACCATAAATTTGTCAAAGTTATGGTTAAAAAGTTCTAAGGGTTTGAACGTGGCCGCGCCATCGAAACGCGGAGAACCGCGCGGCCACGGAGATCTCTAAAACTAAACGTTGCAGAGACCTGAAATTCAGGTAAATAACAGATTGAATTTGTAAAAAATTTGTAAAAATATAGAAAAAATTCCCAGGTCAATATTTTAGGAGCTATAAGACTAAAACTCCATGGCCGCGCCATTGAAACGGTGAAGAACACGTTATCGCCGATATCTCGCTGAAAAAGCTTCGCAGAGGTCTGAAGTTTTTTGTAAAACCTAGATCTGAATTTGTCAAATAGTGTAAAAATGCACAAAAAAATCCTAGGTTAATATTTTAGGAGCTATAAGACTAAAACGGTGAAAAACACGTTATCGCCAATATCTCGCTGAAAAAGCATCGCAGAGGTCTGAGGTTTTTTGTAAAACCTAGATTTGAATTTGTCAAATCGTGTAAAAATGCACAAAAAAATCCTAGGTTAATATTTCAGGAGCTGTAGTACGGTATCGCGTAGAAATATGTCGTGATTATCTACCGAAGAAAGTAAGAGTAAAGCGAGTTTTTTATTGTAAACAACACCTATTAATATGTAAAACTATATAAAACCAGACAAAATGATTTTTTTTTCGGTTTTTATAACTTTTGATACGTCTTGAATATTTCAATAGGGTGACTATGGCTTTTTGTCTACGGAAAACTTTCCACCTATCGTTTTAGAAATCACTAACTGTTCCTCGCAGTTTCACCCGCTTAATGCAAAATTCGAATGAATACTATGCAGTAGTTTTTGTGTTTATCCCGGACAAATAAACAGACAGACCAAATTCTAAAAACTATATTTTTGACGATTTTATTATATACTAGCTGTCCCCAGCGGTTTTACCCGCGTAGTGCCCGTTCCTGTGGGATTTTTGGGATAAAAACTTTCCTTCTTGTCCTTTCTCAGGCTATGGACTATTTCTGTACCAAATTTCATTTAAATCGGTTCAGTAGTTTTGCCGTGAACGCGAGACAGACAGACAGAGTTACTTTCGCATTTATAGATAATATTAGTATGGATTTAGATATTATAGATTTCTTTTAAAATCACTTAAATCATTGCTTGATGCTGAAAATACTGTGGTTTTGAGTAAAAGTACGAGAACCATAACAAATAACTTTACACAACATTCGTAATTTCTGTAAGATTATTTGATGAATTATTGTGTACTCAAACACATAAGTTTTGTATAAGACTAAAATCTGCCAGAAATAACACCCTATAAATACCCCATTCTTCCGTCGTTTTACTTCCTGTTGGTAAGGAAGTAAAACGACGACTGTGAATGTTGAAAAGCATGAGTTAAATATTTCTGATATAACCCTGCTAATGGGGTATTTATAGGGTGTTATTTCTGGCAGATTTTAGTCTTATACAAAACTTATGTGTTTGAGTACACAATAATTCATCAAATAATCTAGTATACATTCAGTCAAAAAAGTATCGGGAATGGATGATTTGTTTATGGTTCCAAATTCAAATTTTTGTTTTTTTTGTAGTTGTTAGATTGGCACAACTGTTTTCCATTTTGGCGCGGAGTTTGAGTTGCATCTGTTATTTATATTAAATACAGTGCTGGTTTTAGTAATATCATATATAGTGTGTATTGCGAATTTCATAATGGACAAAAATATCGAAAAAAGAGTTTGTCTTAAATTTTGCATCGCCAATGGAATTTCGTGTTCGGAGTCACTGAAAATGTTACAGAAGGCTTACGGTGAATCGACTTTATCAAAAACTCGTGCTTATGAGTGGTTCAAAGCGTTCAAAAGCGGTCGAGATGTGATGGAAGATTTGCCTCGCTCTGGTAGGCCGTCAACGTCTGCAACTGAAGTTAACATCGCAAAAGTGAAGAAAATAGTGACTGAAAATCCCCATTCAACTCTGAGAGAGATAGCCGCCGAACTTTCTGTATCTCACGAGCCGATCCGTACCATTTTAACTAATCATTTGGGTATGAAACATGTTGCTGCTCGGCTAGTCCCAAAAGATCTGAATTTTCTCCAAAAACTCAATCGCATGAAAGTCGCTGAGGACATGCTAGAACGAGTCAGTTCGGACCCAACATTCATGAAACGCATTGTTACTGGTGACGAGACGTGGGTTTACGAGTTTGACATGCAAACTAGTCAACAAGCTTCGGAGTGGCGCCTTCCAACTGAACCGAAACCGAAAAAGGAGAATTCGCGGCGAGAACTGAACTCAATTCCGGAAGCAGCATTTAAAAAATGTTTTGATGAATGGATTATTCGTTGGCGCAAGTGTATCGTTTCTAAAGGAGCATACTTTGAAGGTGATAGAATAAATTTGGATGAATAACAGACATTTTGTGTATTATTGATCTTTTCCCGGTACTTTCTTGACAGAGTAGTATAATAAAATCGTCAAAAATATAGTTTTTAGAATTTGGTCTGTCTGTTTATTTGTCCGGGATAAACACAAAAACTACTGCATAGTATTCATTCGAATTTTGCATTAAGCGGGTGAAACTGCGAGGAACAGTTAGTGATTTCTAAAACGATAGGTGGAAAGTTTTCTGTAAACAAAAAGCCATGGTCACCCTATTGAAATATTCAAGACGTATCAAAAGTTATAAAAACCGAAAAAAAAATCATTTTGTCTGGTTTTATATAGTTTTACATATTAATAGGTGTTGTTTACAATAAAAAACTCGCTTTACTCTTACTTTCTTCGGTAGATAATCACGACCTATTTCTACGCGATACCGTACTACAGCTCCTGAAATATTAACCTAGGATTTTTTTGTGCATTTTTACACTATTTGACAAATTCAAATCTAGGTTTTACAAAAAACCTCAGACCTCTGCGATGCTTTTTCAGCGAGATATCGGCGATAACGTGTTTTTCACCGTTTTAGTCTTATAGCTCCTAAAATATTAACCTAGGATTTTTTTGTGCATTTTTACACTATTTGACAAATTCAGATCTAGGTTTTACAAAAAACTTCAGACCTCTGCGAAGCTTTTTCAGCGAGATATCGGCGATAACGTGTTCTTCACCGTTTCAATGGCGCGGCCATGGAGTTTTAGTCTTATAGCTCCTAAAATATTGACCTGGGAATTTTTTCTATATTTTTACAAATTTTTTACAAATTCAATCTGTTATTTACCTGAATTTCAGGTCTCTGCAACGTTTAGTTTTAGAGATCTCCGTGGCCGCGCGGTTCTCCGCGTTTCGATGGCGCGGCCACGTTCAAACCCTTATAACTTTTTAACCATAACTTTGACAAATTTATGGTTTTGGGAATCAACTTTGACAAATTTTTACAAAATCTTAGCATGGTTTTTTTTTTAATATGACGCCATGGTCGCGCGGTCGAAACGCACACGATTCAAGATTGCCTGTCTTTGGCTCAAATTCAATCATTAGCGACTTTTTTCCCTTATAGGTGACAGGCTTTACGTGGGTAACACCTTTGACGGCCCGTTCGGGGTATACACAGGGGTGATGTTATTTCCGATTGTTAACAAAATTATGTAAGAGCTCAAGTAACATGGTGAGGTACTAATATTTTAAAAGGATCGAATTTGAAAAGTGTGCTGTGAGGTGAGAATCGGACATGTCTACTGTTGCTCAAGCAAGGCTGTCGACGGTTCAGTATATCTCGAGTAGTCAATGATTGTAGATGTTAAATGTAACCAGTGTCTGAATATACTTAAAACTATGTATTTTTTATTCGTTTATATTTTTTTTTTTTTTTTTTTATTTATTTATAGGGCTTTGTCGCTCAGCGACCACATCGCCCAGTTCAGAAAAACAAAAAATTGTTGATTACGATCTATCTTATAACTAACTTGTACAATTCTTTGGCCTTCTCGGACACTGGAAAAGCAAGGATGGTGTTACAAAAGCCAATATCATACCTTTTGTATCTTCCAAAAATATTAAATCTAGTATTTTCATTCCGGACACACTCCATCAGAATATGAAAGACATCATCAACCACTCCACAGTCATCACAATTTGGAGACAAAGATTTCCTCATTAAGTAATAAAACTTATTTGATGGAATATGTCCGGAACGAAGTCTTAAGGCTATAGTAATTTTATTTTTATTGAGGTCACAATCAATCCACGGAACCCGAGAGATCTGTGGCTGAATAGTTCGATACCATATCCCTTTTGCTTTTGATCTTTCATCAAAATATTCCTGCCAAAGATCTAAACACTTTCTTTTAACCTTTCCAAAATAGTCCGAATACAGTGGAGTAAAGTTCATGGGAACTCCATCAACACACGCTTGTTTGGCGAGCATATCAACCTTTTCATTTTCTTCTACCTGACAATGCGACGGAATCCATTGAAGACATACCTTTTTGGAATTAGACTGAAGCTTTAAGAGTAATTCATATATCACATAGGCTGTCGGATTACCTCGCATGTGAGAAGTGTGCCGAGCCAGGTGTTGCAGCGAACTTTTGGAGTCTGTCAGAATCACAAATTTGTCGCCATTGATTGATAGAATATACGACAAAGCTTCCAATATTGCAATCAATTCAATGTGCATAATAGAGATATCTGAATCAATCTTAAGCTTCATGTGGTTCATCAGAATGGAATCAAAAAAGGCAGCGCCTCCCAAATGTTTATCTTTGGAGCCGTCAGTAAAAATGGTATGATAACCTGAATATTTTTCTTGAATATATGAAGTGCATAAGTGTTTTATTTGTACAGTACTGTACTGGCGTTTAGCTTTAGAAATACCAGGAATTTTATCGATTACTATAAGAGACATATCTATACTACTTATCCACTTATCAAGTGAAAACATTCCAAGTTGAACGCTAGAGTGTATTGGAGCAGAATTATAACGTGAAAAGATGTCAATAAGTAATGGCAGCTTCTTGTTCTGCCAATAGTTGGAACCAGTAGCTAATGAAAGATTTTCTAGTGATTCTATAGTTTTATTATATCGAAAAGATTTTGATTTTAAAATAAATTTGCTGCCTAAGTATCTCCGACGAATATGAAGTGGCGGTAGGCATAACTCGTTTTCCATGACATGTATTGGGGTGCTCCTTATAAATCCGCCGATAACACGTAATGCCTGATTTTGGACCCTGTCTAGTTTTATTAGTTTAGAATCACAACTACTGTCAAACAAGAAACTGGCATAATCAATTCTACTCCGAATTATAGAAATATATAAACGTCTGAGGTGTTTTTGATGGAGTCCCCATCCCGGACCAGATAAAACTTTGAGTAAGTTCATGAATTTCATTACCTTCTGTGCGGTTTCGTTAATATGTTTACCCCATCGTAAAGAACTGTCCAGCCACAGACCCAAATATTTAACATTATTGACGACTTCTATTGAAACATCATCAAAAACAAAGTCGATAGACCTCCTAAAGCAACCTTTTTTAAAAACACATATCTTAGTTTTATTTGGAGACATAGTTAAACCAAGATTATCAATTAGTACTTTGGTATATCGTAGAGCCAACCGAAGTTTTTCAAACGCTGAATCTAAATTATTTTTTGTTGAATATAACACAAAGTCATCAGCATATTGAGATATATTAACCTGGCCAACGTTTTTACATATGTGTAGTGTTAAAATATTAAATAAAAGTGGAGCCAATGGATCTCCTTGAGCTAACCCACGGCCGGTAACTCTAACAGTTTCACAGTCGTACGTCGCCACTTGCAGGTGTCTATTAGATAAAAAGGACCACAAATAAGTACAGACTTTTGATCCAACCCCAAACTGATCTAAAACACGTAACAGGCAAGGAATATCAACATTGTTATAAGCACTTTCGATGTCTATAAAACACGCCGCTGTAACCAAGTTTTTTGAGAACCCTAGTTGAATTTCAGAAACCAACCTCGTAAGATTATCCAGACAAGATCGTGCCTTACGAAAACCCACCATCTCCTCAGGAAAAAGACATTGTTTTTCAAAAAACCACTCTATACGTTTGCCCAAAATCGCATGAAAGATTTTACAAATACAAGATAACAGGGAAATAGGACGTAAAGATGAAGATGGACTACTATGTTTGGGAATTGGAACTATTTTAATTTGACGCCATTGTAAGGGAACAAATCCAACAGAAAAACATTGATTATATATTAAGAGTAGCATATGTTTACCGGAAGGAGGAAGGTACTTAATCATAGAAAAGGAGATTTGATCTGAACCAGGAGCTGTGTCGGTGGATTTAATAGAATTGACTAATTCTGGCATTGAAATTGGCGACTCCAACATTGCATTATTAGAATTAAAAGTAGGCTGCGAGGGGCAAACAAAATCTGGAGCAAGGTCGCTAAGCAGGCGCTCGGCTTTTTCTTTACCTACACAAGCGTTAGGACTTTGCCGACCTTTTAACCACCTCATCTTGCGCCACATTTCGGATGCGGAGGAGGTTTCATCTACAGATGAACAAAACTGCTGAAAAGATTTACACCTAGCCCTACGAATAAGTCTTTGAGCAGTGCTAATTTTTTCTTGGAGAATATCTAGATTCCTTGGAGAGGGGCAACCTCTCAGATTCGCAAGAGCTAATCGCCGCTCCGCAACGGCCTTGGACAACTCTGAAGACCAATATGGTTTTGGCTTAAATATGTTGCATATGTTTTGAGGGATTTTAATATAGGGAATATACTTATCCGCAGCTTTTTGCATAATATCATATAGTAGATCATATATTTCCTGAGGATCATGGGGAGTTATGCAATTTTGTAAATAATCGGCTATAAATGCGGTATATGAATTCCAATCAGATTTTTTAAAATTTCTTCGGTTTTGGTGTACACGGTTAATATTAAGTACACAGTTTAATTTAATAATTAAATGATCACTTCCGAGTGATTCGTTTGTTGGTTTCCACATAAATAATAAAGACAGATCTGAAGAAACAAATGAAATATCAGGGCTAGATTGCTGGAGAACTCCATCAACCATTCTGATTCTAGTGAAGCTACCATCGTTCAAATGAATGAAATTATAATCCAACATGGAGTCAAATAATTCGGAGCCACGCCGATCAGTTCTTTGAGACCAATTAGAATGATGCGCGTTAAAATCGCCCAAGATAAGAGATTTACTGTTTCCAATTGAAAATATCGCGTCCCAGTCGCTTTGTGTGGTGTGTACTGTGGAAGGACAATAAATAGAAATTATATTCTCAATATGCTGACAATTCAGAATTCTAATATGTAGTAATTCAATACCAGGATTGTGACTTTGCGTTCTACAAACCACAGCCTTAACAGAGCGATGAGTCATAATGGCAACACCACCGTAACCATCTTCTCTGTCCAATCTAAATGTATTATATTCACTAATTTTAAAAAAACTCTCGGGTTCCAACCAAGTTTCGCTCAACACGGCAATGTGGATTTTTTCTTGACTTAGGTGTAATTCAAGTGAACGACATTTAGGCCTTATACTTTGGCAATTCCACTGTATGATATTTAAGTTCATACAATTATTATTATTAGCCATTTCCAATAAATAAATCGAATAACGAATCAATAGATAAGCTACTTACAATTTTATGTGTCAGCCACTCTGAAAATATGGAAATTGATTGCTGGATTTTATTCTGAAGGGATTCTTTGCTTTTTATAATATTACTGATTTTTCTAATTAAATGCCAAAAGCTTAGATTATAAGAAGACTTATGATCAGAGTTATTATTTTCCTGTAAACAAGGTGCATTAAATGTTTCGGAAGAATCTGAAGATTCGGCAACTTGATGCCATATTATGTCCTCAGCAGGCGTAGGGGTCACTGGTCGACGATTTTGCTTCTTCAAATTACGTTTAGGTATAGGCTTAGCTCGTTGATATGCTGTGGATGTATCAGGGCAGTCCACCTGGGAGACTCCAACATTTTCGTCAATTGGAAGTTGCGTTGCTACCGGTATGCTATTTGGGGCAGTCACAGTAGAAGTCTGTTTTACTCCAGGTATTGGTTCAGAAACCACATGTGGAACATAATCAGGGGAAGGAGGAACGTACATGGTAAGGGCTTTCCTGTAAGTGCAGTTGAATTCTGACATTAAATCCCTCAGCTTTTTTTCTTTCTTAAAACATGGACATATTTTATCAAACGCCATATGGCCACCTGAACAATTCACACAAGTGTACGATGTAATTGAACAGTTTTCGTGTTTTTGTGAGCATTTGGGACAAACAGGTTTTTTTGATGGACATCTTATTTTTAAATGGCCAAATTTCCAACAGTTAGCACACTGTGTGACCGGGAATATAAACCGCTCCACTGGAATTCTCAAACTGTAAATATAGACATAAGGCGGGAGAGAAGGTCCTTTAAATCCTAGCCGGATTGTTTCACTCGGAGTCCAGCCGTTACCATCAGGGTCCTCCGAGCTCCGTTTGTTTAACCTCTTAATAGATGTTATTTCAGCACTGCTTGATAAATTAGATTTAAGTTCTTCATCAGATATATCCAAATCCATAGCTTTAATAAGACCGTACGAGACACCTACTTCTGATGTTTTTTGACAATACCAGCCCATGTCAGTAAAGACCGAGCAACTTATAAATTCATCTGCGCCGATATCATTATCAAACGTAACCAATATTTTATTTTGATGCACGTATTTAATTCTGTAAATCTTGCCACTGGCAATGTTATGCGTCTTAAGTAACCGTGCTAAAGCGAACTGTTTTGGCAGAGGTTCTTTACAAGTCACACATACCTGTATCCTCTCTTCTTTTTCCTTCTCGACTTGATCTCCTCTACAACATACCAGTTTGTTTCGTCCTCTATTTATTACGCTCCATCCTTCTTCAGAAGAGTTTTCATCCCTTGTCCTTTTCCTTCCTATCAACTCAGTGTCATTAATTTGTGTATTGTCCTCAAATTCCATATTTGTACCGTGCTCGAATTCGTCAACGCTCGACAGTGAATTGATGTTTACATTGCTTGGATCTGATTCACACATGTGAACAAAGCAACAGCTGCAGGGACCGACCGGCTAAAACCGGTTGGCCCGCGCGTAAACAAGATAAGAAATAAGCACTCAATAAACTGAGACAATAATTAATAAGCGTCCGCTCACAAGGATAGCTCGCGCGGATATGATTCGTTTATATAAATGTTTATTTATTGATTGTAGTAGACGGTATTCTAATAAAGTACTTGAATGTGCATTCGTTTTTTTTTTAACTTGTAAGACCTAAACGACCTCAGGAAGCAAAATGATACTATAAATTATTTCAGGTGGCATTTATTACAAGCACAAAATGTAAGACATGTCGGCCGCCATATAGGTGTCCAAACCCGGCGGCGTTGACCGTCCCCATACGTGGTTGCAGCCACGGGCTCGACGTTGAGGCTTCGACGTCCCGAACTGTTCCTACACGCCTATCGGTCTCGTGCGGGCAGTCTCAGCCTCACGCGAGGGCTTAGTCGAAGAGACCGAAGCCCATGTCGTCGTCACTCTCCGAATCTTCCTTCTCCTCCTTCTTTTCCTCAGCGGCAGCAGCAGCCGGAGCGGCGGCAGCGGCAGTTGGCGCGGCAACAGCGGCGAACTTGCTGGGGTCCTGGAATTCAAATAATATTGTAAAAAAATTCGGATATAATGATTTTTAGTTCTATGAACATAATCAAAAGGGAATTATTTGTTCAAAATGCCAGTGCAATATTCTGAACTTATTGAAACGCACTAGGAAAAAAATGAAGACTTTTATCTTGTCTGTTAGCAAAGCTAGGGAACTAGCTTTACATTCCATGGTTTGATGACAGACGGCAAGAGTATGTGCTAGAGGCAACCAGAGCTTGTGTGAGCAGAAGTATTGACGCAAAAAACTCACCCAAGTGGACTACTGTTCCCTATATCAACAGTATCTTAGTCAATCTGAGGCTAGAAGCAATCATAGACAATTTGTATTTACCTTGATGAACTCCTTGATGGTGGTAGCCTCCTTGAACTCAACCTCGGTGACAGCGGCGATGGCGAGTAGATTCTTGAAACCGTTGGCGATGGAGTGGGGCGCAGAGGCCACAGTGGGGTACCCGATGGCCAAAGAGAGAGCAGCAACATTAGCAACACCGGCCAAGAACTTCTCGCGAAGGTCCTCAGGTTTGATGTCCAAGATGGCTGGCGCGAAGATGGTGCCGGAATCATAGACCTAATCAAAAATTAATTGATATAGTTTCGTAAATGAATACTGTAAAACTGTTAAGAATACCCTTTGGTGCTCAAGTGTCTGCTGTAAACTTTGAACTAAGTGAACAGATTGATCAAATAGTCCCTAGATCAACGGCAAATACTTTGCCAAAGGTAAATTATCAGAATGCACAGAGAAATGCAGACTGTACTCAACACTTTGGATTAATAATACATTCCCGAAGGGATGAAAAAATTGTAAGTTACTTTTCATCTTTTTACTGTATTTGCTGTAACTTCTGTAATGGGCCTTTGTTAATTGAGCTAGAGAGACATGACTTTTCACAGCCTCGATCTATCCTTGAAAAAGGTTTAAATTTTTTTTTTAAATAAAATTATTAATTACTAACCTGCTTGACAACAAGACCATACGAGAAGGGAGAGATGTTCAACATGTTGAGGAGGGTGGCCTCAGAAGCACCGACCTTGTCGCCAGGCTTCAAGATGTGCACATCGTTGATGATTTCAATAGTACCTGTAAGGGTAGATAGTTGAATTTAGCACTTGCATAGGTAAAGTTAAAAATGTGACTGATGTGTGTGAAATTGATAACTACCTAGGTAGCATCAATTCAATCAATCCATCTATTTGGCTTTATTTTTTTTACTTTTTTTCTTGAGCAAGGTATACTGAACTGGAGAAAAATGGATTAGAAGAAGTTGTTTCTTCAAAATGCCAGTGCAATATTCTCTTATTGAACCATCACACTAGGATAAATTTGAAGACTTTAATGTCGTCTGAAAGCGAAGCCAGAGAACTAATATTACATTCTCAGGTATTAAAACAGACGGTGGCTTACAGTAATTAATAAAAGGATTTGTGTATGACATCTGCTTACCCTTTGAAATCTTGGTAGGGATGGAGAGAGCCTGGAAGAAAGAAGTCTTCTCAGGACCCAGGCCGGTGTTGTGGGCGGGGATGACAACGGACAGAGGGGCAATAGCACCAGGACGAGCTGGGGCACGCACTTTGTTCTCCAGCAGCTTGTCACGGACATCAACAAGGTCTCCACGGGTGAACACAAAGCCAACGTTTCCCTTGATGTGTGGCAACAGTTTCTCAAGAGCTGGGTTGGTTTCCATATGGTCCTTGATGGCCTTGCGCATCATGGTGTTCTTTCCCATAAGGATGATGCTGTGACCACGCAGCGCGATACGGATCTGCTGCATTTGGGTCGAGCCCACATTGTCTGCACCCACGATGAAACATTTTGGGTACTCGTCTAAGAGTTGCTGTAAAAAGAAAATACAGTTTGAGAATACAATTATTGAAACACACACTAAATTATTTGTAGTAAGTAGATCTTTAGGAGCAGCAGTTGGGAGATTATCATGATTTTAAAATTACTTCAAATAGATCATCAGAACTTAGTTTAACAAATGAAAGGTATAAGTACTGAATGATTTTCGGGTCTGAACTCTGGAGAGGCTAAATAGTTAGTATGATGGGTTTGAGGTTATACACGTTACAGCGATTTTTTTATCTTTACTTACAATGATCTTGGTGAAGTAATTGGTCTTCCAAGTAGCCTTGTCCTCCCTACCCATCGTGGCGTGTGGTGTAGGGACTTCGTAGAAATTTAAGGACTGCAAACGACAACCATAATGTTAGAATGCTTCACCTACATCACAACTTTCCGTAAAATAGCCACGACATTAAAACTAATTTAATATCACTCGTTAAAGCACACGACATAGTGAAAATATAATACATGATTGATCAAATAAATTAGGATTAAATTATTTTAAAAACTCACCAAAACCAAAACGCACTTTACTCAGTGCGGGACAAAATATGATAGAGACTAGAGAGAGATAGAGATGGGACGATCTGAAAATTAAGTTCGCAGTGACATTAGTAATGACTCGAATCGCCTAATGGTACTTGAGTGTAAAAATCGACTATAATTTAATTTGAATCAGAAAATATTTATTTATTTCTTTAAAGTAGGTTCACCAACAGCATATATAGTACGTTAAACATTGTGTTATAAATTACAGGTTTGGGTTCTTAAATATTTACCAATTATTACCGACATTCTTATACAACAAAGCAACTTTCGTGAACTTAAATAAATAATGTTGGTAAGAAGATCAAGTTTCCAACTTTTGACTGGAAGAAGTTTAAAATTTAAATTTCAACATGCATATCTTAAACAAGAACAAAAATCCTTTAGCCTTCTTACGCATTATAGCGGACAGCGGTAAACTGCGCGGCTAGCCACTACTTTTTAATTTTTAATATGCAGCCGTTTGTGATCGCACGCACTTAATTGACATATATTTCAACCAAGGCGGTCGCGCTAGCCGCGCGGGTAGCCGCTAGTGCGTAAGAGGGCTTACCTGTTCCATTGCAGAAACACTGAAAAGTTAATATTTAAAATTAAAGGAAATCATTACGAGGTAGGTAAATATCTATCTGCACATACTAATGTGCACATTTAATTAGAAAATCAATTTTTGAATTTGAATTTACTTGTGAAAGTCGACTAAAATACTTGACAATGAAATGGCAGTGCTTGTTTTCAGGTCAACACTAAAATCGGCAAAAAAAAAACAAAATGACGTTTTCTGCTACAAAAAAATGCTAAATAATTTTTAACCAAAAATTCATTTCAATTACTATTCTTTTTTGGTAATTCGACTTATCAGAATTAGTGTAAGTGTTGTGCGAACAAGATGTCGATGTTTCGAAAGCCGAAAAAGATTCAGCGTCGGGTGTTTTGTGCTGATGATGACGAGGATGGGGGGGAGCCCGAGGCTCCGCCGCCGCCAGTCATCAGCCAAGAACAGGAGAGAAGGGAAAGGGAATCCAAATCTTCCAAGAAAACTGCTCTGTTGAGTTTCGCTGACGAAGGTAACGAGGCGTACAAATTTTCAAGGCTGACTGTGACTGCCTCAACTTTGTCATTATTATAAAATTGTTTACTGGTTTTGTTTACTTCTACAGAATTTTCATCATTTCATTTGCTAGACCAGTCTTATGCATTGATTCTTGGATATTGAATCTGTAATCCCATAAACAAGCTGTGTTTTATTGGGAATATATTTTGAATACCGTGAATAAAATATCCAATAGGCACCACTTTAGACATTATTTTATGTTCCCTGAGTTAATTTAAGCAGGATTTCTAACAATGCATAGTTCTTTGGTAATTCTGTCAGTGGGGGCTTAGTGGGTCGTCTTAGAGGGGTTTCTTAAATTGCAGAAGCCATAATTTCTGTATCACTACAGTTGGAACTAAAGCGGAAAATAATACCATCTGACTTAGAATCACCAATTTCATGCTAAAAATTCTAATTTCAGAAGAGGAAGTAGAAGTTTTCAAAGTGAAGAAGTCTTCTCAAAGTAAGAGATTAGCAAAGAAGCGTGAGAAAGAGAAGCAGAAGCGTGATGTGAGAACCGATGGTGATAATAACAAATATGACACTATCATCATAGAGGTAAGGTGGATTAGTGGGAATGTCTCGCTTCAACTATTTTGGAGATGGTTTTTTTAGTGCATTTGTGTTTTCCTGCAAACATAGGTGGAATTAGGAACGAAACTGTATTTAATTTCTTCAAAAAAGTCATTTGTTTTAACAGGAATTTAATCATCTTTTTCAAAATACTAATTTACTCATAATTTAAAATTTTAATTTAAATAATGTACTAGTTTATTTCTAGAACACACAAAATTAACATACAATTTTACAGCCCATTGGTACTATAATACCAAAAGAAAGAATCAAATATTGTTTCTTATTTGCTTCAAATTAAAGAAAATTTTTGACTGCTTTGTAACATCAAGTTTCATGATTAAAAACTGAGAATACACATAACTAACATACTAAAAAGATTGTCCTAATTAGCAAGCAACATCAAACTGTAGAGTATAGTTTCTATTCAAGCTTCAAGGTGAAACTAGATAAAAGGTCCAAAAAAGTTAGGCAACTGTTTTAATAAACCGGTTAACCAGTTAGTTTTGTGTTTTATACCATTTAGGATGAATTTCACCAATGCCAACTGTAAGCAATTAGCTAAACCATGTTCAAGAGAGAGTGTCAGTGTAATTTTGTCACTGGCAACTCTTGAACACCATTTAGATGTGCTGATTGTGTTCAGGTGCAATAGTGAAATATGCCCCCAGTCTGTTTTTCAAAATGCTAACTGATTTATAAACCAATAATAAATCAGTGTTCAACAATCAGTGGTTGGATGTTCATTAATCAACTGATCAATATTGACCAATCATCTAGTTGCATCTTTAAGCTCTTACATAGTAAAGCGAAAATACTATAAAACAACTCTAAATCCAGGACACTCAAACTGAGGTCAACAACGTGAACAACGACAAACCCAAGCCAAAGAAGAAGGTGACGTTAGAGGGGCTGATTCTGTCCGGGCGGGAGGCGCTGGCGGCCGACGGTGCGGGGGACGTGTCCGACGAGAGTGCGCCCGACGAGGGTGACGCGGATGAGGACGACAGGGGGTTCCATCGGTACCGCGCCGACTCCGTGAGGGCGGCGCTCTTGGGCGCGCCGGGCCGCATTCCCGACGCCGCGCTCATACACGCCGCTCGCAAGACCAGACAGCAGGTATGAGAGGTGAGGGACTAGCGCTGGCTGCAGACTGCTGTTCCACAATGAGGAGGGATTGACGGGTTTCTGGTCTTGAAAATAACAGCTGTATTCGGACATGTTTTTGTTTTGTAAATGATGTCAAAAGCCTTAAAGTAGCGTTTTTTTCGCAACTTTCATTACGATCTGTGTTGCTCTTATCCAGTTTCGGTGCAAGTGGTGTCAGCAAGTGCCCTGCTGCCGAAGGCTGGTACTGATGATTCAGTGTCGTCACTTGTCGGCTTTGTTTGTCTGAGGTGATGACCCACCCCATTGAGACGTATTTTTTCGTAATGCAGCAATTTGATATGCGTGATTTCAAAGTCAAAGTCAAATCATGTATTTTAAATAGGCACAAGAAAGGCACTTTTGAACGTCAAAATGAACAAGAAATAGAATTGATTCTAGTAGCCCCTTCCAAAGGGTAGTTTCGTTCGGAGAAGAATGGTTGTTGGTCAAAGTATTCTTGTGTTGAATTCTACATGGGGAATCTGGTGTTTTTATTTCTGTGTGGGGAACATTGACAGTCGTCTTATTAGTAAGGCTTGTACTTACGACAACATGGTTTGTACTTCTTCGTCTTTCTTATACATTACACAAGAGATGAGTAAATAATGACGATTCGCAAGTTGTGGTAAGTGTAATTAGTTTCTTTCATCAGGACTTTACCACAGCCTGGCGGTCTGGACTTGTGCCCAGACTTGTCTGTTCATGGCAATACGCTCGCCCCTATTACATGGGGCTTAACATAACTGGCGAAATTTGCGGTTACTCTGGGTACTCTTCTGCTTAAACCCTTCGGGGATCACAGGCGTGATTTTATTTTTTCACAGGAAATTTGTACCGTTTTTAGTTTTTTTTCAATTTGCAGTGCTGTTGACAAGACATTTATAACATTTTATAAAAATTGCGTTGAATAAATCCACCTTAAATTCATTTCTATCATACCAATTTGTTTGTACCGCTTTTTTTGAAACCCACTTTCAACCACTACGTTTTAGTTTTGACCCACAAAATTACGTTTTAGCGAGCCGCAACGGCTTCGCACGAGTACAATATAGATAATATCACGCGACCGAAAGCCAGTTAAGCTATAAGTATAAACATTCCTCTTGAATCACTCAATCTATTGATATGAGTCGAAATAAAATCCGCTGCGGAGTTTAAAAATACTAAGCATACAGAGTGTCTGACAGCGGGGAAAGCGACTTTGTTTGAAACCATGCAGAGACGAGGCAATAAAAATAATCTCCATTTTTTAAATCCCATTCCCTCTCGTAGTCTTGTCCTCAGCACTGCTCTTACTCCATAATCCAGCAATTCCACT
The DNA here is from genome assembly GCA_951799385.1 of Hyppa rectilinea. Taxonomy (NCBI): domain Eukaryota; kingdom Metazoa; phylum Arthropoda; class Insecta; order Lepidoptera; family Noctuidae; genus Hyppa; species Hyppa rectilinea. The sequence continues at coordinate 4,016,495 of OX637302.1, read as the reverse complement.
CATTGTAGGCTCGCGAGTTGGGTGGCGCCACCGGCGCAGATTACATTCCCGTGAAGTCCGAGTCCGCACCGGGATCCCGGTTAGTGCGGGATGACGGATCCGGCGACGATGAAGAGGAAGGCCGGATTCATGTCAGGGGACTGGACTTGCCCAGTGATAAGCCTAAACGTGAGAACCTACCACTCTTCTTATTACTATTAAAAAGATGACGTTGTTTATATTGAGTATTCAAGTAATATATATAAAAATGGAGGAACCATATAATTATGTATTATTATACATTAGTTAACATTAGTCAATTTTTTTACAAAATTGCTGAAAACGGGGTCGTAATTACATTACTATTGTTAAAAATAATTTTAATTTTGATCTCACATGTTCACAACATAATAATGCAAATAAAATAAATCATTGGATGTTTTTACTTAGTTTTCGATGGTATTCAAGAAAGATCTCTGTTGCATGAAACGCACACAAATAATGTCTGTGCATAATCCTACAGTACTTTGTATAGATGTGCCCCAAACACAACATGAATAATGTTTATTTAAAATAGTTATCTGTGATGTATGAACGCAAACGAAGCAAAAGGAGTATGTAGAGATAGAAGCAGGTGGCAAATATCTATATATACCTTTGTAAATTGCTACGCTTGCCGGGTTTGGCCGTGGATGGGTGACCATCTTTACATACCGAGACTCCTCCTTGCCTCGGAAAGCACGTTAAACCGATGGTCCCGGCTGTCATTTGTGCATCTTTGACCGTCGTTACGGGTCGTCAGAAGCCCGAAAATCTGACAGCTAGTCTTACCAAGGGGACATCCACAACCCAGTAACTGGGCAATACGATTGCCCAGTTACTGGGTTGTGGATGTCAGATAGGCAGTCGCTCCATGTAAAATACTGGTATTCAGCTGCATCCGGTTAGTCTGGATGCCAACCCCAACATATATAGTTGGGAGAAGGCTAGGCGGATGATGATGACCTTTGTAAATGGTTTCTAAAAATTTAATGGTAATATTTTACCAATTTTAATTCTGAATAAATATTTATTTATTTTATTTATTATCTAGAGATTATGCCTACCTCGTAAAAAAGGCGTTAATTTATTTATGTATGTAAAATAATAATAATATCCTTGGACATTTCACACAACGCCATTTCGTCCCAAGCTAAGCAACCTAATGCTTGTGTTATGGTAACGAGATGGCTGATAGACTACTTATATACATTTTTTTTTGTAAATACATACATGTTATAGATAGAAAAACACCCAGACTCGTAACAAATACTTGCAGGTCGTACAAATATTTGTTCCGTGCGGGAATCGAACTCGTGACATAGTGCGCATCAGTCAATAATAACTGTAACTTTACCATTCCCAGGTGGCACAGCAGCAGTTTCAGAAGACGAGCTGGACAGCGAGGCGGACGAGTGGGTGGAACAACAGATGCAGAAGGCACGACCCGTCCTCGTGGATCTGACTGGTCTGATGACATTGTATTCTATTCAAGAGCCCACCCGACAAATGTACTGTCTCACACTAAACTACCTTCTTAAATGAGAGTCCGGTCGGCGAGTTGCGTGTGCTTATTGGTTGCCTGACGTACTGTAGGCCATATAGCTTTTGTCCTCGGCTTCGCTCTAGTTGTCTATATCATCTACCGGGTCATAATTACATCTATACAAACATCCGCACTTGCATTCATGACATTAGTAGCCAATCACTACGCGCCGTTCGTTCGACAGACGTCCGAATAGTGAAATATGTTTTGGTTTCCCATTTAAGATTCTATTTTAGTTCGGATTTTAAAATATGACAAATGAACTTAAGTTTTTGTGTTCGTCTGAAGAAGAAACTTGCCACCAGTGCGAAGAATAAATTTATTTTAATTCAAGCCCGAACGCTAACTGAGACCGTTCCTGAGGTAGATGCGCATAGCGGGAGGAGTGGCAATTGACTATTTGAAACGGTCAAAAATAAAATATTATATCACATATAAAAGACCGCTCGCCTTAAAAACTTCCATCACCGTACAGCAATTAACTATTATGCGAAGATACAATTTTAAAATTGCTAATAAGTATTCCATTTGATTCTAAAAATCTGTGACGTCACATTGTTATATTTCGTACAAATCACGTACAAATTCCGCATTTTGACAGTTCATAAAAAGTAACGTTATTGACTACCCTGTTCAAATACCCAGTTGTCACAAGTTGGCGAATGAAACGCACAGCCCTTACAGCAGTGATAGCCTAGTGGTGTGACCGTCGGACTGCCAAGTCATAGGTCTAGAGTTCGAATCCAAGCCACCTCTAGCAAGCACCTCTGATTTTACGGATTCATGTGCATATTGTGGGGTGAAGGAAAACATCCTGAGGAAACCGGTATGTCTGAGAGATATTTCTCAACAGTAGGTAAAGCTAAGTAGGTAAAGGTAAGAGGCCCATGGGTAGCGTAAAAACTCTGACACCAGGTTAGTCACTAACCGCACGAAAAGAAGAAGAAGACTCCTTAGGAATGGTCTCAAATAAACGGTTGGGCTATAACTCATTTTTGGTTCGATTCTTGGTTCTCGAATTGAAAACCAATATTAATAAATCTGACTTGAAATATCGGCTTATTGGATTATTTTAGCCAACCATATACGTTAACTTGACTAATCAATATTTCAGAACCAAAGTCTATTACAAAATAAACAAAGAATTTGTCGTATAATGACGATGATATAATGGCCATAACATAAACACATTGTAAATATTCCCTCCAGGTGAAGCGGCTATAGAAGTCAATCCGTTCTCGCTAACCTTGCCGGCGCCTCAGATGTCGGCACCCGAACACTTACGACCTCTCACGACGGGCACGGCCGCACCCACGTCTGCCAGCGAACTGGTGGAGGCGCTGAAGAAACGGTCAGTAACTACTTATAACAGTATACATGTAGTTCAAATAACAGGCCCTATCGGACTACTAGTATTTGTTTATTTTAAAATATTGTTGCATTATGACCGGAGCCTTTTTGGCTTCGCACAGGTTTTTTATTAATGTATTTTGTTTCTGTAAAATTTGTTTTTTATGTTCAACTTCAAAGTCAAAGTCAAATAGGCACAGAGTCAAAGTCAAATAGGCACAACAAATGCACTTTTGAATGTCTAAATTAACAAGAAATAGAATTGATTCTAGTCACCCCTTCCAAAAGGTAGTTGTTAATTTTAAATGTTCCTTTTTTATTTTTACGGATTGTATTTTATACATTATCGTAATTGAAAAACTGAATTTTAGATAGAATTATTGCGTGCACTCTAAATTAATTGAGATTACGGCAGGAGACTTATTTTTTTAATTGAAGGGCTTACTTTAACTCAAATATTTTATTTAATCCAAAACAGTATTACTATACAGTAAATATCTATAAAATTTTATTACTAAATTAAATTATAGTTAATAAGGTTCCATATCAAGCACCAACTTGAATGATCCATCAGGATCGACACACTTCAGCACATTGGCTTGATCACCACAAAACACTTTCACATTAGGACTGACCATATATGCCATACTCTCGACAAAACTGTTGCTCCTATTCGTATAGATCTCGTTCCATTCGTCCAGCAGCTGTACCTTATACCAGCATAGGACTGCGTTGCATTCCCCGTCTTCGGCTACAATGACGTTAACGACCTCTGATTTCATATCACTGCAACTGCTGATTTCAAATTCTTCAGATAACGTCTCGTATTCCATGCGAGCCACGTCTAAGTAAACTGCTTGAGACACCTGGTACCTGTTCACATGTTTCGCCATCCCGTAGTCAATGTTTTCATCCAAAACGCGGTTGTTAATCTCCAACCATTTACTGTTAATCAGTTGTCCCATAATACTCAATGATACAGGCAGACATAGGCCCCCAGGAATTAGATGCACCTGCTTCAAATGTTCGATTATCTTCTTCCTTCTTACGTCGATGTCACCATTGAATTCTATTATGTTACTAAATATGACATGGAATTTCTTTTCTTTAAATACCTCGTGAGTCCATGAGTCTGATACTAATATTGTAACTTTTTCTTCCGGTATTTCGTTTGCTTGTAGAACTGCTAGTAGAAACGCTTTATCGTCGCCGGTTTTCACGTGACATATTAATGAGTTAGCACCTCTTTTCATCATTAATACGCCGAATAAGGGAAAAGGACTCAAGTCTACCATGTCCACTATAGAAACGTCCACAGTTTGTCCTAAATGCACACACACGGTTGCTATACTCTTTCTTATCATATCCATATATTCAACATCGTTTAAAAACGCTAATGTTTCCGGCGAAATCCTTTTTATAGTTGTATTAATGTCGGGTAATGTAGTTAAACGACCGCCGTATGTTACAAAAGGGATGTTCGCTGTCTCATCTTTGCGGAGCGCCTTTGGTAATACATCAAAGAATATAGCTTGTTGCCACGCGTTCGCTTTTGATTCGCTTCTGGGATCACTAGTGATCATTATATCCTCTGTTAAGTATAAATTGAACCAACCAATCAGCAGGTTCATTTCACCGTCCTCTGTTGCGGTTAGCTTCGCAACATAAGGCTCTTGTCTATACAACTTCTCACAAACATCCTGGTAGTTATTAAAGTCAATTTCCAACAACGATTGAGGTTCCGACATGTATTTTAAGGTATCGTAAGAATTCACATCTTCACCGTAATATGTTTCACCGAAGTATGTTGTCGTATGAACGTTCATATGCGCCACATTTAGAACGCCTTTTGTCTCCCGACATAGTTTGTATTTTTTGTTGAGATCATCACATTTGACACCGGTGACAAAGAATTCCGCTCTGCCGGGTATTATTTTGCTTTTCTCTTGAAGTAAATTCTCCCAAGCGTGACAAATGGACTGTAGGATATATTCTCCGAATAGACCAGAGTCTATGGTATCAGTAAGCAGTACAGATCGAGTGCCATAAATGTCGTTGTAGTTAAGGACGACAGAGGGTTTGTTGATGATGACAACTTCTTGCGCGTTGTTGTCTTGCATTACACACTCGGCTAGTCTAGCCATAGTGCTGGAAGCTTCACACGCTGTAATAGCTACAGGGTTGCACTCATTAGCATATAATGCTAAAAGTCCTGTTCCTGTATCAATATCTAAGACGCTATCCACCGCAGGAGTCACACAGCTTCTAATAGCTCTTTTGTAAGCCTCATTTCGAATCCTGTCATTCAAATACCTGAACTGACATCTTGGGAACAGAAAACATTTAGCGTTGTTCAAATTCTTCTCGATGCTGACGAAACTGTGATCAATATTCAGCGCTTTTTCAAAATGGCAGAGGGCTTCAGAGAAGTATCCGTAACGATATAAGTAGCGGCCAATATCGTTCAGCAGTTCCACGTTTCCCGGGAACATTTTAATGGCTCGTTCGAAGTTGGCGAAAATGTCTGCTTTATTGTCAACTTTGGCCAATTCTTCGTTCATTCGAGACAGTACTGTTCGGAATTCGAACTCGAATCTCTTCTTGATGCGCGGTTGTTTGTCGAAGGCACACATGTACATGTCGAAGGCTTTTTTGAAACTGTTGTGTGATGCGAGCTGCCGCGCCAGTATTACGAAGTTGTAAGCTATGTCCGCCATTTTGATTTTATTTTGTCACTGGTTTCACTGTTTGAAAAAAGTTGATTTTTCGTGTTGGTCGTTAATTTTATTAAGGTCACCACTCACTGTGTAATTTTGAAAACACTTTAAATTAATTTTGCACTTCTAATTCACAAACTTTACTGATATAATTCTACTACGAACTAGGAAACTTCATGTCTTGCTCACTCGAAGTTCAAACACAAACTGATCATAAGTACAAGTTGTCCAAACTCGTAACCTATATCCAAAATTGTAATACGATTCAAGTAACAGTAGTACAGGGGTGGGGATTGCCAATGACGCAGTTGTTATTGTTTGACCGACACCATTGTCCCGCGCCTTAGGAATCCGCCGCGGGGGTAGGGCGGGGCTGGGGGGACGCCGTGAGGGTTGCCAATGAACAGCTTGCACTGCCTCTTATGAGCCGAGCACATAATTAAGCCGCGGTACTGCGGTATCGGTCTAACTATCCTATTATAAATTAGCACGTGAAAGGCTGTTAAAAATGAATGTAATTAGTTAATAAGTTGCTGACTTCGTCAAATTATGACAAGATACCGGGTATTGTTATAAAAACAATAGAATTTAAGGATTAGAAAGTTCTTTACTAAGTGACAGCTTAAGAATGTTTAGCGCAGTTTCATAGAACTGTGTTTTAGCAATTTCGTTTTAAGGAATGTTATAAACGATTAAATTATTTCTTGGAAGTGGCAGTTTGTTGTTGAACATTGTTAAAAGAATGTTCCATGTGTTTGTTGCACGGAGTATTTTTATCATAATAAAACAGAAAACACGCAAATACGTGTTACCTACTTGTTATTATTTATACTACCACTAAATAGGGCTTGGTGACTTGCAACACGGGTTTTTTTTCTAAAGCAACATCAGGCCTCAGCTCTAAGCTAAAGAAAAAAAAACAGATATTTATCAGACAAAGAAATAGGATATTATTGTGACTATAAGTATAGTTAAGATCTCGCTGCAGACTTGGTCATAAATCATAATCGGAGTAGGGATGTGCGCTAGTTGCGCGCGCTCAAGGCCATTATCGATAACAGAATCATTAAAGTTATCACGTACACATACTGCATTCATTAAGTATGCAGGTTAACTAATGAGTACTAATGTGTTTTTACGAGACTTCCTTCTCGTATGTATTTAATATGCTTTGTAGTAAATTTGGTAATAAAATAAAAAAATGTGTATTTATTTCTATCACCCATTTATAAATATATAAAACTATCGATATCACTCATCGACTGCAGTAATGCACAGGACTACGTGTGGGCGTGGCCTGCCCATAAGGCCCGTGAGTGAGAAAGAGAGCGAAACACTCGAATGATTTATGACCGAGTCTGCAGCGAGATTTTAACTATACTATAACAGATTGCCGCGGTGCAGAAGAGAAACAGAGAAAAAAAAATCTTAACATGTTTTTTATAACCCACAGATTAGGAGAACTCCAAGTAGACCGCGAGGCAACATCCGAAACACAGAAGGACCTTCGCGAGAGGTTGCTCACTTCGGCGAGAATACGAGAAAGCCGGGCTTCGCGTTGTGGGGAGTTAGATGCCGCGTATAGAAGGGCGCAGGCCATACGCGGGTACCTTACAGACCTTATCGAGTGCCTTGATGAGAAAGTAAGTGGTATATCTTATTATTTTGTTCAACTAACAGCTAACAAAAATGTTGTTGTCTGTGACCCAAATAGGTTCATAAGTTAAAATTATTTAACCGTGATTGGTTGTAGCAATATTGAAATCTTCAGTCTTTTCTTAGTTATTTTACTACTGACAATGGCAACCCAACAGCAACTTTATCGTAAAGAGAATAAAGATCACTAGTTTTTTGATAGACTTGTCAGTGGTAACAACCCAATAGTAACCTTATTGCATCGAGAATAAAGATCACATCAGTACCGCAAAATCTGAGATAAAATAACTGTTTAACTGTCTAGTGGGAGCGTAGCCAACATTATCATATTAATTTTGTACCAATTCCAAATCAACCGCGACAAATATTTGGTACTAGGCCAACATAAAAAATATGTAACTTTATTGTTTAGATGCCACAGCTGGAGGCTTTAGAAGCGCGAGCTTTGGCGTTACATAAGCGTCGCTGCGAATTCCTCGTAGAAAGGCGACGTGCCGACCTGAGGGATGAAGCGCAAGATGTACTCGCACCACCTGGTAAGAACTTGAATTTAAAGTCACTATCGTGTCGAGATAAACTACGATAACATGGCGCACCCGTCCAAATTACTGTTTCAATGTTTATAGTTACATCCTTAAGTAAGAGTTTGTATGTAGTTGTAAGTATTCGTCTTCAGTAGCAGGCCGGCAGCGACATGCGTTGTCACAACGTTGTTGTTGTTGTGAGTCATGTGGCGCTTTGTAATTCAAAAATACTTTTAAACTCGTGAAAAAAATCATTTCGGTCCTTCCTTGTATCCCTCGCTCCGCTCAGTATTTTAATCTAGATTAGATCTTTGCCTTTCTCGGGATCTAACTTAGTCCCCTGAAATAAATTCTCTTTTTCCATTAGTTGTGGAGATTTCCAATAATATTTTAGAAGTAATAATAATTGTTCAACAATAGATTGAAATTTCAATCTATTGTTGAACAATTATTACTTCTAAAATCTACTAAGTGAACTAGATTTAGCTATGCAAAAAGAAACTGACCTTTTTAAAATAGAAATCCTTTGAGTATCTTTTAGCAGGCTAAGGTCTGTGTTTGGAACTGTACTTTAGATTCTAACAGTCTTATTCATAAAAATCCCCTAAAATAGGTTTTAAACACTCACTAGTTAAAATGCTCATTAGAACTAATAAACCTATTATAAAATTCTCTATTCATAAACGTTCAATAAACCCGTCATAGCTAAGTTGTCGTTTTAACGTGATTATGTTGTCGTTCTGATGAATCCATAGATTAAATGCCAAAACAACTAGTGTCCACGGCCAAAAAACGCAAAAAAAAAGGTAGACAACGTCACTTGTGACATTTTGAGAGCTTCTTGGCTTCTTCATCCGTTTTTCGTTCACGTGTTTAATCCTTTTCTATTTATATAGTACTAGCTTCCGCCCGCGGCTTCGCCCGCAAAATATGCCGACAAATTATACACATAAACCTTCCCCTTGAATCACTTTATCTATTAAAAAAAAACCGCATCTAAATCCGTTGTGTAGTTTTAAAGATTTAAGCAGCATACAAGGACTGATAGGGATATAGGGACAGAGAAAGCGACTTTTTACTAGTGATTGAGCTGCGTCACCACCATATTTCTTTATTTTTATTTGGGTGCAATCTGTACAACCCAAGACGAAAGGAAAATCTCTTATTCCTAAAAGTTCCATCATAACTCTTTGCTGTTCTGCCAGGGACTCTGGCATTTTTATGTAGGTATCAGAGTGGCGAGCAATCGCGCGGGCTACTCTGGCGCAAATGCGACTTACAGTTGGTTGAGACAACCCATGGATATCTCCTCCATCATCATGAACCTAAAATGTTACAGAGGTTTAAAAACGTTAACAAATAATACTTAGTTAGGTTTATTATCGCTACCGGAAAGGGTTACCGCTACCCCGGAACATAAAGGGCTACGGAAGGAACATGGATGGGTTTTAGTCAGTAAGAGTCTGACACTCCCTTCCGCTCCACCCAGAGCGGGAGGAGTCATTGGATGATTTCCCAGCCCTAAAAAAAAAAAGGTAGGTTTATAAAAATGCGGGATACATAAATACTTGTACAGGTCTCCAAAAGTGATAATGCGCATAGAAATCTTCGCCACTGTTCGGCAACGGTCGTATTTCCCGAGCGTCGGAAGACGATATGTATATAGAGTGGTTAAGTGCATTTTCTTCATGCATAATTTAGTGTGATTATGTGTTTTGTCCTAAAAGAGATAAATATTGATTTATCAGTAACGAAATTTGATTCAATATTTCCATGTAAGTAAATAGCGAGCTATAATTCATATAAGCCTAAATCTGATTTTTAATATGCTTTTTCTAGTACTTAATATGTATTTTACGTTGGTATTTTTAATTTTTTAGTATTGAAAAAACGTGAAAAATGTTAGTATATTTATATATTTTACAAAATTAACTATTTAAATTTGAATAAGATAATTAAAGTTGAAATTAAATTCACCTTTAAAACAAAACCAAGAAAGGTGTGTAATAGTAGCTCTATATAATTCCAGACAAAGAGAACACGTGTAGTCACCACCAATATGACAAGACGACTGACGGACCTTTGACTGACCGCCGACCGCCCGAATTGTTTTCGATTGTGTACACATGAAATTGACTCCTATTTCTTTCGAACAAGGTGCAAAATGCAAGGGACTCGAACGATTCAATGATTCGGGTGTTTCCGGGAATACGACAATTAGCGAAGATCTGCATGTGCATTATTAATTTGGGAGTACCTACTGTAAATATGCTTACTTCACGACGACCCCAACATCTTATAGCGGTAAGCACCTGTAACTCTGGTGACGTTCCACAACCTCTTGAGTCCAGTTGCAGGTCTTGCCTGACGAGATCAATTATAAAGGCCATAGTATTTTTGTTGAAACGGTATCGGCCTTTGAACTCTACATCGGGCAACGAAACACATCTCTCTTGGTAAATCTTTCGACGACGTGGAACATGTTCTGCTCGTTCAATAGCATGTAATGCTTGCAGAGCTTGCATAACTAACACAAAACACGATTTCACAATTTTTTTAATGAAATTGTATCTACTTCCCAGCTAGCTTCAACCAAAACTAACCCTAAAAAGGTTCCGACGCGAAAAAAAAAAAACAGCTGTTGCACATCTGTCGGCCATATTTCTGTATAATAAAGGTTTATAGTAGGGTCGGCCCTGTTTTAAGTTACGAAGCCGCTATTGAATACTTACAAAGCTTTTTAGCGTTATTGGACGTTTATGAATAATGCTTTTCGGGATTCTCATTATAACAAGCTAATAAACCTATTTTACTTTTTATGAATAAGACTGTAAAAATATATAACTAAAAATCATTTCGTTGGTTGAAACTAGTTTAACCTTTTGACCGCCACAGTCGTGTATAGACGACAAACCAAAATGTGCCCAGCACGCCACGGTCGCGACTGGGTGACAATATTAAAGGATGTATTCGGAGCTTGGCGCTGAGGGCACGCTTTTTCATTTTTGACGTGGCGGTCAAAAGGTTAAAGTAATGCTCAAGTGCGTCTGTTTCATGTCTATCATTATTCCAGGTCGTGTCTCAAAGCCGGTCGACAGCGAAGAGAAGACGCGGCGCGCGGCCGAGCGCTCGGGACGCAGGCGTGCGCGGCGGCTGCGGCGGGAGGCGGCGGCCGCTGCGGCCGGCGCCGCGCTGCCGCACCGCGCGGGGGACTCGTCCGACGACGACCTGCCGCCGCACCTGGCGCACCACTGCGCGCAGGAGGCAGGTAGGCTGTGGCAGCAGTAAGGGGGCGGTGCGGCCGGCGCCGCGCTGCCGCACCGCGCGGGGGACTCGTCCGACGACGACCTGCCGCCGCACCTGGCGCACCACTGCGCGCAGGAGGCAGGTAGGCTGTGGCAGCAGTAAGGGGGCGGGGCGGCCGGCGCCGCGCTGCCGCACCGCGCGGGGGACTCGTCCGACGACGACCTGCCGCCGCACCTGGCGCACCACTGCGCGCAGGAGGCAGGTAGGCTGTGGCAGCAGTAAGGGGGCGGGGCGGCCGGCGCCGCGCTGCCGCACCGCGCGGGGGACTCGTCCGACGACGACCTGCCGCCGCACCTGGCGCACCACTGCGCGCAGGAGGCAGGTAGGCTGTGGCAGCAGTAAGGGGGCGGGGCGGCCGGCGCCGCGCTGCCGCACCGCGCGGGGGACTCGTCCGACGACGACCTGCCGCCGCACCTGGCGCACCACTGCGCGCAGGAGGCAGGTAGGCTGTGGCAGCAGTAAGGGGGCGGGGCGGCCGGCGCCGCGCTGCCGCACCGCGCGGGGGACTCGTCCGACGACGACCTGCCGCCGCACCTGGCGCACCACTGCGCGCAGGAGGCAGGTAGGCTGTGGCAGCAGTAAGGGGGCGGGGCGGCCGGCGCCGCGCTGCCGCACCGCGCGGGGGACTCGTCCGACGACGACCTGCCGCCGCACCTGGCGCACCACTGCGCGCAGGAGGCAGGTAGGCTGTGGCAGCAGTAAGGGGGCGGGGCGGCCGGCGCCGCGGGACAAAGAGACATCAATATTGTAATATTTTCTTTTCTTTCCTTCAATAATATTAACAATTTATAACCAATTTTCCAGAGGCAATCCGTCAGCAGTCAGCGTCGTTGTTCAGCGACGCTCTGCCGGCGTGGCGCAGCGTGGCGGGCGTGTGCCGGCGCCTGGCCCGCTGGCGAGCGCGCGCCGCCTCGCTGTACACGGATGCTTATGTCGCCGACTGTCTGCCCAAGCTACTGGCGCCCTATGTTAGGCATGAGGTATATACGACTTTTTTTAAACTTCCATCTCAAAGTAAAGAACTATAACTATGATTGATTATTTTAGTGTTCCGCCACTTTGGTTTTTGGGTCGAATTTAGTCATTAAAATTTTAGCCCTTGCCTGCTGACAGATTGATCTGATATTAAATTTGGTACACACTATTAGTTGTGATGACAATACAATTGAATATATTCAGTATCATTGTAAATCCAAGATGGCCGCCGCCAGAAAATGACGATCATGAATAAATGTTTCACAAACCCCTCAATCTGGGTATCAAAGCATAATATCTTGTTGTTGTCCTCAGCTAATTCTATGGAACCCGCTAGCAGATGAAGACAATGAAGACTACGAGAAAATGGATTGGTACAAGTGAGCATATTATATCGTTTATACTATTTAAAACACCTAATTTTATGTCTCTTAGCGTCTCCTCTGTACTTTCTATGGATTTCATATACTTTTCCTTTTTCTTTTCCTCTATATGTGGCTTTGCACCAAGTGAACTTAGAACCAGAATAAAATCATTATTTGCTTGATAGTTTTGTCATTTTTGTATGTATAGATAGACCAACAAAAGAATGCTCTATGCCTGTTTACACAAACTTTAGTAAACACGTAACATCACGACTGTTTTCCCCAAAGGGTTAAGTGGAGGGGTAGTGTTCCTACAATAGACCCACATCTCGCCAGTCGTGTTCTAGTCCCATGTAATTTGGGGGGAGCCTATTATTATCAACCGGGCAGAAATCCGGGCTGTTACTGAGAAATTCCCTGAAAATACCAGTGTACAAAGTTACATTGGCGTTTTCCGGGAAGCCTATGTTCCAGTGAGGTTCTTCCCCAATCTGGGAATCGAACCCAGGTCCTCATGCTCAGGTGTAGGGCTTGCAAGCACTAGACTAACGAGGCAGAATTTGCTAAAGTGGGGATAAAATTCGTTTGGTCTATCATTACATTTATCTATCACAGAAGGATACATAGTATATATTGTCTCATAAAGATTCTATTCTTAGTTCTAATTCCTCATCACCATTTCCACCAGATGTCTGATGATGTACGGCGTTCGTTCTGAACGTGACGCTGACGACTCTTCAGAATCGGCATCAGAAGGCGAAGTAGAGCCTGTTCCAGTGACGGAGAGCACGGTGCGGGAGGACCCTGACCTGCTGCTGGTGCCCTGCATCATCAGCAGGGTGGTGCTGCCTTGTCTGACAGGTAACTATAATATTATATCAGTATTAACTTAATACTATTAAGTCTCGAATCGAAAGCAGTATGTTGCGATGATGGTAGCGTGCTGTTAGTTCTGCTTACCTCTTAACGTAGCAATTTGAAGATTTCCAATCCTTAAAAAAAAAAATATTTAAACCCTTCAATCTTTTGCTTTTCGTATGGTTAGTGACTAACCTGGTGTCAGAGTTTTTATGCTGCCCATGGGCCTCTGACTTAGCATCACATGCTGTTGATAAATATCTCTCAGACATGCTGGTTTCTTCACGATGTTTTCCTTCACCGATTTTAAACAAGTGATAATTATAAATAAATAATACGCACATGAATCCGAAAGATCAGAGGTGCGTGCCTTGGGTTCGAACTCGAGACCTTTGACTTGGCACTGCTGTGCCCTTCAATGAATCCGTTGTAACCTGGTCCTGTTTGTTCCAGAGCTTGTATCTGTAGCCTGGGACCCAGTAAGCGTGCGTTCGTGTATTCGTCTGCGTTCGCTACTGATACGGGCAGCGGGTCTGCCCACATGTTCCAATGCGTTACGTCGCCTGTCGGCTGCGTTACGAGCAAGGTTGGCTGTGGCTCTTGGAGCTGACGTGTTCCTGCCTGCGTTGCCTCCACAGTATGTATTGCTTCTATATTTTATATAAATTATTGTATGGTTATCAGAATGGAAAACCCCAAGTAACGGGTGAAGGGGAGGAAGATGATGATTTTATATAAATTATTTAACTCTATTTGTAAAATGTTTGGCCTGCTCTCCCATTTCCGTCATTTTTTTTTTTCAAATCATCTCCCACGCAAAGCGTGGAAAGGATTTTTTTATGACTTTTCTCTAGTCAGCGTCCATCAACATTAATAGGTTTTCTAAACAATACAATATTTGTGATGGGTTTTTGACAGCAGCATTTTTTTATTCTGGTCTATGAATTCGATACCATAAACAAAAAATATCTATGTGAAAAGTATCAATTCTGGATATGCTGCCAAAATATTCTAATATAAGTTCTGCTCCTACAGGGTGATGGAGGGCGTAGGCGGTGCTTTCTGGCGTCGTTGCTTAGGCGCGGGAGTGAGGCTGCTGCGTGCTACGCTCGCGCTCACCGGCCCACCCGCACTGTTGTATGCGGACCCGCTCGTACTGTCGCTTATTGGTAAGTTATTATGCACTTAGTGTAGAGTTCGTGTAGTGTAAAAAGTGTAGAAATAATAGTATCAATGACACACATATAACTCGTGAACAAAGTGTTTTAAGTATATCCGACTCTAAGAAAGTGGAATGGACTTGTGTAAAGCACAATAGACGCTATTCTAAGTTTTAATTATCACGTAAAAATTTAAGTTGGACTAAAATTGCTTATTATTTTTATAGATTAGACTGTTATTAATTTAAAATTTAAAAATAAAAGCATTTAGAATTTAATTTTTTCGCGTCAATAAATTTCTTAAGATGGTACTATTTACATGACATGCCTTTTTTGTAAAGTTTACAAATTTAAAAGAAAAGATTTATTTCGTTTGTAGTAGGAAAAAACTATATTGATCTTACAAAGCTATATGTACGCGTTGTTATGTTTTTGTGTAGAGATAAACTACGATACCATGGCCCGTCCTCCAGCATTTAAAGTAATTGTGAAAGTAATTACTAGACGCCACCAAGACTCACAATGCATGTTTCTCCCCTGAGAGCGAATACTACATACAAACTGTTTCGTAAGGAATCCTTATTAATTGAAACAGTAATTTGGAGGGGTGTGTCATGTGAATAAACGTATGTTATGTGTCTGTACAGAGACGCTGTGCTGCGGCGCGGGCGCAGCGAGCGGGCCGCACGTGGCCAGCGCGGCGGCGGCGCTGGCCGCCAGCCTGCCGCGCGCCGGCCGCCTGCGCGCGCGGGCGCTGGCCCGCCTGGCCGCGCTGGCCGCGCTGGCGCTGGGCCGCCTGGACGGAGACAACCCGCTGCATCTGTGAGTGCGCCGCTGCTTGTTTGTTGCATATTTATTTATATAAAATACAAAATAAACTTACAGTATAGAGCCACCGGTATATAAATTGACTGGTAATTAGTGACCGATATTTAAACACGTGATTGTACTCATGATTACAATCAATTTTCCCAAAGAAACTTTTTTTGTATAAGTACTCAATAGCTGCTAACAGCTGATCGGCGCGAAGTTCATTGAACTTTGCGCGCGCCAGTTGTATTGTCATTGTGATAGAAATAAAACTTCTGAAAATTAAAATTTTTTGAAAAATTGAATTGACTTGAAGAAGACTTGAAGTTGATTGTAATCATGAGTACAATCACGTGTTTCAATATCAATCACTAATTACCAGTCACCTTATACAACGTGTAACAGAATAAACGCAATTACCTTAAGGGGTCATTGTACTCATCATTATGAACAACTTTTACTATGGGAGAAACCACGAAATCGCGAAAATAAAATCAGCTATTCAGTACATTTTGACGCGTTATGCGCACATAAATGTATGGAGGCATTCGATTTTTTTTTTGCGATTTCGGTGTTGGTCTCATTGTGAAAGTTGTTCATAATGATGAGTACAATGACCCCTTAAGAGTAATTGCGTTTATTCTGTTACAAGTTGTATAACAACCGGTAAAAGACACAATGTCAAAATATTAACTAATTACATAAACCTCTTGAACAAATGTGGCAACGACTGCTCAAGTGGAGTGTACTTGAGCAGTCGTTACCATTGACATTTTTCTGGCATGCTGAAGTTTTTCCGGCCTCTTGTTTGACATTTAGCATAAAAAAAATATATAATCGAAAACTTACGACTGGAGCCAAGTATAACCGATTCAGCATCACCGCAACAGCAACCGAGCGTCAAAGATTCAGTTTCGTTCACTGGTCAGAAAGAGTACAAAGTGCGGCTAAATTCTGACATCAAAAACCGTCTTACTTGTGCAAAATATTTTTTTCCCACCCCAGCTAAAAATGTCCTGCAACCTATACTGGGTGTAACCGAAAGGGTATATACATACAAAACGATATGCCACCAAACTGAACAACTTTTACAGACAAAAAAAATCAGCTGGTCCCTACATTTCGAACAAGTCACGTGACCAAAAATTAACAGCTGATTTTTTTTACGATTTCGGAGTTGGCCCCATCCATAGTAAAAGTTGTTCAGTTTGGTGGTCTGTAGCATATGCTTTTGTATGTATATACCCTTTCGGTTACACCCTGTATAATAATTTCCTTATTCAATCCCAAAAACTGGCACAGTTCTAGCCATTAATACGGCTAATCTAACTTTAGGTGAATTTTGACATGTGAAGCGTTGTTTCTGACACAAGTGCGACAATCTTTTTTTGAAAATCAGTATCCCTTATCCACAGCCAGGCGCTAAACATTTTTTTTTTACAGAAAAGCCTTAGAACAAGCAAGAGCAGTGATCGCAGAAGCTCGAGCTGTTGAATGACACACAAAACCTACAGAACAGGACCAGCCAGTTACAGCCAGACTACGGGACAGCGACACGCGGCACATACCACAGAGCAATTTTTCATATAGATAAACCAAATTGCCTTACAGAAATTTTGATTAGCGAGATTCTAGATTTGCGCCTGATTGATGAATGGACTCGCCCCCTATTACATAGGACAAACATAATTGGCGAAATGTAGATGTACAGACGCTAGCACATCAAGCTATACCTAACTGTCAAATTTTCTCAATTATAAATGAACCTTATGTCTTTGAAATAAAGTTGAAATACTATCAACGAACTTTCACAGATTGTGGTAACTTGATGTGCTGGCCTCTGTACTATAATAGCTACACCTCTGTCTAACCCTCCGGGGTGTACAAGCGTGATGATAAAGTGCTGTTGTGTAAATTATTCTATTCTATTATTACAGCTTTAAGACAATCTTATAAATCGAGAGAACCTTACTATTTCATATTATAAATGTTCATTATACTCATACATTGAAGCCGAAATGGATTTCTTGTGTGGTTAGGGTAGCTTACAATAGGAATACGAATAAAAAATACACACAAAAAGCAATCTGCCTAGCCGGGTCAGCTTCCAGTCTAACCGGTTATTATATTAATACATTCAACCCGAAATGTATTTCTTGTGTGGTTACGGTAGCTTACAATAGAAATACGAATAAATAATACACACAAAAATCTATCTGCCTAGCCGGATCAGCTTACAGTCTAACCGGACATAGCTAGTAGTACAATACCACTATTTTACATGGAGCAACTGCCTATCTGATCTCCACAATCTAGTAACTGAACTGGGTAATACGATAGCTACTCATTGGTGAGACTGCTTGTTAGACTTTCGGACTTCAGACGACCCGTAACGACTGACAAAGATCCGTGAAGGACAGCCGGGACCAGCGGCTTTCCGACGCACGGAGGAGTCTCGATATCTTAAGATGAATATCTTAAAGATACACGCACACGATACGGTACAAATTTGTTGCCATCGCCTTTATGCCGCAGTTACACTGTCTTTCATTCGCGTGACCTTAATACTTTATATAATATAAATTTATAATTAATGTTGATTATGAACTTACAATTAAAATTATCGATAGAAAAGATCGATCATTTTGATGTCGATACACTTCAAAATTATCGATATTTTCTAGGCTTTACAAGGTTTGTGATGACAGTTAGTGCCCGATTATCCATACCTAACACGGTATTATAATTATGAATGTCTGTCTGTTCGTTTTCACGTCAAAAGCACTTCCACCACCGATCGTAAAATTGACACAAGTACCCCAGGATCGGCAAGTACATAATGTAAATTTCATCCTGAATGTTCATATTAACCTTTTGAACGCCATTGTCATATATACGTGACAAGCAACCGCATGCCCTGTACGCCAACGACACAAATATGTGACAATGTGGTAAACTATAACACAAAATAAACAGATAAATAATTACTTTTGTGTGTTTGTATAGATATCTTAACAATTTGAAGCTCTCGTACGTATTTCATGACATAAAACAAATTAAAAGACACCATGGATACTGGGAAATTCATGATGACAAGAAGAAATAAAGTAGCTTGGCGTGGAAGGCACGCGCGTGCGTTTATGCTCTGGCGTTGAAAAGTTTAAATAATAATGGAATACAAACTACACGCTGACGAAGTAGCGGGCAACATTTAGTATATAAAAAATTCTTAGGAATAAGTATTATTTGTATGTATGTCGTCTTGAATTTGTTCGATAAGCTTTTGTTTGAGTAATTTAATCTCAATAAATATTTTCTTGCACTATATTCTTTATGACTCCAAATGGCTCACTTTTGTTTATACATGGAGTGTGTTAACATGTTGAGCCAATGTGGAACCATACTATGTGAACAAGTAAATTACTTTTACTACTACTATTCGCAATACAGTCCTTTCAATTATTTTACCTCTGACACAGTGTCTCAGTGTGTGTATTGTAATTGGAATAAAGATCACTGTGGTTTTGACAGAATTCAGTAGCATCAAATGCTGTAAGGTTGAAATCATACCGATCTTTATTGAGTAACGACATATGTATGTGATTTTAATGCAAAATGTATAGTAAAATATCTGAAAGGACTAGATAAACGCCAGGTCAGAGCTGGTAGGTGGGGGTTGTATTTCATACATCTGACTGTTTCATCCAGCTGTCCTGGTTGTTGATGTTGTGTAACGTTGGATGTTGCTGCACGTAAAAATGTGCTTTTTTTCAGTGTTACAAGTTTAATTAAGCTATTTTTAATGTGACAAGCGCAGTCACAAAAGAAAATCTTTGGAGGTCATTGAGATTTTCAGGTTGAAAGTGCTGTGAGATTAATAATACTGGAATTACTTAAATTTCTAAAATACTTTCATTATTTTGTCTACAAAACATGCTTGTAGTAGTCTGCCCAATCTTATATAGATCCTCATCTAAAAATTGGTCCTAAAATTAAACGAAAAGCGACCTTATATCCAACACGACTCCCAAAAACTGTAATGCAGATATTTTAGTCGAACTTCTACATACATAAGCCTCTCTCTGGTACCTCGATAAGTTTTCAATTAATTTAATTTAATAGCGTGAAACGGGGTGAATAGGGCCGCAGGGGTGCATCGGGACGAGACTTTAATAAAAGCGTGTTAAAAAGGATTTTAACATTGAAATAATATAGTTTATGGCCAACAATGACCCTTAATTGTCAATTATAATATAGTAAACACATTACAGATGTCTTTTGGCCACAAACTATATCAGCGATGGCGAACCAATGGCACGCGTGCCATCGATGGCACGTAACAACATAATTTGGGCACGGCATCACTTCAAAAGTTGCACTAATTTGTTCTTTCGTATAAATAAATATGAAACTGTTAATGTTGATATTACTGTAACACAAGAAAGGTATTATTGTGTATTCTTTCCTAATACAAGATTGTTTGTAGGCATGTCATGGCCCCATTCAAAATGTATTGTGAAAAACTGGCACGTAGATGTGTTGAGGTTCGCCACCCCTGAACTATATTATTTCAATGTTAAAATCCTTTTTAAAGTTTCGTCCCGACTCACCCCTGGGTCCCTATTCACCGCGTTTGACTGTACTTAATTAGAAATAATATAAACGTAGGTTTGGACTTAATGTGATGTCTGTCTCAGATCATTGTGAATGATATAGCGTAGGTAGTTATTTATGTATACTTTGTATATAAGTAACATGATCTAATTGTGATGGGTTCTGAACGAGGATGACAAATAAACGAAATAGGACTATTTCATTCTTATTTTTGTATTTCACACTAGTGTAAGTCTAGACCCGTATTGAGAAAAATCTAATTGCCAGTGCCTAGTAGTTATTAGAAGTGTTAATAAAAAAAAATGAAACTCAACAATGACTTTGTGACACTATTATTTGTAATACTATAAGTTGCAGATGTATAGAGCCTGATGTAGCACCTCTTTGGTGTCGTATCCTCGCAGACATTTGGTAGAAATAAATTGAATCTAAATAAATAAAATGTACGTTAGTCTATTCCAAGTTACATTTATGGACTTGGCAACCTTTTTTTAAAAATTCCGACTCCCTTTATATCCCGTTTCATGATTCCTGTGCAATTTATAATACAGTTCCCAGAAAGCCATCCTTCTATAGAATGGCCGATATTCAAGAGTGATTAGCTTGTTCAAGTTTAAGTAAGGCCGCCGTGATTTTTCTGTTGGTAGCCATTGTACGGTGATGAGATCTGTCAAAGATGGAGTTGGGTCTCTGAAAATAAAAAAATAGCATAACTTGAAGTTTCAAGCTGTTAGATTTTAGGGAAGATAAATACTTAGCTGGAGCGGTGCAGATGAATGATCCTGTGGTACCCATGAGAGGGGAATAGAAATCAGGGACGCCCAAAAACAAGATGGGAAGACGATATCCGCCTAACCCTGAGAGACTTGCAGAAGACATAGCACAATGGCGACAGTTGGACGAGTCCTATACCAGTAGTGCTATTCTGTAAAATCTCACCGTGAAAATGTAAGTGAAGTGAGTTTAAAGTGAGCTGTCAATAGTGTCAACCCCTAGCATTATGTGGAACGACAGCTCACTTCACCTAAGTTTTTATAGAATCGACCGGTAGAGGAACACTGAGCTGTGGGACATCATTATGATTTTCTTTTGTCCTAAATACTTTCTGCTAACAATCGAGTTCGGAACTAAACGGTTTTATCATAAATACTTATCGAAACTCTACTAAAGAGAAGAAAGAATCCACACTATAATATTATAAATGCGAAAGTAACTCTGTCTATCTGTCTGTCTGTTACCTTCTCACGCCTAAACCACCCAACCGATTTTGCTGAAATTTGGTATGTAGATAGTTTGCATTCATGAGAAGGACATAGGCATATTATTTTTTGGAAATTCAACCCCTAAAAGGGTTACAAGGGGTGGCAAAGTTTGTATGAGAAAAATATTTGTATTGCACTAGGGTAGGTAGGATAGGTAGAGTAGGTAAGATAGGTAGAGTAGGTAAGATAGGTAGGGTAGGTATCATAGTTAAGACAGGACAACGTCTGTCGGGTCAGCTAGTCTAATATAAAACCTAAATAATACTTTATTATCTAGACTACTTTTACTTACCCGTATTTAGCGAAATTAGTCCACATGGTTGTCAATGTATCAATCATCTCTTGGTCCTCCTCATTAGGTAATTTATTCTTAAATATTGTCATGTCGAACAAATAGCCCAGGTCATCCCCGTGGCAGGCCCCGGGCGATGTGAAATTCCCCAAAATCTTGATCTTATTTCTACCACCTTCATACGAAAACACGTATCTGTAAACTTTATTTGCCTTCGCGTTAAGATATTTATCTACAGTTCTTTCAGCAGGATAACTAAATACAAAGTCAGTTGCAAAATCAAAAATATCGCTTTGTAAATCAGCGCTTACGATCTGATCGCCGATGTAGAAATGTCTGATAGTATCTTCATCGTAAATTCCGTCGAAATCTTTAATTAACTCTTCTCCAAAACTGTAATTTTCATAATACGCTTTGTCAGTTTGTTTCGGGTACACAAACATGACTTCTTTATTTGTATGTCCGATCATGAGATCCATGCCTCTGACTTTAGGCTGTAGATTGACTGGGAAGTCACTTAAATGTGCATCGTCTCCGACAGCCTCAACACACGGTCTCGTCAGCGGATGTTCGCGTGTACTCACTATACGTGCGTTATGTGTCGCTTTCATTACATCTAAAGGATTCTTATTGCTCAGGTATTCCAGCGCGCCTTTTACATTTTCGCCAGTATACCCAAGATTTCCAGCTATATTAAGCGGTATACTATCATTCTGCGTTGTTATAACCCAAGTAGACAATGCAGAACCACTTTGCAAAATCACTCGTTGGACTAAATCTTCGTTAGTCAGCAGTTGGAGGTCTATCGTCATGGCTCCGGCTGATTGTCCAAACGCTGTAACTTTTTTACTATCTCCCCCAAAAGCTTCGATGTTGTCTTTAACCCATTTCAGCGCTAATACTTGGTCTTTTAAACCTTGGTTGCTGAATCCAGGTTCACTCAAACATAAGAAGCCGTATGGTCCTAATCTGTAGTTGATTGAGACTATTATAACGTCATGTCTGATTAAGAATTTGGGTGACAAATCTGCCATGCCTTTGCGTCCTAGAACGAAGGCTCCTCCGTGGATGTAGACCATTACGGGTAATTTGTTGGTAGAATTAGCAGTGTTTGGTACGTATACGTTGAGTTGCAAGCATTGTATCGTGCCCACTGGCGCACCGCTTGTGCTGTACTGAGGACACTCGACACTGTCGTCGATGGCTTCGTAGGTGCCGTTGAAACCGGGATGAGGTGTTGCTGCCTGAAATATGATGTTTCTGATTAATTTTTAAGTCACATTCTCAGTGGTCCGCGAAGATTCGTGGCAGAATGCCTCGCCGCGCTGTTGCCAAGAAAAATAAAATAAATGACCGCTGCTAACTAGAAGGTATATCAGCAGCCATCAGGATCTACTGACAGTCAATAAGTCCTAAATAGGGCCTTTAATCAACTCGTGCAGAAATGATCGATGTCCATTTTCTATACGTGATCTCAAGGCTCTGAATTACCTATTCATTTCGAGTCACTTAATTGCAGCAAATATAATTATATTATAGCGTTGAAAGGAAAAAAAATACTTTTTTTTCTGATTGTCAATTTATTCTCGTCAATTTTTGAAAATACATAAATGCGTTTGTAATTTGACATCCGGCTGGAGTGGTTAATTTCAAAAAGAGAATTGTGCGGTCTACGAATAAATGAGCGGTACTTTTGTGCAAATGGCGGCTCATGATTTTGTCGATTGTTTTATGGAATTAAGTACTCATTGTGAGTGTGTCCAGTTTATGTTTGAGTGTGTGTTTTGATCGCCAGTCACTGGCTTGCAATTATTAAAAATTATGACCAAGTCAATATTAAAAAGGACGCTTGCAATGAAGATAACGCTCCAACACCGCTAGTCAATCGGACGACGTCGGAGAAGTGCAGATCGCACCAAACGTCGGGAATAATCCACAGGTAAGTAAGTATAAATAAAACAACAAAATGGTCTCAAGCAACAAGACTAATGAGTTTAAGGTGACCCAGTGGCCTATAGATTGCTACAACGAGTGATACTGCATTTTCCACATACAGCGCATTCCCCGGGAATACAATGGATATGAGAGTTGCAAGACCGTTCGCTCGAGGAGGCCTATTTTCAGTAGTGGACGTCCTATGAAATTTGTGAGTTTTTGGAGCTGGAGAATTAAAAGGGTGGAAAGTCCGTCTACTGAAGGTCCGAATATCCACCGAACAGACAGACGGGTGTTGTGTCTAGTGGGTTTACTGCGCGCTGGTTTATGTGAATGCGTGATAATTAGCTTATTTAAGTTTGAGACCTTCTACTTGGCAGGTAATAATTTTAATTGATTCGGTGAGTGGTGCCTTTCGGGGGTATTAAATAGTGTGAGGAATTGACTAGCTGCTGTCCAAATATCTGCAACGATACCTATAGTTATCTATAGGTTTATCGACGACTGTTTCCAAGACACGGCGTGATATAAGTACCTACCAATTAATTTCATTTGCTTCACGTCGTGAGTTAATGTACATAATTAGAAGCGAGCAAGTTGAACTAGTATCTTGGATACTCTGATTACATCTTGAATCGACATGGTACTCGTAAATCTCGGAGATAAGCGACAGCTTACACTAACTCTTTGATCACGGTGCTACTC
Organism: Hyppa rectilinea; assembly: GCA_951799385.1. Classification (NCBI taxonomy): domain Eukaryota; kingdom Metazoa; phylum Arthropoda; class Insecta; order Lepidoptera; family Noctuidae; genus Hyppa; species Hyppa rectilinea. The sequence continues at coordinate 3,992,402 of OX637302.1, read as the reverse complement.
TTTCTGCCTTTAAACTTACATTCAAACCGCACCAATTAAATTTTCTAGTTTTTTTTTAAATATTTTATTTGAATTTGCTTTGTTTCTAGTATTTTTTTCCATTCGTAATATCCATCAACGCTTGAGTGAGATTCTAAAAAGGATTCAAAATAATTGAGCTCGGGTCGTCACCGCCAGCAACACTCTGCATTACTATTTGATTTTCTTTTTAACAAAGCACTGTAATCACACACACATCACTCACATTACAAATCCAGTGGTCACTACTTTAGGTAACTCAGTTCTTGGTATGCTTGGAATCATACATCTTTCGAACTCTATAGGCGCAGTGCGCACGCTAACGTAGTCTCCTTCAATTGAATTTGAAATGATCTTGAACGTGTTTAGGCTTTGAGAATCTAGACAGCAGTGCTTGTTTAGATAGACACCTACTTACATACATAACCAGCCTATACCTAATGTTCCCACTGCTGGGACACAGGCCTCCTCTCAGTGAAAGGGAGTGGGCCGTAGGTAATCCACCACGCGCGCTCAGTGCAGATTGGTAGATTTCACATAATATATCGAATTTTCGGTTCTAAGACATTCCGGTTTCCTTCACCGTTTCGAGAGAATAGATACCTATCCTCTAATAATTTCCTGATATTTTTTGCACTATAACCATCATCTTCAGCATTAAACTTTTACAGTATTGAACTTGGTACAGACAACAGTAGGTAAGCGATGACGACATCACTTATACTTGCGAGGTGCACTTCCTCCATATTGATTTATGTCGATGCGATGGTCTGATAAAGTGACTGTCATTCAGACTCCGACTCCATGTGTTACTCTTATCCGACCTTTTCGGTGATTCCAATAACTTCGTAACAAACAGGGCGGCGCCACTTGCTACGCCGTCATCCATACTATATACTAATATACTATATAATATAATATATTTATATTTAATATTATAAATGCGAAAGTAACACTGTCTGTCTGTCTGTTACCTTTTCACGCCTAAACCACCCAACCGATTTTGCTGAAATTTGGTATGTAGATAGTTTGCATTCATGAGAAGGACATAGGCATATTATTTTTTGGAAATTCAACCCCTAAAAGGGTTACAAGGGGTGGCAAAGTTTGTATGAGAAAAATATTTTTATTGCACATTTTTGCTAGGGTAGGTAGGGTAGGTAGGGAGGTTAGGTAGGGTAGGTAGGTAGGGTAGGTATCATAGTTAAGACAGGACAACGTCTGTCGGGTCAGCTAGTATGAAATAAATGACTAATACTGTGCGCATACTTGCACTTTTCAATGTTATGTTTAAAATAAAATAACAACTTACCCTGAATGGATTTCTCTCATCCACAACAGCGTATGGCACCCCCAGAAACACTGCAAAATCGCCTTGCCCCTTTAGACCTTTAATTGTCCCCTTCGCCGTAGTAACTACAGGTCCCTTCGAATCTCCATTGACACACTTGAGTAATACAAAAATGATAAAAAACTTCTTCATATTATTATAACCTGCTTGGTACTTGAATAACAAATATAGGCAGTATGAGGCAGTCGTGTTTCCACTAACAGTGTAAACAAACGACTGATGATTTAACCGTCTATAATTGACATGGTTTTTTCGTTTACACCTACTGTTTGTGTATCTCCTGAGACGGAACATGTAAAGATAATATTATTTCGTCGGCTATTTAAATTAATTCAAACATTGTATGCTCTGTAGGCAAATGTTTTGTGTTGTCTGTTCAGGTCAATATAAAATATCTGATTGCAGGATCAAGGGGTCAGTCGAATGTATTATTAGACTTACTAAGTGTCTAAAAAAATCTAACTTCGCACTAGAGGGCAATGGCTTCTCGCAAAAACAAGGCCACGGTTAGGACTAGGTGCTAGGGTAATAATAAATAAAAATCTATTCAATATTTCCTTTGGCTTTATTTCTAAACTTGCGAATCAGTTGCGGTCACTGACCACAAATTCAGCGCACATACACATCTTAAAAACAAAGTTCACTTGGCGACCGACCGCTCGTAATCATACAAATATATCACAAGTAAATAAAGCATTTATATAACAGTTGTAGAATAAAACCAACAAGCTACCCTTTATTTATAAATGCAATACTTGACAAAAAAAAAATCCAATTGCTGGTGAATTTAGATGTTAAGTATTTACAAACATGTTTTGATTCAAAGCATTATTAAGCCTAAACATAATAAATCTACAAAAAATAACTAACAGCTTGGACAAATCTATACATTACTACAAATTCGGTTTTATGAAACTTCTGTGTACGGGGGGATAGCTTGTTTTTTAACTTAAATTTTATAAAGCTACATTGACGCACTTTTAATTTGTTTAATCTCAAAACGTAATTTTTGTTGTTCAAAATGCAAAATATTTGGTTCTAGAATTTGTGTCTTCGATTTAGGGTGGATTTCACCAAAGACTCTGAAAATGATCAGCGCATAAACCCCGCTGACAAGGACAGTTAATGAACGCGGCTTAGACATTCTGATCGCGTTCAGTTTCATTGGTACAATTGGCACTTAGTTTAGCTACTCTCATTGAACGGCGTAATTAATCTGCGTTTATGGTCGTGTATTCAATATGAGCACTGCAGTTACATTATTATAAAATAACTCATTACATTTGTCTACTTTGGCTCACAGTTACACTAGCGAGTAATTACGTCAACATAGCATAGTTAAGTATTATCACGTAAAAATAAATCAAGTGTTAGTCGGTGTTTAGTCACAGTATTATGGCGTTTCCTACATTCCCCAACTATATACAAGATGATTTATTTATTTTTTATACAGATATATGTGAGTGAGTTGCTCCTCGGTACTGAACTAAAAAACAACGTTATGGTTCTTTGTAGCGTGTCGATGGCAAAAAAACAACTTTTTTTTTGGCCCAAAATTCAGCAACGAATTCTTGCACCGCGCGTCTTGGCATCTGCACACGTCAAGTATTCGCGTTGCTGATAGTCGATCTTTGTTATAGATTGCAAACCATTCCATTTAAAAGTGGGTAAAAGTAGGCAAAGTGATATCGAGGAGGAACGGAAAATATGCGGGTCATATTAATTATCGTAAAACGGACGGGTGGTGACCCAAAGTTCAAGACACGTCGTGGGCAAACTATTATAATAATCCGACGATCTAACATAATAGACAACAACATTTTGAAAGAAGCCGACAATTAAGCGCAATGACAGTAATAGACTTTGTCATTTTAGTTCAAGTCGAGGAGTCCGTGTAGTTAATTAACGAGTAATAATAAAAATAGTCTAAATATAATCTACTCACTAAAAATTTTACGTTAACTTACAAAATGTCTAACGTGATTATCTTATAACACATAATAATTTGATAACTATGTGGGATTGAGATGACGTGCAAGCGGCTTGACTCACAACCTATCTGGGAATTTAAATTGTTATTGAGAAACTGTGAAATGTTACTAGAAAAAAAAAAAATTAAGGGCTGATTTGTCAATCATCAGATAAGTTTTATTAGAGCAAATATGTCGAACCGCCATTTTTATTCTTCAGATAAAAGTTATCAGGCGATTGAAAAATCAGCCCTTAAACGGATAAGTGTTGAGGTTATAGTTTATTTAAAAATGGTAAATAACAACAACATCTGTCATAACATAATATCTCTTATCCTCAAAGGGGTAGGCGGAGGTGCACGTGTATTACACCCATATTGCGCCTCTTATGTTTCTAGTCCTATGTAAAAACTGTCATCATTATAATTATTAAACGATTGTGAGAACGCCTCTTCTCTTCACAAAGCCGTTTTCTAGTAACATCTCGCAATATTAAAAAAATAAGGTCGATGAAATATAAATAATTTCGAGTTATCACTGAATTTAAACCAAATATCATAGCTACCATTTTGTTATTTAAATTACAATCTAAAATAGTTAATAACCGACTTCAAATCTATCTACAATGATTTTCGTAAAGTTTTATTATTTAGCACAGATAAATATTAACATAATCTTTATTATTAAGACTAAATCCACATTAATAAGTCACTAGAAAGTCAGATTTTTCTTCAATAAAATAAAAATGGTTTATTAATATGGATTATAGAAAAGAAATACTCAAATCGATATTGCACCTTTACAATTTATCCCCGATTACCTTATTCGAAGTGATTCTATATAAAATATAGTAAATTGCTCGACTCTTTCAATGCATCAGGCACTTTTATATAAATAAATTTTAGAGAAATTTTACAGTTTCTTGTGTGATTTTTGAGCTTTTGTTACACAGCAAATTAATCTAGCTAGCAACGGACTTTTCGTTTAAGTTACAGTTTCCTGCGAGAGCGGTACCGTCATGTTATAACGGCTGTCATGGAGATCTGTCATTTTAGGGACTAAGCACACTTATTCAGCTCTGTTCAACGTTTTTCTATAGAAAACAACGATTTTGTATGGAACATCTCCATACAAAATCGCGTACGCATCCGTTCAGCTTTCCGCATCTATTCAGGCGCGTACGCATCTCTATAAAACTGTTGTTTTCTATGGACAAATCTGAACAGAACTGAGGAGTGTGGTTATTCCCTTAACCAGTAATTACGTGCAAGAAACGCCCTGTATGTAGACAGCCCTTTAGGTTAGGTTAGGTTGTTGTGTGTCAGATCACCGCTTCAAAACCGATGCAACGACGAAAATGCTTTTAAACCATTACTGTGTTACAAAAATTCAAAAGTAATTGTCATAAGATCTTTAATAACTGTGACTGAGAAATATGGTGAACTTCCCAAAATATTCTTTCAAATATTATTTAGCTATACTATATTCAACACCTAGCATATAAGAAGTACACAGTTTGTGATATGAACTCCTTTGTCAGTCCGTGGTTAGTTAATGATTCTAGAACGGGATTAGTTCCAGTTCATTAAGTTAGTATTGAAATTGATTTCCGTATATTTTTAACAGAAAATATACAAGACTGGGAGGCAGGCGATTTTTAGAAAACTCCTTTAGAAAACTGACTTCATTTTACGCCCTGTTTTTAAAGGTCTTTTCAGTAAGTCACAAGTTGCTCCAATTGCTTGAAATAACAATTACACAACAGATTTCGTTTAAAGGTTTTCAGAAGTCCAAGATATAGTACCGCCGACGTATCTTGGCGGTCCTGAAGTTAGCTGCATGGCTGCGCAATGCATCTTTTTGGTACGAAATTGTCTACTGCGCAGTTAATAGGCTAACTTCAGGACCGCCCGCATACGTCGGTCGTACTGTAAGTCTGTCATTTAAAAGAAAATTATTAGTTTTAAATTACTTCTTGTAAGATTTTAAATCTATAGTTAGTGTATTCTTCAACAGTAAATTGACGATATAACCTGAAATATTATATAATATTTGTTTATTCCAATAACAATTTTCTAACTTAGTAACATTTTGAGTGCGTGGCACGAAAGCTTTGGGACACAACTGCAAAGTGTATTAAGCATTTTTACAACACTTTTTAAATGAAAAATAATTGAAATTCGAACGTCTATTTACTTTGATCGCTCACCCAGTCTTTAACCGATCTTTAATCTTACAAAATAAATAACAATATCGATACTTTAACGAACTGCTCATTCATAAAAGTAACAATATTATTATTTGCAGATTTTCCAACGTCAATTTAAAGTAATCAGAGCTACGAAAACCCAATTTACAACATGTCAGTCAAAAATGAATCGTACGCACAGCACTAAGAGTTCGATTTAACACAAGATACATACACACTGGGCGAGCGACAGAGCCTCTGTAAGGGAGCGTGCTCACTCGGTGCAGAGTCAGAGAGGTAGACCTTCAGAACAGGCAGTTAGTCAGACGTTCATAAGTCAATGTGGTGTGGTGTTGATGACGATTGCTGTGCCGGTAATGCCGCTACGCCTGTGAGGGGAGAAATAAGTTTGTAAAAAAAGTTAATTTTATACAAAAAAAGGTTAAAAGCATAAATATTTTCCAGAGACGTGAAAATCGAGAATTATCAGCAGCAGCTTGTAGTCTGAATTTAGAAATAACGCTAAGCGAAACCACAGTATAGCAGGGCGGGCGAGGTTTTGATTTACTGGAAGTTTTAGAAAAAGATAAAAGGCGATTTACTGGGAGTTTTAGAAAAAGATATAAGGCGATTATTAATTTGATTTTTAAACAAAGCATTACCGATCTCCCCCTGCGTCTCGGTGTTGATGGAGTGCTCGTCGGATATGAGCAGCCGCCCGTCCCGCGCCAAGCCAGCCTCCCGCGCGCCCGCCGAGTGCGCGCGCCGCGGCCTGCGCGTGCGCCGCTCGCACGCCACGCCCACCGCGGCCACGCCCACCGTGGCGCCGGGCGCGGCCGCCAGCAGGGGCTCGCGGTCGCCTGTCTCCACGCTGGGGTACACGTATATCTTGTTAGCACTAAATGTACCACCCACACCCTCGATTCTCCACACAAATTAATTCTAATAGTAGTAAATTATATAATTAATGCAAAATGTACAAAAGTGATAAAAAATATTTCTGTGGGTGAAAGCCAAAGGACGTTAAGTTAATTTTTTGACATTTTTGTATTTTCAATGATTCTTATTTAGTATACCCGTATTGACATCTCTAGTGAGCTTTACTGAATAATTTATAAAACGTGACTTAAGGTCCTTTAGCTTTTACCTACAGATGTATGCAGTATGTTACGTTGCAGCGCGGCCAACACGCTGGTGGTCCTTTCATTAACACGGACGACCCGCCCTAATCTACCACCACAGATAAGGGCGGGTCATCCGTGTACACGATAGAAACACCAGCGTGTTCGCAGCTCCGCGCCCATTTATTGTATGTGCACTGAGCTGGGCTGAGTTATTACCACTTTTGCATTTTAGGGACGATAAATTGTTGAGTGTGAGCTACCGATACCACACAAACTCCTAAAGAAAACTACCAATTTTGCTATTCAAGGAACCCTTTTAGGAAAGTAGCAAAATAAAATAAGCAACATTATGGTAACTCACGTGTCGTCATTCACGTTACCCGTCTCGTCATTGTCTTCTGAAGGCGACGCTACCTATAACAACATAATAAAAAAAAAATAAGGCAGTGCGTGGACATTCCTTCCACCGAAAAAATGCGTTCCTGACACCAGTCAGTTGGACACGATTAGGAACTAATAAGGTTCAAATTCGTGAAACACTTATTCTTTTGCACTAAATTGACAGGCGTCAGGAGCGCATTCTCTCATCGGCCGGAGTGTAGTGAAGACTAGAAACAATGATCACACCGCAAGAAAACAAAACCTACTTCTCAAATAAAACTCATATACACGGTTAGATTTTAGTCGTTTCAATCCCCTTAAGGAGTCATTGTACTCATAAAAAAAATTAATCGCTCATTAGAAATCGCGAAAAAAAAGTCAGCTGTTCAGTACATTTTGACGAGTTAGGCGAACATAAATGTACTGAACAGCTGATTTTTTTCACGATTTCAGGTTCGGTCCCATGGTAAAAGTTGCTCGTTATAATGAGTACAATGACCCCGTAAGGGGATTAAAACCACTAAAATATAACTGCGTATACAAATAAAAAAAATAAGTGTCAGTTTGTAGATACATATGAAAGTATGTATCAAGCTACCCCCAATCTGTCAAATTTGGAGATAGATTTTCAACACTATATCAAACGAATAAGGTTCATATTTGACAGTTTGGCATAGCTTGATGTCGTTTGTAGTACAGAGGCCAGCACATCAAGTTACCACAATCTGTCAGATTTCTTTGATAGTATTTCAACTTTATTGCAAAGACATAAGGTTAATTTTTAATTGAGAAAATTTGACAGGGATAGCTTGATGTGCTGGCGTATGTACAGTACTAATCGCAAAAAAAAAACAATTTAAAAAAAATTGTTTGTCTGTTTGTTTCAGCTAATCTCCGAAACGGCTGAACCAATTTGAGCGGGACTTTCACTGGAAAATTTCTAATGTTATTAGGAGTAACTACGGATTAGTTTAAAAAGAAAATGCTGCAGGCAGCAGCTACTGATATAAACAGTGTATTACCTCAGCGTTGTCGCCATCCCTGTTAGCCCGCAGTCGCGACATGAACCGCGCGGCACGAACAAACGGGTTCTCCTGCTGCTCCTCGAACGTGCCGCCCTAAAAATATACGAAATATATATTATTATATAAAATATATAAAAGAAAGACGGGTTTGTTCCCTTCGTTATAACTCGAGATCTGCTGGACCAATTTTCATGGTTTTTGTTTCGTTGGATTTGTCTCCGCCCTGAATAGCAGAATACATTTTTATTTTATTTTTATTTTTTTTCGATCAGCTGCTGATTTTCCTCCTATAGGGTAGGTAGGGTGGGTAGGTAGGGTAGGTAGGGTAGGTAGGTAGGGTAGGTAGGGTGGGTAGGGTGGGTAGGGTGGGTAGGTAGGGTAGCTAGGGTAGGTAGGGTAGGTAGCTAGGTAGGTAGGGTAAGTAGGCAGGTAGGTAGGTAGGTAGGGTAGGTATCACAGTTAAGACAGGATAACGTCTGTCGGGTCAGCTAGTTATAATAATAAATAAATGTTGTATGATTGTAATTAAATAATGTCTCTGGTGTCATGTTTCTATCTGCCCTCTGAATCAGTCCCGGTTGATAGCAACAGGAAATCCCCTTATAATCTCAAAATCGTAGGCGTAATATTATTTAACCAATTAGATGTTCGCCAATCAGAGCCGTTATTTGTATAAGCAAACAGTTTCTAATAGGCGATTATTTAATACGGTTATATTTAATTTCTGTAATAAAAAAAATCTAAAAAATGCTATTTAGTTTATTAAAGCAGTGATAGCCTAGTAGAGTGACCGTCGGACTGCCAAGTTATAGGTCTCGAGTTCGAACCCAAGGCACGCAATTCTGATTTTTCAGATTCATGTGCGTATTGTATTATTATCGCTTGCTTAAAAATCGGTGAAGGAACATCGTGGGGAAACCAGCATGACTGGGAGATATTTCTCAACAGTATGTGAAGCTAAGTCAGAGGCCCATGGGCAGCATAAAGACTGTGACACCCGGGATTGTCCGAAACGGTTACCGCTACCCCAGAACATAAAGGACTACGGAAGGAACATGGATGGGCTTTAGTCAGTAAGAGTGTCACACTCCCTTCCGCTCCACCCAGAGCGAAAGAAGTCGTTGGATGATTGCCCACCCTCAAAAAAAAAAAGGGTAGGGTTAATAGTAAACTTTTTTTTAAGAAAAAGAAGGAAGTTTATGGAGTGTGTGTTATACCTTTTTTTTTTTTTTTAAGGCTGGGAAATCAACCAATGACTGCTCCCGCTCTGGGTGGAGCGGAAGGGAGTGTCAGACTCTTACTGACTAAAACCCATCCGTGTTCCTTCCGTAGCCCTTTATGTTCCGGGGTAGCGGTAACCCTTTCGGACAATCCCGCTTACCCGGCAGGCTTGGCCCTGGGGGGCCCCTTCATATGCTGACATCTCTTTGAGGCGCGCGTGGAACATATACGCGCCGTACGGCACGGGTCTGGTGCTGATCGGACGGTGAGTCACCCATTACTCACCGTCCGCAGGCCCGCGCCTACGGTAGCCGGGAGTCGTCACGTGGCTCCCGACGCCCGGGGCGTCTCCTGCGGCGGCTGGGACGGGAGGACCTTTCTCTCTCCCATCCCGCGACCTCCTACGCGAGCATGACTTTTTCGCAGAAGGAGGTGTGTGTTATACCTGTGTGGCATTATTATCGTTGAGTAGCGGCTCGGTGTCGGTGGAGTCGGAGTCGGTGTGCACGCGCCTGCGCTCGCCGGCCGCGAACACGCGCCGCTTGCACACGGGACACACGCGCTTGTTCTGGGTCAGCCAGGGGTCGATGCACACCGCGTGGTAGGCTGGGGGGGGGGAGGGGTTAATTGACTATTTGAAACGGTCAAATAAAATATGAAATCACATAAAATAAAAAACACCGCTCGTCTTAAAAAATACCATCATCGTACAGAAATTAAATATTATGTTGTCTTTTATGCAACGTAGCGCTCAATGGTGTCATTAATTTAACACACGAGTAGAGCTATTGCCCATTAATCATATAAATTATGATAGGTTATTAAATAATATAATCAATACGACGACTTTTTGCAGTTGCAGTACATCCTAACACTATTGCTAATTCGTTTTAATTTCATTGATGCGAATGTTATGATCCGTGACCCCGGCAAATGACCGCTGCGCGACAGTTTTTTAAGTACAGGTTGCTTTATGATATATTTTCTAACATTTTAAATAAATCCGTAAATAATATTAATAACGTCTTCCCATCCCATCATCATTATTTGTATCTATAGACCACCAAATCATAGTAAAGATAAACTATCAATGTTTTTTAATAATTTAGATATGATGTTAAACGAAATAGGTTTAAAAGGAAATAGTAGAATTATACTTTGTGGACATTTTAACATTGATATTTTGCAAAAACAGTAAAATGTCAATCACTTTTCAAAATATACTGCGTAGCTATAACCTGATTCTGGGGATTCGATCTCCAACACGTCTGTGTAGCGGGACATGCATTGACAACATCATTCATAATATTAGAGGAAGTAGCTGCGAGGTCACAGAATTGGCAATATCAGACCATACAGCGCAATTACTTAAATGTTGTGTCAAAAAAACCTGCACTTTCTCTCATTGGTCTATCTACAAACGTGACTATAGTGTTGAAAATATTAGGAAATTTAGGGAATGCTTGCAAAATTTATCATTTCATGATGTCTATAAATGCTCAGATCCAAATATAGCATTTAATGAGTTCCACGGCTTATTTAAATTATTCTATGACCTATGTTTCCCAATTAACAAAATAAAAATTTCGGTAATTAAAAAACCAAAGTGGATCACAACAGGACTTAAAAAATGTTCGAAACGTAAAAGAGACATGCTATGGGAATATAGAAAGTCACCAAACCTAGAAAATAAATATAAACTTAAAACGTATACCAAAAGACTAAAACACATAATCAAACAGACACAAAAACTACAAAACAATAATTTTATAAAAACTGCTGAAAACAAAAGCAAAGCTACATGGAACATAATTAATAACCAGAAAGCAAACTACCCTAAACAAGGTATTGATAGCATTAAAACTGACAGCCAAATTATAAATAACCCTGAACAAATAGCAGAATCATTGAATAATTATTTTATAGACCAAATTGAATCTCAAAGTGACATGAATCTTAATCTTAATAGTAATCCAATAATAAACTCTCATTCTAATTCAATATTTATGACACCCACAGTACCCTATGACATATTTAAAATTATTAATTCACTGAAAAATACGAAAAGTACTGGATATGATGACATAAACACCGAAGTAATAAAAGCCACATCTCCTATCGTTGCACCAATACTCAGCCACATTATCAATAGTAGTATTGAAACAGGTATATTCCCAGAAAAATTTAAAATCTCTGTGATTAAGCCATTACATAAAAAAGGCGATAAGCAAGATCCTAGCAACTACAGACCAATCGCGCTCATACCGGTATTCTCAAAATTTTTTGAAAAAGTATTCTCAAAACGGCTTACTTTCATTTCTAGAAACCAACAAAATCTTAGTTAGCGAACAATATGGTTTCAGGAAAAATAAAAACATTGACTCTGCTATCTACAAACTTGTTGAACACGCTCTAACTAATGTTGACAATAGAACTCCTGGAGTTGCATTATTTATGGATATGTCAAAGGCATTTGACTATGTTAACCATAAAATACTGATAAAAAAGCTGGAAAAATATGGAATTAGAGGCAATATTCTTGAACTTATCAAATCATATTTGACTAATCGAGAACAAATTACATACATAAATAAAATCTGCCCCTATACAAGAACTGACTTATGTCTCCACACATAGAAAATGCATATTTGGTGTGCCGCAAGGCGGTGTTCTTGCTCCCTTATTATTCATTATATATATTAATGACATGCCTAAAACTATTAATAATCCAATGATTTTATTCGCTGATGTCAGCACAATACTAATCGATAGTAATGATGATGTGACATTCGAAAAAGAAATAAACGACAACTTAAATGATATCATAACGTGGCTAACTGAAAATAAATCTTGAAAAGACAAATTACATTTCATTCGAACAACGAACAAATAATAAAAAACCGGATATTCGTTACGGTCAGAAAACTATCAGTGAAGTAGAACACACTAAATTCTTAGGTATTTGGATAGATAAAAATATGAGCTGGAAAACACACGTTGAAAATACATGCAAAAAACTTAGCCAGTATTCATATGCGGAGAGCATAACCTAAGGAAAGTGTCAAATCGGGCAACTTTATTAATGGCGTATCACGGGTATGTTGCACCTACTTTACGCTACGGGCTTATATTTTGGGGAAACTCGCCGGACAGAGAAATGGCGTTCAAAGCCCAGAAACAATGCGTAAGGGCAATGTGTGGCATACAACGCACAGAAAGCCGTAAACCACATTTTCAACAATTCAAATTATTAACATTCCCGTGTCTTTATATATATGAAGTGGCTATCTTTGTCAAAAGAAATCTATATCTTTATACGCATCCAAGAAGCACACGACACAAAAATAAAATATGCGTAAAACGTCATAAAAAAGCAGTATTTGCAAAAAACATTCTGGGCATGGCACCCAAAATATACAATAAGTTGCCAAAAAGTATCACAGACCTACACAAAATGGACCATTTCAAATTAAGTTTGCACGAATTCCTAGTTGAAAAATGTTACTATTCAATTAATGATTATTTAAATGAAAGATGTCTGATTTTATCTGAAATGGTTACAAAACAATTATTATTTAAACTTTGATTTGACTTATGTATTTTTTTAATTTTTGACATTTTTATTTTTTTAAAGTAATTCAATTATAATGTATTCTTTGTAATTAATGTTGCGATTAGTACCACATTTTATATTAATTTGCACACCTCATTAGGTTATAATACAATGAACCTTTTATACCTGTAACACCTTTTTAACATGTATTATGCAAATAATAATAATAATAATAATAAAAACGTTTATTTTCTCCACCACATAATGAAAAATTGGTATAATACCTACATAATTGTGTATACAAAAAAAAAAATACATTGATGTTGTGGAGACTGGAGCCTGTACTAGGAATACCTGTGTTACAGGTCTCCAGGCCTCCAAACTACACGGACAAGTCGCACTGGTAGACATTTATAATTACAGATGGTAACCATAATGGGGTGAACAATAAAAATAAAAAATAATAATTACATAACAGCAAAGAAAAATAAAAGCAAATAATTGATAAATTAGACAGCAAAAAGGGTCTGTAGGTGTGGGTGTGAGTGCATGAGTGTGGGTGTGTGGGTGTGGGTGTGTTGTGTGTGAGTGTGGGTGCGTAGTGAATGTGCGTGTGGTATTCAAAGCTTGTCTTAATAATTATAGTATATATATTGTGGACATTTTGCGCTGCTTTTATGAGGCGACTTCCAAGAGTCTCTCAGTGGCTTCATAATCGTGAGATTGAAGCCAATTTCGAACTTTAGTTTTACAATTGAATATGGATAAGGAGTAGATGAAAATGGCTTTATTGACTTTATTGTAAAGGTAATCTCCTAGGAAACAAAAGTATTTACGACTGAAGCTGGTTTTGAAGGACCTTGATTTACAGACTGTGTGGTTGCGTCTTTTGGTAAGGATTTCGACAGGATTGTATGGAAGTTGAGAATGCCTACGAATGATTGTGCTTAAAATGAATAATTGGCGAACTGTCAGTACTTTACACTGCTGGTAAAGTTCTTTCGCTGGAAAGAGAAAGGGAAGTTTACGACTTACTTTCAGAACAGCTCTCTGAGCTCTTTCCAACTTCAGCAAGGATGTCTTTGGGGCTCCGCCCCAAATAAATGATTTGATTTGATTTGAACGTTTAATGGAAATATAAAGTCTTCATGAAACGAAAATGTGAAAACGTATACGTTTATTACAATTCCTTCACTAATTAATCGAAAGGAACTTCGTTCCATCCGGGTGTCCCTTGACACCTCTTAAGTTTATTTTTTTTAATTTAGGTATCGTAAGTCGTACGAATAGCCCTTGCTGAACTTGCACGTGAATACGTTCTGTGTACAACTCACCGTGTGCACAGGGCAGTACCCTCAGCCGCTCTCCCTCCTGGTAGTCATCCAGACAGATGGCGCACGTGTCGTACGGGTCGCCCTTGCTGAACTTGCACGTGGGTATCTTCTTGAGAGCTCGGCTCGGGAGCCGGTGGCGACGAGCGCGCCGACGATCTTTTATGCATTTCACTATCTGGAATTGTAATGATAACATTTTTTAGTTGATAATGGGTCGTTAACTGTATCAAATTATTGTGGACTGAATCATTAAATATTATAATATTTTGGAAAACCAAATGTGTGTATCATGTTTATTAATCTTTGTTTATGATAGAGTACAATGACGTTTGGGGAAAAATTATGTTTTACACTTAAAATTCAAATGAAGATCGAAAAAGAGGTTCTCGGAGACATCTCATCATATTTTCAACCACTTCTTCCATTAAATTGTAGTACAGACGCCAGCACATCAAGCTATCCCTAACTGTCAAATTTTCTCAATCATAAATGAACCTTATGTCTTTGCAATAAAGTTGAAATACTATCAAAGAAATTTGATAGATTGTGGTAACTTGATGTGCTGGCCTCTGTACCTATTGGGTAACTGCAGTCGTGCTTTTCTGTAAACATCTCACCGTGAAAACGTAGGTGAAAGTGATCGTGAAGTGAACTGTCCTTCCACCTAATGCTAGAGATTGCCACTTAAGCGGGATTGTCCGAAAGGGTTACCGCTACCCCGGAACATAAAGGGCTACGGAAGGAACGTGGATGGGTTTTAGTCAGTAAGAGTCTGACACTCCCTTCCGCTCCACCCAGAGCGGGAGCAGTCATTGGATGATTTACCAGCCTTAAAAAAAAAAAAAAAGAGGTTGCCACTACTGACAGCCGACTTTAAACTCACTTCACCTACCTCTTCGGTTCTGAAACATTTCTCCGACATTCGTTTCGCCGTTAAACGGTTCACCGACAGAACGATTCACTTTTCATTTTTTCTCCGACAGAACTTTTCAATGACGAACATTTCGCCGACACAACCATTCACTTTTCATTATTTCACCGATAGAACGTTTCAACGGCGAACGATTTGCCGACACAACGATTCACATTTAAAAATTTCATCGACAGAACCTTTCACCGGCGACCGATTCGCCGACACAACTGTTCATCTGCCCATTTTTTTTTAAGGCTGGGAAATCATCCAATGACTTCTCCCGCTCTGGGTGGAGCGGAAGGGAGTGTCAGACTCTTACTGACTAAAACCCACCCATGTTCCTTCCTTAGCCCTTTATGTTTTAGAATTGTCAATAGTGTCAATCCCTAAGCATTAAATGGAACGACAGGTCACTTCACGCTCACTTCAGCTAAGTTTTCACGGATTCTTACAGAATCGACCTCCTGCATACGTACCATAAACACAAGTATGACGAGCAGGCACAGCACCACGACGATCGCGAATGGCAGCAGCAGGTGTGTGTTGATGTTGAACGGGAGGTCGCCGTTAACCATTATATAGAAACTGAAACACACAACATTATTTTTGTTCAAGAGTTTCACTTCTTCTTTTCGTGTGGTTAGTGACTAACCTGGTGTCAGAATTTTTATGCTGCTCATGGGCCTCTGACTTACCTTCTGGACTAGCAGTGATAGCCTAGGGGTGTGACTGTCAGACTGTCAAGTCACAGGTCTCGAGTTCGAACCCAAGGCACGCACCTCTGATTTTACAGATTCATGTGCGTATTGTATAATTATCACTTGCTTAAAATCGATGAAGGAAAAACATCGTGAGGAAACCAGCAGGTCTGAGAGATATTTCTAAACAGCTTGTGAAGCTAAGTCAGAGGCACATTGGCAGCATAGAAACTCTGACACCAGGTTAGCCACTAACCACACGAAAAGAAGAAGAGGAGTGTTTCACTGAAAAAGGAGTTAGATATATTCATAATTTTACTCATCACTTCCGACCAGACATCCACTTATAAAAACATAATATTAGTTGATTATTGATTTAAAAGACATTATGTCACAACCATACAACATAACATTCTAAAACACACACATAACCCCATATACACACTTTAATTATTTTTGATTTAATGAAAACCCAGAATTTTTTACTTGACCAACTTTTATATTGTTAGTTTTAATATAATAAAATAAGATTAATTTCATAAACAGTGCTTTTTGTTTTCATGATAACTATCGATGAAATATCCTTATCAGTTTAAAATATTATATGCACAAGATTAATTCGCTCACCAACACAAATTATTAACATAAACAATTAAACAACTCCACGCTCGCACGCTTCACAGACACACATTACACAAAATCGCTATCATTTGCTATCAATATCATTATTTCATAACAAATAATTACGTCACCATCTGTCATTATTTATTTGTGTTTTTACGACGAGACAAAAAAAAACAGTTTTCTTTGTTTGGTAAGTTAAATTCTAATGTATTATACTATACACATAAACCTTCCCCAATGAATTTTCTAAATGGTGGTGAGAACCGAATCAAAATACGTAGCGTAGTTTGAAACAACCACGCGGTCTCGCAGACAGACACGAAAAGCGACTTTATTTATAATAAAATAGAGATGTATTATCTTTGACTCACCCGCTTGTGTACAAGTACTCGTCGGCTAGTATGAGCCCCGCGAGGTCACTCACGAAAACTGACGGAATTTCTATCCCCTCTGCATTTTTTGCCGACATAGTCTCTGCAAAAAAAAACGGTGATGAACCACCAGCAAAACAATGGATTACCACATAAATGTGCTGGTGGCGAAATAGGGAACTAATACTAATGTATTGAATTTGACAGCACCGTGTGAAATGGCCTTGGCAAGCAGCGCCACCATAAACGTATAATTAAATTGGTATCCGGTAATATTACTTGCATTTATTTCGAGTAGTCATAGCGTATTCGGGACTTTTTTGTCACACTCATTGAACTTTGACGGACGGCAATGATCAATGTAAACTTAACTTTATTCTCAATCGAAATATGGTTTAAATTCCAAGTCACGCAGAGCGACAGGAAAATTCGACATCGCGGGGAATTCCCCTCGGAATATATACTGTATCTCGACTAGATAAGTACGAATGGAGTCTCGAGTGGATACTATGATAATTCCAAATCAATCGGAATTAGTTGGTCCTAAGGCGCCGTCTACACGGGCGAGAGTATCGCGGCGATAGTTGTGCTGTGGCATCAAATCCAATAGAAACTGTATGAAGCAAACTCCACACGGCATTATGATCGCGGCGAGAATTTGGTGGCACGGCGAGATTATTCCTGGTGTAGATGGCCCTTAATTTAAGCTGAGAGATACCGTTGTGATATACAGTGTACTAGGTTAAACGAGGGACATACTTTTAGGGTATATAGTACCCATGAACATGAACAACTTTGACTACGGGACCAACTCTGAAATCAGCTGGTAAGTACATTTTATGTTCGCATAATTCGTCAAAATGTATGGAACAGCTGATTTTCGTTTTCATATTTCAGAGTTGGTCCCATAGTCAAAGTTATTCATTTCCAAGAGAGAGTACTTTAACCCCTGAAAGTATGTCCCTTGTTTAACCTAGCATACTGTAAATTTTCCGCAACGGTTTTTTATTTTGGGTTAACTTTTACGTTTACTTTTTTTTGTGCGTCTGCGTATGCGCATGTCTCTGCGTTCTGCGCGAAACACTCATTTTGTATTTATTTTTGCGCAATAAAGCACAACAAAAGACCCAGCCACAGCCACTACAATTCTCAACGCCTCTAAGGTTCTACTCCGAAATTTATCATCTTTTACAATGTTGAAACGTTCACATTGTAATTTCTTCAGTGACCATCGTATTAAGATAAGTAGACACAGATAGACAATACTGCTCTTTTGTGAAATGTTAAAGTAATTAAGTGCTACAAATTAATTCAAAAATACTGTGAACAGTTATCGCCTTATGAATGATAGAACGTGAAATAAATAAGAACAGTGTCTTGTAGAGTAACGAAATTATTAAAGGTTTCTCTAAGTCTTGTTCGGTCGCCAGTGCATCAAGTTATAGGTACCGAACTGTAAGATTTCTCCAAATGAATTTAAACCTTAAAACGTTGGTTATTAAGTCCAAAATATATTGAGAAAAGGAGATTGTTCTAGACCGCCCTATAACCAACAAACATTTGACGTGTACGTTAATTTTAATTATATTTTAATATACTTTTTAAAAATAATAAATTCAAGCGGACACTGTTTAATTCTTAATAGGTTTTTAAAAGTGACCTCATTGATTTTATTGCCAACTGAACTCGCCATCTTTCAAGGAATTGTCAATGTGAATGTCACAAAAGATTTGACAGTGTCGCTCTCGCTCATCTTACATAAATATCGATATCGACGACGATGTCCATAATATCTAGTGATAAATAATGGATTTTCGATATTTATCAATTCCAAAACATTTAAAATGTGCAACATAAAAGTTTTTTATGCATATTTTTTTCATGGAATTAGTTCCGTGAACATTTTAATGGAACTTATGATGAATATGGCCTGGCACGATTATGATGAAAATATAATGAACAAAACAAACTCACAAAAAGTACTTACTAGTCGAATGAGGGATTTTCTCACAAGTGAGAAAATATTGGTTCAAGAGGCGTTGGTAAAAAATACGTCACTGTCTCAGGTTTTTGACATCAAATAAGCTTTCTTATTTAGGGATCTTATTTTTGTTATCAGTAGCCAGTAAAACAAAGCCGTATTTTTTACCCACGCCATCTATTGAACTATGTTTTTTCACTTGTCAGAAAATCTCTCATTTAACGATTGAAATGTCATTTACGACGCAACTCTAGTGAATTGTTCTCATAACCATTTCACGACTTCAATAGCCATATTTTTACTTTTTAAGTACTTAAACTCTATTTTTAAATGTCGCAAACTAAAACGTTACACATTGTTCGTTGGGAAGAAAATATTTTATTTTAGCAATAATTTAATTGAAGTAGAATCATAGCAACAACGTGTTTATGTTTGAAACGGAACAAATTAATTGACATTTGACATATTGATCTGTCATTTTGGTCTACTACATTAAAACCTTAGATTATATAGGTGGTCATTGATAATCGATATAGAATGATTGATCTTCGAGAGAGCATCTCTATTCTCTACGTCACTACGTCAGTCGGTTCGTCTCACCGAGTCTTATGTTGCATTGTATTTGGTGATTTCTTTTGGCGTTTTTGATTTGGTTTCTGTTTGTAATACAACTGTATTTATAGTAATATTTTACTGTATTTGAAGTTTAATGCTTTGTAGAAACCAGAAATAGCGATTTTAGAAGGAATTACTTAAGTTTTATTTTATTAAAAATAACCTCAAAATCGGTTCCTTTTCTTTAAATAAATCTGTTCTCTAAAGTGTCCGTCAAGAAACATTGTTCTTATGGGCTACTAAGGGCAGTTTACAAATAGAAAATGATTTTTTCTATGCTGTTGGCTCCAGGGCGAACAATGTATGGGCGTAGAACAATCTCCTTTGACAGTTTGTGGTAACTTAATGTGCTGGCGATTGTATGATATCAAGTTAGATGTTGTGATTGGTTAATCGATATAATAAAGAGCCGATCGAGTCACTCGACATGAGATTTCACAGCAGGAAACGACTCACATCAGGGTAACCCGCAAAATTCAAATTTTCTAACGTTTTTTGCAATTTTTAAGTCATAAATGTTGATCAAAATATGATTGGCGGCCGTAGCGCACTAGCAAATACGTATTTACAGAACTGTAATAGAAAAATTGCCCGGAAATCAACGACCAATGCCAGCGTTCTTTCTTCTAAATGATTAATGTTACAAACATACATAAACTCGCCCTTTTTACGCATTGGGGTTGGCAAAACTACAGACTACGCCACCTGCTATCTCCTTTCATACTCATTTTGACTCATTTACGTGCCTATATCTGGTCATACACGTACGCCGGTTGCAAGGTACGACTACGCACCTGACCTTTCTGAAGAACATGACCAATGACTAATATATTTATTTATCCTTTATATTTCCTCGTATCAACAATTTAAAGAAAGGGCCTATGCCCCGTAGCTCGATACTTATTTACACAACAAACAAGGCGATAAAGTAATATTTTTCCGTTTTATTTATAGATTCACTAAGGAACTTATTTTTATCATAACAGAGTGCAAGTGCACTAGAAGTCAATATTTGTTGGGAGTATTTGAACTCTTTATTTACTTTCCTTCCTGGGTGTCGGCATACATAACTTGGAACAAAACAAAACTTGAAATTCTTTAAAATATAACCATTACGAGAATGTAAAAAATTACATGGTAGGCCCCTATGCGATTTTTTTCGTTTTGTCATTTAACTTTGTAGCTATGGTCATCTGTGGTTTCTAAACCAACCTTGTTCCAGAGATAATGTACAGTGGCCAGCACAACAAGTTACCACAAACTGACAAATTTTCTCAATCGATTTTGAACTTATCAATCTACGTATTAAGGTTTTAAATAATTTGGAGAATTTTGACAGTTTGGTAGCGCATCAAGGTTTTCGCGTCAAGATCCGGTAAAAAAATATTGCAACAGACTGAAACTGAGAACAAGCAGTGGGCATCGACGTGATCAAGGAAAGCACCTCTGATTTTTCGGATTCTATATTATCACTTGCTCAAAAAACGGTGAAGGAAAACATCGTGAGGAAACCTTTCAGAGATATGTCTCAGGCAGTTCCTGAGAGATATTTCTCAACAGCATGTGTAGCTAAGTCAGAGGCCAATGGGCAGCATAAAAACTGACACCAGGTTAGTCACTAACCGCACGAAGAAGAAGGAGAATTTAATGCTCGTATATTCTCTGTATATGAACAGGCAGCAACAAGCCGACACAAAAATCAAAACGAACGTAAATCCACCTGGTGGAATGAGGTTACCAACTTCATACACTCGGGGTATCGCTGATGCGTTGTTAAGAATTAGTCATCGATCACTAATAACGAACTCAGTGATCGATGGAATTAGTTAATAAATATTAAGTAGGTATACATTTTGTTTATTTTCTTTCACAGGCAAGTGTTACATTTTTTGTCAATTTTACATTTGTTTTTCGTATTTTCCTATAAATATTTTTCTGTTTTATACTTTATAAATTAACATAAACCTTATGTTTATTGAAAAGTTGTAAATTACACTGTAAAACGCCTTTTTCAAGGCTGGGAAATCATCCAATGACTTCTCCCGCTCTGGGTGGAGCGGAAGGGAGTGTCAGACTCTTACTGACTAAAACCCATCCATGTTCCTTCCTTAGCCCTTTGTGTTCCGGGGTAGCGGTAACCCTTTCGGACAATTCCGCTTACACTGTACAACGTCTAAGGTTTTAATCTGTAATGCTGTGCATATACACTTATATGTATAAATAAATAAAATTACATGGATTTTTCCATCACAACACAAAACACCCACATATTTTCACAAAATATTTGCCCACTAACAAAAAAAAACACACACAATAACAAAGTAATCACTTACTATCAGCAAAAACAGTTCACCGATTACATCCATTGTAAATTAATGAATAATAAAAATAAATAGTGAGGAGTAACCGCCTCCCGCGGCCGCTCGAAAACAAGCTTATCGCAGTAATGCTATTGTACCGCAGTCTGAGGAACCGTGTAGGGAGAAATGTATGGAAGATACGTTTGAGCGCTTTGTGAAAATACTGGCTTTTTTCTGCGACATCGTCCGTGTGCAGTTCGGTTATATCGCTATACGGGAGGTATTTTTGAGACAAAAAGTGGCCTATGTCCTTCTCCGGGATGCAATCTATCTCTCAGCCAAACGTTATCAAAATCTGTTTTGTGAAAGGTAACAAACATATAGACAGACAGACAGACAGAGTTACTTTCGAATTTATAATATTAGTAAGGATAGTAAAGATTTCGTCACTGGTGGGAATAGGTAGTGTTTGTTTAATTTGAAAAAAAAAGGATCGATGTTTTTATTTTGTACCATTTTTGCTTATTTTTGAGGGTGATGGCCAGATGAAATGTCGATGTTAGCTAAGAGGTGGCACCAACACCGCGATTGATGGCGCTTATATTCTATGGGGTTTATTTATGAACGCTGCTTAAAGTTAAACAGACTTTTAACCGTCAAAAATATATTGTTAATCACTCGCTAATCATTACTTTAAGCAACGTTTATAAATAAACTTATATATCAACGAGATTTAGGGCTAATATCACCAATCGAATAACGCAATTAGATTGCGTTCAAGAGTTGTCAGTCTCCAGCTACCCTAACAGTGATGAGATTCACAGCTCCTGGACGCGGTTCAGATGTTCTAATCTCGTTCGGTTTCATTGGTGAAATTCGCGAGTCCAAGGTCTTGGTCATTACGACTCCCGGCCACCGTAGGCGCGGGCCTGCGGACGGTGAGTAATGGGTGACTCACCGTCCGATCAGCACCAGGCCCGTGCCGGACGGCGCGTATATGTTCCACGCGCGCCTCAAAGAGATGTCAGCATATGAAGGGGGGGTTACCGCTACCCCGGAACATAAAGGGCTACGGAAGGAACATGGATGGGTTTTGATTTCCCAGCCTTAAAAAAAAAAGCTCATTATAAATATGGAATTAAATTTAGAACTTTCGGCTGACGTGTCAAAAGACAGGGTGAAATGTAACCATAGTATTATTTAAACCATAACTAACCTAGATCACTGGAGTTGACATTGTGTACTATGGCACAGTCGTAGCCGGCCGCCTGAGCATTGCGCACCTTCACCTCAAAGCTGCAGTTGTATCTGTGGGAGATGAAAAACAAGATTATTAATTAATTTAATTATGCCCTGTACCACAGCTCTACTAAGCTCCGATTAAGAAAACTGCGTGGCCGCGCGGTTCTCCCTGTGCCGACCGCGCGGCCATGGTTAAACCTTTATAACTTTCTGAATATTGGATCTACGAATTTGCGACTTTCATTACTAGTCTTTTACAAATTCCTTCGTAATGTTGATGAGGTCGTTTTTTTTCTACGATACTGGCCGAGCAATCGAAACGGACACTTTCTTTGGACAGTAACACATAAGGGTGTTATCGTTAAACAGGCGTTCAGATGACGTCAGAGGACACCTCTAGTGTGGAGTGCATTATCTATGAAATCTGATTGGTGCAGCAGATATTATAAACTGTTTGGTATCAGATATAGTCTTTTAACAGTATTTTCAGAGACACGCTATATAAGAATGAGGTGGTAGACATATGAGAAATCATGGAAAGTAAACGACGATCAACGGTTAGTTACGATTGTAAAATTGCAACTTCAATCTGCCTAGCGTTTTCCCAATTATGTTGGGGTCGGCTTCCAGTCTAACCGGATGCAGCTGAATACCAGTATTTTATATGGAGCGACTCCGACCGCGATCTGACCTCCACAACCCCGTAACTAGATAACACGATACCCCTTGGTAAGATTTGCTGCCAGACTTTCGGGCTTCTGACTACCCACAATGACTGTCAAAGATCCACGAATGACAGATGGGACCAACGGCTTAACGTGCTTTCCGAGGCACAGAGGAGACTCGATATCTAAAGATGGTCACGGCACGGCAAGCGTGGCTTTACCTGAAGAATCAATCCGTGCAGCTGTAATTACTTAGCCGCGAGTTCCTCCTCTTGTAAAATTGCAACTATGAATATCAAACTAATTAAGTTGAGTCTAATTGAGAAAATCATGCGGTTTTGACAAAAACAAAATATAATTTACCTGGCGAGGAGCACGATCCACTTCCCAGTGAAGTTGTCAACTGTGGCGGGCGGCTTCGGGAGGGGGGAGCACCCATCGGACGGCTCGCCTTCCACGAGGAAGCCGCGCAGACCCTCGGGAGGCAGGTCGTTGCCGAAGCTGGCCGGCATGTCACGGAACTCCTCCATTATCTATGGAGAACAAAAAAAAAATGTTTTTGGTATTTGACTGGCATTTCCACTATTTAAAAAAAAGGTCGCATTCCATTCCCCCTCAATCTGTCAAAAAATTTCTAATACACCTACATGACTGTCATTGATGGTCGCAGAGATGAGATTGCGACCAGATGTTCACCGTTATAACTCGACTATATGTACAGACGCCAGCACATCAAGCTATCCCTAACTGTCAATTTTTTTCAATTAAAAATGAACCTTATGTCTTTGCAATAAAGTTGAAATACTATCAAAGAAATTTGACAGATTCTGGTAACTTGATGTGCTGGCCTCTGTACTTAAGGCCAAAATTAAAATTCATATGTTGCACAGTTCTGTTGGAAAACCTCTGAGACACACGGACAAATGGTGGTATAAAGGCATACATTTGGGGCTCGCCCCCCTATTACGTGGAACTTATATATACCTAGCGGAATGTGGGTGGACTCTGTTCAACCCTTAGGGGAAACAAGATGTGATGTTATGTCTCTTATGTATAAAGGTTCCGTTTTTCCTTGAATCTTAAAAATAGCTTTTTTGTAACATAGAAAATATTTGCAGTCGTGCAGTGTATGGGCTTACTGGACTTGAAGCATTTTATAATTGCATTATTTTTCATATATCCTAGATCTATGAAAAATAAGTGCTTCTCAAAGTCAATGTAATTAATTTACCGGAAACATGGTAAACAGAATGTTTATATTTAAGAATACCCAAAGCATCATTACATAATTCTATCTATAATATGTACGTATTTACAAAAAAAAAATTATATAAGTAGTTTATCAGCCATCTCGTTACCATAACACAAGCATTAGGTTGCTTAGCTTGGGACTATATGGCGTTGTGTGAAATGTCCAAGGATATTATTATTATTATAATAATAGTAATAAGCCTATAATCTACCCACTGCTGGGACACAGGTCTCTAAGAGAGGAAGTGGGCCATAATCTACCACGGGGGCCGATATAATATACCAATTAATAATGGAACCGCCAACCCGCAATATAAATACATATCTGTTACGAGACTTCGAATAATCGATATAATAAGGATAAAATTAGATGGATTTAAATTAATTAGAATAAATTTTAATACCTAATCAGAACTTAATCGCTAAATAATAATTTTGCGGTTTTATAATAAAGATAATGATTTCAACGTTTTTGTTTGGAACTTTACATAACTCTCCACAATCAAGTATTTTTGTCATATAAGTTAAACTCTTTGCAGGTACAGACGCCAGCACATCAAGCTACCCCAATCTGTCAAATTTCTCTGATAGATTTTCAACTTTATTACAAAAGAATAACGTTCATGTTCAATTTTGAATGTTTGACAGTTTGGGGTAGCTTGATATGCGTCTGTACATCTCGCATTCATCTCGTTCCGTAATTACTCAGTAATGATTAATTCAATTACTCAACTTTTTTTTTTAGAATTGATAATAATTTACTAAAACTGATAAATAATGCGAAAATCTATCAAGGAAAGACGGATAACCAATAGCGTTAACCGCTTTTATTAACATAACATAGTTCTAGTATAGTTCATCAGATAATGTTGTACAATGTATTGAGTAACATAAGTACCAAAGGCCAGACTGACTGCAACAATGAAGCAATATTGATAACCATTGACAGATTATTTCTAAACGGTAGCATTCAATTGAATGCATGTCTTATCAGTAGCTATAACTAGAGTTGCCAATCCTAAAATATGTGTAAGGTTAACCGAGGGACATACTTTCAGGTTGTATAGTACTCATGTAAATCAACAATTTTGTCTACGGGACCAACACCGAAATATGAAAAAAAAAATCTGCTGTCCCATACATTTTGACGAATTATGCGAACATAAATGTGCTGAACAGCTGTTTTTTTTCATGAATTCAGGTATTCCATAGTCAAAGTAGTTAATTTTCATGACTATAGTATCCCCTGAAAGCATGTCCCTCGTTTAACCTAACACACTGTATAATATCGTATCCAGTTCTAAATAATAATATTTCTAAAGAAAGTGTATTATAGGAGGCGTAATATTTTCGATTTTCGAAGAAAACCTACAGTATGTTAATTAATGAAAGGCGTTAACGTTAACCCGAAATAGAATAGCGTCCAAACATGCTAAAAATATTACCATTAAACAATTCGGCACACAAAAATCATAGCTAGGGACATTTACTCTTCAAAATGTAGAGTGTGAATGAGAATATAAATATTTTTGAAACATACTAACTATAATTATATTACTACGCAATGGCCTCGAAAATACTATTGGTAGGTATTAGATATTTAAAAAAAATTGGCAACCCTAACTAGGATCCAGAAAAAAAATAAAAAATACTAACGAAATGCTGCATTCCAACCAGATACAGCACTTGCACTGCATTTATATTCAAATACGGAGCAACTTCCATTTTAAACACAAAGCCAAATAAATTAAATAAAAGGTTTTTATTTTCTTTACATTCTACGACGAAAAGTTTTCCAGCAAATGTCACTTTGTTTTGGCGCGAAACACTTTTTCTTTTTTTTTTCTTTTTACATTATTCGGCAGAAAAATTGGATTTTCAGCCAATACCACTTTTAGTTCTACGCGAAGCACATGCGTTGTCCATGTACGTTGGTTGTTTAGTCACTGATAAAAACTGGTATTAACTTGATTATTTGTTCCGTTTAGTTTAATTAGTGATACTGCGGGAGGGATAAAATGGCGGAGTTGTGATAAAAATCTATTAAATCAATTAGAACTTGCTTTAATAAAGCTTTGTAAAGAGTAGCTAATAAGTACTAGCAAAAGAAAAATGTAATATTAACGAAAATTACGAATAGATAGATGATGAAAATATTTCAACAGTAAAATGATTATACAATTTATCTGTAATAGATATTTCTTTTCTACAACCCGCTTCATCAAATTATTCCTCCACACGATGTAATCGCTACGAACCGGACACAGCAATAAACCAATACTGGCACAAAACACTGTTATACTCTGATGAGAGATACTGGCATAGGTAGACACACTTTACCAACAATTATTAAATAAAAGAAGGACTAAACAACATGCAAGGAGGTTGGTAAGAAAATAGAACCATGTTCTAATGAAGACTGCTCTAAACTAATACTATTTCGTTAACTTTGATATCGAATGGAAATATTCCTCACGTGAGATAAGATTATTAGTTGTTTGCTCTGTCTAATTTATTAGCGTCTGCCGTGGCTTCTAACGTGTTGATTTATTGAGAACTTAAAGTTCGTTCACTAATGTGTTTTGTACTTTCTTCTTGATGTCTTCAGCGTGGGTATGATATTTTCTCTCTTGTATCTTGTTCCTTTACATTTTATATTGCGCTCTTTTAAATGATTGCTGCTGGGATACAGGCCTCCTCTCGGCAAGAGGGAGTGGGCCATTACACAAAGTAAAGTGCCTGCTTGCGTTCGAATAGTAGGGGTCGATACCATTGGGCCATCACTGCTCCTAAGTAATGATTAAAAGTCATTAATTTTACCTAATTATGAAGAGTATACTACTACTAAACTCACATATATAATAAAGAAGTCTCCATGTTTTTTCAAGTCGTAAAATCTAGTTACTTTATGTTGTAGAAAATTATTGCCTCGAGATCGCGTAAGTTGGCACGAAGTGACATTTCCAGGTGTGTATTTATTTATAACGCGACGATATGTGCATCATTATTTGTATAAGTATGTGTACTTTGCATGTACAAAATTATGGAGAAGCAGCGTAGATAGTGGCAGCTACGAGCGAGTGTTTCATCAGTAACCAACAAATACATAGAAGCTTTAGGGTTCTCCAAGGGACTATCTTTGGACCTTTCTCAACAAAAGTATCCATAGATCTTCTAAATTATATTTAAAAAAAAGCTAATGAGTCGCAGTATGATCGTTTGGGTCGCAGTATGATCGTTTGGATCCTTGATACCCTTCTTCCTCCGATTACCCACATCATCAACTTTTCTCTTCATTCCGGACAATTCCCATCCCAGTGGCGTATGGCCTTTGTACGCCCACTCCCTAAAATTTCTAATCCCTCCCTACCCAGTCACTTTCGCCCCATTTCCATTCTTCCGTTCCTGTTAAAAGTGCTTGAGGCCTGTGTACACAAGCAGTTTTCGGGGTTTGTTCACCGCAACAACCTCGTTAGCTCATTTCAGTCTGGATTCAGGCCTGGGCACAGCACAGCGTCCGCTCTCCTTAAAGTGACTGGCGACGTTAGAGAAACAATGGAGGATAAAAGTTACCGTTTTGGTATTAATTGATTTCTCCAATGCCTTTAACGCCGTCAGCCATGAGATTCTCCTTTCTACCCTCTCTCATCTTATGGTTTCGTCCGAGGCCCTGGAATGGTTCTCTTCTTATCTTCAGGGACGCCAGCAGTCGGTACGCGTTGATGAGAGCTGGTCGAGTTGGCGTGATCTGCATGCTGGTGTTCCACAAGGCGGTATTCTTTCTCCATTGTTATTCTCCATCTTCATTAATTTTATAATTGTCTTCGGTGTTCGTATCATCTTTATGCTGATGAGCAACCTCCGTAAGTAAGTATGACCATGTGTCTAGTTTTAGATCTGAGCTCAAATGGATGTCCATACGCCAAAGAAGAAGTTTACGGGCATTGACGACTCTTTTCTCCCTGCTAACCTCTCCCTCTCCTCCTTATTTGATTTCTCACTTCCAATATCTTTGTTCTTCCCATGCTAAGAATCTGCGTTCTTCTAACAACCTTCTCCTACGCTGTCCTTCTCATACTTCTGACTTTGTTCATTCCTCCTTTCATATTCAGTCCATTCTTCTTTGAAATGCGCTTCCTCTCGATATCAGGACGGCTACCAGTCGTTATGCATTTAAGCGGAAATTGCAGAGTTATTTTCATAACAAATAGCGTAGAGTTATCTCACCACCTGTCTTCCTTGTATCTATATATATGTATGTATGTATATATGATATATATATATTATAGTTATCTATTATAGTAAATAATTATGTATGTTATGTATTATAGTATAAACTGTTATTATAAGGTTTTAACTTATTTATGTACCCATTTTATTCAAGTCTCAATGTTTTGTATGTTCCTACTATTTAAAGCACCTGCCATCTAATCTCTTCACCACCCTTGGTTGACTGGTAGAGAATGCCTGAGGCATTAAGTCCGCCTTGTACCTTTATTGTGTGCGAAAAGTTTAAATAAATAAATAAATAAAATGAGAAACACAGAAACTTATTCCAAAATTTGATGAAAACATAATATCTTAAGTTCTTGAATCATTTTTTGCAATGTATCTTTCCAAAGAGGTACCATTTTATTTACCTAATGTCAGAACAACAACATATGCATTATCTTGTAATGTAACGATAAAATCTTAGAATGTAAAGTCTGCATTACGAATGACACACGACTCACGAGTAATCAGTTTCATCTGGCGAAATACACTTTGTTAGAAATAATAACAACGTAATACACTATGACTTTGTAAAAAATGAATTATCAGTACAATAACAATAATACCAAAACGGAATATGCAAGGAAAACGATACTCAAATCATTGAATTTCAAAGCGTGTATTTTAATAACTCAAACATATTACAAACAGAATAGGGAAATAAGGAAGAAAAGACATGTTGCGGTGACCCCAAATATATTGAGATACGGGCAGGAGGATAATGATAATGATGACTCAACCATAAACAACGTGTTCCTTTTGATGATATCCCATAACTCGTATAAATGATACCATGTTGAAGAATCAACTGGCAGCATGTGATTTTTTTTTTAATCGTGAGGAAACCCGAGAGATATTTCTCAACAGCATGTGAAGCTAAGTCAGCGGCCTATGAGCACTATTAAAACTCTGACACCAAGTTAGTCACTAGCCGCGAAGGAGGTGGCGGGATGGGAGAGAGAAAGGTCCTCCCGTCCCAGCCGCCGCAGGAGACGCCCCGGGCGTCGGGAGCCACGTGACGACTCCCGGCCACCGTAGGCGCGGGCCTGCGGACGGTGAGTAATGGGTGACTCACCGTCCGATCAGCACCAGACCCGTGCCGTACGGCGCGTATATGTTCCACGCGCGCCTCAAAGAGATGTCAGCATATGAAGGGGCCCCTCAGGGCCAAGCCTGCCAGGTAAGCGGGATTGTCCGAAAGGGTTACCGCTACCCCGGAACATAAAGGGCTACGGAAGGAACATGGGATGGGTTTTAGTCAGTAAGAGTCTGACACTCCCTTCCGCTCCACCCAGAGCGGGAGCAGTCATTGGATGATTTCCCAGCCCAATAAAAAAAAAAAAAGTTAGTCACTAATCATTCGAAAAGAAGAATAGATATTTCTTAACAGTATGAGAAGCTAAGTCAAAGGCCCATGAGCAGCATAAAAACTGACACCAACTTACTCACTAACCACACGAAAGGAAGTCTTTTTACTTTTTCTTTAAAGCAATTCGGCAAAATCGCGATTATTTATGTATTTAACGCCCTTACCTGAAAATCTGAAATAAGACAACGTAGCATTTTCTAAGCTTTAAATATCAGTGATTGGTTTGAATAATATAATAATAATAAATACGTTCATTTTCTCCACCACATCATGAAAATGATTTACTTATCTTAACTAACTAACTCTCTCTAATTTAATTATGATTGATGTTATCTTCGAAACAATGTATTTTGGAACACTTGTTCTAGAACGTCTTCTATTATGCTATCATAATAACCGTATCTTATTTATTTTTTAAAATCAAATAAATAAATGTTGTTATTATTAAGTGTCCCTGAAGGTGTTAATAGGAACTTTTTTCTTTTCGTTCGTTTTTCAAATATAGACACACTTCAATGAAAAAACTGGTATTGTTTGAAAACAAAATGGCCAGTATTATCCAAATGACAGATAAGATACGCCGAATATAGTACCTATATGGATAAAAGTATGTGTACCTACTATCTATGTAGATGGGTTATTTTTATCATAATAAAGGCTAAACAAAATACTATTAATTCTCCTCTAGATTAGTTTATTGCTTTATTTTTATCTTAATAATCCATTTTGATTGATGTTTGATTATATTAGGAAATAGTGAAATCTGTCTGCAATTTTTTAAACAAATTGTGTTTGACCTTGAATATATATTGAATACCTGGATTACTATCGAAGATAACTGGTTGATTAATTGGGTCATTCTGCTTATTATTATGATTATGACATATTATTAGGTTTAATATTTGCCACATACCTCTCACTGTTAGAAACAGGCTCAACTAGCTTCATCCCTCTGACTGACCGACACCTTGACAATTCAAAAGTGCCTGTAATTGGTTTATTTGAAATAAATACTTTGAGTTTGAGGAACGTTTTTTTTTTCAAGGATGGAAAAGCATCAAATAAAGGGGTAATAATATACCCGGTGTGGGTGGAGCGCAATTTAGTGTCACACTTTTACTGGGGCAGCGGTTTCCCTTCCGGGCAGTCCTGGTGACCCGACAGCGCGATAGGACCTGAAGGGATCACCAAGGATCATGTCTCTTAGAAGCAAGCAGTGATAGCCTAGTGATGTGACCGTCGGACTGCCAAGTCACACACACACAACTTACATAAAAGTTTTAAATTCGTCGTATTGCAGGTAGGGTTCACGATAGCCTTCCCTCGTAAATTAGGTCATGAACACAATATACTTAACATCGACATGTCGAACTTTAAATAAAGTTCATATTCATGTCTGGCGTTTCTAAATTTGTCATAGATATAAATAACAATGGCTGGTCGAATTTTAGTATTTTTAAAATTGGGTTTAACGATGAATTTTAAGTTCAAGGGTAATCGAAATTATAATTACATTAATTACGTGCACGGAGTAGATTAAATGTTTTGAATTTCGATAATTTCCGTTTAGTTTTATAATGCAAAATTGACTAAAAGTCACAAATTTTATTGATAGAAAACTGCTAGATTTCTATGCTTCGAAGGCGTCTTCCGGGTTTCGGACTCTCCAGCCTGTTCGTCAAAGCGCTTGCGACCACTGAACCAAATAGGCCCTCTAGTATGTGTTGATATAAACGGATAAATATTAAATGTATTAAATGAACATTCCTCATTACTAAAAATATATGACTACACGACTCATACATACAAATGCTTAATAGACCAGAAGAGCGCCATATAAGCTCTTACGAAGGCATACGTAGCAGCCAATGGACTGATTATGATTATGCACAACTAATTACTGTTGCATACTAAACGAGGCGTATACTAGTATGAGTAATTGTATTGTTTGTACATTATTATCAAGTTACTACGCTACTGCACTATTGCTAAACGAATGCATGTTTTATCGTCAATATTTTAGGGTATAATGTTGAATAGAATCAAATGATTTCTGGCAAATATGATTAGCGGTTCGGGGTACCCGATATCGAGCATTGAACGTTCTTGACTTATATTTCGATTGTCAATACAGTTGATCCATTGTACAGAGGCCAGCACATCAAGTTACCATAATCTGTCAAATTTATTTGATAGTATTTCAACTTTATTGCAAAGACATAAGGTTCATTTTTAATTGAGAAAATTTGACAGTTAGGGATAGCTTGATGTGCTGGTGTCTGTACTAATGCACGATTTCTGTTCAGTTTGATGATCTGCAGCATATCCTTTTGTATGTATATACCCTTTTGGTTACACTATGTATAGTAAGGTCATCATTAACATAAAGAATCCGTGTGGCAGAAACCTTGTCGATCAGTGTAATCCTCGTTTTTGTAACCGTAACCGTATTTGCCAATACGTTCTGTAGCCGTCCCTTGCAAATTATAGGTAGGTACAAGCGTATGAGTCAACTACAGTCACCATCCTATGGGTTGGCAACTTGTTATTGCCGCATATTGATCTTTAAATTTAACACGTCATTATGGCATGTGGTCACAGTTCACAGTATAAAAGTATTTATATTTTTAAGGAAAACTAATTGACAAAATACGTTGTCCAGTAATCAAACAAGTCGTAATGCCTTCTGTGTATGGCAAGACGCCTTAGCCCTGCTATGGCTAAGCGAGATTGTTCGAAACGGTTACCACTACCTTGGAAGATAAAGGGCTAAGGAAAGAACATGAATGGGTTTTAGTCAGTAAGAGTCTGATACTCCCTTCCGCTCTACCCAGAGCGGGAGGGGTTGAGACATTTGATGGCTTCCAACCCTCAAAAAAAAAATAAAGGTTCACCCCCACAGGCGCGTTATTATAGGTCGATAATATCGGACCAAAGTTTTAATTAATATCCAACAAAAACATTGGAGTTACAATTATTTCATTTAGAACTAGTGACCAATGTTGGCTTTGATGCTGGTTCTTCAATATTAACTGAATATTTCGTTACATTAGAGGGGAATTTTTGTATGCGAATCGATCGTTGGATGATGCAGTATCGAGACATTGGTAAAGATAAACAGATGTGTGACGTCTGTTGTTCGGCAAACCAATTGGCTGATGTGAATGAACTTATTTGGGGGCGAGACGTTTTTGCGCGACAAATATGTACAAGTTGATCAATCCTAATACATTTTCATGCAAGTGGTTGCATACAATTTTTTTAGTTTAGTAGTAGTAAAAAATAAGGGGCGACCGTCAGATTAGCCCACGAAATTCAAATTTTCTTACGTTTTTTGCAATTTGCAGGCCAGTGTCGATTGTATGCTGAACAAAATATGCGCGACCGTTGCAAGTATGTATTCACAGAATTATAATCAGTAGAAGATGATTCTACTGCAATTTTCTGGCAATGGGCCCGCGTGGTGGGACGTTCCACATCCTTTTAGAGAGACAGAGACCCTGAGTCCCAGAAACGGGTAGAAAATAGATCCTAAAGGCTTTTATGCATACGACGGTGCCTACATTTTTATAATATACTTTCATTAAATAACTTTTGGCGTGATTCAAGTGCTAAGTGAATCAGACACGCACCGACCCAACCTTAGAACTCAGTCATAAGAGATACACACAGAATAATTATGTAGGCTAATGTGGTCTAGCATTGATTTAAGTTATGGTACATATAAATAATCAAAGGTTATGAATGACGTGTCTGAATAACGTAAACGACTCCATCATATTGAATTATACATAAAATGCGTTCGCAATTTTTTTCCCTACCATGTAAACAAAGATTGCCTCCACCACCCCACCCTTACTTCGTATTCTCGCTCATAAGGTTCAGTTTGCATTGGTACTAGTCATTCTGAAGTCAATTATCACTGTACAAAGTTGATATCTGTTGAAATAGAAACGACATCAATTTGGCAACAAGGATTTGATTATATATTACACTCAGGCCAAATTTTTCTTGTCGCCTATTCCGAAAGGGACGGAGTAGATACTACCTACAAATAACAAGTTCTTTGCAAAATACTTTGAAACTAATCTTGACTTCGGAAAATGCTCTTTTTTTTGTGTGGGTGGGAAAAACAATCAAATGACTTCTCCCGCTCTGGGTGGAGCGGAAGGGAGTGTCAAACTCTTACTGACTAAAACCCATCTATGTTTCTTCCTTAGCCCTTCATGTTCCGAGGTATCGGTAACCCTTTCGGACAATCCCGCTTAGTCACCCCTGAACTGAGTCACCGTTTCTACTTTTCCATTCTTGCATGTGCAGTCGTTTCTATGCGACCGTATGTCATTAATGAAGACGCGCATCGCTGCACGAGGACAATCAACAAAATGATTGTAGTTGCAGGTAACATTGTTATTTATGTGCATATTATGCCCTATGTATAACCCGTATGTATACGTGGATAGAATAAGGAATCTATACTAATATTATAAAGCTGAAGAGTTTGTTTGTTTGAACGCGCTAATCTCTGGAACTACTGGTCCGAATTGAAAAAAATATTTTTGTGTTGGATAGTCCATTTATCGAATAAGGCTGTAGGCTATGTAACATCACGCTATGACCAATAGGAGACGACCAGCAGGTGAGAAAATGAGTAGAGGAGGTCTTACAGTGACACCGATAACTGAAAAGTTGTTTGGAAATCGCTAGTCATTGTGTTGGCATGTTATGCGGTAGATTGAGGAAAATGTCAGCAGAGTTTTGAGTATGAATGTGGATGGCTATACTTACAAGAAGAGGAAGACCGAAAAAACGATGGATGGATTGTGTGAAAGGTGATATGCATGGTTGGAAAAGAAGTTTATAACGAGATGATGACTAATAGAGAAGTATTGAAGTGAAGCCCAAGGGTAACTCGCCTTTGGGCTTTAGAAGACAAGGTCTAACTTTGATTTGTTGAACAATCAGGTTTTAAAACCGTATATTTTTCCAACAGTCATAGTGATTTGAATCACACAGAGCTCTGCAATGTCTAGGCTAAAATACTTATGATAGGTACTCCAGTTTTGACGTCATAAAACACATTGTGATACTGTACTAACCTTACCATGAGCAAATGTATGAATTACTAGGTACTCAAGTGTGTATCTCACACAGTACTATCGATTGTACAAACGAAAAAATAAACAGATAACACCTGTAGCGACCTTCGACACTTGAGATTCAACGCGACGATAACTTTGCGAGTGATGACAATATTGGCTTGTTTCTGTGAGGGATTTGCTGATAGTGGGTTTGACTTTTTAGGCTCCCACACACAGGCGCGACGGGACGCCTGTTCTGGTAAAAAAAAATTCAGAGAAAGTGTTCTACGAGAGTCGCGTCGCGCTGCTGGTCGCACCTGTTTGAGGGAACCTTTACACATGACGATCAGCTGATTAGAAGGCAAGATGGCTGCCTGACAGCAAGGTTGGCACTTCGCCTGGTAGAGCGTTTGGATGCAGGCGCTGCAGCTTTAAGTGTGTTCGTTTCTCGCATTATCATTATTATCTGCCTAGCCCTTTTCCCAACTATCTTTGGGTCAGCTGCCGGTCTAACCAGATGCTATACCTCTGGTCAGACTTCTCTGGGCTTCTGACGACAAATGCACACGGATGATATAAAACATTTTGTTATGTCTTACAGGTAGGTATAATTGAATAAATATTAATACACATGTTTATAGCATAAGAGAGAAGAATATTGGCCACGCTTACGAAACACTCCTTCATCATCCACCAAGCAAGACTGTCACAATATCCACTAATCGTAAATATACAAAAGCGAAAAGTCACTCATTCATACATTCAATCACTTGGACCTACGAAGATGAAATTTGGTACAGAGGTAGATTTATGAGTAGAAGACGTCAGGTAAGAAGGGATTTTAGGAAGTTTGTATGAATTTTTTTCAACATTGACGTGGGCGGAGCCGCGTTCAGCAACTAGTTGTCAATAAAATTGTCCTTGTTCATGAACTATCGACGCTAAATCAAGCACTTCCTGGGTCACATGACATCACAGTTCATGGCAGGTTGATAGAATTCGGTGCACAATTGCTTCTAACAACTATTTATATAACTCATTGCCCCCAGTTGACTTCTGCTTGCAAGATGTGACAGCTGCTGCTGATTCACTCATTTACTTTATATTCGGGAACTGTACAGTATCATGTTGTTCTTTTTACGGTCACAATTTGAAGTGAAGCGAAAAAGGAAGGGGGCTTATACTATAATAATAATAATTTATTGACTCATAAAGAAGGGTTACAGGGTTTAAGTGTGACACTGGATCCCGCACTAGGATACCCTGTGTCGCAGGATCCAGTCTCTTTCGACAGAAAATATGATTAGTGATGATAAGTAACAAATGCAACGGGTTAATTAATAATTTACACTTAAGACTAAAAGGTAACCAGAATGTGTTACCTATACAGTGGCTTATAAAGACTTTTTTGTTTTTTGAGGGTGGGAAATCATTAAAGGGGGGAGGGTGGGAAATCATTAAAGGGGGGAGGGTGGGAAATCATTAAAGGGGGTCATTTAATGTCTGCAGAGAGACGCTTATACTCTTGACGCCCGAGAACTTTTTAAATCCCCAACTATTTTTGTTTTTTTTCGTTCCGGGGTAGCGGTAACCCTTTCGGACAATCCCGCTGGCTTATAAAGGCTTAGGTCCAATTTCATCACTAAAACGGAACGTGTTCAGCGTTTTATTGATACAATCCGCTCTTAGTGATGATCAAAAGATTAGTTTCTTTCTTATGCTATAAATGTAGTCAAATGTAGTCATTGCGTTAACCTTTTGACCACCACGTCAAAAATGAAAAAGCGTGCCCTCAGCGCCAAGCTCCGAATTCATCCTTTAATACCTACAAAATAGTAGTGAGGTCGAAATTATTATTATTATTATTATTTATTTACGTTTAAAATTCTGTCACCCAGTCGCGACCGTGGCGTGCTGGGCACATTTTGGTTTGTCGTCTATACACGACTGTGGCGGTCAAAAGGTTAAAACGATTTTATTTTTAATCTTTCCACCCTGGCCTGGCGTTGGTCAAGCGGTTGCAAGCGCTAATGTTAAGCATGAGGCCCTGGATTCGATTCCCAGGTCGGGTAGCGGGCTTTGCCACCAGAAATTTTTAAGTAGCATCCCGTTGTGCCCGTGTTGGCAATAGGCTCGCCCATACATACAATGACTTAAATATAACTGGTAAAATCTAGGATGTACGATAGAGTACCCCGCTGCTTAACCCTTCGCAGAGTACAGACGTAATGTTATGTCAGGTTAAAACGTTAAAGAAGGAGGATTAATGCATTTTCAAAGATGAAGCGAAGTGCAAGGTATAGACTAGGAAGAATGACCAAACAATTATTTACAATAATTGAACAGTCAGATGCGAGAGAGTAAAGTAATTGAAAATACTTGTTGCAATATAGATGCAGGTCATTCAACTTGGAATAGATAAATCAGTTCAATCGAAATTCTGCTATTGTTAACCTTTTGAACGACACATCAAAAACGCACGCGCGTGCCCTCCACGCCAAGCTACAAATTTATTTCTTCTTGCTATCATGAATTTCCCAATATCCATGGTGTCTTTTAATTTGTTTCATGTCATTAATTACGTACGAGAGTTTCAATTTTTAAGATATCTATACATATAAACACTCATAAAAGTAATGATTTAATTGTTTATTTCGTGTTATAGTATTGTTGCAATTGTCACATATTTGGCTCGTTAGCGTTCCGGGCATGCGCTTGCTTGTCACGTATATGTGACAATGACGCTCAAAAGGTTAAATTCTACTTCCTACTATACAACACTAATATTATAAAGGCGAAAGTTTGTGAGTGTGTGTTTGTACGTTTGTTACTCCTTCACGCTCAAACGGCTTAACGGATCTGGATGAAATTCGCCACAGAGATTGAGAGAGAGAGAGAGCTAATGACTTGGATAAACACATAGGATACTTTTATCCCGGTAATACGTTCCCGTGATATAATTTCCGAAGACCATGCGGGCGAAGCCGCTGGCAGAAGCTAGTCGTGCTATATGTTCCAATGAGAGTAACATTTCCTGACTAACAACAACATTCATTTATTGTCACGAAATAGCAAACCCTTTGTTTGCTTAGTAAATGCTTGTGATAACTGATAAGTGATAACAGATTTATTGTCTAACACAATCTAACTTTAGTCTCTATTTCTCCCTTTAATGATTTAATCCATCCAAACGTTGTCTTTAAAATATCGCATTTTAGCGATAACACCGCCCCCGCGCCCATTTTGTCACCCTAGGTAAAATGAATACTTTTATAGTTGAATTCATTTTTTTCTGCTTTTACCCTTCAGACTAATGAGTCGTGTGGCGAAGCCAAGCCCAGAAAAAGAATAGGTACCTATGAATAATAAGTACCTAATAAATATTTATTCAGAATTAAAATTGGTAAAATATTAACATTCAAATCGTAGAATATAAAGCTTTTGCCCAGTATATTGGTATCCAGCTGCATCCGGTTAGACCGGAAGCAGACCCCAATATAGTAGGGAAAAGGTTAGTCAGATTGCTTGCCCAATAGCTAGACATAATGATAGGTTAACGAAAAAATCTCTCTCTTCTTCCTAGCGTGTCGATGGCGATCTAAATGGTCCAGAATTCGGCTACGTTTTTGGCGCCATCATTAGCGTCCATCAGTTCCTGTAACGTGCATACGGCAGGACACGCAGGACACGATAAGCGGGATTGTCCGAAAGGTAAGCGGGATTGTCCGAAAGGGTTACCGCTACCCCGGAACATAAAGGGCTACGGAAGGAACATGGATGGGTTTTAGTCAGTAGACACTCCCTTCCGCTCCACCCAGAGCGGGAGCAGTCATTGTATGATTTCACAGCCTTAAAAAAAAAGTGTCCCATCGTTTGTGGAACAAAACCACATTTATACTCCAAGGCGGAGTTGTCTATGAATCCCCATCTGAGCAGGTTTAGAATTTTGCTGTATATTAGAATTAATATTGTATATTATACCGTTTTAATCTTTAATTTTAAAATAAAGCGACACCAAATATTATCAATTGATCTCATCATTCCATAATTTAAAAACAATAATAAAAAATGTCTTTTTATTTGTATGCCAAGGAGTTCGTTCCCCCAGGACAGGGGTAACAAACCCAGGGTACTTGCTGACTGACCTCTCGTTTAGTTAACGACGCCGAGGTTACGATCGTCAACACTCGTGTTAACCCCGCTAGCAAATAAATTAACACTTCCTGTAGAACAATTAAGATACGACTCATCAACAATATGATTTTATTTATACACACAAACCATAAGCATCATATTAATAAAAATACCACTTTGTTGGTGTGATTAATATGTGTATCCATGCCATGATTTTAGGTTTCTAGTACTAACAGTCTCTGAGCTAAGCTGCTGACAGACAGACAGACGGAGGGACATAACTACACTACTTTGCAAAAAAAACGGGCGGTTTTGATTATTCTACATTATTGGTAATTATTTAGTTCTGAACAGATTTTAATAGCCAACTTATATTGCTAGCACTAAATAAAGAGTCGGAGTATGAAAAAAAGTTGATTCCAAATTCGAATCATTTGTTTTTAATAATAATAATCCCTTTTTCAGTTT
Source organism: Hyppa rectilinea (assembly GCA_951799385.1). NCBI lineage: Eukaryota > Metazoa > Arthropoda > Insecta > Lepidoptera > Noctuidae > Hyppa > Hyppa rectilinea. Next base: position 3,952,253 of record OX637302.1, on the reverse strand, counting down.
GTGAATTTTTACTTACTTAACGCGGGTTTGCGGTTAAAGGCAACTAAAACTAACTTCTTGTTATTTTAATAGAATAATTTATGTTTGTCGAATAATACTGTCTTGTGTCGATTGTAATGGCAGAAAAAGCAATAAGAGCTAGTAAAATTATAGCGCTGCTGAAAGAGGGGTGTAGTCAATGTTACGTTTCACAGCGGTTAAACGTGAGTCGTTCTGCCGGCCAAAGAACCTGGACTCGATACCAAGAGACAGGTTCCGTTCAGAGAAGGCAAAGTTCTGGTAGAAAACGTTGCACACAAGCACGAGACGACCGCTCTTTACTGACTCAGACGCCGAGGAACCGCTAATGCAGTTATATAGACCTCAAAGAAACCTTGAGAAGTACGATGGGCACAAATTAGCCTATGGACAATGACTATAGGAGGCTTTTAGCGGTTGATAAACGCACTCCACGACCAGCGCGGGCCCCCAAGTTACTCCGTGAGCACCGAATTGCTCGATTGAGATTCGCTAGAAGTTGTCTATCTTGGATACTATGTAACTGGAGTAGTTTACTCTTCTCCGATGAGGCTCAAATTAGTCTGAATGGTCAGAACCGACGTCAGCGAGTGTTATGAAGACCAAGGGAACGCTACGCCGACGTGTGTTTCGACTAAACCACCCCTTATGTTGGAGGGTCGGTTATTTTTTGTGCGGACTTCCAGCTATCGTACCGAGATAGTACTAATTAAAAATGGCTCCCTAAATGCGCAGAGGTACATAACATAAATCCTTTGTCAAGATGCACAACCCGCACTGACTGTAATTGGTGAAGATGCCATTTACATGGACAATAATGCTCGGGCCCACCGTTATGGCGACGTAGATGCTTATATGCAAAAGGTCAGTATTCGTCGTTAGGTTTGGCTAGCGCGGAGCCCCGACCCTAACTCCACTGAGCACGTCTTCTAGCCACTTTCACAAAACATCAGGGAGCTACTAAACTTGTGATCTCGGTTGAGAGGGAACACATTTCAAAGGACACCATCAAAAGCCTGGTGGAAAGCATGCCAAGACGATTACTTGCCGTAATCACTGTAAGGGGGATCATACTCGTTACAATTTTTTATTTTGTAATGCCGTTTTTAATTGAAATACCATAAAAATACTCCTAGTCTTAATTTCAATATACTTACCCACAAAAAAATCTATTTTAACACGACTCTGTAGTGTTTACATTGACTAAAACACCGATTCCAGGATTTAAGTGTTAAAAACTATGTTCCCGTTGATAGTAAGAAATTTCTAGTCATTTATGCTAATAACATACTAAAAATATTAATATTATCCATAGAAAGGCCAATTACTGTAAGGTGCCCGTTTTTTTTGCAAAGGAGTGTATATGGGTTCCTTGTGGATGGCACCCTAAAAAGCGAGATAATGCCGTAATCTTAGTCAAGTTTTTCTCTGATTCAGACAATAACGAGTATTTTAAAATAATTTTTCAAATCAGTTCCTCCGTCTGAAGTGATACGCTTACCTACGGCACCTACAAACAGTCCTCATATTTTGTAAATATACTACAGTGAAAAGAATGCCAACCTACCTTTGGTAGGTTATTAATTATTTAAGACATTAGTATAATTTTAAAACACCTGTGTCAACAATGAGACTGCATTTTACTCAAATCAATTTGCCAATTTCAAATAAGAATTGTATATGGTTTTGGGTATAAACTTAACAATTTTTAGCCAACAGCTGTTGCAAAAAAAAAATTTAAAACAAATCAAAAAATTGTATGTTGTTACTATGATAGCAATACTTAGATTTGATGCTTCAGTATACTAATGCACTTATAAGTGCACATAACAATATGAATGTCATCTGTACTTGCATACATAACTTTCCATTTTGCTTTGCCATAATACAGTAAAAATATATATTAGTCCTTGGTAGTGAGACACGGTTATTGATGATATGGATAACACAGTTGATCACACAGCGAGAAAGTCAAAACTACCACAACCGCATCGTAAATGGGAGTACCAAATAATAAGAAAAGAGTTGATTATCTTTTGTTCTGAACCTGAATTGGTAGATTTAAAGATTAAGTAAGAAATAAACTGAACTCACCACATGAGGTGTTTCCTGCGTATAGACAATGACATTGCCAAAGGTCTCCGTCAGCAGCGCCAGATGCAGTGTGAGAGCTATGGCCAACATGTTGGTTTCACGTTACATCTGCTGTACATGCACTGTGCTCAAGTCTCATGTGCTCCTACGCAGGTGAGTGTAGGCCGATGAGGTGGTTGCATGGTTTTGTACCTACAACAAAAAGGCCCATTTTCAAACTCTCTCTAGTATTTGTTGTGAAAGACCGAAACACTATGATGCGGACATAGAAGAAAATGCAGCTCATCCATTTAAATAATTATACAATATGATATAGGCCACACAGTCACATCATTAGTTAATGAAAAAGCACTTTTTTGTATCAATTTTATTCATCCATAGATAATGAGTCAATTGCAGAATAGAATATTCGAGGGCATATCATAATGCTAGTTATTGAATTCTAAATTGAATGACTAAGCCATACAGGACACTGGGTAGTCTTTAAGTTAGGGAAGTCCAAGTCATATCATTTTTTCAAATAAGCATCTTAGGGAGACCAAAAAAACATTGGATGGATTGTGTCAAAGATGATATGGCTAGAAAGAGAGTGACTATCTGAGATGACCGACCTCAAATAAATTGGGATAAGGGCAGTAGAATGATGATATCAAATAGGCATCTTAAAGCCACATAAACATCAAATTCTAATTCGGGACAGCTGCTTTTATGCAAAACCCAATAATTAATACCAAAAATAATAAATCTGAAGTACCTATACTTAATAGATACATAATTCACAACAAACAACAATGTATGCTTAGGGATTGGTCATACATAATACTAAAAACAAAACATGCAGTACTACATTCTTGTTTTTTTATTATGTATAGCTTATGTTAGATCACAATGTCACACAAGGTGACCAATTATTCATTACAGTCCTGGAATTTCAAGGAACACATCATTTATACCGCAAAAACATCAAAAATATGTGGATTGGAGTCAGTCATACACACTATCTAAGCTTTATCTGTACTTCTTAATTTGGTCAGTGTGTCAGGAGGGTCTCGGTCAATAACCTATTTTTTTTTATTATATCAGGAACAGGTCAGAAGTTCTTAGCCAACCAGCAACAGTTAACAACACAATGATGCACAAAGGAAATGTTTTACGCATGATAAAGGTTCGGTTTCGTAATGAATTATTATATTTTAAAATAAAATGTCATGGAGTAGAGTAGAGACAAATAAGATAATTCAATTATTAGTTGCGACAAGTATCGGCCTTGGATCACGTGTTTATCGACAACAATAACTTCCTGAAATGTCCACACACAAAATAGAACACTGCAAATATCATGGAATACACGCATGAAGAGTTTAACTGTTTGCTCGAGACAACGCTACTTACTATCTATTAAACGATATTATCTCCCCCGATTTAGTCAGAATCCACTACGTTTGACAACAAATACACTTTATTATGAGAATTTTGACAAAACTGAAAGGAAAAAATAGTAAAATAAGACTAATTCATTCCTCCTTTGGTGCAGGAAAATTAGCGAAACGTCAAACTGAAGTGCGTTCTGAAATGTTCATGCTTGTCATAGTTGAATTTTTTATGTGATTTTTGCGAGAAAAAATATTTATCCCTCTAAATACTTTCATAATCTTATTTTTGTAGTATACTTGAAATAATATTCATTTAAAAGGGTAAACACGAAGTAATTATAAAAAATTACGAAAAATTTTGTAACATATAATTTCCTTTTGTTTGTGCTTTGACATTACAAACTTTGGTCCAAGTTTGGAACGCACGGTGAGGTCATTAGCATTAATGTCAAAATTGACAAATTTTAAGGTGACTACTTCAATGTTTAAATTATCAACAGATCTTTTTATTGATTTGTAATTTTTTTACAGCTCCGAGAATTATTTACTGCATAATTGAGTTTTATTGGTTATTGAGTTTATATGTTTACAAAAAATCTGTTCAGGCAGTCGAGGTGTCTATTGACAAAAGTATTTTAAGTGTGACCAGTAAGAAATAAAAAAAAACTATATACAGAGGCCAGCACATCAAGTTACCACAATCTGTCTTTCTTTGATAGTATTTCAACTTTATTGCAAAGACTTAAGGTTCATTTTTAATTGAGAAAAATTGACAGTTAGGGATAGCTTGATGTGCTGGCGTCTGTACCTACTCACAATAATAATTATAATATTCTAGCTAAGAATAGCAAGTTCGTCATTAATATTGGTCATATGATATTTACTTTCTTAGTATGCACGAGATATATTTCCAGTCATCTGAGTAGTCGTCGTATTGGGCACATGTAAGAAAAGTAGCACATTTTATTTATTTTTATTTCACGAAAGCGCCTGATTACTTTCGAATAGCTTTTTGTATCTGTTCGTTAATTCAATCCGTTGTTTTTTAGAATCAAGCAAAACAGTGAAACCAACTCTTAAACTAAACAACTTTTCTTTTGTTGATTATATATTATTAATTAATTTTCAAGTAAACTGTCCAATTTAATATTTACTTACACATTCCATCATTTATTATTTATTGTTGTTCAGCTTAGTTATTTATATAAATAGCTATTTGTAGTAGGTCCTTATCCATTGATCTCCGCTACGAAGACGTATATATTCATTTTTATATTGGACTACAACTACCAATTGTGTTGTTTAAAAATAAACATTTACTAAAATAGAAATAAAAGTCACCTCCAGTAAAAACTTATTTATACTTAGTTAAGTTCACTGCAAATAGACATACGTAGGTAACTATTTACTGTGGGTAGCACCTTCTTGTCTAATTAAGTCATGACAACCGTGTGATGGTGTCAATTGTTCTTCTAACTAATTAGACGCTTAATTAAGCGATCAGTCGTTTATAAAAACAAAGCGTTGTAAATTAAGTTGGTTTTCCGCGACTTGTTAATTGCAAGCTAAGCGGATCTGCATTAATAGGAACATTATTAAGGTAAAAATAGAAAGAATTAAAAGACAATTAATTACCTAGGCTTTTAGTTCCTACACAGATATATTTAATATCCTCGTTGGTCGCAAGCGCATGGGCTGAGCATGAGGTCCTTTTTTTTTTTGAGGGTGGGAAATCATCAAATGACTCCTCCTGTTCTGGGTGGAGCGGAAGGGAGTGTCTGACTCTTACTGACTAAAACCCATCAATGTTCCTTCCTTAGCCTTTTATGTTCCGGGGTAGCGGTAACCCTTTCGGCCAATCCCACTATCACATGGGATGATGGGACTTAATCATAACTGACGAAATGTGGGTGTAGTAGTGGAACAGCTCTGCCCAACCTCTCAAACTTGAAGGCGTGATATTACCCCTCACCGTCTTAGGCCATGCCGGGGCACTTGGTCACACAAGATTTTGGGCCCCTATCGGAAAATAAAAAAAAACAATGACACCATTTTTCTACTAGTTTTGTTACTAAGATTAACTGCTACAAATCAAATATGTTTAGGGAGTAGTGTTGCCCCGCTATGGCGCGAGGACATTAGTTTTAGTTTTTTTTTTCACGTTAAATGCACATAGACAAATTGGTTAGCCGTATCGGGGCCTCCTTGACGATGGGGGCCCTGGGCACGGGCTCTGTGTGCCCTTATGGTAAAGACGGTACTGGTACCCCTACAAAATCGTTAAGGTGTAGTTAAGGTTTATACTTACTTTAACTTTACTAGGGAATTTCTATTTCTACTATGAGTGTTTTGTTTGTGAGAAACTGTCAAAGATGTCTAATTGAACATGAACCTTATTCTTTTGCAATAAAGTTGAAAATCTATCAAAAAAAATTGACAGATTGGGGTAGCTTGATGTGCTGGTACATAATTATAAAATTACAACCAGGAAAAACAAATCATAACGCTTCTGGAAAAAAAAACTTGAGGCATTCAGATAATTGAAATAAACTCTATTGACTTTAAACGCCACATTCTAGGACATGCACTAGAAATAATTTTCGTCCGGCGTCTAAAAATAGAAACCAATTGAAGGATTTTTTGATTGAAGTGTTTCGACGTGGCTGGCTTATTTAAACTCGTTCAACAAGTTTTTATCTACTTTTACCAAATTATTACCTACGGCTACCGGACCTGTCTCTCAAGTGATACCAACATTCTGTAGCGTAGTTATACAGGCGTAGCGTTATTTACAATGGCGTAGCGTAGCATCTACCGTCGCGTCGTAGCGTTGCGACTACTGAGGAGGCTGCTATCTGAGGAGGCATCGAGGAAATTATAACCTTCGCCGCGCCGTTTAAAGAACGAAGTTACGTCTGTAGACGCCGCACTTCGACAGTTCGTACTTTCGTAGGTTATCTAAATTCGCGTAGCATAGCGTCTACGTACGTAGCGTAATGAAACGGGCGTAGCGTAGTCTACACACGGAGCGTTGCCTTCACTGGCGTAGCGTAGCGCCTTCAGACGTAGCTAGCGTAGTCGTAGCGTAGATAGTAGAACATCCGACCTGGAATAGGTTGATGGTTTTCTATGCCCTATTTTGTTTAAAAGGTTTTTCATATTTATTTCTGCGGGGACTCAATCAGCTTGTCTTATTTATTGCCTAATTACTGAGCGCAGACAAACAAATGTTTATTTATTTACAGCATAAAGCCGCGCGTGGAGTGCATGTTTGGTAAACTTGCTACACTACACACATTTAAGCTTAATTTTAAGTCAAAACATGCAGTGAAAGTAAGCAAGTGAACACGGACTTTGATCCTACACGTTTAATCGTTGCATAATGGAGGCTTACGCCAACGTGTTAGTGCGTCCGCCACTACTATGAATATTTTAAGTATCAATAATGATGGCTTTCGCAACAAAGCCGGCCCGGAAATGCGAAAATGGACGAAGAAGGTGAACTGTAGTAAAATTTTCACGCGCCCTTGACTCTTGATTCGTCGATAAAACTTGCCAGCTTTAGCCTTATTGGTTAGCGTGTGCCGACAATGCGGCATTGCGCTGAACGTGAAACAGAACTTTCTTCTGAAACAAAAAGACGTGTTTACCCGCACACTTGTGTGTGGTAGGTAGTCCGTCTCACTCACTTATAAAATAATCGAATTTAAGCTCTAAAAATAGACGGTAGAGTAGACATTTCTTTGGCTAGCGATGTAAATACTACTGCAGTCATTCATGTGTTGTGCCATCTCACATCTGGCAGTATACATTCGTGATACCATGGAGCGGTCGCGCCAAACGGTTTAAAAAAATATTACGAACACGTTTGTTTATTTTTTTTTTACTCAAGTGACAGTTGTAGTGGCAAAGGATTTTTGTTTATGATATTACTAATGCTGTAAATAGAACTCAAAATAACCGTGTTATTCTAAAATTAAAACAGTGTTATCGTCAAAATGGTAAGTTGGCACATGTTCTAATTTTGTTTATGTGTTTTCTTCAGTTCTATCAATAGGGAAGTAGACTCGGGAAATATTTTTTTTCAGCTTTGTGCAGGAAGGAAATAGTTCCAGAATTTAATTCAAGATGAGCGTATCAATATACTTAATGGAGTATTTTATAAAATAATCGTGAACACGTATGAAACATTCGTTCTTAACTGTTAATTTTTAATTACCTTAATAGCTATGTTGCATAGTAATTCGTATGTGCAACATAAGTATTGATATGATTACTAAGTAAAAAACAGTCGTGCATCCTTTAATCATAAATTAATTTGGTACCTATTTGTGCGAAACCAATAATACGAATACCAACCATTTTTTCTAACAATACACCCAATTACATTTTGATTTTAAGATGACCTTTTAGATGAAGATTAGGTTGTCTAAAACTTGCTCACAGAGGATTGATTTACACGACAACATATTTTGGCATAATTTTTTGTATTGTCTTAATTATTAGATAGGTATTTCATTAATGCCAAACATGGAAACTTTCCGGTTTTTTTTAAATGTAAATTAATCAAACTTTAAACTGTTGAATTTCGAACGTTGTAGCGGTTGTAGGTAGGTACCTTGTGCTTTGGCGATATTCTAAAAACACATAATTACCATTAAATTAGTTCATTGGGACACTAACCTTAGTTATTTATAAAAGTACCTATATACCTACCAACTCACTATTTACACTGATTTCATTTGTCTGATTCATCGAGTCGTTGGACTCGCCAAACATAAAACAATGCATGTTATTTAAAATCAAGTCAACAATACATTAACGCTGCCCTGTACAATGTGGTGCATGCTAATCACACATCAAATTACATTGCTCCATCCACATTAAAAACTCCTAGCACACTTCCTCAGTAATATGTCAATGCATATCGGAAATACGTCAGAGAGCTAAGTATAGAAAAAAGTATTTATTCAAAACAGTTACTGGCGTTTCACATTAAGACGCCAGATGCGAAAAAAAAAACAGAAGTCTCAAGTCCGCCATTGTTAAGAGTTTTAATTACCAAAGAAAAGAAAAACCCAAAATATGGGTTTTAATAAAATTACAAAAGATTATCTGCGTCAAGCCGAAAATTCAAGTAAACATGTAAAACCTACGTTCGAACAAAATGATACATTTACTAAGTACTCAAATTGATTTTTTGTGCTTGCCACTACAAAAAAAATGCTGGCTTGCTGTTGTATTATATTTATTTTTTCAGTCATGTTAAAATGCAATAACTGGTATGGTTACTGCGGGCAAATTAATATTGTACCTACTGTAATTGATTTCCTACAATAGCTTTCTTGACTACGAATTATCTTTCCACCCGTGGGAATCGGAAGGCTGAAAATAGTGCCTATTGAAATGGAACAAGGTGAATGACCTTACCGTTCAGTTGCCTTTAGCGCATCCTTCAGGAACGGCCTCGTTTTCAGGAGATCTATTCCCAGGTAATGTAAAATTTATTGCACTCTCGTTGTGTTGGCAAACTTTTAATTGTGAATAATCTGACCTACTTAAGGTACTTTATTTTTTATGATTGTCCATGTTGTTTTACATTTATTTTTAGAATGAAAAAAAAAAGTCATCAGTGACGCTACAATTTTCATTTGAAGGAATCAGAAGAAATAGTTTTTAGTTCTCTTAAACTCTGGATAACATCAAAATTTAATCATTTAAGTCATCGCTAGCAAGACTAATAATCTTGGCATTTTTGTATCGTTTTAAATCATAACGATGATAAATTGTAGGTACTAAATAATTATCTGTGATAATGTGATGTGATTCCAAAGGGAAGCCGATAGGAATCTGGTTGTATGGAGGCTGCGCTTCTGGTACCTACTGATTGTGATTATTATTGGCTTTGCATAAGTAGATACTTACTTGATTTTGAAATCGGTCAAAGCTCGTTGCCACATCAAACGTCGTTGAAGCCGAGTTCATTGGGTTGATGATTGAGTTTCAATAAAGAAAAAAGCGTAGGTACTTAGAATGAACCGCGAAGGTTCAGGATATGTGTAAATTATCATATTCAGTAAAAGTCCAGTGTTAATACAAACATTGATCCGTGCACCTAGCTCAGCGATTATGAAAATAATTGCTCTACACACGCCCTTTAAGCGTAGAGTTAACGGCAGTATTTTATAACGATAACTAAGGTAGGTAACTACAAAAAGGTAATAAAGCAGTACAATTAGTTATTCTGTGCTAAAGCATAGACGAGCACTCAAAATCTTATATTTTTTTTTGTGGATTTGACCTTCTTGATATCTGAGCGATGGATGAGGTCTACGATGCGATGCGATGCAAACGAGCATGCCCAGATAATGCCGGTTGACTCTCGCTTTGAAGGTAAATGGGTTATATGGGGAACACAGAATTATTATCAACAACAGATCGTAATAATACAATAATATATACAGTGAAATCACTCTTACTCAGCTACGACATAAAGGCGCTATTAATGTCAAATTGTTTGCGCGGTTGACTGTCCATATTTGTCGATGGAAGCGCATAAAAAAACTAAAAAAAAAAAAGTTAAAAAGTATTTTATCGCCATCCTCTGTTTGCTTACATAACTTTGCTTGGCATGTCGGTAAACGTGCGTGTTGAGCTTGCACTATTGAGTTCTATTATTCCGTTATCAGATCGCTTGTCGTTGTCGGTCTACCTTCAAGGTCAATGTGTAGCTGTTACGCTTATACTATCTAAATAAATAAATTCGACTCGAGATTCCCGGATTTTTAGGAAATCTCATCTGCCTAGCGTTTTTCCAACTATGTCAGATATGTTAGGGATGGCTTCCAGTCTAACGGCGTGCAGCTGTATACCAGTATTTTCTTTGGAGCGACTGCCTATCTGACCTTCTCAACCCAGTTACTGAGTAACACGATATCCCTTGGTAAGATTGGTAGTCAGACTTTTCCGCAATTTCTAAAAAATGTGATATTTTTTTGGTGAATGAGTCTTTCCCAAATTTTTTTAAAACTTAAGTTACTATTTTATGTCATCTAATAGAATCCAAAGCTTTCAGTGCCATTCATAAATATTCAGTCAAATCAAATTAAAAAGACGAACAAAAAAAAAATTAAAACTTTTCATTTGTCTCTGAAAATTCTACAGAATATCCCTTACAAGAAAATTACACTTTTATCAGAAACAAGTCCATCTTTCTAAACAGTCGCATAGCGAGTGCATTTTGCCAATGGAACTGAACACGATCAGCTTAAAAACCATGTCTTAAGTTCTGTCAGTGTCGCGCCTGTACGAGTGGCGCGCGGAGGTACTAAGCCGGGGAGAAACTCCGTTTCCGCAGCAAATTGCGGCGGAGCGGACGGACCTCCGGCGCGATCTCATGGCGGCCTGGAATCAGCAACTGTCGCAACCCAGCGCAGGGCACGCCACGATAGTGGCGGTAAGGCCCCTCTTTGAGGAGTGGCTAGAGAGGCGTCATGGCGCCCTCACCTACCGCCTGACGCAGGTCCTCACCGGACACGGATGTTTCGGGAGGTTCCTGCACATCATCAGGCGGGAGGAAACGCCCGGGTGTCACCACTGCGAGGATCGCCCAGAGGACACGGTAGAGCACACGGTGCAAACCTGCCCCGCTTGGGCGGAGCACCGCCGTGTCCTCGTAGAGGCGATCGGCGGCGGCGACCTCTCGCGCCCGGCTCTGGTGCAAGCCATGGTCCGGGGCGAGAGGGAGTGGGAGGCAGTCACCTCCTTCTGAGAAAAAGTTATGCTTGCGAAGGAGGTGGCGGGATGGGAGAGAGAAAGGTCCTCCCGTCCCAGCCGCCGCAGGAGACGCCCCGGGCGTCAGGAGCCACGTGACGACTCCCGGCCACCGTAGGCGCGGGCCTGCGGACGGTGAGTAATGGGTGACTCACCGTCCGATCAGCACCAGGCCCGTGCCGGACGGCGCGTATATGTTCCACGCGCGCCTCAAAGAGATGTCAGCATATGAAGGGGCCCCTCAGGGCCAAGCCTGCCGGGTAAGCGGGATTGTCCGAAAGGGTTACCGCTACCGCGGAACATAAAGGGCTACGGAAGGAACATGGATGGGTTTTAGTCAGTAAGAGTCTGACACTCCCTTCCGCTCCACCCAGAGCGGGAGCAGTCATTGGATGATTTCCCAGCCTTAAAAAAAACAAGGGACACCCGGATGGAACGAAGTTCCTTTCGATTAATTAGTGAAGGAATTGTAATTTTTTTTTTTTAAGTTATAATAATATATAAAAATACATACGCGATTTTACGCGAAAGATAAATAGGTTAGGTACACAACTACACAAATAAAAACACGAAAAGCGAAATCAGACTTCATTTATTAACAGTAAACGGTAAAATTTAGAAATACCAAACTAGGTACCTAAATACGCAGTTTACTAAAATTATTCTGAGAAACCTATTGTCTCGTGTCGGACCCGACTTTACAAAGATGCACAACCGAATTACGCGGTTAACTTAATAAAAATAAGGTCTTAATTCGGTCCAATATTTTCATAGAGAAAAGCTCGTCCAAATAATAATGAACTCTATTGGACCGATGAAACGATTCATTTTTCTGTTCGAATTGCTTGCCTTTGTAGAAGCCGCCAGCATTACCGCTATAGCAAAAAGTGTCGTGACAACTTTTTCGTAAGAATTTTTTCCGTCTAGCCCCCTTTCACAACGCGCGATAAGGAACTTCGTTCCAAAAAAAAAGTTCTGTCAGTGTAATTGTTTTCTATGGAATATTGACATTGACAGTTCTTGACGGCGGTTTTCATTGGTGAAATTCGCAAAGATTACTTATCTCGCTTTAGAAGACATAAGTAAACTTCGTCTTCTTATAACGTGTCGATAGCAAAAACGGTTGGGGGAATTCAATAGCCCAAAATTCTACCACACGAACGCCGTACCCTGACGCTTTCTTAAAATCTTTCATGGCCATACAGAAATGGAATATTGTGCGAAGATATAATTATACAATTTCATTTAATGCTAATAGGTATTCCATTTGATTCTTAAAATCTGTAACGTCACATTGTTATATTTCTGCCGCGTTTTGACAGTTCATAAAAAATAACGTTATTGACTACCCTTTCAAATACCCAATTCCCCGTCTATGAAGATTCTCTTTGCTACGGTCGATTTGATGTAATAGACATTAGCTTGAAGGCTGAGGACACAAGGATTTATTGTAATGCAAAATTTTGAATCTTTTCAAGAAGTAAAGTCGCTTCAAGATCACGTCACAGACAAAGCAAAGCGTATCCAAATAATTTCACGGAAATATTCAGTTTTCACGCTATTTATCTTTCGGGAGATAATGTTGACAACCAATTCCAGCGATTATAAGTACTAAAGGCACTAATATGGTTTCAGTTATCTGAGGAGTGAAGGTAATGTGAAGGTAATAAATCTCTTTATCCATCTAAACCCTTATTTCCTTATAGTTCGGATGATTTTCGTGTGACGAACTGAAATAGACAAAATAAACATAGTTATATAAGTATCATATGTTGGTAATTGGTATGTATGTATAGGTATACATACACTGACCTACTAGCAAAATCACAATAAGTACAAGTTAGTTTTAATTATTACGTAATTTTCCCACATAGGCACTCTTCGTGGATGATATTATAATAACTTTCTGTCACAGCTATTCATATAGCAAGCATAATAATAGTATTATGTTTATTTTGCATAAACTATGGTCCAGAAAAATGTCATAACTATAATAGTTTCACATATTTTACCTACTCATGCAAAAAATCCCCTTAAATATGATTTTATATGCAAAACAATTCAATTATCTTATTATTATTCCAATTATTCCATTGGCTACAACGAAAAAATTAAAAAAAAAACGTTTTCATTTGTAGACATATTGTTTCTCTTGAATAGTTTCAACTGCGTTGTGTAAACACCCGTATGTAGGTACACATTTATCATCGCAGACCATATTATTTAAATTTTGACATTGACATAGTTACAATGTATGCCTTTAACTAAATAAATATTTCAGACCCCTTACCTTAGATAAGCTCTGGCCATTTATGTATGACCGTCACTATTTTCCTTATATTTAAACGGCGGTTATTTTATTTTATTGACTGCCTAATGGTCGCAAGCGGTCTAATGCTGAGCGTAAGGTTCTGGGTTCAGGGCACGCCACGATAGTGGCGGTAAGGCCCCTCTTTGAGGAGTGGCTAGAGAGGCGTCACGGCGCCCTCACCTTCCGCCTGACGCAGGTCCTCACCGCACATGGATGTTTCGGGATGTTCCTGCACATCATCAGGCGGGAGGAAACGTCCGGGTGTCACCACTGCGAGGATCGCCCAGAGGACACGGTAGAGCACACGGTGCAAACCTGCCCCGCTTGGGCGGAGCACCGCCGTGTCCTCGTAGAGGCGATCGGCGGGCGGCGGCGACCTCTCGCGCCCGGCCCTGGTGCAAGCCATGGTCCGGGGCGAGAGGGAGTGGGAGGCAGTCACCTCCTTCTGCGAAAAAGTTATGCTCGCGAAGGAGGTGGCGGGATGGGAGAGAGAAAGGTCCTCCCGTCCCAGCCGCCGCAGGAGACGCCCCGGGCGTCGGGAGCCACGTGACGACTCCCGGCCACCGTAGGCGCGGGCCTGCAGACGGTGAGTACCTAATGGGTGACTCACCGTCCGATCAGCACCAGGCCCGTGCCGGACGGCGCGTATATGTCCCACGCGCGCCTCAAAGAGATGTCGGAACATAAAGGGCTACGGAAGGAACATGGATGGGTTTTAGTCAGTAAGAGTCTGACACTCGCTCGCAGTCTGACGCTCCACCCAGAGCGGGAGCAGTCATTGGATGATTTCCCAGCCTTAAAAAAAAAAAAGGTTCTGGGTTCGATTCCCAAGTGTTATTGGAATTTTTCCATCATTTATTTATTATATTTAGGCATATATTTAGAGTCCAGGCTGCTTACTACAGCCTTGAGTCTGGATCTGTGCCTGGTTGATGGCAAAATGCTGCCCGCCTATTACACGGTACTGAAACATAAGTGTCAAAATGTGGATGTACAGACGCCAGCAGTTGAAGCTATCTCTAACTGTCAAATTTTCTCAATTGAAAATAAACCTTAACCTTCTGTAATAAAGTTGAAAAACTGCCCAAACTTTCGAGGAATACAGGCATAAGTCATCTTTGTGTTATAGATTGTAATCTTAATCTCGCTCGAACTATGGTTAGTCGTAAATGGCTTCCAAGCCTAGAAAAATGTTTAACGACTTTTGAAAACGACTGGTACATCGTTCAAATTCAAGTTCAATCAATCCAATTCGTAAAAAGACTTCGTAAACAGAAATTATTTATCAATAATATAATTATACTTTAAGTACAGAATGAAAACATCGTGAGGAAACCAGCATGTCAGAGAGATATTTCTCAACAGCATGTGAAGCTAAGTCAGAGGCCCATGGGCAGCATAAAAACTCTGACACCAGTTTAGTCACTAACCACACGAAAAGAAGAAGAAGTACCAGCACAGTATACAGTGCACAGTTTATTACCCTTATATTAATTGTCCTGGGAATGAGATCGGCTTACAGTCCTAATGCATAAGTTGTTCCCAGTCGCTCAGCAGTATATGCAGTTCAATTACACTTAATTAACAAAAAGGCCAGAGGATCAATTATACCAATTATGTCATTGATATCACTGTTTTTTCTCGAATCCAGGTCATCCACTATAGTGGTGGGCCGGTTATGTATGCACCCTGTAGCCACAAAATACATAATTAGACCAGAGTCGATAATTTTTGAAACCAAAATAAATTATAGTAGGATGAAACCCATTGGAAAAGGAAGAGAATATAAGGAAAAATAATTTACGGACGATATGAAGTCGGGAAGTGGATGGGGTGCGTTTTTAAGGGTAAAAAAACGGTTTATCTCAGCACTGGTCTAAATAGCGTGCGCCGGGGACTGCCAAAAAAACAAATGAAATAAAAACAAATGCAATAAGAACAAATGCAATAAAAACAAATGAATACGTAAGTTCTTTACAGTATGCCACCATGCCACTACTCACTGCGACGCGACACGTGGAGAGATGGAAGTTGCATCGTTCGAGGCCGTGAGCAGAGTCATACCTACTGTGTATTTTCGGCGTTTCTTTCTGCAATCGATATGATCCAGCTTTGCTCCGCTTTCCTGATCTATCTTATTCGGAACTATCTTTGCCAGATAAGAAATAGTGGGAAAGCAAAACTATACTTAATTCGCAGCTGTGTCGAACTACCGAACTGTCTTGATCGAAGTTTCTTGATCTAATAACCTGTTAGACATTGTTTCCAAACGAAAAAAATATGGCGTCAAATCGATTAATAGACCAAATAAAAAATCAGATCGTCTCAATCTTCATTAACCTATCGTACGTCCAATTGGCAGACACAATAGATTTTTATTGTTATCTGCACACTAATTGCCGTTTGAAGAGTAAAAGTGATTATCCAGGCTTTTTTTTTGAGGGTGAGAAATCATCCAATGACCCCTTCCGCTCTGGGTGGAACGGAAGGGAGTGTCGGACTTTAATTGAATAAAACCCATCCATGTTTCTTCCTAGGCCTTTTATGTTCCGGGGTAGCGGTAACCCTTTCGGACAATCCCGCTGACCCGGCAGGCTTCGGCTCTAACGGGCCCATCCAAGTTGGACAGCTTTTTTGTGGAAGATAATACAGTAGCGTTCAAAGAGTAGTCGTTTTAAGAAACTGTCCCGCCAAAATTATAAGAATACGTTCGATTTCTTACGCCTCGGTTGTCGGAAAATCTACGGCGACCCAAGAACCCTGTGTTTGGTCCATTTAGGGGTCACGTATGAGGATAAATACTAAAATATACTATTATCAGCAGGTTTGACTAGAAGCTCAGGGTCTTAAGGAAAATGAGAAGATTAAGATGAACACAGATCGCTTGGCATGGCTGGTTGACTTAAGTGCTCCTGAGTACCTGTAAAAACTGTCAAAGATTTACGAATGCAGCCGGGACCATTCGAGGCGCCGAGTGGTCTCAGTTCAGATATGTCCCAATAATTTAAGAAATTAGATCTTTAAGTAACCTCTCAAGTAAAAAAAAGTAACGCTCCCAAATCTCCGACAAACCATGAGAAAAATAAACAACGTTATAAAAAAAAACTATCGGTCGATGGTAATATGACGGGACTGCCTCGTTGGACTGGACTGGATTTCGATTTTAGATTCTCAGGTTGAGCAAACCGTTATTGAGTTTTTCTATCTAGAATTTCCGTTATGGGATCTAGAAGTTCTGACGAGACGAACTCGAAATGTCTTATCATATGCTCGTAGTAGCCGGCAGCGATTGTCTCACGGGTATAAATATAAGGAACTAGTCTACTATTGTCATATTTATATTCATCTTTATTATTTAATCTTAGAGGAGGAATCGCCATAAACACTAATATTAACTTATTTAGGAGTTAAGGTCGACGAATATTTCTCATGGAAAGAACATATAGATTTCTTGTGCAATAAACTTAAAACTATACTAAGTAAATTTTACCACTTAAGTTATCGAGTTCCAGCTAGTACCCTAAAAATGTTATACTCATGTATGGTGGAATCCATAATCGATTATGCTCTTGATTGCTATGGACTTACATTTAAATCTTATATAGAAAAAATTGAAAATATACAAATTAGGTTCCTAAAATTAATAGTGGATAAAAAAACTAAAAATAAACATAAAAAAGATTATTATAAATTATATAAAATTTGTAAGGTATTACCGGTTAGCATAAAACATAAGTACCTACTTACTCGCAACTAATAGCCATAGTAATCGGGAGCATAATCCATTACTAATAAATGTATGTAACAAATATAACACCCGAACGATGTCGTCGGGAAAATATGTAATACCGAGAGTAAATAATGTTTATGGAGACCGAACATTAGAAAAGCGTATCCCTTACATGCTCAACAGCTTACCAGTAGAAATCAGAGACGAAAAAAAGAAAAATAAATTTAAGACAAATCTAAAAAAATACCTACTTGGTACGCTGCCTTAGCTTTATCAATATAAGGTTAAGGCAGTGTACTAAGTAGGTGTTACATATCCTAAACTACAATCATACTTACGTACTTAATATAACTAGCCACTACAATATTATATACTTAATTGTACTTAGTTCATGATAATACCTAAGCAAAAATAATAACCTTGATCCAACAGACAAACTATGTGTATAGTTTTGTTGGACATAATTTATGTTACAAACCCTAAAATGTACCTTTTTTAGATAAAAAAAAAAAAAAAAAAAACCAAATTTGGAAAAACGAGAATTTTATCAGCCTAGAGTAATTTAGGAATAGTCGCATGTACAGGAATTAGAATTCATGAGCAATATTTTAAGGGGACATTGCGCTCATCATTATGAACAACTTTCACTATGGGAACGCAGTAGAAATCGCGAAAAATATCAGCTGTTCCATACATTATGCTCGCATAACTCGTCAAAATGTACGGAACAGCTGATTTTTTTGCCCATGAATTCAATTTCACTCTGTAAAGTCCTTTCTCATGATAATTGACATTGGCCAACAGAAGAGACATGACAATAACTCAGGCCCGTTCTAATTACTCGACCCAAACTATAAATAATTACTCTCCTAGATAACGACGAAGTACTTACCTGCACCGGGCGTAGGTAGTCCCAGTTAAATACCATTACTCGTTCGTTAGTGACATTTAAACATCTGTGAATGGCGATGAGTTAACGGCATTCAGTAGTTGACAAACGTGTTTATTTATTCAGACGGCAAACACATACAGGATAACATTGAATAGACTTGTTCATGACTTCATGTGCTATACATAAATCGTAGAGAGGTTTATTTTTAGGTATATATTTAAATAAAATTAGCTGGTATGTTCAAGGATGTAGGTGGACAAGTAAGACAAACTTTTACCTACTATATTTTGGGATCATTGTGATTTTAATGTTTTGTTTTGCCGGTCGATTCTGTAAATAGCTCACCGTGGAAACTTAAATGAAGTGAGCGTGATGTGAGCTGTCGTTCTACCTAAATGGCACTTTTAACAGGTCATTTTAAATTCACTTCACCTATACAATTTCACGGTGTCATTTTTACAGAATATTTACAGTGTGTTAGGTTAAACGAGTGACATACTTTCACATTTTTTCTGTTTTTAATTTATTTAACTACTAGCACTTTGCCCGCGGCTTCGCTCCCGTGGTCTTTCCCGTGGGACCCGTTATTTTTCCCGGGATAAAAAGTAGCCTATGTTACTCCTAGAAAACTAAGCTTTCCAACGGTGAAAGAATTTTTAAAATCGGTCCAGTAGTTTTTGAGCCTATTCATTACAACCAAACAAACAAACAAAGTTTTCCTCTTTATAATATTAAGTATAGATTTACTCAAATAATTATTAATAATCTTATCCACGAATTGTATATCTTTGAATTTGAATCTAGTTTTTGTATGGTATGTTGTTTGAATGCTTATTTTATTTTAATCTTAATAATTCTATGTTAATTAATGTAATTGGACCTGTGCCGTTTTAATTAACTATTAAAAAAATATATTAAAACATTGTATAGTACTCATGGAAATTAACAATTTGGTCCATGGGACCAACAACGAATTTGAAAAAAAATTATCAGCTGTTGCATGCATTTTGACGAATTATGCGAACGTAAATGTACAGCTGATATTTTTTTCATGATTTCAGGTAGTTCCATAGTCTAAGTTGTTCATTTTCATGAGTATAGTACCCCCTGAATGAAAGTATGTCCCTCGTTTAACCTAACACATTGTAAATCTTTACATAATCTTTTAGGTGTTAGTGACTAAGGCCATAAATGCAGACAAGAGGGGCCGTCAGGTAGAGCGGCCGGCACCATAATCGAGGTAGTCCACTTAGGGCACCCGTCCAAATGGCACCTTTGCTAATGGCACCTAGCCTAGTCCACATATGGCACCTATCAATATTTTTGGCAGGTGCCTTTCGTGGACTCAAATTTATTTTTTAATTGTGTCCACATAGGGCACCCACGGCTCAGAAGCCTAGTGTTGGGATGTATTTGGTTTACAGGGAGTTTAGAAATAAAAGATATCGATAAAAATCACATCAATATTTATTAATTAAACTTACTATAATTTGACAACAATCAGTCTCCGCATATCACATTTATTGCAAAATCAGCCTTTAGATATTTACTTATAATTTAAACAAAGAGAAACCATAAAATCGCAGTTTTTCAATGCAGTGTCCAAGAGAAATAGCGCCACTTTTATATTCTTCTAAAATACTGTCTATTAATATGTTTTTTTTTTCGGAAAGTTTTTGAGATTTAGATTTTTCAATTTTTTGCGGATTTCAGCGTAATTTTTGCAACTTTCCTGTAAAACTCGTAAAACATTACCAATGTTCTTATTATTTTTATGAATTGCTTTATTGAGAACAGAATAATGAGTCTCAGGATAATGAAAATGAAAATGAAATGAAAATGAAATCTTTATTTGTAAACATAGGTTTTTTAGTGGTGTTACAATTAAATAAGAGTTCTATGTTTTGCAATTATGCGTACAAATTAAATTGATAATAAAATTATACTCAGTTTCTATGAAAATTCAAAATTACAAAAATTACATAATGTCAGAATGATTAGAATTTAACAATTAGATTATAATTTATTACAGTCAAATAGTTTTACACATACAAACACATTAATTGTCACATAAACATAGGAGTAATAATTATAACATTTTTATTTCAATCGATAATTTAATTTAATGCAATATCAAGTTTTACTAATGTCATAAATCGGATATAGTAGGTAGGAGATATAGGATAGATAGGTAGGATAATTATCGGTCTTATGCACCTGGCCATAACAACACCATTTGTTTGACCACAATTTGTGGTCAATCCACTGGGTGACCATATAATCGTTAAATGTTGCTATGTTTTTATCTTGGGGACTTTCACTCATGATGTAAAGCCAAGCATCATCCAAATCATCTGGTGGCAAATAAGGTAGCACAGCACATAAAGCAACATGTTTTCTATGAATACTATTATCGTTGAGGCCTAACTCTTTCCCTCTCTTGAATAAAGCCTTTTTAAAGTGGAAGTAGCATCCTTTTATTGCTACGTTGGGAAAAACAGACAGTATTCCTGTTACTGCGGCTTCTTCAAAGTCACTTGTAAAGAAATCTATAGACATGCCTGGTATCGAAGATATTAATAATTGAAATAATCGTTTATATGTAGACATTTTCTTGTTCAGAAGCATAGCATATGCTAACGGTTTAACGATACCATCGATATCACCATGAATACTATAAATTTGAAGAAAAGGTTTCGGCGAAAAAAAGTGCCATCACAATATAAAGGTGACGTGTTCTGACTATATTTTAAGGTTTCTCTTTGTTTAAATTATAAGTAAATATCTAAAGGCTGATTTTGCAATAAATGTGATATGCGGAGACTGATTATAGTCAAATTATAGTTAGTTTAAAATAATTAATAAATATTGATGTGATTTTTATCGATATCTTTTATTTTTAAACGCCCTGTAAACCAAATATATCCCAACACTAGGCTTCTGAGCCGTGGGTGCCCTATGTGGACAAAATTAAAAAACAAATTTGAGTCCACGAAAGGCACCTGCCAAAAATATTGATAGGTGCCATATGTGGACTAGGCTAGGTGCCATTAGCAAAGGTGCCATTTGGACGGGTGCCCTAAGTGGACTACCTCCCATAATCGACATGTTTTTGTTTTTGCTACTACGGGCTAATTCCACCAATTGAACATCTAATCTACGTTCAAGAACTGTCACTGTCAATATTCCTTACAATGTTGACACTGACAGTCCCAAACTGGGTTTAGACGTCTTGAACATTCGTATTCAATTCCACAGCGAGACCAACAAACATGTCACTCATTCCAAGTTCCGTGCAGCCCGGTGCAATGTAGTTTCCGCACTTAAACTGGGCTGAATTAGGAGAGCATTTAATTTGTTGCGGGACACACATACCTTCAACAAGAGTTCAAGGCTTGCTTGTCTGGGCATGCTAGTCTTGTTTCTTGAAGGTTAAGGCGAGATTCAGCGGGCTCTAGCAAAGCGGTTGTAATTTATTAATAGGCAATAAGACCCACACTGCATTAGATAAGCTGATTCTAGTTAAACTGAACAGACGGTCAGTTATTGCTTATGTGTGGAGGACATACTTCATTAGTCATGGCTGCTCAGAGCGACCAAAGGGACTATACAATGAGGTAAACTATTCTAGGCATGGTCCATCATAGACCTCATCCATCGCTGTTCATCAGGCGTTGCCGCGGTCAAGAGCAGGCCAGTTCTCAAAAAAAAAATTGTCATGGCATTCCTGGGACCAGCACCACAAATAAAGTTGCTGAAAAGACATACAGCCCATACAGCGGAGAGCAATGGTGGCCCAATGATAACGGCGGCTACTTACAAGTTGTGAGTCGTACCATATTTCTATCGTTCGAACCTAGACAAGATTTACTTTGAAATTTCATCACCACTGCTCTTAAAACGGTAACCTACCTACCCTACCTACCCTACCTACCCTACCAACCTACCTACCCTACCTACCCTACCTACTCTACCTACCCTACCTACCCTACCTACCCTACCTACCCTACCTACCCTACCTACCCTACCTACCCTACCTACCCTACCTACCCTACCTACCCTACCTACCCTTCCCTACCTACCCACCTACCTTTTCTCACCTTTTAAACCTTCCCTGGACTACGACAAACATTTCAACACTAAAATCAGCTAAATCGGCCCAGCCGTTCTCGAGTTTTAGCGAAACTAACGAACAGCAATTGATTTTTATATGATATAGATACCATAGTTAAAATAAAGAAGATACCTACAGAGGTATCACTACATAGTATAAAACAAAGTCGCTTTCTCTGTCCTTATATCCCTATGTTTGCTTAAATCTTTAAAACTACGCAACGGATTTTGATGCGTTTTTTTTTAATAGATAGAGTGATTCAAGAGGAAGGTTTATGTGTATAATTTGTCGGCATATTTTGCGGGAGAAACCGCGGGCGGAAGCTAGTATTCTATAAACACCGTGAAACTTACATGAAGTAGGTTTACAGTGAGCTGTCAATAGTGTCAATCCCTAGCATCTGAAGGAATGATACCACACTGCAAGCTCACTTCACCTGTTTTCTCGGTGAGATTTTACAGAATCCACCGGTTGGACTTGAATGTACAGACGCCAGCACATCAAGCTATCCCTAACTGTCAAATTTTCTCAATAAAAAATGAACCTTATGTCTTTGCAATAAGGTTGAAATACTATCAAAGAAATTTGACAGATTGTGGTAACTTGATGTGCTGGCCTCTGTACCTATAGTCGTTATAAGTGTTCAGCAACATTTAAAATACAACGTACAAAATTTAAAAAAATATACAACGTGGCGCTACAGTGGCTTTTTTTTTCAATTAGCGATATATTTTAACCTAACAACATTTATATGATTTTAAAAGGCACTAGCTCTACCGGTGTGTTAAATTAATGTCACCATTGTAGCGCCACGTTGATTATTAATTTATAACCAACTTGCATTTACAGTTAAAACCACATAAACAAGTTATTGGTGTAGGTAGTTGGAGTGAGTTGGTTGAGCCTGACTGTCCTCTGTTTTTCATACATTTTCCCATCGGTCCCTACACTTGTAAGCGCTGCCTTACGCATTGAAACGACTGCATAATTTTTCACTCTCGCTCGATTAGAAACACGAGAACTGCCGGTCCAATAACAACGCCTACGTTTTACAATGCGTTGGGTTAAAAGATGTCAATGGTGCATTATTGTTTACAAGTCTGTTCGCTTCCAATTGCCAAGATACGGGTCATTCTATTGACGATTATGGAATCCTTATGTTGTCAACAATTCATTTAATATTTCTGTAAGTACCTACCTAACTTTCTGTGTGTGTCAATTGTTTGGAGATTTTCGTACCATGGGGAGAGACGGGAAAACTTAGGTTCGAGGTGTTACAAATCCCTGAATTATTTAATAGACCCTAACACAATTTAAACCAACTCACTCTTTTTTCGACATTGGAAATGAAACATGAGGTCAAATTAATTTAATAAAATACACATACAAAAATACAATTAATAAAAATATTACAAAACATACAAATTCCCCGCTTTTCCACTGAGGTATTGCATAGAACACCATACTTGCACCACCTTTTAGCCACCTTGTTAAAGTAGGGTAATAATATTAATAATTGGTGATTCCAAAGAATGACGTGCGCTCGATACAATTACGTACAAGGGAATCGATAAAACCCGGGAATTGATAGGCTAGTTTCATTCATCAATATTAAACTCGGTCTTGAATTTTGTGGGTTACCATTAGAAGATCATCTTAGCCTAACCTCTCTCCCCTCTATCTTGGGGTCGGCTTCCAGTCTAACCGGATGCAGCTGAATATCCTTAGAAGATACAAAAAAATAAATAAGTTAGTGCGGACTTTTTAGCTGAAGAGCTCATGGCTAAGTTATAACAGCCGCACGGATTGATCCATCAGGTTAAGCTACGCTTGCCGGGGTTGGTCCGTGGATGGGTGACCGTCTTTACATATCGAGAAGTTTTTACATGCCTCGGAAAGCACATTAAGCCGTTGGTCATTAAGCTGTCATTCGTGGATTTTTGACAGTCATTACGAGTAGTCAGAAGCCCGAAAGTCTGACAGCCAGTCTTACCAAGGGGTATCGTTACCCAGTTAGTGACTGGGTTGTGGAGGTCAGATAGGCAGTCGCTCCATGTAAAATACTGGTATTCAGCTGCATCTGGTTAGACTGGAAGCCGACCTCAACATAGTTGGGAAAAGGCTAGGCAGATGGATTGGACTTTTTTGTGGAACTTTTTAATATGTAGGTACAATCTAGCTAATATTTACTACCTTTCTGCCAGCGGCTTCGCCCGCGTGAATGTCAGAAACTAAAAACGATAAAGACGATTTCATTTCATTTAATTTATTATTTAACTACTTTAGGTAAACCTCAATCTCTCACAGTCTCCGTGGCCTTAGCCTACGACCTAGCATACCAAATCTTTACAAATATGAAGAACCTTAATATTTAACGCAATCCTCTTATGTTATGAATAAATTATTTATTAACAGTGCTCAAAATTTGGTTATTTTTAATTTACTGTCCACGGAAGGTCACTTTTTATGCTGTAGTTGCAATTATGTGGAAATGTTGGAATGTTTTACTATATTATGCAATGACAGAACTATCAAAAGTTTTTGTGAAATTAAGTTGCTACCGTAGCCATCGATCAAGTGATCGATGACCGTAGCGTAGATGCATCGGTAGGTAGGTACAATAGGTATACCAAAAACTACAATAATCCAACGAAGGACCCGTCCGGCCTCGCACGGGAGCAATGTAGATACTACTTAACACGCAGGCGAAAGCTAGTTAAATCATACGTATAAATCAATCAATCTATCTATTGATGAGAACCGCATTAAAATCCATTGCGTAGTTTTTTTTACAAAAAAATAACAACTGACTTTCAAAAGAACACTACAAAGTGAAAATAAATTTAAATTTATACCATCACGACATTTGAGGTGTTTTTTTTGGTTGTTTGATTTTGTTAAAAAGTTTTTTTTTATACTACGTAGAGATACTGGAATATTACACTGGGAGGGGACAAAATGTTTCCTCAGACACAAACATTCACCAATCAATAATCGTGCCTTGTTTAAGTACAGAACCTTAAACTGTGTAACTTACATTACTACAAACAATTTCATGAATACCCATCTCCGAGATAGGAATCCTGTAATGTGTGTAGATTATCTTGGCAACCTAAGTAAGCTGTTATACCTGTGTTGTTTACAGTTCAACGACCCCGGGGCATAGGGCAAGGCTCTACTCTTACGTCACATCATGCGTTTATTTAGTTTCATATGTGATGACATTTTGACTGCTGGAATGTTTATA
The DNA here is from genome assembly GCA_951799385.1 of Hyppa rectilinea. Classification (NCBI taxonomy): domain Eukaryota; kingdom Metazoa; phylum Arthropoda; class Insecta; order Lepidoptera; family Noctuidae; genus Hyppa; species Hyppa rectilinea. The sequence goes on along the minus strand of OX637302.1, from coordinate 3,926,701 downwards.
TTAGTGAAAACGATATAAAATGTATTAAAATATTTCGTAATTATTGTACGTAGGTTGCTAAACCGCTGAGGGAACTGAACGCGATCAACACATTTAAATCTCGTTCAAGAGTTGTCAGTGTCATCAATTCATCATGCTGATCGCGGGTAGTTTTATTGATGAAATTGCCTAATATTTTAGACACTGAATATTTTCTACACTTTTAACCCCTAAGTCTGCCCTTCTGTAGGGGCTGTTGGACGCCGATAATATCATCAGGGGTATGTAAATGATCTAATGACAGATTTCGATATTCCGATTGCCAATTTTTCAGTAAATAAATACTGAAAAATTCGCATTCAGAATCTGTGAAATGGTGGAAACTATTAGCCCTTAAACCAATAAAGTCGGGAAAAATCCTTGGGAAAATGTCACCACGGTTTTGCCACATAATTGAGAATATTTAGCACATCAATCATAAACACACTCCCTGAATTCCAAATCGAGCTACCTTGCACTTTAAAAAAAAAGTCAATAAAACTATGGTCAATAAAAAATGTCCGTGAATTCAAATTTGGAACAATGATGACACCAAATTACGGCCAGTAGGTATTTCTAAGACGACCCACTGACCATTTCGGCTTCAAAACTGCATCAAAACATTGTTTGAGTCATCATTATGTTTTGATGTTCTAGGCTTTATATGCACATAACATAACATCATGGCTGTAATCCTCGAAGGGTTAGACAGAAGTGTACCTGTACTTATACCCATATTTCGCCAGTTATGTTTGAGTCCCATTTATTAGGGGGAGTCTATGATCATCAACCGGGCACAAATCCGGACTCCAAGGCTGCTACTTAGAAATTCCAGGTCCAATAACGCTTTTTGCGACCCGGGAATCATACCCTGGAACTCATGCTCAGCAATAGCGCTTGCGACCACCATATCAACGAGACCGTTAATACCTTCTTTTCTATTTACATGGGAAGTAGCTCTATTTAGGAGCTCAGGACTCACGTGTCTGTAAGAAAGAGTGGCTTTTTGGTAATGTTTCATTGGTTTCATAAACAAAAGACAGTCTGAAGATGTACCATAATATATTATTAGTATCAAGGTACCAGGGAAGTTTAGGACAGGCTAATTAGATAAAATGCAGTGTATAATTCTACATCTCGTTTTAACTTCCTTCGCAGATATGCTGGAAGAGATTTCTTTAGAAATAAGCATTTAGTTGCTCTTTGCTTCTTGTATGTTTATACATGTAACTTTTATCTGAAGAATAAAATTGGCGGTCCCTATATCCCTATGTACGCAACGTACGCAAAGGTTTATGTGTATAATTTGTCGACATATTATGCGGGCGAAACCGTGGGCGGAAGCTAGTATTATATATTCTCTATGCAAAAGCTGTCAAACTGCCATTTTTATTCCTCCAATAAAACTTTCTGACTATTTAAAAATCAGCCCCAAGTGTATTTCGTGGACATAAATAGATAAATAAATTAAACATAACTAAGTTGTGTATGTGCAAAAGCTAAAACCGTTTGTGGGCTTAACAAAAGGTTTCTCTTTTCACACAACTATTATTTTAGATATCTGCAGTTCCACACGTGATTACACTCTTTGTGAAGTAATTGGCTCTTTGAATATTTGCACTTATAGAATTATCATTAAGAATCTTAGTTTCCTTATTAATACGTATCCTATTCAAAAGTATAAGTTTCATTTAGCAGGGTTATTAACGAACCTTTACATTTCCTCCCTTCAAAAGATTCGCATACACTATATTAATTAGCAAAAACATCACAAATTAATCTAAATGCCTCTCATTAAATATTACGGGCTTTTTTTTGAGGCTGTGAAATCATCGAATGATTCTTCTCCCACTCTGGGTGGAGTGGAAGGGAGTGTCAGACTCTTACTGACTAAAACCCATCCATGTTCCTTCCGTAGCCCTTTATGTTCCGGGGTAGCGGTAACCCTTTCGGACAATCACGCTTACCCGGCAGGCTTGGCCCTAAAGGGCCCCTTCATATGCTGACATCTCTTGAGGCGCGCGTGGAACATTTACGCGCCGTCCGGCACGGGCTGGGACGGGAGGACCTTTCCCTCTCCCATCCCGCCACCTCCATCGCAAGCATGACTGCTTCGCAGGGCGAGGTGACTGCCTCCCACACGAGTGGGACGTTTCGGACCATGGCTTGCACCAGCGCCGGGCGCGAGAGGTCGCCGCCAATCGCTTCTACGAGGACACGGCGGTGCTCCGCCCAAGCGGGGCAGGTTTCCACCGTGTGCTCCACCGTGTCCTCTGGGCGATCCTCGCAGTGGTGACACCCGGGCGTTTCCTCCCGCCTGATTGTATGCAGGAACCTCCCGAAACATCCATTTTCGGTGAGGACCTGGTCAGGCGGTAGGTGAGAGCACCGTGCCCGTGACCCCTCTCTGGCCATTCCTTAAAGATCTTACCGCCACTATCGTGACGTGCCCTTGGTTGGTCGGGCTGTCCAGAAAATAAAAAATTCAAAATCACATAATCAAACTACGATGAAAATTAGCACTTTTTAACGTCAAAGTGACATAATTAAGACAGTCCCCCCAAAACGCCCAACACTTCCAAGTGCATTAGCTGCTGCCGAGTTGATGTGAAAAGGATCTTTTCAAGTAGGTGTTAATACTAATAAATGTGTGGACATTAACGATGGAATAACTACCGAAAAGTTACAGAAATGGCATAAGAAATAGGAGAAAACAATACAAAAGATTGGAAGATGAATTTCATCTAGTCCAAATAAGAGAAGAGATGCACGAGATAGAAAACAATTCTCGAATTTCTTTTCCTATTTAACGCCTCCTCTAACTCCAGTTAGAGAAGGCGTTTCCAAAGAGGCGCACTGACCTAAAAGACGGGCAATTATTGCTATAAGTACTGAAGCCAGCATATCAAGCTACCCCAATCTGCCAATTTTCTTTGAAAGTTTTTCACTTTATTACAAAAGAATAAGGTTCATGTTCAATTGGGCAATTTTGACCGTTTGGGATAACTGAGCCTATCTATGGTTGGGAATCACTAAACAATTTTTCAAAGTCATAAGCTTCACAAAGTAACGTCTGGTTCCCTTAATTGTCAACAAAATACAGCGCTAACATTTACTCAATCCATAAACACATCACTCATTACTTATTAGGAATGTGGTTTACACAATAACTTAGCGCCGGTTTTGACAGAATCTTCTGAAAATAACGACCATTATATTTTGATATGCGTAAAAAATTGGAAACTATACATTCAATGTTCCTATTACCGTCGCGTTCGTATGTCTTTGAAAGTGTCGCCGCCATGAAATGTCAAGATACAATGGGCGGTTTTGCCTTGGTCGCAAGTTTGCCACTTGAAGTAGAGAGCAAACATGCAGACATACAAATTATTATGGTTCAAAATGTGTTTGCTTACAACCTACGCAAGTTGGTCGATGTTTGTGGAACAGCGATAAGGCTTTGTTAAAAAGTGGTTTTGTCGCTAGGTATAGGCCACATTTTGTACAAATATTTCGAAAAAAAAATCATAAATCCATTTGTGGCTTTTTGGTATTGGGGATCTCGCCAATAGCCAAATGTAAAGAGTTAGTCACGCTCTTAAGCTATCGGGATCCTTGCGTTTGGTTTTTCATTGAGTCTGATCAAGAAACCAGTGAGTTTAGATTCAGATGATATGGAACTGGGCAGGAGTTGTAGCCAAACTTGGAAAAGATGATGCCCAAAAGAGGACTGCGCTAGGTTCAGTCAAATAATGAGTGTATTGACCGTCGGACTACCGAGTTTTAGGTCTCGAGTTTGAACCCAAGACACGTACAGAGGCCAGCACATCAAGTTACCACAAGCTGTCAAATTTCTTTGATAGTTCTTCAACTTTATTGCAAAGACATAAGGTTCATTTTTAATTGAGAAATTTTGACAGTTAGGGATAGCTTGATGTGCTGGCGTCTGTACCTCTGACTTTTCTGATTCATATGCGTATAGTACCAACTTGCGTAAAAAATGGAGAATGAAAACATCGTGAGGAAACTGCCTGAGAGATATTTCTGAACAACATGTGAAGCTAAGTCAGAGGCCCATTGGCAGCACAAACACTAAACATAACTTGACAACAACTTGTGTAAATAACTTGGTGTCAAGTTATTTACACAAGTTGCTAACTAACTACACGAAATAATAAAATTAAATAATTGATTATTGTTGTAGTTTTCGCAACATAATCCATCTTCGTTGTCATTCTACATTAGCTCGCAGACTTAGGAAGCTATAGTGACCTCAAGTACAGTTTGTCTCATGTACAAAGGCCAGCACATCAAGCTACTCCAACCGGTCAAATTTCTTTGATAGTTTTTCAACTTTATTACAAAAGTATAAGGTGCATATTTAATTGGAAAAATTTGACAGTTTCGGGTAGCTTTATGTTTGGCGCCTGTACCTAAGTGACTGTAGTTGTATAGGAACATTAAGAAGGTGGCCCATTGAAATTCACACGTTGGCGCCACAAAGTACGCAGAATCACGTCACGTGGATATAATTCATCCATTAGAGAAAAAAATCACGTCGTACGTATGTACCTATAAGAAAATCCTGATTGTGTCACCTAATCACGCGCAAGACGGCCGATTATATCAATTTACTACATAGTTAGAATATATATAAAATAGTTTATTTATATAATCATACCACTTAGGTTTTTAATTATCCCATCAGTCTTTTTTAATTGATTTATTTATGATATTCTAGCTAAGGCCTTGATTACGGTGTCCTTAGGCACTGAATTGTTAAATGACTGATGGCATCCTGAATCATTATCACGACATCATCGAGTCCAAAAACTGTTGGGTATAGGCCTCAGAAGACAGAAGAAAAGGTTCTTCTGTCATACTCTCGTATCTCAGCAAGGCCAACACGTTATTTAAAATTAATGTAAGTAGGTATGTTTGGGCCACTTGTGATTGAAACTGGCAATGTGCACCTCAATAGGCGCTGCTGTATATTTAAAACGTGATTCTATTTTCAAACGATTATTAGAAACAGAACGATGTTTTTAATGTAAATTTAACACTTATTTATAGATTTGTGGTGCAAATGAAACATCTTGATGAAACTGAACGTTAATTCATTTGTTTTTTGGGCATATCTGAGTCTTCAGAAACTAATACTTTCTTTTGAGGTTTTTAAATAGTAGTAGTTAGTAACATAACATCACGCTTGTAATCCCTGAAAGGTTAGGCAGATGTGTACTGTGGAAGGTTGAGGACCTTTCCTGAGGGGGCTCAGTGGTAGAGCGTTTGTTTAGTGTATAAGGAGGAGTTGCTGGGCTTTGGAAGCAAACACACAGACCGTGAACAGTATATTCTATTAGCTCGAATACATCTGCCAAGCCCCGCGGCTAAAGACAGAGTCCTATCACTTGTACAAAAACCTATCAACCACAACCAACCATAATTTAAAGGTTCGATTGCTGTCAGATTATTACCAGCCATGTTCAACATAAAGTTTCACTCAGGCTCTACAGTATCTATGTACACCCATATTTCGATTATTTTTCTGTCCTATGTAATAAGGGGGCCAGTAATAATTACTTTACTATATAGATTTCATTCTTGCCTTCGACTAGGTTGTAAGTTGCAAATAATTGATATACATACAGAAAACGATTACTGAATACCTACTAAATTAGTAAGTATAGATTTTATAGCAATTTGTTTGTAATCGTCGGAGGCATGCGTGCAGGGTGGCTCAAAGGTCAGCCGAGCAACAATGGCTAAGGGTGAGCCGTGATTATCATGTTACGTTAATAATAACAGCTCATTGACGGCTTCACACTATAATTTTTAAATAATTGCGTAAGGAAACGCGTAGTTTCAGGTTCTGTGTTTAAGGTTTGTGTAATAACTACGGGTTAAACACCGCGCACCGTGAAATGTTTATAATTTACAGCGCATGTAGCGAATTTGTTTCAAATTTCAATAGTACCAGTAGTGCTATTCTGTAAAAATCACACGGTGAAAATGTAGGTGAAGTGAGTTTAAAGTGAGCTGTCTTTTCACCGTGAGATTTCTACAGAAACGCACTACTGCAGTTCTTAAATTTCTTAACAGCTGACCACTGCACTGGCTGGGTGAACATTTTGAAGTCCACGACGAGTCATTGTTGGTGTTCGTTTTAAATCAGGGGTACCCAAACTTATTTTTGGCTACTTTGAGAATACATTATTTTTTAGCGCCCTCCCATTTTTCACCTACTTAAAACCACTATTTAGATGAAATTACAAATCCCCCTAAGCCCCTAAGCCTCTACACAACACCCCCATTTTTTTCTGGGTCTCTTACTGCCCCCCTTTAAGGTTGCAGCGCCCACAAGGGGGCGTTATCACCCACTTTGGGAAAGGCTGGTTTAAATAATACTCATACAATGCAGAATCCTGTCGCCCTTACTCTTGACTTGGATGCCGTTTCAGAGCATTCCAAAAATGCCTTAACATTGAAAACTTGTCCTGAAGGTTGACAAGTTCAGAATTGTTTCCAATAAAACCATTTCCGTCAGCTTTATACAGTTATTTACTTTTATTCTTAGCTCCAACTGACCAAGTAGGTCTTACTTCCAAGTATGGTATCAACCTTTTTCTTGGCTAACATTCGCAAACTTGATTACAGTCTTTTATATCTTACTATAGTTGCATATTATGTGCCTTGTGGAAGTACTTGTCGTTATCTGTGCCAAGGAAAGGATAAACAGTTATAAAGTGTGGAACTCTGTGTGTTTATGTGTTTGTATGCCAGCACATCAAGCTATCCGAAACTGACAAATTTTCCCCGATTGAAAATGAACCTTTTGCTTTTGTAATAAAGTTGAAAAACTATCAAAGAAATTTGACAGATTGGTGTAACTTGATGTGCCGGCTTCTGTAATATGTTATCATTGTAATGTCCAAACTTCCATGTTATCGTTGATATGATTAGAAATGTCAAGTTGGTTTGGTTTGCTTCTAATCTACTCGTTGTTTGTAAACTGTGGAGCGCCTGAAACTTGGGAGTCTTGAAGGGGAGACGTCACGTGTGAGATGATTGAGTGAGTGAATGAATGATAGGATGAATGTGTGAGTGAACGGGTGAGAGAGTGTCTTCTTTATCTGAAGCAAGCAACAATGCGGCACCGTTAACGAGGGCTTAAAATCTCCAGTATCAATTCCATAGTTACTATTTTCAAGGCACAATACAGAGTGGGGACATAGACGCGAAGGATTCAGTACATGATTCTGAACACCCGTTTTTTTTTTGAGCGTGGGAAATCAACAAATGACTTCTTCCGCTCTAGGTGGAGCGGAAGGGAGTGTCAAGACTCTTACTGTCTAAAACCCATCCATATTTCTTCCTTAGCCCTTTATGTTCCGGGGTAGCGGTATCCCTTTCGGACAATCCCGCTGACCCGGCAGGCTACGGGCCTAACGGGACCCTTCCTTATAGTTGACTCTTTGAGGTTCTAAACCTCCCTGAGTTGAAATTTTACAGTCAGCTGTTTTATATAAAAGTTTTTCGTTAATATGCAGTGAAATCGATGGAACGGCTGTTTTTTTTTAAACCTCTGTAACATTTTAACGTAAGGTTCAGAACCAAGCACTAAATCCATGGTAGCCGGCTTCGCGCCAATGTCCCTTGTGGCTTGTAGTATTGTTAAGTTCACAACAGATATATCATATTTGATGTGATGTTCAAAGTATGCTAGACCTTATATTAATTCGATATACCTATTCATTTCCATGTCTTAGTTTAATTATAGTGTCGTAAAGATTAATTGATACCTATTGTTTATTGTATCTTATTCGTTTTATGAAGATTATCTACGTGAGTGTGACTGATCGAGACTGCATCGAGAAGCAACTAAGTAGGTATTGTGGTCTTACCTATTTTAAACGCAAGAGTAAGATGATGTGAGTTGTTAAAAGTTAAATCCTCAAATCCAAATTCGTTGCCGGCCCACAATTGTGTACCTTATAGTAGTAATTGTAAAACTTGTAATGTAAATGCATTTCTGAAGATTATCGTTCGAATCGCAAAAAAAAACTTTATTTCGGATAAGCAACATCCATATGGGTTAGTAAACAAAAAAGATAACATATACCTATGTTAGTAAACTCTCTCTACTTGCAAACCAGGCTGTTATTCAAAATACATCTTTGAACAACATCACCTAATAAACGAGAATCGTACCTCCCCGCTATGGTCTTCAGGAGTTGGAGCTCCCCCGTACACAGCAGAGCAAAGAGGCAGATTTCTGTCTGACGATGGCATTGAAGCTTGGGATGCACTGCAGAAACTGCAGAGCATCAGGTATGTTTGTTTTTTTAAATCTGATTGAGATAGTCCCAAGACTTGTCTGATAAACAGTAGCCTGTACACTTGCTTTTTGGTGTAGACATAAAACCTTCACGGCCAGAGTGATTTAAAAGGTCAATATTGTAACTTGTAATATTCAGCCTAGTGAATAATAACGAGGGGTTTCCCCTCGTATTTCTGCCGGAAAGGTACAAGCAATCTGCGAAACTCATTACGTATCAAATAATCAGACGAAATTTGCTACGGCAGGAGCAAACTCGCCTATCAAAGCAAGTCAACACGCGTTTAACACCAACTAGTGACTCAATTTATTTTTTCATCAACTCCTTACTGACTTACTGACTAAAACCCATCCATGTTCCTTACTTAGCCCTTTATGTTCCGGTGTAGCGGTAACCCTTTCGGACAATCCCGCTAATAGAAATACAACTGTCTCATACTTATCTATAGAAGATATCACCTCCATTATTTGGGCATGCATGACAAGTTACAAATTAGAAAACGAAGTCTATAATTGGCGCCGGTATTTAAAAGGCTGTAGAAATCGGTTGTCATGTGATGCGGAGGAAGGATTGAAAATAACATGAGGAACGTTTGGCAATGACTGTAGAGAAGACCAAATAAATGATGGATGGAATTAGTGAATCGTGGCTAAGTAATAACAGTCGCACAGGTCAATCCACCAAGTTAAGCAACGCTTGCCGGAGTTGGCCGTGGATGGGTGACCTTCTTTACATACCGAGACTCCTCCGTGCCTCGGAAAGCACGTTAAGCCGTTGGTCACGGCTGTCATTTGTGCATCTTTGACAGTCGTTACGGGTCGTCAGAAACCCGAAAATCTGACAGCCAGTCTTACCAAGGAGTATCGTATTACCCAGTTACTGGGTTGTGGAGGTCCGATAGGCAGTCACTCCATGTAAAAAACAGGTATTCAGCTGCATCCGGTTAGACTGGAAGCCGACCCCAACATAGTTGGGACAGGGCTAGGCAGAGATGGCTACAAAGGGTGACGACTAAAATAGATAAGTAAATCGGGATAAAGGCAAGATAATGATGATAGTTTCCGATTAACTATGTCGTACGTGTAAAGTGTGACGGACTGAAGCGTAATTGAGTGTTTTATCCAAGGTTGCATCATTCAAGACACGTCCTGACGTCCGTATGTTTATAAAACAACGCCATCAGTCCTGCCGGTCGATTCTGTAAAAATCTCACCGTGAATACTTGCGTGGAGTGAGCTGTCAGTGTCATTCAACTGATGCTAGGGATTGACCAAGCATTAACATTACAATCAAAATCGAGATTTTAATGATATTTTTATGCTAATTTTAATAAGTAATTATTTTATTTTATTTCAAAGCTAGCTAGTACCTACTTTGGTACTTACTTACTTACAACATAATTAGTAATAAACTCAATTTCGTTTTTATTTCTTTTTTTCCTAGACTAGCCTTTGTATTTTAACTAAAGGCGCGAGCGGGTCACGCATGTTCGCCAGCATATCAAGTTACCCCAATCTGTCAAATTTCAAAGTGCACACTTCGCGCAAGCACGTTTTTCGGTTGACTAAACGTCTAGTCGTAGATATTTATTCGAGTTTACAGACAATAATTTGATTTTAAACCTTAAAACTTGTACAGTAAGGTTCAGAATCGATTGAGAGATTGGTCTGAATCCCGCGCGGCGTTCACTTCACCGCGCTGCCTGCAGGGAATTTTGGCAGAATCCCGTGCTCGTGAAGTGGTCACTTCACGCAAGCACGTTATGCGTTGTCATAGTTACTAATATGAATACCTATATCGTTGACGGGTGTACATCCGGTTGACAGGGTGTAAGTTACAAAACGGTGATTCTTTACAAATTGCTGCAATGTTCTAGCAATGTGAGGAATGTGTGTAAAACTTAAAGCAATGTGCTTTTAGATGTTTTTATGACTAAATCCAAACGTTTTTGTACAGTCAAATTTCTCCAAATGATTTTAAACCTTAAAAATTTTACCGGTAAGGCTCTAAATCGATTGAGAAAATTTGTCTCCTTGCAGTCATTAATATGATGTGACTGCAACTACAATTTACCAATAATTCGTCACGTGCGCATACCTACGTGGACACACCAAGAACATTGCGAAAATACAATACCAACGTCCAATAAGTACAAAATATATTTTATTGTTCCAACTACCTATTCGTTCTTCGGCTTTGGCTCATCGCCGCCCGCCTTTTGAAAGTGCGTGGAGCGATCACTTCGCGGAAACATCATTATTAAGATGCGGTACTTTGTGTATTTATTATATAACATTAGGTATAAATATGTGCGGCTTTTTGGGACATACCTTTAGTTACCTACCTATAAAGGCGATTTTAACACACTGCACACCGCGCGCCGACGGGTAACGCGGGGCAGCGCCCATATCGTTTGCTATGGCCGCCTCGCGCTACGAGACAGAGCGCGGTGCAGTGCGATATTCGCTTTACCTACTTCAGTAAACATTGCCAATAAGATGATGATAATACCTAATATTCATCATCATCAACATACCTACTGCCAAACTCGACCTAGCTCACGGCATCTCATTATCTCTATGTAGGTAACTCTCGGTCTCCGCGACGCGACTTACAGCGCAAGCGTACCTACTGAGAACTCGACTGTTAGGAGGTTGCCATGGCAATCACGCCACGGTGTTTGTTAGGGTCGTTGCCATGCCAATCACGGGAATACCGTGATTGGCATGCCAACGGCTCAAACAAACACCGTTGGCGTGATTTGTAGGCGCTGTCAGTCACGTGCTACTTTCTGTCAAGTGGGCCATGTCTATTCGTTCCTAAAAAGCCCGTCACAGACGTAGCTATAATATAGATTAATATGAATCATAGCAAGGCATATTACGACATATTTTCCATATAGATTTTCGAGTGACCGCACACGCAGCTATAATATATAATTCTATGACATCACAAAAATATCTCAATGTTAATCGAAAAAATTGTGTCAAAAAGTAATACAGTCTATAATATAGGTTGCTGTAGTCGAATTTAAGTTGTGAGTGTCGTATGTGTCTTATTATACTCTCCTGTCGCAGGTCTGCTGGTAGGAAATGATGTGTAATGATGATGTAAGTAGTTCCTTTGCGTTCTTCATCAATATGTATTTTACTTTATTATGTAGTCAGTGTGTAAGAATAGATAGATAAATAAATAAATAAAATTTATTCATTAGTATCACAATCAAAACAATTTGCTAATACATTTCTTCTACTGAGTCTGCTGCCTCCCAGGGTTCAGCTTCGCACTGCTGAGAACGAAGGGGCATCAGGTGTGTGTGCGCTGCACAGCGATCAACTGGAAAAATTGGTATGCATGTATTAATCATTTATTTATTACATTTTCAACTTGCAATTATTCACATAATATAAAAGTGACAGACTTTAGTGCCCAAATGGTTGGCAGAATTGCCGCATTGTATCGTGGTGCTGTAAAAATAGGCCAGCCTTGTGGCCACTTAAAGAGTCGACCAACTGTTTGGTGATGATTGTCTCAAAAAACCAAGGGGCATTAGGACCCCACAGCCCTAGTGTTCAATTTCAAGGCATTATGGTAATTCTGTCAGGCCTCTTCCTATTGCTGCGTGCCAAGCCGTTGAGCTCTAAAACAGCTGTCACCCCTGCGGTGACAAGAGCGCTACAAATGACGTCTTTAATGGCGGCGTGCCGTGCTATCCGGCCTGGGCTCTTACTGCAAGGTAGGCCCCTATGGAGTCCCTCGCCCACCATACTGGCGCCAATGTGTAGTCCCGTGATAAAAATAAATGATTATACCATGGTATGGTACCTGAAGCTGCTAATACCACTGTGGCTGGGACCTGGGATTTATTGGCCAATCTGCATCCGGGCAAGCATAGCACTTCAGGTCCAATCAGGTGCAGGCTAAAATCTTCCCTGTCAACTTTTCAGTGCTGTGGACAGAAGACAGAAACATTAAGCTAAATAATATTTGATTTATTTTTATATTACTCATTTTATTAAATTAAATCAGAACTATCGCTGTTCAGTTGCGGAATTCACTCCCGCCTGACGACATTAGAGACTGCCAAACAGTTGCAATTTATGTATTATGTTTTTTCTTTTTAAGCTTACAGACATCGTCTACATCTCCTTTATCGAGTTTCCTATTGTAGTTGTGCTGGAACAGATTTCTTTAGAAACAAGCATCACCTATAAAATTATGTATTTTCTGTTCCTTTCTTCTTGTCTGTTTTTATGTGTGTACATAAATGGTTAAACAAAATAAATGATTAAATTTTAACATTATCTAATACACACATCATCAAATTAATTTTTAAATACTGACAACATTATCATTTCTATTTCAAGTGAGCAGAGAAAATGTCTATTTTTGTTCTCCTACATAAATCACACAAATATTTACTTACAAGAATGAGATGTATAAGTTGAGTTTAGCTGCAACCTGACTTTTCTTTTCATAAAACTAGAGCACAATTTTCTAATATGACAGACACTTCTATTGAGGTATCTGAAAACAAAAATAAGTTAAATCAACAAAAGTTCAGGTAATCCCAATAATCAGCGGGTAATACCATTCTCCTGCCCTTATCCGAATTTATTTGGGGTCGGCGCAACATGTCTTCTTCTTCCATACTTCTCTATTAGTCGTCATCTCGATAGTCACTCCCTTTCTAGCCATATCATCTTTCACACAATCCATCCATCGTTTCTTTGGCCTCCCTCTACTTGTATAGCCATCCACATTCATACTCACAACTCTCCGGACAACATTTTCCTCATTCCTCCGCATAACATGCCCATACCATGACAACCGATTTCCACACAACTTTTCGGTCACCGGTGTCACTTTCAGACTTCCTCTTATATACTCATTACGTATTCTATCCATTCGCGTAACACCACACATCCCACATAACATTCTCATCTCAGCTGCATGCAATTGTCTTTCATGAATATTTATAGCTTTTTAAGTAGTTCATTAAATTATCAGTCTTACAAGACAGAAAACATTAAAAAAATGATAATAATGTTTCATAAATTTTTTGAAAACAATCATTTGTACTTACAAATAATTAATAATACACATGATGTAAAATAGGTACTGGTATCCAGCAGCATCCGGTTAGACTGAAAGCCCAGTAAGCCCACCCCAACAAACAGTTGGAAAAAGGCTTGGCAGATTGATTGAATTCTGATACACATCTGAAAAAACAAATGTTGTTTATCATATTTAAAGGGTGATACGAGGGGTGATCAATAATGTTTGACATTCATTTTAAAGGTTGCAGACAGCCTATTTAGGTTAATCAATAACATTAATAAAACGAGGTGGGTAACCCATACCCATTGAGCAATAAATTAAATTGAGGGCTGACACTGGGCAGTGTCCAAAGTATGTCTTTGTGACGGCAGGTAGTTGAATTTCAATCACACAACTCGAAGCATTTGTTTCAATTAAAACATTGGCAGGCACTTTACATTATTATCGTTTTCCTACCTCTTTTACCAGGCGGTCGTTTAGTTTGAGTTTATAGTGAAGCTAGCCACCCCATCACAAGACGAAGCAAGTCCTAATATGGAGAAGAAACTTTATGGACAGTCTTTTAAATCGAAACCTTATGTTACAGAGGTTAACTTGTTTGATAATTACTTCTTCTTCTTTTTCTTTTAGCACAACTTCCATTAATTACATCACACGCCATCTTTTCTTCAAAGTGATCAATCCAATCCACAAAGTCTGAACCGGGCGGATATGCCGCGTATTCAAATACAGAATCTTATTACTTATTTAGCTAGCTCAATAAAACATACAATGCCAAAATTTTATCTGGTTAATTCTTTTATAATTAAACATGCCAATTAAAAAAAACAAAGACGTTTTTAGAATTAAACTTAAAATTGAAGTATAATTATTTTTCTAAACTCAATATTTATTAGTACTGGGTCACATTTCCGGTTGTTCAAGGAATTTACTCAAACAACAAGTTTTCATAACTAAATGTATGTGCAAAATATTCTTCTTATTTTATAGTTTGTCAATTATTTTCGTAACTAATTTAGCTCTCCTATTCAATAATAACATTGAAGTATTGACCTTTAAACACCGCGCCATTTTCTGTGACGCCAGATCACAATAAACAGAACTTCTAATGTCAAGTTTAGTGTGGGTTGTCTATGTTTTTCTTACCACAGAATACGCGGTCGAATAAACTAATATTGCGAAATCGTATTCGAGATAAATTTGCACGACTAAAACTGACATACGTATTACATTTCTTATTTTTTTAATAAAAATATCGTTCTATTCATGCAGAATAAAAACAATCTTAGAAATATTTGTTTGAATCATCATTCGATTATGAATTTGTTGGTTGAATTAGTATTGCAATTTTATTCTTGCTATCGTAAATAACTTGTTTATGCGAAATTTTTAATTTGAAAAGCGGAGGCAATTAAATATTATTCAGTGCAAAACTTTCGAACACCATTATGACAAAGCTGTGGGACAGAGCGCAATGGATAGTTGTCAATGCCAATAACTAAGCTTAATTTTCTTATTATTTTGAGTACCGGTCGTTTTCGTGAGAATTGGCATAACATTTGATATTTTTTTCTTATTTTCTGCAACATTAATATCTAAAGCAAAACACAATATGTACTTAGATATATAAAAATATATGTATATAAATTAATTATAAATAATAAAAATACAAATATTATTATATAACTAGTAATATAAATTATAATTACAATCTGCACTTAGTTTTATTTTAATAAATGGCAATATTAAATTATTACAACGATTTAGTGAAACAAGTATTCATTATATATTAGGTTTTACCCGGTTAAAACCTAAAAATATGATATTTTAAAAGCTAATTACAGAATAAACAATTGAAAAATTAGCCTTTTTCGTGTAAAAGTAATTTTAGTCGATTATCTCAAATAATCGTTATTTCAAACGCGTACTGTGGTTGGAAAAAACATAGACAACTTAGAATATTGGCGGTTTTCGCGTAAGTTTTCGATTCAACTTTTCAGACTTATTTTGCACTTTGCAGTTTGCCGCCATGTTTAATAATTAAGCATGGCGGCAAACTATGATTCTAAAAGAATTAACCAGTTAGAATTTTGGCATTGTATGTTTTATTGGGCTAGCTAAATAAGTAATAAGATTCTGTATTTGAATACGCGGCATATCCGCCCGGTTCAGACTTTGTGGATTGATTGATCACTTTGAAGAAAAGATGGCGTGTGATGTAATTAATGGAAGTTGTGCTAAAAGAAAAAGAAGAAGAAGTAATTATCAAACAAGTTAACCTCTGTAACATAAGGTTTCGATTTAAAAGACTGTCCATAAAGTTTCTTCTCCATATTAGGACTTGCTTCGTCTTGTGATGGGGTGGCTAGCTTCACTATAAACTCAAACTAAACGACCGCCTGGTAAAAGAGGTAGGAAAACGATAATAATGTAAAGTGCCTGCCAATGTTTTAATTGAAACAAATGCTTCGAGTTGTGTGATTGAAATTCAACTACCTGCCGTCACAAAGACATACTTTGGACACTGCCCAGTGTCAGCCCTCAATTTATTGCTCAATGGGTATGGGTTACCCACCTCGTTTTATTAATGTTATTGATTAACCTAAATAGGCTGTCTGCAACCTTTAAAATGAATGTCAAACATTATTGATCACCCCTCGTATCACCCTTTAAATATGATAAACAACATTTGTTTTTTCAGATGTGTATCAGAATTCAATCAATCTGCCAAGCCTTTTTCCAACTGTTTGTTGGGGTGGGCTTACTGGGCTTTCAGTCTAACCGGATGCTGCTGGATACCAGTACCTATTTTACATCATGTGTATTATTAATTATTTGTAAGTACAAATGATTGTTTTCAAAAAATTTATGAAACATTATTATCATTTTTTTTATGTTTTCTGTCTTGTAAGACTGATAATTTAATGAACTACTTAAAAAGCTATAAATATTCATGAAAGACAATTGCATGCAGCTGAGATGAGAATGTTATGTGGGATGTGTGGTGTTACGCGAATGGATAGAATACGTAATGAGTATATAAGAGGAAGTCTGAAAGTGACACCGGTGACCGAAAAGTTGTGTGGAAATCGGTTGTCATGGTATGGGCATGTTATGCGGAGGAATGAGGAAAATGTTGTCCGGAGAGTTGTGAGTATGAATGTGGATGGCTATACAAGTAGAGGGAGGCCAAAGAAACGATGGATGGATTGTGTGAAAGATGATATGGCTAGAAAGGGAGTGACTATCGAGATGACGACTAATAGAGAAGTATGGAAGAAGAAGACATGTTGCGCCGACCCCAAATAAATTCGGATAAGGGCAGGAGAATGGTATTACCCGCTGATTATTGGGATTACCTGAACTTTTGTTGATTTAACTTATTTTTGTTTTCAGATACCTCAATAGAAGTGTCTGTCATATTAGAAAATTGTGCTCTAGTTTTATGAAAAGAAAAGTCAGGTTGCAGCTAAACTCAACTTATACATCTCATTCTTGTAAGTAAATATTTGTGTGATTTATGTAGGAGAACAAAAATAGACATTTTCTCTGCTCACTTGAAATAGAAATGATAATGTTGTCAGTATTTAAAAATTAATTTGATGATGTGTGTATTAGATAATGTTAAAATTTAATAATTTATTTTGTTTAACCATTTATGTACACACATAAAAACAGACAAGAAGAAAGGAACAGAAAATACATAATTTTATAGGTGATGCTTGTTTCTAAAGAAATCTGTTCCAGCACAACTACAATAGGAAACTCGATAAAGGAGATGTAGACGATGTCTGTAAGCTTAAAAAGAAAAAACATAATACATAAATTGCAACTGTTTGGCAGTCTCTAATGTCGTCAGGCGGGAGTGAATTCCGCAACTGAACAGCGATAGTTCTGATTTAATTTAATAAAATGAGTAATATAAAAATAAATCAAATATTATTTAGCTTAATGTTTCTGTCTTCTGTCCACAGCACTGAAAAGTTGACAGGGAAGATTTTAGCCTGCACCTGATTGGACCTGAAGTGCTATGCTTGCCCGGATGCAGATTGGCCAATAAATCCCAGGTCCCAGCCACAGTGGTATTAGCAGCTTCAGGTACCATACCATGGTATAATCATTTATTTTTATCACGGGACTACACATTGGCGCCAGTATGGTGGGCGAGGGACTCCATAGGGGCCTACCTTGCAGTAAGAGCCCAGGCCGGATAGCACGGCACGCCGCCATTAAAGACGTCATTTGTAGCGCTCTTGTCACCGCAGGGGTGACAGCTGTTTTAGAGCTCAACGGCTTGGCACGCAGCAATAGGAAGAGGCCTGACAGAATTACCATAATGCCTTGAAATTGAACACTAGGGCTGTGGGGTCCTAATGCCCCTTGGTTTTTTGAGACAATCATCACCAAACAGTTGGTCGACTCTTTAAGTGGCCACAAGGCTGGCCTATTTTTACAGCACCACGATACAATGCGGCAATTCTGCCAACCATTTGGGCACTAAAGTCTGTCACTTTTATATTATGTGAATAATTGCAAGTTGAAAATGTAATAAATAAATGATTAATACATGCATACCAATTTTTCCAGTTGATCGCTGTGCAGCGCACACACACCTGATGCCCCTTCGTTCTCAGCAGTGCGAAGCTGAACCCTGGGAGGCAGCAGACTCAGTAGAAGAAATGTATTAGCAAATTGTTTTGATTGTGATACTAATGAATAAATTTTATTTATTTATTTATCTATCTATTCTTACACACTGACTACATAATAAAGTAAAATACATATTGATGAAGAACGCAAAGGAACTACTTACATCATCATTACACATCATTTCCTACCAGCAGACCTGCGACAGGAGAGTATAATAAGACACATACGACACTCACAACTTAAATTCGACTACAGCAACCTATATTATAGACTGTATTACTTTTTGACACAATTTTTTCGATTAACATTGAGATATTTTTGTGATGTCATAGAATTATATATTATAGCTGCGTGTGCGGTCACTCGAAAATCTATATGGAAAATATGTCGTAATATGCCTTGCTATGATTCATATTAATCTATATTATAGCTACGTCTGTGACGGGCTTTTTAGGAACGAATAGACATGGCCCACTTGACAGAAAGTAGCACGTGACTGACAGCGCCTACAAATCACGCCAACGGTGTTTGTTTGAGCCGTTGGCATGCCAATCACGGTATTCCCGTGATTGGCATGGCAACGACCCTAACAAACACCGTGGCGTGATTGCCATGGCAACCTCCTAACAGTCGAGTTCTCAGTAGGTACGCTTGCGCTGTAAGTCGCGTCGCGGAGACCGAGAGTTACCTACATAGAGATAATGAGATGCCGTGAGCTAGGTCGAGTTTGGCAGTAGGTATGTTGATGATGATGAATATTAGGTATTATCATCATCTTATTGGCAATGTTTACTGAAGTAGGTAAAGCGAATATCGCACTGCACCGCGCTCTGTCTCGTAGCGCGAGGCGGCCATAGCAAACGATATGGGCGCTGCCCCGCGTTACCCGTCGGCGCGCGGTGTGCAGTGTGTTAAAATCGCCTTTATAGGTAGGTAACTAAAGGTATGTCCCAAAAAGCCGCACATATTTATACCTAATGTTATATAATAAATACACAAAGTACCGCATCTTAATAATGATGTTTCCGCGAAGTGATCGCTCCACGCACTTTCAAAAGGCGGGCGGCGATGAGCCAAAGCCGAAGAACGAATAGGTAGTTGGAACAATAAAATATATTTTGTACTTATTGGACGTTGGTATTGTATTTTCGCAATGTTCTTGGTGTGTCCACGTAGGTATGCGCACGTGACGAATTATTGGTAAATTGTAGTTGCAGTCACATCATATTAATGACTGCAAGGAGACAAATTTTCTCAATCGATTTAGAGCCTTACCGGTAAAATTTTTAAGGTTTAAAATCATTTGGAGAAATTTGACTGTACAAAAACGTTTGGATTTAGTCATAAAAACATCTAAAAGCACATTGCTTTAAGTTTTACACACATTCCTCACATTGCTAGAACATTGCAGCAATTTGTAAAGAATCACCGTTTTGTAACTTACACCCTGTCAACCGGATGTACACCCGTCAACGATATAGGTATTCATATTAGTAACTATGACAACGCATAACGTGCTTGCGTGAAGTGACCACTTCACGAGCACGGGATTCTGCCAAAATTCCCTGCAGGCAGCGCGGTGAAGTGAACGCCGCGCGGGATTCAGACCAATCTCTCAATCGATTCTGAACCTTACTGTACAAGTTTTAAGGTTTAAAATCAAATTATTGTCTGTAAACTCGAATAAATATCTACGACTAGACGTTTAGTCAACCGAAAAACGTGCTTGCGCGAAGTGTGCACTTTGAAATTTGACAGATTGGGGTAACTTGATATGCTGGCGAACATGCGTGACCCGCTCGCGCCTTTAGTTAAAATACAAAGGCTAGTCTAGGAAAAAAAGAAATAAAAACGAAATTGAGTTTATTACTAATTATGTTGTAAGTAAGTAAGTACCAAAGTAGGTACTAGCTAGCTTTGAAATAAAATAAAATAATTACTTATTAAAATTAGCATAAAAATATCATTAAAATCTCGATTTTGATTGTAAGTGGTACATCCCTAAAATCAAGTGGGATGACACTGACAGCCCACTCCACGCTCACTTCACGTAAGTTTTCACGGTGAGATGGTAACAGAATCGCACTGCTGTTGTCAACTTGTATGTCGCCGTTTTGGCGAGATATTTACTACAATTTCATGGTGTATGAAAGGTGTGTTAACATATAATTATTAAATTGTCGAATGAGTTGCTGTATTTTCTGCTCGAGTTTAGCAAAATTCGTTAATTCTTTCTTTCAATCACTGTCAGACAACAAATAGAGAAGTATGGAAGAAAACGGCATGTTGCGCCGTCCCCAAATAAATTGGGATGAGCAGAATGATGAAAAATATTGGATTTATCACACCATCATTTGTAAAGTCTTATCCCAACTATATACTATACTAGCTTCTGCCCGCGGCTTCGCTCGCGTGGAGGTCGGAAATTATCCCACAGGAATGTTCTACCGGGATAAAAAATATCCTATGTGTTAATCCAGGATATAAACCATCTCTGTGTCAAATTTCATCCAAATCTATACAGTAGTTTTTACGTGAAAGAGTAACAAACATCCATACATCCATACTTACAAACTTTCGCCTTTATAATAGTAGTAGGATAGTGCTAGCCTAGTGGTGTGTGACCGTCGGACTGCCATAGGTCACGAGTTCGAATCCAAGGCACCTCTGATTTTACGGATTCATATGCGTATTGTATAATTATCACCTGCTTAAAAATCGGTAAAGGAAAACATCGTGAGGAAACCATACCTGAGAGATTCCTTCTCAATAGCATGTGAAGCTAAGTCAGAGGCCCACGGGCAGCATCAAAACTCTGACACCAGGTTAGTCTCTAACCACACGAAAAAGAAGATCCCGCCTATATTGGGGTCGCCTCCCGGAATCCAGTGTAACCAGATCAAGCTTTATACCAGTATTTCATATGGACCGACTGCCTATCTGACCTCCACAACAGGGTGGGATTTACCTAAAGATAATAATTACGATGTACTAAGTTTATTCGCGACAAAATCGAATACCTATTTATCGGTCAATCAAAATATAATCTTTGGTACGAAACAAGTGAATGATTTTTAATCAAATTAATAGATACCTATTGTAGTAGTAGTGGCGAATTCGATTATATAACATATGCTTTGATTTCAAATCTACCTGTATAGGAAGGTATAGCCATCCAACCTGGCAAGCAACGCACGCTGCCAGTCTTTGGGAATTTCTCACTGACAGTGGTAAGGACGATTTTTTTGACGCCCAGCTTTTCTCTTTTTTTTTGTCTTCATATACTTGTGCAAACACCAGCACATAAAGTAACCACAAACTGTCAAATTCTCTCAATCAATTTTGAACTTAACAATCAACGGTACAAGGGAAATAGCCTATAACCTTCCTTAAAAATCCCAATTCCAACCCGAAGTTCCTGAGATTAGCACATTCAAATAAACAAACAAACTCTTCAGCTTTTAATATAAGTACAGATAAATTAATAAGTTTGCCCTGGCAACACACTAGGAGGACGATTACGAAATAAAGATTAAGTACCCACTGAATTGCAACGTGTCCGACATAGTTACAATCAGACAGAACATCTTCGATAAAGTGACGCGTGCTATCGCGTGTAAAACGTTCAACTTAATCTATATCTCTGTGATTGAGTAACAGTTAAAACAAACAAATACTGAATACTTGGATTGCCTTTCGTTTTCAAGATACTTGTGGGGTAATGATGGATTTTCATCATTATCTGCCTAGTTTTTCCCAACTATGTTGGGGTCGGTTCCAGTCTAACCGGATGCAGCTGAATACCAGTATTTTACATGGGGCGACTGCCTATCTGACCACCACAACCCAGTAACTGAAAATGACAGCCGGGAGCAAAGGCTTAACGTGATTTCCGAGGCACGAAAATGGAGTATATTAATGGAAATTAAAAGATGATCCAGACTCGCGTTTAAGTGCTATCTCATTTGATAGTTAGCGATAATGCGGTAAAAGATGGTGCTTGCATACGGAATATCATTCCATTCGTATGGAGTGATTCTATAATCAAACAAATCTTATCATTATCAAAAGAGTGTTTCGGATCATCACAGCATCAAGAATGTTCGTCCCCTTGCTTAATAAATTCGAATGTTGTAAGTTGGAGTTGTTATTCATGTATTTCATGACGTTATTCACAACATCCGCTCGAGTCAGCTGATTGTCTTAATTATGTCAAAATATTGTCGAACAAAATTGTTGTAAGGAACCCGGACATCCCTGGAGAGACTGTAAAGGGTTCCATCTTCTTCTTCGTGTGGTTAGTGACTAACCTGGTGTCAGAGTTTTAATGCTGCCCATGCGGGCCTATGACTTAGCATCACATGCTGCTGAGAATTATCTCTCAGGCATGTCGGTTTCCTCACGTTTTATCCTTCGCCGATTTTAAGCAAGTGATAATTATACAATACGCACATGAATCCGAAAAATCAGAGGTGCGTGCCTTGGGTTCGAACTCGGGACCTACCTATGACTTGGCAGTCCGACGGTCACACCACTAGGCTTTCACTGCTTTTAGGGTTCTCCATGAAGCTTCGCCAGTACCTACTGCAATTAATTGTCAGATAACTTAATTTACACAAACTTCCTTAGGCAATGTCTCGTGGTCCGGAAAGAGATTAACGACCCTGATAAACTAAAGGTCAAAGGTCAACAGATAACGCTTTTAGCATATTTTGTAAAGCAGTCTAGAGCAGAGTAGATGCCAGCTGAATTCACAAACAGTTCCGATAACCAAGGTTTTGTGCAAGTTAAACCAAGTTGATTTACGTGGAATTTGAGAGACCTAGGTTCAACAGTGGACTACTGTGTGATGATCAATGTATTTTTTGGGGAAAGAGATTTTGTTGAAAGAGCATTGTTGCAATGTTGAGGAAGGTCTAGAAAGAATAAAGGAAATATACGTTTACTAGCTTCCACCCGCGGCTTCGCCCGCATAATATGTCGACAAATTATTCACATAAACCTTCCTCTTCAATCACTCTATCTATTAAAAAAACCGCATCAAAATCCGTTGCGTACTTTTAAAGATTTAAGCATACATAGGGATATAGGGACAGAGAAAGCGACTTTGTTTTATACTAAGTGATTTGCGGTAAATATGACGCAAAAAAGAACATAAACACAAATAAAAAGTTGGGGGAAAATATATGCGTCATATCCACGTAAAACGGCTATCGCTCAGCATAGTGCGAGAGGTGTCTTAATTTTAGACCTGGTTAGTCTAAAACCTGGGGTTTTGACTTTCTAGGTCTTTGAACGTTGAGTTTTATATCCTGTTTAAGAAAAGAAACACGCTTTAATTAATATTCCACTACGCACGAGGAAAAAATTATGTGACGAAACTATTTGTGTCGAGTATATTTTCAGTCGTCGAAAGAATTATAAATATTTGGTTTTACAGTTAATTAGTAGGTCGATGACCTCTTGTAGAAGAGAATTATCGCCCGTCGCACTTGGACTTATAGTTTGAATAACAAATACAATTTCTATTTTTTACACAAAAATAAAGGAAGGGACGGTGTTTTCAAAATTTGTAACAAAAACAATTTTGGAGAATCGTTAGATCATAGTAACTACTTAGGTATTTAAAATATTTTAAACAGGCTTAATTGTTATATTCTCGACTCATAGTCAAAAAAGAAAATGGAAAAACAAATGCATAGTTTCCAATAAAAAACCTACAAGGAAATTGATAAAAAAAGTTGCGTATAATAAAAAAGTTAATTTAAAAACTGCGCTGTCAGCATGGTAATTAAAAATCAACCGATTCACGGCTGTTCATATTATTAATAACGAGATGGTAAATGGTACAAGTATTACTAAAACTACGCCAATTAATAAAATGTCAAGCAATAATGGGTTTTTAATTATTTTAAGTAAACCTTTGTATTAAACCGACACATGACCGTGTTTTAAATCGATTAAAATGTATACAAAGACCGTGACATTGATTTCTGACACCATTTTTGCAGCCTGTTGGTCTAGTGTTCACAAGCGCTACTGCTGAGCATAAAATTTTTGACAGAGCCACCATAATGTCCTAGTAGGATAAAGCACGTAGTGTGTGATGGTCCATAAAAAAATACCTAACAAGTGTGATGAAGGATTTTTGCAATGTGGCCAAATCAGCGTCAACATTAACGGTCCTTACAAAATTAGGTTCTTCTTCGAGCCATTTTTAAGATTTTTGTCCTTATATCTCTATTTCGACGAAGTTATAGTTCGAATTTCAAACAATTTCGTTATTGTCAATTTTGTATTACGAACTTTAGGTTACGTCAGATAGCCAACATTTTGACGCATGTTTACGATTCGTTTTTCGAAAACGTGGCTCTTGAACATTTTAAAAACTGCGCGCGTTACTTGCAGTAAATGTTTGTGCGCTCAAAAACGTAGTGAAAATGCTACAGAAACTACGTGGCGCTCCTGCACCATAGTTTGAAGCAGTTGGTTTCCACTAGGTTTTCTGCATGTTTTGTTGTTCAACTATTAAATTGGATTCTGCTTTGCTCTAAAGTTTATATACACAGTATATAAAATACCATAACTAGTTACGTTCGATACCCTTTTACGGAATTTCTGTTGGCGTAAGTAATTTTTAGACGAAGTGTAGTATAGTATCTCTATTCACATTTGGTAATACCTACATAGTTATAGGTAGGATTTTTACAATCGTTATTCTATTAAGAAACCAAATTCTTTTATACAGGTTACGCATACACACGACTAAATCCTAGCCAATTTTCAAAAATAATCATAGGTAAGTTCTAATGTGACTGAAGACATCTGAATCCTCAATTCAGATGTCTTAAATGTCCTGTAAGGTTTTACTACGAATTCCAGAATGGGGCCTATAAAATCGACTTATTAAACTTCTCAATATTGGCGGTGCCCCTATGAAAACAGCAGGATTGTCCGAAAGGGTTACCGCTACCCCGGAACATACAGGGCTAAGGAAGGGACGGTGAGTAATGGGTGACTCACCGTCCGATCAGAACCAGACCCGTGCCGTACGGCGCGTATATGTTCCACGCGCGCCTCAAAGAGATGTCAGCATATGAAGGGGCCCCTCAGGGCCAAGCCTGCCGGGTAAGCGGGATTGTCCGAAAGGGTTACCGCTACCCCGGAACATAAAGGGCTACGGAAGGAACATGGATGGGTTTTAGTCAGTAAGAGTCTGACACTCCCTTCCGCTCCACCCAGAGCGGGAGCAGTCATTGGATGATTTCCCAGCCTTAAAAAAAAAAAAAAAAATAGGGCTAAGGAAGGAACATGGATGGGTTTTAGTCAGTAAGAGTCTGACACTCCGCTCCTTCCACTCCACCCAGAGCGGGGGCAGTCATTGGATGATTTCCCAGCCTTAGAAAAAAAAAAAAAAGGGCTAAGGAAGGAACATGGATGGGTTTTAGTCAGTAAGAGTCTGACACTCCGCTCCTTCCGCTCCACCCAGAGCGGGAGCAGTCATTGGATGATTTCCCAGCCTTAAAAAAAAAAAAAAAAATAGGGCTAAGGAAGGAACATGGATGGGTTTTAGTCAGTAAGAGTCTGACACTCCGCTCCTTCCGCTCCACCCAGAGCGGGAGCAGTCATTGGATGATTTCCCAGCCTTAAAAAAAAAAAAAAAAAGGGCTAAGGAAGGAACATGGATGGGTTTTAGTCAGTAAGAGTCTGACACTCCGCTCCTTCCACTCCACCCAGAGCGGGGGCAGTCATTGGATGATTTCCCAGCCTTAAAAAAAAAAAAAAAAGGGCTAAGGAAGGAACATGGATGGGTTTTAGTCAGTAAGAGTCTGACACTCCGCTCCTTCCGCTCCACCCAGAGCGGGAGCAGTCATTGGAAGATTTCCCAGCCTTAAAAAAAAAAAAAAAAAAGGGCTAAGGAAGGAACATGGATGGGTTTTAGTCAGTAAGAGTCTGACACTCCGCTCCTTCCGCTCCACCCAGAGCGGGAGCAGTCATTGGAAGATTTCCCAGCCTTAAAAAAAAAAAAAAAGGGCTAAGGAAGGAACATGGATGGGTTTTAGTCAGTAAGAGTCTGACACTCCGCTCCTTCCGCTCCACCCAGAGCGGGAGCAGTCATTGGATGATTTCCCAGCCTTAAAAAAAAAAAAAAAAGGGCTAAGGAAGGAACATGGATGGGTTTTAGTCAGTAAGAGTCTGACACTCCGCTCCTTCCGCTCCACCCAGAGCGGGAGCAGTCATTGGAAGATTTCCCAGCCTTAAAAAAAAAAAAAAAAAAGGGCTAAGGAAGGAACATGGATGGGTTTTAGTCAGTAAGAGTCTGACACTCCCTTCCGCTCCACCCAGAGCGGGAGCAGTCATTGGATGATTTCCCAGCCTTAAAAAAAAAAAAAAAAGGGCTAAGGAAGGAACATGGATGGGTTTTAGTCAGTAAGAGTCTGACACTCCGCTCCTTCCGCTCCACCCAGAGCGGGAGCAGTCATTGGATGATTTCCCAGCCTTAAAAAAAAAAAAAAAGGGCTAAGGAAGGAACATGGATGGGTTTTAGTCAGTAAGAGTCTGACACTCCGCTCCTTCCGCTCCACCCAGAGCGGGAGCAGTCATTGGATGACTTCCCAGCCTTAAAAAAAAAAAAAAAAGGGCTAAGGAAGGAACATGGATGGGTTTTAGTCAGTAAGAGTCTGACACTCCGCTCCTTCCGCTCCACCCAGAGCGGGAGCAGTCATTGGATGACTTCCCAGCCTTAAAAAAAAAAAAAAAAGGGCTAAGGAAGGAACATGGATGGGTTTTAGTCAGTAAGAGTCTGACACTCCGCTCCTTCCGCTCCACCCAGAGCGGGAGCAGTCATTGGATGACTTCCCAGCCTTAAAAAAAAAAAAAAAAGGGCTAAGGAAGGAACATGGATGGGTTTTAGTCAGTAAGAGTCTGACACTCCGCTCCTTCCGCTCCACCCAGAGCGGGAGCAGTCATTGGATGACTTCCCAGCCTTAAAAAAAAAAAAAAAAGGGCTAAGGAAGGAACATGGATGGGTTTTAGTCAGTAAGAGTCTGACACTCCGCTCCTTCCGCTCCACCCAGAGCGGGAGCAGTCATTGGATGACTTCCCAGCCTTAAAAAAAAAAAAAAAAGGGCTAAGGAAGGAACATGGATGGGTTTTAGTCAGTAAGAGTCTGACACTCCGCTCCTTCCGCTCCACCCAGAGCGGGAGCAGTCATTGGATGACTTCCCAGCCTTAAAAAAAAAAAAAAAAGGGCTAAGGAAGGAACATGGATGGGTTTTAGTCAGTAAGAGTCTGACACTCCGCTCCTTCCGCTCCACCCAGAGCGGGAGCAGTCATTGGATGACTTCCCAGCCTTAAAAAAAAAAAAAAAAGGGCTAAGGAAGGAACATGGATGGGTTTTAGTCAGTAAGAGTCTGACACTCCGCTCCTTCCGCTCCACCCAGAGCGGGAGCAGTCATTGGATGACTTCCCAGCCTTAAAAAAAAAAAAAAAAGGGCTAAGGAAGGAACATGGATGGGTTTTAGTCAGTAAGAGTCTGACACTCCGCTCCTTCCGCTCCACCCAGAGCGGGAGCAGTCATTGGATGACTTCCCAGCCTTAAAAAAAAAAAAAAAAGGGCTAAGGAAGGAACATGGATGGGTTTTAGTCAGTAAGAGTCTGACACTCCGCTCCTTCCGCTCCACCCAGAGCGGGAGCAGTCATTGGATGACTTCCCAGCCTTAAAAAAAAAAAAAAAAGGGCTAAGGAAGGAACATGGATGGGTTTTAGTCAGTAAGAGTCTGACACTCCGCTCCTTCCGCTCCACCCAGAGCGGGAGCAGTCATTGGATGACTTCCCAGCCTTAAAAAAAAAAAAAAAAGGGCTAAGGAAGGAACATGGATGGGTTTTAGTCAGTAAGAGTCTGACACTCCGCTCCTTCCGCTCCACCCAGAGCGGGAGCAGTCATTGGATGACTTCCCAGCCTTAAAAAAAAAAAAAAAAGGGCTAAGGAAGGAACATGGATGGGTTTTAGTCAGTAAGAGTCTGACACTCCGCTCCTTCCGCTCCACCCAGAGCGGGAGCAGTCATTGGATGACTTCCCAGCCTTAAAAAAAAAAAAAAAAGGGCTAAGGAAGGAACATGGATGGGTTTTAGTCAGTAAGAGTCTGACACTCCGCTCCTTCCGCTCCACCCAGAGCGGGAGCAGTCATTGGATGACTTCCCAGCCTTAAAAAAAAAAAAAAAAGGGCTAAGGAAGGAACATGGATGGGTTTTAGTCAGTAAGAGTCTGACACTCCGCTCCTTCCGCTCCACCCAGAGCGGGAGCAGTCATTGGATGACTTCCCAGCCTTAAAAAAAAAAAAAAAAGGGCTAAGGAAGGAACATGGATGGGTTTTAGTCAGTAAGAGTCTGACACTCCGCTCCTTCCGCTCCACCCAGAGCGGGAGCAGTCATTGGATGACTTCCCAGCCTTAAAAAAAAAAAAAAAAGGGCTAAGGAAGGAACATGGATGGGTTTTAGTCAGTAAGAGTCTGACACTCCGCTCCTTCCGCTCCACCCAGAGCGGGAGCAGTCATTGGATGACTTCCCAGCCTTAAAAAAAAAAAAAAAAGGGCTAAGGAAGGAACATGGATGGGTTTTAGTCAGTAAGAGTCTGACACTCCGCTCCTTCCGCTCCACCCAGAGCGGGAGCAGTCATTGGATGACTTCCCAGCCTTAAAAAAAAAAAAAAAAGGGCTAAGGAAGGAACATGGATGGGTTTTAGTCAGTAAGAGTCTGACACTCCGCTCCTTCCGCTCCACCCAGAGCGGGAGCAGTCATTGGATGACTTCCCAGCCTTAAAAAAAAAAAAAAAAGGGCTAAGGAAGGAACATGGATGGGTTTTAGTCAGTAAGAGTCTGACACTCCGCTCCTTCCGCTCCACCCAGAGCGGGAGCAGTCATTGGATGACTTCCCAGCCTTAAAAAAAAAAAAAAAAGGGCTAAGGAAGGAACATGGATGGGTTTTAGTCAGTAAGAGTCTGACACTCCGCTCCTTCCGCTCCACCCAGAGCGGGAGCAGTCATTGGATGACTTCCCAGCCTTAAAAAAAAAAAAAAAAGGGCTAAGGAAGGAACATGGATGGGTTTTAGTCAGTAAGAGTCTGACACTCCGCTCCTTCCGCTCCACCCAGAGCGGGAGCAGTCATTGGATGACTTCCCAGCCTTAAAAAAAAAAAAAAAAGGGCTAAGGAAGGAACATGGATGGGTTTTAGTCAGTAAGAGTCTGACACTCCGCTCCTTCCGCTCCACCCAGAGCGGGAGCAGTCATTGGATGACTTCCCAGCCTTAAAAAAAAAAAAAAAAGGGCTAAGGAAGGAACATGGATGGGTTTTAGTCAGTAAGAGTCTGACACTCCGCTCCTTCCGCTCCACCCAGAGCGGGAGCAGTCATTGGATGACTTCCCAGCCTTAAAAAAAAAAAAAAAGGGCTAAGGAAGGAACATGGATGGGTTTTAGTCAGTAAGAGTCTGACACTCCGCTCCTTCCGCTCCACCCAGAGCGGGAGCAGTCATTGGATGACTTCCCAGCCTTAAAAAAAAAAAAAAAAGGGCTAAGGAAGGAACATGGATGGGTTTTAGTCAGTAAGAGTCTGACACTCCGCTCCTTCCGCTCCACCCAGAGCGGGAGCAGTCATTGGATGACTTCCCAGCCTTAAAAAAAAAAAAAAAAGGGCTAAGGAAGGAACATGGATGGGTTTTAGTCAGTAAGAGTCTGACACTCCGCTCCTTCCGCTCCACCCAGAGCGGGAGCAGTCATTGGATGACTTCCCAGCCTTAAAAAAAAAAAAAAAAGGGCTAAGGAAGGAACATGGATGGGTTTTAGTCAGTAAGAGTCTGACACTCCGCTCCTTCCGCTCCACCCAGAGCGGGAGCAGTCATTGGATGACTTCCCAGCCTTAAAAAAAAAAAAAAAAGGGCTAAGGAAGGAACATGGATGGGTTTTAGTCAGTAAGAGTCTGACACTCCGCTCCTTCCGCTCCACCCAGAGCGGGAGCAGTCATTGGATGACTTCCCAGCCTTAAAAAAAAAAAAAAAAGGGCTAAGGAAGGAACATGGATGGGTTTTAGTCAGTAAGAGTCTGACACTCCGCTCCTTCCGCTCCACCCAGAGCGGGAGCAGTCATTGGATGACTTCCCAGCCTTAAAAAAAAAAAAAAAAGGGCTAAGGAAGGAACATGGATGGGTTTTAGTCAGTAAGAGTCTGACACTCCGCTCCTTCCGCTCCACCCAGAGCGGGAGCAGTCATTGGATGACTTCCCAGCCTTAAAAAAAAAAAAAAAAGGGCTAAGGAAGGAACATGGATGGGTTTTAGTCAGTAAGAGTCTGACACTCCGCTCCTTCCGCTCCACCCAGAGCGGGAGCAGTCATTGGATGACTTCCCAGCCTTAAAAAAAAAAAAAAAAGGGCTAAGGAAGGAACATGGATGGGTTTTAGTCAGTAAGAGTCTGACACTCCGCTCCTTCCGCTCCACCCAGAGCGGGAGCAGTCATTGGATGACTTCCCAGCCTTAAAAAAAAAAAAAAAAGGGCTAAGGAAGGAACATGTATGGGTTTTAGTCAGTAAGAGTCTGACACTCCGCTCCACCCAGAGCGGGGGCAGTCATTGGATGATTTCCCAGCCTTAAAAAAAAAAAAAAAAAGGGCTAAGGAAGGAACATGGATGGGTTTTAGTCAGTAAGAGTCTGACACTCCGCTCCTTCCGCTCCACCCAGAGCGGGAGCAGTCATTGGATGATTTCCCAGCCTTAAAAAAAAAAAAAAAAGGGCTAAGAAAGGAACATGGATGGGTTTTAGTCAGTAAGAGTCTGACACTCCGCTCCTTCCGCTCCACCCAGAGCGGGGGCAGTCATTGGATGATTTCCCAGCCTTAAAAAAAAAAAAAAAGGGCTAAGGAAGGAACATGGATGGGTTTTAGTCAGTAAGAGTCTGACACTCCGCTCCACCCAGAGCGGGGGCAGTCATTGGATGATTTCCCAGCCTTAAAAAAAAAAAAAAAAAGGGCTAAGGAAGGAACATGGATGGGTTTTAGTCAGTAAGAGTCTGACACTCCGCTCCACCCAGAGCGGGGGCAGTCATTGGATGATTTCCCAGCCTTAAAAAAAAAAAAAAAAAGGGCTAAGGAAGGAACATGGATGGGTTTTAGTCAGTAAGAGTCTGACACTCCGCTCCTTCCGCTCCACCCAGAGCGGGAGCAGTCATTGGATGATTTCCCAGCCTTAAAAAAAAAAAAAAGGGCTAAGGAAGGAACATGGATGGGTTTTAGTCAGTAAGAGTCTGACACTCCGCTCCACCCAGAGCGGGGGCAGTCATTGGATGATTTCCCAGCCTTAAAAAAAAAAAAAAGGGCTAAGGAAGGAACATGGATGGGTTTTAGTCAGTAAGAGTCTGACACTCCGCTCCACCCAGAGCGGGGGCAGTCATTGGATGATTTCCCAGCCTTAAAAAAAAAAAAAAAAAGGGCTAAGAAAGGAACATGGATGGGTTTTAGTCAGTAAGAGTCTGACACTCCGCTCCTTCCGCTCCACCCAGAGCGGGGGCAGTCATTGGATGATTTCCCAGCCTTAAAAAAAAAAAAAAGGGCTAAGGAAGGAACATGGATGGGTTTTAGTCAGTAAGAGTCTGACACTCCGCTCCACCCAGAGCGGGGGCAGTCATTGGATGATTTCCCAGCCTTAAAAAAAAAAAAAAAAAGGGCTAAGGAAGGAACATGGATGGGTTTTAGTCAGTAAGAGTCTGACACTCCGCTCCACCCAGAGCGGGGGCAGTCATTGGATGATTTCCCAGCCTTAAAAAAAAAAAAAAAAAGGGCTAAGGAAGGAACATGGATGGGTTTTAGTCAGTAAGAGTCTGACACTCCGCTCCTTCCGCTCCACCCAGAGCGGGTCATTTGATGATTAAAACCCTATAAAAAATGAAACAGCTCCTTAATCCATACGGACTCATTTCTATAAATAAACAAAGACATAATAATGTTTTGAATATGTTAATTTGAGCTCATTAAGCTAATCTAAGCTGAGATTATGTAAGTTTTAAGTTGAGCTGCACGATTTATGACCAGTGCATGCACTGACTGGAAATGCCCACTCAACCTGTATGGTTCTTTCCTCAAAATAACATTTCAGACACCAACCTACATGGTCTTCACATGATCTGATCAAGATAATGTTTGTTTTGGTCTTTCTTCACAGAGTAGTCAGCTAAGAAACACCGACCTCGTGTAGTTTTTTTAATTTATTATTGACTAGCTTCCGCCCGCGGCTTCGCCCGCATAATATGTCGACAAATTATACACATAAACCTTCCTCTTGAATTACTCTATCTACTAAAAAAACCGCATCAAAATCAGTTGCGTAGTTTTAAAGATTTAAGCATACATAGGGATTTAGGAACAGAGAAATCGACTTTGTTTTATACTATGTAGTGATGTGTAAAAATGTTTATGAAAACATATTTACAAAAATAAAATAATTTATCATTTAGCGCTAAATGTGGATAGTGGTCCAGTCGGGCCGAAGTTTGTTCCGTGTTGATTCCTAATGTTAATTTGTTTTGACACTAAAATAGCATTTAAAATCGCCATTTAATTTTAGAATATGCATTTAAGATTTAAATAAATTACAACTTTGTAATATCATAACAATGGAATTCTTTAAAACATTATATAGGAACCTGAATTTTAGATTGAAACGATAAAATTTAGAATGCCTTGTTTAGGTATTCTAAAATTATCATTCCAATAGGCACTAAATCAACTTTTAGAATTTTAATTTGAGTAGGTTTTTAATAAACCTGCCTTAACACACACAATAATATCTTAAAATATTTATAATTAGCACTGGGCCTGCGACTTCGTCCGCGTGGATTTTTTTTTAATTTAGCCTTTGACACTCAGGAATAATGTAGCTTCCCATTAGTGAATTAGCCTAGTGGTGTGACCGTCGGACTGCCAAGTCACAGGTCTCGAATTCGAACCCAAGCCATGCACCTCTGATTTTACGGATTCATGTGCGTATTGTATAATTATCACTTGCTTAAAAATCTGTGAAGGAAAACATCGTGAGGAAACCAGCATGTCTGAGGGATATTTAACAGTATATGAAGCTAAGTCCATGGGCAGCATAAAAACTCTGACACCAGGTTAGTCACTAACCACAAGAAAAGAAACAGAGAGAGTGAAAAAATTCAGATTCGGATCAGCAGTTCCGAAGATTAACCCTAACAAATAAACCTCTTTATAATATTAGTAGGTACAGATAATATGTAGAAGCATATGAATAAAAAGGTAGGAAGAATAATCATGGGGCATCAAAAAACTCGTCTACGTTATCGCTGTCAACAGGAAAGTTCCGTAAAGGCTGGCAGCGTGGTATACGTTGTATGGCAATGTTGATTCATTGACCAAAAAATTGGCCAAGTGAAGAGTCAATCAACCGTTTGGCGATGTCTCGAAAAATAAAGTGGGCGCTCGGACCTATTGTTTTGTTTCTTGCATATTGGTTGTTGCGTATTGGTTGTTTGTCGTTTTGAATCTGTGAATGCAAGTTGGTTAAAATAAATATATAAACTCCTAACGGCTCGAAAATTTAAGTGCTAATAAGATTGGAATATTGTCTAGACTTCATTACTTAAGTTAATTCAGCTAGTTTATTTGTTATGTGTCAGCTTGTGGCCAAGGCCTTCTTTGTTAAAATCTACTTGTTTATGTAATTTAATGTAAATAAGAATATTTGTGCAAATTCTTATAACAACAAGGTTTTTAAACTGGTACATTTTTATGTATTTTTAAATGATATTTAAAATGTTGTATTTCTTTGTTTATTGATTGTATCAATTGGTATTTTATGAATATATTTCAGTTTTACCCAACACAACACGTAAGCGTTTAAAATTAGATTTACGCAGAGGTCCTAAATAATGCTTAATGAGCACTATGATGAGAAGGTGAGATAACATTGACAGCTGTAAACCTCACTTCCTAAACTACAATATACTAACTCTCCCCAGTATATACTTACATATTAGAAACCTGCTTTGTTCGTAAGTATCAATAATTTTATACAAAGCACGAAGACATACAATCACGTTACACACTCCGACACAAATCAAGATTAAATGGTCCACTTTCTCGGCTAAAAATACATTTTACAAGTCCCTACGTAATGTCCATAAAAATGGAAACAAATAACCTGATGCAATAAAAAAGAAGATAAAATAAACATATTTATAAAATAAACTATTTTTTTATTATAGCATAGATGAATATTTCAATAAAAAGCTTCGTCTCCCCTACTATCTTTTGCTGTGCCCGACAGGGTCCATAATGATCTCAATTTTATACCTTTACCACGTAATGCTAATAAAGATTGAGTATTGAACATATAGATTTATAATTTATCTTTTGTTGTTATTTTTATTGCTCATGTTAATTACCGCGTCAAATATGCGTAGCGTAAAACGAGATTGGTCACAAACGTTTTATTTCGTCAAACGTCGATTAATTTGTTAATTACATTCATTTCCTTTTTATTGTCTTTGGCTGGCGTTGGGTGACGATATTTTGAATTATCATCGTGTAAAAAACTATTTCTAGAATTCTCAGGAAATAGGAAGCGTGTTGTTGATTTTTTGGAATATCCGGATCCTTTGTAACACAGCGAGTCCATTGATAACCTGTTTTTGTATATTTCTATATTGATAACCATTGATATTAAGAAAGTTTATAACATTTGCATAGAATTATGAAATCCTAATATTTTTGTTTTAAGCAATGAAATCGATATTCTGAATGGCAATGAATCGGGTCTGTCAATGAACTTTATCAATCTATCTGCCTAGCTTTCTTCCCAACTATGTTGGGATCGGCTTTTAGTCTAACCGTGTGATCTGAACAACCCAGTCACGTACAATAACCCTTGGTAAGACTGGCTGTCGGACTTTCAGGCTTCCCCTTAGCGGGCCAACCCAGCCACGTACGATACCCCTTTGTAAGACTGGCTGTCGAACTTTCGGGCTTCCCGTAAGCGGGCCAAACCGGTCACGTACGATAACCCTTGGTAAGACTGGCTGTCGGACTTTCAGGCTTCCCGTAAGCGGGCCAACCCAGCCACGAACGATACCCCTTTGTAAGACTGGCTGTCGGACTTTCGGGCGTAAAATCCGCGAATGACAGCCGGGACCAACGGCTTAGCGTGCTTTCCGAGACGCGGAGGAGTCTTGATAGTTAAAGATGGTCACCCATCCACGGACCTTTGGCTGCTAATGCTAATTCTTTGGCCAAAGAACAATCTAGCGTTTCTGGTCACGTGAAGTGTAGATTTAATTAATTTTTTAATTTAATATGTGTTAAACTGGGTTGTAAACAATTTTATATTTTCTATTGCTATCAACCGTTCAAACAAATCCAGTGTCGGAGACTTCTGATGTTTGTCGGCAGCAGTTGTGATGTGATGTGTGCAGATAGATCAAGGCTATCAAATATTCCCAATTGAACATGAACCTTATGCTTTGAACCGTTTGGGGTTGAGACACTAGGGCCATGGGGTCCCAGTGCCCACTATGTATTTCGAGACATCGCCAAGCGGTTGGTCGACTCTTCACGTGACCAGAGGGCTGGCCCAGTTTTTGGTCAGAAGAAGTCGGAGAATAATCATTGCCATACAATGTGGCAATGCTGCCAGCCGTTTGGGAACTTACCCTGTTGACAGCGATGTGGACGAGTTTTTTGATGCTCTTTAATTTTCCGTTTTATATACTTGTACCTACATAGTTATTATTAATATTTTAAGTCTTTTTATGTATGTAAATATTATGTGCAGGCAAATATTAACCTTATGCTTTTGCATTAAAGTTGAAAATCTATCAAAGAAATTTGCCATACTGGGCTAGCTTGATGTGCTGCCTCTGTACCATCAACAGAAAGAGCAGTAAGTCGATTCTGAAAAAGTGAACTGTCGTACCACGTAATGCGTATTGACACAATTGACAGCTCAATTGAAATTTACTTCACCTAGGTACGTGTTCACGGTGAGATTTTTACAGAATAGCACTACAGTAGTTAGGTACTATTTCAATTTTGCTTCAGAGAAGCAGTAATAAATTAATACTGCTACAAGAGGTGGTGTTTGGCTCTATACAGCTGTCCCACACATTTGGGTCGAGTAGGTATTGTAGTTTACACAGTATGTAGGTACACACTGTATAAGACAATCTATTATTGTAAGTTATTAGGCTGTCATGATGATACAGGGCTACTATATACATAATTATGTCATTATGACAGGTATCTTTTGGGTAGAGAAATGGTAGGTATTTCAAGCGTTGATAGACAAGATAGCTATATCATAATTTTAGGACCACCGCGCAAGCTTAAATACATATAGGACAGTGCGAAGCGAATCGTGTAGAAGAACTCCCAAAAAGTTGTCATAGTAACTGTTTTACTAGAGCCGCGTTGCGCTATCGCGTGTTGTCTGTCTGCGGGAGCCTTCATGACGTATTATACCTATTATCTGTGGGAGGATTAATATTATTAATATTAATTATTATCCGATTTATGATGTCTTTTTTTTTCCTCCAATGCTATTAGAGCGGGTTTGGTGAACAACATAACATCACACTTGTATTTGGTGAACAACATAACATCACACTTGTATTTGGTGAACAACATAACATCACACTTGTATTTGGTGAACAACATAACATCACACTTGTATTTGGTGAACAACATAACATCACACTTGTATTTGGTGAACAACATAACATCACACTTGTATTTGGTGAACAACATAACATCACACTTGTATTTGGTGAACAACATAACATCACACTTGTATTTGGTGAACAACATAACATCACACTTGTATTTGGTGAACAACATAACATCACACTTGTATTTGGTGAACAACATAACATCACACTTGTATTCCGCGAAGGGTTAGATAGAGGTGCACCTATTAGTCAGTTATATCTAAGGTCCGTGTAATAGGGGGCGAGCCTATTGCCATAAACCGGGTACCAATCCAGACTGCTACTGAGAAATTCCGTGCATAAAAACCCTAAAACACTTGACCGATACGGGATTTGTACCCCCTCATGCAGCGGGATTGTCCAAAAGGGTTACCGCTCCCCGGAACATAAAGGACTAAGGAAGGAACATGGATGGGTTTTAGTCAGTAAGAGTGTGACACTCCCTTCCGCTCCACCCAGAGCGGGAGAAATGATTGGGTGATTTCCCACCCTCAAAAAAAAAGGTTAGGGTTGATAGTAACGTTTTTTTTACGAAAAAGAAGGAAGTTTATTGAGTTCGTGTTATACCTGTGTGGCATTATTATCGTTGAGTAGTGGCTCGGTGTCAGTAGAGTCGGAGTCGGTGTGACCACTTGACCGATACGGGATTTGTACCCAGGACCTCATGCAGCGGGATTGTCCAAAAGGGTTACCGCTCCCCGGAACATAAAGGACTAAGGAAGGAACATGGATGGGTTTTAGTCAGTAAGAGTCTAACACCCCCGCTCTCCGCTCCACCCAGAGCGGGAGGAGTAATTTGAAGATATCCCACTCTCAAAAAAAAAGTACCTCATGCTTAGCAGTACCGCTTGCGAGGACTTGTCAACTGCTGAACAAATCTCTGGTAAAGATGTAAAGATCTCCGTACATCAATCTGCTACTTAAATGTGTATACAGAATATGTACAAGTTTAATTAACTCTAAAATATCTCAGTCAATCATACCAGTAATTAGCTGATAAATAGATTCAAATTAAACAATACGTTGGTGATAAGTATCTTTCAACAACATAAAAGTTATTTATCATAATCGCCATTTCCAAACCTCAGGTTTAACCTTGAAAATGACTGTCTATCAGAAAGTTATCAACATTTGAAGTACAATAGATTAGAGGAGTATGAATCGGTCGTTTTTGATATATCTCGTAAATGCATGATCAGGCGCCGAATCTTATCACTCGGTGACCGGACTCCGAAAGGGAGAGACGCGTGTTCTATATTTAAAAGTTGTGATGGTGATAAGCACGCACTATGGCTACGGTGCATGAAATGAAAATTATTTCTGGAGAGGAGATGGTTAGTGTGGATTTTTTAATTGATTTTCTTTTAAAAAACACGTGTCTTAGTACTCTTAGTTAATTCGAAGGCAAGAAAATAACTTTGATGACCGTTCATACCGTGTGTCTTGCCGGAAATTATCTCCAAGAACCAAAACTACCAAGTAGTGCTACAAAAGTGCAGTGTAGATGATGCAGAATGCACTTTTATGAACATACCTACCTAGCTTGTCGTTATTTGCATGACTTGTGTAAATTATACGCTATTCCTTCATACTATTTACAACTATTTCGGTCACTGTCTTTCTAAATGATATTTACTTTTGTAAATTCGTTTGACCCATTAGATGTTCGCCTATTAGAAGCAGTTTGCTTAGAGCTTAACGATTTATGTCTTTCGTATATTTATTGTCGTTTCGAGAGATTTTTTCTTATGAACCACGGGATTCATACGACATTTGAGGGGTTAAGGAAACACTTGTAAACTTCAAAATTAAATCACTTTTAAACTCTAACGAGTTCGGTGTTTCCCAAACGACTAATCTGAGAAGAAATAGACAAACTCAGACCTAATCTTGGTCAGGCCTTATTGTTTATGTAGGTGCTAGTTATTTATTTATGAGTTATTATTTTAATAGGTATGTTGAAACTGTTTGTCACTTGTCCCTAAAGGTTCATTAGAAAACCATCGTCAGACAGCTTTTGTCTGGCATTTAATGCTGAAATCAATCTTTTTGGCGCGCCCGTGAGGCACACTTTGTTATTGTTTAAAAACTTTTATTGATTTTTTGTTATTTTGTGTTTCATCGACTGTATCTAAATAAATGGTTTTTCTTTTTTTCTTGATGAGGACCATACAGATATTATTAGCGCCGGGGATGGTATTTAAAGGTTTCTTTCAGATTATTTTCTTTATAGGTTTTGGCTCACAGTTTTCGGCTTGATTTGATTACTTCCACCTAAAATTATTGATATTAACGGTTAACGACCCGGGGTAGATTTAAAAATAATTGTGTTGTAAAATATCAAAACCCTGTGTGTCCACTCTAGTGAAAAGTGGATGAAAGAACATCATTATTAATTTATTAAGTTTTTAGATTTTTAGGGTTTCGTTTCCTAAAGGACATGGGCTATGAAAGGAACATTGTTGGTTTTAGTCAGTAAGAGTCTGACACTCCCTTCCGCTCCACCCTTTGGGGGGTAATTTGATGATTTCCCACCTTCACAAAAAAAAAACACACTATACAATAATTGACATTAATGGCAATATAATTAAAGAAATTATATAATTAAAAAAATTATGACTTAAGTAATTTTTTAGTGACTTAAAAGAAAAACACAAACAAATACATTTTCTAATTTCAAATTTTGACCCCATTCACAGTTCAATTTCGAGTAGGGAATCGCTTACCAGGTTTTGATACTTTACACAATAATTATAAACAATGGATAGTAAGAATTAATTACCTGTTTATAACCTATTGTGTTAAAATTTACAAACTGTTACAAGACTATTAACCCTTAATTAAAAACTCGCGTTAGATTTACATTATGAGAACAATTTCCTAAGTCTGTTCCATGATGTAGTTTTTTTTTGTTTTTTTTTTTTATAGGCAATTTTAGTGTTGTGAAGTAAATGAAAAAAAAATATTTATCTATTACACTAATATTCGCTTCAATATACGTCTTCACGCTCAAATGGCTAAATGTATGTATATGATCTGGATAGTTTATGACCTGGATTATCACACAGAATACCTTTTATCCCTGTAATACGTTCCCTTGGGATCATTTCTGACACAAACACGGGAGAAACCGATAGCAGCAGCTAGTATAATATAAACTACAGTCGCTTTTTCTGTCTGTCTGTGTAATCGTGTTTTTCTTCTAAACTACACAAAGGATTTAGATGCAGTATTCACTATCATTAAGAGAATTAATTCCGGAAGGTTTCTATTTAAACTACATTTAATACAAAAGTCTCGTTATAAAAACCGTGCGGGCCACTATATTACTATGTAAAGGGTAAAGGGTATTTCCCTTTCAGTTGTAATTTACAGCTTTAGTAGGTATGTATATAATCTACACACGCTTGACATGATATGAAGCAACATATGTTTTTCATCGACACGTTATCAAAGATTTGTTTACGCAATACAATACGTTTTATATCGGACGACTATGTTTTTAAGTTGTGGAATACTTGTTTTTTATTGTTCCGAACCCAAAGGGTAACACTAGACCCTATTACTAAGACGCCGCTGTCCTTCCGTCCGTCTGTCCGTCTGTCACCAGGCTGTATCTCATGAACCGTGATAGTTATAATAGACAGTTGAAAATTTCACAGATGATGTATTTCTGTTGCCGAAATAACAACAAATACTAAAAAACAGAATAAATTAAATGTTTTAGAGTCTCCCATATAACAAGCGTGATTTTTTGCCGTTTTTATAGATAAATGGTACGGAACCCTATGCGCGCGAGTCCAACTCGCACTTGGTCGGCTTTTTATATTCCATAACTCTAGGGTTATATACTATACTAGCTTCCGCCCGCGGCCGCAAAATATGTCGACAAATTAAACATATAAACCTTCCTCTTGAATCACTCTATCTATTAAAAAAACCGCATCAAAATCCGTTGCGTAGTTTTAAAGATTTAAGCATACAGACAAAAATAGCGACTTTGTTTTATACTATGTAGTGAAGTAGAAATTTAAACAAAAGTCCAAAAATGCATAGTTTCGAAGATATCATCAATCACAATTAATTAAAGTATCTCGTTGTGTGTATCTAAGTTTCATTGATAAATACGAGTAGGTAATTAATTTTCATTCAAACCAATCATTCATATTTAAATCTCAGAAAATGCGACGTTGTCATAATATTTCATGTAAAGGAGAAACCGGAACTCCATAGAAACTTGGGCCTGGCGTTACAGAGCTGGAATTTTGCCATAAATTAGAGCACCTAGGAAGATTTCACGAGCCCAATTTTCACGTCTTTCAGCAATGGCCAAATTGGTAAAATCAGAAAATGTTTACATGTTAGGTTATTTTTTAAAACCAAAGCGGTGAATTCAGATTAATATTACTGAAAACCTCAGGTAAAAATTATGTTTGCTATAAGGCCCACTTACATCACTAATGGGTTGCATTTTTAAACATTGTATTTACCACCAGGGGATTTGATGCTATCTCAAATTACAGTAAACTGAGATTGCAACAATAGGTGTATTTAAATAAAATACCGTATTATTGAGATAGGGTTTTATTAATTACCTTCTTCGTTAGGATTATCATAATATAATAATACAGTATCTAGGAATTGTGCAGGAGGTAACTGACTACCCTGGTGCCTAACGAACGAAGAGAACGTCCACAGTGAATAAACACTCGCCGGTGTCCTATAGGTGTCTGTTCACTCTCTTCTGGTCTATTTCCATCAAGAGATACAGCATTGGCATGATTCCAGCAAACTTGACAGATAAAGTCATTTTCATTTACCTACCTAAAGCAAACATTTATCATTTGACTATTAGTTCTAGCATTTAGCAATAAGCATCTGAGTGGCACATTTAGGTACCTAAACATAAGCGGCTTTATTTCATTCCCACTGCAAAGACACAGGACTCCTCTCTGAGAGAAGGAATAGGCCGTAATTAACTATGCAGGTTCAGTGCAGATTGGTGATATTACATGCTTACAAAAATGTTACGTTATAGAATTATCGCATAATAATCACTTCATATTCCAATCTTCGCCTTCCTATTGTGTATAGTGTGACCGCTGCAGGTCCGTTGCTATTCCACAATTAATGCACAAGCTCATGATACCGTATTAACCAGTCGTCAGAAGAGCAATATCCAGATACGATTTTCCAACAAAGGTCAGCAGGAATGGCAGGCTACGGTGTCCTATATTCAAGCGAGGGTCAGTCAGAAGGCAATCAATTTCAGAGTCCAGTATTCGAGCAGTCAGCAGAGGTTTAATATCGTAATAAATCTCGAGAATTCGAAAAACACATTCACTTGCGCAAAGATACGAAAAGCATATGACACTACTAATCATATCATAACAATGACAATTAACAGACGTTGACATTGGCATTGACCGTTTACTAGTGCAATCCATGCGCAATCCGCGTTGCAATCGATTTTTTGATTATTTATTTCCTTTAATGATTGTTTAATCGTGCTTACGTTTAAAAATAATTATATTCCTGAATTTTTTATTTTACAATGATTTCAATATCTAAAAAGCAATTAATACTAAAATAATGGAGTATTATTCAATTACTTATAATTTGTAATTATCGATATCCGCTAAATCGATTACATTCTTAGGGTACGCTCTATTGTTTAATGC
The DNA here is from genome assembly GCA_951799385.1 of Hyppa rectilinea. Lineage (NCBI taxonomy): Eukaryota > Metazoa > Arthropoda > Insecta > Lepidoptera > Noctuidae > Hyppa > Hyppa rectilinea. Next base: position 3,884,191 of record OX637302.1, on the reverse strand, counting down.
CAGTGTTTGCAAAGTAAGTGACGTATAATGAAATAAGCGCTGTGACGGTTTACAAAGGTTGTTTAAAACAAAAAAATAGAAATGTACTTTTTTTACATTTGGCCATTGTAATTGAGGCTAAGATTTAAATGGGTTAATCAGGCAGAACAGTACATTTTTTTGGTACATATTTGATTCGTGTAACGGCTAGGCCCAGAAATGGGTTTCTCCTTTACATTCATAATCGTTGTCGAATTATGTTGGATGAAAAATTAAAACAAGAAAAAATATATATGCCATTTGATTCTTTGATAAGTATTTTTTTATTTGCCTGCTCTTGACTTCGTTATGGTTTCATTCCCAAGACCCTAGCTAAAATAAAATTATGGGATATCCTAATGATATATGATAATAAAAAAATACCTTGTATACCAGATCGATCTATCTGGTTAAGCTACGCTTGCCGCGGTTAGACCATCTTTTCAAGAGCCCCCCCGTGCCTTGGAAACCACCATAATCCGTTGGTCCCGGTTGTCATTCGCGGATCTTGGATAGTCGTTGCGGGTCGTCAAACGGCCGAAAGTCTGACAACCAGTCTTACCATGTTTCGTCGTTCGTCGTCGTTTATCCCAGTAACTGGGTTATGAAGGTCAGATAGACAATTGCTCCATATAAAATATCCATGTTCAACTGCCTCCGGTTGGATAGGAAGCCAACTCCAACATACATAGTTAGGAAAAGACAGACGATGTTAAATATCCAAGTTTGTTTATGTTCATAAAATAAAAGTTGTGTTGTGTTTATCTATGACTTAAATATTTTTTTAATCTAGGGTCATTGACCCACTAATAATTTATTATTCGTTGTTTACAAATATTTTTTAGTCTTTTCGGTTTGGTCGTCGAAAAAGTAGAGTTAGATATACTATACCACTATCGCTATCCCTCTTTAATCTATGCGTCTTGAATTTGTCGCCTTAGGGTCTCTCCACATGGCGCGTATATGTTCCACGCGCGCCTCAAAGAGATGTCAGCATATGAAGGGGCCCCTCAGGGCCAAGGCTGCCGGATAAGCGGGATTGTCCGAAAGGGTTACCGCTACCCGGGAACATAAAGGGCTACGGAAGGAACATGGATGGGTTTTAGTCAGTAAGAGTCTGACACTCCCTTCCGCTCCACCCAGAGCGGGAGCAGTCAGGAGATGATTTCCCAGCATTAAAAAAAAAAAGGGTCTCTCCACATTTATCGACGCGGAATCGGCTAACACCGGTCAAAAAAGCCTTTATGTCTACGTATTAAGTGCATTACTAATACCATTCGCATCGGCTCGGCTCGGACGACGCGTCGCGACGCCGGCCGACGGCGAAACGAGCCGTTGTCAACATCCGTCGCAACAGCTGATAGGCGTTAAGTCGAGTAGTGTGGTGTGGTGATACGCACTCGGCTTAAGTCCTTAGTCCTCATTCACACGAGCGGAACGCGACAACGACATAGCCGACTACAGTGTCGACACTCGACAACGTGCCGCTCGCTCGTGTATTCGAGTACCGTTCTCAAATAATATGCGAACGGCAAGTTGTTGACTGCAGTTACGTCCAATCCAGCCTGTCCCTTGCTGTACCCCTCAGGGGGTGCCCTTAGCGTGTAGTCGCTTAGTTTGTAAGTTTTATAAGCCCTGCCTGGTGGCTGCGATTTTATTAGTTGAACTGCGAGATGCCATACATAAAAAAAATGTCGACTACAGATGTCTCCGCGTCCTTAAGAAACCGTCGTTCGTGCAAATACGCGAGTCGCGTTCATAATGTCACTTTAGGTTACGACGAGGCCTTTTTTTTCGAGGCGTAAGTTTACAAAAAAAAAATGTCCTCCCCAAAAATAGCTGGCTGCTGGCAACACAGACCGCAAATAATAGGAAATGGCGTCCTTGACCCGGCGAAATATTTGCCGCGTATAAATAATTAATTTAAATATCGACCGGTTTTGTTTAGACAACTTGTTTTATCGGTACTTAATTTAATTTATTTATGCCAAAATATGGTTTTGATTTTTGGCTGCAGACAACAAGTGACTGACTTACCAAGTAGCTACCCAGTAACTGGGTTGTGGAGGCCAGATAGACAGTCGTATATTATGTAAAATACTGATATTCAGCTGCGTCCGGTTAGACTGGAACCCCACCCCAACACAGTTAGAGAAAGGCTAGGGAGATTTATTTTGATTTATGGACACCGGACTCACCGGTTTGTTTTTAAATTATGTAGGAATAAGGTAATAGGCTGTTAAGTAACGAATGTTGAATAATGTTTAGTAGGTGACAGAGTGACCTTTCGCCATGTTGAACACCTTTTAATTATTTTAATTTGCCTGATATTTTCTTCGTATTCTGGTTGCATTATTGAATAATTATTTATTTATTTTAGACGACGCCCACATAGACCATCTGACAGTTAAAATTCAATTGTCAAATCCCTCAAATGTCTTATAAACCCCACAGGATCATAAGAAAAATTCTTTCGAAACGACGATAAATATAACCGTATAAATCGTTGAGTAGGCGAACATCTAATGGGTTAATACTTATTAGGAATACAACTTTAATTGGAGAGTTGCTCGCTGATCTGAGGGTATGGTCTTAATGTTGCTAGTGTGAGAAAGAGACGAAGCTATACAGGAGGTAAAGCAATCGCTTTCCTTATGTAAAGTAATATTATTATGCTAACTCAATAGTTAGCATAATAATAGTAATCTATAAAAGGTGGTTGGCCCCGTGACACCTATAAACATAGATTTACCAATGTTTTTTATCCACAAATGTTGCTTTAAGCTAAATACTCGCCCACTGGGCGACTATTTAATCATAGGTATGTACATTTCTGACGGTTTTAAACATCTCTCAACTTTTATAAATGTTTTTAAGTATGGGGACATTATTGTTGTGTTCTAAGCGGCTACTTGGCACGGAAAATATGAAATCACAGAAAACTTACTTACTGCTCGTTTTAAAAAAAAATATCACCGAACAGAATTTAAATATTATGTGGGGATATAATCTTAATAATTAATTCATTTGATTCCAAAAATCTGTGACGTCACATTTTAATATTATTTTCATACAAATCACGTACATACAAATTCCGCATTTTGACTACTTTTTAATGCCCAATTTAGAATGGAACCTTTTTTAGAACGTTCTTTGTTATCTAAAAAATAAAATTACAATCTAAATGGTTGTCAATTCCAATTTTAAAAGCTTTAACTTGGCACAAATTTTGCTTGACATTTAAAGCCTTCCCAACTTAAAAACTTGCCAAGAGTTGACATGAGAGTGCTCATTGCTTCACCTGCAACTTTCAGCCAATTTGGCGGGAATTTTCTGGCAAGGGTCATTGAATTTGTTGCATTTATTTATTAATTGGTGATTTGGGTGGTGGCGGTTATGACGATAAATTGAAAGTTTATAATTACAACATCAGTTTTCGTTCGGCTTCGATTCCCGGGTTATTAGGATTTCTATCTGGCATTTCTCAGTAACAGCTTGGAGTCTGGATTTGTGCCCAATAGATGGCTTTAGGCTCGCCCCCTATTACATTGGACTTAAACATAAACTGGCGAAATGTAGCTATTCGATAGCAACACCCTACCCTTCGGTGAATACACGCGTGATAATATGTTATGTTTCATTCGTTCTCAGGTTGTTAGTTGCATTTAGAGTAAAGTGCAAAACATTTGCAATCGTGTTTTTGTTGGTATATTGACGTGTGCTAGCTGATAAATGGCAAATAATTTCATTCAATGTCTTGTGTTTCATATTGTTAATTAAGTACTTTCCATACTATTTATTGTATACTAGCCAGCGGCTTCGCCCGCGTGGACGCCGGAAATTATCCTATCCCAAGGGAACGTACTACCGAGATAAAAAATATCCTATGTGTTAATCCAGGTCATAAACTATCTCTGTGCCAAATTTCATCCAGACCCGTTCAGCCGTTTGAGCGTGAAAGACGGACAAACATACGGACACACCCACTCACTCACAAACTTTTGCCTTTATACCTAGTATTAGTGTGATAATCAAGTTCTTCTAACTGAACAGTCAGCTGTGCTGCTGGGGAGTTTGTTGCGTCACTTCTTCCCAGCTAAAGTACTAGGGACTGGTGAAGGACGGGTGTTTTGGGGACCTGCTGTCTTAGTGTAATCTGACGTTCAAAATGTAGTATACTGATGTTCTGCCTAGTTAGAATTTACGACTTTTGATTTAATTTTAATCGTATCGATAGGTAGGTAGATCAGCAAGCCTTGAATATGCTTATAATCCGAGTTCAGACATTCGTGTTCTCTATGGCAATGTTTAACCATAAACGGACATTAATTAATTAGAGATCATGACTGTCTGACTGTATACTAAAAGAGCTTTTTACCTACTTATGATAAGTTAATTATTTTATGGTGTTTTTGACTTATTTTTGTTGTTACATGTATTGAAATTTTGGGTAGCTGTACTATTCCCCTTGAATACGATTACTATCGCCTCAATTCAGTTTAAAAATTATAACAAAAGCTCCAAACTATTAATAGGTAGGTATTTAATGTTAAATGAAGTCATAAAATAATTAATACTATATAGGTGCCGAAATCGAAGACTTATATACTTCCTAGTTTTTTATTTACCAACATCAAAATGTCAAACACATTTATTTTGGTTTTTACCGTATTTTTTTGTACAAACGTCTAAGTTTTCTAAGTAAGTATTTTAAATGGTTACCAACTTTTTTGGCCATCACCTACTAAGTTGTTAATTTGTTATTTATCGTGGTTATTTAATTATAATATTGATCAGTCAACGGGCAGGACTTTTCGATGTAGAGACAGCAAGGCCAGGCTAATGACCTTTACATTCAAAATATTTATTTATAGGTACCTACTTAGGTATTACAACACGTGTACGGGCAACTATTATAAAAAGTATTTCGACCCATTCGTTTTATAAAGTGACTAAAACTAATGGGTCGAAATACTTTCGAAAGATTTAATCAAATGACCCTTATTACACTTACCATTACCAAGTAGGCATTATTGCAAAAAAAATGCAATTAATAACCAAATCTGCATACTAAAAACCAGTTTCTAGCTTAACTTTCTGCTAGTCCTAACTTATATCATAATAATGCGAAAGGGAGTTGAAATTTGGCACACGGTTAGTCCATTACGTGAATAAGAACATAGGTTACTGTCCTGGATCACAGACGAAGTCGCGAGGAACAGCTGGTATAAGAATAAGCCCACTTTTACGATACAGCACGATTTCATATGTAATAGAAACAGGAATCGAACCCAGGACAGGAGGCAGTCAGCATGAATAGACATTTCATCATTTTTATTTGGAAATAATGAACCTACCTTAGACGTTTAGCGCTAAATGTATAGCCAAAGTGTCAAGTCAAAAATCAAGGTTGGTTGTAAGAATAGAAAAGTGCTATTGTTCGTGTATGTTAATAGGTTCATTACTAGACCACAAACTATCCTAGCGAAGTTGTGAACAACAATTAAAGTATTCTTCAATGGGGACCGTAAATGAACAGTGTGACCACTTTACCATTGTGTATGAACCTATTATAGGCTGAAAACCATTAAAATTACAAAGAAATTCGTAACCTGCCAGACGTATTATGACAAACGACGAAAAAAACAAAAAAAAACATTCTAAACTCAAAATTTCAAGTAATTACCGTTGATTACGGGGTTAACGGCCACGCTAGTGAACTCACCCGAAACAGTCGATTAAAAAAAAATTGTCGTCTCTAGATTATTCATACACTTTACATTGAAGTTTCTCCAGATTTCCTGCTCTGGGTTGAGCGGAAGGGAGTGTCAGACTCTTACTGACTGAAACCCATCCATGTTCTTTCCTAAGCCCTTTGTGTTCTGAGGCATCGATAACCCTTTCGGACAATCCCGCTGACTAATTTAGTTTAACTCTGTGATATGAAACAGATAAATAATTTCAATATTATTGTTTTATAAAATTTTGAGTTCCTCTCCTTCTTACTCTTTCGTGTGGTTAGTGACTAACATGGTGTCAAAGTTTTCTATTGCCCATGGGCCTCTGACTTAGCTTTACATGCTGTTGAGAAATCTCTCTAAGGCATTCCGGTTTCTTGATGATGTTTTCCTTCACCGTTTTTATGCTAGTACGTAATAATTACAGAATGCGCACGGTTTCACTTTTGCCAATGCCCAGATTTGAAGATTTTTAAGGAAAACTTGTGACATCAGTCAGGCACGTTCGAGAAAGCTAAGTTACTACATCTTGGCACGCTCTCCTCGTCGTGTTCCATATGAATACCTAAACAATAAGATATTTCCCCCGAGCACCGTCAACTGTTCCTAACATACTGATTTTGAAACAAACGACATTTATTTAAGACTTTATTAGGTATTTACTTGAATCCGTCTCCGACTTCAACCGCGCGGTAGTCATCTTTATAAAACATGTTCTATATGTCGTAGGATAATTTGATACTTCGAATCTTCGCGGAAATCCTAGGGGTTTTGCGAAAACGCGGATAATTAGACATAGGCGAAAAATTATCAAATCTTACTGGACAAAGTCAGGATTTTTGCGAAAATACTCGTTATTATAGCAATATTGCGAAACGAAACGCTGGCTGTTATGAAATAAGAACGCTGATTGGTCGGTCAGCGCGTTCAATAAGAGATCGTCTCTGATTGGTTGACGTCTTAATCATCGGCAAACTAGGAACCAATTAGAAGTCAGCCAGCAAAATTGTAGCCAATCAGTGTTGAGCACATCAAATCTTACTATAGTAACGAGTATTTTCGCAAAAATCCTGACTTTGTCCAGTAAGATTTGATAATTTTTCGCCTATGTCTAATTATCCGCGTTTTCGCAAAACCCCTAGGATTTCCGCGAAGATTCGAAGTATCAAATTATCCTACGACATATATATGACGACAACGACGACACGGTTGGCGCAGTGGTTGAGCGATTGACTGCTGCGCACTATGTCGCGGGTTCGATTCCCGCACGGAACAAATATTTGTACGACCTGCAAGTATTTTTTACGAGTCTGGGTGTTTTTCTATCTATAATATGTATGTATTTGCAAAAAAAAATGTATATAAGTAGTTTATCAGCCATCTCGTTAGCATTTTTTTTTTTTAAGGCTGGGAAATCATCCAATGACTGTTCCTGCTCTGGGTGGAGCGGAAGGGAGTGTCAGACTCTTACTGACTAAAACCCATCCATGTTCCTTCCATAGCCCTTTATGTTCCAGGGTAGCGGTAACCCTTTCGGACAATCCCGCTTAATCTCGTTACCATAACACAAGCATTAGGTTGCTTAGCTTGGGACTATATGGCGTTGTGTGAAATGTCCAAGGATATTATTATTATTATATGGCACTTGGCAGTAGTGTAGCTTTCTCAACTCAGCCTATCGCAGTACACAGCTGGACATAGGCTTCTCCCAGGCTGCGCCACAACACCCTGTCCTCCGCCTTCGGCATCCAGTCAGTCCCAGCCACCTTCTTAAGGTCATCGGTCCATCTGGGGGCGTCGCACACTACGCTCGCCGATACGCGGTCTCCACTCCAGGACTCGTCTGCTCCACCGGCCATCGGTCCTTCGACAAACATGGCCAGCCCACTGCCACTTTAGTTAGTTAGTCTGCAAGCTATGTCGATAACTCTGGTTCTGTTAGCATTCTGTCAGTGAATTATTATTCGAAATCGGATGATTACTTTCAGCGATTACCTCCTACATTCCTACAACACTTTGCCCGACCCGGGATTCGAACCCAGGATCTGATTCTCAGCAGTAGCGCTTGCGATCACTAGACCAACGAGGCAGACAAGTTTTTACAATGCTAGTGAAGATTATAATTATTTTATTTTTATCCTATGTTGTCGTACTGCAGGGCAAATGCCTCCTGTATTTTCCAACCCTCTGTATCTCGAGATACACTGTTATCTTCTTGTATGCACGTACGTACGTACGTCTGTGACAAAAAAATAAATTTTTCTTTTTTTTTTGTCTTTCTATGACGGGACGAGCTGAATAGATTCCGTCAAGACTGGAAGGAGGACGCGCGGGTTCGCGAAAGTTGGAAAGAGTGGGGGCCTTTGCCCAGAAGTAGGCTAAATCACTACATAGTATAAAACAAAGTCACTTTCTCTGTCCCTATATCCCTATGTATGCTTAAATCTTTAAAACTAACTAACTTTAACGGATTTTGATGCGGTTTTTTTTAATAGATAGAGTGATTGAAGAGGAAGGTTTATGTGTATAATTTGTCGACATATTATGCGGGCGAAGCCGCGGGCGGAAGCTAGTCAAAAATATAATAAAAAACTACCTTTATAATTTATAAAATAAATTATAAAATAAATAAGAAACGAATCGACCGACTCTCTAACTATTACGAAGTGAAGATGGGTTAATTAAATTTTAAATGAGGGTTGCACACGCTTTGAATTCGAAATCACATACAGATTTTATACGTTTTTATATAGCTTTTTTATGGCGAAGACGATTGTCAATTGTTTTGTTACCTAACATGAAACGGACCTTGGAGGCGCAGTTAAACAGTTTCGACGGCAGCCAAGTATATGTCAACTGCACTTTTTACAAAAATCACTATAGCAGCAGTTATAGCCTAGTGGTGTGTGTGACCGTCGGACTACCAAGTCATAGGTCTCGAGTTCAAACCCAAGACCTCTGATTTTACGAATTCATGTGCGTATAATTATCATTTGTTTAAAAAATCGGTGAAGGAAAACATCGTGAGGAAACCAGCATGTCTTTTTTTTTTTTTTTTTTTAAGGCTGGGAAATCATCCAATGACTGCTCCCGCTCTGGGTGGAGCGGAAGGGAGTGTCAGACTCTTACTGACTAAAACCCATCCATGTTCCTTCCGTAGCCCTTTATGTTCCGGGGTAGCGGTAACCCTTTCGGACAATCCCGCTTACCCGGCAGGCTTAGCCCTGAGGGGCCCCTTCATATGCTGACATCTCTTTGAGGCGCGCGTGGAACATATACGCGCCGTACGGCACGGGTCTGGTGCTGATCGGACGGTGAGTCAACCATTACTCACCGTCCGCAGGCCCGCGCCTACGGTGGCCGGGAGTCGTCACGTGGCTCCCGACGCCCGGAGCGTCTCCCGCGGCGGTTGGGACGGGAGGACCTTTCTCTCGCCCCGGACCATGGCTTGCACCAGGGCCGGGCGCGAGAGGTCGCCGCCGCCGATCGCCTCTACGAGGACACGGCGGTGCTCCGCCCAAGCGGGGCAGGTTTGCACCGTGTGCTCTACCGTGTCCTCTGGGCGATCCTCGCAGTGGTGACACCCGGGCGTTTCCTCCCGCCTGATGATGTGCAGGAACCTCCCGAAACATCCATGTCCGGTGAGGACCTGCGTCAGGCGGAAGGTGAGGGCGCCGTGACGCCTCTCTAGCCACTCCTCAAAGAGGGGCCTTACCGCCACTATCGTGGCGTGCCCTGCGCTGGGTTGCGACAGTCGCTGATTCCAGGCCGCCATGAGATCGCGCCGGAGGTCCGTCCGCTCCGCCGCAATTTGCTGCGGAAACGGAGTTTCCCCCCGGCTTAGTACCTCCGCGCGCCACTCGTACAGGCGCGCGAGGACCATCGCCTCCAGATCCCACGGCGGCAGTCCGGCAAGGAGGCTCGCCGCCTCGCCCGAGATCGTGCGGTACCCCCGGATAAGCCGTATGGCTACCACCTTTTGGGGCGCGTTCAGATAATGGGCGGCTCGCCGCCTCAGTGAACGCGCCCACACCGGGGTCCCGTAAAGGGCCATGGACCGCACGACTCCCGCGTAAAGCCTCCGGCAGGAGGCGTTTGGCCCCCTCAAATTGGGCAAGAGCCGCTTGAGGGCGGCCCCAGTCCGTTCCAGCTTGGGGGCCAAACATCGGAAATGCTCCACGAAATTCCATCGGCTGTCGAGGACCAGACCCAGGTATTTCATCGTGGTCTCGACGCCGATGTGAACCCCTCCTACCGTAAGTTGGGATCCCGATGGTGGCCTATTCCGAGGCCCATGAAAGGACATGGCCTCGGATTTGTGCAATGCCACCTCGAGACCCAACTGCCGGATCCTCTCAACGACTATCGCAACCCCGCGTGTCATCGCGTCGGCCGCCGCCTGATGCGACCTTCCCTGCGCCAGAACCAGCGTGTCGTCAGCGTAACAAATTACGCTGACGCCGTCAGGGAGGTCGGCCCGCAGCACCCAGTCGTAGCCGATGTCCCACAGGTGCGGCCCCAGAACCGATCCCTGTGGGACACCGCACGACATCTCTCGCCGGTTCCATTCCCCATCGCGACCGGGGTAGATGACGGCTCTGTCCGTCAGGTACGCCCCGACTATTCGACGGAGGTAGGTCGGCACCCGGTGATACCGGAGTGCTTCCCCAATGCAACTCCAGGGCAGGGTGTTGAAAGCGTTGGCGATGTCGAGTGACACCGCCACGACGACCCTACCCTGGGACACCGCGTCCCCCGTCGTGAGGGCTCTAACGCGCATGATGGCGTCCACCGTCGAGCGCCCCTTGCGGAAGCCAAACTGGCAGTCCGCAAGGTCCGGCCCCGTCCTTCCAAGGTGCCCGACGAGGCGGCCCGCAATAATTCTCTCGAAGAGTTTGCCGACCTCGTCGAGCAGCACTATGGGCCGGAATGCGGACGGAGAGTCCGCAGGGCGCCCTGGCTTCTGTATAAGGACCAGCTTCCCCGTCTTCCAACGGAGCGGAAACTGGCCTCTTTCCATGCATGCGCTAAAGAGCGCCTCCAGTCGGGGCCCGAGAGCCCCTGAGGCCAGGACCCAGGCTTTACCAGGCAAGCCGTCGGGTCCTGGGGCGGTATTCTTGGCCTTGAGCCTTCCCACCGCCGCTCTCAGATCTACCTCGGTCACTTCGGGGATGTCGTCGTCGTCCTCGTGGTCCACTTCGGGCGGAGCCATAGGCGGGGGAGTATGCTCCCCCCGTGAGGGGAACAGAGCGCTCACCACCTCCTCCACCAGCTGGGGGCGGAGACTCTGCGTCAGAGGGGGGGCCCAGGTGCGGAGCTTGTTCCGCACCATTTTATATGGGCGCCCCCATGGATCTCTATCCAGAGTCCCCACCATCTCCTCGCGGGCCGAGTCCTTGGCCCGCTGGACAGCTTCTTGGAGGGCGGTCTTCGCCGCTCTGTACCCCTCGTACAGCTCCGCCTCCGTGGCTGCCGCATCCGGAGGGCGGATGCGGAGCCTGCGGTGCCTGGTGTACAGGTGGCGCACCTCGACGCACGCCTTGCGCAGTGTTTCCACCTCTTGCGACCACCAGTACACCTGACGTCGGGCGCATCCTGGCCGGACTCGGGGCATTGCCACGTCGCAAATCTCGGACATGGCCTCCCGGAACCACTCTGCCTCGTCGTTGATGTCGGCAGGCCTGACCGGTGATGAAACCCAGGCCTGCACGATCGAGGCTTCCAGGAGGAGCTCCCGGTCCAGCTGCTTCAGCGCCCACCGCGGACCACTCGGGGCCTGTCGGACCGGCGCGCTTGAGGTCTGGGTGGAGACGTCGAACCGGATATACCGGTGATCGGAGTAGGTCTCCACCTCCTCTACTACGCGCCAGTCAAAGACGCACTGTGACAGAGCGGGGCTGGCGAAGGAGATGTCCACAACGGACTCACCCCGCATCCGCACGCACGTGGGAACAGAACCCCGATTGAGGACGGCTAGGCCTGCTTCCAGAGCCCAGTCCTCCACCATCCTACCCCGTACATCCGTGTAGCGGGAACCCCAGGCCAGACTTTTGGCGTTGAAGTCCCCGAGCACTAGCACGGGGAAGGGATGGCTTCTGGAGACGACGACACTCAACTCTGTGAGAGAGTTGTGGAACTCGGCGAGAGTTCGGTTCGGAGAGTAGTACACTCCCACTACCACAATCTCTCCGAACCGTGCTGCGACGCACCCCTGTCCCTTCGAGACACCCTCGAGGGACGGGGTGCCGGCGGCGGCCGACGAAGTTCTGGCCACCGAGCCGCTCAGGTCCTCCACCCAGTTATCCCTGGGCGGGACAAAGTACGGCTCAGCGACCACGGCGATATTAATCGACCACTGCGCCATGCTCTGGAGCAAGAGGTCCTGAGCACAGGCGCAGTGGTTGATGTTCGCCTGGAGGAGGCGGAGTGGGGCCATCACTCCTCCATATTAACCCCCCCCTGGGTCCCCTGCGAGGGGCCCTCGGCAGTGGCGGCAACGGCGGCGGCGGCGGCAACAGTAGTGGCAGCGGCGGCGACGGCGGTGACGGCGGCGACGGTGGGGGTGGCGGCGGAGGGCCTGCCTCTTCTTCTGGTCCCGGCAGGCGGGGCGCAGGACTTGCTCCCCGCCCGGTGATCGGCCGGCTTGCCAGCAGCCGCACATGCGGCGCAGTGCGGCGCGGCGTTGCAGGAGCCGGCCTTGTGACCGGGCTGACCGCAGCGGAAGCACAGAGTGCTGCGGTCCACCTCCGAGGTGCACCGGACGCCAACGTGGTGTCCCACGTGGCAACGGAAGCACCTCAGAGGTCGGGGTTCCAGGAGTTTTACCTGCGCTGAAACCCAGCCCACCAAGAGTCTTCGGCCCTCCACTATTTTACTGGCCGCCGTCACGGGGCAGCTTACCGTCAGGGTTCGCATGCCCGTGAAGTCAGGGCGTATGGTGCCTGCCTTTACTTGTTCGGCCAGACACCCGCCCGTCCTGACGACGGCGGCCACCACCTCTCCCTCCGTTACGGAGTCATCCAGGCCCATGATGCGCATGTCTGCGCATTTCACGGGCCTGGAGACCCGAGCCTCCTCCGCGTTAAGGGACGCCCTTAGCTTGTCAGCTAGGGCGTCAGCGGTGGGGCCACTTGACGCACCGGGAATCTCCAGCATGCGAGCGCCTGTTGCCGTCACCCTATGCCGGAGGCCCCCGGTTTCCTCAGCTCCTGGAGGTCCACCGCCTCTCGTGCCTTGGTGAGCACGTCGCGGTACGTGACGCCCTTCTTGACCGCGTCCGGCTGCAGCGTGATTACCACAGCCGACGTCTTTGGGGCGCGCATCCTAGCCGCGACGGCTCGCTCGTTGCGGCGCCGCCTTTTCGCTCTTTTTCTGGCCGCCTTGGCCGCCTTCCTTTTCTCCCCGACCACCTGCCACTCGGCATCGGTCGCGGGAGGCTCCGGGCGCCGTGGCGAGGGCTCTGGGACCCTGTCCACCTGCGCCGGTGGGGACTTCTTGCCCTTAGTGGCTTTGCGGGCCGGCGCCGAAGCTTTGCCGGACGGTGAAGCAAAACATCGCGAGGAAACCAGCATGTCTGAGATATATTTCTCAACAGCATGTGAAGCTAAGTCAGAGGCCCATGGGCAGCATAAAAACTCTGACATCAGGTTAGTCACTAACCACACGAAAAGAAAAACAAAAATTACTACTATACATAATTTGAATTGAAATTTTTAGTCAGACGAAGAACTTCTATGAATTTTGGTCAGTGGCACAAAATTGTGGCATTATTACTACTATTTACGAAAAATGCAAATCGGAACAAAAACTGTAAACACTGTATAAAAGGTGAAAATCATTAAGATTTCGATAGCAACATTCACTTTTATATAGGCACAATTTTGTTAATTTCTCTCAATTTTTTTTTATCAAGGTGAACAAACTCGCGAATACTCCAACTTGCCTTGGTATGTCCTTATAATATTCGATTTTGGTACATACCAAGTTCAAACTAATAACATTGATATATACTGTTATCGGAAAACTATAAAACATGCTTCTGCAATACCTATTGTTCGTTTCGCCTTGATCTCACTAGGTATAGGTATTTATGTTAAGTTCTTCATCTTGAAATACCTATGCTAAAAGACAAAGTAATCTGGAGAATTCTTATGTGTATACCTTTAATTACTAAATATTTACGTGGATCTTTGACTGTCGTTACGGGTAGTCAGAAGTCCGAAAGTCTAAAAAAAGACCGCTCATCTTAAAAACTTTTATCGCTGTAGAGAAATTAAATATTATGCGAAGATATAATTGTAAAATTGCATTAAATACTATTAAGTACTCGTATTCCATTTGATTCTTAAAATCTGTGACGTGACAATGTTATATTTCATACAAATCACGTACAAATTCCGCGTTTTGACAGTTCATAAAAAGAAAAGTTATTGACTAACTGACAGCCAGTCTCGTATTACCCAGTTACTGACTGTGATGTGAAGGTCCGATAGGCCGTCGCTCCATGTAAAATACTGGTTTTCAGCTGCATCCGGTTAGACTGGAAGCCGACCCCAATATAGTTGGAAAAAGGCTAAGCAGATTTTTTTAAAATTAATAACTTCATCTTAAAGTGCTGTACATTTGTGCATTTTCCCTATTTCGCGTTTATTTCGTCTTTCCTTTACTACTTCTCTAGATCTTTATTTTTAAGTAGATCATGCTGAAAACTAGTCTCGCTTCTTTCTCGATAAAAAATCTACTAAATACCAGAAAACTGTTTTATAAAGTACCCTTTTTAATCTTTCTTTCCCGAAATCGCTGTAAGTAGTGTAAAGAGCCACTCTTACGGCCAAACCAAACCGCCTCAATCACTCACAAAATTTCTTCTTCAACAGGACGCAAAAGAAGAACTCAACAAGAAGTCGAAGAATGACGCGGACGCGCTGGAGGCTGTCCTCAGCCACGTGGGGGACATGGGGCGGTACCAGAAGTTCCTGTTCGCCTTCATGATGCCTTTTGGCATATTCTTCGCGTTCGTGTACTTCGTGCAGATGTTCATAGCCGCGACTCCGCAGAGGCACTGGTGTAGCGTGCCTGAGTTGGCGCATTTGGATATGGAACTTAGGTTTGAGGAGAGATTTATGATTTGGGGGTGTAAATAACGGGTTTTGTTGTTTGTATTAACCCATTAGATATTCGCCTACTACAAGCCGTTTGTTCGTTAAAAGCTCAATGTTTTATCCGGTTATATTTATTTTCGCTTTGAGAGAACTTTTCTTGAGGTTCATACGACATTTGAGGGGTTAAAAACTACATTCCTTTGCCTAAAGACGTCGAAATCTATTACCTAAGTCGCACATTGTATGAGATATTCTGTCACAGTGCTGAGAATCGTAAAGACACGTTCGCACCCATTATAAAACAAGGCTTTATTTTACTGATAAATAATCCGTAATGTGCCTTAACTGCATTGAAGAAAAAAAATCAAATAAAAAAAAAACAAATTAGCGCAATTACTCTAGCGAAAAGATCTAACATTCTCGAGAGCGGCAGGTGGCAGTGGTAACGGCCCCGGCTTACGAGAGATCATGGGTTGCACCCAGGCAGGCGATTTACTTTGTAAATAATTTCATCACCACTGCCCCTAAAACGGTGAAGGCAAACTTCGTGAGGAAACTAGCTTGGTCTAAAAGATATGTGACGTCTACTAACCCGCACTGGGTCCGACCTCTCACAGAGAGGAGGACTGTGTGCCAGTAGTGTTAACATTATAGGCTGAATATGCTAACATTTCTTCCAAAAAAGTTTCAAACGTAAACGTAACGTAGTAAATAAGTGACTTAGAACTAAGACAACGCAACTGTATCTTATGCCAAGTATTCACAGGCGGGACATTACAAAATGTCCTTATTATTATAAGGTCTGGAGTCCGGTGTAGTCGTCCCCTCCGGGTCTAGCGCGCATCCATAATAAAACGTGTAGCCCCCGCCATTCAGGCTCAACAGAAGTTCCTTTGTTTGTTTCAAGCCCATTTTATCCCAAGTGGTGGAAGAGTTTGATAAAAAATGAAATATGTCGTTTAGTTTTAACCCATTGCAAGTTCGCCTATTAAAAGCTGTCAGCTTATAAGAGATCAACGATGTAGGTATACGGTTATATATTGATTGTTGTTTCGAGAGGATTTTTCTTAAGAACATAAATGGCGTTCATTCGATATTCGAGGGGTTAATGGACATCGTACTTATCACTACATAGTATAAAACAAAGTCGCTTTCTCTGTCCCTATATCCATATGTATGCTTAAATCTTTGAAACTACGCAACGGATTTTGATGCGGTTTTTTTTAAGAGATAGAGTGATTCAAAAAGAAGGTTTTTGTGTATAATTTGTCGACATATTATGCGGGCGAAGCCGCGGGCGGAAGCTAGTATTATTATAAACGTGAAAGTTTATGCGGATATATGGATGTTTGTTACTATTTCACGCAAGAATACTGAACGGATCTGGATGAAATCGGCACAGAGATGAATTGTAGTCTGGAATGGCACATATTATAGGCATATTTTTTATCCCGGAAAAATGCTCATAATTTCCTACATACACGCGGGCGAAGTCGCTGGCAATAGCTAGTATGCTTATAACTAATATAATGAATAATAGGAAAATAATGAATAATTCTTCTTCTTCGTGTGGTTAGTGACTAACCTGGTGTCAGAGTTTTAATGCTGCCCATGGGCCTCTGACTTAGCATCACATGCTGTTGAGAAATATCTCTCAGACATGCCGGTTTCCTCACGATGTTTTCCTTCACCGATTTTAAGCAAGTGATAACTATACAATACGCACATGATTCCGAAAAATCAGAGGTGCGTGCCTTGGGTACGAACTCGAGACCTATGACTTGGCAGTCCGTGATCACACCACTAGGCTATCACTGCTTTTTTAATGAATAATAAAAATAATATACAAAGAGAATTTATCTTTTATATTTATTGAGAATTTATACTTATAAGTATATAAATAATATATAGATAAATGCAAAAGTTTGAAAGTGTTGAAAAGTCAAATTACTCTTTATAGGGCGCTTATGTAATCTCTGAATATGAACATCGATATTATTTGCGGTCGCGCAATTTAATCGCTTCAATACAGGCTACAAAAGCGATAAATAATTATATAAAAATAAACCAGCCAAGTACGATTCGGAATCACACACGAAGGGTTCCATATCTACCACCGGACAACATTTAACACTACATAAAGTTTATAAAAATATATATTATTTAAAGAAACAAGTTTCCTGTATCATGAACAAATATTTGTACGACCTACAGGTATTTGTCACGGGTCTGGGTGTTATCTATAATATGTATGTATAAAAAAAAAATGTATATAAGTAGTTTATCAGCCATCTCGTTGCCATAACACAAGCATTAGGTTGCTTAGCTAGGGACTATATGGCGTTGTGTGAAATGTCCATGGATATTATTATTATTATCGTGAGCCCCTTTAATTTTAGTTACCTATTTGGTGTTATAGCGGCCACAGAAAAACACAACAAACTGTGAAAATTTCAACTGTCTACCCATTACCCACGGTTACATATGGCATGACATACAGTCCACTGACAGACAGATAGCCGGACGCGCGGACAGATGGACGAACATCGGAGGCTTAGCAATAATAAAATAGTAGTAGAATATATAAGGTGACTGGTAATTAGTGACCGATATTTAAACACGTGATTGTACGCATGATTACAATCAAGTTTCCCGAAGAAACTTTTTTTGTATACTCAATAGCTGCTAACAGCTGATCGGCGCGAAGGTCATTGAACTTTGCGCGCGCCAGTTGTATTGTTATTGTGATAAAAATAAAACGATTGAGTATACAAAAATTGATTCTTTCGGAAAGTTGATTGTAATCATGAGTACACACGGCTACACATCAAGCTATACAAAACCGGTTTACGCTGGTCTCGCATCGTACGGAAATCCTATACAATGCGAGATCAGCTTAAACTGGAAATGTATAGCTTGATGTGTAGCCGTGTGTACAATCACGTGTTTAAATATCGATCACTAAGTACCAGTCATCTTCACTACATAGTATAAACCAGTCGCTTTCTCTGTCCCTATATCCCTATGTATGCTTAAATCTTTAAAACTACGCAACAGATTTTGATGCGGTTTTTTTAATAGATAGAGTGATTCAAGAGGAAGGTTTATGTGTATAATTTGTCGACATATTTTGCGGGCGAAGCCGCGGGCGGATGCTAGTATATAATAAAACATAGTGGTAGATGCCAAAAGGAAACCCCGTTTGGCATCCTTCGGAACCCAAAGAATTGATCCATGTGTAGAATAATTATTTTCAGCCGAAACGTTTCATATCTAATGCCGATACTAATACAAAATACCTATCTGAACACTTGAGATACATGAATGGTAGACTTATGTTAGTTCTGATTTTCTGATAGGTCTGTATGTGAAATGTATTTCCAATATTATGAAACAAGTGCTTTAAAATAAATAACACAACAAATATAGAACAACAATGTTTGAGTTTTTTTGTCTACGCTAGTGGGATGGCAAAAAAATATGGTGCAATTATTAACGAAATAACCTAACAATTCATTTGTATGAATCACAATGCTATCTTGGGTAGGAGATAATTTTTTTAAATTCTGTGCAAATTAATAGCTTGGAGAGTAAGGTATCACTACATAGTATAAAACAAAGTCGCTTTCTCTGTCCCTATGTATGCTTAGGTCTTTAAAACTACGCAACGGATTTTGATGCGGTTTTTTTAATAGATAGAGTGATTGAATAGGAAGGTTTATATGTATAATTTGTAGACATATTATGCGGGCGAAGCCGCGGGCGGAAGCTAGTTTATTATATACTAAGGCAAGGAGGAAGGAAGGAGAAGGAGCAGCGGTGTTACGAGTTGGGGGTCGTAGGTTCGAACCCAAGCAGGCACTTTACTTTGTGTTTATAATTCATCACCACTGCACGCACTGCTCTCTAAACCAGCCTTTCTCAAAGTGGGCGATAACGCCCCTTTGTGGGCGCTGCAGGACTAAGGGGGGCAATAAGAGACCCAGATAAAAAATGGCGGCGTTGTGTAGAGGCTGAGGGGGGCGATTTATAATTTCATGATATGATAGTGCTTTTTAAGTAGGTAGGTGAACAAATGGGGGCGCTTAAAAACAATTTATTCTCAACTAGCTTACGCCCGCGGCTTCGCCCGCCTAATATGTCGACTAATTATACATATAAACCTTCCCCTTCAATCACTCTTATCTATTAAAAAAAAGCGCATCGAAATCCGTTGCGTAGTTTTAAAGATTTAAGCATACATAGGGATATAGGGACAGAGAAAGCGACTTTGTTTTATACTATGTTGTGATGTGGGCAGTAGACAAAATAAGTTTGGGAACACCTGGTTTAAACGGTGATGGAAAACGTCGTGAGGAAACCGGTATGTCCTATTTATAACCAAAAAATCGAAGGCATGTGACATCAACTAACCCACACTAAGTCCGCCTGGAATATTATGGCCTACTCTCTCACGAAGAGGACGACCATGTCCCAGCAGTGGGGACATTATAGGCTGAATATGAAGCACGATGAGTGAGATGGCCGGATGACATTGTTACTGTCGAGGGTAAAACCTGGATGAGGCTGACAGGATCGTGAGGGTTGACGCGAAAGAAGGGAGGCGTGTGATCAACAGTGGATGACGTCAGGCAGTGGATGATGATGATACTTAAGCTTTAAGAGATGTTTTCTAATTCGACTGGCGTTCTACAGAATAACGCGTTCAAACAAACCCTTCAACTTTATTAGTACATATTTGATACAATCAATCAAAATCTGACAGCCAGTCTTACCAAGGGGTATCGTATTGCCCAGTTACTGGGTTGTGGAGGTCAGATTGGCAGTCGCTCCATGTAAAATACTGGTATTCAGCTGGATCCGGTTAGACTGGAAGCCGACCCCAACATAGTTGGGAAAATGCTAGAGCAGATGATGATTTGATACAATCAATCAACTCAGCCAACCAACCGCAGTACACTGCTAGGCATGCCTCTACTAAGCTGCGCCATACACCCGGTCCTCCGCCTTCCATCTGCCCAGCCACCTTTTTAATGTTGTCGGTTCATCCGCCAGAGGGCGTCCTACAAAATATTAACCGACAAGTGAGGTGTGGGAATCCCTCATTACGCTTGCTGATCATTATTTATCTGCTTTGATTATTTAAGATTATATCATAATAAATAATGTAGGTAAGATTACATAGTCTTACCCACTTTATTATTAATCGTTCACCATATTCATCGTTCATCAATATTAGGTATATTCATATCTCATTACGTAATTATTAAGGTAGTTACAATTGATTCACGAACTCTTTTATACCTGTTGATAAGCAGATAAATGAAAAGCTTTGAAATAGAGGTGTGACTTGTGTAATATTGATAACGTGATAGTAACCTTATCGCCGAACGTTTTGTGTCATGTGATACTGTGTCATCATCGTGTCATCATCTGCCTAGCCTTTGCCCAACTATGCTGAGGTCTATCATCATTATCTTGCCTTTATACTCATGTATTTGGGATCTCCACAAAATGTCTTCTCCATCCTTTTAACCTACTTCTCTGTTTTAGTCGTCAACCCTTTGTAGCCATCTCTGCTTAGCCTTTTCCCAACTACGTTGAGGTTGGCTTCCAGTCTAACCAGATGCAGCTGAATACCAGTATTTTACATGTAGCGACTGCCTATCTGATCTCCACATCCCAGTAACTGGGCAATACGATATCCCTTGGTAAGACTGGCTGTCAGATTTTCGGGCTTCTGACGACCCGTAACGACTGTCAAAGATGCACAAATGACAGCCGGGACCAACGGCTTAACGTACTTTCCAAGGCACTGAGGATTCTCGGTGTGTAAAGATGGTCACCCATCCACGGCCAAACCGGGCCAGTCATTAACAGAAATGGAAGAGGTCGGAGAACCCCCGTAATGAAGTTCTGTTGTAATGGCGCTATTCAACAGGTTTGACAGTCATAATTTAATAGCACCATCTTGAATTGACTATTTGACACGGTCAAAAATAAAATATGAAAACACAAACACACAGAAAAGCGGTGAAATTTTAATAATATGCGAAGATACATTTAATGCTAAAAAGTATTCCAATATATTGATCCTAAAAATCTGTGACATCACATTATTGTAGTAAACAAATTCCGCGTTTTGACAATTCATTAAAAGTAACGTTATTGACTACCCTTTCAAATAACCAATTTTGATTTTGACCCTATACTCTTTGTCAGCACCCTCGAAAACCATGAAAACGAGACCGATGGTGAAACACGTCGTCCTTATCTGCCGCGGTTTGTGAAAAGCCCGAAGGCCTATGATAAATAAATATCTTTCCAGCAAGATACAATCAAGGCAAATTCAGCCACTACAGAGTTTAGACGGTTGTTACGGTTCGTCAGAAGCCCGCAAGTCTAACAGCCAGTCTTACCAAGGGGTATCATATTACCCAGTTACTGGCTCTTGGAGGTCAGATATGCCCCATGTAAAATACTGGTATTCAGCTTAATCCAGATTGACAGAAAGCGTACTCCAACATAGTTGGGGAAAAGCCAGGTACATGATAATCATTTCACTTTCATGAAATGGGTTCCATCGATTAAAGATCACGTAGGAAAGGTTACATTTGTAAGCCTAATCAAACACAGTTTAGAAAGAAAATATTTCACATCCAATACTCCTGCTTAATGGAGCATGTCTGCCCCGGATCATCACGTGGCTAGCCTATTTCCCGAACTATGTTAGGGTCGACTTCCTTTCGGCCCCGGATATTAACGAATATCTATGACTTCGGACAAGTCGGCAGCTGAATAGTCTGGCGGTCGACCTGTATTTTGGATATTGGTTTGTCTGTTTCTCCAGCTATATAGCTAATACTTCACGCACGCTAAAGGTACAATTTCACCATACTTAAAGTATAAATGTGGATGGGTTTCAAGAGAAGAGTAGAAGACCTTTTAAATACAAATAAAATAATTTTATTTGTTTTGCATAAAACTGTCGTAAAACGTGCGACATGGTTTTGGTTGTGGGCTCTCGTATTATGAAGAAACGATGGATGGATTATGTGAAAGATAAGATGGGTAGAAAGGGTCATATTGAGGGAACGGTGATATATACATATCTGTATAATTCGTAAATATATGGTATGAAAGAACAAAACCTACGCCGACCTCAAATTAATTGGGATGCGGGCAGGAAAATAATGTCTCGAGTGACCACTGATTCAACCCATGTAAGTGAAAATGAAACCAATTTCTTCATGACTTGATTTTCTTGCAATCAAAAGCCAACAATCCTCTCCTTTCCAGACGAAACTTATCAGCACCAGGTGCCGCCACTGGTGAGTGGGACAAGTGCGCCACATTCGACGTGAACTGGACGCAGGTGCTCGAGACCATGACCCCGCCACCACCGGGCACGCCCACAATACCCTGCCAGAATGGATGGGACTTCGAGCTGATTGATATTCCTTATGCTACTGTTGTTAGCGAGGTAAGGCTTTCATCTTCCTGGTCTGTGCATTTTATATTTTTAACCCCCGAAGCAAAAAGAGGGTTGTTAGAAGTTTGTCCACTATGTGTGTCTGTCTGCCTGTGCCACGTCCGTAGCTTTTAAACGGATGAACCGATTTTCTTTCTCTGGTTTCTGCTTGACAGGATTAAAATAATACTGTCTCTGTTACTTTCGGATTTAACATCCATCTTAAAAGTTATCCTAGCTAGGATGTTGAGTTTTTGATGAACGATTCAACTACTAAGAAGTAAAGTTTTTTTTTGTTGTGAAAAGCCCAAAATATTCATATCGGTGACAGTACGTCACCATAAGTCTAGGGTCACACTTTACTGATTCTGCAAGAACGGTACAAAACTGAAAAAAGACAGTACAGCTTAACAGAAGGATCTTGAACTATTGGTATATGTTCTCTGCCATTTCCAGAGAGGCTGGGTATGTGAGAACGCTGGTAACGTGCCGATGGCTCAGGCTGTGTTCTTCGCGGGAGCCTTCATGGGCGGCTTGATCCTCGGCTGGCTAGCTGACCACTTCGGCAGAGTACCCGCTGTTATAGGTAAGATAGCAGTAATATTGTGACGTCACCCTTAGGGAAATCAAGGCATGATGTTTTGTAATGTTATTAAACGTAGTAGGTCGTACATTTATAGGGATAATTTCCGAACACCACGCAGGCAAAAGCTAGTTTTAAATCAAAATAATAATAATATAATAATAATTCATTTATTTAAAAGTAACAAAGACTCAATTTGTTAGTAAAATAGCTCTTGTCGCAAAATTATTAGTAAGTCAGAAAGTAGGCGCATCAAAATAACCTCAACGGATTTTAATACAAACTCTCGATATTCGGCACACCCCTTTTTTATAATGGGAAATCATCAACTGACACCTCCCGCTCTGGGTTGAGCGGAAGGGAGTGTCAGACTTTTACGGACTAAAAGTCATCCATGTTCCTTCCTTAGCCCTTTATGTAAGAGATGTCAGGATATGAAGGGGCCCCTCAGGGATAAGCCTGCCGGGTAAGCGGGATTGTCCGAAAGGGTTACCGCTACCCCGGAACATAAAGGGCTACGGAAGGAACATGGATGGGTTTTAGTCAGTAAGAGGGTTCTCTGTCTGTTCGCCGAAAATTGTTTGCCAAATTTTCACTTGCCAACCAACGTATCGCAGAATTTTATTCCGCCGAATAATCATTTGCCAACTTATCATATAATTTTGTTTTATTTCCCAACCTCACAGTTACCAACTGTACGTTTGGTCTGCTTTTCATAATGACACTTTTTAAAATGCCAACTTTCATTTAGCAGAATTTTTTGCAATTAGTTATTGTAATTATTATTTTTTTTACTTTATCTTTAATATGCCCTAACCTAACTGTTTCCTTTTACAAAAGCGATTCGCTTCTGGCACATCGCCGGCCGCTGCCGCGGCACGCTCGCTTCGCTCGCTCGGCTCGTGCGTTGTTTGTCATACTCTAACCTAACTTAACTGTTTCTTTTTACAAAAGCGATTCGCCTCTGGCACATCGCCGGCCGCTGCCGCGGCACGCTCGCTTCGCTCGCTCGGCTCGTGCGTTGTTTGTCATACTCTAACCTAACCTAACCTAACAACGTTAGACTTCTATTGTAATAGTTGTGTGGCCTAGTGAAATGGTTGACAAATGATAAATGTCCCAAACGTTTTGTGTCATTATAATAATCGGCTTAACAATAATTCTACCAAATGAAACGTTGTCATACAAAAATTTGCTAATCGTTAGTTGTCAAAGTGAAACATCGGCGAAGCGTTGGTTGGCAAGTGAAAATTTGGCAAACAATTTTCTGCGAAAAGGCAGGACACCCAGTAAGAGTCTGACACTCCCTTCCGCTCCACCCAGAGCGGGAGCAGCCATTGGATGATTTCCCAGCCTTAAGAAAAAAAAAGCCCTTTAAGTACTGTGGTATCGGTAAACCTTTCGGACAATCCCGCTTAATTCGGCACGCCCTGGACAGCAATTCCCGCTACCGCAAGAAGGAGTACCAAATCACGAGAATGTTCTGATTAAACATCCTCATATTATTTGATATTATGCTTGAAAGACGCAAAATTAAACATAATTTTGGTATCCACAACTCAGTTTTATATCAAAACACGATCTTATTGTGTCTCATCCGCGGCAGATGTTTGATATTAAACATCAGTGTCCACATTTGTTTAAATAAGTATTGTGGGAATCAACGCGACACTTGTGTTTATCTCATTTTTATAAACATTTGTAAATTTTTCAGACATTAACGAGTCGGTAAACTATTGACGTCATTTTAAAAGTCTTGTGACATAAATTATCTGAGGCATCTGCTGACCTGAATGACCGACAATTTTGATAATTTATTTCCTTCGTTTCTTTATTTTATTGCTTTATTGTGTTTGCTTTAAGCTCAGGGTTTTAAACCGTATTCAAATGACCATGTCTCGTCAAGGCCCTAAGCAAACTGTACCTACGAACATAAAGGCCGACTAAAGATGGAACACGGATGGGTTTTAGTCAGTAAGAATCAGATACTTCCTTCCGCTCCACCCAGAGCGGGAGGAGGCATTTAATGATTGGTGGGAAATCATTAAATGTCCTATCCCGCCCTAAAAAAGGGTGATTTTCGAATGTGGTCTAGCCAAATCAATATTATAAGAAACAGAAAAATATTTATGGCCAATTATTATTAAAATTTTGATTTTTACGTGCCTTACCAAGAGTTTCAAGGTGCACATAAAATTAAGGTATTTTTGTCATTTCCAGGTGCTAATGTGATCGGTGGTATCGGCGGCATAGCGACCATCTTCACTACGGGAGTGTGGGACTTCGCACTCTGCCGGTTTCTCGTCGGCATGGCATTCGACAACGCATTCATGATGACTTATATTTTAGGTAAGTCTGTCTTGAAGTAAATAGCTTATTGCTTAACAAGATACCACTAATTAACAACCTGGTTAACTGGTGGAACTACGTAGGTACTACTCAGTGCTTGGGTGTTAGAGATGCGAGCGCACTTAACTGCATGTCAGCGTCTTGCGGCCATCTTGTTAAATGGTTAAACAAAATTCTACAAGACATTTGCGAAACCATTAGAGATGCTGAACAAGATGCTGATGATTTTCTGAACCAGAGAAGAGTCTATTGTGCTCAGGATTTGCGCTTTTTCCGCAAAAACATATTGGAAATACATGTCATATCTACAACCGCATCAGCAATAATCGAATTAAATCAAAGAACAAATTGTTATCCAGGCCTTATTCATAAAACAGTTGACTTTACCTTACCTTGATTTCTCCCGCAGTTTTGGAATACGTGGGTCCTCGCCACCGCACGTGGGTAGCCAACATGTCCATCGCATTATACTTCGGCATGGGTTGTCTGTGTCTCCCGTGGTTGGCGTTGTGGATCAGCGACTGGAGGAAGCTCCTGTGGTACACCTCGACACCGATGTTGCTTGTTGTGTTTGCGCCGTTGGTTCTGCCGGAAAGTGCAAGGTGAGTGAGATTCTGTAATCATGTCATGTTGTAGTTAGTAATTTCTTGATCCTGGGGTTTTTAGATGGTGAACGGGGAAATAGTTCAGTATCCTTCAGGTTGCCAAAGACGCCCAAGAAAGGCCTTCACAAGAATGAGCGTATACGTGGACACGTCATGACCTGTAAGTGACCTTAATCAGCCTATAATGTTCCCACTGCTGGGACACAGGCCTCCTGTCTACGAGAGGGAGTGGGCCGTAATCCACCACGCGGGCCCAGTGCGTGTTGATGGATGGCACATCACGAATTTTTGCTCCTAGGACATGCCGGTTTCCTCACAATGTTTTCCTGCCAGTGGTTATGTGCGACTTATGTCCGTACGGTATAAGGTGATAGTTATAATTGATCTAAATGTATGTTCCAGATGGTATGTCAGTCGAGGACGCATCAACCAGGCCGTGCAGGTTCTCAGGAAGTTTGAAAAAATCAACGGCACCAACATACCAGACGATGTCATGGATGAGTTTATTGTAAGTTTTTATTAATCATGGTGTTTGCGTGAGTGAAAGAAGTCGCTCTCGTGACCTTCGACACGAGAACACCCTACTCTTTTAAGATCTTGTTTTAAAACTAGAAAACTTTACGCACCTTCTGCTCACTTACAGGTAACATCCAACCAGACCAAACAAAGCAACGAGTCCCTGTTAGTCCTCATGAAGAGTGCCCCCCTCCGGCTGACCATGATCCTCATGCTGATCGTGTACATGGCCTGCTCCGTGATCTTTGACGGGCTCGTCCGAATGTCCGACGCATTCGGACTCGACTTTTTCATCAGTTTCACTCTGACGTCAGCGACGGAGATCCCCTCTGTTACTCTGCTGGCTTGTGTGCTTGACAGGTGAGGAGATTCTTTTAATTTTGGAAGCCGTTAGGCGTACTATTGTATACACTAGTGTTGTTTATTTGTTTAGCCTGACCGGATTGTTCACGAACTTTGATCATCGTTAAATTAGAGATTTGACTACAAAATGTGACTGGAATTTAATTTTTATCCTTTTGGCTATTTCCAGATGGGGTCGCAGAAATCTCACCGCTGGCCCGTTGTGCATAGCGGGTATTCTCATCAGTATCGCCTTGTTTGTGCCTAAAGGTTGGTTTCCGTTTAATTTTCAAGGTGAACTTGGACTAACCAAAAATCCGAGAAGGGGTCAGCTGTATACTATTTTCTTTTTGAGTTATACTCAGTAAAATGTATAGACTAGCTGATTTTTTTAATTATTTTTGAGTTGTACAATGATTGGTACTTTTCAGGTTTTCGGTTATTTCAAATAATATATCTACATCTTGTGTAAAAGTTTCGTAACTTAAAAAAAGGTTGCTAACTCACAGTGTTATTGGCAGGTATCCCTCAAGCATCGATGGCGATAATGGCGCGGTTCTGCATAAACATGTCTTACAACGCAGTCATTCAGTGGTCAACGGAGCTGCTGCCGACGGCTGTGCGGGCGTCAGGGTCGGCCACCTTGCACATGAGCGGCTATGTCGCGTCTGTGCTGTCACCTTACATAGTGTACTCTGTAAGTTCTCGAAAGAAAAAACGAAAGTTTTTTTTTTGGTATAGTATCGTACGTATTTAAGGAACACATTTAAACAAACTAAGAATAATACAAAAAAGAACATTACACAATCATTTACTCAGAAAAATCTAAATACTGGGTAGCACTCCAAAGATTGAATGAGGATCAACATGGTCAATGTCATCGAGGATGGTACATCATTGTGAGTCCAATTAGCATGGCAATTTATTGAAACAAAACTGGTCTCCAACAATAAGAACATATTATTATGTAAGTTCATAAAAGACACTAATAAACATGATGCACTTTAAAACACCTTGAGGGGCTTTGGATTTATCTAACCAGAGAAAGTCAGGTAGATATAATGGCCGCCGATAATAATAAGTATTATATGAAGTAAACATCATTTTTCTACCCTTTGCCTAACTATGTTGGGGTCAGTTTCCAATCCGGGAGTCAGAGATGAAGTAAAAATCCTAATTTGATTATTTTTGTCAACCACAGGAGCGCTTGTGGAGTTCCCTCCCTCTGCTTATCTTGGGAGTAGTGTCATTACTGGGGTCTGGCATCAGCCTGGTGCTCCCGGAGACCAAGGGCCGGCCCATGCCGCAGACAATGGCGGACGGCGAAAGGATCGTCAAAGAACAGACGTTATGCGGGTAAGTGTTCAACAGGAAGGACGAATGAAAGAGGAAAGAGGGAGGGTGTGGAGAGTAATTGTATAGACTGACACAACGTAAAGTGTAATTGTGTACAGAGACAAAGTAGAAATTGGGCAAAATGAGTAGACACTTAATCTATACTAATATTATAAAGCTGAAGAGTTTGTTTGTTTGAACGCGCTAATCTCTGGAAGTACTGGTCCGAATTGAAAAATTATTTTTGTGTTGGATAGTCCTTTTATCAAGGAAGGCTTATAGGCTATGTAACATCACGCTACGACCAATAGGAACTGAGCAGCGGGTGAAACCGAGCAGCAGCAGCTAGTCGTTTATAAAATAAAAATGGGCAATTGCTAGGGAGACAAGGGTAAATCAGCATAAAGAAAAAGGACTATAATGAGTGTGTTGGGCAATCGCTAGGACCCAAGCAAGGGGGAAAATGGGCATGATGGGCAATCGTAAAGGGGAAGACAAGGATAGAAACAGAAACCTGCTCCTACTAGATAAGCAATAAAACTTTTTAAAGCTTCTGCAAATTCGTCTTATTTGGATTTTCGTGGGTTGTGTTCGTAACTCTACAATCGTGAGATTAGGTATAGATTTAATAAAATCTTGATGTTTTTCTTCCACAGAAAAGTCGAAGAAGACATTGAAGAAGCGGAGTGGAAGAACGAGAAAGAAAAGGCTCTAATAACATAACGTTGTAGTTTCCATTCATGGTTCATACAGGATCTACCGATGGTAGACATTGCTCCAAGTATTCTTAAGGGCTGCCTACAGATGTACTTAAAGGTGCTTTCTTTTAACATACGTAACTAAACCTTAATGTAGGACGATTTCAGAATATTTTTGTAATTTTGAAGTCGCTAAGGAATTTCCAATTGCTATTTGCTTTGGACTATCGAATATCGATTACATTTGTATTGTTAGGAAAAAATTTGCGGGTACAGTATTTTAATCAGAAGTGAAGACCAGTAGCGTCAGCACGTAACGCACACACACACACACACTTCCGACTTCGCCATTGTCTCGGACGACACCGACAGCTCATGCGCTTACACTCACATTCACAGCATGTTGACCATACTACACACACACACTTGGTAACCACAAGTAAAGCGCGCGCCGCTTCGTGAGCTAAAAATACTATAGGTACACACAGCCAACCAGTTAAGTTTGCAGGCATTTTTACTGTGTGCGATATATTTGCTATATGCAAGACTTACACGAGTAAAAGTTACTGGAATTACCCACTTTGCCACAACAGATGGTGGTCTGTAGTTCCTGCCTTCCTCCACTTCAAGCAATCCCAAACTGAATATCCCAATTGAAAATGAACCTTATGCTTTTCTAATAAAGTAGAGCAGATTGGGGTAGCTTGATATGCTGGCGTCTGTACCTTTGTAGGTGTGCATGCGCACAGTTGTGACGTATTTGCCTGCAGACATAACTTATTTGCCGTCTGTACTTTAGAACCTACCTATGTCTGCAGAAATGAATACCATATAAGTGATTATGTTATATAATTTACATCTAGGTCGTATAATGTAGATAATATTTCGAAAAGGCTTGCAATAAGGAGTGCCTCACTGTTCCAAGGTGCCTATATATTTTTTCACGTTGTTTTTTTAATTTAAAAACAGTGTTAGGGCGTCGCACGCGTTGATGGTAGTTATACACGCAGCAGAGGTTCCCAGTGACAAATTAAAATTGCCTTTTTATTATACTTCGCTTTACGGTTATACCCAATATACGAATTTCTATTGAAGTCACCGATTTGCTGTCAAAATGTCATAATTATGAGCCCTTGTGATTGGCTGTTCAAAATAACAGCATCCATAACTTACCTGCGTAAGGTAAGTACAGAAATACCCTACGTGACTGAGTTTCTGACTTACCCTACCTAGCTAAGTTCCGACTTACCTTACGTGGGCGTGGGTAAGTATAGATTTACGCCAGTTAATTGATCCGATTGACCCTAGAGGTAAGTTATAACAAAAATTAGATCCATCAAAAACAAAGCGAAACAAAGCGTTAATTATGATATTGACAAATAATTGCAGAACAGGTGACCAGCTTTAGCTATTAAGATTGTCTAGTTCTTAATTCTAAATTATAGATGAAGCTTCCAATATTTTTAAGGTTGATAAATAACGTGATTATTGTTCGATGCTAGACTACGCAAACCTTAGAAGTAGTCGGAAGACCAAAAGTCTGACAATCAGTCTTACTAAGGGGTACGGCGTTACCCAGTAACTGGGTTGTGGAAGTAAGATAGGCAGTCGCTTATTAGCTGCATCTGGTTTGACCGGAAGCCGACACCAACGCAGTTGGGAAAATACTAGACAGATCTACTAGGCTACGCAAACCTAGACTAGGTAGAAACGTTTGTAGGTATGTTCAAATCTCTCAATAATTTAGAAATGGGTAGACAGAATACTTTGCCCAGAAATCTTTGGTCAATTCATAGTCCTATTATTAGAAATAAATAAGATAATGCTGTATAAATGTTTTGTTAAGCTGCATCTGCAAAATTGGCTAACAAACGTGTATAGACTATAGACTAAACAAAGTTTCAATGTTTGGATCAACCAAACTGTAGAATCAGCTAAACAAAAAGTTACAATAAGGTATATTTCGAATTTTTCATGCCTGAAGCTTTTTATACTGAAGTAGGTATTAAGGAAATGTAGAAAATATATTTTACGACAATAACAAGTCTGAAAAGCAATTTCTTTAACAAATTCGACATA
Source organism: Hyppa rectilinea (assembly GCA_951799385.1). Classification (NCBI taxonomy): domain Eukaryota; kingdom Metazoa; phylum Arthropoda; class Insecta; order Lepidoptera; family Noctuidae; genus Hyppa; species Hyppa rectilinea. The sequence continues at coordinate 3,853,356 of OX637302.1, read as the reverse complement.
TCTTGATTAAGCCTCTATAACTCAGAAGTGAAAAATAATTAAATAGTGAGGAGTTCTGAAAAAGAAGTAGTGGCAGACAAACAGTTTCATTAATTGGCTATTTGACACGGACAAATTAAATATGAAATCACAGAAAAAAGACCGCTGTCTTAAAAACTTCCATCACGAGCGGTCTTTTCTCTCCTCGCATAGGTAATATTTAATTTCCATGCGCTGTATAGAAACTAAATACCTACTATGCGAGGATATAATGTAAATTGGATTTAATGTCAACAAGTATTTCATTTGATTTGAAAAATCTATGACGTCACATTTTAATATTTCATACGAATCACGTTCTAATTCCGCGCTTTGACAATTAATAAAAAGTAACGTAAAGAATACCCGCTTTTTGACAATTCATAAAAAGACGTTATTGACTACCCTGTCAAATACCCAATTAAACCGGACAAAAGCACGCCGTATCAACATAATTATAAACTTTTGTGCTATTTATTTGGTATTCACGTTATGTGCCTACAATGAGCTTACGCTCGTTTAATAACTTAGGCTGTAATTCAAACCCGATAATAATTTTATTATAAGATATACATAGGTATGTTGTGTTGGTTACACAGCGAGGTAGAACAAACAGTACTGTGATATTGCATTCAATTAAATGTTATATTGAATTAAAAATAATACGGTACCGACGAGAACTAATAATATTTTCTGGCCCAGTGACTAGCCATTATAAGAATACATATCGAAAGGATTTATGTAGTAGAGAATTTTCTTTGAAAACACCCCGCCTAAATAAACACAAAAAATATTTAACGGACTCATGTCAGCTTCTGCGTGTTTGGCTGACTGAGTTAGTGCTCACACCTAAACAAAATAAATGAAAAAAGCATTTTACCTCTGACAGCTGCAGCAATGCAACAGCAACCTTATGGTAACGAGAATAAAGATCAGTTTTGACAGTGATGCAAAATCAGAGGTAAATTGTCTGTGAATGGACAGTGACATGAGTTTGACAGTTCCCTTCTAGAAATCGGGTTGACTCTGGTTTCATTATTAGAAACTTTCTTGAAGAAAGAAAACATTCGAGATTTAAATGTTGAAATAAATATAATTTAGCATAAGTCTGAGTAATTGTATAAAACTATTAAGTTAATTAAACATGTTGTACAATACTTTTAATAAAAGTATAAGTTATGATTTTTTTGTTTTGTTTTATTTAACTCACCTCACCATCAGCCGAATGTCGTTGAAAGCCGCCATCTTGATTTTGGTTATCGGTGGCAGCGTCATGTTTCTTCAAATCCGATTTATAATTTTGAAATTAGCATTCACAGGGTAACAATGTTGGAGTATTGGAACAGCATAATATCAGAATCTACACTGTTAGAATTTACTTCGAAAATACCAATAAGTATACAGTACGCGTCACGTACGTTGCCGCTCTAAACCAGGACGTTCCTTCCGATGCGCATGACATGCGACGCGCTTCTGTTTTAGTACAATCATTTTTTTTTTTTTGTTAATGGCATCTCACTGTTCAACCATAGGGTTGCCTACTGCTTAACCGGACTTGTCTGTGGGTGCCACAAAAGAATTGTAGCCTCCAGCCAGGGCTTAATTAAACTTACAAACTAAGCGACTACACGCTAAGGGCACCCCTTGTGGGGTACGGACCTCGGCTTAGGGAGACGCTGGGGGAGGACAGCAAAGGACAAGCTGGGTCGGGCGAATCAATTAAATAGTGACACTGCGCAGTCACGTATACGTCTTCAGAGTTGAAAACTTACATGACACTGTACAGTCAACAGCAAAAGTAGATAATCAAAATCAGAAACTCAATACTAGTGAACGGAGTTCGCGTCAGAACTGTGTGGCGTCGGAGTGATTCAAAAGTATATGATTGTAAATTATACCAAACATTTAGTACTAGTACAGCTGCCATATATTCGTGATCAGTTTTAACTCCAAAAGTTATATACATTGCCATAAATTCACGAACATGCAAAGATAATATTATATAGATTATTATTAGATATATTTATTGAATATCATTTTGTATCACATCAGCTACTTTTGAACATTCGACAGAAGTTCGACAAAAAAAAAAACAATGAAAATAGTTAAGTTTTTCTATTATATGATTTTTATTGAACATATTCTTTTGTTACCCGTAACAAAAGAATATGTTCAATAAAAATCATATAATGCTGCCAAATTTCATCCAATTGAACCCCGGTTCAATTGGATGAAATTTGGCATAGGTAGATTAAATATGCAAATCTTTATCCAATTCAGCTGGTTTTCCGTAAAACATAACAAATTAAATTACTGGGATAATTAAAAAATAAGTATGGATGAATTATTTGCTTCATGATTACGTGGCCTCAGTTTCATCATTTAATTTTTTGATTTCAACTGTTCATTAGTTTTGAAAAATTAAATAATTTCTTAGTTCTGATGCGAATTGTGTTTATAACTTTTGGAGTCAATACTGATTACGAATATATGGCAGCTGTACTAGTATTAAATGTTTGATATAATTTACAATCACATTCTTTTGAATCACTCCGACGCCATAAAGTTCTGACGCGTTCTCCGTTCATTAGTATTGAATTTCTGATTTTGATCATCTACTTTTGCTGTTGACTGTACAACCTTATAACACAGATAATAATGTGCATTTTCCAATACCAAAATTGGTACAAATATTAACAGCAGTCACTATACTTCAAAAACGACAAACTTAAATGACACGAACTATACATCCTTATATTACAGATGCTAGAGTGTATTTTCCAATACCAAAATTGATGTGCAAATGTAATATTTATTAGATAATCATTAAAATGGTTCTAAACTTGAATGAATGCAAGCATTATCAAAATGTATTTTTTTCAAGGTTGCAGTTTGGCAGATTATTCATACAAATGTATGCCTATAAGATAGATACGAAGCTATCTATAAAATATTAAAACAACAAAAATACGAAATAAACAATTTATTTAACTAAATCACGTATTCTTTATGCTAAGATACATTTTCCCGTTGATGTTCTGTTTGACGGGATTGATTCGTTTAAGTATTTGCGTCATGGTCTCGACCAGGCGTTCGCTGCTAACGCCAGTTCTCTTGGATTTGAACTTCGTCAGTAGTTCCGTGGTTGTCATCGGCTTGCGCGCGAGGTAGCGACGCACTGCTTCTTCTGTTACGCCGCATTCGCTGTAAGGTAAGGAGGGTTGGTGGATGGTTTCTATATCATGAACTCTGACGACCCGTAACGACTGTCAGCGATGCACAAATGACAGCCAGGACCAACGGCTTAAGGTTTTTCCGAGGCACGGAGGATTCTCGGTATGTAAAGATGGTCACCCATCCACGGCCAACCCCGGCAAGCGTCGCTTAACCTGATGGATTGACCTGTGCGACTGTTGGACTTATCCACGAGCTCCCTTTTATTTTATTTTTTATCGCGTGTTAAAGGTGTAGTCTAGCTCCACAAGGGCGCATCAACTAATTTATTAGACTACTGAAAACTGTTGGAGCTGCGGAAGATCAACAACAAAAAAAAAAAAACATCTTTGCATTGTATAAATTCAATCTCTTAATATTGTATAACTGCTTAGCACATATGTGAGTACTATGTACCTACTATAAAGCGACCAGTTTCTGGGTGCGTCTTTCATTGACTTGAATATGCCCTGGCGGCTGAGAGTATGCCATGCTCACTTTAATGTCTCGCTGATGGTGGCGTGTGTGTTGGATCATTTAGCTCCCTTCAAAATGGTTGAGCTGAATGGTGCTAATATATGCGTCATGTTCGTGAACGGGCGCTGTCAGTAGGGACTGGTCATCTCTTAGCGGCTAAGGCTTGTTTTAATTTAACTATTGAACAGTTTTTACATATTTTATATCTGATGCTTTTAACGTTCTGCATCGTTCTCACATGTATAATATTAATATGAACTATGTAACCAATATTTTGTAACCATATTTTGTTTAAAAGAGTGTCCATGGAGTTTCTTGCCCGTTCTTCTTGGGACTAATGATTATGCGCAGCGACGTAGTCAGCATAATGCTCTAATCAATTGTGCTATAAATAACATAAAAAAGGCGCAAGTTAAGCAGAAAGCTGCTTACGATAAGAGAGCAAAGATAAAAAACTTTGTACCAAATCAGTTGGTTATGGTTTATACGCCGAGGCGAGTAACTGATAAGAGCCTAAAATTATGTAGGTTATATAAGGGCCCTTATCAAATAGTTCGGAGATTATCGAATGTAAATTATGTTATCAGATTGAATAGAAGGAGCAAAGACATTATACATGTAAATAGATTAAAACCTTTTTATGTTAGGATTTAATTGGCAATACTTAGATGTCATCTGTCGACATGTCAGTCATGACGATGTCATGTAGTTGTAAACATGTTGGATTCATTATTTTAGCTAAGTTGTAAGATATAGATTATTGATGCATGTTTCTTTGTATTTATTGCATATGGTGATCAAAAATGAATGAGATGCGGCTGGGTGAGCGTGTGGAATGTCACACCTCGCCGCGTCAAAGCGTCAGAGGGAGCGACACTTCGTCTTCTTATTTCTCTAGTGCCTTAGCAGATTAGCATGATCGTGCTCCAGAGCATTTCAACATATTTTATATTTTATTTGTCGTGAGAGAAGGGGTGACACCCGTCCTGAGTTGAGGCCTACTTTGCTAACGGGGCGTAGCCTTGCAAAGTGTGTCAGGTTGACACAATTGGTCTAACTGAGGATGGGGTACCCATATCTTGGTACCCGTATGGTAGTTTCACATCTGGAGTGTGGGCATGAAATGTTTTTATTGGTAACCTTTTCGTCTCAGTCTTTCCCTCTCTCTGACGCAATAGCGTTCGACGGAGTGTAGGATGCCGACGTCTAGTCTTCTTTGCAGTCAACCCCTTCAGGGTCGATATGAACTTTCATATCATTGTTTGTTTTAGTAGGCTGGCTGCACCCTTTGCCCCGGGTTTTGGTGCAGTGGGGTTCAAACTGGCCTAGCGTTAGATTGTGTGCACATTGGCACACATTAATGCATTAATGGACTCTTGTGATGTCGTAAGATTCGCTTTGCCAGAGTTGAGCCTGCCTTTGCAAAGGCCAGACCTTACATGTAGATTCTCCCGGGGTTAGGTAAAATCATGTTAGGCTAGGTAGGGATAGGAATAGATAGATTCGAATGCCAAGAGTAAAAGGGCTTAGTTATGTTAAAACTAAGTGTTCCCTTTTACTCAAGGGGGGCGTAGCTGATGTAGAGCCTTAGAGTAAAACCTTATGTTATACATGGCTGGTAAATATCTGACGGCATTCGAACCTTTCAAATGTATTAAGAATAGATTAGGATTTGATATATTCTAGACTTTACGTCTGGCAGCGCGCCTAGACAGATGTATTCGTTATAACAAAGTGAATATATATTAACATACGTTTCAACTGGAAAAGTGTTTATCTTCATAGTATAGAAGCCCTATACCCACATTACACGCTCTACCACTGAGCCCCCTTAGTAGAGGATCTTCCATCCTCTACAGTACCTACTCCTTTGGAATGGGCAACTAGCTTCTTTTCTCGGACTGACCGACAACTTGACAATTCAAAAGTGCCTGTAATTGGTTTATTTGAAATAAATACTTTGAGTTTGAGTTTGAGTCACAACGTGCCCCATTTTACAGACAAGTATGCACATTTCAACAACAAATTTTGACTGAATAGCTATCACCATAAAGATCAAAATTGAAGTTTCATAAGTGGTTATGGTTTGAAAATCCACATTCTGATGTTCATGATGCTAGCAATACAGAACAAAATTGCTTATTAAATGGTCAATAATCTTCGATCTATCACGGTTTCACGTTGCATTCAAAATAAAAGTGAACTCTAAGTGCATTAACGCTAGGTTAATGTCCTAATGACAAAACCCATAAAAGTTACAATGAAAATTCAACCTTATGCAATAGACTTAAGGTACGAAATCCCTTAACAATTCATTCGTTTATAGTGTGTACTCACATGTAGGAGGCGTCCAGCTTGGGCCGCTTGGCGGGCGGCAGGTTGGTGTTGGCGGCGTTGGCAGCGGCCACGGCGGCCTGCGCGGCCGACGGGCCCGGCGAGCCCGCGCGGGACGTGCTGGCGCTGCCTGGGGGGGGAGGGACATTTAAGACTCACGTGTCTATAGTGTATTTCTTTTACAGTGTCCAATTTGGTAAACAAACAAAGGACGAAAATTCTGATTTTTCGTATCAATCAAACACTTTGAGTTAAGCATAAACGTCTTAAACTTTGAATAATACACATAAGGCATGAATTATTTTAAAAAAAATGCTTCAGAGACACATACATTACCTAGAAATCTTAATATTAGTCGCGACATTTGTTTACCAAATAAGACAACTAAAGAAAAATACACTATAATGTATTCTATTGGTATTATCAATTAAGGCGAAAGCGCCAGGGTAGACAGCGATATTCAGCGATATTCGATATTTTTTTCGATTTGCGTGCATGTAGATTTTATGTCGAATTTGCGGCCGTAACTAATATTTATATTTACAGTATTATCATTTAAAATCATCATTTAGGTGTACATCCGTTCTCAGTCAACATACGAGAAGAGCTAGAAGAGAGTCCGTTCTTGTCCCATGATCCACCTTTTGTGGTGTAGTGTTTTTATTCTGGGTGCATCGTCTTCACATATAATGTTATAATTCATGTATACAAAACATTGTAAAACATTTTAAAAGAGTAACGGTGGAGTTTCTTGCCCATTCTTCTCCACACGAAACTACCTTTTGGAAGGGGCGACTAGAATCAATTCTATTTCTTGTTCATTTTGACGTTCAAAAGTGCCTTACTTGTGCCTATTTGAAATAAATGATTTGACTTTGACTTTGATCTTTATGGGCATCTAAGTGATTGCAGGGTCTATTCAAATTTGAACCTTATCCTAATGTTATACAATACACATTCGTGTACATACCGGATGCGCTAGGAGCGGGTCCACTCTTGTCCCCTCCCTTACTCTTCTTAGATTTCTTCGCCGGGGTGGGGGCACTGTGTTCTGGATCCGTGTCCGAGTCTGAACTCAACTCGCTGCTTGAGTCTGGAAATGAAAATAAAAACTTGTTTTTATTTCTTTTTTGTTACTTGCAAATTAAAGCATTTGTTGATAACATAATATCGATAGAGGATGGGGCGGAGTTTGACTTTGCATTGTGACGTCACCATTTATTATTCCCCTTAAACTCAAATTCTTTATTGCATTCCTGTGTAATACGTAGGTGTTACATAAAGGAAATAAGTTGCAACATGAAACCCGGTTAGGGCACGGCAACATATTAACATTGGACAAAACAAGCATCCAGTCACTAGCTTTAAACAATAATTATAATTATTATACTGATATGTAATTATTTTAATTAGTATCAATATGTTATTCACCGATTGACCGAAAACATCGTGAGGAAACCGGCATGCCCGAGAGATATTTCTCAACAGCATGTGATGCTAAGTCAGAGGCCCATGGACAGCATTAAAACTCTGACACCAGGTTAGTTACTAACCACACGAAAAGAAGAAGAATATGTTATTCGATTATTTGTTAACTTCTATTAATTACTAGCTTCTGCCCGCGACTTCGTACGCGGACCCTGTTGCTTATGCCAGCGACAACGGGGTCGCCATTTATGTTATTTTTTATCATTTTTCCCATTTAAATCTTTTATCACACTGAGCTTTAGTTTTATTTCATTCCAACAACCACCAAAACATACAGTCCATTTGTCATCGTTTTCATTTTGGTAACCGCATTATTATATTCCTCCTCTAGAGACCTAGAAGTCGATGCGTAGATACGCTTGGAACTCAAGCGTAATTCTCTTTCTGTGAACGTCTCTGACTCGCGAGACAATACATGACGTTCACGATCAGCGGTCAGTCGCGCATCATATTCTTCACTGGTCTCTAGACACCTAATGAATACGCTGAGAACGCAGGCGTGCTTCGCGACCCGAAGAGGTTTCCACGGAGTGAGTTGCAGCCTAATGTTCTCGAACAACATCAAGTCTCTCCTGACGCTCTTCGGTAGATTCTTGGGATCTTATGATCCTCAATCTTTTAGCTCTCTTGGAACATTAGGAAAGATTTGACCTCTTTCTAGGCATGGTCATAGTTTTATTGTGAAGATACCTGATCAATAAAAATCTAAATTAAAATGACTGCTCCCCTGCGTTACCGGGTAGGCTACAGTGTCACGAAGATAAATGGAAAAGGAAATTAAACACTCAAACAACATAAGCCCGAAGGCATATTCATACGATAAAATAAAAAAATAAATAGGAGTTTTGGCCAGTAGAGTCAAATTTTCAATGATATACCATCGCCATCGAAAATCAGTCCTAAACTGTTACCGCCTTCACCGCGTGCAGGTACTCCCAGTTTATGTTATTTTATAATTACACAGTAAAATTAGTGATAGCTTTGATTTCCACATCAGATGTTTCTGATCTTCGATTTTTATAAGTCAACAGGAAATGCCCATCATATTGAACAACAAAGACGTCATTCCTATATGTGTTATGGTGTAGCTAGGCTCTCGGAGTTCCACAACAGGTGTTCCAGATCTTCGATTTTTATAAGTCAACAGAGAGTGCTCATCAGATTGAACAACTTGTGCTGAGACGTTATTCCTATATGTGTTATGGTGTAGCTAGGCTCTTGGAGTTCCACAACAGGTGTTCCAGATCTTCAATTTTTATACATCAACAGAGAGTGCTCATCAGGCTGAACAACTTTCGCTAAGACGTCATTCTTATATGTGTTATGGTGTAGCTAGGCTCTTGGAGTTCCACAACAGGTGTTCCAGATCTTCGATTTTTATAAGTCAACAGGAAATGCCCATCAGACCGAACAACTTTTGCTAAGACGTCATTCCTATATATGTTATAGTGTAGCTTGGTTCTTGGAGTTCCACAACAGGTGTTCCAGATCTTCGATTTTTATAAGTCAACAGGAAATGCCCATCAGACCGAACAACTTTTGCTAAGACGTCATTCCTATATATGTTACAGTGTAGCTGGGCTCTTGGAGTTCAACATCAGGTGTTCCAGATCTTCAAATTTATTCTCTCAGCAGAAAATGCTAATCACGTGGAACAATTTTTGCTAAGGTATCATTTTTGTATCTCTTATAGTTTAGCTGGTCTGTTGCGGTTCTGCATCAGATGTTCAAGTTTCCAAGATAAATTATAGCCTATATGTTGCCCAGACTTAATACCTATACAACAAAAAAAAATCATTCCAATCCGTCCAGTAGTTCCGAAGATTAGCGTGTACAAACAAACAGACATACAGACAAGGGCACGCCACGATAGTGGCGGTAAGGCCCCTCTTTGAGGAGTGACTAGAGAGGCGTCACGGCGCCCTCACCTTCCGCCTGACGCAGGTCCTCACCGGACATGGATGTTTCGGGAGGTTCCTGCACATCATCAGGCGGGAGGAAACGCCCGGGTGTCACCACTGCGAGGATCGCCCAGAGGACACGGTAGAGCACACGGTGCAAACCTGCCCCGCTTGGGCGGAGCACCGCCGTGTCCTCGTAGAGGCGATTGGCGGCGGCGACCTCTCGCGCCCGGCCCTGGTGCAAGCCATGGTCCGGGGCGAGAGGGAGTGGGAGGCAGTCACCTCCTTCTGCGAAAAAGTCATGCTCGCGAAGGAGGTGGCGGGATGGGAGAGAGAAAGGTCCTCCCGTCCCAGCCGCCGCGGGAGACGCTCCGGGCGTCGGGAGCCACGTGACGACTCCCGGCCACCGTAGGCGCGGGCCTGCGGACGGTGAGTAATGGGTGACTCACCGTCCGATCAGCACCAGACCCGTGCCGTACGGCGCGTATATGTTCATCGCGCGCCTCAAAGAGATGTCAGCATATGAAGGGGCCCCTCAGGGCCAAGCCTGCCGGGTAAGCGGGATTGTCCGAAAGGGTTACCGCTACCCCGGAACATAAAGGGCTACGGAAGGAACATGGATGGGTTTTAGTCAGTAAGAGTCTGACACTCCCTTTCGCTCCACCCAGAGCGGGAGCAGTCATTGGATGATTTCCCAGCCTTAAAAAAAAAAAAAAAAAAAAGACATACAGACAAAATTTTTTTTTTGGATTCATGCTCTATTACTGTTTCTAAACCCCCCTCAATTATTATTTTTTTAATATATTCAATGTACAGACACAGTTTTTTAACTGTTTTATTATATGTATAGATTGTATTTATTAAAAGGTTTGAAAAATATATATGTATACGCTAGTTGTATGTAATATTATGCTAGTCGCGCGGTTAACTCTGCTTGCAGAATTTTGTGTGACGTCAGAGAGGCGAAATATTTTTTTGTCTAACTAAATAATTATATATTGAGTGCTTATTTCGTTCGTGTTTTCACGGTTGCTTAAGCTTTTTTAATACTGTATCCAGATTTCAATTTAAAAAAAATGTGGCTTTAAAGTTTGAACCAACCTGCTTGCTGCTTCTCCTTGCTTAGCCTTTTCCCAACCAGTCTGGGGTCGGCTTCCAGTCTAACCGGATGCAGCTGAACACCAGTATTTTACTAGGAGTGACAGCCTATCTGACCTCCACAACCCAGTAACTGGGTAACACGATATTCAATATTTTGTCCAATTCGTTCTGCCTATCCACACAACCACTCACCTTTCTTAGTATCATCAGGTTTGCTCTTCTTCTTCTTCTTAGTAAGTTTGCTGGCGCGTTCTTCTCCTTCTTTCGTTGGCTCGTCTTCTTGCTCATCTTCCTCCTTCTCTTTGTTCTCCTGTTCTTCTTCCGAGTCCTCGTCTGAGGCTAGGAGTTTCCTGTTCAATGAGAGATCATTTAGGTTGGTTTGATTTTTGATTGATTTAACTTTGGAAATTCTCTGATAAAAAAATGGGCATTATTAATTGCACTCATAAATTATGATCACGCCTGTGTTCCCAGTGGTCCGGCAGAGGTGTACCTCTGCGACCAGTAGATCAACGAGGCAATGTTCTGTTAAAGAAAAAGTTAGGTTGGGTAAGGGTCCATTCGGTGAACTGACGCTAAGATCGATCCTAGTTCCGTTTTGAACTTCGTAACCTCTCAAATGAGGGTGTTGGTCTCTCAAACGAAGGTGTTCATCACCTCGCCCTGGATCCGCGTGATGGATTACGTTCCCTCACAGGCAGAATGCTTGTGTGCCAGCAATGGGAACATTATAAGCTGATAATGAAATGGGTTAGGTTGTTAGTTGCGAGAGCTACAACTTCTATGTCATGTCTATATTAAGTTACCTGAGCGCGTCTTCCTCCGAAACACCTTTCAGCTCCTTATTAGTCTTGCCTTCGTGGTCTGATTCACTGTAACAATATATCAATACATTTACACAACATATTTCTACCATTATCTCACAAAACCAGCGGGATTGTCCGAAAGGCTTACCGCTGCCCCGGAACATAAAGGGCTACGGAAGGAACATGGATGGGTTTTAGTCAGTAAGACTCTGACACTCCCAGCGGGAGGAGTCATTTGTTGATTTCCCAACCTGGATTAACTAAAAAAAAAAAACTCATAAAGCTGATATCACGTTTTGTTAATTTTTATCTTTAGTTCGGCGTCTTTCACTGAGTCTTTTAATCAAAAGTGAAAAATAAATTTATTCGTGAAAAGATCTAAAAATGTTGGATTTGGGCACTTAGGGCATTTTCTCGCGTCTCGAACGATCGAAAAAAAATCAGAAGATGTCGAGTAAAGCGTCTGATAACAGCTTATCTTAGGTTTTTGCAATTTGCAGATCAGTAATCGGTCAAAATATAATACGCGGTCGTAGCCAGTATAAAATTTAAAAACTTCGGGCGATTTCAGCACTTTCATCTTAAGGCACTAATGGGGTTAGACTACCGTAAAATGGGGTGAATAGGGATGTAGGGGTGAATCGAACCGAACCCTTAAAAGGGATTTTAACAGTGAAATAATATAGTTTGTGGCCAAAAAGAGCTCTAATATGTTTACTGAATTATATTTAACGATTAAGTGTCCTTGTTGGCATCTAACTGTATTATTTCAACGTTAAAATCAATTAATAAGTTTCGTTCCGATTCACCCCTGCATTCCTATTCACCCCATTTTACTGTACCCATGCACGGGTCCTCTTACCTCTCCGAGGAGTCCGATATGTAGTCCTTCTCCCGTCCCTCCTCGTCTCCGTCGTCACTCTCCTCGAAAGCCTCGTCCTCCACTTTCTTCTTCTTTTTATTTGCGGCGGCCGCTGTGGAATGATCATAAATTCTATTATGAAGTTTTTGTGTTTGTTTGAAGATATGATCCGGAAATATCTTTAGTTGGCACTCACTATTTGTTGAGAAAGACAATTCTATGTGGAAAGGTGTCTATTGTCTAGTGCATATTATGTGCAGGGGTTTGTGCGCTTGCGCAAGTCTATTATTCTGGTTTCGTCTACCTTTTCACTCTTTTTATTTTGTGAGTTGAGAGTTGTATCGCTGATATTAACCTTTTCGACGCCCATCTATGTAATACGAGATGTGTCCTCCAGCGCCACGCTACAAATGTATAACGTATCTATAGTAAAACGTAGGGATGGGATTAATGTCCTATCGACAAATAATATTATAAGTTGAAATTAATGTTTATTCACCAATTTACGAAGCTAAATAAAAACTGATACCGTATTTTCATATTTTGTTTTATTTCATAAAAAAATAAATATGAAAACCTGGATATATTTCCCATAATAAAAGAAAAGAATTGTAAATTTATTAGACGTGTGTTCTAGAAGGCACATCCCTATTTGTCTCCAAATGTAATCCTTCTACTTCATATCAAGTCGTTGGCGCTCGAGGCACGTCAAAATCCTTTCTGATATAAGGATGTCTAGATGTCGATATCTATGGTATTTTTCTATTCACTGCGGTCGAGTTACACGTGCCATAACCTCAACCGATTCATGCCTTTTATTTCGTTTACTTCAATCAATAGAAGCTAGATACGTGGTTTTCTACGTGTTTTTTTTTAATGAAAATGGAGGGTAAGTGACGGTTTTACGCAGATGTTACAGATCTTTTTTTTTTAATGGTATAGGTGTCGCAAAATACTAGCAAGATTTATCTTGTTTTTAGAAACTAATAGAAAACGGAAGTACATTCCTGAAACGGAAGTTGACGACTTAACGGAATGTCAAGACGACGAACACATTCTGCAATTCTATCAAATTCTGATTCAGACTCCACACCTTGTAAAACTCGCAATAATTCGTCATATTCACCGTCACTCATTTTTTGCACTAGACTAAAATGCACAAAGTCACTATGACCTTGAAACCCGTCCGCTTATGACGTCACAGATTTACTTCTATATTCTAGATTCACTTCTATAAGTTCGTGGCGTTGTGCGCACTGACAACTAGCCACTTTGTAGGGATGGGTTTTTCAAACGGTGTTTCACTATCGACAATAATTAGAAAACCTATTTATTCTTGATTAAGGTGAATAAAACGTAGTTTATAGTTTACAATATTTGTAAAATATTATTTATTCACGTCATTTACTTGCAATAATAGTATTTATGATCGTTTCGACGAGATGAAATATAGTGAGGTCTTCATCGTGTCACATCGCTGGCTTACTTTATATCAAGTACATACTTGGCGTTGGGGACATTGAAATATTTTCTGGCGTTTTTGTTTCTATTGAATATAAAACAAACAAGACTTATTATGTGTGAAAAAGTTAAAAATATGGCTTATAACAGGGCAATTTGCCATAAAAACAAAATAAAAGGTCTTGTAAAAGTCGTAAATTTATTTGATACTATTATTACTTCTAATCAAGTAGTGGCGCTGAGGGCACGAAAATCTCGAACTTGTATACAAGTGATTGGCGTTCAAAAGGTTAATTATTTTACTTATACAAATAGGAAGAGTAGAAATATTTCAACGGCGCGGAGGATGAACGCGCGTAAAGGCGCTAATGATGAATGCGTGCGCGCCGACCCGCCAGGCGGGCAACCATCACCTAAATACCGAGCGTGCCAATGGGCGCAACAACAATATTTATAAAGTGGAAAGGTAGATGAAACCAGATAAATAGACTTGTGCAAGCGCGCAATCCCTGCACAGAAAATGCACTAGAGAATAGACACATTTCCATATTGAATAATGATTGTAAAGTGCCGTCTTAATCATACCTTATAATTAAATGATATACCTTATAATGACAAATATAAAAAGTTGAGAGTTATAATTTTCACTCTTCAACAAATGGCTATAATGTACATCAATATCAGAATGAGACGGAGCTATACACGACGTATAGCTCCATCACTTTCCCACTGTGAAATAATATTAAAATAATACTGCTATAAGAGGTGGTGGTTCAGGTCCTGATGTCTTCCTACCTTTCTTCTTGTTCTTCTTCTTCTTTTCGCCGGCGTCGCTGTCGTTGTCCTTCTCCTTGTCATTCTCAGAGTTCGATGAGTCATCGTCGGAGTCTATCCACTCGTCCATCTCTGACAGCTTGAGATCTGAAACACGAGTAGTAAGTGGAATGGTATGTACTGAGCTTAAAGTTAAAGAAATATGCCACAAGTTAATACAATATATTAAGTTATTTCCTGTTCATTTTGACGTTCAAAGTGCCTTTCTTGTGCCTATTTGAAATAAGTGATTTGACTTTGACTTTTGACTATAAGGGGGAAGCGCCAGGGTAGAAAATCAAATTCTCTTGTTTCCAACTATCAATGGCTAAAATCTAATTTACTTATTTCAAACTCTCTAAGTTAAAATTGTCCTCCAAGTCCAATGTCATGTATAAAAAGTCATTCCAAGGGGTAGCATTGAGAATTGTATTGATGATTTAAATTATTAGCATTTTGTCTAACTGCAATATTTTTTTTTTTGGTTTGTAGTCAATTTTCAATTTCTTTTGCAGTTTAAAAAATAATGAAGAGGTTCATGGTAAAATCGAACCGATCAATCAATGAGGTTGGTGAAAGCGCCAAGATGATTTTTTTCCGCTTGTATCATAGGAAATATTTGTGCAACAAACGAAGCCCTATAGCATATACATTATGGAATGCAATAAATGATTGAGTATTGAATTAAGAGTAGCAGACTCGTTGGTCCCACAGTCACTAAGTACCCAATTTTAATGTAAAACTCAACAGCTAATGACACTATTATGTTTACCTTTTTTAGCCTTGGAGCCTTTGAGTTTCTTATCGTCGGGATCATCCGCGTCGTCAGCGGCGTCGTCCCCGCGCATGCGCTTGCGGAACATGAGCGAGAAGTAGTTCAGCACTTTGTTGCGTCTAAAAATAAAAAAATAAAAATTGTTAGTTGATAAGTGTAAGCTCTATGAACGCTATTGACATCTAACAATGCGATGTATAACATGATTTAGATATAAATCTATGGTGTTGCATGCGTAGTGTGGCAGTGTACCTATTGTCTATCTATCACGAATTATATAAAGTCTAGTTTCTGCCAGCGGCTTCGCCCGTGTTGATGTCGGAAATTATCCCACCAGAACGTTCTACCAAGATAAAAAGTCCACATGTAATGTTTAATGCAGGTTATAAACTATTTGTGGAGCAAATTTCATCCACATTCGTTAAGACGTTCTGGCGGAATTGAGTAACAAACATCCATCCAAACTCTCGCATTTTCGAAAATGTAGATATTTTTTAAACAAACTTCCACCCTTTTTTTTTTTTAGGTCTGGGAAATCATCCAATGACTGCGCCCGCTGGGTGGAGCGGAAGGAAGTGTCAGACTCTTACTGACTAAAACCCATCCATGTTCCTTCCGTAGCCCTTTATGTTCCGGGGTAGCGGTAACCCTTTCGGACAATCCCGCTTAAAACTTCCACCCTACTACCACCTATTTCACCCCTTTTCCTGGACTTTCCTAAAATCTTCTTAACTGACGTCTCCCACTTATAATCTACCTCTGTGCCAAATTTAATGTTCATAGCTCCATTAGTTTTTGAGATTTCGTGGTTAATCAGTGAGTGAATGCATGTATGAGTGACCTTTCACTTTTATATAATACTAGCTGACCCGACAGACGTTGTCCTATCTTAACTATGATACCTACCTTACCTACCCTACCTACCCACCCTACCTACCTACTCTACCTACCAACTTACCTACATACCTTACCTACCCTACCAACTTACCTACATACCTTACCTACCCTACCAACCCTACCTACCCGGTAGGTATACCCTACCTAGCCTACCTACCCTACCAACTTACCTACATACCTTACCTACCCTACCAACCCTACCTACCCGGTAGGTATACCCTACCTAGCCTACCTACCCTACCTACCTACCTATTTTTTTTGTATGTAAGAAGGAGAAGGCTCCTGACAATAACAAACACAACAAAAAAAGAATTGGCTAAATTGGTCCAGGCGTTGTTGAGTTATGCGCTTACTAACACATTTTGCGATTCAATTTTATATTATAAGATAGATGTAGTATATTTACCTTCCAAATTCTTCGTCAGCCTCCTCAGCAGACAAAGCTTTGTACCGTTGTATAGGTTGGAAGTTATACCTGGAAAAAACATTTTTGTTTTAATAACTTATTAATCTTACAGTCAAAAGTATGCAAGCACCTTTATTAATTTATTAGCGCACTAGTACATCTCGTTCATGGGTATACCATGATCCCCCATCCCCACCCATCCCATCCCCATTATCCTATGATGTCAATATGCTGAATGAAGCAGGCCTAATCAAGTAGTTCCGGCTACATCCACCCCGTGTCGGATAATCTACGCTTATCCACCGCGCTTTCCCATTCAGGCTTCATCACACGAAAGGGAATTGTAGTCATAATAATATAAGTTCTCGACAATTTGTTTTCCTGGTCCTGTTTCGTCTGATAAATGTACAGAGGCCAGTACATTAAGCTACCCCAATCTGTCGAATTTCTTTGATACATTTTCAACTTTATTACAAACTAGCTTCCGCCCGCGGCTTCGCCCGCATAATATTATGTCGACAAATTATACATATAAACGTTCCTCTTGAATCACTCTATCTATTAAAAAAACCGCATCAAAATCCGTTGCGTAGTTTTAAAGATTTAAGCATACAGACAAACAAACAGACAAAAATAGCGACTTTGTTTTATACTATGTAGTGAAGCATAAAGGGTCATGTTTAATTGGGAATATTTCTTTAATACATTTTCAACTTTATTACAAAAGCATAAGGGTCATGTTCAATTGGGAATATTTCTTTGATACATTTTCTACTTTATTACAAAATCATAAGTTTCATGTTCAATTGGGAATATTTCTTTGATACATTTTCAACTTTTTTACAAAATCATAAGGTTCATGTTCAATTGTGTATATTTGGCAGTTTGGGATAGCTTAATCTGCTGGTGTCTGTACAATAACCAATAATATACTGGCAGGTAGATAGATAGTCACCATTCTTGTAGCGGGTACGCGTCGATGGCGCCATCAGCCGCGTGCGTGAACACATAATACGCGGCATGCTCCGACACGCCACCCTCACGGATGCCTTTAAATCTGTCAAAAAACGAATCAAATTTTATTTAGAGAAATATGTAGCAATTGTTTTTTTTATTTAAGACTTTATTTATCTAAGTTACATGAAAAATTAATTACTATATACAACCTAAAACTAAAAAATATATACATTATGTACAAGTGGTAAAAAAGGGGGAAAACCTCATGGGGCGTCAAAAAATCCATCCCCATCGCTGTCAGTGGGACATGTGCCCAAAACGCTGGCAGCATTGCCACGTTGAATGGCAACACGGATTCTTTGGCCTAAAAATTGACCAGCCATAAAAAAAACATTGACCATTAAATTATTGTTGTTGCACAATAATATCTGTCAGCTTTGTTGAAAGCGCCAGGGAAGTATGCGAAATTAGCATGTCAGTGTCTAGTTGTATGTTGATGAAAATATGATTCGCGGCCGTAAAAAGTACGTACGACAGAATTATAATCATTAGAGTCATCAATAAAACTCACCTTAATAATTCAGCACAATACACTTAGATATTTTAAAATCTCCTTAACTATATAAAATTCAACAATGTTTTTGGAATAGTTTATTATTTGCAAGTCAAGCAATACTCATGAAAATAAACATAATGCAAGTTGTGCAATTATTTTTAGGTCAGTTCATATGTTGCATAATATAAGTCAATCAATCTGCCTAGCCTTTTCCCAACTATGTTGGTTGGCTTCCAGTCTAACCAGATGCAGTTGAATATGTGTTGCATAATATAAATAAGTGATTGGACAAAGATACTACTTACTTTTTGCCAGTCTTGCCGCCAACTTTAAGTATCCAGGGCTGGTCGTCAGGCTTGTACTTGCGCGAGATGATGCCGAACTTCTTGCGTCGAGCCTCCTCACGAACGTCGCGCCCGTACTCTGAGCCAGCACCGAATCTTATTGGGATTTGAAAAATGTCTCAATAGCTGACATTGAAATTATACAAACACTCACTATAACTTCTTGAATGTTATGAATAAATAATTGATAGGATAGTGATGTCGTCCAATTATTATATTTTAGACATGTCAAAAAAAAAACCAGTAAAATAACTCACCCCTATGTCCCTATTTCAGATAAGTATTATCTCTAGAATAAATAATTGTTCTAGAATAGTTCATAGTTTTCCTTCTGGTTGAAGCCTGTTCAAGGTTCACATAACTTTTATAGCTTTTATGGTAAATAAGTATGCATTTTAACATTATACCGTCATAAAGGTTCCATGACACATAATACAGACGAGTTACACAAGAAAATAACATGAAGAAAAGAACACACAAAAAAAATATACAGAGTTGATACAACAGAGGGCTTGCCTTTAAACTGCCCATACTTGGTACCATTTTCAAGCTCTTTACCAAAAATCTATAACTATTTATTGATTTTTGACTAAACTGCAAATGATTTTTTAAGTTTTTGCCCTGTTTGAACACGATGTATATTTCCTAACAGCGCTCCTGCGTGTGCGCGTCGTTGTCGCTTTTGTTACCAAGTCAATTTTTTATTTGCTTTGCTTATTAAGTTTGTTTGAAAAAAAAACTCCTTGTTCGTGCTTTCATACCGTATCAAATTAATACTAAACAAGTATAATATGCTAAGTGTAATTCAATGCCTTTATGTCATATCAAATCTGTATATATAGGAGTCTCAAGTCCAACAATAACTCACTTGGGCATATCTTCATCCATTCCTTTGAACTCCTTTATATTATTCTCTCGTTCCATCTTGACATGTGTCCATTTTGCAAAGTCTACATTGAGCGTAGCATTGAACCGCATAACATGATGCTTCTTCTTTACACCCTTTGGAACTCTGATTTTAAACTCTTGTACAGATGCAGCTGAAGACTGTTGAAATGAATTCTGAAATGGTGCATATTTTGGTGTTAATCGTTATGAAATAGTCCTAATGGGTGGATGGGTTTAGAATAGTTAAACCATTGAGTATCTTATTATGCCAAGATTGTCATTAGTGTCAGGTATCAGAAAACTCATTTATTCAAACTAGGCTGAAAATCAGCACTTTTTGTAGGTCTAAATATGCTGATTTTCAGCCTAGTTATGGTGTAGGATAGCATACCCTCAATATCAACCAGAATTAGACGCTAATTTTATTAGATTTCTGTAAGCTGCTCAAGTGTAAATGCGCATGGTTTATAACCAAGGTACTACACATTTTTTTTTTGTTCTAGAAGATTCAGACGTATTTCTCGTTTAAACCTGTTCAAGAAGATAACAATTATTATTACAGGTGTTATGGAAACAATATAAATACCCATATAATATTATCATACAGGTCCCGTCTCACATTTTTTACAGATTGGTTATAAGGTATGTTTTGTATAATAACCATAATGGCTGTAAATATTAGTTTAATTTTAAAAAAATAAACAGATACACACCGATGGCCCAGGAGACGTCATTTTTCGAAATGATTTTCACTTTTTAATTCACTGTAGAAAGGGGTAAATAGTAACTGATGCACAGGTGTTCTTATTTTCTACATACTAGCGCTAACAAATATGTATTGATACCGATTTTAAACTAAGAGACAGAAAATTGAGAAACAGGAAAATGAAGACCTACGGTAACATTACCGATCTGCTGGCTGACTGAAACACAGTGACATTTTAAAAATGCCATTGCCAAGATGACAAAATACGTTTTGTTTTTTTTGTCGTTTGCATTGTTTTGTGTATTAAAATCATGTTACGTCATTACTTAAAATATAAAGATTCATCTTCCATTCATTTTTATTTATATTTATGCTTTGTTTGTCATTTTTAACCCGAACACAGGATGAAATTGATAGAAAATTCATATGAAGAACATGAACAAACAAAACGTAAAATTATGAGTGACAAGAGTGCGTTTAGAAAACTTTGTTAGAATATTGTTACAATAAATATTGTAATTTAATGCCAAATTTATAAAATAAAACCCCAAAGTTTCAACTATTAATAAACTAAAAAACACGCAAACTATACCTTATATATATTATTATCTAAAACTATCAAAACAAAATCTAAAAGTTTTAAAGAAGACCAAGTCCATGTCTCAACATTTTCTATCATGATTTTTGAACGACATAACCTATTCGCACGTCTGTCGTATACATTGTTTTGAAACATTAAAATCTTGTTCACTGAGACCTGAGTACTTGTCTAAGTATTAGAATTAGTACAAGACAAGTGTAAGTGTAAAATTAATAAAGATGGGTAAAAAGAAGAATAAAAATAAGGTAAGCGGCGCTGTGAAGACCGCTGCTAAAACTGAAAAGAAACTTGCAAATAAATTGAAGAAGGAACTCGCCAATCTGGGAGAGGTTAGTTAGTTCTGTTTCATTTATGCAGTGTACAATATTTAATCATTTAGTATGCCAGTTTATAGAATAAATCACGCACCTGAATTATTAGTTAGTCAAACAGACCTGATTTGGTTATATCTCACCCCGCCCCTACGACCCTCTGACCCATCACCCCGCATGCTGATGACTTGCTGGATGAATTAGCTTATTAATTTTAAAATTGTAGACTTTGCACAGACAACACTATTTTACGACTCGAAACGAAACCATTACTGCTGGGTTGTGAGGTCCAAAAATCATTTTTTAAATTTATTATTTAAAACGCGTAAAAAGCAATTCCAATAATTAAAGACACAGATAATACATGTCATAAAGAAAAAAAAATACAAACCATAAAGTAAATCATGTTTATTTTCAGGAAGACATAGCCAAAGTACTAGCAGAGATTGAGAAAGAGGAAGCAAAGCGGTCTGCAGCATCGGAGAAAACCCTGGCTGGTCCTCCCTCTCCCAGAGCATATGCCTCACTCACACCACACCCTACCAACAATGAGCTCATTTTGTTTGGTGGAGAATACCATAATGGACAGAAGGTATGGTTACTGCATACTTTGCTTTTGGTTAATTCAGTTCCAAATTAAATAGGTATGAAGTAATGTATGTTTTTTTAAATAGACAGTGGTGTACAATGAGCTGCTATTCTTCAACCCAGTCAACAACTCCTGGAAAGTGTTGAAGGCTCCCATGGCACCTCCTCCACGAAGCGGACATCAAGCTATTGCTACACCGGCTAATAAGTATGATATCATTGTAATTTTAACCTAATGTGAAGGAAATAAAAGTTTTTTTTAAGGTTTCTTCTAAGCAAGCAGGCTTCACCATCAACCATTTCACTGCTTACAAGCAGGTGAGATATGGTCAAAGCATGTGGATTTATTTTGCAACTAGCTTCTGCCCGCGACTTCGTCCGCTGAAAATTTCTTGTTTTACATTAGAAGTAAGTCGAAAAAATACTTTTTTAAAACATAAAACGAAATATAAAAGTTAAAATACAAAAGATAGGAATATGGTGTCTCGGACTTTTTTGTAGAAATAATTAAGGCGAACCGGGTTGCCATACATTGCTTTCAATTTTAAACAACTGTTTAGGCAGCGCATGCAAATAATTCTGTTTTCGGAGGTATTTCTTTCCGACTTGCTAGACGAAAATTGCGATAGCTCGGCTAATATGTATGATATAAATATAATTTATAGCCTATAGCACTCAGGAATAATGTACCTTTCTACCAGTGAAAAAATTTTTGAAATTGGTTCATAAGTTCCAGAGATTACCCCCTACATACAAACTTACAAATTTTACCTCTTTATAATATTTGTATAGATAAAAAAAACTAAAATGGTCTTTTATAGAGTACACCTTTTATGTAGGGAAACTTTTGTTTGGGTCAGAATATGTTTGTTTTCTTGGTTTTAAACTGACACTACTGTCTAAAATGTAAAATTTCCTCAAACAACCTAATTTAAGATTTTTTGTAATAATAATGTTTATTGTAATTGTTCCCCAGAGGTGAACTGTGGGTGTTTGGTGGAGAGTTCACAAGTCCATCAGAAACACAGTTCCACCATTACAAGGATCTATGGTGCTTTTCACTTGCTGAAAAGAAATGGGAGAAGGTAATACAGTGAACTCTTAATTCAGCAAGAATAATGAATTTGGTTGGTGAAAATAAGTGTTCTACAATGTTTAGTGTTTCAAAAATTATTTGTTGAACTTAAATTAGAAATGTGTAATGTTCATACATTACAACTTTGTTTTATTTTAATTATTTATATTGTAAATACATTTTAATTTTAATTACAACTAGCTTTTGCCAGCGGCTTTGCCCGCATGTGTAGAAAATTGTCCACGGGAACTATACATTTCTCCAGGAAATAAAGTAGCCTATGTGCTATTCCAGACTATAATCTCTCTGTGCCAAATTTCATTCGGTCCAATCAGTGGTTTTTGCGTGAAAGACTAACTGACATCCACACATCACAGACCTTCATGTTTATAATGTTAGTAAGTAGCAGGTAATAAAATGTTATTGCCATAGACATATTTGCGTTGTCTCATGTTGAATTTAAAAAAGAATTGGTAAATATATTGAAAACATACTAATTACGTATTTCATATTGGCCCAAATGAAAAGAATCCATATCATAATCTATGTCCATATGTATGTTACTAAATAATACATATGTGGAAACGTGGATTGTACGTTTATTTAATTTACTGTAAACTTAGATGTAAGACCTAATGTACAATTGTTTGTTAACCCAAATAAAATAAAATAAAATAGGATATTTATTAATCTATCTCTTCAGGTCGTGGCCCCCAACGGCCCCTGCCCGCGCTCTGGTCACCGCATGGCCCTGCTAGGTCGCAACATCGTCGTGTTCGGCGGGTACGCAGACGACGGCCGCGAATCTCGCTACTTCGATGACGTGTACACATTCTGTCTGGACACTAGGACATGGACCAAGTTGGCCCCCAGTGGCAGGGGCCCGAGTGCGAGGTCCGCTTGTGTTATGTTACCTGCTGGGAGTGATTCGGTGAGCATTATCTTATGTTTAACTAGCTGCCCCCGCGCGGTTCAGCCGCTGCACGGCTCCTATTGGTCGTAGCGTGATTTTACATAGCCTAGTCAGAGGCCCATGGGCAGCATAAAAACTCTGACACCAGGTTAGTCACTAACCACACGAACAAGAAGACATAGCTTTTTGCCTTCCTCGGTAAATAGACTATCCCACACAAAAATAATTTTTCGATTTGGACCAGTACTTCCAGAGATTAGCGCGTTCAAACCAACAAACTCTTATAATATTAGTATAGATATGGATACCCAGATTGGTCACAGATGTGCGCATGTTGATGTTGGGTAGATGATATTTCGTGTGTAGTCTGTGATTTTGGTGCACGGTGCACTCGAATGAGTTTATGTCGGCGCCAAATTTACTGTATAAAATGTATGTTTTTTCTTTACAAATTCTTGACAATAAACTAAAATGAATATGATTTCATGAGAAAACACTGACTGGATTATATTTATGTAGTTTAACTAGGTATACTTATTTAATTTGAATTTCCTTCATTAAGTTAGTGGAACTATGTATGTAGTAATACTTTTAAAGGTTTTGCTTCAATTTGGACCAGACATGGGCTGAATAAGAGGTGAAGTAGGTACCCCTTGCTTAAAATGACTAAAAAATATTGGACACGTGTTTTATTCTTTTTTTACGTAATCCAAAGTTTACGTCGATGCACTGAGTTAAAATGTGGCATGACGTCACTAGTATGTCGTTTTTATACTTGTGACTTAGGTAGCGAGCCCCGCTCCCCAACTTACACTACATTTTATCTGTCATGTTTAATATCTGATTGACGGTCTAAATATAATTTCTTTTTTTTCCCTTTTTCAATTTCCTTAACGATATTTTTTATTTACCAGCTCCTAATCTACGGCGGCTTCTCTCGCGTCCGTGAAGGCCGCACAGAGCGCACCAACACCCACACAGACCTGTTCCGCCTGGCGCCCAAGGCCGGCGGCGGCTGGGCGTGGCGCTCGCTGGCGGGCGGCGCGGCGGCCCCGCCGGCCCGCGCGGGGCAGGCTGCGGCGGCCAACGTGCATAGCAACCGAGGATATGTGTTTGGAGGAGTCAGTGTAAGTGTCTTAATCTATATGCATAGCATGTTCCCATAGCTGGGACACGGGCCTCCCCTCGATGGGAGGGGGTGGGCCGTTATCTACCATGCAGGCCCAGCGCGGGTTGGTAGTTATTTTGGTTCTAGGACACGTCAGTTTCCACACGATGTTTTCCTTTACCGTTTTGAGAGCACTGGCGAATAGTTTCTTTTGTGACGATGGATAACTTTTAAGGAAATTTGAAAATTCATCCACTGAACAGAGTAAATGGAGGTTGGCTAGGCCGCAGCTGTGACTGTGTATAGTTACTGGGGATACGTATTAGACTCACTCTCACTTCGTTGTAAGTATTAGTTCGTTGAAATGGATACAAAAGTCTTTTTGATCAAGACGAAAAATAAGATTGAAAATGATTAAATAATTGGCATTGGCTTGAGTAATAAAAAATTAAGTGTCTCTAACTCCGTTTTGTGGAAAAAAAACGGCACCATAAACTATAGTAAATATTCCATCCAACGAAAGAGATTTTATATTCATTTTAAAACCTCATTACAGGACGTGGAAGAAACCGACGAAGATTTGCGCGGTGAGATGAGCGATGATCTTCGACTGTTGGACTTGGAATCTGGCAGGTGGCATAACATTACGCTGAAGTGTGATCAACAGCATTTGCCAGCGGTGGCGGAGGAACCCATGGAGGTGAAGGAAGAAGAGGCAGTCACAGGTATGGAATAGGAATGCGTATTGTTGACTTTTATCTCGGCTAAATCATAAAGAAAAAGTTCGTTAAAAAATGGTTTAAAATCAGCTCAATACAAAATGCTACAATACTTAAAAACATTCCCAAAAAAATCCTCACTTCTCAGAAATATTAGACGTTTTAATTCAACAAGCTCTTATGTTAAGACTTGTACAGACAGCAAAAGAGATGCCTTAGTACCCGACTAGCTAAGAAACTATTTTTAATTGCGAGCATATTTTTAAAAGTTCGTAATAAAATGGCAATAAAAACACAAGACACACCCGATCAAAATCAAGAGTAAAAACACAAAAATTATAAAAATGTGTTGTAACCTCTTTTGCTGACCGTACTGGCTGGCAAAATTCTAATTAATGTCCCTAAAAGACCCTCTTCAAGTTAATAACATTACCTCCTCACAGTGGTAACTGACGAAGTATTCACGATGAAGCTGGGAGGCGCCTCAGTGCCGGCCCCCGGCGGGGCCCCTGGCGGCGCGGCCCCCGGGCCCCCGGCCCCGCGCGCCGGCCCGGGGGCCCGCATGTCGGCCATGATGGCGGTGCAGCGGTCCGTACTGTATGTGTACGGCGGAGTGTTGGAGAAGGAGGACAAACAGTTCTATCTGTCGGATATGTATAGTTTAGGTAAGTGAAGTTACGTTTTCGATTTACTCAATTTGAGATGTGTTTGTATCGGGTTTCCAGGTTATTTAACATGATACGATCCCAAGAATTACTTCGAGTCTAGAACTAGTTGAATAGATCTTCAATAGAAACGAACATGTTAGTATTCTTCATTCTTGTTAGTATTAGTATTCTCAGTTACCATTATTTCATAAATAAGAAAAATCTCTTACCGAATAACAATAGATACGCACTTCAATCTACCTAATACCAGTATTTACATGGAGCTGGATGCTATGGAGCATACAATCTTACCTCCACAGCCCAGTAACTGGGTAAAAGGATTGCGTGACGTCAGTGTCACGCGTAGTTCACATGTAGTAGTCGATACATCTTTTTAGAGAATTTATTCCACAAGTGTGTATACTACAATATAATTCAACCCACACATATAATAAAGAAATCTTAATGTTTTTTAAAGTCGTAACATCCCCGCGAAGCAGGGTGGATCGCTAGTAATTTGATAAACCACTCTGTTAATTTTACACGTTGCTAAATTTATAGTCGCACGGCTACTTCTACTTTTTTGTGTGTTCTAATAATTGTGGTTTCTTTTATTTTTTTCTTTCCTGTTTGCCTAAATTGTGTCAATTTTTTTAAATTGTTTTAGAACTACACAAACTAAACGAATGGAAGACATTAATAGAGCAGCCTTCGCTCCCAGACTGGCTCGGCTCCGACTCTGAGGACTGGACTGGTTCTGATAGCGGATCTGACGACAGTGACTCCGAAAGTGATGATTAACGTGAAGGGAACCTTATGGAGAGTGTAGTAAGGTTGGAAGTTGACTGTGATGTTCGGTAGCGTAAGGATGTTAGGTGACTTACACATATTTTGAGTCACTTTTGGTATATTTGAGAGTTAATTGAAAGTGTTTAATCTCAACTTGAATGTGCCGGATTAATTATAGTATTTAACATACTTAATATTGACGCCAATCACTAATGACCCCATTTTTAAACTCGTCAAATAAGTGTATGGCCTTCACTTGAAGATGGATAAAACAGGATAGAAATAATAAGAATAATTTTATTACTTGAAATAGTGATAGATATTGATTTTTAAATCGTCATATTACTGTTATTATATGTGTTCGATATGTCATAAGGTTTAAACTCGCATATTTGTAAATATCATAAGAATACAATATTATTATACACTACAGTCTTTCATTTTTGGCCTCTCAAGACAGGTTTCATTGCAGATTACGTTTTTTTTTTTAACTCAAAAGGGATAAATAAATAAAACAGCCTTCTTACACATGTTATCATTTTTATTGTATGTACACATTATAAATCTACGTAATAATAATAATATATATCTTATAATGTATATATCTTTATAAAAAACATTAGTCTACACACTCGTCCTAACTCACATTTCACTATTATTCACTCACTGAGCGCGCCTGTTAAAGATTATTTTAATTTAAAAAAAAGACTGTCAATTTCTCAAACCTGCTACTGTCTGAATCAATTCCGGCACTCAAAAATAAAATCTATGCTGTTCAGAATAGAGTTCAAAATGCAATGATGGATTGAAAAGAATTGACGCCGATTGAATTGAGATTGAGAAAGTTGGGATGTCGACACGCGAAAACAAAAGCTACATTAATCCGTGAATAACATTATGGGTAGAAGATTTCACAGATATCCTAAAGTTAGTAGACAGGCGAAAGGAACTAGACTTTACTGGAATCACAAAGGAAACTTTTAAAGTCATCATTGTCCCAATGCAAGAAAGAGATGCAGCTATACAGAGCCAAAAGCGCCATCTCTGTTTTGCAACAATATAATATACTAATGGTAGTCCCAAATTCAAATAACACCCAACTTGGCGCGCTCACAAATTACGTATATAAGTAGGTACAGACACTGAACCAATGGGAAAAAGTCGCAGAAGGTAAAATTAGCTATTTTGCGAACAGTAAATTTTCGTTTTGAAATAAAAGAACATCTGACTAGAATTTTTCCCATTTGAGACGTGACTTGTAAGGCCATTGTACACGGCACGGAACGTGTCTATTAACAAGCTTGCATAGTGATCCATACAACACTAACGACCGTGCGTACTCGCAGCGAAAAAACCGTAGCACGGGAACAAAAACGTACGTGTACAAAGGGCCTAACGGTTTCAAAACCAATGAGAATGAATTACGAACTGGTATATTGTTTTTTAAACGTAGAATACTCATAATTGGAAAAGCGATGAAAAACTTCTTCAGTCATAGGTGCCAATTTATACGTTACCAAATTGCTTAAAATTTAAGCATACGAAATATAAGTTGTTAAAAAATATGAGCTGTTCCATACATTTTATTGAGTTACGTGTGTATAAATGTATAGGGCAGCTCATATTTTTTACGCGATTTCAGGGTTCATACCATAGTAAAAGTTGTTCGTAACGATGAGTATGTACAATGCTCCCACGAAAGTCTTAGTTATTTTTTTAACACCTTAATAAAAAATATTACATTCACAATTTTTTTTTCTATTATTTATGAAAAGGTTGTAGCTCCGATCGCAAATTATTCCCATTGATTTAAAAACGCAGATCTAACGTTCATTAGAAAAAGTCCGATATGGTTAAGAAAGTATACAGAATAGAAATAAGTTTCCTTCAAATAAATAAACCAAAGGAAATATCAAAGCATGCACCCTTCATTCATATTAATGAAGTTCGTTAAAACTGCTCGTCTCGAGATTTATTGACACTTTCCGCGGTTTATTGATTCAAATCAATTCATTATTATGATAACTAATTAGAACGTTAATTCCCGTAGACATGCATGACACCTGTATGTCGCAGTCAAAACAGACAAATAGTACTGTCGTAAAATGTCTACTTTAGAGCCACAATTAAAAATGAACATAGAATGATAGACGCGAGTAATGATATCGGCAATAAAGCTAGAATTTAATAAACGCATTCCTCGTTCCACTAATTAAGTTTGATACCAAACAATATGCTCCGCAAACAGACACTTTTACTTTTACAGTAACATATTGATATCGTTCCATTTTCATGACGTTTTTGCTACATATTGCATCCGTTGAGTGCGTAAATTAAATTCTGTCGTTTTTATTCAAGTTTTTCTTGACATTCGATTTCGCGCATGGTCAATCATGTCCGCGGAAATCAGCGTTCATATGTTGCGATTAATAAATCGTACTTCTTAATGAGTTCGTTATACGTACAATAGATACATGCAATTATTCATATCGGTACCCTGTTACACAATAATTCATGACACTGTATAAAAAACTACAACTTTCTAGCAACATTTAGTATGGTCTGCTTCACGGGTGGTTCTTACAAGCGAAAGTACAACTTTTCACGCTGGCATAAAGTCTTTTTTTGATAAAATAGATTTGTTTACGCTTCATGTATGTAAATTTCTTCTTATGCAAATGTTAACGTTTTTTTCAGCACTGGTCATAGAATATGTTTGTAAACAACCACCGATGAGGCAGACGCGACAATTAATTAAGATCTTTATATCTCCACTAATTAATGTTAAATATGATTATTTACATTACATAGAATGGCAGTTCGATATTTTACATAGACTCATTTGGAACAGATGGATTTTACCTAAAAAGCGGTTGACTTATCAAGTTGATATGTATTATGTTATGATTATGATAAATATCTTTACTGTAGTATTAACTCCGTGGAATTCAAAACATAAAATAAGTAATATTATTGAAATAATACTACTGCGTCACTTCGCGTTGTTATTAAACTTCATTACCTTAAAAATAGTACAGATTATACATTTTCTCTGTTTGAATTTTGCCTCGCAGTCTTAGTACTGGATCCAATTTAACTTTTTAAGTCAGTTTTCGTTAACACAGTCGCCGAGCGCTGAAAAACCAACAGCGTACCTTTATTTAGGCATTCATCTAGTTCTAGCCTAGTTTTAATAATATTTTTTTTTGTCTAGCTTTTGATACTCTATGTAAAATATTCAAACTGCCGATACAAGTCACTTGACACACGTACATACAAATCGAAATAAAACTCGGACCGTAAAGCGTGGCAGTAGGTACATTTGTGCGCTAAATTATTCTTAAATAGATGGCACATAGCGATACCTCACAGTTTGGTCCCCGTACTTTTTGTTTGCTCGGTACACGATTAGTATTGGTGTCGTTATGATTTTTGTCGGGCTATAAAACTTGTTTTGCTGATTAAAAAAAAGGCATTACTTACTTTAAGTTTGCGCTCTTTTAGTGTTTGTCAAACTCTCGTGATAGAAATAATAATTAATAACTTTATTTTTCATATGCAATACAAATTTTATGAACCCGTAAATGCATATCCCTTCATTGGCTACTGCTTTTAAATCAAATGATCTAATGCGTTACCTACGGGTTGAAGTTATACTTCATAAAAAGCACAAAGGAAGGCATAGGTCAAGATCATAAAAATTAAAAACAAGACTAAGTACTTTTTAAAATATCTTTTATTATTTCAAATTAGTTGAAAACGTGTAAAATTGTACACATCTATTTATTACACAAGACCTTCCTCTGCTTGTTCAAATATTTAAAAAATAATTGTGCGTTACTGTCGCAGCCGTCTCACTTACTAAAATGTATACCGAACTGATTTTATATAGAATGACTTAGATTTTTGTCAAGAGTCGACATTGAAAACATTTTTCATTCGATTATAAACACACGCTAAAATAAAAATTACCCATTCATGGGTGTTTTATTCAAAAAAATGTATTCCTTTTTTCAGCTGCGACTTATATGACATATCTACATATAATATACGACGCCAAATTACGTATAAAAAGAAATAACACTTAGAATATTATACACTGGTGTGACTTATCTAACGCGTTAAAAAATATTCAATTTGCAATGTATCGGTCGATTAACAATTTGCCTAATTTATAACATTGCCTGCGACATTAAATTGCAAACTAAACTTTATATCTACTTAGCAAAGTAAAGCTGAAGCCAAAATCAAAGATAAATATTTTAACAAAAAAATATTATTGTTATATTATAAAAAAAAAATGTAAAATTCAAATTATCATTATATCAGTCGGTTAAATGATTAGTCCTTATTTTAGTCCGAATGAAATAATATTATAATTTGCATGTAAAAAATATAACTCGAAAGCAAATCAGTCTATAAACTTACTTTTAGAATTATGACTAAGTTTTATGTACAATTTAGACATGTTTTTTTTTAAAGTTCATGTTAATCTGTGGTTTGGTACCAAAACCACAAAATCCATGAGCTCTTGAAGCATTTTCGAAGCTTTGAACCTCTTGTGGTTGTGTTTAGCACTTTGATAAGTATGCAAATGTCTAAAGCTTTAGATATTAATATTTAATAATCAACAAAAGAGGAAATAAGGCATTTTGTTCCAAGGTTCTAAGTTCAAAGATCACGCAATTAAAAACCGCCATTAAAATAAATGTTTTTGGCGCCAACCCACAGACTATACAGCATCGTACAAACATTACAACTTACTCGTAAAGTAAAACATACATTCACTATCTACCTCATTATAATTTACAGATTATTTACACGAAAAAAGATCATTTAATAAATATATAATTTGGCTGATTTAGATTTTGCTAAAATAAAAATATAATGCCATATTTAATTGCCAGAATAAAAAAATACTCCCCATTTATTGTCGTTCACTTCGAATAAGGGTGTAACTGATTTTTTTTTATTTGAAAAATAATAAATTAATTCACTACACAATGCACTGTGTATAAATTTGTTAAGAGTCATTGTCTGTTCCTTGCGTACGTTCCGTAACCCAAATATAACCTGTCCACATTATATCACAGTTGCGCGTTTGCGCTGTAACACATTCTTCGTCGCTCACTGACTAGGCTATATACAAACCAAACGATTTCTATACACTTTAACAACGTTTGTTGAACTCTCTTCTTTAGAAAAAAAAATGGTCGTTATTTAAAACAGATCGGTGACTATTGTGCCGAACCATGCGCACACGACGGGTAGGGCGTATGTGAACAGTGCCTTATGTAGCGAGGGTTGGTCGGCTGCGCCCGCGACGGGTTGTTCCCTGGTGGGGATGTCTTGTGGTCTAGGGGTGTCCTGCTCGGTGTCGTCGGAGCCCACGACCACGTCCCCGGCGGCCTCGCCGGCGCGGCCGCGCACGTTGACGTTGTTGGTGCCGGGCGTGTCCACGATGCTGGGCACGAAGGGCGCCTCCGTCACTGGGACTGGCCGCTGCGGCACCAGGTCGGGCACGCGCTCGGTTGGCTCCTCATCCACGTCTGTTGGACTGTCGCCTGAGCCTGGAAATGGTGATGGATATTATAAAGTTGTTGATAAAAAGCTTAGCTCGGTCCTACAACTAAATTGTATGTCATTACTATGGTTTATAATATTTTTAGTTTCACTGCCCGTCATTTGTCAATCAAAACGTAAGTTAAATCTCTTAGTATATTGGTGAAAGTAACTGTTATTTTAACTATTTTATTTTGCCAGCGGCTTCGCCCGCGTTTGTAGGTAATTATCCCACGAGAACCGTATATTTTGCCGGGATAAAAAGTAGCCTATGTGCTATTCTAGACTATAATCTATCTCTGTGCAAAATTTTATCCAGATATATCCAATAGTTTTTGCGTGAAAGAGGAACAAACATCCATCCATCCTCACAAACTTTCGCATTACTAGGTACTAAATATTAAATGACTATCTAACTCTAACCACTATTCTGTAAAAATCTCACCGTGAAAATATATGTGAAGTGAGTTTAAAGTGAGCTGTCAATAGTGTCGATCCTTAGCATTAGGTGGAACCACAGCTCACTTCACGCTCACTTCTTCTAAGATATCACTTTGGAATGTTTACAGAATCGACCGTCTGCGATCAAACATGATATACTTACAGCATTTTTATTGAAGGTCGTTTAAAAAAATCAATAAAACATTACGATTAAAATCCCATATTTACCTGTATCATAACCATTGAGCCTGTCCTCATCATCGTCCGGCAGTCCGTCGGTGCCCCAGTCGCCAGACCCTGAGCCTGACTCCACATCCTCTATGGTCTCGCGCGCGAATGAACTGGACACTTGTAAGTCTACAAAGGAAAATATAAAGATTTATTTAGTACTCATCTTTCCCTTATCAAAAAAACTTTTTATAAAATAACTTTTTAGATTTTTTAGTAGGTATTCTTTTTTCCCGTATCAAAAAAGCGGTAAGCAATGTGCATTTATAATTTAATTTGAATGGCTGGAGAATTAATATTGCTTAGGTACACACTTTTTGATCAGAACTCTAACTATAGTCTAGTGTAGGTATTTTTTTTCAGTTGTCTCATTTGGTAAACAAATGTCGCGACTAATATTAAGATTTCTAGGTATTGTATGTGTCTCTGAAGCATTTTTTTTATAATCCGTGCCTTATGTGTATTATACAAAGATCAAGACGTTTATGCTCAACTTAAAGTGTATGATTGATACGAAAAATCAGAATTTTCGTCCCGTGTTTGTTTACCAAATTGGACACTGTAACTATAGACTGTTTTGTTATGTGGACCCAAGACGGACGTTTTGGTAATAGGTCTTATGAGAAACATTTGGCCTCTCTCTAGGCTCAACTCATATAAGGTAGATGCGCAAAGGAAACCCGCGAAATTCAAATTTAATACGGTTTAGACATGATGGTTGCGTTCAGTTTCAGTGGCGAAATTGACACTAGATTGGCAGTTAGATGTGATGTAATGAAAGGTAAGACACCAGTAAACCAGTTCTAACTTAGAAAGATAAATGATTATGGTTATTAATATAAAAAATATATTTGGTATTTTCGTGAATCATATTTTGATTAAGCTAAAACTTGACACTGACCTACAAATTGAAAAAAAGAACGCAAGAAAATTTTAATTTCGCGGGTTACCATGGCGCCCTTAGCAAATTATTTTCGAATCAAAAAGAACAAGAGTAGTACGCTTTAAATAGGTTTAAAGAAACTTTATTCTCAATAAAAACATAACAATGTCACTTACTTGAGAACAATGCTAAAAAAAGTAATTTACATAAATTCGTCATCACCAGTTACAGACTAAAGTTACCACAAACAAGTTACCAATCCAATGCATTCATTTCCCCACAAGTGATCGATCTGCAACTATATACTGGTTAAGTTGGGATTTGAATGCATTAAAAGAGTGTAGGTTTCTTATACATGACGGTATTTTATTATAAAGTTGTGCTCCTTCAAAAGTAAGCATTTTTTTGCCATAATTAGTTCTGGTTTTAGGTAAGACAAGTAAGCTTGCACGTCGTGTGCTGCGTTGACTAATTTGTTTGTATTGTGTAAGAATTATGTTCGTGTGCATGCTTTTGTTAAGAATTTTTCTAATAAAAATACATGTGTTATAAATATATATTTGTTTGATGTTCATTATTTTTGTGTCTCTATAAATTTTAAGGGTTGATGTTAAGTATGGATAGTTGAACAGTATTTTTATGAGTTTATTTTGGATTACTTGAAGTTCTGACAATTTTGTTTTTCCTGCGCTTCCCCAAATTTCGATCAAATAGAGTAGATGCGGCTTCACTAGGGAGTTATAAATAGTGTATCGTAGTTTTGGTGGAATACAACGAGCTATATTACGCAATGACCCGGCAAGTGCTGCAACCCGGCAAATACAAACAAAACTGATAAGATTACTCACCCTTCCCATCAGTATCAAGCCACTGCACTTCCACGCCGTTGTAGGCATCCTTCAGCCTCGCAGTGAGCATCCGCAGCGAGTCGGCCTGCGTGGCCACGCTGACGGCGGCGCTGGGGCTGGCTGCTCCGCGCACCTCCGGGTTGCTGGCGAGGCCGGCTGTACCCTCACTGGCCGCGTTCAATGTGTAGCTAGAGATTTGAGATTAAATGTGAGATCACTAAGATAAAAACCATAAACGAAAGCAAGTGAACTCGTAGTATTGCAAGTTTTTTTTTCAAAAAAAAATTAAACATAACGTAATATTGTTACCTATATTAATGCATGTTTTGAATTCACATTTTATCTTAGTAGTCCGTTCGAATGTTACATATTTACACTGTTTACGCAGGGGAAACTTTTATTAACTAAACAAAATCTCGCTTGTATTGCTTGGGATGCCTAAAAAAAAAGAAAAAAAAATGGGTTTTGTCCCATTTGGGCGCCAAATTTAGTTCATTTAGGAATAATCAACAGAAAAGAATAACGTTTCATGCGCTTCTGGGAATTTACTAAACGTAAGATTAATCAAGTTACTTTATTTTTATCTAATAATATTGTGGTCCCATGTTGGGCGCCATTCAGAAAAGAACTGCAATGGTTGAGTGAACTTTGTGTTGCGGTTATGTTTTAATCTAGCCCATTTTTTTTTAATTTTATCATACATATTTTTTATATTAAACTAAAATTGTTTACAGAAAGTGTAGCCACAATAATAATATTTACACTGGTTTTATTAGTGCCTAAAAATAAACTATAACAAGTAAGAATGTTAGGTAGCGACTAGCCCGATCTATGTACCTAATGTTATTCAATCCTATTTTTCAGTAATAACATTTTCAACAAATCTTTAAGGAAGCTTTTCTCGTTACCTGGCTACATCAGTTCCATTAAAACAGGGCGAGCTGGTGACGCTAGTAGAAGTACACAGTAGCGCAGGCAAGTGGTTCCAGTAGCGCCTGGTATTGCGCATGCGCACGCGCGTCTCTCGGACTAGTTTCTCTAGCGCGGGCCCGCCCCAATCTGATCCTGTAAAACAAAACAAATATGATTATGCTTATTAGATTATATCTTTTTAAATAAATAAATCAATTATTTGGACCAAACTCTTTGACTTATGACTTTGACTATGAACTATTGATAGTGCTTGTGGATTTTTTCCTTCATATTAGGTCGTAGGAAGCCCAAAAGTTAAGAGAACCTTTGGTATCGATATTGTATACATATATGAATGGTGAGTCTTATTTTTTGTGGCTAGGAAATCATCCAATGACTTCTCCCGCTGTGGGTGGAAGGGAGTGTCAGACTTTTACTGACTAAAACCCATCCTTGTGCCTTCCTTAGGCCTTTATGTTCCAGGGTAGCGGTAACCCTTCCGGATAATCCCGCTTACCCGGCAGGCTTAGCCCTAAAGGGCCCCATGAACGGTGAGTCTAAGTGCGGATTCTAGTTATTTCTATTTTTAAGTATGTACTTGTACGTGTGAAGTACTTATCTTGAATTTTCTATGTTTGAAACTTACCGCGACTCTCTTCGCTTTTCACTGAAGGCTTCTTCTTCTTCGGTCCCTTCTTCTCATCAAAGTCGTACGACTTAAAGTCGATATCCATCGCGCCGGCGGCCGCGGGCTCCGGGTCCGCATCTCGGCGCTTCCTCTCGTGCTCCTCATACTCTTGAAGGTTTATATTCCCTCGCATGTACTGCAAGAACCTATCCCTCAATTTCGCCTGTTCGGCCATGTCTTCTGTAGCCTTACGGATGCCTTCAGGAGTCCGCAAACTTACTAGAGAAGGATCCTCGTTTACCAGGCTTTCGAATGAAGCTTCGATCTCGAAGTCGTCAACGTCATCGACCTTCTGGGGCCAGTCGAAGTCTGGGATGGCGCGGACGGAGCGACGGGTCTTGCCGGGCGCGAAGAACGGCCCCGCCCCGCCCCCACCCCCCAGCACTGGCTTGCCGCACCCCGTGAATATCTTTTGCGAGATCTCTCGGTTGTGCTCTTGGAAGCTCATTATGGCTTCGGAAATTTTGATGTCTATAGGTTCGACCACCATAGCTATGTTGAATGGACCGAGCAATCTATCGGCCACTTTGTCTACGGCGTCTGAAAATTGAACAAGGTATTTTATAATGTTGTTTTATTGTATTCAATAATTGCGGCCAATATATAGAATGAGAACCATACAATCTGTGTTGTAACGTCCTCAGTGTACTCACCGACATAGGCATCCCACTGGTCGCCGAGGTCGGCGTGCGCGGGCAGACACCCGCGGATGACGTTGTGGCAGTAGCGAGTGCACGCAGGTGGCTGGTAGCCGGCGCAGCTGCCGCAGTACCGCAGGCGAGCCCAAGCTGTCACGCATTCTGAAGTCACCGCCACCTGGGAGACGAGGAATTTGTTAGTGTCATTTATTTTTTAATAATATTAATGCCAGAAAATATAAGTAATTTTGGATCTTTTAATGATCACTTCGTCATACGTGGAATGCATGTCTTTCAATCATTTAATCATAAATGAGAATTGGTCCGGTAATTTAAAAACATCAAAGAGATAGTCAGTCTATTCAAAGACAGACATAGCGAAGTAGAATAGCTACTGGCTGCGTTACATATTGTGGGCGTTGAGAATAGGTAAGTAATTCTCGCTTCAAACGAGCCCGCGTTATCTATTAAGTTCGTTGATCTAATAAACGCGAAGCAAACATATGAATAAAACCCAATCATTGTAACATTGCGCCAATTAAATAACACTGCTAGGGTAACAAGTGGAACAAATAAAAATAAATCAAGCGAGGACCGAGATAACAATTACAATTAATAAAGCCAAGGTCTTGAGCTGTGTCACTGAGGCGCCAAGATCAACGCACGACAAATGATTCGCGGATAATGAGTCATTTTCTAAAATGATACCCTGCACTGCCTCAGACGTTCGCAAGTTGAAGGTCAAGCGGCCAACTGAATATATATTAGCATTGATTAGCGTATATTTGCATTCTAATAGCACGCTTAACATCGGACAAATTAAAACATACGCGCAATTTGGCAATGTTGGTCAGTAAAGCCAATAATGTCGCGAAAAATAATCACCGATGATACAATATGAGTGTGCAATTATCAGTTCTGAAGGCTGAGGACCTTTTAGGACCCAGGAGAATAGGCACTGAGACCCATATGTGTTGAATAGATGTTAGATAATAGTTGATTTATGTCTGGTTCTGTCACTGTTTCCGGGTGTCTATCGGGTGAATCACAAATTCAGAAACACATTAACATGATAGCTCGTAAATGTGTCATTGTATACCAAAAGCTCTTAAGGGAGTTTCGCTACCCATTATTCACGCTTGGTAGGCGGAATTGTTATTAGTTTGCATTCATATTTATTCATAGGCGGGAAACTCGAGAACTCTAGCGGTTTATTTACACATGTTACAATTGGCTTATTTACACATTTAAACACTTAGGACTGATTTCACAAATGAAACTAACCGCGATCTCATATAAACCGCGTTTGGTGTTACTGTCAACATAGTTGAGGAATATTGACACTAACAACTTTAGGGATGCAGGGGTGAATCGGGACGAAACTTAAAAAAATAAAATCCTCTTTAAAAGTTTCAGCAATTGATAATAATAATTCAGTAAACACATTACAGGTCCTTTTTGGCCACCAACTATATTATTTAGTTTATTTAACTTTAATTACAACGGTAAACCAATTACAATAATTAAACGCACATATAAAAGAAAAGAAAATATAAAAATTCAATAAAACACAAAAATAAAATAAAATTTGCAATGCTTTCATGATTCAATGTTAAATCCCTTTTGAAGTTTCGTCCCGATTCACCCCTGCGTCCCTATTCACCCCGTTTGAGTGTATTGACACTGACAACTATTGATTGCAGTTTAGATGGATCGCGTTCAGTTTCGTTGGTGAACTTTGCACTTAAGAAGTTTCCAATCCCAATTAGGATGCCTTAATTCAGAAGCTGCTAAGCTAGTTACCATGAAGGTCTTTCTCACCTGCATCATACTCCTCACAACGTCAGCTCCTGCTCGCAGCGCCTTGTGGAAGGTGCGGGTAGCCACCACAGCTCGGCGCAACTGCACCGACAGCTTATTGGGCACGTCCTCAAACGGTTGAATGTCGCGCATGTGTTCGTTCACGCATTTTAAGTACCTGGGAAAGACAATATAACATTTACGTTCTGCATCGTTCTCACATTATTATGATATGATTACACATATTATTATTTTGATTTAAAAGTTTAAAAGAATAGAGTTTATTGCCCGTTCTTCTCCATAGATACCAACTGATTTGAAATAGGCAACTAGCTTCATCTTTCTGACTGACGGGTCGGTCAGTCAGAAAGATGAAGCTAGTTGCCAATTCATTTTGACAATTCATAAGTGTCTGTAATTGGTTTATTTGAAATAAATGCTTTGAGTTTGAGTTTGAAAATCACGCCTTGTACACCCGAAATGTTAGGCAGAGGACCATTAGTGCAACCACATTTCTCCAGTTATGATCTCGGAAATTTAGCCCCATGTTATATGGGGCGAGCTTATTGTCATCAACCGGGTCTCCAAGATGCTACTGAGAAATTCCAGATGGAAAAACTCGAATGCCCGACCTGGGAATCGAACCCAAGCCGACAAGCTCAAGTAGTATATGCTACAGCCACCAGTCCAAAGAGGCAGTAAAAAGGTTAGAATACGATAAAGAAATGAGGCGAAATTGTTGGACTACTAGATTTATGAGATCGCTCAGATCTGACCTTGGAGTTGAAAGTATTATTTTAAAACTTCGGGCGAAATCCCTAAATCCCTCAAGTCTTCCGTGGAAGGTAAGGCTTAAGATGAGTAGGGATTGATTGATGTCATCACGCTAACATTATTAAGACGAAAGTTTGGGATTGTGTGTGTGTGTTTGTATGTATTCTCCTTCACGCAAACACTACTTAACGGATCTGGATGAAATTTGGCACAGAGTTATAACCTGGATAAACACATAGGATACTTTTTATCCCGTTAGTACAGAGGCCAGCACATCAAGTTACCACAATCTGTCAAATTTCTTTGATAGTATTTCAACTTTATTGCAAAGACATAAGGTTCATTTTTAATTAAGAAAATTTGACAGTTAGGGATAGCTCGATGTGCTGGCGTCTGTACGTTCCCGTGAGATAATTTCCGACATCACGCGGGCGAAGTCGTAGGCAGAAGCTAGTTTATGAGATGTGGTCAGATCATAAATATTGTAGTTGTCTGACACAATACAAGTGATGACACGCACAAGTGTTAAATTCTCGAAAATAATGGTCGCAACAATCAATCGAGGGGCCTAAATGCCAGTTGACATTTACAACCGTAGCAAATTGAAATGTGTACCTATATTAAAGATATTTTGTGACCACATCTCGGAACCCATTCATATGGGTTAGGCGTGGACCTGGTAGAACATTAAAATGATTGTCGCCTTACGTCATTCCTCGCAACAGGCAGGTTTTATGGACAAAGGAGTTTTTCACAATCATTTGAAACTACCTATTTTAATCTTTACTTTGTCAAAGTGTAATCTTTGATTGTAATTTTTTTAAATGTTTAACTTGTTGTTTGTCGGCTTATGAGAAATAGTAAAATATGATGTTTTTGAGCCGGCAGACGATAAAAAAAGATATTAGATAATTATACAGTATTGTGTAATATTTAGTAATAGGTATAAATGTTCTGCCAGCACATGGCAATGGCTCAATGGGATTGTGGGATGCTCACCAGCATGTCTGAGAGATATTTCTCAACAGCATGTGAAGCAAAGTCAGAGGCCCATGGGCAGCATAGAAACTCTGACACCAGGTAATTACTAACAACACGAAAAGAAGGAGCGGGATTGTCCGAAAGGTTTACCGGTGCCCAAAAACACAAAGGGCTAAGGAAGGAACATGGATGGGTTTTAGTCAGTAAGAACCTGACACTCCCTTCCGCTCCACGCAGTGCGGGAGGAGTCATTTGACGTTCAAAAGTGCCTTTCTTGTGCCTATTACTACATAGTATAAGGCAAAGTCGCTTCCCGCGTCCTAATGTCTGTATGTAGGTATGTATGCTTAGATCTTTAAAACTTCACAACGGATTTTAATGCGGTTTTTTTTAAAAGATAGAGTGATTCAAGAGGAAGGTTTACATGTATAATAACATGCAATTTTCGT
Source organism: Hyppa rectilinea (assembly GCA_951799385.1). Taxonomy (NCBI): domain Eukaryota; kingdom Metazoa; phylum Arthropoda; class Insecta; order Lepidoptera; family Noctuidae; genus Hyppa; species Hyppa rectilinea. Next base: position 3,812,398 of record OX637302.1, on the reverse strand, counting down.
CATCCATCATCAGATCAGAAGCTAGTTTGAAATAAATGATTTGACTTTGACTTTGACGATTTCACAGGTAGTTCTGAAGCCGACAATAAACTGTTAGGAACTTCGCAGTTTATACCGCGGTAACATACACAGTTACTTTTTATTCCTCTTTCACACCTCGTTTAAGTGTTAACTCATACATTGTAACGTTCATTAACGCTGGCATTTTAGCTGTAATTCCAGGACATAAAGTAGGGAAGTACTGGGTCTGGTTTACTTTAGCGCGGTCTATAATAAGACGTTTCCGACAGGATGTGGATTCGTGCTAATCTCGGGAATGGTGTGGGATTTCAGCACAGATTTTTGAAGGAAATGAGCAATTGCCTTTAATTAAGAACATAACAAGTGGTGGTTTTTTAAATGAGCTTAATGGACGGACAGAAAGAAGCTGTAAATTGGTGATGCTGGCTATCAATCTGCCAGGTCATTTCCCAACTATGTTGGGGTCGGCTTCCAGTCTAACCGGCTGCAGCTGAATAGCAGTATTTAACATGGAGCGACTGCCTATCTGACCTGCACAAGCCAGTCAGTAACAAGGTAATACGATACCTTTTGGTAAGACTGGCTGTCAGACTTTCAAGCATCTGACTCCTGCGATAAAAATCCTCGAATGACAGGACCAACGGCTTAACGTGCTTCCCGAGTCACGGACTAACCCCGGCAAGCGTAGCTGTCATTACTTAGCCACGAGATGAAAACATTGTTACTGCTATTATCTATAACGAAATCGCGTTAAGCAGCTCCCTACGTAAATAAAACTAAACATTGCTTAAACTAGAATATTATTTTCTAGTAGGTAATTCCGAAACATACATTTACGAAAAACTTAACCTGTTCAATACTGGATAGGTTTAAGTATAACAACGTTCATGCATGCGACATAGAAATCTTAGCCAATTTAAACCTTATTAACCTATAGAAAAATAACTTACCCCCATACTCAACTAACCCGTCGCCACTCAGCTAAAAACACACTTCATACGCAATAACATTAATAACTTGATTGTGTACAACTCATAAACTATCCGGTAGCCCTTCATAACGTTATCATGATTCGTTTCACGCCACTTTATGCCCTATTATTAGGACTTTATGCCCTATTATCGGGCCTAATCGTTTGTTTACGTGTCCGTAACACTAAAGCTGTCTGCTAAAGTGTTTTATTGACGCGTCTTTATAAACAAAGAGGGCGTTTTCCAACTGAGGGACACTGTGCTTGGTATCAGAGCTTTCTTAAGTGCGAAGTGCAGTGTGGGCAGTCGTGTAAACATGTTATATGTGTTATAGTGTATCTTTAATACAACAACTATGCAACTGTGCAACTATGTTTGGCTCCTGGATTAGAGTGAACAGCCCGCACCGTCTCTCATTAGAAACGGTATAGGCGTGTCCAATAAAACCTTAAAAGAACTTTTTGAAGATATGATAACCATGATCCCTGAAACTACAGAATAATGTTAAAGACCACATTAATATATCTGTATTTTTATGCTGTAGGTAAATAATGATTCAAATTCAAAATATTTTATTGTGGGCATATGTTAGTTACAGGTCTAAACAATAAATTAAAGTTCCAATATGTCCTGCCTGGTGCCTAATGAATTTATTTTATTTCATAGTGTTATTGTACCTCGTTTTATTCACCCTTATATTTTGTGCAGTGGTCACCCTAAAATAAAGTGAAATTGTTTATTCTGTAAATAGGATATTGGAATCACTTTTACATGTCATATTAAATTATCATTTTTTAAATAAGCTACATGGAGGCGGCGTTTTTTTGCTACTAAGTAAAAAAAAACTTAAAAAACTTAAAACTTATTTTTTTTTTAAGCTACTCAGAGTTCTGTTTTAAGTCCAAACAGTCTTGGTCAGATCATGTGAAGACCATGTAGATTCGTGCCAGAAATGGTCTCTGTACTGACAGAGACCATTTAACCAGTCCATTCATAATCATAATCAGCCTTTAATAATCCCACTGCTGGGACACACGCCTCATCTCTTCGAGAGAGAGTGAGCTGTAATCCACCACCCGGGCCCAGTGCGGGTTGGTGGATGTCACATATCTTCTAATTGTTGATTTAAGACATGCCGGTTTCCTCACGATGTTTTCCTTCACTGTTTTGAGAGCAGTTGTCTGTTACTAAATGCCATTAAATGCCGCTGCAGTGACATTTGAACGAAAAACTTTGGACCAGCTTTATCTCATAAGCGGGATTATCCGAAAGCCTTACCATCTACCCTGCAACATAAAGGGCTAAGTAAGGAACATGGATGGGTTTTAGTCAGTAAGAGTCTGACACTCCCTTCCGCTCCACCCAGAGCGGGAGGACTCATTTGATGATTACCCAACCTCAAAAAAAAAGCTTTTACTCATACTCATTCACGTGACATGAAACCATACAAAATTCCATTCTCATCAAACACAGAGCACTAATCCAGCTGATACAGCAGCAGCCGCATAAAATATAAATGCCAAACGATATTTGGAACAGACACTTCCATTTTACGACCAGTATTGTGAATAGACGATTCATATCGAGTCTAGACTAAACACAGCCTGGCTACTGTGATGCCCCTGTGTTAGGTTTCGGCAGACCAAATTCGACTCGGCGCCTATCATTGTAATGAATTATATGATACTGAATGAATGAGGATATTTATTATAATTGCGGTCTTCAATATTAATTGCATTTTGCGTCACTAACCGCAAGGACAGTTCGTGTGAGGTGGATGTGAAGGCGCCTGTGCCTTCATGTGCTGATAATATAAGGAAGATTTAATTTACGCACATTATGATTGGCCGATAAAATTATGCATAGCTACCGATAGCTTTTGTCCACGACTTTGTCCCCGTGGAGTTCGGTTATATCGCAATATTCATCCACTGTTTCCCCCCTTTAGGGATATTTTTTAGACAAAAAGTAGATTCTGTCCTTCCTTAGAATGCAATCAATTCAATAATGAATAGAATGTTCAGTGGTTTAGACGTGAAAAGGTGACAGACAGACAGAATTACTTTCGAATTTGTAATATTGGTGTTTCGTGTAGTGTCCTATGCTGTGATTATTTTGCCGTTGTACCTAACTGTTACAGTAACTCCTGAAAGTATGTCCCTCGTTTAACCTAACACACTGTATATCGCTTTTAATACCATACAGGGTACCTTATCATACAAAGACTTAAATTATGACAAGAGTTTCCAAATGGCTTGTTATTCTCTCCAGCGCAGCGTGGATGTGGCAAAGTAATTAATGTAATTATCATTCATAATAAGTGCAATGTACCAGCCCAAACGAAGACCGTTCAATGCACTTCAGATGACCTCATTAATAAGATTGTTAATCAGTCCGCAAAACGTCCTCTATTAAACTGAGACTCCCAATGACCGGCTTAATTATAACGGTTACAGGGAATACAGCGTTGATTGGCACACATTAGCTTCACATCACTAAATAAGTGTGAAAAATTTGCTTACCTGCTAGAAGAAATTAAAAATGAAAACTTACTTCTCGTCAAACTCGTACTGCGAGTTGAGTACGGTGAACATCTTGTTGTACAGTATGCTGAAGAACCCGTCCATCATCACGTCGAAGTTGGTGTCGCCGCGCGTGTAGTACCTGGACAGAAAGGTGGATTTAGTAGAAGCCCAGTACTTACGGAACCAGATGGATTCGGAGATAGTGGACGAACTGATAGTGTAAAGAACTTACATGTGGATCTGGATTGTCTTGGTATATGACGATAAATAAAGAAAATCATGCGGAAAAAACGTCTGCAAGATTCGATGCATTCCAAAACGAAGGTATGAATAAACTAGGGATGGGTGTGAATATTGCAGTATATAATAAACGAACAAACAAAAATGTTTTAAGAATTCATCCTGTACCAAACTAAGCAGGACTCATAAAGAACTCAGCTTCGTCTTATTACCAAAAAGTTACCCGTAATAAGCCGCTGCTGATACATTTTTCTTTTAATAATAAAAAGGCAAAGATCACGCTCAGATCTGCCAAGCGAGGCGTTCCGCCGAGGATTTGCATAAATTTCTTTGGACTTCAACATCGTAATCCTGAGATTTAGACTTATAATACTTTGTGCGATCCATCCATTTTTTCTTTCATCTTGTTTGGGACATAACTTTCATACACCATTATGTGGAAGAGATTTACTTTTATCGTGAACTCGGTAAGTATAATTTTGTGCACCGTTATTTGTTGTCGCTCAAGCAATCTTCGGTTTTTAGTACCTTGACCAATCAGAATAATATGTTACCAAGAAGCGTTATTTCAGTATAACTGCAGTGCGGCTGTACTCCTGTGGAATTCATTTGCTTAATGTTTACAATATGCGGAGCAAAATATGAGACCGCCTCGTTCCAGTTGAATTTATTATGAGAGAAATAGCACTAACAATCCATCTTGCTATAATTCTCTTGTCGTGTTTTCCAGGCATAACACGTAATGGCGTGACAAGACATATATCGTGAATTATGTTTCAGTGAATTTCATTCAAGAGTCAATAGTGCGGGTTGACCATGGTCGCGTTTGTTGATGTCAGAATCTCGTTTAAGCTTTAACTCTCATGATTGGTGATGTCATAATCATAAAGGGTGCGGTGGTCACTGTTTATTAATATACTAGTGACCAACTCCAACTTGCAGCCATTAAAATTAATGTAAAACCTTCCACGATAAATGGCCTGAATAATGAAAATGATTAAAACCGCATCAATATCCTTTAAAATATTCAAATGCCTTATCCAAATAATTAGGTAAGGCATAATTAATTTAAACTAGAAGGCTTTGTAGGACGCAAACCGAAAGTACGAAATATATAGGATAGATAATAATCAAGAAACTCTCTAGGTACCTTTCTAGTTGTTCAAACAGTTGTTCGAAGACATAGGAGTTCTGTTCGTAGATCATGCCGTATGTTCTCTTGAACATCATGTGAAACTCCTCGCGAGATTGCTTCAATAGCCTCCTGAAGAACTCTGGAACAGAAAACAAAAGAATTTGAATATGGTGGTCAGTTTGAAGTTTGCTTAGAACGTTTCGGGAGCCTTGTGATTTTAGAATGATTTCCTCAGCTCCGGCTTAACTAAAAATGTAAGAGTGTGTTTCTTGGTTATTGATTTGGTTTCTCCCTGTGACCTACAACACTTCTGAAAGAGATGTCTTTATTTAAAAATCGTAACAGATCGTCGAATCTTTCTATTTTCTTATCGAAGGGTGAATGACATTGGCAGAAACCCTCAAAGTGAGATCTTGCCCGTCAGAATATCTATTAAAATATAAAAAGGCATTGAAGCATATATTAATAGAGTGCCGTTTATACGCGCATTAAATATTAATAGCAGATGTTCTTAATGTCGGTCGTAACACTATTATTATAAAAGAAATACACGAGTTTATTGAGTCACGGGTCACGGATCCAAAACCGTCATCTGGTGATCTGATACCATGGTATTAAAATTGGAAATTCCAATATGGCGGATGCTGAATACCTATAAAAACTTAGATATATTTTTATAAGCTAATAACGCTTTGGGATTGAAGAGAGGCAGTAGTGACGATGTTAAAGAGAAGATCATAGGAAACAAAAGCCAACGGCGAATTATGAATGTTAAATCGTTTTGTGACTTTTGCTCTATGATACCAATTATATAAATGAAGTGGCGGTGCTTCGAGGAGGTCTTTGTCCAGCAATGGACGTCTTTCGGCTGGAGAATGATGATTTAATTGAAAGGTCAAACTTGCTTGAAGGTACAGCTTTGGCAAAAGAAGGCTGGTTGTGATAGACTAAACGTAAATTGCATTCAAGGTAGTACAATTGTTGACGGGTGAAGAGGGAGAGAGAGAGAGAGATAAAGAACAAGAAGAGGGAGAGAGAGATAATAATAATAATAATATCCTTGGACATTTCACACAATGCCATGTCGTCCCAAGTTAAGCAACCCAATGCTTGTGTTATGGTAACGAGATGGCTGATAAACTACTTATACACATTTTTTTTGTAAATACATACATATTATAGATAGAAAAACACCCAAAAAAAATATATTAGAGATAAAAACAAGAGGCTTATTGGACGACTCGCACGAATTTAACTCGCACGAAACGTGCGAATCGACTACTTTAAAAATTTTGTAGTCGATTCGCACGAATTTAACTCGCACGAAACGTGCGAATCGACTACTTTAAAAAATATGTAGTCGATTCGCACGAAGTTCATTTAATGGCGTGCGAATCGACACCTTCACAAATATGTAGTAGGCTATTCGCACACGTAATGTTTTTTATGAAATGCAGTTAAGATAAAGTACACTTGAGTACAGAAGTGGTAAGGTCAAATGTGTTTTACTCGTAATAGATAGATAATAAAACACAATCTATAATAAAAAATATCTGTATTAAAATTAAAAATTTAAATAAAAAAAGAAAATGTAAAAAAAAAAAAAAAAAACATGTAGATATGCCACGTTTTAAGTAATAATTATTACTTATTTAATACAGATCTTTCTTACTTTCAAGTAAATATCTGTTATTTAAACTTCAATTATTTTTTAGTTTTATTTCAGTGATGGCTGAATACGACTGTACTTTAATTTTTTTATTCCTTAAAATGAAATGTGTGCGAATAGCCTACTACATTTTTGTGAGGGAGTCGATTCGCACGCCAATAAATAAAATGTGTGCGAATCGACTACAGAAAAAATGATATTTTTTAAAGTAGTCGATTCGCACGTTTCGTGCGAGTCGTCCAATAAGCCAAACAAGAAGATGGAGAGAGAGATAAAGAACAAGAAGAGGGGTTAGAGAGATAAAGAACAAGAAGAAGGAGAGAGAGATAAAGAACAAGAAGATAGAGAGAGATCAAAAAAAGAAAGGGATGGATATATATTGTAAGGCATCTACTGAACAGTGGAGAATGGCATAAAACATGGAAGCAGGGAAATTAAGGAGGTAATTAAGCCTTTTCTAGACAAACAAACCAAAATTACAATGTCAAAAAGCAATCTAAGAAAATTCTATCCAAATGTTGAACTTCTTATGACTCACTATCAGAATTAAAACCACCTAAAAGTAATCAAAACTTCATTAAAGTAATAAAACATCTGTAGTGTTCCACGACAAAGTGCTGAATAGTAAACTATTTCTGGCCATGACAGTGTACCGAGCTTTGTTTACAGGCTTTCTTCTGAGAAACCAAATCATTCGCTCAGACTTCAAGGAATTCATTTAAGTAACGGTTTTTATTTATGAAAAATCCAACTTTATTTCTCAGAGCTTGGCTGTAAAGGAGACTGGTCGCGAGAACTGACCAATGAACTCCCGTGATAACATTACCTTTCAACAATTTTCTAGTAAGTAGCTGAGACGGGAGACGGTCGGTTTCTGCCCAAGTTTTGGCTACCTAAGTGCTAATTTCACCTATGAAACTGTAAGATGATCAGCTCATCTAAAACGCTCAATGTTCAAGAGGTGTTACGCTGCCAGTGTCAATATTCCATAGACAAAAATTATACTGACAGCTCAAAGAGGTTTATATTTATGCGTTGATCGTCGGTCAATTTCTTTGGTAACATTCAACCTCACATTCAACCTAAGAAAGCAGTGAGCGGGGACCGTGCCGACATTACGTTACTAATTGTCAAATACTAGTGAAAATTAGAGATTTCTTAGCCTTTATAATATGACGGAACCGTTCTCCTAAGAAACCCAAGCATAAGGGTTTTTATAATTGAAACAACTGTATTTTTGATAAAAACTTGTTTGGTTGTTTAAAGTTGAATTGAAAGTTAATTTTCCTGCTAGCTAAGCACAACTGTAGCAGTGATATACAAAACCAATCGATTGATGTTACTATTTAATTTTTATCGATTCAAACCGCAGACATGGAGAAAAAAAATAGTCATTACAACAACCTTTTAATCCACCACCCATTTATTAATTGTTCGATGAATAAACACGACGCGACGTTTCTTGTATAAAGCAATAACAGCAGATTAGTTACTATGTGTTAGTTATAATTGCACTAACACATTTTAATTACTATTTACAGATAGTTTTTAATAACACTAGTAATGTGTGCTATAGATTATACACGACATCAAGTTCATTGACTCTCAATTTTTTTTCACGGCCGCGGTATTTTTGTCGCGTGCAAAAAGTATCGTGGACAAAAAATAAATACCTATACAGCTCGCTGAAAACGTAAATAAATTATTGTAGATATAATAAGTACTGCATGAATAAATGTTAATTGTATGATGTGATACTTATTTACGTAACCAATGTTTTTCCATCCGTTTCAACTTTGACATATTTTGAACTTGTAAGATTTGAATATCGAATACCAGCCAGCGTTTTGATGCACTATTTATTTTAAGATTTTAACAAAAAAGGTTAGCAACTAATTGTAGAAATAATAAAATTGGAGATATTCAAGCGATAGCCTTTTGATGAAAGGCTGTTTTACGCACAAAAGATGTAAAACTGCTTTCGTAAATAAAGCTAAAAAATTGCTATGACAAATTGACAAGTGGCAATCAACGGGCGTAATCTACAACCATTTGTACAACACGCAAATCGACTCAGTGAATCGAAAAGAAATCGATTTGTATGTTTGTGACCATCAGTGCTGGTACCCGATGAACTGATTAATACCTGTCAGTGTTTCCGTAAAATGATAATGTATTTATTTGATTGACACTTAGTCGAATATATTTCCACTTCGTAGTAGTTTTGCGCAAGCGGCGCTATCGGTCCAAGAGAAAACATTCCGCTACTATATCGCGGTATGAAAATTAGCGTGGTCGTTTATTTTATATAATTAAAATATGTGTTTTAGATAAGTAATTATTTTTAAGAGCAAATCAGGTGCCTCAATAGTCAATAGGCTAAGAATCAGTTTCATCTAGCTGACTACAGCACTATGGAATGACGAAATAGCTGCATTGATTCAATGTTGATCGTGTCCGCGCTTATCATTGCATGGCTCTAGTAGGTACCTCCTCAGAATGCAGCAGGGAAAGTGCCACGTTTCTAAACGCCAAAAAAATTCCTAACACAGTAAAAACGGTAGTAATCATCACGAACTCGAGGAAATAGGAAACGTTTACGATTCGTTTGACGAATAACAAAAATACAATGGATCGTATACCGAATCGATTATTAAGTTATAAGTATGTTAACGATTTTACCGCTTGCTTGATAACTTGGCGTCATATTTTCCGCGCCATTTTTTTACGGAACGCGTTGATTTTAAAAATCGCATCGAGTTTCCCGTCGCGTTTATAAAGCTAATAAAAATGTGATTTAATATTATTGTACTCAGTCCCTTTTAATATTAATTGCTAGGACCTGAAAATGGCAGCCCGTTAATTTTCCTGTTTGAAATTAATCACTTTGTACATGAACATTTATAACAGATTTATTATTTTGTTGAATTAAACATGCGTTATCGTGGCGGCAGTAACATAAATAAACTTTATTGAATTAATTGTGAATTTGTACTATTTTAATTAAAACCCGGAAATTCCGCGCTCATCAATCGTACATGGCAACGTGATGCTTATAAAATGAATGAATAAAAAACACAAACATCCGTGGATGGCTATTAAGCTATTAACGGAGCTAAAGATCCGTGCAGACACAAAAACCGCACAGTTTTTGCATCCTCTCCTCGATGTAAACATACAGATCATAAGACGCCGTAAAACGCATAAACCAGACACTAGTGCAAAGCAAGTCGAGGGCACGCCGCATCTGTGTGCGCTGATAAATCAACAAGCAAAAAGAAACAGAAGGAATAGAGAATAAATCATGAAATTGTATCCTTAAAAGGTGAAATTCAAATTTGGAATCCTTCCAGGCGAAAGTAGTTCAGAGCGAAAAGTATGAATGTGTGAAGCCATTAAACTGACCACGTCCACCATCTTAAGCCGACGTTAGTTATATTCTAGAATACTGCTTTTAAAATTATTTTCTTTATTAACGAAATCAAAAATGAAATGGTTAATCACAGTAAGTCTTCTGAGCCTCATTACAGAGTGGCACAGTTAAATCAGTTCTGTGCGGTCTTCCGCGCACGTGCGCCGTCGTATCCAGCTGCCTGACACCGTGCGCCTGACGTCTCGTGACGTGAAATACGACACATTGCATACGAACCTTAGGTTCGTTGTTTATTTAGATGAAAGTGAGGAGGTGAAAGGTGGTGACAAAGTCACCATCAACAGTCTTATTGATATAGGTACAAAAGATTTGAAAAGCTGGCCTTTTCAGGAAAATCTCGCTATGAAAACTTCGGTGCAGTGAGCTGTCATTCCACTTCATGCCAGGGATTGCCACTATTGACAGCATCACTATTTCATCTAAGTTGTCACTGTGACATTTATATAGAATAGATTGGCAGTAAAATTAACCAAAAATGTAACTTAAACCATTAGATGTTCGCCTATTACAAGCCATTTGCTTATAAGAGCTCAACGATTTATACGGTTATATTTATTGTCGTTTCGAGAGAATCTTTCTTATGAACCTATGAGGTTCATACGACATTTGAGGGGTTAAGGGGGATGCATCATTAATTTCATACAATTCTGTAAATACGTACTTGCTACGGCCGCGAATCATATTTTGATCAACCTAAAACCTAATAAATCCTATACAGATAATTTCATTTGATCAAATTCAGTGGATCCATTTTAAAGATAGCAAACTTTAAAACATACTTAGAGCTTTTTATTGGATTTTCCTAAACGGGAATGATAAATGATTTTATTTTTGTAAATTGTTTTTTTTTTCAAACACTTTTACACGTCAATAACATTTTTAAAACTACTGCGTTTCCTAACCGACAACTCTTTGAAGAAAGGCCGAAACAAACTCAGTGATCTCAAATCAGGTCTTCACATGATTTGAGATCTCTGAGTTTGTAGGTTGTTATGTAGGTTGGTGTCTGAAAAGGTTAGTAGCTAGTAGCCGTAATTATTAGCAACTTTTATCAATAGTTGACTTATTTATTTCCGCCTTTTTCATACCATAAATATGATCTTTTCCAACCCTTATAAGCAAAACATAGGCTCTATGCAGAAGTATAATATTATGCTACAGTAACATGAAGAACGGCGCCATAGAATTTAGAAGGTGTCTTGGTGCAAACAAGCCATTAGTCACCCTTTGAAATCCAAATCCCATAACAAAATACATATTTTTATACTTCACCCTTTATCCACCGTGTACCACCCTTTGGATCGCATTACAAGGAAGGAATATCAATTTGCGTCATGAAATTAGGGAACTAAAAATAGAATAAGAATTGACTTCAGATTTTGCACTAGGGTCTATTGCGTTAGATATCTATTCCCGCCAATACAAGATGTCAAAAGGTTGATTTCCATTTTCAAATAAAACACACGCAATCAAGTTTGCGTGCCAGAAACATCTTCTAGCCTCAGGGAATCATCTCAAGTTGTTCACTTGAAGAAGAACTTTATGAACGAATGATATTTTGGTTAAGGTCGTTTTTCTTTTCAATCTTTATGGAAACCCGAAGTTTTTTTCTTCGTGTGGTTAGTGACTAACCTGATGTCAGAGTTGTTATGCTGCCCATGGACCTCTGACTTAGTTTCACATGACACCGGTTTTTAAGCAAGCTATAATTATACAATACGCACATGAATACGCAAAATCAGAAGTGCGTGGCTTGGGATCGAACTCGAGACCTATGACTTGACAGTCCCATGGCCACTCTACTAGGGTCACTTTTGGACTTATCAATGCACCCGAAGTAAATATGGCGTAGAATTTTCGTATACGTCCATGCAACTTCGATCAATCCAATTAAAACCTACCTAGATTCTCTCTTCGAAGTATCGTAGAATATCCACTACCGATTCCAATATCCCATTCGCCACCCCAACTGCTTGACGCCCCCACTACGATCGACGATCAGTAGGAGCAGTTCGTTGACGTGTACGATATATTGTTAAGGCGAAAGCGCCAGGGAAGCCGCGACATTAAATGTTTCTTACGTTTTTTTACAATTCAAAATTTGTGTGTATCGTAAGCGTGTTATTGTAAATATATAGCTTACTTATATATTTACAGAATTATGTCCAGTAAAGTTTATGCAGAATTTGTACTGATGATTATAATTATTAAAATAATCATTAATCATATTTTGGTCAACATACAAATTGACCAGCAAAAGTCACAAGCCCGAAAATCTGACAGCCAGTCTTACCAAGGGGTATCGTATTGCCCAGTTACTGGGTTGTGGAGGTCAGATAGGCAGTCGCTCCATGTAAAATACTGGTATTCAAGCTGCATCCGGTTAGACTGGAAGTCGACCCCAACATAGTTGAGAAAAGGCTAGGCAGATGATGATCATTTTACTTTCATTAAATGGGTTCCAACGATTAAAGATCAAGTGGGAAAGGTGATATTTCTAAGCCTAATCAAGCACAGTTTAGTAAGAAAATATTGACCAGCAAATCGAAAAAAACGTAAGAAAATTTGATTTCGGCGGGTTTCCTATAGCACATCCCCTTAATGTCCACTCATGTCATAACAAGGTTACGGTCGTCCGTCTGACGACTAACGACAGTTTATGGCACTCATCGTCGCCTTTGATGTTTGTAGTTCATTATGCAAGTATAAAACTGGAGGAATGGGGTCAGTAGGTTAGCTTGTTAGGGAATGTCCGAGGTATGTGCTGTTGCGCGGAAATTAGCATGGGGCACGTCATGTTATTTGTGGAGACCATGCGAAAAAATGCGCTGTATGTCTGGTTCTTGTTTATTTTACGTCTTAACTAGATCATTACTCAATTTTCATTGCCGCGAGACGGAATGGAAGCGGTTTTTTTGGGCAAAGCAAAATGAACTTTATTTCTATAGTGACAATGTTCAAAATAGATACAAGCTACATAACAGGTTGCCACGCCAGATTTCGACGCCATATTTTAGTTCGTAATTAGTTTTAGTTAGTTTTGGATATTTCACATTTGCATTTATAAATTAGGTAAGTATTAGTTGTTGTTTATGTACACTAATATTATAAAGCTGAAGAGTTGTGTTTTGTTTGTTTGTTTGAAAGTGCTAATCTCTAGAACTACTGGTCGGATTTGATTTTTTTTTGCATTTAATGGTCTAATTCTTAAGGAAGGTATAAGGCTATTTCAGATAACGCTGGGATCCTCAGAAACCGAGCTAAAAACCGATTGAACGCTAAGCGAAAACTATGAAATAGTGCGGACGGGCGAAGCGATGTGATAGGGTGGGTCGGTGGAACATGATATTTCCCGCGGACGAAGTCGCAGGCAGAAGCTAGTTCTGAATAAACCCTTCTATCAGAAGAACAAATATGTGCATGATGTGGTCTCCTAAAATTAAAGGAACACAGGTTTAACCTTTTGTTTCGTTGTGATATTTATTGTATCTGTGTATAAATAAATAAAAAAGTCAGAAAACGACGTAACAAAGCTCCATCATAATTCCCTCTCTTAAAATTCAATCACACACAACTCTGTATTAATTTAGATGAAACTGTGTACTTTAGCAAAGGATATTTATGCAAGGGCACGTATCTGAAACAACTGGTGCGCGGCCAGTGTCGTAAAGTCGATAAATGTGAATGAACCTTCGTCGTTCTTGGTATATATTCTAGTTTCAATCATTGTACGTCCACTCGGTAATAGGACTCGTCCATCAAGGAGCGTTGTCTCAAATTAAACGCATTTTTAATTTATTTTAGTAAAAATTGTATTTTTTTAATTATATGTATTAACAAAACTATATCATATTCTTTTGTATTACAAAGCTGTAGATATTTGTTTTATACTCTTTTGGTTAAAAAGGAAGGCGTAGAATGGTTTCAGCTCAACGATTTAGAGGTGATTTTTTTGTTTTTTTTTTCGTACCACGTCTTACTGATAGAAAATTAATGGCTAAACCAAATTACGTATCATATCATGTAGATTACTAACTATTTTTATCAAATGTAATTTCTCTGTAAATACCGTACCGACGAAAAGCTGCTTCATTTGCACGCGTTTTTAAGCTTTTTTCGAGAGATCAGCCTTAAATGTTGGGACTTCAGTTCTACCGCCGCCGGCGCCGCGCGCCGTAAGCGCGATCCTTCTGCAGAAGTATTTAAGTTTACGAGACGGTCGTGTTCACGGAGGTTGTAGACATTGTGTCTGCTCTTTTTAGTATTTACCGTATTTTTTTCAGCTTCTTTTGTAAAGAAGGAAGAAAGAAAATACGTTTATTTGCAAAGGTTATGACGTTAACTGTCAAATTTTTCTAAATGAACATAAACCTTATTTATTTTGATATAAAGTTGAAAAACTAACAAAATTTGACAGATTGGGGTAGCTTGATGTACGGACGCCAGCACATCAAGCAATCCCTATCTGTCAAATTTTCTCAATTAAAAATGTACCTTATAACTTTGGAATAAAGTTAAAATACTATCAAAGAAATTTGACAGATTGTGGTAACTTAATGTGCTGGCCTCTGTACTAGCCTCCGTTCTTTAGTTGGTACTAGCCAGACTAATGTACAGAGGCCAGCACGTGAAGTTACCGCAATCTGTCAAGTTTCTTTGATAGATTTTCAACTTTTTTACAAAAGCATTAGGTTCATTTTCATTTGGGAAAATTTGACAGTTTGTGATAGCTTGATGTGCTGGCGTCTGTACGACCTTCTATTTCCAATAAACTTAATCGCTTGTCTTAAGAAAGGAGACAGGTAGCGCCATCGTCCATTTTGATAGTCACCTGCGTAACTCCCTTGGCGGTATAAATTACCTACAATAATAGCTGCCATTATCGTGTTCCTATTTATAATGGAAGATCGATATAATCCCCACCCCTGAACAGATACTACGGCAAGTAGGCCATGATATGGACAAAGTCTGAATAATAGTATACTACTGGTATAATATTCTATCATCATCTGCCTAGCCTTTCCCAACTATGTTGGGGTCGGCTTCCATTCTAACCGGATGCAGCTGAATACCTACAAGAATTTTACAAGGAGCGACTGCCTATCTGACCTCCACAACCCAGTAACTGGGTAATACGATACCCCTTGGTAAGACTTTTTTTTTAAACTTTCGGGCTTCTGACGATCCGTAACGACTATCAAAGATGCAGAAATGTCAGCCGGGACCAACGGCTTAACGTGCTTTCCGAGACACGGAGGAGTCTCGGTATGTAAAGATGGTCACCCATCCACGGCCAACCGCGGCAAGCGTAGCTTAACCTGATGGATCGACCTACTGGTATATATTCTAACTACACATAAATATACATGCGAAAGTTTGGATGTTTGTTACTCAATCACGCCAGAACGGCACTTACCTATACTTTTTATCCTGGTGGTACGGTGTACCCGTGGGTTAATTAATTCCAATATCCACGCGGGCGAAGCCGCTGACAGAAGGTAGTGTATAATAATTGAGGAAATTTAGAGCATGAATGATCCTAGCTGCGGAGCATTTTGTAGAAATAAAGCAGATATTTGAATGAATGTAGGCTAGTTAGACTTGAATCATTCATCGAATTATTAAGCATTGAGGGATAAAATATCCTTAATTGATAGCCTTATTTTATCCGTCCGAATAATGAAACTATGTAGGTCAAACACCATAATAATGTGTTCAAGAATTTTCCGGTCTACAGTATAACTTGGATTATGGAAACTGCAGTTCTATGATTCGGTTCTCTCGTTGAGCTATGGGTTATCGATACACTTGTTTATTTGACCGAGGGCTGATTTCACGACAAACCCGATCAGCACATCTCAACTGCGTTCGAAAGCTGCCAGTCTCAATATTCCTCAGCAATGTTGACACTGACATATTTTAATAACAGTGTCGCATCGCATGCGCAAATCGCGTTTAGTTTCGTTGTTCAAATTGGCAATGAAATTATCAAGAACTAAGCAGCAGCTATCATATATTTCTATATATTTCTTCGAAATATATATAAAAAAAATATATTTCTTCAGCATATATATCTATATTTCTATATATTTCTTCGAAATATATATTAAAAAAATATATTTCTTCAGCATATATAATTATGTATTTCTTCGAAAGCAGAATTTCCCAGAAACCCCGCAAAACATCCTCCTTCGACGGTTTTGAGACTTTCCGAAATTCCTGGCAAAAACACGAGTTTCTTTTCTCCCACGTGTTATACATCATGTATACATGCAATTATTCAGTGTATGTTTCGTAAGAACACTTTGTTCTATCATCGTTCGGCTAAGAGCTTCGACAGACGTCGAGTGCGATATAAATAGAAACGAACAGTGCGGGTTATCGCGAGAAAATACTTACTCACACTTTTGAACCCCTACTATAGGTGTTTTTGGGAGTTTTTCGGGTGCCCTGTAAATAAACCCTATGAACTCGAGGGTAAGGAGGGTTTTCGAATGGGACTTTAGCTCGATAATTTACTAGAGTTTATGTCGAAATCTTTAGAAGGTGGACTGGTTCATCCTCGTCACTTCATTATGTGACCGTTCTCTATCCTATATTTTTTTGTTCTCTATTTAGAAACAGTTATTTTGGAAACAATCATTGTATAATTCCAGGACGAGCTAGGGAGCGAGAGTAGTGGTGGCTCAGTGGTATCGGCTGCGAAATACGAGTTGTATGTCGTAGGTTCAAACCTTGAGAGGCGCTTTACCAAATTATTTCATCACCACTGTTCTCAAAACGGTCAAAGAAAATATTGTGAGGCATGTCCTAGATTCAAAAATTCGAAGACATGTGTCATCCCGCTATGAGCCTGCGAGGTGGAATATGGCCCAGTCCCTCCTACCGAGAAGTGGCCCGGGTCACAGCAGTGGGATCATTATAGGCCGATTATGATGTGGCTGTGAACGAGTTAACTAGGAAAATATATTATTCAATGAACTGCCCGTTGCCTATCTATCTATACATATAATAAAATTGTAGAAAAGTGGTGTCTGTACAATGGAAATGTATAAAAAAAAGTAGCAAGGGTTGTTATTATATCAATGCCGAACCCGAAATTGTAATTAATTTTTTTTGTCGGTTTGTCTGTTTGTCTGTGTGTTTGTGCACGCTAATATCAGAAATGGCTTATTCGATTTAGATGTGGTTTTCACAAATATATTGCAGTAAGCTTCACTTAACATTTAGTGTTTATTGTCAATCGGTTCATAAATAAAAAAGTTATGTCAATTTAAAGAATCACGGCGAACATTGTCACTATTCCACGCGGACGAAGTCGTGGGCACAGCTAGTACTTACTATAAGCATAAAACATTACATCATACAAGATTAACAATGTGTTGCCATTCTCTTCGAATGTATAGTCACGAGTATACTCACTTCCCTACGTGAGACCTCAGACTATTCCATCACGAAAAGTTCATGGTATTAAAATTTGAAACAAAACACTACCGCAAACCAAAATATTTAAAAAACGAAACGGAAGTTTGAAAATCGAATTCTCTAACATTCTTGTTCCTGTAGTAATAACTCCACGCCCGGAGTGATTCATCTGCGTCCCGGCTCTTCGATTGACGACTTATTACTCATTGTAGGGGCAATGTTTAGTCTTGCCATTTGCTATTACGATAACACTCAAGTATTGCGGCCGGCCCGAAGCTTAATAACATCTTTTGTTCTCAAAAAACCATTTAATTATGTTATTATAAACTTTTTATAGCTTTCTTTCATGTAATTTTGGCGGGCGCATTTTTGTTTATAGAATAGCAAACGTATTACGACATTCAGCCTAGTTTATCTTGCATACTTTTCGGATTGACAAGGCTAAATATTCTGTATTCTCTATTTATATTGCAACCGCGCGTAAACGTAAGCTCAACGTAGTCCACCGGTTTTCCACACTGACCGGAAAATAAAAGGAAAATAGATTGTGTAAGCCGCTTATCGGGCCGCACACGGCTTTAGAAATAACCTGAGGGAATAAGGTCAGTTTGGTGAAAGCATTTTCGCACTGTAAGCAAAGGGAGGAACAAACAGACCTATCTCACCTGAAAAGGAAAAAGAATTATTCTGGACAAAGACCGCGTGGATTTTTTGCTCTAATAACTCTTATTTCTACAAGAGTAGGCAAACTTTTTTAATACCCAGCGGCATATTCTTAAGATGTTTGAACATAAAACCTCCGAAATCAAATAAACATCTCAATTTACTCGTTTGAACATTCAATTACCTATACATAACACAGTGTAAAGTCGTGACTCGATATTCAAAGTTTGCGTCAACGACATTCTTTTTTTTATGACTAATTTAAAAGCGCTGTTCATGTTATGTACAAATTATCAGTAATCAACAGTTTCTCGTGTGATTGAAACACAAGTCGCCTGAATGAATGTTGGAAAGTGGCTGTGTCAATATTGATGCGGCCGGTACTGGTCACCGACCGGACACCGTAATTACGAATGTACTTTGTTGGACTCACTGTGTGATGGACAAATGTACAGAGGCCAGCACATCAAGTTACCACAATCTGTCAAATTTCTTTGATAGTATTTAAACTTTATTGCAAAGACATAAGGTTCATTTTTAATTGAGAAAATCTGACAGTTAGGGATAGCTTGATGTGCTGGCGTCTGTACAACGTTTTCATATTGCCGAACAAGTAAACAGAAGAACATGGTAATTTTATTGTCTTTGAACATTGTAGCTAAGGTATTTTTTATAAATGCTTAGGTATCTATAAAAATACGTTGTTCTTCTAGTTGTAAAATAAATAAAATTATTTATGGTTGAAGCTTTTGCAAGTTTTAAAGGCATTGCTTAGATTGCAATCTGTGCTGGCAAATTTGTAAGAATAATCATACGACATGCTTTACACCCTAGCTTACACACTTCCAGCATAAACAAGCGGTCAACCTGCCTGTTTATTACAAAGGTTTATTTTAGTTTTGTTTGGTGCCCGAATCTTAATTGTTTTCGTCCATTTGGTGTGCTTTCAATTTGTGAAATATTCCAACATGTTGGGAAATGGAGAGGTCAGCAGATTGGCGTATACCGTTAATGGTAATTCGATTGCGATCGGTTTGTCAGATAGACATGCAAATTAAATGATATGTTCTCATGTCATCATACTTTTTATCTTCTGTTGAAACGTTACACGATTGGTATATTTGACATTTTAAACATGAAACTAACAGAGCTGAATGCTCAAAGTCGTATTTTCTTTGAGTTTAATTTTCTTTAGTCCATTTCAAGAACGAATGAATTCTAAAACATGATTGAATTGAAGCCACAACAAAACTTTCTTCAAACAGCGTTCGCTTCGCAATCCACTTTGTTAAAAGCCCTTTTGTTTGCTTCTACATCTTGTACTACATTGTGGTCGTACTTTAAATTACAAGTTTGCTAACAACTGAAGTTTTTGTGGGACAATATTATAATCTGCATTATTTTTTTGTGTGCTCTTCTCTCATATTCTTAATAACTTACAGAGTTAAAGTAAGCTTTACAACATTTGGTAATTAGCAGTTTCAATTCGATTTTGGACGGTATATTTCTTAATTAAATTCTTCCAATTCCAACATGTTGCTCGATTAATTTCCGACCATTTATCCAACACTGTGTGCCCTTTGTTCGACGTGATCCCATTTATACAAATGTCAACGCACCGTTGCCACCGTGTTTTATTTTTACCTTTTTTACTGTTTTAGCTTCAACCTTTTATATAAAACCTTCATGTTATCGTTCTGCCTACTTCTTCAAATTTTAAATTTACCATTCGATTTTTGAATAAGAACGCCAGCCCTTCCTCAATATCCTGCGATTATCTACATCAGAATGAAACCTACAATTCGAATTTTGAAATTCGAATCTCTCTCTTCTCAACAACTACCTCATAGGCTCATACATAAGGTTGTATCTGCGATCATTTGTCCGGCACTCCGTCGTGCACTTTGTTCGTGGCGAGTCCACTTTCAAGTGTCACCGCCATGTTTGGACAAGCGGGCTGCAGTCCCGTTCTGATGCAACTGCGCCGGCGCCGGACGCGACGGTAAAGGTCGGGGCACACGAGCCAAGTGCAGTGAGACAGTCATTGTCATGTTAAGTGAATATGAGGGGTTATTTGTGAAATAACCATGATACACACGTTCTGAAATATGAGGCATTGAAATTATTTGTCATGTCTCGCTTGGGGTCAATATTTGAAACAACAATCTTTGTTATGAGTGCCTACCTACATTACCTACCTACTGCGTGCAGTAACCAACAAAACAATATACATTATATGAAATGGACCTTGCACTTTTGTTTGCGGTTGTTGTGGCGGTAAATTTATTTAGTAGGTACAGTGCCGTTTTCGCGTTCATTGTAACCTAGCCTTTATAATTCGTCTGCGATGCGAGGTGTTTGTGGAATTTTAATTAAAATTTGTACTTTATTTTACTTGGTTATTTCCTTATTTGTTGCTCTTTATGTTTGGAGCAATGTGTGGAACAAATTACTTAGGAAGGCCTAATAAACTTTGTTCTTTGAGTTTTAATCCCTAATGGATTTTTTACCTAATTGTATCCCGTTTTCTTTACTATCAAACTCTATTGATATTCTTTATATAAAAGGTAATTATTGTGTCCATTACACCGTCCATTATCCGTTTATAATAGGGTACTTATAGCATTGTATTGATTGCTGTGATGATAGTAATCGGTACTTATGTAAAATAAACGTTGAGCTTTTGTCAATTAAAATGACATCATGCTGAGAACGCAAGTGAAGTGACAGAAGAACGGCTTTCCAAATTACAGCAGGATTACCCCTGCTATGATTTGCGACACGGCTATGTTGTCCACCTGTAATAGCGCATTTGTATGAAGTTTTCTCTCTGTTGGGTTATCTACTCCGGTCGCAGATCGTCATCTGTCACTCTTTAAAGCTTACAATCTTTTTTGGAATTGCATAGATTTGTTAATCGATTTGTAATATAAAATGGGCAAGTACTTCAAACTCAAACTCAAAGTATTTATTTCAAATACTTAAACCAATTACAGGCACTTTTGAATTTTCAAGGGGTCGGTCGGTCAGAAAGATGAAGCTAGTTGCCCATTCCAAAGCAGTAGGTACCTATGGAGAAGAACGGGCAAGAAACTATGGAGTTCTCAGCTTCCATGGTAATAACATCCCTATACTTATAACTACGAGTATATTAGATATCATCAGCGCGAATCTATACGATATATACTATATGTATGTATGTACTTACCGTCAAACTTGATGGCTCTGTTGGTGAGGGTGTCAGCTAGTTTGCTGAGCTCGCTCCACAGTGCTGACTCGAGCTGCGTGCGCGCGGCTTGCGTGAGCCGCGTCCGCGCGCCCGCACCGCAACAGCCGCGGTTTGTGCATAGTTGATCGGCGTCTATGGGCAAAAGAGAAGACCGTTAGTTTATTGTCTATCGATATTTATGGTAGTTTCAAAATGTGTTTTATCATGGCTATCAGCGATCTCTAGTGGGTTGATACAGGTGATCCTATTTGACTGAAACAGAGATGCATTGCAGAGGGTTGACTATTCTAGATATCTAGCCGAACCTTTTTAGCTTATAAGTGGACTACACTTAGATTGTGTACAGAGGCCAGCACATCAAGCTACCACAATCTGTCAAATTTATCTGATAGATTTTCAACTTTATTACAAAAGCCTAGGAGTATTTGACAGTTTGGGATAGCTTGATGTGCTGGCGTCTGGGCCTAGCAATTTTTTTTTAATGTGGTCTTAGAACTCATATGACACAAAATCTTGTAATTATGCTCTTTAGCGCTACACATAACGTTTTTCCTCAAAGACAACTATTATCAAAATGTGTTTTGGTCAATGATAAGAGATAACTACTGTCAAAGACAAAGAGTCATAAGAGACAGTCAAACTAAAGATACCTAATTAGTAACTATAGTCTTGTAATTCAGATTAAATACTGACTAAGAGCTGTCAGCGTTACTGTACGGCCATGCTTTCACGCTGCAACATTTTCATTTTATCTTACAGCTTTCTCTTGGCTATTAAATCGTTTGACCATTTAGTTACCATTACCACTACCTCTGCCATAAACATTATAGTTTTGAAGATATTAATACCGATGGCCTATGAAGTCAAGACTAGTAGCTTAGGTTGTGACCGGATTCAAGTTAATCGTTTTGTAATAAACTGACCTAAGCGATCATCTCAGCCTACCTGAGCTTACAGCTGAACTTGTATAAGAATCACCCAAGCTGCGTTACAACGCTTGTGGGGTAATCGCTTAATAGTATCGCCTTTAATTTTAACAACATTCATTGCGTTATTTACGTTGTTGAGCAGACATTTTTTCGAACATATGAAGCAATGGATTAAGAATTCCTTTAAACATCGTTAGCGTCGTGATTAAAACTGTGTTTAGTATTAAAATCGCTCGGATTTTGATTGAAACTGTTACGCATTTGAGTTACTGGTACATAGTTTCCATATCTTTTTTGTAAGGTTGGGAAATCATCAAATTACTCCTCTCGCTGTGAGTGGAGTGGAAGGGAGTGAGTGTCAGACTCTAACTAACTAAAACCCATCCATGTTCCTACCTTAGCCCGATGAATTCCAGGGCAGCGGGAACTATCTCGAATAATCTCGCTGAGCCGGCCGGCATTGGCATATTCCGCATCCAGTCTGCCTACACTGTCTTCGTCATATATACTTGAATTAAGCTAAACATCGTTCCAAGGTCTACCTAGCTCATCACCTACTTGTTAAGACTGGCATTCAATTAGCTTTTAATTACTTTTACCGGTGCCTTGGATGGCATCGCCTACGAGTTTATACAAGCTGTTAGTGAGCGGTGAGGTGACCCATTTGCTGGTTGATGCTTGCGTGGGATGAGGACCAGCTGTTTTGCTTTCTCTTCTAAATGTACAGACGCCAGCACATTAAGCTATCCCTAACTGTCAAATTTTACCAATTGAAAATGAACCTTATGTTTTCGCAATAAGGTTGAAAATGTATCAAAGAAATTTGACAGATTGGGGTAACTTGATGTGCTGGCCTCTGTACATTCTAAATTGACTTGTGAGATCCATTGTGTAACGCAGTTTACCTATCTACCATTTTCATGTCACAATAAGACAGTGAACTCCAAGGTCTGCTGCGGCTTTTCTGGCTAACAAGAAAGTCTTCAAATACTGGCAAGTGGGGTGACGGGGCTTTGCCCCTTGCCTCAGGCAAAGTAAGGCTAACTGCTGGTAGTAAGGCTGACTGCATTTTTGTTTTGATGCTTGAGGGGCTAATTGGAACTGATAAACCTTAAAGCTGCAATGGGCAAAGAACTGCATCATCATCTGCCTAGCCTTTTCCCAACTATGTTGGGGTCGGCTTCCAGTCTAACCGGATGCAGCTGAATACCAGTATTTTACATGCGGAGTGACTGCTATCTGACCAATGGGCAAAGAACTTTTGATCAAAATCTATACTTCTATACTAATATTATAAAGAGGTAAAATTTGTAAGTTTGTAAGTTTGTAAGTTTGTATGTTTGTAAGTTTGTATGTAGGGGGTAATCTCCGAAACTAATGATCCAATTTCAATAATTTTTTCACTGATAGAAAGCTACATTATTCCTGAGTGCTATAGGCTATAAATTATATTTATATCATACATATTAGCCGAGCTATTGCATTTTTCGTCTAGCAAGTCGGAAAGAAATACCTCCGAAAACAGAATTATTTGCATGCGCTGCCTAAACAGTTGTTTAAAATTGAAAGCAATGTATGGCAACCCGGTTCGCCTTAATTATTTCTACAAAAAAGTCCGCGACACCACATTTCTATCTTTTGTATTTTAAATTTTATATTTCGTTTTATGTTTAAAAAAATTATTTTTTCGACTTACTTCTGTTTGGATGATTATTTAAACAACAAAATATCAATTCTTATCAAATTAAATTATTTTATGATCACAAGGACATCACAGAGATAAGATTTGCCCTCTACAGTATGTCAATTGGTCATATATTTTCCGAGATAATATAAAATTACTAAACGCAAAATGCTAAAACATTCGCCGAGCTCAACTATCATTCCTACTTCCTACGTGCTTTGTGCGGACGTTTTATCGTTTCAGAGAAGCTTTAAATTAAATAGGTTCCTCACTTAAATTTTATATTTTTAACGTTAACATTTTTAAATGATGGTTTGTATTTTGTATATAGGTAGTGTAATATCTTTTGCCAGCAGCTTCGCCCGCCTGGTTGTTGGAAATTATCCCACGGGAACGGGTACGTTTTTCCGTGATAAAAATTAGCCTATGTGTTATTCCAGACTATAATCTATCTCTGTGCGAAACATCCAGATCCGTTCAGCCGTTTTGGCGTGATTGAGTAACACACATCCATCCATCCATCCAAACTTTCACATTTATAATAGTAGTAAGATAATTTTATTATTATCCGTGTTGGGTTAAAATACATAATGCATTTGCACCTTTACAATGCGAGGCAGGGTGTCGTAAACCTTCATCTACCCCGGTCGCGATGGGGAATGGAACCGGCGAGAGATGTCGTGCGGTGTCCCACAGGGATCGGTTCTGGGGCCGCTCCTGTGGGACATCGGTTACGACTGGGTGCTGCGGGCCGACCTCCCTGACGGCGTCAGCGTAGTATGCTACGCTGACGACACGCTGGTCCTGGCGCAGGGGAGGTCGCATCAGGCGGCGGCTGACGCGATGACACGCGGGGTTGCGACAGTCATTGAGAGGATCCGGCAGTTGGGTCTCGAGGTGGCATTGCACAAATCCGAGGCCATGTCCTTTCATGGACCTCGGAATAGGCCACCATCGGGATCCCAACTTACGGTAGGAGGGGTTCACATCGGCGTCGAGACCACGATGAAATACCTAGGTCTGGTCCTCGACAGCCGATGGAATTTCGTGGAGCATTTCCGACGTTTGGCCCCCAAGCTGGAACGGACTGGGGCCGCCGTCAAGCGGCTCTTGCCCAATTTGAGGGGGCCAAACGCCTCCTGCCGGAGGCTTTACGCGGGAGTCGTGTGGTCCATGGCCCTATACGGGGCCCCGGTGTGGGCGCGTTCACTGCGGTGGCGAGCCGCCCACTATCTGAACGCGCCCCAAAAGGTGGTAGCCATACGGCTTATCCGGGGGTACCGCACGATCTCGGGCGAGGCGGCAAGCCTCCTTGCCGGACTGCCGCCGTGGGATCTGGAGGCGATAGTCCTCGCGCGCCTGTACGAGTGGCGCGCGGAGGTACTAAGCCGGGGGGAAACTCCGTTGCCGCAGCAAATTGCGGCGGAGCGGACGGACCTCCGGCGCGATCTCATGGCGGCCTGGAATCAGCGACTGTCGCAACCCAGCGCAGGGCACGCCACGATAGTGGCGGTAAGACCCCTCTTTGAGAAGTGGCTAGAGAGGCGTCACGGCGCCCTCACCTGCCGCCTGACGCAGGTTCTCACCGGGCATGGATGTTTCGGGAGGTTCCTGCACATCATCAGGCGGGAGAAAACGCCCGGGTGTCACCATTGTGAGGATCGCCCAGAGGACACGGTGCAAACCTGCCCCGCTTGGGCGGAGCACCGCCGTGTCCTCATAGAGCCGATCGACGGCGGTGACCTCTCGCGCCCGGCCCTGGTGCAAGCCATGGTCCGGGACGAGAGGGAGTGGGAGGCAGTCACCTCCTTCTGCGAAAAAGTCACGCTCGCGAAGGAGGTGGCGGGATGGGAGAGAGAAAGGTCCTCCCGTCCCAGCCGCCGCGGGAGAAGCCTTGGGCGTCGGGAGCCACGTGACGACTCCCGGCCACCGTAGGCGCGGGCCTGCGGACGGTGAGTAATGGGTGACTCACCGTCCCATCAGCACCAGGCCCGTGCCGGACGGCGCGTATATGTTCCACGCGCGCCTCAAAGAGATGTCAGCATATGAAGGGGCCCCTCAGGGCCAAGCCTGCCGGGTAAGCGGGATTGTCCGAAAGGGTTACCGCTACCCCGGAACATAAAGGGCTACGGAAGGAACATGGATGGGTTTTAGTCAGTAAGAGTCTGACACTCCCTTCCACTCCACCCAGAGCGGGAGCAGTCATTGGATGATTTCCCAGCCTTAAAAAAAAAAAAAGGGTGTCGTAAAAGGCGACTAAGTTGAGCAGAAAAGATCACCTCGGTAATCTTTGGAAATTCTGATCCGATTCCAAAAATTCTCTCACTAATGGGAACCTACAGTATTGCCGAGTATCATAGGATATATTCAATGTTAAAACTAGAAATTTTCCGCGGACGAAGTCGCGGGCAGAAGCTAGTATATTATAAAGCTGAAGAGTTTGTTTGTTTGAACGCGCTAATCTCTGGAACTACTAGTCCGAATTGAAAAATTATTCTTGTGTTAGATAGTCAATTTATCGAGGAAGGCTATAGGCTATGCAACATCACGCTACGACCAAAAGGAGCCGAACAGCGGGTGAAAACCGCGCGGGAGCAGTTAGTAATTTATATTTCCGACTTTGAATGAATTTCGTGTCGTGTAGCACGAGAGCCAATGACATCCCGCAGTTTCGATCAGGGAAAGTTAATAATTGTCAACTAGACGGGACGGATGGGGCGCTCCGTGCTCCCATTGAGGGGCGAAGTGAGGGGTGCAAATAAATTTAAACATCCGTCGAGTACCAACGTTATTGCATTACTGAGGCGGCGAGGGTGCGAGCCCGTTTTCTTTGATTCTTACAAAAATCGATAAATTTTGGGAAACACTCACGCCAGGATTAACGAACTGAAATGGCTTCTTTGGTTTTGTTATGTTTGCTTAACTTTGAGAGGGAGAAACAAGAATCCCTACCTCCTAACCTATGCATATTTTTACAAGCTCATTTTAGAGGAGAAAATTTGCAGATTTTATGATCCTGGTTGAACTCATAAAAATTTGAGGAAAAATGAGATTTATCGCACCGTTCTTATAACAGTGGCATCAAACTCAAGTCGTACTCGACTCAAGCCAAAGAAATACCAATTAACGGATATATCTCGACTCGATGTTCTACTCAGAAACCACTTATTATTCTACTCAGGCAGTTCGTTGGTTCAAAGCTAACGAATTACATCCATCGCTCCATTAGTTTCTACTTTGTTGGACCGTCTTTAAATCAGTGAGGCGATGGATGGAGTTCCAAGACGTTTACTCCAATCGGCAGTCGGTACGTGAGAGTCAAGGAAAATGGCTTGCTTTAGCAGCCAGACAGCAACCTGTTACTTTAGCAGTACTCTCAGACGTATCTCGTGCGAAATTTTATCACCTCGTAAAGGGAACTGGCGTGGAAATTGAAGTATTTCCGCAGCTAACCTTTGGCTTCGATTCGGTTAACATTTATGTCTGCATCTTTTACTGACTTTGTTGATGCATGATGTAATCTGTGGCGTTTGGTGTTTAACTAAAAACTTTTTGAATTGTCTATTGTAAGTTTACGATTTTAGATTTAGTTTGAGTGCAGATTTGCCTTTATCTAGTAACTAAGCGCATGATTGCAGTTCACTCAAACTTTTTGAAAGACACACCCAAATACCCGACAGCTGATTGATTTTATTTGTAAAATCTACACTTAACACCACATTGTGGAATGCAAATTTTTCGACTACATAATAAAAATATGGCCGTTCAGGACAGACAACTTAGCATCTTACATTCCATAGACAAACTTTGCTAATTTCATCAAGAAATGCACAGAAGATTGGGAGTTAGGGACCAAAAACAAAAGACTATCACCGTAATGCAAGATGGCGCGCTTTTGACAGCTTAGTTGTCATAAGAAACTCACGTATGATGAGAAGTAATTGCTTATGCAATCACATCTCAGTGTGAACAACGACTCAATAAACATAATGCCCATTGAATAACTAAATCAATGTTAATACCTCATTCCGATCGTGCTTTCTACGGCTGAGACGGGATAAGCCGAAATTACTGATTTACATAGTTTGTAGACAATGGAATCTAAACCTTGTTGTGAGGTGTTAAGTTCCGATATTGAATATTTAACGACAGATTGAGTGCATTGAAGGGTGTGGTGCAATTCATCGAATATCGCGGATACCTGAATGTTTAATGTTATATAAATGTAGCTACGAATAATTTTAATATGTACTTAGCGAATAAGTTATAGAAAATCATTTTTATTCTCAAGCCCTATTTATTCGGGATCAGTCGTCTTTTAATCCATACTTCTTAATAAAATACGGAAATTTTTGTTAACATGAAAAATTGCATGACTAGTTTCTCTCAAACATCAAGATTAAAGGTTCGTAGCCAACCATAATAATTCAGATTGTATTACAAAACGTTAAATTGCAATGACTCAGAATTACTGTCACTTCCACGCAACCAGTCTCAAAGGGAAGATGTGGGCAGAAACTGTCATTAATTCTATCATTACGAGGAGGTATTACGACCGATCATAAACGTTTCTAAATCTACAATAAACTAAATCTAGTCTCAATTGCAAGGCCAGAATGAACTAGATTATATTTATTTAAACACCTGAATCTAAATAAACACATAAATTAACTATTTCAATGTGAAACTAGATTTGAATATCAATAGAACCGCGATTGGGGTTCCAATGATTTTGGATGGCTTTCAAAATCAACAGATTGTTGCTTATAGATTTTTATGGCTGTGTAGATTTACTGTACGCGTTGAATATAGCATCTAATCATTTGACCGATACCGCTGTAACACGCGTTAGGTTTGTGGGGGACAGTTAGGCCTTTCATTCTTCGACACTCACGATGCCCATACTCACGGGCCTTGCAGCTTCCTGAGACCCGGTACAGCGGTATCAGTCAAACTATAGCAGACAAGCAGTACAACAGCAAAATACTTTTGAATCCCTATATTTTAATTTCTGAAACCAAAAATATCTTGATTTATTGAGTTTCAGAAAATAATAATTGTCTATTAAAATATTGAGCGATTAAAATAATAAAAGCTTTCATAATCCTCTCGCACCTTGGACCACACATCAAGATGAACAGCCCTAAACTAGGGGGCGACATGTCTATCCACAATAATGTGACTCACCGCAGCTTCGATACTAATGTTTACTGTGATAAACACAGAAATGTTATGAGTTTTTTCGTTTTTAGGGACGCCTTTGTGGTTGTATGAATTAGATACAGTGACTTTGAGAAAGTTAAGAGATCATTCATTTGTTTTGCCGGGTTTTTCGTTTATTCATTTTTCGTTTTTTGGAAAATGTTTTAATTAAGAATCTTACTAATAAGGTTTTTTGACTGTTCAGCTATTATTGCTATCGTCCTATTATTATCTATTGTATATATTTCTTCGTGATTGCCATAACCATCTTGCCTTTACTTCTTTCAAATTATTATGCTGTCTGACTTTATTTTTCCTACTATATTAGGTATCATCATAATGCATGTATTCATCTCTTACGAAATAAACAGATGCGTTAGTAACAGTTTATTCAACATTCGAATTTCAAGATCTAGCTTTAATGTCACGGTTACCTGATAGGTATTATTACAAATTAAATATTCAAGATGTTGGTCTAATCGATACCTTTCTTCGAACTAATACGCCATCAGCCACATCAATCATTGTCTGGACATTCTTCAACGTCAATCGCTCCATTATCATACACGACGTCCATTAATTTAGGATGTTTGGGTGTGTTCATGTGCCAACAATATCCATTACGTCTTAGAAAAAAGAACAGAGCGTAGGTATTTCTTTTTCAACTCAATGCACGATTCGGTTCCAAATTCGAAACAAAGAGTGACAATTGACGGCAATGACAAGACTGGTGACGTCATCAAAGCTTTTGACTGTTCCCATCTAAAACTTGTGTTCGTATTTTGAATGAATCTTGAAGTATGATCGTGTACAGCGTCCCTTCACGACCGGGGGCGATGCAACGCAAACAAACATCTCCCCCGGATAGACTGTTTGAACAAGCTGCGCATGATTTGATTTCGAATTCCGTCTTATGAATATATTTTCGAATATTGTTATAAATACGCCATATGGTTTGACGACCTTTGCCTGCCTGTTTGTTTTTTCTACTTTAAAAATTAAGTACTTGGAAAAGTTACAGCTACTTTCTTGGATTCATCATCATTCTCAATATTTGAAATGCCATAGCAGAAACGTTATTTGCCAGATCGAAGAATTCTAAACCGTGGATATTGTAAAATTAAACATGAAACACCTTAGAAAACCACAGTTCTTGCTATGTCATCCCGACACATGATAAACTGGACGGAGAAATTATTGATTTTCGATACCACACACTAGAGACCTTACACGATAAATAGAACAAATGAACAGCTAATAACAACGTGTCACAGTCGGTACATGATCATGATTAATTCACCGGCCTTCTGCTAGAAGACCCGTTATGTGCAATGCAATATCAATACATCTTGCGCATTATTGGTTGGTCATAAAGTCCATAGAAGACAGTACAGCTTAATATGGACTGACAGACGACGGGATATCGAACCAGTCTAAATACCTCGGAGACAAGCAAGAATATCAAGCCTTCTTTTTGATCCTTGTACGTTTACCAGAGGGCCAAATTGAGGTTAAAGTCCCGCCACCGCGGGAGATATGCTGATAAAATAATTTCCACACTGTGTAACAAAAACATATCCTGTTTTTTTCATCTACTAATATTCTACCACAAAATGCAAAGATCAACGGTTCATCTTGCTGCGCTACCGACACAGGACTCTGGCAGAATACACGACATCGTGCATCGGCTCGGATGCCAAAAGACAAAAAAAAACATGGGTCATGACCAAAGACTGTTATATTCTCTATGGTCATGACTGACAGATGAATCGGCAAGGACGAATTGATATTGCTGGTATGATTGTTCTAAGTCTAGATGACTGATGTTGTGGTTTAGTGCCACTTATAAACGATAGTAACCGCAAATATTGTCTTAGATATCGTAAGGCGCAATAGACAAATTCAGATATGATTCCACAATTTTAATAAACAATAAAGTAAATATGGTTTGGATATTTTCAGTAACAGTGACTCGGGATTTGTTGGGGAAACTTTAGTTTTTATCGGTGGAAAGTAGTAGGTAAAGCACATCAAGTTACCACAAACTGTAAAATTTTCTCTATCAATTTTGATCTCAACCTTCATCGATTTAAAGTTTAAAATCATATGAAGAAATTTGACAGTTTGGTAAAACTTGATGAGCTGGCGACCGTACATTCATGAGGACTTTCACGTAAATGCAAAGTCAATTTGTATACAAATAGATAGTGTTCTCATATAGAAATAGCGGTAATGGGAGGTGTCTCCTCATTGCATGACAATGTAACGGCGATCAGGCTCGTTAGAGATTCAGGTGCAAACTACCTTAGCGTAATAAGATAAGCGCTTTTTACACTATGTCGACCCAAATACTGTTACGAAATGGGAGCAGTTTTACAAAACGCGTTATCTTTTGTTATTTTTGTGATTTATTATATTTACATTGCGTGTTTTATGGTCATTGTAACATTTTTGTTCGTGCAACAGGGCTTTGTGGATGCAAAGTTTGTATACGTTTGCCATTCAGAACGGTGGGTATTTAGACGAAGAAAATTTTATTGTCTATGGTGCATTTCTTTTTAGTTGAGTTTTTACTCCTTTTGTAGGACTGTCTGCATATTTCCTGAATATCTTCGTCAGTTTAATTAATTTGATGGATGTGAACAAGGGCAATGTCTACGCGGAATGGATATTTACGTAGGCAACGTCGTTCTAGATGTGCCACTAAGTAAACGTCAACGAAGCTTTAAAGTAAACCTCTGACATTAAGTTTTAGTTCAAATAATTCATAATCTGTGGTGCTGTGAGGTGCGACCCGACCAACCGTTTCAAATTAGTTTCATGCTCCATTTAATATAACGAATATACTTGTCGATAGCTATTAAGTTTCATTAATGATATGGAAATATTTAATGCCTCCATTACGTCTGTTACTAACTTAAATATCCCGTCAATTAGTGAGACACTAGCTTTTGCCAGCGGCATCGCCCGCGTGGATTTTGGAAAATATCCCACGGGAACGTACAGAGGCCAGCACATCAAGTTACCAGAATCTGTCAAATTTCTTTGATAGTATTTCAACTTTACTGCAAAGACAAAAGGTTCATTTTTAATTGAGAAAACTTGACAGTTAGGGATAGCTTGATGTGCTGGCGTCTGTACTACCGGGATTAATAGTACCTTCCCTTTGTATTAATTTAGATAAACAATGTATTCATTACATAATTTCTTATTAACTGTATTGGCTTACGCGGCGCACGCGTAAAGTAAAGTAAAGTAAGTAGGCTGTTAGAAAGAAAAAAAAGTAAAGCTCCCAGTTGGCTTGATTTTTTCCGACATCTTCAACTGTTATCGAAAATAGTCAGAAAATACAGGAGGTTAACAAATAAAGTTGGTCGAAATTTAAAAAGTATCTCAACAATTTGACTATAAGGAGTACTTGGGTAGGTGCTTTAATATCTAAACTACATTTCATAATGTCGTGCACGTTGGAATTTAACCCTAAACTGCAGCGGTCTACAATTCGGCTCATTCGTGCGATTATATCTAGTATCTAACACTATTAGCTTCGGAATGCGTCCGCAAGCAGCACATTGGCTTATCTCAACATTGTCACGCGTGATTTCGCTTACAAATAGCTTTGATAGACTAAAATATTCCAGTAACACTTAAGCTAAGTCTTTACTTAAACTGTCAGATCAGAGATTCACAAAACCGCTACTGGCGTAGAAAAAATTATAACCAAAGTAATGTTGTAAGAAGAGCAAGTATTCCGGAATGCGTACAGTCCCCGCATAAATATAAGGTCGTCACTCGTAAGGGAATTCGTGTGGCCCTACGTGACGTGCGTGGACAAATGCGCTGCTTCGTCTGGAATACAATAAAGAGGTAAAGAAGGCCCACTTAGACTCAAGGCCTTACACGTCCACATAAAGTAGACGGTGGAAAACTCATAAAATGGACGTATTCTAACGTAGACGCCGTACCGAGTTTAGCTGTTTGGTTTAGGCTATTCCGTTCCCTATTCTTCAGGTTTCAAATATTGCCTAGACCTTTCAAAGTTGTTAGGTCAACACAGAACACAAGACAATCAATGTTGCTAAATCAACTCTAGATATCTTTGATATCTTCTAGTTACTGACCCCAAAGAAGTCGTGGGAGTAGCGAAGTTTTGGCCCAACTAAAATGTTCTGTCGAGCAATCAAGACAACGAAGAAGAACTAGGTTCTACTGCGAATAAAAACAGTATTCCCGCATACATGCATGACGTATGCGGGAATACTGCTTTTTCTACTGCAGCAGTCTCGAATCCCGAAAGTGTTATTCGTCTTTCTGCAGTTCATAAGACCTTGCGTTGCGCGTTAACGACATGAGCATTTGGAGAACTTTTTCTGGCTCAGTGCGTGACTTTGCCAAACACAGAGTAAACCTTCTAAACCTCACTCCTTCGTCCACAGCCTATCCTACTGCTGCTCTTCACACTACAGATACGGCCATCGGTGTTTTTGGGAGCTCTTAGATTTTTATCTCGGCGTTTTTATTGTCACGACGCGTAGTCGCGTACCGTACGCGGTCGATAGAGTGATAGCTATGTATTGTGTTCTGTGTTTATAAAGAGTAAAGGCTCTCGAAGACAGGCACGACAGTGCGATGCGACTCTAGAAGCAGAATTTCTATGGAAATTTCATGGAAATTGTTCTACCATAACCGCGTCGCGCCTGTCTGCGGGAGTCTAAAGAAGTTGTGTGTTATTTGTAGGTATGCTGATTAAAGTATTGTAAAATTGAAGATAGAATAGTATCTACAATATCTATGTACATCTGGAAGCAACAGATATTAAACCATTTCTTTAACTAACCAGAAATCAATTTTATAATAATAATAAAAGTTTACTGTCACATTTGACAGCTATAACACCAAAACATAAATATAATCCCACCGGATCTTTAATAAAAAACTAATTATGATACAACGATATTCTGCCAAAAAATTAACAAAATTAAAGGCTTTTAGCGCAAAAAGTAACAGAACACAACTCAAGCACACTGAACGTATAATTAAACCTTTCGAACTTTAGTTTCACGATAATTAATCTTTTGTTTCACGCCAAAGTTAACCCTTTCCCCACCAGATATGGGCAATTTTGACCAGCATGCGGCATCCCGACTGGATTGTCTAATTATAAAAGAACTCGCTTATGCGTCATCCTTTATTTATCTTGCGAGAATCTCGATCCAACCACTGGCGAGCAAAAAAAAACGGGTTAGGTTATTATAATATAAAGGCGTTCGAGTGCATTCCACGTTTGCAGTTTACCAAATACGCTATCTTTTTATGGATATCGTGTGAAATAAGGAAGTTTGTATGGAGCGAATGAATAGCGAGTGCAGAAGAAAAGATAGATTCCTAATTTGAATTATATTTTATACTTACTCAAGATTGTGCCCAGGTAATAAGCACTAAAACTTAGTTACATCTAGTATTTTACGAGTACATGTGACTCCGCAACATTGAGCAACCGGTATATCCCCTTATTTGGATAATAATTGACCCTGCGAATACTGAACCTGCTTTATGTCGAGAAAAAATTCCTTAAATTAAAATAGACTTGTGCGGTAAAATAAACGATCATTTTACGAAGACATATCACAGATCTGTCGATTTTATGTCTCCTTAGATAGTTTTAGAGGTTTTATAGGCTTCAACACAATTCTGAAGGAACGGCCTATCACATTCACGACGATATTAACCCACATTACAAGCAAACCATTCACCTGCAAGCCACCAGATGACCACAAAGTTTTACGCCGGCGTCGAACAGTTCAACACGGCCATAGTCGTAAAGAACCACTTCCATCGCTGTTCTTATATTATAAAAGCTTCAATTAACTTGTTACTAAGGAGCAACGGACGTAAATCCTCGCAGTTGGTCGGTCAACGTGTGAAGGCAGGGCTATAAATGCAACTTAATCTTCGACATATTTATTGTGCACTAAATATAAAGTGGGAAATCTAAGATGGCTGCCGAGGCGCCGGTCTGCAATATAATTTCTTTAATGTCAACCTCCACTTTGTGCTGGATGATAATAGCGCTTTATTTCGCGCACCCTAACTTCAAAAAAGTTAAATAAAGCCATACCTGTAGCAGTAGTATGACTATCTTTCAGAAAAATACATGCTGTTCATTTGTATGTCAAAAAGTACAACTAAAATAAATGGATTAAATTAAGACATCATAACCTGCTTCCTTATCATTAAGCACGAGGCACAGACACCTCGACACGTTCGACTTTTGGGTTTAATGGGTCTGAGACACCATAAAGTCATTAAGATAAAATGTAACTCATACGCCCAGTTATACTCATTAGGAGCTTGGAAATAAACTGCTATGCTTTTTCTTTAGCTTTGCATGGAGTAAAGTACTTAATTCTACGCAAATTAGTCGTCCTATAAATCTGTATCGTTGTCAAGTTGGCGCGCAGAGGAGCCGCCAACGCCTTGCCGTTGACTCGGGATTAGTTTATGAAGTCAGAATCCATGACTCATCGAGTCACGCGGCAGAAGAAGGGTTAAGGAGACTGTTCGAAAATTGTTTTGATTTTATTCATCGCTTTTAATATGGGCTTTAAATTATATTATTGAAACTTATGAGTTGTAGACGCTTTGAATTCCTCATACGCGTATTAATAAGATTACGTAAGTTATTTTGACTTTCATGTGAAATAGACGAGACTTACCAACATTTAATTTTACTCAATTTAATTTACTTAAGCCTCTGGTTACATTGCGTAGAGTGCTCCTGAGAGATTTGTAAGTTTATTTCCAGTTTCTAATGCTTGTAATTTTATTAGTCTGGCTTACTAATGCGTACTCGTATAACGACTCCTTTTAATATTTCTCCTTGGTGAAACCATAAAGTACTGCGTACGGCCTGGTCTATAAAAGCAAAAGTGTTGAACATTCAGCCTTACTTAGGGCGAATTTCACCAATAAAACTGAACGCGATCAGCACTTCTAGAGCTGTCAGTGACTACATTGTGATGGAATATTGACATTGACAGCTTGAACGTGGTTTACATGTGAAATCCGCAATTAGTTTATAATTTCTTCAGTGCGTTACCCATATGGCCATATATTATAATAGCACCATAAACAAGTTACACAGGGTCAGTGTTGTGCTTGCCGGAAAGAGGAATCGTCCGGAACGGTAACCGCGCGCTCAGTCACAGGCGGTCGATTCTTCCGCCCGCGGAAACACACTTGCTCCTACTTTGATGGTTTATTCAAAGGCTAATTTGTAGGCTTGGCGATTATCGGAGTCGATTAATACAATTGATTATTAATAGATTCGATTGTAACTGGCTGGTAGTCATTATTGATTAGTGCTACGTATACTTTTTTTATTGTAGTGGAATTCGATTTTCGAATTAGGTTTTTTTTTTAGTAGACTTTTTCTGAAAGAGGTTTTAATTAAAGCAGGTGGTGATTGTTTTTAAATTTGGATTAATTTTGCACAGCTGGGATTTCACGGCTCAATATTTTTGGTCAACAATTGTAAAATATGGAAAATGTTTAGTATTTCAACTTCAAATCGCGATAGGCTCTGTATTTAATAGACTGTATTTAAACATTTTCTTGTCTTTAGTTACCGTATTACCGTTCACATCACCGGGCTTAAAATGAGTACTTACGCCTACACCAACAGAATACGTCGAAAATAATTATTATAATTTATAAATTACCTACATACCTACTTACTAAATAGAGGATTTTAAGTAATTACAAGCATCGTTTACTGCGGTTAGGACCCGTGCAATGAGCAATAACAACAGAAATAGTAACAAAACATGTTTACTACAGTTAGGACCCGTGCAATGAGCAATAACAACAGAAATAGTAACAATTTTTTTTAATTCGTCCATTAATTTGTCTGCGTCATCAAAGAGTATCTACTTTACCTCCTCATAACGGCAGTAACTAAAATACACAAAAGCCGACGTTGGACAGACTGTGGACATCTATCACACACACTTGTACAAGAGATACATCAAAGTAATTAGTTAGTAATCCATCACCAAGCGCCCATGTTTCCGACGTGTGTGCATCAGGCATTAGATATGCAGTTGTCACGCATACAACATAACTAAACAACGTCTGGCAACTAAAGGAAAACTTAAAAAAATAACAATTAAACAAAATAAATCCAAGTGTACAATAGTCTAGTGTCACGGATTTCACGTATTACAGCTGGCAACACTGGCCGTTCAAAGTAGTACGTTACCTCAACTTTTATTGCCCTGTTCCACGCACCGAAATCCAAAAAGAGGTAGACTAGGCCCGGGGGGACAATAACATCACTATGGGACCGAACTCGATTAGTGGGGCGAACTCGATTACTCGAGTCCGTTTGATGACTTCATTGTGTCGATTATTATTTTCTTACAAAAAGCATTCTGTAATAGTCGGTGCGAGATCTCGCGGGTGGTCCATGTTATTACAACCAAGTTTCTATATGCCCTTTCTCTTTCACACCTACGATGATAGCGCACTAAATGTGCGGGTACTATTTTAACTCACACGGTAATCGCTCTAATCCGTCTCTCATGAGATATGCAAACAATGGTTGCCGATAGATTATTGTGTCAACTTAAATTTATTACATGAGAAAGTAATCTTAGCCGATAAGGAATATTATTTTATTCATTCAATGATTAGAAAACCCCAAGTTGATATAAATATATCGACGGCCTTTGTTTATTCTTATTATCTGGAAAACGCGGGTGGATGAACGGAGAAAGTTGAATCAAAAAGCTTTGATAGTGTCCTACACTTTGATACGATACACGTATTGAATGACCTCGCATACAATAAATTGTTGAGCCATCGGCATTTCTCCTTAAAAATTTACTTTCCGTTAGCCGTAGTACCAATGGTACCTGCGTGGTCATTTGACATTTCTTCAAGTATACGCCCTCTCTGCGGTTCATGTCCGGTGGGTAATTTTCGACCAAATGTACCCTACGCAGGTGGTCGACCGGCATCATCTCTCTAATTATGTAGTTTTCACAAATAAACAGCGTCCAAGGTGCCTATTTGGAAATTATATCATTCTATTACAGGTAATCGGTTTGGGGAACTATCGATTACAGATAATCGATACCTCGACAGTGCGATGACCGAGGATGGCAAACAGTGGTGTTGAAAAGTCGATGAACAATGGGGTCTGTGATGGACTTTCAAGATGAGAAAATCTATGTATTTCATTGTTCTTTGTATGTAAGTGTAGCTCAAGTTGATTGGTTTAGAACATTTTAGCTTCATAATATATTTGGTACAGCTTCACATTACATCTGACGCTTACCTACTGTCAAATATTGCATGTCACTCTATTTTCAATTCTACGGAGTTTTGTTTTAATAATTTATGTCAGATTTCTAACTGATGGGACACTACCTTTTTTTCAAATAGAGATGCTCAATCAATCTGCCTAGTCTTTTCCCAACTATCTTGGGGTCGGCTTCCAGTCTAACCGGATGCAGCTGAATACTTAGTATTTTACATTGAGCGACTGCCTGTCTGACCTCCACAACCCAGTGACTGGGCAATACGATACCCCTTGGTCAGACTGGCTGACAGATTTTCTGGCTTCTGCGACCCGTAACGACTGTGAAAGATGCACTAATGACAGCCGGGACCAACGGCTTAACGTGCTTTCCGCGGCACGGAGGAGTCTCGTTATGTAAAGATGGCCACCCATCCACGGCCAACCCCGGCAAGCGTAGCTTAACCTGATGGATCGACCTGTGCTGTGCGGCTGTTAGTGCTTAGCCACGAGCATTCAAATAGAGATGCTATGGACTGAATATAAATATCCGTATTTAATTCCGTAATATTTCGCAAAAGGAGAATTTTCTGGGTTACCGGCACGACCAAATTGGGAATGTAATTTTATTGAGCATAATCAAAGACTTCTTGTTTGCTTGAAAGCTATTTAACTAAGCACGCTTTCCTTTGAATGCGATCTGTTCAATTAAACTTAGTATGTACAGCGTTGAATTAGATAGGGTTGGCAATTTTAAATGTTCAATTCTCAATAGTTTACTTACTAGTAAGTGGTAACTTAAAATTATAGGTTTTGTATTAATCATTGTGAACCTGTCAGGCGCATGAAAATAGGAGGAGAGAAAGCTTTGAAGTCTTCTGAACTAAATCTAATATTAATTAATACTTGCGGGTTTTTTCAATACATAATTTTTTGTTCTAATAATTATTATAATATATTAAAATGGTTATTATTGTTATCTAACTCCTAATGAATATAATTAGTCATATTATACATTCAGTCAAAAAAGTATCGGGAATGGATGATTTGTTTATGGTTCCAAATTCAAATTTTTGGTTTTTTTGTAGTTGTTAGATTAAAAATTAAATTAAAAAAATTAAAATTATTTAGGTTTAGGTTTAAAGATATTTTATTCTCAAAAAAGACACAAAGTCACTTACATGAGAACAATGCTTATAAAATTAATAATATGAAAAGTTCGTCACAGACGTCATTGCAGTAGGTAGGTAGAAATGATCAAACTCATCCAATGCATTCAGCTTGTAGCAAAGGTGTGATTTGTTATTAAATACGTGGCTAATTGAGCTTTGAATGCATTGAATGAATTTAACTTTTTTATATATGAGGGTATTTTATTATAAAATTGTGCTCCCTCAAACGTTAACATTTTTTTGCCAAACTTAGTCCTCATCCTCGGTAAAATCAAAAAACTAGCTCGGCGACTGCTACGTTGGGTTATTTGTTTGACTTGAGTGAACGACAAGTTAGTTTGTATACTTTTGTTGAGTACCTTTCGAATTAAAATACATGTGTTGTAAATAAATAGCTGCCTAATGTTCATTATTTTCGTTTCCTGATAGATTTTGCTTGTTGATGTTAAAAATGGGTAGTTAAAAATCATTTTTATTATTTTATTTTGTGCGACTTGAAGGCTAGCTAGCTTCGTCTTGGCCGCACTGCCCCAGATTTCAATGAGATATAGTAGATGTGGTTTCACTAAGGTGTTATAGATGGTGTGACGCAGTCTATGTGGAATACATCGTACTATGTTTCGTAGTGATCCAAGTTGTGACGTTAGCTTTGTTTGTATATGATCTATATGGGTGGGTGGACCACGATAGAAAACTGTCCATTCTTAGTCCAAGATATCTTTCGCACGATTTTTGCTGCAAGGGTACATTATTGATGAGTAATGGGTTATGTGGAGGTATTGTTTTATTTTTTGCTTTAAACAAGATATAGCATGTTTTTGAAGCATTTACAGTTAGCAAATTATATTGAAACCATGAAAAAAGGGTGTTTAAATCCTCTTGAGCCTGTGAAACTAGATCATGGATGGAAGATCCGAAATAAAATAAACAAGTGTCATCTGCGTATAGAGTAAGATGGCCATGTAATTTGATCTCCTGAATATTATTTATGTAGATTAAAAAGAGCAGGGGACCAAGAATTGATCCCTGGGGAACGCCACAGGTTATGGGTAAAGCGCCACTTTCATAATTATTATCCATCCTAACTAACTGCGATCTGTTTTTGAGGTAGGAAACGAACATTTTTAAGGCACTACCGGTAATTTTAATGGTTTCTAGCTTTTTAATTAGCAATTCATGACTAACGGTATCGAATGCTTTTTTCAGGTCAATGAAGATACCAAGGACTATATTTTTTCTATCTACATGTTGCTTAATTTTAGTAACGAGATCAACTGTAGCTGTTAGTGTGCTGCTTTTTGGTCTAAACCCATATTGTCTGTCTGAAAGAAAGTTAATAGAAGTTAAATGTTTGTCTAAACGGCTGTGTATAATTTTTTCTAATATTTTTGATAATACAGGCAACACTGAAATGGGTCGGTAATTACCTGGGTCCATTTTGGATCCAGATTTGTGAATGGGAGTTACCTTGGCAATTTTCAGGCTATCAGGAAAATTACCGCTAGCTAGCAGATTGTTAAAGCATTTGCTTAGGTTGTTTGCTATAACATGTTTCATACATTTTATTGCTTTGGTAGTAATTCCATCTAATCCAGTACTACAGTTAGGGTCGAGATTTGATATAATTTTTGTAACTTCACTTGCAGAACATAGATCAAGACTTGATAACACTGGTGCGTTTCCGGGAGGAGTTTTTGGTAATGCATGTAAATAATTATCATGAAAGGGTCTAGGTATGTCATTCGCCAGACGGGAACCTATCGTGGCGAAGTACTCGTTGAAAATCTGGCAAATTTCATTTGGGTTAGTGATCTGTTTTGAGTCGATCAATAGTTTTGAGGGAGCACAACTCTGTTTAATTTTATTATTTGCTAGGATGTTAATTAAATTCCACATTTTCTTAGGTTTGTTGACACAATCGGTAAATTTTTTGTAGTAATAGATATTTTTGGTGTCTTGCATGTGTTTAGCAACATGTTTTCGTTTGGTGGTAAATTCTGCTTCCAGGGCGGTGTCATTTGGGTTTGCCATTAGTTCTGTCCACAATGCATTTCTTTGGTTAATGTCATCAATTATATTTCTATTTATCCAGTCTTTTTGGGGTAGGTTTAAAATCTTGGTCTTTGTTGTTTTACTTTTGTTAATTATTGACTTTATTTTGCTTTCAAGTAGTGTGTAGTCATCATTTAGTTGTTCAAGATTTGTTTTTTCTAGTATATCATGTAGTTTCGTAAAATCAATAGCTTCGTATTGGGTCCGTATTTTTCCAGGGGATTTCGTTTTTTTGAGTTCAACATATATTTGTTTGTGATCTGACATTGACGAGTTGGCTATTGCCATGTGGAAGTGATCGTCTTTCAGGTTGGAGCTGACATGGTCCAAGATAGATTTCCTGGTATTCGATTCTCTTGTGCAATATTTTTTTGTTTAGCAATGTATGTCCAATTCCCTTTAAGAGTTCTTTATATTTTTTAGTCTTTTTGTCTTTGTTTAATAGATCAATGTTAAAATCTCCAAAAACTATTGCCCTCTTTCTTTGTTGTAGTTGGGACTCATAAACCTCAAGAAAATCCGTGTAGTTAGTATCGCCGGGGTTGTATACGACTCCTACCTCCAATGCATATCGCTCTAGTCGTATCCATAGATAGTTGTTTCCTCCTGTGTACTTAGAGTCTGATAAACTGTGTTTGAGGTCATTGTGAACATATGCTGAAACTCCACCTCCTCTTGAATCGGTTCTGTAGTTGTAGTAGTGTGTGTAGTTATTTATTTGTAGTTCCAAGGCTTGCGTTTCATTTCTTATCCAGGTCTCAGTCAGTAAAATAACATGGATAGTACTAGGTAGCGATTGCAGAATGCATTTAAGTTCGTCGAATTTTCCTTTTTTGCGTATACTTCGAGCATTAAGGTAGAAAAATCTGAGCCGTGATTTGTTGGTTTCTATATGTTGGTAATTGTTGATAACTTGGTAGGTATTAGTGGCGACTGTCGAAAGTATGGAATCGTTTATTGTACGTAGTTTTTTGCAGGAGTTTTAATTATGGTAGGCGTGCCATTTCTATATTTTATTGACAGTCCATTCTCACCATCGTATTTATTTCATCCACTTATTCAAATAAATTTACAATTTTTGGAATTACCTTTTAAGCAAGTTTTTGCTTGTGATAGGTATTTCCGCTTTTCTAATTTACAGTAACTACATACATAAGTGTGAAAATTAGCTAAAATCTAAACAGTTGATTAAATAAAATAAACATAGTAATTTTATCCTTTAGTTTGCGCTCTGGGTGTGTATGTGTGTGTGTGTGTGTGTAGGTGCGTGGGGCTGTGTGTGTGCATGTTTGTAGTATGTATGTTTGTGTCGTTTGTGTCCAAGTGTTTTTGGACTATGTAATTGTATGTAAAATTGATTCGATTTCATTATAAGTTTTGTTTATCAGCCATTTAGCGATAGTTTTTTTGCAGTCGTGGTATGTCATAGGATATATGTTATTTTCTTTATTAACTACATTATATATGTGTGTTGATTGTTTTGTATATTGCCTTGAAGCAAAATAAGTTTTGACTGGGATTTCTGGAGCAACATTATTCTTCCTCCTGGCCTGTGCCCTGGCAGGGACAAAGGGAAGGGATTTATGTTTCTTTAAAACAATCTGAAGGATATATAGCTTCCTAACTGATAACAGATGATGATGATGATGATGATGTTAAGTATAGGCTTTCAGTGGGGAACCTCAGTGGTTTGAAGAACATCACCTTCAGAAGCGCTCTCTGCGCCCTCTCCAGTTCTAAAAATTTGGTTTTTGTTGCTCCGCCCCAGATTGGCAAGCAGTACATTACTATGGACTGACCCAGAGAGACGTAGATTTGCCTGATAAGTTCTTTAGTGGCCACATGTCGTAGTGACTTAAAGGTCCATATGAGCTTCCTGACTCTACTCATTATTAATTCTAAGTGTAAGTGCCATGATAACCTTTGGTCAAGCATAACACCAAGGTATTTGGTGTGACTAACTTTGGTAATATTTAAACAGGTACATATATTGTTGGAAGGTTCAGAGCATGTGTGGATTTTAATCTGAAGATCTTGTGATGGTTGCGTACTGTTGTAAATAGAGAAGCAGATATAATTGGTCTTAGAGACATTTAATGTTAGAAGATTGCGATTGAGCCAGGAAGCTATGATAGACAAGCCACGTTCCGCGGTACGGCCAACACTGTCCCAAGATGCTCCCGAGAAAACTATTGCTGTATCATCAGCGTAGGAGAATATATGAGCATCTTCTAAAGGCATATTACATAAGGTGTTTATGTAAATAAGAAACAGTGTTGGCCCCAGCACACTACCTTGTCCCACTCCGTAAGTCACAATTTCTTCAGAACTAGTGGCCAATCCAATCCGTACCACATATCTGCGCTCACTCAAGTATTCCTTGAAAAGCTTAAGTGGTACACCTCGCACGCCAATATCTTCTAACCTGTGTAGAAGTGTGGGAACAGAGACTGTGTCAAAGGCCTTTTTGAGGTCTAGAAAGACTGCCAGACACTTACTTCCGCTGTCAAGTTTTTCAGTGACAGTAGAGGCAAGCGCCAAGATTGCATCCTCTGTAGATTTGCCCTGTCTAAAGCCAAACTGTGACGCTGAGAGAACGTTGTTTTTAGTTAGATATCTAATCAAGCGTTGGTTTATTACACGCTCAACTACTTTAGACAAGGACGGGAGGACAGATATCGGCCTATAATTTGACGAGTCAGCTCTGTTCCCACTCTTGTACACGGGTGTTATAACAGCTTGCTTTAAGGCAATGGGGAATGTAAACATAAAGATTGGCACAACTGTTT
Source organism: Hyppa rectilinea (assembly GCA_951799385.1). Lineage (NCBI taxonomy): Eukaryota > Metazoa > Arthropoda > Insecta > Lepidoptera > Noctuidae > Hyppa > Hyppa rectilinea. The sequence continues at coordinate 3,767,958 of OX637302.1, read as the reverse complement.
TCCATTTTGGCGCGGAGTTTGAGTTGCATCTGTTAATTATATTAAATACAGTGCTGGTTTTAGTAATATCATATATAGTGTGTATTGCGAATTTCATAATGGACAAAAATATCGAACAAAGAGTTTGTCTTAAATTTTGCATCGCCAATGGAATTTCGTGTTCGGAGTCACTGAAAATGTTACAGAAGGCTTACGGTGAATCGACTTTATCAAAAACTCGTGCTTATGAGTGGTTCAAAGCGTTCAAAAGCGGTCAAGATGTGATGGAAGATTTGCCTCGCTCTGGTAGGCCGTCAACGTCTGCAACTGAAGTTAACATCGCAAAAGTGAAGAAAATAGTGACTGAAAATCCCCATTCAACTCTGAGAGAGATAGCCGCCGAACTTTCTGTATCTCACGAGTCGATCCGTAACATTTTAACTAATCATTTGGGTATGAAACATGTTGCTGCTCGGCTAGTCCCAAAAGATCTGAATTTTCTCCAAAAACTCAATCGCATGAAAGTCGCTGAGGACATGCTAGAACGAGTCAGTTCGGACCCAACATTCATGAAACGCATTGTTACTGGTGACGAGACGTGGGTTTACGAGTTTGACATGCAAACTAGTCAACAAGCTTCGGAGTGGCGCCTTCCAACTGAACCGAAACCGAAAAAGGAGAATTCGCGGCGAGAACTGAACTCAATTCCGGAAGCAGCGTTTAAAAAATGTTTTGATGAATGGATTATTCGTTGGCGCAAGTGTATCGTTTCTAAAGGAGCATACTTTGAAGGTGATAAAATAAATTTGGATGAATAACAGACATTTTGTGTATTATTGATCTTTTCCCGGTACTTTCTTGACAGAGTAGTATATTATCGCAACTAACATGTATATTCATATTCATAAGCTTTTCTCAAATAAAATTTAAAATTGTAAATACGTGGCAACCCTGAGTTTGAGGGGTTGCTGCGAAAATATTAACGCTTAGAGAGGCTGAGTGGCATGAAATGAAATGATTACACCACTTAGCGGAGGCGATAAGAGTGCCCTCTACCGCTGCCCGACATTTTATAAGTCTGCTTATTTTTGCTCTGTGGTTTTTTTTCTTTCAGGCTGTGGGTTTTACCTTGAGCCTTGTAACTTTTTAAATATTTTTTTTTAAGTTGCCGTATAGAAAAAAGATACTCGATGTACTTTTAAATTAAATGTGGCGTAAGTGTGTCAATCATATCCTGCTGAGTGTAAATAAATGGCAATAAAATAGCAGACTGCTGGTCAAAAAACGCTAAATATTACGCTTGTAATACGAGAAGACATACACGAGTAATTGCAACGTTTTTCACTTCAACTGCCCTGCTCGAGATTTTAAATTAATTGTCTGTTTTTTCAATGTATTCATACGAATTGCCATTTCGGTGGCATGCAACGTAAAAGGTATCGTCGCGTGCAACAGCCGCTTTAATTTAAAACTTGTCTCAAAGATTAGCTGGAAAAATGTTGCCAGAATTAAAAACAAGATGTAATAATAAAAACATTATCGTACCAGCAAAGTAAATGAAAATGATTATTTTCATCGCGGATATTGAAAGTGAATTTGATGCGGTTTTCACTCGTTGAGGAACATTAATTTATTCGTGGAAGCGCGGAATAGAAGATTAGGAATAAATGTGAAGTATTAATGATACTTCAGTATGAATAAATTATCTGTAGAAAACAAATAACTTCAGTGGTTTAATCAATGTAATAATTATTAATTAATCAACTCATTCAATCATAACAAAAAGAAAAGAAACAAATTTTACGATCGTATCCGGATAATGTGTTTGTTTTAACAAAAATCGTTTCGTGGTAAAGGGTGTTACCAAGAGTTGCGGCTGCCATAATTAAAAAAAAATGTTTTCAGCCTTTTTGGTTGTTCTGTCACCAACGCCACATGTTTAAAAAATGTTTATATTTTCGGAGTCACTTTGTAAGTGCCGCTTGTGAAATAATAAAAATGTCGTAAAATTTGGGAGCACCCGAGATTGTTATCGGTCGTTGGACGGATCGGGAATATTAACGAGACGGAATATTGCCAGTTCACATTACAAGCAAATTGAAATGTTTTATTGGCTCGATCAATAAATTTTATGTTATTGCTTTTGTACAATTATATTGTCAAATTACCTGCATCTTGTTGAGTTTGCTTGCGCTTTCTAGAGGTGAATTGGGTTGTATCTTCTGAGTTTTATTTTATTTTTTAACTAATCAATACGTAACCAAATCTAACCAAACATCGATAAGCGAAGCAGAGAGCAACTCCGTAAAAGTCTCATCGTAAAACTTAAGTGAAGTGAACTGTCAAAAATGTCAATCATTAGGTGTACTTACAGCCCATTTCACGTTAGTTTTCACAGTGAGATTTTTACATAATACACCGGCAGACATTGTAATAACAAGTGCAACGTGCGAAACGATGGATGTTGTCTAGTTACTTTGCGTTTTCTTCAACATGCAATCCAATATATTAATTAACATTTAACACGCTTTGCTCTTGAATGTTGGTACTTACCAGTTGCGCATTATTATATCACTAGGGAAATAAACATAATTACAAAATACCTACTAAAAAAAAAAAATACTTACTAGTTTTTTTTTTTAAGTAAATGCCTCTATCGAATATATCAATAATAGCTTAAATTGTAAAAATTTGCTACAAATTAATTTGCACTCTAATGTCTGTTAATTACTCAGAAATAGCTTAGTTTAGCCTACATCTCGATCTCATCAATATCCATATCGACCTTTAAATAATATAATGTTATATAAATAAAATGTTAATTTCAGTATAAAACCTGTTGTAATGTTTATGCATAGAAATGCCATTTTGCTCTATGAATACACATTTCATTCATGTATGATTTTTTCGAGATATCGCAAAGCGGTTGATCGACTCTTCACGTGACCAGAGGGCTGGCCTATTTTTTGGCAAAGAATCAGCATTGCCATACAACGCGGCAATGCTGCCAGCCTTTTGGGAACTTTTCCTGTTGACAGCGATGTGGACGAATTTTTTGATGTTCTTTGATTATTATACATATTATTTAGTTGAATATTTGGTATGATTTAATGGTATGATCTTCACATTTAAGTATCCTTCGTCTTATTGGCTAAAATCTCATTTGGAAATAACACAAAATAAATTAATAATATTATCTATATTGATGTGGCTAAATGGATGATTCGCATGAATTTACTCGCCCGAAATGGTCGAATTGATGCTTTAAATATTTTTTTTTTGTTTTAGGCAACTCGTACGAAGTTAATTTATTTGTGGGCGAATTGAATACACCAGAAATACCTATTAGGCAATTGGAACATTTTTAATTTTACTGTTACTTTTACTACCACTTTACAGTCTTGTTTTTCTTAACTTTATTGCATATAATTCGAAAATTTCGAGATTTAATATTTATTTATAAAGATAAGTTATAGTGATTCTGAGCATATTCTTTTAAGTACCATCGTGAATTAAATATTCAATTACTTACAAGTAAAGTCAGTTTTACGACAAAGCACGTAATAACCAACCAACCAACTAAAGATACTATAGATCAGTGTTCATTTGACATTACTTCTCTCCGTGATTGGACCGGACCCAACATGGAGGAATGATTTATTCAAGGATTCCTTTTTTAAAAATCACTTTGACATGTGCATATTTTTACTCCTAGGTAAAATGCGAATAGCGCATTGTTTGAGGTACTCCTCAGTCTGTCGGACGTCAGTACAAAGTTAGTTCATGTCTGCAAATTATTAAGCATAAAGTCGCAAAAATGGATGCGGATTGTTCGCAGCAAGTAAGGGTGCTTACTGCTTCTTTACCAAGATTCCGTAGTTTTTAGAGAGGTGGAGGTTATTTTCCAAGAGTGAATTATTGACTTTTGAAAAGCAGAAGAACTTGTGAGGAAACCAACATTCCTAGAATAAAAATATCCATGACATGTGACATCTACCACTACGTATTATGTCCATGTGGTGGATTACCGCCCACTCCTCTCAGGAGAAGTGCAGTGGAACGTTTATAGGCTAATTACATATACATATGCTTATACTAACTAGCTTTTACCATTTTCCTTACGCTGGATTTTTGCCCGAGAAAAAGCCTTCATGTCACGTTGTCATGATCTGTTGCTACGTGGAATGACGAAAAGACATCACAATCTACAAAAAAAAACACAAAAAAAAGCAAAGATACTAAGCACAAAAAAGTTTGAGTGCTTACCGAATGCAGTCTTAATTGTTTATATACAGTTAAATAATACCCATTTCTGGCTCACTAGTATGGTGGCCCAGAACAAACTTAAGCACAACCCAAAAAGAACTTGAGAAACTGCAGCGACTTGCTTGTGTAGCTATTACTAGCTGCATGAGAACGACGCCTACAGCAGCCCTACAGGCGATGCTAGGACTGCCGCCTCTACACCTCATCGTGCGAGAGGAGGCAACCATGGCCGCCTTTCGGCTAAACATAACAGGAACCCTAAGTAAAGATTCCAGAGTAAAGCACACACGGGTAAGGGATGACGCAATCAGACATCAACCGATGCTAGCTTCACCCTGCGATAGAGCCCCAAAACAACACCAATTTCAAAAACACTATGACATATCACTTACCGAAGAACAGTATGACTACTCTGGTCCGGAAGAACTAAGAGTATACACCGACGGGTCGAAGACCGACTCCGGAAGCGGAGTCGGGGTGTTCTCACGAGACCTTAATATACACATATCCAGCCCACTGGGCAAGCACAACACCGACACCGACGCGGAGTGTGTGGGGCATCATACAGGCAGCACACGCAATAGAAGCCAGGAAAGTCACCGATGCGCAAATACGCATAGTTTCCGACAGCGCCTCGGTCCTGCAATCCTTATAGAAACAACACCACACCTCAAAACTAACACTAGAATGTCACAACGCACTAGAACGTATATCAGTACTCTACCGCAACAAAGTGACACTACAATGGATAAAAGGACATAGCGGATCATTGGGTAACGACGCGGCTGACGAGCTAGCGAGGAGAGCCTCCAGTGCGCCAGCCTGCGGACCGGAACCCATGATACCAATTCCCTTTAACCAGCTACGCAGATGGCTACAAGAAATCACCCACACACAAGCGGAGAGCTGGTGGACCTCGGCACCGGGCTGCAGGCAATCCAGGGAGGCCATGCCATCCCTGGATAAAAGGTTAACCAGACGGTTACTCCGCCTGAACAGAACCGGCCTGCGCCTGATGACGGGGACCATCACGGGACACTGCTCACTAAACAAACACTTCCACACAATAGACATAACGGACAGTCCTCTGTGCAGGGCCTGCATGGAGGCTGAAGAAACCGTCGCGCACGTACTCTTTGAGTGCACAGGCGTCACACAGATTAGGACACAAACTATTGGAACACCTAAATCTTTTCAGATATATTACACAGACCAGGAAACGTCATCAACTTCTGGAAGGAGGTGGGCTGGCTGGAATAACCGCCATAGGCCGCCATGGCCCACGCACAATGGTCCGCCAAGGACTGAGTGCGGAAACCACAGCCCCAAGAAGAAGAAGAAGAAGAAGATACCCATTTCTGTTCTCTCGGTTTTCCAAAACCACAATTTCAAAAGCTGGATGTGAAATGTGTATTCACTGAATCCTAACTTAAGAAATGCGGATCCGTCTACGTTACTAGACTTGCATCGTATAGAATACATTTTATTATCCATTGTTCTACAACTACTGTTCGCCGACGCAGAAACGCAAAAGCTGAGCCGTAATTTACATTTTACGCTTGAAAACATTATGCGCTGGCTAGGGGGAATACGCACCTACATTATTATACAATTGTGTAAAAACATTTAATTAAAACGCACTAATGGAAAAAAAAAACAGGCTGTAAATCAGGGCATAGACAATGAAAACTAAAAAGATATTTGTCAGGCCGCGAAAATTAATTTTCGAATCATTTGTATCTTTGTATCAGAACAACTTCAAAATAAAGCCAGTTTTATTTTTATAAAAATAAATGGAAAGGTTTTAAATCAGCGCCTTATTTTCCCGCGCGCGGGCATTAAATGTTGTCCGAGGGAAAATGGGTCCGTGGCGGTCGTAAAGTGGCTGGCAACCCGTCATTACTTGATGCGTTATTGCAAACTTGAATTACGACGTACGCCTTGCTTAAACTTCAATGTTTTTGCGCTAACCAACTTGAAAGCAGATGGTGAGACCTACATAATAAACACGAACAAGTATAGAATAATTATCTATACATATAATAAAACAGTAAAAAAACTGTGTCTGTACATTGAATATATTAAAAAAAAAATAATTGAGGGGGGTTTAGAAACAGTAATAGAGCACGAATCCAAAAAAAAAATGTTGTCTGTTTGTCTGTATGTCTGTTTGTCTGTTTGTCTGTTTGTCTGTTTGTCTGTTTGTCTGTTTGTCTGTTTGTTTGTACACGCTAATCTTCGGAACTACTGAACGGATTGGAATGATTTTTTTTTTGTTGTATAGGTATTAAGTCTGGGCAACATATAGGCTATAATTTATCTTGGAAACTTGAACACCTGATGCAGAACCGCAACAGACCAGCTAAACTATAAGAGATACAAAAATGATACCTTAGCAAAAATTGTTCCACGTGATTAGCATTTTCTGCTGAGAGAATAAATTTGAAGATCTGGAACACCTGATGTGGAACTCCAAGAGCCCAGCTACACTGTAACATATATAGGAATGACGTCTTAGCAAAAGTTGTTCAGCCTTATGAGCACTCTCTGTTGACGTATAAAAATTGAAGATCTGGAACACCTGTTGTGGAACTCCAAGAGCCTAGCTACACCATAACACATATAAGAATGACGTCTTAGCAAAAGTTGTTCAGCCTGATGAGCACTCTCTGTTGACGTATAAAAATTGAACATCTGGAACACCTGTTGTGAAACTCCAAGAGCCTAGCTACACCATAACATATATAGGAATGACGTCTTAGCAAAAGTAGTTCGGTCTGATAGGCATTTCCTGTTGACTTATAAAAGAAGATCTGGAACACCTGTTGTGGTACTCCAAGAGCCTAGCTACACCATAACACATATAGGAATAACGTCTTAGCACAAGTTGTTCAATCTGATAAGAACTCTCTGTTGACTTATAAAAATCGAAGATCTGGAACACCTGTTGTGGAACTCCAAGAGCCTAGCTACACTATAACATATATAGGAATGACGTCTAAGCAAAAGTTGTTCGGTCTGATGGGCATTTCCTGTTGACTTATAAAAATCGAAGATCTGGTACACCTTTTGTGGAACTCCAAGAGCCTAGCTACACCATAACACATATAAGAATGACGTCTTAGCGAAAGTTGTTCAGCCTGATGAGCACTCTCTGTTGACTTATAAAAATCGAAGATCTGGAACACCTGTTGTGGAACTCCAAGAGCCTAGCTACAACATAACACATAGGAATGACGTCTTTGACGTCTTTGTTGTTCAATCTGATGGGCATTTCCTGTTGACTTATAAAAATCGAAGATCAGAAACATCTGATGTGGAAATCAAAGCTATCACTAATTTTACTGTGTAATTATAGAATAACATAAACTGGGAGTACCTGCACGCGTTGAAGGCGGTAACAGTTTAGGACTGATTTTTGATGACGATGGTATATCATTGAAAATTTGACTCTACTGGCCAAAACTCCTATTTATTTTTTTATTTTATCGTATGAATTTGCCTTCGGGCTTATGTTGTTTGACTGTTTAATTTCCTTTTCCATTTATCTTCGTGACACGTTAGCCTACCCGGTAACGCAGGGGAGCAGTCATTTTAATTTAGATTTTTATTGATCAGGTATCTTCACTATAAAACTATGACCATGCCTACAAAGAGGTCAAATCTTTCCCAATGTTCCAAGAGAGCTAAAAGATTGAGGATCATAAGATCCCAAGAATCTACCGAAGAGCGTCAGGAGAGATTTGGTGCTGTTCGAGAACATTAGGCTGCAACTCGCTCCGTGGAAACCTCTTCGGGTCACGAAGCACGCCTGCGTTCTCAGCGTATTCATTAGGTCTCTAAAGACCAGTGAAGAATATGATGCGCGACTGACCGCTGATCGTGAACGTCATGTATTGTCTCGCGAGTCAGGGACGTTCACGGAAAGAGAATTACGCTTGAGTTCCAAGCGTATTTACGCATCGACTTCTAGGTCTCTAGAGACAAGTGGGGCACGTGATGTGCGACTGACCGCTGATCGTGAACGTCATGTATTGTCTCGCGAGTCGGAGACGTTCACGGATAGAGAATTGTGCTTGAGTTCCAACCGTATCTACGCATTGACTTCTAGGTCTCTAGAGACAAGTGGGGAATATAATAATGCGGTTACCAAAATGAAAACGATGACAATTGGACTGTACTGTTGGAATGAAATAAAACTAAAGCTCAGTGTGATAAAAGATTTAAATGGGAAAAATGATAAAAAATAACATAAATGGCGACCCCGTTGTCGCTGGCATAAGCGACAGGGTCCGCGTACGAAGTCGCGGGCAGAAGCTAGTAATGAATAATGGCAATTCATTATACAACAACCCGTATACATACCCGTAGATGTTATTAATTAATTAATGATATCGAAAAATAGGTACACTAGTTTTAGATCATTAAAAATAATTATTTGTTTTTTAAATTTGTCAGGCTTATCGTACTTTTTTGATAAAACAATTTTAGAAATGTCATAATTATACCATGATTTTTTTACTAATGAGAGTATGTTTAGATATTTTAAATTTATTATTCTACTTCCATTTTGTAATTAAGAGAGAAAATTCGCAAAAAAATACTATTAATCACTACAAATTGATAATTAATACCTAACTAACTGTTCAATGCTATTCATTTACACTAATAAGATAAAAATATATTAATTTAATTATCTAGGCGATAATTGCCAATTATTATTCAGGTTAATAATGAAAAAATCTCGCTTTATCAGTATTAAAACGAAAGCAGAATTTCCATGACTAAAAGGTGTTAATTATATCTGTGGTTCGTTATGCTATTCATATGTTAATAAATAGTTGTGTGTGCCCGCATCCGGCCGTAAACCGAGCAATAACTATTGTCGCCCTTCCATTGAATAAAATGCTGAATAAATGTCATACAACACACAAATAAACTACAATAAACATAACAGCGTGAGACTTGAGATTAAGATCTAAGTGCAGAAATAATTAATTTCGAAAGAGTAAATTAACTATCACTACTTGTAGTTAAATACCGAACCCAAACATTAATTAATATGAAAGAAAACATAACAAATCATCCAAAACTTCGTCAGTTATCTTTAGTTCTGCGTAAAACTATTGCCATTAATCGGGCACAAATCTAGACTCAGGGTTGCTAATGAGAAAATTCTGATGGGAAAACCCAATACGTAACACTTTGCCCGGTTTGTTCTCGAACCTCATGGTCAGCAGTAGCGCTTGCGACCACAAAAGATCAACAAGACCTTATGTTAAGAATGTTTATAAAATAAATATTCAAACGGACCTTAACCTTCCAACCATTGTTAAAAAAAAAAATATATAAAGCATAGACATAGACAAACGTCAGACAGTCCTCCAATTTAATTTACGAGTTAATCACATCGGTTACGAGGTCATTAGACGACTTTTAACTTCTAACTCACGAACACGTTAGTCAGAAAAGGGATATGTCTTTTGACGAGCTCGTTATCGTAGCTAAATGTGTAACAAAATGTCCCTTTAGGCACAGTCACACTCACACCTCCCCTCTAAACTGGGCGTTAAGTTGAAACTGCACTTAACATTGATAAAATCCCTTGTTAATCTGTGAATGAAAAAATTCAAGTTTGACAGGTGCTGATTTTGCCGCGTAAATTTGAACTTGAAGAGGTTATAAAGTATTGGAACGTTTTTAATATTTTTTACGTTCCGTTTGCTGTCGTGAATGTCTCAGTCGCACGAACACGAGAGACAATAGTCTTTTAAAGATGCTTCAACCATAACTCCTTGAGAGACTTTAACACTAATTGTACAAGACTCCAAGACTAAGCTCAAAACAGGCCATCAATGTCAAAAATACAATCAAATTTATTTATAAACTTTACGGTTATCTTTGAGACTTTATCCATCTCTCAACAACAAATAACAGAATATACTCGGCAATTTACATTTACGTAAAGACGACAAACTTACAAATTAATACCTATAATAATTATTCAAAATGTCTACTTGAAAGCTTGAAAGTCATAGATCTCTTATATCAATACCTCTGACTGTCAGATGTTTGCTCGAACAATCCCGAACATGCAAATTGAAATAGTTCATAAGAAGTTCGACGTTCGGCATTTGAAATCGAGTTGAACGTTTCTGGAATATCAACGACATTCTGAATGGAATAAAAGGTAATAAATGAACATTGCAGTGAGGGAGACATTAGAAAAGATTTGTTGTCATTCTTGAGTAAAGACGAAGCGAGCAAAGAACTGGAGGCATCGATTAAAAATCTTTTTATAGAGTTTTTTATGACTGATACACAAGATATCAGTTTGGGAAACTTTTAATTTCTTGTTGAGCACGACTAAGCAAAATAGATCAGCAAGAAGGCTACCTTTCATTATGATTGTCCGAAAGAGTTACCGCTATCCCGGAACATAAAGAGCTAAGAAAGGAACTTGGATGGGTTTTAGTCAGTAAGAGTCTGTCAATCTCTGGAGGATACATTTGATGATATACTACCCCCCCCCCCCCCAAAAGAGGAAAGAAGCTACCTTTTACGAAGCTGTATCCGGAAAAAAAAAAATTAATGAACCTTTTCTAGCAATCCGCCAACACCAATATCTTCACAAACATTCAACGTTGTGACTTTTCTAATATACATCTACCAGATGGCTAAACTTCCCTTAGTAACTGAACTATAAAATATAAAATCTTTCGCATTTTGAAGTCTGTCTGGTTTCCTACACTATCCATCTGCTGTCAGTCAGGTCATAGAAATGTTATTCTTACTTCCAGATAATACAGATTTTCTAAACGAACTCATTGAACTTTTAATATAAACTACAATATCTAGACAGAAGCACAGTAAGAACGTGTCTAACTAATAAATTAGCAATTATGCCAATGATAGTAATCAACTTACTAAGCAGTCTTGCGATAAGAACTCATTAATATGCACTCGCTCATCTAAAGCGCGAAATGATGATCGATCGCACGCCGAAGGTGCCTCAGAATCATCAGCTCAATTTTATGCTATATTCTACGTAGCAACACTAGCTACAACGTCTGCAGAAGCTTAGAGCTTAGTAAAACTGGAGATTTTAGTATATAAACTCCTTTTACCAAAACCTCTTTCTTTGAAAGAAGAAGATAAAGAACTCAGGTTTGTTTTTGCTGTAAGACTCGATGAGTGGCTATCTAATAATTAGTTTACGAAAGTTGTTCTCCAGGAAAGCTCAATATTACTTAGTGCGAGTTCACCAATGAAACTGAACGAGATTAGCACATCTAAAACGCGTTCAAGAACTGTTAGTGTCAATATTTCATAGAAAGTAATGGCACTGACGACTCTTAAACGTAGTTTATGTAATGATCGGATTCAGTTTCAATGGTGAAATTCACCCTTAGTCTATCGAAAATTGACGATTCTCCTCCATCCATTTACAATATTATGCTGTCCACTATTTAGAACTGAGTATCTCAGCTTCAACAGATTTTCCAAATTCTCACATCATATTGTATAGACGCCAGCTGATCAAGTTTCATTGATAGTTTTTCAACTTTATTCCAAAAACATAAGGTTCATTTTCAATTGGGAAAATTAGACAGTTGGGGACAGCTTGATTTAATGGCGTCTATACGAAATATTTCACGTCAACTTAATTTGCTGGCGTCTGTACCAAATATAAAACATCAACTTAAGTTTACTACCGACAACAGCTCGAAGCTCGTTAGTTACGCCATTTTACTTCCCAGACATAGTACTACAAACTGCGTTCCACCTACGCAAACTCTTCATACCAAGTCAGGTAGTGAGAGGTCGATGCTATCTCGTCTATCTGGGTGAAGAGGCACTCCTGAAGCCATTGTCCCACCTGGTCCACAAAGGTATATAGGTCGGCCATGTAGGAAGCTTTATAATGTAGGACTTTTCATAATATTTGTTGAAGGAAATTGGACGGTGATGGAAAACGTATGGTTCGAAAATGTTTTCTATTTCTGTAACTGGCAATTGTGAAAGTATACTTCGGGAATGTTACGTTTTGATTTTGTGGAATAAAAAAAAACACTGCTGCTGTTATTTTGTATTTTATCTGTATTGTTTGAAAGCGTTACCGCTACCCCGGAACATAGAGGGGTAAGTAAGGAACTTTTATATGTGGAATATATGTGTATGGCAATGAATTTTTAATGCACATAGAACCTACACAATTTAAAATTAACCGTTGAGTTGAGATTGTTAGGGTTATATCAATCAGCGGGATTGTCAGATCGATTGGATAAAGGGCTACGGAAGGAACATGGATGGGTTTTAGTCAGTAAGAGTCTGACACTCCCTTACACTCCCACACCCAGAGCGCGAGGGGTCATTTACTGATTGCCCACCCACAAAAAAAAAGGTTTTATTTTGTATACTAATAATATGTCTCCTAAGAAATATAATTTACCTAAATCCTTCCTTAAATCAATATTTCGCCAAGAGGGGTCAATATTCATCTGCAGAAATACTCATTCAAACTTCTCCATTATCGGTGCTTGCTCTTGTTTAAACATCAGCAATACTTCTACGGTCTTCCTCGGAATACCGAGTACCTTCTATAAGTACAAAAGCTCCTTCCATGAGCCCAAATAGTTGGAACGTGTCCATTACCAAGTCATGTTTACTTTAGGGCCTCTGCGTTTGTTTTCAGCGTTGTAAGCAGACGCCTACAGCGGCCAAGGAAAATATTATAATATTATGTGTTAACCGTGAACGTGAATAGTTCGGAAAGTGAATAATGTTACATAATATTTAGATTGGTTTAGCAAGGTGGCCCGTATCTACATAGATATTTCCAAGGCAAAACTGCTTGCAATGTCAAACAATAAGATTTTTATGAAATTACGCGTTACTTTACGGAAATTCATGACAGTCAAATCCTGCTACTAATATTACAATCCTAGTACTATAAACACCGAACAGACAGCGTTGCAGTCTATGCACACATATGAGAAATAATGGGCAACGACCACATGGCTTCAGCCAAGATCAAAATTTTTCTTAGCAAGCCAACAATATGTTCACATACATCGAATACCTTTGTTAGCTATTATAATAATAATAAAGTAATAATGAAGTTTATTCATCAAAATATTTGTAGGTACAATGTTACATTTTTAGAGAGCCAAATTAAGCGTCGCTTGTATCTTGTGGCTTAATCATGATGAATTATACGTATAATTATTCACCATTCTGCTGCCTTCATCTCAATCTATTTGAGATCGGCGATGCATCTTCATCTTATTATCAAATTATTCCTTCTTATCCAGCAATAGGTTCTCCAAATGTCCGCCATTGTGTACACGATCCATTACCACTAACAGAATGATAAGTAACAGAATCCTAAGCATATTCGACACACTACGTTATGTGGGTTGTTGGTTGTCGTAACAGTTGGCGCCATCCATCATGGTTTGCACGCCATTACACACATTAACGTACCTCGTCACTCTTCAGTCGTCACGTGTGGGCTTACACTGTTTCTTATATATTACTAGCTTCCGCCCGCGGCTTCGTCCGCATAATATGTCGACAAATTATACACATAAACCTTCCTCTTGAATCACTCTATCTATTAAAAAAAGCCGCATCAAAATCCGTTGCGCAGTTTTAAAGATTTAAGCATACATAGGGATATAGGGACAGAGAAAGCGACTTTGTTTTATACTATGTAGTGAAGTTTAAGTGGAGAAGTTGATGAACGTCGTTTGAAGTAGTCAAGTTCCGCCTTCAACCCACGTAAAGAGGATAGAGTATACCTCTGAATACGACATAAGTCCGACTAGTCTAGGATTTTGTTTTAGGGTGGGAAATAAATCATAGTGACTCCCCCCGCTCTGGGTGGAGCGGAGGGAAGTCACTAGGGAGTGTGAGAGTCTTGCTGACTAAAACCCATACATGTTCCTTCCGTAGCCCTTTATGTTTCGGAGTAGCAGTAACCCTTTCGGACAATCCCGCTGATCAATAGTCTACGTATGAACTGGTATTCCTGTACTCAAGAAGAAATTGGTGCCACGATGATCTGCTGGACAGACTGACTTGTCACAAGGCGTTTATCTCACTTGGCTTCATTTTAAATTACAAAAAAATTCAGACAGATTTTCATCAGAATCTACCTTTTGTTCTTGATATTTCATAAAATAGATTACTTGTAAGATCAGTAACTATTCTCCCAAATGTTTTTTTTCTCATCCAAAGATTACCTTACCACCTGGCACAGCACATTCAGCCTAAACGCTCCATAAACAACTCGCGAAGTTTTTACCTGAAAATAAAGAAAAAATTCTTTCGTAAGTACACATTGTTGATATTATCGTGCGCTCGTAAAGACATGAAATCACTTAACTATTGTAGGTCGAGGGCTCAAGGATTAAGGGCACGATGGGTATTAACTTGCATTATAAAATGGTTGGACGACTCAATAAAACATTGTGCGTTGGAGCGGGAAATTGTGACAAGTGAAGAACGCTCTTTGAACGGTCTGAAGTACCCGGCCATAGACAATATTGGACAGTCGAGTACACGAGTTAAGTTCTATACATTTTTGTGTTTACAATAAAAATATTGTAGAGCGCTTACACAAATACCTATTAATAGGAACATTTTAAAAACATATATTTAAGGAAAATCTAATTTCTATGTTACTATTAACTCATACATAAAACAAGAAAAACAACTTCATATAAAGCCCGAGTTTCATACAATTATTACTATTCTACTTAGCTTGATATTACTTGATAACAATAAATATGTCTGTGTAAGCGGATCTTGAGATGAGCTCAAAAATTTATGGAGCTATAAAATTTGAATTAAATCGTATTTATGTAGAACGATGTTGTAATCTTGATGCGTGGGCGTGGCTGATAATTAAACGAGTAATTGATACTCGTTGATTAAGTTGGAATTTGTTGATTCATATTTGAGACAACAATTCTGATTGATACTTTTTTATTTATCTCTGGTCCTACAATACGTATATTATTTGTATCTTTTTTTTAGATCCTTGAATCTTCGACTCACAATTAAACAGTAGAATTCTCCATCAATTTATCGAGAATGTTAACAAAACAAACGTAGAGAACTCGCTAAAACGAAATGCTCAATTACTTTATGCCTTCGCTCGTTTAGCGAGACTGCGGAACAGATACAATGAATAAAACATCTTCATTTACAATTCGTGAGCACTGCTGTCGGTGACTGTACACCGTTTTATTGCAAAACATAAAACGGTATTCCTACTAATCCTTATCTTTAAATCAGAGCATAACTTCCAATGAGGGCTAACTTTGAAGTTCAAGAATGTACAACCTTTTTTTTTACGGGTTTTTTTTTTCGGTGACAAAGGAATGGCAAGGCGAGAAGCTACAAAATGTTTGTTCAAACAGGAAGATAGTCACGTTCTTGGAACCAATTTATCACAATAGGAACAAATATTTTAGTTAATTATTGCTATTCATTTTGGCCAGATGATACTGTGGGAGCCTCAGAAGCTAAATAAAACTGTAGAACCTGGGTGAAGAAAGTATTTTCCGACCTAAATAATACATTTCTTTTTTCTCCTTTCGAATAATTTCCAAAATATATCCATGTCATGGAACAAATATAACATAAAACTGGTGTAGAACATTAATTTAGTCGAGTTACAAGATTAGTAAGTTTTCCCATCCCTACAGGAAGGATCGCCATAATCCGCGGTCCGCACACGAAAGCTGATGAATGGACTACAAGAGGCGTTTATTACCTCGTCGCTAAGTAATTCGAGTATTTGCCGAACGACACAAAGGCCTGGGTTTTAATAAAACCATGTCATTTGAGCGAAGTTATTGTTGCTATGTTTGTTAAACTTTTAGGTAAGGTTACATTGTGAAGGTGAGTATTTTTTTGGATTTTGGCGTGAGATCTTTGCTCATGTAGATTGTATAAGAAAATAAGATGGAGTATTGAAATATGTTTTCTATGTCTATCATTTACGGCTGCAGCAGTGATAGCCTAATGGTGTGACCGTCGGACTACCAAGTCAAAGTTCTCAAGTTCGAACCCAAGTCACGCACCTCTGATTTTACGGATTCATGTTCATATTGTATAATTATCACTTGCTTAACAGTCTGTGAAAGAAAGCATCGTGAGGAAACCAGCATGTTTGAGAGATATCTCTCAACAGCATGTGAAGTTAAGTCAGAGGCCCATGGGCAGCATAAAAACTCTGACACCAGGTTAGTCACTAACCACACGAAAAGAAGAAGAGTTATGGCTTTAAAACTGGACGGAATGGCAAAACTAAAAGGAATGGCAATAACATTGCTAATCTTGTTCCTACACAGGAACTGCAGTTAAACCAGGATTGCAAAATAAGGTCTGCGGTCAAGCGGGATTGTCCGAAAGAGTAACTGCTACCGGGGGAAGGAACATGGATGGGTTTTAGTCAGTAAGAGTCTGACACTCCCGTCCACTCCACCCAGAGCGGGAGCGGTCAATATTATTGATGATGTGAGTGTGGGAACACACTCAAAAAAAAAGGCTTTGCAACCATCGCGGGTAGAACCTGGTTGAGGCTGGCACATTAGCACGTGAAAAGAGAGGACCGTGCTCAGCAATGAGTAAAGTCAGGCTGTGAATAGTGATGATGCTGACACTAAGATCAAATATGGCCACCTACTTTGCAAATGACCATGCCGAAATTAGGCCCAGAGACGCACAAGAAATTGGTTTCATCCAAAAACTACGTTATTTTTTTTCCCATGTCTTCCTCGTATTCATTATTCTGTGCAAGTCGGCACAATTTATTCAAAATATTAAATATTGAAACAACGTTATTGAACTTGAATAAAAATTCATTACAAAATGTTGCCGTTACAAAAAAATGTTGACAATCGGAATAATCAGTCATCATTGCTTTAATATTTATCATTGAACACCGTTCATTTTGTTCCGAGCAAACGATACATAATATTATAAATCACAATAAACTCTTTAATAATTATTTTTATTTCTATCTTTGATGATTCTAGTGTATACAAAAAAATTACCGATCAACCTTTTTTTACATTTTTATGGCAGCACTTACTTGACCGCTAGCGGATAACGTAAATGTCAAATGTCTAAACCATTGCTTGTCTTGTAACTTGTGACAGCTTGTGAATATTTATTGCGGATTAAATTGACTACTTTTACCCATGAATAGGTACTGAATTTGATTATTCTCCTATACCTGACGACCGTGATACTGGCAATAACTTGGATTTGATATTAGACGCTTCGACTGACGAACCCGGCATTCACTCTGGACCTAGTCTTTCACAACAGTCATCATCTACTGCTGGAACTGGTGATCTGCGTTGTGTAAACTGAGGTTTAAATGTATCCAGAATGCGAAGACATCCGTTGGAAAGCGCTGAAGTTCAATGTCTTATACAACGATGGGTTGGCAAGGTAAACAAGCTCACCTTCGGGACCAGGACTTTTATTTTCCTACAGTGTCTTTTGTATAATTTGATTATGCTAATTATGCTGATAAATAAATTAATATTATGTATTAAGTGATCTTTCACTTATTTAAAATATACTTAACCTTATATGGATGAAATATAAGAATCTTAAATAACTTCGAAATGCAAAGTTTTTGGTACATAATTTCTTTTACTAATTAATTATTGGAATTGCCTCCCATCATTATAATTGTTTTTTATATGTGTGCACAGTGGGCCTAAATTACTATGGCCGCCTGGCATCCCCCTTTGTCAACTCACTACAACACAGTACCTTCACAATTAAACAATTCTCTACGTTTGCCAACTGAAAAAACAATTGCTCTTTCCTCAAAGATAGCTGGAGATTAATGAGTCACATCCCCAAATGCGCGCGAGGAGTACGGAGCAATCTTTTTCACAGTAACAATAAGAAACAGCTGCATTCAACATTAAATGATTACTCAAGCATGTGCTGTACCGACTTATAACATTATATAGCATCTCAAAATAGCAGTGTCAGTACGTTAGGTTTTTAATGATAACGTTAATTTCACGTCCGGAGCGACGCGGGCGCATCTTTTAGGGTTGCCCGTGTTAAAATTTTAACGTCTATCAATGTCAACTGAAGGTCAACAAGGCTTTTTTGGCCATCAGTGCCCTGATGGCAGTGTTAATTCCACGCGCCATCTTGCCACGCTGAATGAGAACCTTGTTCAATAAAATTATGAACAGGTTGGTAGGAACAGGTGCCTGGTGATCGACGAAAAATTTGCTGTGCCATATATTTTCAGCACGTAGGTATGGAACTTCTTTCTTCTTTCTTTATGAAACAGCTGATTTACCTTTTTTGGTAAGCGGCAAAAACATTCTCTTTCGAATCATGTGCTTATTATGTCACTGTTGCAGATACAAGGAAGCTATGCAGTTCATACCTATGCGAAAATAACCCAAAAATGTTAGGAGTTTACCGTTTTTTGGAGATTCCAATACCTAAAACATTGAATGAACAATAGTTAGACGTCAATCAGTATTTTTTTCCGCTGTCCGACAATTGTTCATCAAATAAGTAAAGCCTTAGTATTTTTTAAATAATTATTTTATACACAAATTCGTTGCAGCTCGTGGCTCAGAAATAACAGCCGCACGGATCGATCCAACAGGTTAAGCTACGCTTGTCGGGCTGGATCCTTGGATGGGTGACCATCTATATACAACGAGACTCCTCCGTGCCTCAGAATACACGTAAAGTTGCTGGTCCCGGCTGTTTTGTTTTTATTACCCAGTTACTGGTCATCCATTTAAAATACTTGAATTCAGCGGCATCCGGTTAGACTAGAAACAGACTCCCAACATGTTTGAGAAAGGGCTAGGCAGATTGATTAATACATCGGTATTCGTAGGTAGGAGACAGGTCAAAAGTTCATTATGAGGTCAGTATGGTCAAGAACGTTAAAAGATCACTAAGTTTTAATAAGGTGTTTTGTAAAGGTCATCGCTAAGTAAATGATCTACTTTCTAAATATGATAAATATGCCATGCTGATGACCCAATCTACCTTCTTTTTTTTAAGGGTGGGAAATCATCAAATGACTCCTCCCGCTCTAGGTGGAGCGGAAGGGAGTGGCAGACTCTTACTGACTAAAACCCATCCATGTTCCTTCCTTCCTTTTATGTTCCAGGGTAGCGGTAACCCTTTCTGACAATCCCGCTTAGACCCAATTTACCTTGACGACTTTACTTTGCTAAATAGACTATAATAGCCAGAAATATTACATCAATCCGATATCTTACAATATCTTATCTTGATTGTAAACACTGATACATTTGACTAATCGCTAAATGAAAGTGACCCTTCCTTTTTATTGTATCGTTATCAGTATTGATAAGACAATAAAAAAACTACAATGTCAACTGAAAGTGGCTAGACGAGACTGTAGTGGCAGGATGTTGTGAAAGCCGATATGACTTTGAAAGCGACAGCCACAGATGCGCAACAATGATTAGAGTGACATGTAAATAAACTAAAGGGATACAATGCTACCAGGCCTTGTAGAGCCTTCACACACCTACTTGCAATGTCATAAAACCATTAAAACCTCCATACATAATCAAACACTCCCAGATAGAAAATTAATGGCTATTCCACTAACTATTCTTAGCCACAGACCACACACCAAACTTACGAAGATTAAGCCGTCAATACATTTCATATTTCGAACACAACCAACCCTAACGTGCCGTGCTATCTTTAGACGTTTCCCGGTGCGATCTCGATGTGTTAAGTAAACAAAGGTGGTGTATAAGCGCTCGGTCGATATACCACCGGCCACCGCAAATAGACGCCGTGTGTCATGCGTTGCAGCGGAAGGGTTATACTCGCTGTAGTGATGTGCTTGCGTTCTATCAACTGTCATTACGTACATTTTAAAGGTTATATCTGCCTGTAATTAAGGTGGCGCCTGTAATTTAGAAGACCTGAAAAATATTTGTTTTGTTTATGTAAGTCACCTTCTCTCTTATCATGTTTGAAATTGTACTTTCTTTTTATGATAATCTACACTGTCCCACTGTTAAGCAAAGGCCTTTTCCAAATCCATCCAAGCATCCTATTCCAGAGACTCTTCTACTCATCCCTAGTTGTACGTGTCTTACTTAAAGAAAAGTTTAAAAAAAAACTGGTGTTCATCGGTAGCTTTTTGTTACAAATTTTAGATAAATAATTTCCAAATTTCTTGAGAAATCAACGTCCATTTTTCTTTCGGATTGGCTACACAATTGACACAGTGATAAACAGCTTCACACATTCCAATAAAAACGTGTTTCGACACCAACATACTTAAAAAAAAAATCGTAACAAAAACGTAAAGCAAACATTCAAATTACAGAACAGTCAACAATTAAAGACATTTCATAACAATCGGTTTGCCTTCAAAAAGCTGAGAACAATGCACATACATGATGCAGATTAGATAGTGCAGTATCTAAGCGCATAGTTGCCGCGTTTTGTCCAAAACCTTATGTAAATTTGTCCACATTGTGTACGGAAGCCGATACCGTTGGCGGTATTACAGAAACGCTTTTTCAAACCGTTGAGAAACATGCTGTAACCTCCTTAGTTGATTTTTGGTTAATCGTTATGGCGGGCACTGCGATAATGTTGGCATTATTCTTCATTAAGTTGTCATTATTGGTTAAAAAATGGGATTTTAGGCTTAACTTTTAAGGTATTTATAAAATAATTGTAAATACAGATTTTTCATCATCATCTGCCTAGCCTTTTCCCAACCATGTTAGGGTCGGCGGATTTGAAGCCATGTATTTTATCGCTTCTATGGCACGGCCCATTTAGGACACTTTATGATAGATAGCTTCATAAGAGTACTAATTCTATAAAAGACATCGAAAACCATTTACAACACCCATTACACACTATTAAAAAGCACCAACACACCTTGCCTGAAATTAAAAACCTGATAGGTAATCCCAGGTAAACCAAATAAGGAATGAATGACCCTAAAGTACGTACATTTATTACATCCGATGTCATTTATAACCGACATGTAAACGCCGCGTCGAATTGTTAAACGACACATAAATAGCTTATTTAAATTAATAGCTGAGCTATAAATAAATAAAGTAGGTCGTGATGGTTCAGAGATTAAGTTTCTCAAACCTGAGGTGGCTGGTTCGAATGAACCTGACTTTAACTGTTCTGTGGCAAAATCACCCGGGATGCTGGCAAGAAGTCTGTCCTCATGAGTGGTCATCCTTTCGCTGTTAAATTGTTGATAATTACTGTTATTTTTCAATTTCAAATACATTATATGTATGTAAACCTATTTGACACATGACTGATATTGAAACCAAAAAAGATTGCACAAACTAGAACTTATGTCTGAAATTGCCAGCGCGCTCTGCCCAAGCATGGTAAGTGTAAGTATAGTCGCCAGCACATCAAGTTACCGCAAACTGTCAAATTTTCTGAATCGATTTTGAACTTAACTGTCAACGATTTATGATTTAAAATCAATTGGTGAAATTTGAGAGTTTGGTGTCACTTGATGCGCTAGCGACCGTACAAGAGGCCTTTGCCCTGTAGACGAACAATTACAGTCTGGTTTAGCAAGTATAGTTGAAGAGCAATAAATTCGTCATTCTGAGTTTACAACTAATAATAATAATAATAATAATAATCTTTATTACACAAGAGTGGTTACAAAATAGTGTGAAGTCCCTGACTCCTGTGCTAGGCGGTAGACCTGTGTTACAAGAGCCAGTGCCCTCTCCCAGTAGGAGATATTACAGAATCTTATGCAAAAAGATTAACAAAAATAAAAAAGAATAGAATATGGTAACAACAAACAAAAAATAAGAAAAAAAAAAAACGGATGGAAGAAGCCTGTATTAAATTTGTGAGTGTTGGTGTGTATGTTTGTGTCTCAGTGTGAACGAACGTGTGTGTGTGTGTGTGTTTGTGTGTTTTTGAAAGTGTGTGTGTTTGTGTTTTTGAAAGTGTGTGTGTGTGTGTGTTTGTGTGTTTTTGAAAGTGTGTGTGTGTGTGTATGTACTTGTGTGTCAATGATTGATCAGGAGGAGTTTTAATGTTACGAAATAGATATAATAATCTTCTCTGTTTCGTCATAGTTCAAAGACAGTAGCCATGGCTTAAGACTGTGTTTGACTTTAAGTAGGGTTAGATTATAAATTGAGAGTTTTTTGTTTATTTTATTATACATTACTGCGCTTTGGGCCCGATAGTGTCGTCGCGCAAGTGCAGTACGACATTGGACAGACTTACAGATAGGAAAGCCAACCCGCCGATGACATAGCTTCCTATCTAGTGGCATCGTGGAATGTCGGAGCAAGATAGAGCGGAGGACGTATAATTTTCTCACCGTTAGTACTTGGGCTTCTGAGTACAACTGAGCTGTGGGATAGTCTCTTTTACGGAAATATATAACTTTGAGAACAGCCCGCTGAGCTCGTTCCACCCTAAGCATCACTGTTTTGTAGGTCCCGCCCCATACCGGGATGCAGTAAGTAATTATCGACTCGCAAAGTGAACGGTATACTAGTAAAGCTGTTTCAATGTCAGCCGCGTGTCTGAGCTCCTTAAATAAATAAATAAGTTTACGAAGCCGGGAGCATAGAGCATCCGTATGGGTGCGCCAATCCAATCTCTCGTCAATATAAACACCTAGATATTTGATACTTGGGACCATGTCGAGGCAAATGCAATTGCAAGGAGAGGAGTCGTGACAAATATGTGCTATTATTTTATCCGAGTTCATTGACGGTTTAGGTGAGTTTGGTGGTTTAAACTGAATTACTTTGGTCTTTGAGATATTAAGCGTCAGCAGATTAGTCGATAGCCAGTCCATAATTGTTCGCAGGGTAAGTTCAGTGGTTTGCTTAGCCCTGTCCCAAGTCACGTCTGATATTAGTAGTGCTGTGTCGTCGGCATAGGTAAAAATGTTACAATGGGAAAGGGAGAGTTGACAGAGGTCATTAATATATATTTGAAAAAGCGTGGGACCCAAGATACTGCCTTGAGGTATACCGTAGCTGATGAATTCTTCGTCACTAAGAATAGAATCAATTTTAACACATTGGCTACGCCCTCTGAGATAATCTTTGTAAATATCTAGGGCCACACCACGTACTCCCATATGCTCCATCTTGGCCACCAGTCTGGGTATAGACACCGTATCAAAGGCCTTAGTCAGATCTAAAAAGATACCATAGCATTTAAGGCGACTATCCAATTTATCAATGAGGGTATTAGTGAAATCCGAGACAGCATCTTCTGTGGAAATTCCCGACCGAAATCCGTATTGATTTTGAGCAATTAAGTTATTTTTACAAAGAAATTTAGACAGATTGTTGTTGAGGATTCGTTCAAGTATTTTAGATAAGGAGCTAAGAACTGAAATTGGCCGATAATTGGAAACGTCATCCTTAGCTTTGCCTTTGTACACTGGATGAACAATAGCACGCTTGAAAGCTTTTGGGAAAGCACCTGAATTAATGGCGCAGTTACAAATATGGGCAATGAAAGGAGCCAGAGTGCAGCTAGATTGCTTTATTATACTTGCTGGGATGTTGTCCCATCCAACTGCACAATCACTACGTAGGCCGTGAATAGTGCTTATTACAAGTGCCTCGTCAACCAGTGGAATAACCAAAGAGTTAGCTGGAGATGAGGAAGAAGATGAATAAACGGACGGAGTGACAGTAGAAAATTTTGATGCAAGGTTTGTTCCAGCGTTAACAAAAAAACTGGGAGAAATCCGGATTCACAATTGTGCCAAATGACCTAGAAACGTAATTCCTACGCAAGTAAAAGTAAATACTACTGAAGTTATTTATCTTAGTATTCGTATCGTTCAGAATTTACACTGGTATAATTAATTTGGGTATTCTGTAACAGTCTTATTAACAGTATTATAGTTATTAAGTAAGTAGGTAACAAGAGCAAATATACACACTCAATGAAATCTTCAATTGTTTTTATGCAGAGATGTGTACTAGGGAAACAGAAACAGCAAGAGATGATATCGTTGATCAACCGTTACCACCAAAAACTTCAGATAATCAAAAGAAGTGTTAACGTTTGGAGATCAAAACTAAACCGTACAAGTTTCAAACATAATCCAACAACGTTAGATTCCATTCAAACGTTCCAGGAAATATGTATAATTAAAACACGTTCAAACAACTACGAAACAAAACATGGTATAATGTGGAATGAAGTCAATGTACTACACACATATCTGTATGCACCATACTTGGAGCAACTGCGTACAACACTTGAGTCTACAAACTCGTATGGTTATTCAATGATCATAAAGAATTTTTTGAGTATTTATTCAGGTTACTGAATACCCTTGTATTCAATCCAGTCCGAAGAAGACACTACGTATACAGGGTGGAATTTTGTAATGCCCCCTGGAGAGAAAGTACTCTTAATACTGTAGATAGAAAATTTTACTCAAAGGAAACATTCCTTTATTTTTGAATAGAAAGAAAACTGCATTCAAAGATTTCCAAAAAATCGCTTGCCACACCCGGGAATCGAACTGACTAAAATCTGCAAAAAGTACACACTGTACTTTTATTGCCGCGATCGTTAGTATCAATTATAAGGATGAAATCTCTCGAACAAACTTGATAAATTAAATGATAGGAAAACCATGAAATCTTTAATTATTTACAAAAAAAATTAAACTAATTAATTAGTTGCTCGAAATGGGCTCCATTTTCTTGGATACACAAATGTATGCCTCTAAATAAATACCTTTAATACCAATCCATTCAATCCATGGTACAAACGGCACAATCAGATGGCCTGCGAGATCACCAGATCTCACCCCTTAAGATTTTTTTTTATGGGGATATGTTAAAAACCAAAACTTACATTAAATCTTATGCGAATGTAAACGAGTTGAGAGTTGAAGTTCAGAATACGATTTATAATATTCACCACAACACGTTATTAAAGGTTACAAGAAATGAATTTGTTAGAAGAATACATTTGTGTATCCAAGAAAATGGAGCCCATTTCGAGCAACTAATTAATTAGTTTACAATTTTTTGTAAATAATTAAAGATTTCATGGTTTTCCTATCATTTAATTTATCAAGGTTGTTCGAGAGATTTCATCCTTATAATTGATACTAACGATCGCGGCAATAAAAGTACAGTGTGTACTTTTTGCAGATTTTAGTCAGTTCGATTCCCGGGTGTGGCAAGCGATTTTTTGGAAATCTTTGAATGCAGTTTTCTTTCTATTCAAAAATAAAGGAATGTTTCCTTTGAGTAAAATTTTCTATCTACAGTATTAAGAGTACTTTCCCTCCAGGGGGCATTACAAAATTCCACCCTGTATATCAATGTTTTAACCAAGTTTAGCATAATTAATCTTTTTAGTTCAGAATCATTCTTACTTGGCGTAAAAAAGGAGATGTTCTACTCATGATGCTTGTTAACCTGATATAGGTAATTTCCATCAGCAATATTATTTCTTTGCCGTGTTTTATTTACTTTTAAGTTTGGCATTTTCTAATCCTTTCTCAACCGAATATCTTAACATAATGCGACCGACACTTCGTCTTCTTGTCCTTATACGTTGCTATTATCGTCAACCAATCGTAAGACGCTACAGCAACTACTGCCGATCGATTCAGAGAAACGTATCGAATACTACGATTAGATACATGGTATAACAATTAGTTCTAAGCATATGTCACTTGTTACCGCACGATAACACTAGTAGCTTGCGGCCGAACATGATAGCCCGATACTGTATCAAAAGGGCCTTTTTGTAAGGTGTGCCAGTAGCGTGTTTTCTAGATAAAAGGTTCTTGTAGGTAAATAAATAACAGTATTTCGCTTTGGTTTGATAAGAGATCTAAGACACTTTATATTTTCTTGCAATTGAATTTAAGACCAACTCTAGTCATATTAGCCGAAAAACGTCTTTTATGACACACTGATTAAATCCATTAGATAAGGTAAGATTCCTGAGGATTGGTTCCAATCTTTGACTTCTCTCAGAATAATTCGAAGGCATTTGTCTACATATTTTCATTGTACTGTCCGGTTTCCTTAAAAAACTTTAAACCCGGTACTAATGTATCTTCAACCAGATTCAACCTAAACGAGGGAACTTTATCCAGCACATATTGCACATCGTTCTTGAATATTTCAAAGAATGTTAGCACTCCTCTCACAGATAAAGTTGAAAGAGTCTAGCTCATGAATAATTTTACACTCTGCTTGAATGTAGCGGCAGGTGCATTTGATACCGGTTCAGGGTTTATACTATTATTATATTCACCATGCAAACATGAGGTTTTACGAAAGCAAGCTAATAACAACAAAATGTGCAATTTAAGGCTTTGAGGCTTTATTGGCCATATTCATAATGAACACATGCTCAAAATTCAAAACGATACATGGATGATATTTGTGTAATTTATACTTGGTGAAATCCCGACACCAAATCTATTTAAATTCAATTTACAACAAATACTCGCCACCTCTAAACCCGCCGTTACACCGCATAAATTCCGCGCAGAACAACAAATAAACAAAGAGCTAAGAAATAAAACGGTTAATTTGAAGATTGTAATAAGAATTAAGAGAGTCGGCGCCACCACGCGGCAGGCGCTTCATAAATCACACCGTCTGACTTAAGGGACTGCCGACTAGCAAGCAATATACTGCAACTAAAGGTTTTGTTAGACTACATTTAAGCGAGTATTTGTGGTACTTTTCGAATTCACACTACATTTATTTTCTTACTACTACTAGTATTTTCGATGTTTGTCGAAGTGTTTATTGATAAAAAGGCTTTTTAAAACCTCTCCCGATATAGGTACACGAGCAAAGGTTACTGAATATGTAAACAAGGTGCAAACTTCTCCGATTTCATTATTAATTGCTGCATAAACAACAAATCTTAAAGCAGCTATCCAAGATAAGACGCAATGGAATAAACATTTAAGTGTTATGTCATTGAGTCACAGACAAGGGTGAGTCACCCTACCTGCGCGCACGCCGTGACCCGAAACTGTTATTAGAAAGAGATAGAAGACCCACCGCACACCTTTTGTGGACCCCTATGGTAAAAAGGAGAGAAGTGACAATTTATTTTAGATATTTTTGACACCAAAGTGGCGAGCCTCTAAAAAGATGTTCAAACTTTTGAATCGTTCGTTAGTTAACCGCATTGTACTAAAATATGTGGCTTTATATCCCGGCTTGAAGTTTTAGATTTATTAATAATAACGTGGTCTAAGCTAAGCTTTTACTAGCACTAACCTAACCGTAGTAACATGTTATTTAATGTAAAGAACAATGCGTCTTGGGAGGTCTAAGAAGAACCGCTCGATAATTTGAAAATGTCTGGCTTCAAATTGTTTCACAAAGCCATACTGGGATATTTATGAGTATTAGGATATTGAATTGAAATACTAGACGTAACATGGAGAGAGGAAGTGATAAAGTTGGTAACTGAACATTAATAATATAAGATTAAGTACTCTTACAACTTAAAAGAACAATCAAACTCGGGAACGTATTTCAAAACGATGCTTAGCTGTGAATTTCTAAGAAAACTAGGAAAAAACATAGTTTTAAATCAAGATTCAAGCTTGAGAATCATTTTAGAATAAAGGACCGAGTGCTAAAGCACTGTAGCTCTTTGCTTTAAAAAAGCTATCAAAAATCAAAATTCCATAATGTCGGCTTATTTAAGTTAACGATGAAGTAAGCATTGAAAAGGTTCCATACAAATTCTACACGCTTCACCTTTTGAACAACTATGAATTCATTGGCCCAATAAATTGTAACACAAAGGGATCCGACAAACAACTAATTAGCATATCGAATAAATTCCGATATCTATGCAACAGATCTATGTTAGACTTCAAACGCCAAGTATGATATAATGGTGTATGTATAACAAGTGTTTCATATCTAAGCCACTTCACGCATCAGTCTCTTCAAATGCGAAGGCAGCTGTGAAAGAGAATCGATAATCGGTAAATATAAAATGAAATTCACAGAATATCGGAAGAAATTTCATCCGAATTTTAGCAATTCAAAAACTTATTCTTAGAGAATAACTTCCCGATAAACGGTGTTATATTGAGCGTTAAAGATCGAAGTTTGCGAAGTCGCAGAATTCTTCGGAATATTCTAATAAAATTTTGCATTCAGAAGCTTAGAGGACAGTTTAAGTGCGACGACTTAAGGATATGAAATTTATATAGAACATGACGCAAAATATTAGCCAGTAGACGTACCTACTGGTGAAGTGGAAGATGGACTCAATCAAGAAATCTTAAAGACATTAAAACAACGTAGTGACGCGTAACATCTTGGACCAAAATATTCGTAAGAATTAAAATATTTAAGTGCCAAAGTAAGAAAGAATCTTGCCAATTCTCCTCAGCCTCATTTAGCAATTACACCGCAATCTTCCAAATACATTTCGCTACATTACCAATTACTTGGTTCGCTTATATTTAAGTTAAACCCAGCTCGTGGCAAGAAGCCAACTATTTCTGCCATTCACTTGCTGAATCGTTATATATTTAATGTTTGAGCAAAAAAGGATCTTATCGCATTCACACAACGGTTTGCGGATAAAACAATAAATTGGAGTGGTTTAAGTTCAGAAATAATAGCGAGAATCTTTGTGGTAAATTAAAATGCGCGGAAGTTTATTTTAGTGCTGTGTTTAAGTATAGCGGAAAACGGAAACCAAAGAGAGGAAGTTATTTTCTTAAAGAGTTTCTGTTTTACAAACGGTAGAACAGAAACTAAAGAAAAACTGCTTGAGAAAAAAAGGATTTAAGTTTTTTCAGAACATATTCCATCATGGTTTTAAAGACAATGGCATTTGATGTAGCTTAACCCTTAAATGCATGGCGTATCAAAACTGTTAACTGACTTTGACGTCGGGAAAAATTTTTAGCTGACAGTTGGCTATGAAGTTAATGTTTCAGTTTTGATACTCCATGCATTTAAGGGTTAAACAACCATTTTCAAAACCTTTGCACGCGCAAACATGACTTCCTTAATCTTATTTTATATCCTCTGTAAACACGTGTAGGCCCATACCTCCAATATTTTATACGTAACCAAAAAGTTCATTTTTGTTTAATAATAAAATGCAAAACAGATATTAAGTATTCCGTGGATGTTAGTGCTACCTGTTTCCGGTTACGCATTGATGAATCAAGCTTTTAAAATGGCTACTAAGATATTGTTCATGACCTAAGCATGACAATCGACAATGCTTGATCACATTCTGAATAATTTTAGCACTGTTGTCGCCTTCCGGCCCTGGAGGAAATTTAAATTATAAATGATGGCCAGGATTTATAATTGCGTTGGCACGTGTAAAAGATGGAGGAAACTAACGATTCTTCAACGGTTTTTAAACCACGTGTTTGTCCATACAAACACGTGGTTTAAAAACCGTATATCTTGATGGATATTAATCATAAAGAATCACATCTTCTCTTAGTTTGACTTTTACCGCAATCCATAATTTTAACTTAACTTATTTGACTTACAACGTATCTTCTTCTACATGACCTCGGTAGCATTTTACTGTTTCTTTTCCATAAGTAACTTCAACTTCCATAGGCCTTTGCCCGTCTATATTGGGGTTACAGTACTATCAGTATTTTACATGGATCGACAGTCTACCGGATCTCCAAAACCCACCGGTAGACACTACATTAACCCTTGGTAAGACTGCTTGTTAGACTGTCGGGCTTCTGACGAGTTTAAAAGGACGAATCCTATTACTTCTATTCCTACCAATCCACAGGCTGAAACAACGATGGTTAATAATCTGACGGCAGCCGCTCCCAACTAACTAATCATAAGTAATAGTGATTCTATTATTAGAAAGCATATTAATTCGCGGGTCTATTATAAAACAATTACGTAGGTACTGGTCGATATGAAGACAATTGCAGTCAATTACTCATGGGAAGCAAAACATGAGTATTGATTGGATAGGAGCTTACACGTGATGATTAAAAGATGATTTTGTTCTGACAAACATGATTTTTATTATGATTGATTGCAAATTCAAAGGCGGTTGTTTCATAAGGTTTTGTAATTTGAATAATCACTCTGTTGCAGAGAGCTACTTTCATGGGATTCTTGTACCTTTTTTTTTAATCCATGCTCAACTAGTCTCATTAAAAATTGTGTGTCACTAACTTACTATCTTTTTGAAAAAGATTCATAGACATATTTTGTAATTAGTACCCACTAATATCTTCCATAATAAAATGCTAACGACGACAAAACTGTATACTGAATATTTTTGAAGTTATGAAAGAAAGTTTGTCAGAACAGAAAAAACAGCAGAACGGATTTGGATGAAATTTTGCACACAGATAGTTTACAACCTGGATTAACACATAGGGCCTTAAGCTTGGTAGGTAGTACGTTACAGTGGGATAATTTCCGACTAGCGGGCGAAGCCGCAAGCTTAAGCTAGTCATTGATCAAATTCTCAACGCTTTTACTACAATCTTGTCACTCGAGAAAGTAGCAAATCATGTCCCAAAAATAGGCCGAAACGATTGACGCATATCTTCTTACTAAGATAAGCTATGAATGGCTATCAAATACGAGCTAATTACACCTATCATTATCAATGCTAGTACTACCTACTGAATTTACGTTGAAATATACAATCGAATCCACCTATGTAACTATCTAATCTTCAAGCTCACATGGAAACTAGGCATTCATTGAAATATTGACCTTAACTTAGTGACTCAAAGTATATTTTCGATTAGAGCGTTTCTCGAGTGCTTTTGATTACATAGGCATATTAGATTCAATAATTCAGTACTCTAAAACGATCTAGAACGTCGTTTAGCGTTATCTGTGCGAACTAAATCGATTCGTCATAGCTTTGATCTTCTTTGAAAGGTTTCATATTTGTTATTGTGAGATTTTTAGAGGAAGTGTTATTTATATTTCGGTGCTCTTAAAGTAAATTTGCACGTTCTTCGCGCATTGCTGGCTGCTCTTACAACCATGGCTGATAAATAATTTACGGATGCGAGTAACTAATCGAGCTTATGTCCGTTTTCACTTAGAAACTAAAAGAACGCCTAAATGTTATTGCGTTGTTGGATTTTCAACTCTCTACGTAGGGTCGAACGTTGAAAATCCAAAACCTTTTAATTAGATATTCATTTAGGTATCACCAATGTTAGTGTAAAATCAGAATGGGCATTAGTATTATTCAATTACAGTCTATCAGTAGGACTGCTTGAGGCCGATGATTGATGATAAACAGTAGTGCTATTCTGTAGGAATCTCACCGTGATAACGTAGGTGAAGTGACTTTAAAGTGACCTGTCAATAGTGTCAATCCCTAGCATAAGGTGGAAAGACAGCACACTTCACCTCAGGCTTCACGGTGAGGTTTTTACAGAATCGACCGACTCTTCTGGGTAGAGGTTTTTCAAATTTGGAATTATTATTCTGCAAATTGGTTTATGATCCAGTGTCATCAGATTGCATCAAACTATTAAAACCTACTTACTTGCGCAAGAGCAGAGTCACTCATTTTCATCCACTCATAGTCTCATATAGGTAATTAACTTCGGTCGATGAATGGATGGCTGTATGGATAAACATTTTCTTGGAACAAATAGCACAGGACCCCGTTAACATATTTCCTGCAGTTCGGCTTCCGCGCTAAATCTGAACTGCTTTGATAAATGACGCCGCAACCGCAACTCATCCAATACAAATTAGCAGTGCAGTGTATTAACGGTACCTACCGACAGTACCCGACCGTTAATATTGCACATGGTTTAAAAATTACTCTTTAACCCAGCCAAGGTTCGCACGGGCGTTTTTATGTCGCGCACTGGATTTTCAACGCTCTGCTTAGCGCCGAGAAATGTAAATCCAACAGTAAGTTTTTTCGATGCGCTGGGATGCACTCAATTGGATTCTAAACTCTCGGCTAAACACTAATAGTTAAAAATCTACTGTGCGATAAAATTCTGCCGCGATATATTTACGTTCGTGCGAACGTGGGCTTAGCTTTGTAGAACGTCGTCCGAATCGCTCACTTCGTTGCGTCCATCTCTTTCTAAAGCTCGATCTGTGATGAACGATCGGGTAATGTACTGGCAGTAAGATTTTATACTAAGCCAGTAAAGACCAGCCATTTACGATTTAACCTTAAAAAAATACGTTTCTTATCAATGGTCAGATTATATCATTCCATTCATGTAAAGGAAGTTAAAAATATTTCGGCTCCATTAAAAGATATAACATCGTAAATTAGTCATAATTAAAAGGTTATCAAAATGCAAATATATGTTGATTATTATGAGGATAAAAATCTTAATCATACACTCTGTTTAGTACGTGCATAGCCAGAAAAACTTGACAGATGGGGGCGGCGCTAGTGGTACAAACAAATGTCAACAATCTCAAATTCAGTAAATGCCAAATTTAAATCCACATTTTGCCGCAGGTCAAGATATAGTGGTAGAACTTCTGTAGTATAAATCGTTTATTAATAGCTGTTGCGGGAAATAGTGTCTTATAAACAACGCCCAGTATTCATTGAAAGCTTATACAGTACTGAGAATGTGTTATCATAACAAATATGACACATCCGACTAGGTATGACAGGCCTGCGCTGTCTATATGAGGTAAACAACATACTTAACTGTACCTATCTTGTGATAGGTGACTTTCTAAGAATATTTTGTAGGACCTGTCTTCCAAAAATAATGGAAAGCAGTGATACCGTCGGACTGCCAAGTCATAGGTCTCGAGTTCGAACCTAAGGCACGCACCTCTGATTTTTCGGATTTATGTGCGTATTGTATAATTATCACTTGCTTAAAATCGGTGAAGGAAAACATCGTGAGGAAACCAGCGTGCCTGAGAGATATTTCTCAACAGCATGTGATGCTAAATCAGAAGCATAGGCAGAATTAAAACTCTAACACCAGGTTAGTCACTAACCACACGAAGAAGAAGAATGGAAAATAATTATGAGTAAAAAGGAGCATTAAATTCGACCAACAAACGCGGGAATTAAACTGATGGAAAATAAATCAGAGGACAATCAAAGACCGAATCCTGACTAGAGGATCGTCTTTACCGAACTTCTCAAACACAAACTTTTCTCAGGAACCAAACTATAGACTTCTAACTCTGAAGTCACGATCATCTGGCTGTACAGACGAACTGATAGCTGTAATACCTTGGTACTAGATTACCGCCTTTTACATGCAGGTACTTCTCCACGTTCTTTGTCATTTACAAAACAAACGGTACGCCTATCGCTAAGCCGCGAGGCACTCTCGGAGACGCTTGTATAAGTACCTACTAAGTTCAGTTGCATAATGTAAATGAAGATACTTGAGTGAAAGTAATGACTTCTTGCCCAGCACATCACTCAGCGCGACATTTTATATGAATACAAGGTTTTCCAAGTGTATGGGGAGCTTTGATTTTGATCTGGTAACATTGAGCCCAACTGTCACGCAGCAATTCATAATGCAGAGATTTAGAGTAGTTTTCGAGAAGGGACTTTCAATTTTTGAAATTATTGCCGCCAATTTTGATAACTTTTGTACATCCGAATAAAATAAATTAGCCTTTTACCAACTACGTTAGGGTCAGATTCTAGTATAAGCCAGATAAATACCAAGAGAACTTATGTAAAATAATCTTTATTTTGCCAAAAGAATAACAACCTTACAACAAATTTTACTATAGTACTATTTTCTATGAATATGAATGATTAGACACCCAATTAGTCACTCAGTGC
Source organism: Hyppa rectilinea (assembly GCA_951799385.1). Lineage (NCBI taxonomy): Eukaryota > Metazoa > Arthropoda > Insecta > Lepidoptera > Noctuidae > Hyppa > Hyppa rectilinea. The sequence goes on along the minus strand of OX637302.1, from coordinate 3,733,848 downwards.
ACAATAATTAATTTAGGTTGTTACGGAACCGATTCACCCTGACCCCCGTACTAGGTACAAACTGTATTACGGTGGGACAGTTTTCCTCCTCTGTTAACAATATTATAATAAGCCGATTGGTGAATGTATCACATATTCGAATAATAGATATCATAGGTATTTTACTACAGCAGTGATAGCCTAGCGGTGTGACCGTCGGACTGCCAAGTCATAGGTCTCGAGTTCGAACCCAAGCCACGCACCTCTGCATTTTCGGATTCATATGCGTATTGTATAAATTATCACTTGCTTCAAAATCGATGAAGGAAAACAGCATGTCTGAGAGATATTTGTCAACAGCATGTGAAGCTAAGTCAGAGGCCCATGGGCAGCATAGAAACTCTGACACCAGGTTAGTCACTAACCACACGATAAGAAGAAGATAGGTATTTTAATAACAGTTTTTATATGTCTTTTCCTTTATCAACTCTGGGTTTTAATTAATAAGTTCTAATGATGCATGAGCATGAGGTCCTGGATACTACTCGGGTTTTGCCATTAGGAATTTTATCAGCAGCCTCCCGGAGTCTTGTGCCCGGTTGATGGCACTAAACTCCCCCTATATGGGACTTAAACATAGATGGCGAAATGTGGGTGTACCTACTATAGATACGCCTCTGTCTAACTCTTCGCAGGATAGAGGCGTGATGTTATGTTCTATTTATTTTATTTGATTGGAAAATTAGCGTTCTGATTACATGGCGTGCGGTGTTCAGTCATTAAATCACGTACACAATTTTTATATGTCAGAAACATAAAATAAAACGACGATCGTAACATATTTAATGTTACAATAACAACATAAATTCTGCGCTATCTGTGGCCTGTCAAACAGTCTGTTCTTTGTCAACATTGAGATACAATTTTAAAAAGTAAATAGTTGCCAGCCTTCTTCAAAGAGTCGACGCTGTTTCGCTTCACGTTACTGACCATCTTAAAATAATACAGCTATGTGGGTCATGCAGTCTAGGCGATATGAGATATTGGCAGTGGGGAAAACTCGAAAGGGCGTAAGTTAGGTCTAAAATAAGTCGTGTGTTATTGTGAGCTGTCAAAGTTCTAGTATTACTTGGCATTTGGAATTGAACGCTGCTCTGAAAGCTGGTTTCTGTTAACTGGAATTTCGATTTAGAATTGTTTCATGTAAGTTACTTAACTAGACTATTTCTGACTTGATTGGAATGAAACGTTCCGAGATTAGGGCCTGGGTCTCATAGTATCCAGGCAATCCAGAAAGATATAACAATGAAATAGAATTAACAATTAACTTTCCTTAGCAATAAATCTGTTCTGAATTTTATTTATTTTATTAACCTATTTATTCTTCCTCATAGAAGAATTTACGTCCATATAATAACATTGCTCAATGAGTTTTGTGAATGAAGGTGAGCTTACAGGAAAATGAACGGCAATAAAGTAACTCATTTATTATACAGATATAATAAATAAATAGGTATATCAATCTTACATTAAGGATAACCACTGATTAATTTTTTTTTATAATTTTCCGCGTGCATTGTTTCTTGGGGGCCATATGCATAAACCTACTTTCTTAAAACATAGGTTAATAAAACAACATGCCAGGATCAAAATCCCAGACCTTAATGGAGACAGACGTTAATGGGACCGACCTGATTGGCAAGGCGGTTGAGAATAGCGGGTAATCGTTTTTGGCATGGCTCTATCTCTCGCATTGGACTGCAATATAATTCTTATCTTGTCTGATGCTGACTCGAACTATATGAGAATATCTTGGGCCATGTTGATGTCAGCGGGATTGTCCGACAGGGTAAGGAACATGGACGGGTTTTAGTCAGTAAGAGTCTGACACTCTCTTCCGCTCCACTCAGAGCGGGAGGAGTAATTTGATGGGGTCAGAGCCCATTCGTCCCCTAAGATTCGCACCCTGTGCCCACTCGTCCCCTGGAACTTTTGAGGGGCCCATTCGTCCCCTGAAGAATATTTATTTTTATTCATTCTTCTAATATAAGTACATGTATATGTGTATACTGCAGCTTGGTAGTCCTGGTACAGTCGCGCAGAAAAGACTATCATAAAAAATATAGTAATTCGGTAGATGTCATGTTTATTTCAAATAAGATTAACACATACAAAATCACAATGTCCTAGAAACTAACAAAATACAACTCTTTTACAAAAATCAGCCTTGATTGACCATCATATAAATCAACATTAAATATAAAATATGCAAAAAAAATAGAACACATATCAACACTAATCAACAGTAAATAATCACTTCTTATTTTTTTGTATATTTACCAACTACATACATGCAAAATCATAATAACTTAAATCTAAAAAATTATAACAGTACAAAAAAAATACTAAAATCACAGTAATTATTGAAGACTAGATAAATCAACATATATTTTTTTTGTATATTAACCAACTACATGCAAAATCGTAATAACTTAAATCTAATAAATTGTAACTAGAAGTACCTACATAAAAATTACGAAGACGGATTATCATTCATCATAGCTCTTTTTTCAATGATCTGTTATGATTTATTAAATTAATTCCGTTAATAAACTGTTCATAAGTGTACTATGTTAACCGTTTCTTATGTAAAATATAGCTAATTTTATCTCAGGGGACCAATAGGCACCTGAATAGGTGCCGAATCTTTAACTTATATTGTATATATATTAGAGGGGACGAATGGGTACCTTAAAAATAGTATTTTTTATTAAAATATTAATTGGTCCCCTACCAGGAGACCAATGGGCACCTATATAGGGTCCGAATCTACAACTTTTATGCTGGGGGACGAATTTTAGGGGTCGAATGGGCTCTGACCCATTTGATGATATGTCATACTTAAAAAAAACCTTCGTGGTCCTAAGCTGGTGATTAACCAGTTGGTAAGGTTGTAAGTGGAACTGCGGAGGGTGAAACACGCAATTGAACATCGCGGCTGGTTGCGGCTTTGTTTTGTGCACTTATATCAGAAGGGTCTCCGCCAGTATTACAATGAATAATAGTGGTTTTTATATCGATTTATAATTAACTAGCTTTTGCCAGCGGCTTCTTACGTTTTAACATCAAATGTAAATAACATGACACTTGACAATGGTGTACTCATTTAATTACCGGAATCAGATCAGTAATTACGAAAATAAATGCCTATATCACCTACAGCTGTCCACAGCTGGACATAAGCTTCTCCAATTGCACGTCGTTCAGCTCGAATCTCGGCAAAACTCATTGAGCAGCTACAAGCCACAATACTCCTTACACACAAACTCACAAATTTCAGCTCTTCAATATATTAAGTATAAATTCATACTGTTCCAACATAAGCCCATGATGGCCCCACAAAGCCCACAGCTGAGACCTGTCAACACAGACAACATTCAACAATGCAAGATAGCTATTGAAATAGAACTATGGCTTACACCTGACTCATTTATTATAACGGCTACGGTTTTAAGCATTTATTAATGAGCCATTTGTCAGTGCTAATGAAACTGTGGGTTAAAATTAGTTCAGGGATATTCAATTTCAATGTTCACCCTTTTGAACTTAAGATAGAGTTGGAATTTGCGTGTCGCAAGCTTGATTTTACTTCGGTTTTTCATATTTATGTTATGTTAACATTCCTATGGCGCGATAGATTATCTAGTAGAAATTCTTGAGCAGTCTATATTTGCAATAATAACGATGGAGAGAATTCTACATGCTACGAGTATAATGACATGGTTATGTTGGCACTATTTGCATTTTCATTCGTAATGTTGGTTTACAGGCTCTGCGGTTTAACATCCGTCAAAGATAACGTCAGCTTTTTTCGCAAGATTATTTATGAATGAACTCAACCTATCTCAGATTCTCTAGTCCTAATTCAATACAAAATGTATCGATTAGGTATACAAAAAGATAAAAAAGGAATAAGTACAACCTTTTTTAAATCCAAATAAAAACATAAACCCATATCCCTTTAAACTCTTGAAACTGGCCAGTTACAAATAATATTAAACAGACGGTAAGAGAACGCATTCGAAAATTAACACTGCTATTAAAAAAGCAATTGAATATCGTTCAGGAACTAATGCGCGCGCCGCTTCTAATGTAATTCTCTCACCAAACATTTCTTTTAATCCTAAACGCAGCTGCATAGTTTATTTATACTGGCCACAACCCGTTTCGTTTATCTGTGCGCTGGGGTTGCCAGATAGGGATTTTAAAAACACCTGACTTTTGCCTGCAGCTATGTAACAAAGTCTTGGCAATTAAAACGATGTCCTAATCAAACTGGAAGAACAACAAAAATTACGAGTGGACGAGCAAACAGAGAATCCCAATATATTTACTTTTATAACTTATAAGAGCTTTTAATGGGCATCAGCCTTTTACTTACGTAACTATTTAATACAAGTATTTTTACTCAATTAAGTTAATTATAATGACCGGCATTTCGATAGATGTTTTCGGTATTCCGGCTTCAAAGAAAACCGCAATGGTGAGTATAATTATTAAATCATTACTGAGACATTAAGGTCATTGTCCCTTTATTCAAGATTCCTTGAGTACATAGTTCGATCTATATGAGTAATCATACAATACGCAAATGGTTCTTATTATGTCGTCTACTAATGATAAGGCAGGGACCGCTTTTACATTTATTTACTAACTTCCGAACACGCCCGTCTTTTTCAAGTTGTCTATGGTTCGATTTTTGCATCCCCACGTTCGGGAGGTCCTTGCACCTGGTAACCCTGTCAGACTAACGTCTACTTTAATTGATACACAGCCCGCATTCCGTAAGCTTTATTGGAGTCACTCGAAGGATAAAGGCAATTCCGAAGGAATTTTTATAACTGACAACTTTTGTATATTATGTTAAAAGGTTGCTTTATGAATTTGGAAGCATAAGATAGTTGCTTTTGCTGTTTTCTATAATGTCATTCACGTAAGAGTTCGTTTGTTTCTCACATTCGTCGCTTGATTCATCAGGCGTTGTGTGGTATTTTCTTACAAAGAGCTAAGATACCCAGCCGATTCAAGCGTGGGAAGGCTTAAGACCTAATGTCTACTGAGTAGGTATTCTCAAGGTCTCTGCAATGGTCAATAATGTAGTCGGTTGGTTAGTCATAAGTTTTCCTTAGCTAAATAAAAATGGGCGACCACATAGAAGATACTTGTTTATCGGAGTAATACGAACCCGGGTTATCAATAAGTGAGAAGGTTTCCAAGTTTCCGAGTCAAGATTGTAAAAGTGTAAAAATAATGAACACACATATTTTAAATTAATTACGTGTGATAAAAAGATACTTAGCGCGTTATCTTTGAATAATAAGTTTTTCTGAGAATATCTCTTTCAAGACAAAACTTACGATCGTTTTCACAAACTAAGTGACGACGCCTAAATTGAAGCGCGCTACGTTGTTGCACTTTCAACGCTCGGAATATACCAGCGCGATTTTATTTTGGCTTTCATAAAGGTATCGCCAGGTGTTAATGTATAAGCGGGATTGTCCGAAAGGGTTAACGCTACCCCGGAACATAAAAGGCTACGGAAAGAACATGGATGGGTTTTTGTCAGTAAGAGTCTGACACTCCCTTCCGCTCCACCCAGAGCAGGAAAAGTCATTGGATGCTTTTCCACCCCCCAAAACAAAAAAGATTTTAATGGAAACGGACATTAAACGCTATAGTGAGAAAAGGAAATAAGGTTCAAAGTGAATTATGTATGTATCTCCAAAAGCTCTCTTTACAATAACATCAAATACAGATTAGCAAACATATCGAATGACTTTTAAATTCGATGCAGATATCGATGACTCCCATGACGTCAGTTAAGATGACATCATCAGTGCATGAGCAGTTCCTGCCTAATGTTTATACATAAACTACGACAAAAGCTTACAATCTGACAAAGTGTTGTAATTCCACACCATTACATATTTTTACTGACTCATTACACTTTCAAAAAGCAACTTTATTCTAAGAAGATTTAGGTTTGGACTTGAGTGGGTGATGTTCGGAATTGGAGTCGCCGGCGCCTTTGACCGACAAGATAATATCTACGTGGAGCAGGTAAGCTTTATTGCTGCCCCCGCGCCCCTTGTTCACAGTGCCGCGTCAACAATCCTCCGTGTTGTTTTTCACACGAGAATCAAACATTCAGTGGATATCCAGGAGAAAGATGACTTGGATGAGGCTCAAAATTTGGAACAGAGGGCGATAGAAGAGTTTATTTACTTCCTGCAGTTCCTGATGTTTCGAAAATGTAATAAAACATCTTTTCTTTGTTAAGAAATACGTAAGTACCAGGTGAATCGGAACCGCTAGCGTCACAATCCGGATATCGAAGATTACAAGTGACAGATGTCAAATAGTCCTACAATATAAATCATTGCAGCGCCTTAAACTGTCAAACACACACACCTCTAAACATGTTTCATTTCATTCTAAATTTTTTATGCAAAACTAAAGAAATCATTACAGAGATCGCGGGCTTATTGGACGACTCGCACGAATTTAACTCGCACGAAACGTGCGAATCGACTCCTTTAAAAAATATTATTTTTTCTGTAGTCGATTCGCACAAATTTTATTTATTGGCCTGCAAATCGACACCCTCACAAAAATGTAGTAGGCTATTCGCTCCCCATTAAATAAACTTTGTGCGAATCGACTACAGAAAAAATAATATTTTTAAAGGAGTCGATTCGCACGTTTCGTGCGAGTTAAATTCGTGCGAGTCGTCCAATAAGCCGATCGCGAGACGTAACGGTTCAGCGCTGAAACGGGTTATGTATCTAGATGACTTGCTGGACTTTTGTTTGGGTTTAGAGGTCCTTATCGGAAGATTATCACTTACTTAAGTTGTTTAGTTACTTTTTTAACGCGGCATTTCATTCAGTAACAAAATTGTTGCAGGAAAAAATGTCAAAATTCTGCGATACCATGAATGTGTTTCAAACCGGATTTTCGCTGATATGAACTAGTCCTTACTATCAAATATGCACATCTTTCTAAAGCGCACTTTAAACTAAAATGGCTGAGATATTCATCAAAGTTAAACTTTAGCGACTTCGAATGTAATAAAATTCGTACCTAAGAATTTTTTTTAATATTATCTTTTATTTTAAATGTAATTTTCAGAAAGGAGGTATCCTATTATAACTGTCGGCGTTAATAATAGACAATTTTGCTTTCTTTGTTTTATTGAAACCAGGCAAAGGTATAAACTTAGTCATTCTGTCATTTAACATAGTTATCAAGCTATTAACAGCAATCGTTAAAGGATACTTCCGTAAACTTTAACCGAATACGGCAGCCTGACAGCCAGTAGCAACTGTAGCAAACATGTAGCAAGTCATCTAACACATTTCTTTTGTGTAGCGCGTTCATTACGGATATTGTCCCGCGTGTTTAATCAAGCTTGATTCAGAGCCTGACTGACACAAAGGAGGCTTTAGCCATTTAATTATGTAAATATTACTGGTATTACGTTGAGTAATATGCTTGTATTAGGAGCCGTGAAGAAGGAACCAAGGACCATCTGACGAATTTCACGATTAAGTTTTTTGGTCTTTTTTCAACGGAATTCGGAAATCTTCCTCAGAAGTTTTCATTCTAAGTTCTTCTCTCATTTAACATTGATTCTAATATTCCAAATTCAAAATGTCCACTTTAAACGAATAGATTATTAATTAACCTAACCTAATTCCCTACAATATGACCTTAACACAAAATTCTCAATCCTGCGCGATTAGAAACAATTTATCTCCAAGCTAAGTGCATCACAAATAGTTGCATTACTTATGGACGGTTAGTAAGCAATCCAACACCGACCTACGTGACACGATACCAGATCGAATGGAAAACTAGAGTTTTCAATCGCGACTCAGGCGCCGGTGAGATGAACCGCATTCCTCAGCCAGTCTTTGTCATGTTAACCAAACAGAAGTCTCATTATTCTGTTATTTTAACTAGCCGTGGAGCGGCGCCTTGTATGTAAACCGGCCGCCGGTATACACCACTACATAACCCCTTGGAGTATTTTTTTAAATGCATTTCTTAAACATGCACAGGGCATTCTCTCAAACAGCCGGGCTCATATTGAATGTTACACGGAAGTATTGGCTTCCATGTATTTGTATGTCAGCTCTTTATGAGCCTATTACGTTACGAATGTGACATGTCAGAAGCGATTTGAATAAAATTATGTCCACAGTAGAAATATTTATAACATCGAGATATCGTAGCACATAAATATTATGAGTTTTGTGTGGTATTCTTGAAAGTTGAAACAGTCGCAGGTCGACACGACGGCGACCCCTCGCGCTATTGTGTCGGATCGACTAGTTTTTTATGTGCAAGCGCATCGGCATCGCCCACTCGAGTTTTTGGAATTCCGATAGCGGTCTCCCCGCGGCTGGGCCGGTTCATTCATAACCCGCCGTGATGCTGATACCCTCTTTCACTAACTTTTCAAACGATCACATGTGTCTGTCAAACCGGAAACGTAAGCGAAAACAAACCTATAATTGTTTTAGTTTACATGTTTGATTTATTGTAAGGCCAAGAAAAACAAACCACCAACGTCGCTAACTCGTCTGTCTTAATTTCTGAAATTAACTGTAACTATTACTCATAGCGTTTTAGTTAAACAATAATTATGTGATTCACGGAGACATGACTTGTTCGAAGACCTTTATTAATATAAAACAATAGATGCTTATAATTAAAAAGGATTTAATGAGACACAAATTCTTGCTAAAGTTCAATATAGAAGGTTAGGGAAATGTTGAAGCAGATACCTCTATTCATAGCCGTGAACATTAAGGTGTCGTCAACGTACATTTTCTCGCTTTGACAGCATAATAACTGTACATTTATTACTCCTAAAGTTGCGGAATAGCATGTTATAGCGACGGTTTTTGTAATCCATAACAAACTTTATAGAGTACTGCATAAAAGTTAAGGCCGTAAAGCTAAGTCTGTGGGCTATTATTGTGGGCGTTTATCGTAGGTTTTATGTAGGTCACACACAGATTATAAAGCCGTTTACAACTATTAGGAAACCCTATGCTTGTTTGTTGCGTGCGTTAATTTATAATAATGTGTTCAACATTTGCATAGTCAATGTTTTCTAAGCATAAAGCTTATGACTCAAATAGATCAATCTGGTATTTGCGTCCGAGTCCACATAAATTTAAAAAATTGTTCACGAAAGCAAAAAATACATCAATGCTACTAATGATATCCGTTTCAGTTAAAGGTTTCAACTACCCACCAAAAAAAGATACTTGACTTTGAAAAAAGAACAATAAAATAGGCGCTTGCACAAAAAAGGTCTCAACCAAGTAGGCATAAAGTTTATAAATCATGCATGTAACGTCGAATCCGTTTTTTCAAGAGTTTATATTCTCGATATAATACCAATGTTTTAAATGTCATCGCATGATCAAAGCGTTTAATGCTGGCTGGGCACAAATGCGGCCATTATTATGCTAGTCAAGTAATGACCATAAATATTTCTGTACCCACTTCTGTTCACAACAAAAGTGTCTTTGACCGCAGAAATAATACAGCACTCAGATATATACTTTAATTACCTTTATTCTTTTTTTCATGGCCTGAAGATACAGCTGCGATATTGTTGTCCGTCCACATTCCAAAGAATGCGGAATTCAGGCAGATGCGTTTACTGCTGTGAGGCTATATTTTAGAAAAGCTTCTCCAGGGTCCACTGATTAGATTTCCGGAAAGTTTTGAAAGTTTATATTAATCCGAAATTGCGGCCTCAGTAGAAGGCCTCGCAACTACCGTCCATTAGACCAATCAGGCTGTTTAATCTCTCAATACATCCACACCAGAGTTCGCATCGACGATCAACATTGTGCAGTGGCGTTATGTGATGCCGTAGGGGTGATCGTCCAAGCACTCTCACGGCATAATAATTACGGGGCGCGTGAAGCACTCGTCGCAGTTTATAGGCCGGCTCGGCCGCGCAGGCTGGCCCCCTCCTCCCTCGCCTTGAACCCCGCCCGCCGGACCGCATTCCGCTCCCATGCGACTGCGTCCTGCATCCTCCTGACTCCAGGACCTCTCCAAAATGTCATGTTTTTGTTAAGAGTTCGCGATTCTTGATCGCAGTAGAGCTCATTAGTGGGGTTGTCGGGTTTTCTAGTTCATTTGGATAGTACCTATCCGCTGTCGTAAGGCCAATTTTTGACAAGATGTCAGTCAATGAACCCGAGACTTTCGAAATAAAAATCAACAATCTTGCAGTAAGTTTCTAAAACTGAATAAATATTGAATTTCAGAGAATGTATTTTTATTAACTAAAATGTCAGTCTCAAGGCTTTCAACTCGAAAAAACCTGACTTACTTTCTCTGAATCAAAACGTGGTAGATACTATCTGTAATTTAATTAGACAGACAATCGAAAATCGTCACACAGGACAACTTTTTCACCCAAGCTCGAAGGTGTCTATTATCAACATCTATTCGGAAATCGGGTGTCTATCACAATGTAAAGTCATCTCGGTCGTTTCACACGCTTATTGCCTATTCCATTAACTAAATCAGACGATGACGAATCGACCACTAAATCGAGATTATAATCATTATACGATCTCGCGGGCTCACATTCTTAACGAAGAATCCGTGAAGCGTCGGAATGCACGGAATCGATTCTAACTCGTTTTGTTTTCGCCACGTCATAACTCGATGTTCGATCTCGACCTGCACGAACCCGTTCGTGCTCGAATATTGAATCGATATAGTTTTCCAATTTGGTTTAACGGGAGACAATGTAACGCTGTTGATATAACACAATGCAATGAGCACTGGCTTTTCACGCTTTTCAAATAGGTGTGTGATTGCGCGAATCGAATTATCGATGATGTTTACTCTGTTCGTTGGCTAATACTGGTTCAGTCAGCCTGTTTTAAACTTGTATTAGGGGAATGAAAAATTGGAGCAAAGCTAGTTTTTTTGATGATGGTTGTAAAAACATTACCTAAACCATGTTTGTTTTATTTCACGCCTTTACAAACGACACCGTTCATTTAAGCCTAAGCAAACACCAAGCTTTCATCAACATTAAAAGCCAATTTCATTTTTATTTGCGGCGCTATGTGGGTACCGCAAATAAAAATGAATTAGCCGCAAATATTTGTATATCATACAAACCGCTCAAGAAAATAATGGGTAGTATTTGCGCCAAATATAATTTAAATAAATTACAGTGTACAGGTTACTAGCAAAATTAACAAATATGACAAAATAAGAGACACCAATGATGCACCAAAAAAGAGGATCAACCGAAAATAACTGCAGAAAAGATATTCCAGTTCGTATCATGCGATCATCTCCATATATAATATTTTATATTATCCATATTATTTATTAAAAGGAAACTGAAACTTATACACAGATACATAAAACGGAGGATAAATAATACTGATATCAACATGGGTAAGTGTAATTAATACTTCGTAAGCATTGCACATAAATGGTGAATGGGCATTGAGTGCCGTCCAGCGTCCGTCCAACGTGTTGTCGATGGTCAATGTAGCGCGAAAGATGTTCTGCTTTGACGTTTGTTATTTTTTAAAATAAGTTCGGAACATTCCATGGTATTAGTCTGTACTGTTCTATATAGATTTTACATGTCGAATATTATGGCGAAATTACCGAATCAAATTACCCTGGTTGTGGTTGTATAATGCCTGCCTGTCAATAATCGCAAAGTTGTAATAGAGTTCATCATTATTATTTTTAGCAAAGAGATAAACTTTATCAGAAGCAAAGTTATTCCAAATTAAATTCACGAGGTCTTCATTAAAATACCTTACCTGGTGAATTTTATAAATATTTTACAAACAGTAACTGAGGATTTTATGAGATTTTTATTTCTTCGTATCTTATTATTTTTATGAGGCGGAACACTGAATACCAGTAGTATTTGAATTGCTGAAACCGATCTTTGAAAAAAGTTGTTGAAAATTGCGAAATTACTGTCAACCTATGCACATTAAAGTTAGTCATGATCTTAAGTCAATTCAATAATTTATTACGTTTTTTTTTATATATTAAATGTACAGTTTTAAGTTCACTTCGAATTAAGATTATTTTACATTGTAAAATAAAATTTTAAGGGTGTCTCAGACAGGTGCGACGGCGCAGCGCAGTGAGATTCTGATAGAACAAATTCCATGAAGTTTTCATAGAAATTGTTGTACTACAATCGCTTCCCTTTACGCTGGCTTGCCGGCCTAGCTTACTATTGCAAAACTAATACTAAAGATAGGTACGGTAACTAAGTTTATTACCAACATAACAACACGATTACATTAGCGCCGCCGCCGGCTGAATAAAACTGAAGTAAAACAGCTAAAGGTTTAAACAAATATCTTTGTTGGTATTTCTCAAATGCATGAATGAGTCATGCATTTGAGAAATACCGACAAAGAGTATTTTATGTAATCTACGTTTATCGCGAAATGCCTCGATAGTGCAATTAAGATAAAATCTCAATAATTTATTCGGCAAATCAGTTTTGCATACGTTATCTGTGGTTACTGGTAGCAACGGAATAAAATGCAACCTTCATGGTCACGGAAATGTGGAAAACAAAAATATAACATTATTTAATAGGAACACTGTAGGTACCATAAAAATAGCTGTAACTACTCTATGATGTTTTACATAATAGCTTCCTAGTGCAAGCATTCTTAAACAAGTTTCCGTTTTTAATGCGTTACAGAGTTTATGAACTGTTAAAAATATTTACAAGTCTTCTACTTCGTGTCGATGGTCACACTTATTTAGCCACATTCATAGGTTAGTTAGTGAAAGCCTGGCAGAGGTCTTAGCATGGTACAGCTGTAAGAAAGCAGATTTAAAAACGAAATTAATTATTAGGAAGTAAAACAAAAAAATATTCCTGCGTCATGAAAGGTGTCAGGGTTGCATAAAATCAAAGAAGAGCAATTTGAAATCCAATAAAAAATAAATTATAATTTTAAATAACCTACTTAAACAACATTCCTAAATTTGCAATCTTCAACATTTAATTCAATTTAAATAAACGATTGGTAACATTGGTTTTAAATATCGAATGCACATTTTTTGCGCGCGGTTGGCAGGCCAGTGCCACCACGGCCGGCGCGTCGCGGACCGGTCCGGTGGAACGGCGACAGGTCGGCACCTGCCTCGCGCGTGGAATGTCCGGTCGCGAATTAAAACCTTTGAGATACTCTTATTTAGTCGCGGACAATGACGATTTTCCGGATTACAGCTAATTACCGAGAGTTTTTATCTTTTCCATTAAACGTGCATAGCATTTTAATGAGCTCGATAGCCAATTAAGAAATGAAACCTTCCTTTACTTGTTTGTTGCTAAATGGGTGATGAAGGCACATCTTCAAAAAAAACCGCTTCTTACCTACCTACTATATATATATAGAAGCTTTTCTATAGTGCCCTAGTTGCAATCGTTCAAGTTCAATACCCCCAAACCCTATTACAAAATTCCTTTTATTTAGCTACAACACTGAATCAAACCCCTGTAATGAACAATGATGACATTTCAATAGAATAAAATTTAGTTCAATGACATGGAATTCCGAAACTAATGAACTGTTTAGACTCGCAAATAACATTCAGAACGCAGATTGCTTCCCAAGGCCAGTATAGACAGTAAATACTCAATTTAGTCACGAATGAATTGGGATCAATGTAATCTAACGCATCCTATTTACAAATACAGGTTGTTGATTTGATTAATTCCCAAAAGTAGGTAACCTAGGTAGGTAACTACATAAAAAATTGTTTTTTCTTTTCACGAATCATTTAAGGTCGATAATATTCATAGAACAGATAAAATTACCTGTTACCTGTTCTATTGGGATCATAGGTATTCATGATTCGTGACTAAACTATGCTTGTATATTTGGAGCTCTTGTCAAAGTCAGCGCATTGCACGAAATTCTATTTTCCACCAGTATTGCTTGCACTGACCGTATATTATTATTTTGTAGGCGTAGCAATAACTTACAAATAACGAAAAGATGACGAAATCGAGTGACTAACAATGTATATTTTTGCACAACAAAGCAATACCTATCTGAATGTAAGAAGATACATTGAAAAGTAATGTGGTATTTTATCTTAATGTGAATTGACATCTTACTCATTGCCTTGCAAAGTTGAATGCAATTGTATTTTCAGTGAACTTGACCAATTTGGAAGTTGTCACATTAAATAGTAACAAAGCCCGTGACATAGAAATGTGCAGCTGTTAAACATCACAGCAGATGAAAATAAAAGTAGAACACAGCGGATTCGCGAGCAAATACTACAAAATGAATTAAATACCACGTGGTCACGATGTTCAAACATGCACTGCGCTTACGTCATATTCGACCTCCATAACTCCATAGTTTCGGCATGCTTTGGTCATACTCATATGTATTGAATGGTCTATAATCTGCTATTTATGTATTTTCTGTGATGCTTCGGATCGTTCAGTTGTCCTTTGTTTCATTTCTGATCATGGAACTGGCTCTGAAAGCTCCTCTTTCGACAGCTAATAATTTAATTGTTCATTTTCGGATTAGCGTTTAGATCTAAATTACACGGGTATAAAAAAACTTCATACCTGCGCAAACCGCACCCTTTATCAAACAAAATGGTGGGTTAACCAGTAGCCAAGGATCCCGAAAGAGATCAGTCAAAAATCCAATATCATTAGAGGTATAGAATATGTCAAATCTGAACAATCGAACATATAGAAATAATAAAAAGCTGCAAAAACTTAATACGCGGCATCCTGTTTCCCCTATCCGAGCCTAATTACAGAATAAGAGGTTATGGAACGCGACAAAGGTCTGACGTTCCCTGTGACTGATGGAGCACCATTCAACCAGTTTGATTGAAAGGGTACACTGTGAAAGCCCGAATAATGTCGGCATAATGGGATTTCTTCTTCAGGTATGTGCTAATTCGCCAACTGGGTAGGATTTTTACGTTTTATTTTACCTTACTGGCAATTTGCGCATTGGATTTTTTACAAGAACAATTGCAATTAGGTATTTAAAAATAAATATTTAAGGATAAATGCCATCTTTATTGTAATTTTATTCAAACTTCTATTGTTAAATGAGTTTCGAACTCATTTAACAAGTAATCTTTTCACAATTTTATAACCGAAGTTTCCTGGTGAGGTAACTGATAATTTAGTAATCACTTGGTCTTTAATCAATGCGGCCGAAGCCATGCCGTGGGTTGTCGACCTTATACCCGTGTTTACTCAATGCTTAGTCGGCTTGTCAACCAGTCCTCCCACTGAACGCATTTTGTATGTCATTCCAAACATTCAGAAGGTGAGAGTTCCTCAGTAGCTTTTTAACTACATTCGTAGGAATATAATTCGTTAGAAAAAACACCACGATGCTGAAATGTTTTGATTCCTTCCGCCATTTTTTTTCTGTCTTCAATTAATTTTTTTGCTTGCTAAGTAAAAACAATTTACTTGACAAGCAAGCATTTTATTGTAAACTTTCACGAAGTCAGCCAGTTTGAAATTATTATTAAATGTTTCTTTATTTTATTGTATTATTCATTATCTGTTTCCGTAAAATAAAACTCAGACTTTCTTGCCAACTTAATAACAATTTAAACATTATGTTTAATTCGCTCATAAATAATAAAGATTCATGTCATCCTACTTAATTGGTCGTAAATTATAAGACCTTTATGAAATAATTGTTGAGAAGGTAAATATTTGTTTTTAGTAGTTTATAAACATTTAAGATGCCGCTTAAGTTATGATTTGTTTGATGGATACATTGAATTGTAAGTGACTGCAGTTCGTAGGACTTTCTCGCCGTCGATCCTCGTTATCTTCAACTTCTATGACAGCTTTGATAGATAGGTTAGTTTAGAAAATAAGTACCTAACCAAACAGGATACCACAACCCATGATAACGATGTCCATCCTTGTGACATTCTACAGTGCGGCGAAGGTAAATTTATTTAAGGAAATCTGAGGCTACTGACCTTAATCTTACCGAGATTCCCGTGTACCCAGGATATTTTATGCGTTTTTTTATTCATCATGGGATGAAGTAACATTCCCTGACGTCAGCTCCGTATTTCTGGTAATGCTGTTTATTATTTTTCAACTCGTTGATTTACGATCCGGTGTTCAATATCATATAAAATTTATTTGGCGTGGTGTAGTTTATGTGCGCAAACTACGAGATTAAAGCTATGTTTTGTGTAAAAAGGACGATTACCAAAAAACTTATTTTTATGTGTAATAAATCATTGAATCTTCTCAGCTATTCAAATTGCCAGTGTTCAAAACTTTGGGTCTTAAATATCTATATTCAAACGTTGGTCGTGTACAGATGCCGGTAGCCGTCGCGACAAGTCTCCGTTAGAAGTCCCGGCGATCGAGTATTGCATGCTAAACAACCGGCGAGCTATGCAAAATAGTTTGTATAACCTGATAGTGCGGCGATGCCGGGCGATCTATCAGGCAGTAAGCCTTATTGGGAAACGTGGCGTCAACCTGCGCTCTTAAAACGTAGTCTATCTTAATATCAAGAACTCGTATCGCCTGATCTTGCCGCTTCCATTGAATTACCATTGGCGACGAATAAAATTTGCGTATAAATTATTATGCTGTGGCGAATTATGATTATGTTTAATAGGTTTCTACAGGCCCAGAGTTGTTAAGACCTATTCCTGAATCAATTATCACTGCACAAACACCAATTAGCGTTATAAGGTAGGTAAGGTAAGGGCTTTCGTAGTTTCACGGGTAATGCGTTGGGTGTGACGCAGTGGCTCATTAATAATGGATCAGTTTACAGTAACGATTGGGATGGGTCCCACTTCAAAGGCTTTGACGCAAAATCTTTCGCCGGTAGTAAGAGGTCTGCGTGGTGGAAACTCATTAAATTAAACAATGTCTTATTATTTGCGCTCACTGAATATTTGGCTTGAGTTGTTACAATAATTATAATTATTTGGATGTTCAAATCGGGAGCATTTCATGTTAACGACATTCGTGGGAAGGCACCAAAGAAATGCTCGTGCCAAATACCGTGTCCGTGACTGTAAATTTTCACGGAATAATTCGTCGGCGATTATTCCAAAGAGTGCGGGCGATGAACATGCTTTCGAATGCCAAAAAAGGAGGATGTAATGACTGAATGGTGCCGTCGAGCCGGTCAAGCATAAAACATTTTTGGAAATGTAATCGATGTCTCGATATCTTGCGCCTTCGTCTTGAAATGTTATTTTTTAAATTCGAAGCCATATTTTCCTCAATCTCGATAGTGAAGTGGTCTCCCAAATAAATTTGATGAAGGCGGCTTCTTCAGAGGCTTGATGAGGTTCATTAAAATACAATAAGTTTGTACACATCTAAATCAATTGACAACACTTAACAGTAAAACCAACAAGCGATATTTTCAATGAAGCTTAGAGTAAGTATGTCGATGTATATAAAGCTTAAATAAATCCGAATAAACGTCTGAAAACCATGTCAAATCGCGTTAGAACCTTCCGCAGCGGAGTCGCCCACGCTTATTCCGCGTGCCATTACCTGCCTACTTGCAGCTTGGCTTTTAACTTAAATGTTTTCTGCCATTGACATCGTTGTTCATTCGAATTTGAACTCTATAAATGTCAGTTTAGATGCGATTTCATGGACAAGATCTTAATATTTGAAGCTGAAGTTCGCTTCGCAGAAATGTTTATTTTATAATATCATTATGTTGCAATGTAGGCATTTTACAATCCGCCTACTGTATCAACTACACCTACATGTTACAAATCGTTTTGGGAGATGTTCACTCCGCTGGACATTACTTATTTATTATTTATTTATTTATTTATTTATCCTTCCACTGGAACGCCATACAGCAATTACACCAATGGAATAAAAATTACTTCATGTGCTGCTTTCCATCCATCCTATGCGCGCTGGACATCGAACGGGCGCCGATGCCACACGCAACACACACCACACCACATCCACGCATCCACGCTCACATTGTATACGACCTGTTCAAGGTGATTTCGCGTTAATCTATACAAATAAATAAAATTGAAGTCTCTTGTGCTTGAAGGTATATGTAATAAGTACGGTATTTATAACAAAACAAAAAAAAAACATTTTATTTTATCTATCTGTTGATTCCGGCTAATCTCACAACGGTTGAACCTATTTTGTTGGGACTCCTACTGGCGTATAGCTGATGTTATAAGGAGTACCTAACTACTTATATTTTAGAAAAAAATAGGATTCACGCGAGTGAAGCCGCGGGCCGCAGCTAGTGTTGAATAAAAATAAATCGAAGAATATTTATTGATGACGTGCATGTACAGTCATGATTTTAATGTGCGATGATTTTGCCGATTATACATTTGCATTTAGGTACGCTGTGTTACGAAATGTGGAGTCAGGCATTGCTTTTACGTCTCTGGCCTTCGATGATGTTGCACATTACACGAAAGGTATCCTTTTCTTTAGCTTTTTCTCAAACTAAAAATGTATTTGGTTATCTTTTCAGTTGATCTTGACGTGACTTCATTTAAAACGCAATGAACACGTTAAATTAGTCGACAGCAGAAGTTTCTTGTATTATTGCATTGTAAAAAAGCTTGTCTTGTAGTCTTTATTCTTTAAACAAAGTAACAATATCTTCTGTTCATTTTACTTGGCGCGTTTACAAAAAAAAATAGGCAGGGTTATGCACCCAAATTCGTGTTAAAAATTTGCGTATTCTAGCCTCTAACTAATCCCTTCTAACGGTCATAGTAAAGATGTTAACAGTCGTTATAACATTGTTTCAGGTAGATTTAAGATGTAAAATGGTGTTCATCTACTTGGATCCTCTTCAGTATTTTTATTAAGATACCTACCTCCTTCAATAGTAGGTATCGTAGGTGGGCGATCTTACCTGCGGTTTTGTCGGCGTTTCAATGTGGCGAAGGAAGATAGGTAGGTAAGTAGGTATAATGTTGTTTATCAGTTCGTTGTTTTGATAACGCACCGATAGATTACACTTGTTTTGCTTTGACAGTTTATTTCTGTTTTATACTTTTAAGAAATATGAATATGATTAAGCAATTAGCCTACAAAGTTAAGATTATTTTTCTAAGAAATTATCTATTCTACATACCTGCGAAGCCGTCTGTTCTACTTTTCTAATACGTAGTTAAATGGAGTGATAAAAACGAATAAGTGTGAACTTAACTAGATACCACAATACCGCTTCACGGAGGCCGCCAGTATTGTGCATTCTAGTTTGTTATGACATAAAGCAATATATTATTCGGCATCGTATCATGCATTATCGTTTATCATTATCATATTCAGCTGTGGAATAGCGCGTGATTCTCACCTGAGTTTGGTTGTGCTTGCAGGTCTACCGCCGTCAACATTCCATTCTTTTCAAAGATGGTTTTCACATTTGCACAAGTTCCTTCAGAGTCAGCGGCAGAAGCCACGGCTAAGAAACAAGAAGCCAACAATAAATACAGAATTTGACTCCGCATTCTAAATCCGAAAATCGATTTTTTGTTAGGCGACAGTTTATCACAACAACACTCTTTCACAGCCATGTTCGCGACGATTGAATTTATAAGTGCGAAACAAGATACACTTTTATAAACGGTTCATAAATAAAAGTACTAGTAAATGATTTTTAATTTAAACTTAAATTGCGGTACTGTACACGCCATACGCACGACTCGCGACAATTCAACTGCGAACCATGATGGTCGCAGCTCGACTACTGGCCGACTGAAGTGAGCAGAAAGCGACACTTGGCAGCGCGGCGGCAGCATTGCCATTCTTTCTGGTTTTCATAAATATTAAAATGTTAAGTCAAAAAAATGTTTTTAAAATAAGATAAAATCGAGATTTTGATTTTTAGTTTTTGTTCTTCTGCTTTCTTTTGTCAATTAAACCTTTTAAAAAAAAAATTAAAATGATTACTGGGCAACACACAAATCATATGGTGTTTATTTGACTGTTGCAATATTTTCAGTCAGTTCAATGATTGGTTACACTCTTGGGAACTATTACATTTTTGACCAATGGAAGACAACTTTCAAATAATGTCTTTGCTATGATTGGTTATCGATAGCCTTAATAATGACATGCTTGACGCACATATTTGTCAAAAAAAATAATGTCAACAAACGTCACTCACCTAGCGAGACGAAATTTTATTCAATCAAATAGCGCACGTTCAGTGTTTTTATTTTTATAGTAGTCATCTCTTAAAATAAGTGGAACTTGGGTAAATGAATGTACCATAGTGTTTATTTTTATGGGACGCAAATATCAGTGTACATTCAGTTTATTATTGTAAATTATTTTACATAATCGGTAACTATGAGGATATATTTGTTAAAAAGTGTGTCGCGGGTGATAGGCGCGAGATGTTACTCTACTCCGAGTTATAAGAAAGTTACGCACTGTCTTTTCGACTTGGATGGACTTCTGCTTGGTGAGTTAACAGTGCGACCTTCGCAGATATTGTCAATGTTATTGGTTCGCAAGGTTATATACGCGGTCATGCTTTTACATAATTAATAACAAACATATGCATGTATGTATACTATAATGCAAACCGTACCAAATTTGGTTGAAGAGGTTTCGCAATACTCAACCTCCAAACGAGTTTGATAAAATTAAGTTTCAAGTTGTTAAGTTGGATAATTTATTCAGAATTACATAATTAACTGCTATTAATTTAAAAAACTTGATATTTTGTTTTCCAAACCATTAATGATTTAATTTAAGAATCTATAGAAAACTTGGCTATTGTCTAACATCCATGGCTACAATAGTATTCCACTGACACATATTTTTTATTGCTTGGCATTGTTGTCTAATCTAATGACTGGCTTTTGTCCTGGTGTTTTAACATGAGTCTAACTTGTACGAAGAGGAGTATAAATCAAATTTAAATTGCTTGGCTGTCCGCTGAATCACAAATTAATCATAATAATTTGTTTTGTTTCACAAACAGCTTAACATCAAGGAGAACAGATTCATAAAATGAATATAATTATTTAATATTGTAACATATAACTGTTCTACAATACAAATTGTCAAGAAGGAGACTATCAAGGAGTTTATAACATCTTAAAACCTTTTTTTTTTTTTTGCAGACACAGAAGTAGTTTACAAGAAGATGATAACAATCTTATGTGCAAACTATGGTCATAAATACACAGACGAGTTGATGTTGAAAGTACTTGGTGGAACTGAGCAACGTCTTTCAGAGATCCTGTGCAAAGAACTCAATTTACCGTGTACACCAACAGAGTTTAGGGATCAGTTGCTAAATTTAGGAGACACTATGTTAGCTGGAGCACCCTTATTAGACGGTTTGTAAATTAATTATACTATAATCTTAATGTTACCAGCCAAAAAACATTTGGTACTGTACCTAAACTTCCACCAAGTGTTGCCATATCGACTGATGTGGTCTACATTATAGCTACTATAACCAAAACTTAAATGCATGTCTACAGAGTAGAAATAAATAATTAAAATGTTTAAAAAAAGTTGTGTGTTGAGGCGATTTGTTTCTCTTATTTAGTAATGAATAGGCTGATTGACTATTTTTGATAAACCAATTATTAAAGTTCCTTGCAGTCTTTTTTGCATATAGGATTTTTCAAACAAAGCTCTTTTTTGATACTTTTACCTCTCTCTTACTGCCAACTAATCTAATATGTCTAACATAAAGTCATATTTAGTATTCAGATAAACAAAGATACTGTGAATTTTCAATCATGAATAGGATTTCTAAAGAAGGCATTACTTTTTTTATGGACATTAAAACAAGCTAGCATTGACTGTAAACATGCATTTAGCATTCAGATCACACATCTAGTTAATTCTTTGATATTTTCAGAATTTTACAAAATTCAAAAAAATATTGTACACCATGTTTTTTTTTGTATCTTGTTATTTGTTTGTCCTTAAGATATTTAAGTAAAAAAAGGTAAATTGCATTTTGAGTACCTTTTGCAATTACTGTTACTTATATCTCTGTCAGATTATATCAAAAAGGTTTTATTCCTCCTTATTTTCCCAAGAAAACACTTCTCTTAAAAGATACCTAAGAGAGCAATGTACGAATTACTAAGTTACAGAAACATAAAGAATGTACTCAAGCTAAGGAATCAACTAACTTATATAATGAATTATTCCACAGTAACTGCCACCCTCATTCCATGATAACAATAGACCTAACTGAAGACTCTATATTAAAACATAATAATAGTAGTTATGGAGTAAGTCAGAATAAAATGAAAAAATATGCAAAAATTAATAGAATAATTAATAGATGCAATAAATTTAAGAAACAACAAAAACACAGTTCAATTAATATTAAACTAAGGAAAAAGCGTGTTTTTCTAGTAAATAAATTGAATAACTATCAAATTAAATTAGAAGATACTAAAAATATTTACCAAATTGACACAAATCGATTACAGTCTGAAATTGATGTACTTGAAGAGTCACTACACTCACTTTATATTAAGTATGTGAGCTCTCAAAACCAAATAAAGGAACACATCCTTGCTGCAAATGAATTAGTGGAAATGTGTAATGATGAGGCAGACAGAGTGGACCCACTGACTCTCAGCACCACTCAATGTACCTGTCAAAGGGTACCCAACCATGAGGCTCTCCAGCCTGAGGCAACGGATCCATCCCGGTCCTCTGTTATCAATCTGGATTCACCAGTTAGTGAACAACATTCAGTACAAGTTGTTCAGACAGAAGCTAACTCTCTCCCTTGTAGTCGTACAGAGTGTAGTAGCTCTATTATGTTTTCTGATAGTTTTGGAAAAGGGTTAGGTAAATTACTTAGCAACAACCTGAGTCTTTCTTCTCAAAACTTTTGTATGCCTCAGACTTCATACAAAAAAATTATGTCTTCAATAACTAGTAATAATTATGATCCTTATGCCATTATAACAGTCCTTATAGGTAATAGTTTTAATATTAAAACATATGATATTGCTGATAGTGTCACTGAACTATTGAAGTTAAATTGTAAGAAAATTATTCTGTGTGCTTTTCCCTACTTTGAGCACTTGTCAAACAGGCAGAACAACAAAATTCACATGTTAAATAATTACATGCACTTCTTAGTGAGTCACCATAGTGACAAGTTTATATTTTTTGACACCAACATTTTTGTTGAGAAACTAAGGTCGACTAGGGATACTGTGTATCTGCCCATTAGTTTTAAACGTCAAATAGCTAGGCTATTAGCTTTTAATATTAACCCAGACATAATTAGTATGTCGAAGTCATATTTAATTAGCACCACAATTAGTAATAGTACTAATGTTAATGTGGTTAGCTCACATTCTTTAAACTAGTTTGTAAGACAACAGGAGATACCACTAACAGTATAGTTTCGCTTAATAACAAAAAGGTATCTTCTAGCTCCAAAAATATCTGTAAAAAAGGGGCTAAGCAGAAATCCTTGACATTATTTCATCAAAATATTCAAGGTTTTTCTTCCAAACAATTGGAGATTGAATTGTTTTTAGAAAAAACAATGTATGACATTATTTGTTTTACTGAGCACTGGTTAAAAGATTATGAAATGTTGATTAACTACGAGAATTATAGTTTGGCCTGTTGCTTTAACCGTAAATCAATGCTGTGTGGTGGTTCACAAATCCTAATTAAAAGTTGTATTAAATCAAAAACTCATGAGGACATAGTTGAACTTTCGGTTGAGCATAGCATTGAGCTGTTTTGTGTTGAGCTGGATAAGCATGTTATAGTGTGCGTTTACAGACCCCCTTTTTTTTTTTTTTTAAGGCTGGGAGATCATCCAATGACTGCTCCCGCTCTGGGTGGAGCGGAAGGGAGTGTCAGACTCTTACTGACTAAAACCCATCCATGTTCCTTCCGTAGCCCTTTATGTTCCGGGGTAGCGGTAACCCTTTCGGACAATCCCGCTTACCCGGCAGGCTTGGCCCTGAGGGGCCCCTTCATATGCTGACATCTCTTTGAGGCGCGCGTGGAACATATACGCGCCGTCCGGCACGGGTCTGGTGCTGATCGGACGGTGAGTCACCCATTACTCAACGCCCGCAGGCCCGCGCCTACGGTGGCCGGGAGTCGTCACGTGGCTCCCGACGCCCGTGGCGTCTCCTACCCCCTAATTATCAAAACTACTCAATATTTGAGGCAGTCATGAAAGATGTCTTGGCAAAACTTGCTACTGGTAATAAATCAGTAGTTATCTGTGGTGACTTTAACATTAATATTTTAGAAAATAATTCCAATTCAAGTAGATTATTAAATTTGTTTAAATCATTTAATTTGTCAAATGTGTTTGTTGAACCAACCCGAATAACTATGTCTACTGCTACATGCATTGATAATGTTTTCTGTTGCTGCGACTATTTAGATAAAGCCATAGTTAATTATCTCCCTTCTGATCACAGTGGTCAAACTGTAACTTTTGAGTCCAACACAACAATACAAAAAATCCTAATACAATCCAGACCAATAACATCTGTCAATTTAAATAAATTTAATATCACATTAAATTGTAAGTTAAGTGATCAGGAACTATCTTTGAAAAATATTAATATCTTGTATAAGGAATTCTTTACCGTAGTGCAAACCGAATTTAATAATTGTTTTAAGAAAAAAACTAAAACTATCAACCCTAAATTTGTATTTAGTGACTGGGCCACTAAAGGACTCAGGAAAAGTAGGGAAAGACTTTTCGAGCTTTATGGCCTTAAGCCTTTTTAACCGACTTCAAAAAAAGGAGGAGGTTCTCAATTCGGTTGTATTTTTTATTTTTTTTTATGTTTGTTACCTCAGAACTCCGTTGTTTATGGATGGATTTTCAAAATCCAGTTCTGATGATGGGATCCATGAGGAATCGAGGGAACTCCTCAAATATTATAGGCAACTATATAGTAATTTTAATATTTTCATCGAGAAATCAAGCGTTTACAGTCAAAAAGTAACATTTGATGAAGTGGAACTGGTGAAGAAGATCAGATATGGCTAACGGAACTTGACACTCGCATAGATATCACAATCAAGATAGTTAAGCAACTATGACAAAACAAATAAACATACAATCCTGAATAGTTTTGTTGAAAATTTTATCATTGAACTTATCTGGTGATGATGATGGAGCCGGAAGACAGGCACCGGAACTCCGTAATTAATCAATGTATTCTAGCCGTGTTTGGGCTTATTAGAATTGTCATGAAATGCACTTTGGCTATAAGGTACTATCGAACTGATCTGATGATGGAGCTGGAAGGTGCAAGGTTGGCATGAGAACTTTAAAATAAAACAATGTATCCTAGCAGTATTTGGGTTTATTAGAACTGTCATAAGATACATTCTGAATGAAAGGTGCCATTGAAAATTTAGTACTGATGTTATCATCAATGTGTCCACAAAACAACTTCTGAAATATTAAAGGCATTTTTACATACCAGGTAGTGGTATTAAAATTTTGGGGGGAGGGGGGGGTTGCATAGCTACCACAACTACAAAGTGAAAAATAAAAACTTTTTTACAAAAAATAAAACCGACTTCCAAAAAAAACACTACAAAGTGAAAAATAATTTTGATTTCGGAAGTCGGTGGCAAAAAATGAAAATACAAAACCGAAGACACCGACTTCCGAAATCAAAATTATTTTTCACTTTGTAGTGTTTTTTTTGGAAGTCGGTTTTATTTTTTGTAAAAAAGTTTTTTATTAACACTGAATCTTTTAATAAGTATGTTGCTACCTACTCAAAATTTTTTAAGAAAACTTGTAAAGCAGCTTAATCCAAATACATTAGCAACAAGGTTAAATCAGCTGAAAATAAAATAATGCCTGTAATTGGTTTATTTGAAATAAATACTTTTTGAGTTTTTGAGCATAGTTCAGACCTCAAGAAAGTCTCTAAAATGCAAAAAATTTGCATAGTAACAACATGCAAATAGATCAATACAAAATGATGCATTTCGCAATTTATGATGCTTGGCATAGATCCATGTTTGATGAGGCGGATACTTCATGTCCAAGGTTAGGATATGCTAAATTAGAACTAGTATCGACGGCTTATATAATTCTTTTTATTCCTTTAAATAATTTTTTTCCCAACCAAGTCCCAGCTTCTTCGCATTCTTTTCTTTGAACTATCGTTAACGCCTCAGTTTTCAGTCAGTCAGTGAATTTATCTTTTTATAAAAGAATTTTAACCAGTTTTTTATACAGTGCAGCAATGATAGCCTAGTGGTTTGACTGTCGGACTGCCAAGTCTTAGGTCTTGAGGTTGAACCCAAGGTCTCTGACTTTTCGGACTCATGTGCGTATTGTATAATTATCGCTTCCTTAAAAAACGGTGAAGGAATACATCGTGAGGAAACCGGAATGACTGAGATTATTTAGATATGATATTTCTCAACAGCATGTGAAGCTAAGTCAGAGGCCCGTGGGCAGCTTTAGAACTTCAGGTTATTCACGCGTGCCACAAAGAGATGTCAGGTTTGAAGGGGCCCGTAAGGGTCCCAGTCTGCCGGGTAAGCGGGATTGTCCGAAAGAGTTACCGCTACCCCGGAACATAAAGAGCTTAGGAAGGAACATGGATGGGTTTTAGTCAGTAAGAGTCTGATACTCCCTTCCGCTCCACCCAGAGCGGAAGGAGTCATTTGATGATTTCCCACCCTCGATAAAAAAAAAGGTTATTCACTAACCACACGAAAAAAAAGAAGCAGTGAGTTGCTCGTTTGTTTGGGACCATGGCATTTAAGATATTTAGGGAAGTAAATTATCGCCCTTTCGCTAAGACAGTCAGTGTGACCGTGGTCAGTGATCCCAGTGTTAGCCTTTTCCATATTTTTAAGTAGCGTCTACAAAACTTCTAAAGTATGTTTACTTTCAATATCTTAGAACTTTGTTATCTGCTGAAAACAATGATATAATATCTCTTGATTATTTACAATGCATTCAACAGTAGCAAGATAATGCTTTATTTATCTTCCGTTGAATGCACTTTTTATCAATATTTAGGTACCTACCTACCTACTTATCTTTTCTGAATTACATAATACTTATTTACTTATTATGTTGTGCATCAAAACAAAATTGTATTTTGAAACTGCAAATTAACGAGGCCGATAAAATACGGAGGCCATGTGTTGTTCTTATCAACTCCAGTTTATCAAATGTGTAAAAAATCTCTCACCGTACACATTTTTTTTTTTTTTTAAGGCTGGGAAATCATCCAATGACTGCTCCCGCTCTGGGTGGAGCGGAAGGGAGTGTCAGACTCTTACTGACTAAAACCCATCCATGTTCCTTCCGTAGCCCTTTATGTTCCGGGGTAGCGGTAACCCTTTCGGACAATCCCGCTTATCCGGCAGGCTTGGCCCTGAGGGGCCCCTTCATATGCTGACATCTCTTTGAGGCGCGCGTGGAACATATACGCGCCGTACGGCACGGGTCTGGTTCTGATCGGACGGTGAGTCACCCATTACTCACCGTCCGCAGGCCCGCGCCTACGGTGGCCGGGAGTCGTCACGTGGCTCACGACGCCCGGAGCTTCTCCCGCGGCGGCTGGGACGGGAGGACCTTTCTCTCTCCCATCCCGCCACCTCCTTCGCGAGCATAACTTTTTCGCAGAAGGAGGTGACTGCCTCCCACTCCCTCTCGCCCCGGACCATGGCTTGCACCAGGACCGGGCGCGAGAGGTCGCCGCCGCCGATCGCCTCTACGAGGACACGGCGGTGCTCCACCCAAGCGGGGCAGGTTTGCACCGTGTGCTCTACCGTGTCCTCTGGGCGATCCTCGCAGTGGTGACACCCGGGCGTTTCCTCCCGCCTGATGGTGTGCAGGAACCTCCCGAAACATCCATGTCCGGTGAGGACCTGCGTCAGGCGGAAGGTGAGGGCGCCGTGACGCCTCTCTAGCCACTCCTCAAAGAGGGGCCTTACCGCCACTATCGTGGCGTGCCCCTCACCGTACACCTACCGTACATATCTACACCATTTTAAAGTCCGCAACATTCTAGGGTTTTTAAGCTGTAACTAAAGGAGTAGTGAGCCAATCAAAAGACTCACCCCAGAATGAACCCCTGCTGGACAACAGATAAACAGGATTCCTAGAGTACTAATATTTAAGGCTCCAGCAAACAGGCGCAGCGCGACGCCGCGCCGCAATGTCATTTCTATAAAAACTTCATAGAAATCATTCCAATAGAGTGACAGCTCCATAATTTTTAAAATCTCCTATTACAGGTGCAGAAAGATTAATACGTCACCTACACCAGACAAAAGTACCCTTCGCGTTGGCAACTTCTTCAAGTGCTCGATCCGTCAACACGAAGTTAGCTCATTACAAGGAACTGTTCTCGTACTTCCATCATATGGTCATGGGCAGTACCGATAACGATGTCAAATTCGGAAAACCACATCCTGATATATTTTTGGTGACGGCTGCAAGGTTTCCTGATAAGCCGCATCCTTCTAAGGTATGATTGATTTATCTAAATGCCAATATGTAGGTACTTTGTCTTTGATTCCACTTAAGCTAAAGGAAAACATCATGTATAAAACTAAGGAGTTTATAAGATACTAGCTGACCCGACAGACGTTGTCCTGTCTTAACTATGATACCTACCTTACCTACCCTACCTACCCTACCTATAATGTGCAATAAAAAAAAAATAAAATAATAATATGCCTATGTCCTTCTCATGAATGCAAACTATCTACATACCA
The DNA here is from genome assembly GCA_951799385.1 of Hyppa rectilinea. Taxonomy (NCBI): domain Eukaryota; kingdom Metazoa; phylum Arthropoda; class Insecta; order Lepidoptera; family Noctuidae; genus Hyppa; species Hyppa rectilinea. The sequence goes on along the minus strand of OX637302.1, from coordinate 3,705,008 downwards.
AATTTCAGCAAAATCGGTTGGGTGGTTTAGGCGTGAAAAGGTAACAGACAGACAGACAGAGTTACTTTCGCATTTATAATATTAGTATGGATGGTAAGCGGGATTGTCCGAAAAGTTTATCGCTAGCCCGGAACATAAAGGGCTAAGGAAGGAACATGGATGGGTCAGTAAAAGTCTGACACTCCCTTCCGCTCCACCCAGAGCGGGAGAAGTCATTGGATGATTACCCAACCTCAAAAAATAATAATAAGACATGTATTAGACTCATGGATGGGTTTTAGTCAGTAAAAGTCTGACACTCCCTTCCGCTCCACCCAGAGCGGGAGAAGTCATTGGATGATTTCCCAGCATTAAAAAAAAAAAGGGGGAGCTACAAACTTATTCAGGTCGGCACATTCGATTCGGCAGTATTCGTTGAACACCAAAGCCGACCTGAAGTAGTCATCAAGTCATACTCGATTTTGCCGCCCGACTGTACCTACCAACTATCCTTTTTGAGCGCCACGGTCGGTTATAGCCAACACATGAAAACGTGCCCAACACGCCACCGTCTTCGGCTAAAACCGACAAGAATACCACATTTTTTAAGAACAAAATAAACTAGGGTTTGCGGCATGGCGTGAGAGGGGACGCCCCTGCGTTTACGCTCTGTCGTTCAAAAGTTTAAACGACAATGGCGTCCAAAAACTAAAGCTGATACCTACAGTCCAATTCTCCGATACTTATTGAGAGATTGAATGACGTAATTCAACGTACGTCCGAGTAATCATAGCCTGTTTGGGCTTTTGAAGTAGGTAATCAGCATCGAAGCCAGAATAAATGACATTATGTAATGCAATTCGCTACTGTAAACTGTTTCTACTTTCGTCTGGAGCCGGTAATCACTGTGGTTTCATAACAGTAACTGTTTACAGAGGCTACCGCCCACAAAGACCGAAATATCCCATATCCTCAATTGAAACTACTTTTAGCATGTGAATTGCAATTAGCGTGGGTTATACCCCACTTGCCCAATGCATGATTTTTTCGATCAGAGTAGCTAAGTAATAACAGCCGCACAGGTCGATCCATCAGGTTAAGTTACGCTTGCCGGGGTTGACCGTGGATGGGTGACTATCTTAACATACCGAGACTCCTCCGTGCCTGTGTCTGACATCTGAATCTGACAGCCAGTCTTACCAAGTGGTATCATATTACCCAGTTACTGATCACATAGGAATCGCTCCATTTCAAATACTGGTATTCGGCTGCATCCGGTTAGACTGGAAGCCGACCCCAACATAGTTGGGAAAAGGCTAGACAGGCAGGCAGTCGCCATTGAAAACTTGTATTTTAAACCCCGATTTAACGAATAAAATAAACACATGAAATCCTAATCTTAGCAATGCTGTTAGCATCGCATCGTGAAAACGTGCGATGCGAATTAGAACCATTAATCACTCCGACTTTGTTTGAGTTCAAGGCAAAATTGCAACATGGAATTTGGAAGCAGAAGCTAATATTAAAATTTCTTCTAAGCTTTCTGTTATTTACTTTCGACTTTATTTCAATGAGTGTAATGTAGACATTTGCATTGCTTTCTACCAGCCAGTTATGAGATTTTGCATTATTTGTCTCTAGTTTACTGTCGAACGTTTCTGTAAAAATCTCACCGTGAAATTTTAGGTGAAGTGAGCGTGAAGTGAATTGTAGTTCAGCCTTAATACTAGGAATTGGCCCTAATGACAGCATGACATTTCACCCATGACCTCACGATGATATTTTTACAGAATATCACTACAGGACGTCGCAAATCCGTGCTATTTAAATCTTACCATAACTTTATTACCTTTCCAGTGCCTAGTATTTGAAGACTCCCCGCACGGCGTGACGGCAGGCTTGAAGGCAGGAATGCAAACAGTCATGGTGCCCGACGCACACACGGACAAGAAACTGACCACACATGCAACCGTCGTCCTACCCAGTTTAGCGCAGTTCAAACCAGAACTGTTCGGACTACCCGCGTTCCAGTGACGGTAGTTTGAAATTGTGTTACTAAATCAGTGTGCTATATTTTTTTAGTGGTTGTACATGTAGTGTGACAGGACGAGAATTCTTATTTAAAAGCAAACTTTAAATCTGTCAAGTGGGTGTTCTAACTTCAAAATTAGTGTGTTGACCAGTTTTTCTCAGGAACTTGAAACTTTATCACACTACTTGTAAAGCATTTTATTATGTGCCTTTTACTACGAAGGCTGCTCTTTTTAATTATTCTAATGTTGGGCTTCAGACCAGTCATAGCCTTATGAGCCTATCATCGTTTTGCTGAATTGTTTACCACAAAAATAGCAATTAATTCGACAAACCAACGTGTAATAATAATAATAATATATTTATTCAGAATTAAATTGGTAAAATATTAACATTAAAATCTTAGAAAATAATTTGTAAAGGTATTTATATTGTAAGATGCCTGTACTAGGATGAACCTGTATCACAGGCGGCTGAAGCGCATACGTTATGGTATTTGTAGGACAAAACATTTCGCAATATTTAACATAAAATATCTTGAACAGTGAAAATATTCAAATAATTCATTACTTATTTAAACCTAGTTCACTTACATACTATTTACCTTAAAATTAAAATAACTATGGAAAATAATTTCTTAACAAGTTTGCGTAACATACATATTTTCTTGCACCTTATAACCTAGTTACACAGTTACGATATAATTTCGCGTCAGCAGAATTGATTAAGGTCACAACTTAAATCACAATTTTTGCATCGGGCGATGATTATGCTTAGACATCAACAAATACGCAGGTTTGTAGACCAGTGCAATATAACGTTGAGTCAGCAGCAGTTTGGCCTTGAGTATGACGCTCTAGGCGCCCTCAAAATCGATGGAGTTGATGTACCTATATTCCGCTATTTTTCTAGCAGGGCACTCAGTGTCTCCCGTTTTGTGGTTGTTGGGCTTTTTAAAGCGCGAGCATGTTGCACATTTCGGTGAGTCAGCTTTCTTCGAAAACTCTGACATCAAGTGCCCATCTTCGGCGCAATGGCCACACGTAGGTTTTAACTCTCTGCAAGTTTTTGCTGCATGACCATACTGTTGGCATTTGTAGCACCTGGTTACTAGGGTGAAGTCCCTGACGGGGCAGGACGTCCAGTTTACAAAAAGTCTTGATTGGGTTATTAGGGCTTTACGTATACCGGCTGGAACTTCAATGATATAGTTACAGGTCGACGTATCTTTTTTCCCAGATTTGTGGCTCAATTTAACCAAGGTCAAAAAAGACTCTATAGTCACTTCCGGAAACTTGTCGGCTACGTTCTGTTCGTAAATGCACCTGAAGACTTCTGCGTCAGCCAAAGTAGTAGGCACTCCTACCACCACGATTCGAGGTTTGCGCTTGTTGGGTTCGTCGGCGGTAAGCCCAGATGTAGAGAGCTGGACTGCCTGCTTGAGTTTTTCAGCATCATGTTTAGTCTCTGTACTAATAATAACGCCTCCATTTTTGGTCTTGCGGACACCACGTACATGAAGCTTCATTTGATCAGGGCGTATGATTTTTTGTACAAGGACTTTGGTTTCGTCACTGGATTTTAATTTATCGTTGGGATAAATAGCTACTGAGCTTAAATTGTTCGGTCGAACGAAGTCCTTTGCTCCCTTCTTGACCATATCAGCAAATGAAACGTTTTTCGCAGAACTAGAGTCCTTAATTGTCTGCTTGAGGTCCGAGATGTGTTCCGTCAGATCATGCGCTTCTTTAAGGGAATCAACCATGTTGTAAGCGTGCATGGCTTTCTGCTTCAGCGACTGGTATAATACTGCCATTTGTGAGGTGCCAGAACCTACTTTTCGGCATAGTGTAGAGATTTTCATTTTCTGCTCCGAGTTGAGTTTGCCATCCGTGGCAATAGAGCAAATTTCATTTAAGTGCAGTTCGATGGCTGACATCCATTTTTGGATCTCGGGCGTGGAAACAACATCAGCCGAGGCCGACTCGAGGGCTGGCACTGGCCCTCTTTTATTAAAGGGGCTGTTATCCATTTTGTATTCTTGGTAGTTCACTGTTCCGTGTTCATTATTCACTATAACTACACACTAGGCACATTTACAGTTGCATTACGTCAGTAATGCGCTAAAGGAGGTCACTAATAATAAAGTACTTATTTATTAAATATTGCTATAGAGCACGTCTGCACACTACGAATGCTTTGAATATTAGCGAATAAATATATATGAATGAATAAATATAATAAAGAAATTAATTAACGTCGATTACTACGTCATTAGAAAACGTGTATTAGGAACGCAATAAGTTAAAAAAAAAGTACAAAAATAGAACCCAACCAATAGGAAATTAGGAACAAAAAAGAAATAATATCTGTAGTCAATTTACAGAATCACCATGTTAGTAGTAGGGTACTTATTAAATGTTAAGAGAAAATAATTGTATTTTCACTATTAAATGTTGTTTGTTATGAGTGGTTTTTTCAAGCAGGTAATACAGAGTAAAGATGAGAACAGACTAGAAACAGTCTTTGCCACCCATAAATAATTGTAAGCAAGGAGTATAATAAAATATACACTAATCTGTTTGTTGTAAACAGTGCAACAGGATTCTAATTTAGCAAAATTGTAATAGTCAAATACTGCCCCATCTCATTAAATCAGGGTGAAAATATTGCATCAATATTAACTTAGTAATAGTGCAATCATTGTAACATAGACACCATTTACCTTTAAAATTGTTATTATTTACAAAGTCTGGTAGTTGTAGCGGATTTTAAACAATAAATTATTTGTTTAAGAATATTATTCTATTATTTGTATCATATTTTTTTATCGCAGAGAAAAGAACGAAGCATGCAGGTCTTAGTCACATGGATGTAGACAGAAACTACAAAACACGTGCTACAATCCGTAATACACTCCTTTTTTTTTTAAAGTGTCAATAGTGTCAATCCCTAGCATTGTGTCTTCTTTCTTTTGCGTGTAGCATTAGTTGGAAGCATTAGCATTTCTTGCTCACATTACCTAAGTAGGTATTCACAGCGAGTAATTTTATAGAATCGACAGACGGGTCATAATACACGCTCGCAGCGATTACTTCTTGGAATAAGAAAATAAGACTGCATTTGCTAGTGACTAATTATTTTTTAATAACAACATAACTAAAGAAATATATAATCGTAAATTACTTTGCTAACTGTTTGACGGCTGATAGAACATTGTCGGCAGATTGGTCGGTAAGTGACATGCTGCGTTCGACTCCCTTTTCTGAAAACATAAATAATAAAATATTAAGAAAAAGATATTATAATATATTCTACATTTGAAATTGTACGATAGCCTCCTTTACTCATAAACATCTGGTCATAAGAACTTTATGATACACTTCTGAACGTGCAAAACAAAACGTTGCGATAACCGCAAACAACAGCGGCAACTCGCCGCAGTGACACGAGTGGTTTCTTTGTAACGGTGACAGACGACGATGGCGTCCATCTTAGAAAGCGTTTACATATAGTTACATAGAAGTCTGTTCTGTTGCTGCGGTCTGTCATAGCGATTAGGCGGTGTTGCCACTGCGGTTTGTGGTTGCGGTCGCCTTCAGAAGAGTATCTATAAGGTAGCCACTTGAAATGACAGCAAATATTTTTTTTTTAATATAAATTAAATATAAATTGGAATATAACTATACTATATACCGTAAGTATAATATTATTTCTGTAATAAATCTAAATAAGGCTAAATCTAATTAGTTATGAACCAAATTAATAGTAATAAGTCGTTTATCATACAAAATACTTAGATCTACCTATATATTTATGAAAGTTCAAATCTAGATGATAATTATATTATATAAGATTATTTGAATTGGAACTATTATTTTCAGGTGCTACACAAATGGCTGGGTGGCGAAACGGAATGAGCATTTTGCTGCCCAGCTGTCTAATCATAGTTTTACTGTTTACATAAACATAACTATGTGTAGCACCCTTTACTGTCCTACTCGTTCCACTAATCAGTTTTCTCATACTTCATCGAGCCAAGCCCTGGATCACGGTCATCACTTGTTCCGCAGACATATCATCAAGTGGTGAACATGCTTCACATCCTTTTGCTAGAATTATTATATTCTTGTTAGTAGGTTCAACCAGTAATTAAAGAGTTAAAACTTTTTTTTGTTTGACTTGGTTGATTGTTGAAATGATATAAAATCTTGAAATTGAATTAATGATCTTTAAATTGAGTGTCTCAACTGTTAACTCACACCCCCCCCCCACTCTCACCCTCATTCTTGAGGGATACGGCACTGTTTCTCTTTACTACAGGCTATTATGTAGCCTATTTAAGAGGACAGTAGCCCAACCATTGATGTTGTATTCTAGTGTTTATTCGTAAAGTGCAACTGTTTTTATTGTATTTACTTACAGCAAAACCAAATAGCAATAATGTTTTTTTTTTTTTTTTAACTGACCAAACAGCAACCTGAGTAACAATAATCTTTAAAAAAAACAGGTATCTAATTTAAAAAGTTATTTTGTTTCAGCAAAACACAAAATAAGTTTACTTTTGTAAGTCCAACATTAAGTTGTAAGGAGTTGTACTCGGCAAAAGAAAAACAGTCACTGGGCAACAAAATCCCAATTTATAGGACTGTTTAATAGCCTATCTGGGGTAATGGCATCAAGCTGTAGGGTTCCACTTGCAAGTCAATATAAATATTATCTGAAGAGAAGAAAACTGTAAAGAATGGACTGGCGACCAAATGTTTGGCGGTGGGTTACATTCTTACGTTATCGGATCAATTCTTAGGGGCAGGAGGACGTACCATAGCGAGCCCAGACACGCGGTTGTATGCCAGCGCACTCACGAATCAATATCGGGAATCCAGGGTTATCTTTCTTGATTGTCACGTAGTTCTTTTCAATGAATTTCCTGGAAAACGACGATATTTTCACTAGGCAACAAGATTGAGGTTATTAAACTGTTTATGTAATCAAAATTCTTACCTCACGCCCTCAGATTGTTTGCCCGTCTGGCACAAATGAATCCTCAGTTCCCTGAGGGTACCACTAAAGCGGATACTCATTTTTTTAAAATAATTATCGCAAACTACGATTTAAACAAAATTCGATTTTTATAAAAACGTCAGTGCAAACTGACAGCTGATACCATTGACATTTTGTTAATGCCGAGGAACATTCCATAATACGCATACCTACCAAAATCTGTGCAGTGTACAAACACGGTCAAGTCAAATTGATTATTATTAATCGTTGTTTGCTCTCTAAAAGTACACTCGATACTAATATTAGCAAAAAGAAAGTCCTTAAAATTCAAGCCCACTTTCAGGTAAGTAGTAGGGTACTTTAATTCCTGTCTAGCATCGAAGTAATAAGTATAAGTATGTACTAGGTATGCTGTATAATATGTATCCAATTCCATGACCTTCTAACAATAGGCCTACCCTTTTTTGCTGTTTAATATGAATACGTAGGTACAATCGTGAATACAATCTATGGCAGCTTTACATTCATCATCAACAGATGATGATAATCATGACATACAGTTCGATGGGAAGTTACGTAAGTACGAACTGGGAATTGATGTCAAAATTGGTAAAGTAAATTAATGTAAACTACTTGGTCAAAAGTTAGATTTTGTTGCTATATCTAAATAGAGTCGTTAGACTGCCTCGTTGATTTGGTGGTTACCAGCGCTACTGCTGAGCATGAATAAGGACCTAGGTTCGATTCCCAGGTCGGGCAAAGTGTTATTTATTGGGATTTTCCATTAGGAATTTCTCAGTAGAAGCCCGGAGTCTAGATTTGTGCCCGGTTGATGGCGATACAGGCTCGCTCCTTTTTACATGAAACTTAAACGTAACTGGCAAAATATGAGCCTAGCCAATTACGGGTATGTACAGTCACGAACACCAATATGTAAACACTAAGAAACATTCAAAAGCGATTTTCTGGTGGAATAACGATAACTTTGTGATAATAGAACTTTTTTCATATTAGTATGGGTTCCCAAATACGATGTCCATAACAACATAAAATTACAACAAATGCCAGAAGGAGAAAACTTTTTTAAAGTTGCTCAGTGTATACATGTTGGTGCTCGTGACTATACACCTCTATGCCTCTCCTGCCTAGGCGTTCGGTGAAACACGGCGTGATATTATGTTGTAGTAGAGTTGTTGGATGAGTGGCCCGTGGCTAAGTAATAACAGCCTCACGGGTCGATCGATCGGATTAAGCTACGATTGCCGCGGACTGTCCGCGGATGGGTGAGACCATCTTTACACACTGAGACTCTTGTGCCTTAAAATCTTGGCTGTCATTTTTGGATCATTGACAGTCATATTGGGTCGTCAGAAACCCAAAAATCTGAAAACAGTCTCACCAAGATTTATTGTCCATTGTCCTATTGCCTAGTACATAACTGGGTTGTGGTCGTTGTGGAGGTCCAATAGGCGCTCGCTCCATAAAAAATAAAGGTTCAACTGCATCCGGTTGCTAGGCAGACGAAGAGCTGATGTGAAAAGAATATCAGGATTGGCTTACAGGATTCAATGAAGCCGATACCTGTCAGCGGGATTGTCCGAAAGGGTTACCGCTGCCCCGGAACACAAAGGGCTAAGGAAGGAACATGGATGGGGTATAGTAAGTCTCACATGAATTCATGGGGTCATTTGATGATTTCCCACCCTAAAAAAAGGGGTTTAATCTCAAATTCAAAATGAAGATCATCAATAGGCCCTAAAAGAAAACCAATTATTTATTTAACAATTTAATGTAATACTCAATACATCAATTTTATCTTTTGTACATTAAAAACTAAGTACGAAACACTTTAATAATGATTTTTAATCGTGTAATGTTAGGCTAGAAGCAACAGTACTTTTCGAGTAACATCAGAGAATTAATTGAAAATAATGAATGATTAATTATCTATTAGACTGACGAAGTTAATATATGCGTACAAATCATGTTTTAATTGATTTAAAATTATTATTCGATGAGGTAGGGTAGTTGTCTGGTTTGGAGGCAAGGATTTATTTTTCCTAAAAAGTAAGACTTAGGTACTTAGTTAAAAATAAGTGGGAGTTATATTTCGTCTGATTCTAAATAAAAGACGGAGAAGTAAATAGAACAAAGTATTGAAAAAAGTTTAGATAAGGTATGCATAGCTGCCTTAGTCAAAAGTACGAACCAATAATTTATTGCCTAAAAAAGGCATTTTAGAACCATAGGTTTTTGAAATCATGTCAGATATTGGGTTTAATTTTTCATAAATTAAAATAGAAAAAAAAACCCTAAATTTTCAACTACCCTACAACAAGGTGAACACATGTTCCGATATTATTTAAAAGTTTTGTTCGATAACAATAGTTAAAAAAACTGCATTTATGTATTTATTATATTCGTTTGAACAGCATTACAGTAAAAAGTTCCTGAAATTCAATAATCACAGATCACGCTTATAGTGTCATATTATTAAGTTTCTACGCACATCAAACTGTACCTTAAAGGCGGAGATATAAAGTTTAAAATCCATTGTGAAAAGTTTAGGGCCGACTCACACCAAATGCAGTTTGAAATTGTGGGCTTGTACTGCAGTGTCTGCAGTAGCGTTTGAAATGAGAATTTTATATTTTAATGTTTGGATTTATATTAAAATTACTCCTATTAAGCACTAGTATTGCAAGTGTTTTCATTTATTGCCATATTATTGTCTCTACATTATTGGCAGTGTCCAAATAAAACCGACAGTCGCTCGAAACCGCGACTTTTCGTTCGGAAAACCAGAAAGCGCCCTCTATCGATGCGACGACGCGTTCGGGATCGCCGAACAAAATGAATGAGGCGATCGCGCGTTCGGGCGACCTTCGCTGATATGACACATCAAGTGCTGTGGCGTTGCTGCATTTAATGTGACCGAATTTTGACTAAGTGAAATTAGGGTAGAAGACCATATTTTGGAGTCTTGACTCAAATATGCATTTGTTCATAATTCGCCTGTTTAGAGTAGGTAGGGTATGTACGGCCAGCGCATCAAGTTATACCATACTGTCAAATTTCTCCAAATGATTTTAAACCTTAAAACGTTGACTGTTAAGTTCAAAATCAATTGAGAAAATTTTAGTTTGTGGTAACTCGATGTGCTAAAGACTGTACATGACTGCCACAAGGGTATGTTTAAAGACGTTTTATAACATAAGGCATACAACTCCTTGAGTACTTTAGCGATTTTTCCTTTATTGATATAACTAACTTGGGGGCCTAGACCAAGTCATTTTCATTAACGATAACGAAATTAGATAAATCCGAAATGTATGGAATAAGCATAAGTTTTCAAAATGTCACGTGATCAATCGTTTTCGATCGCTAAGTGCTAGACAATGTCAAATTGTGTCACGAAACTCTATTAATATTCCCATGCAAATGCATTGACAAATGGCGTTCTTGACAATCCGAATCGCTGAGAAAACGAATTGTTCGATCAACAATTTTCGAAATCGAATAGACAATGAGCGATTGACACTTGGCTCAGCCCCCTGCTCAAATCTATGGTATATTATTGCGGTTACTCCTAATGCGGCACAACACTAAGCGTATTTGCGCAAATAGTCGCGTTACTTTGTTAATACAAAATTAACTTTATTTCAATAGAACTAGACTATAATTTTATAGCGCAAATATTTTGTTAAATTGTTCAGTCGTGTATGACCTATTTCCCATTATGTGTTGTACTCATGCGCATTGCGAGAAAACTGTAAGTCGTTGCCAGTCTGCTGCAGCTTTTGTATTCCCAATGACGTTACACATTATATGCGTCATATTTTTTCATGTTCCACTTCAGTGGGTCAATTCCTTAAGGCATGAATACACAGGTGAAGTGCGTGATTCTAAGTAATTAATTTTAAAATGAACTAGGTCTTCACTAGCTTCTCTAAACGTGACAACTTTGAATCTACAACCATTCAACTTTGATACAATGCTTAACGTTCTTCAAGTGAATTATGATTTATTAAAGTTACTTCGCGACTAACACAGAACATTCCAGAACAGAAACAATTGCACATTTATTCATGTCAAAATTGCACTTACTCCCAAAGTAAATAAAAAATAAAATTGCTTTTAGGTATAAAAAATTGTGGCAATTCCAACATTAAATAAATGAGCAAAATTGAATTAGTTTAATTAAAATTATGCCGATTTCATTACCCCAGCGTCACATCGCCTTGTCAAAACTGGGAAGCTAAAAAAAAACTAAAACAGAAAAATCTAAGCTTGTTATAATTAAAAAGAATGTAATATCATTAATGTGTATTATATACATATTTACATCTTAAATTTTAAACGGCATACTATTCTATAACGTAAGAGAACCATGTTGAGAAATTTAAAGAGACAACTTTTGAACAGCTCTTATCATAAATATCATTCAATTATTGGAAAACAAACTCATCCTATTGTTCCATAATAGGAGTTAGGTCAACAAGAAATTTATCTAACGGACGAATAGTACGAGAGCTATATACAGTTGAGTGAAGATTCAATTACATATGGAAATTTCAATTGGCAAGAATAAAGTAATTTTCTATACTGACAACACTTCTCTCCACTCTTGATTAAAAGTCTATTAGAACTATAAACTATTGAAACTAGTCTTATGTAATCCCAGCAATCCTTCCCGACTAGAGTCACGGTACTCACGGTGCCAAATGAAATTCCCAGCAGCGTCATCACTCTTACGTCACGTCACGATTTAGTCAGCTACACAACTCGAAAACTATAAGGATAACGAGCCACTCGACTGTACACAGCTCGAGCCCGTAAAGCACGAAGCGAGATAGCAGCAATACTGCGTACGCGCAACACGCGGCAAACTTGTTGCGGCGGCCATGTTGTTGTCCCACGTACTGGTCGCGCGTCGCCTCGCGCTTTTTTAATGTCAGCTAGCCGGACGCCGGTTCTAGTACTTTGACCGCGTCTGCGGTAAGGCCCTGCTTCTGGCACCACTCTACGAAGTCGTCTATGAGGACGGGCCACGCGCCCTCCGCGTCGTAGTTGCTCATGCCGTCGTCGATCTGCGTCGCGAAGTCTAGGAGGAGGTTCCATGTGTCCTTTGGTATGGATCTTTTGTGATGCTCCTGGAATTGTTTATGGTTGTATGTTAGTTTTGTTGTTTTTACATGTTGCATAAGGAAGAAGGGAGCTGTTCTTGTACCATACCCATTGGTGTTTTTTAAAATCAGTCAAAGAAGTAAAGTCAATTGTTATGTTTTTTACAGTGACATTGGTTTCTAATTAGCCAAAACAATGTTCTTGATAAACCCACATCTGTCAGTTTATCATACAGATGTATGATGTTATGTTAATTTAAATTGCATTGCATTTTAGTTATTAGTTTAACGATATTTTACCATATTATGGTCTAATAATAAATGTATGTTGATGATGTTAATTTAAAAGGGATTTTTTTGAGTTGAAGTATGAAATGAAATGCAGCTAAATATTTTCCACAAAAACTATTGAAAAATATTTACTTCCAGCTTGTTACCAAAAGAGCTGGCTCCATATACTTACGATCAGCTAGGATTCATGCCAGAAATAATATTTAAAATACACTAGAATCTGACCCAAAAATATATTAGGAATGATGAGTAAGAGTTTATTGTATCTAAATATTTATATGAGGCTATGGAGCTTTATTATTTACTGTGTTCTACTTATGTTGGGCATAGACAAAAATGTACTGAATAAATAATATAAGTACCTATAGTTTGAAGCCAGATGTTTATTAAAACATTAAGCTGTTTATCAAAGCAAATCCCAATGTAGAACTACATTTGAGTAGTGATGTGAAAATTACTGAAACTTTTAAATCTAGATTCAAAACTTTGTCTGCTGTGAAACATTTAGAAGCAGAAATAGCGCAGTGAAATTGGGTCACAATAGCCCGACCGCCCGCCGTAAACACGGCCCTCTAGTGAACTAAAAAAATATTTAAGAATCGGTATTATTTTTTCTCTTTTTATAATATGTTGCTAGTATTTTCGATTTTTATTTTGTTTGTGTGACTTGGCAATCGCCTTAGGTTAAGAGACTGTAATAATAGTTTTAAGGCTTTTTAAATAATAAATAAATAAAGAATACATTCTGAGCTACTGTAGTGCTTTTTATCTTTTCTTTATTTTCATCATTTAAATGAATTAAGCCATGCCCTATGGCTAGCAGCATGACTTTATTCATTTTTTTCAACAACTTAATCAATACTTACTTTATGTTGCATTCCACAATGTATATTAAGGTTGTAAGTTAGTATTACATGTGATAATTTATTATGGACAACAAAGTACAGTAGGAGAGAATAAAGTTTCCAAAAAACTTACTTAATGTATCAATCTTCTGAACTACATCTAATATAATTATAAGGTTTTTTTTATAGATACTAAATAGGTAATTATCTGCACTTATAGTTTGTGGTTTAAATATTTATTTATACAATCATAGCATATTTCCTTATTGAAAATTGTTTTTTTTATAAATATTATATTTATATTGAATTGAGTAAATAAAATTAAAAAAGAATTATTTAACTTTATATTGTCTCCTTTTTTATGAATTCAGGTAGTTTGTTAGACATTCTTATACACATTACATAGGGACTTGTATAATGTCGTTAGCGGAGAAGTTGGAATGTTTAGTCTTGATTTATGTTGGAGTGTGTAACTAACAAAATGTGAAACTCACTGTTGCATTGATAGCATTAAGCCACCTTTTAATAAGTACAGAGATAATAATATCAAGTATCATTCATATCAAGATAAAAATGTTTGAACTATAATAAGATACTACTGTTATGATCTAGGAAAATAGACAATATTTATTTCCTCTAGTATTCTAAAACCTAGGTTTTCTCTAGGTTCAGACAATGGGTTATGATAGATCTGGGTATGCAAGTGTTCTTATGATGTCATTAGTGATTTAATATAGAAGCAAACTTGGCATGTTTAAGAGATTGTCAGGCCAAGTACAACAATGACTCTGGGATCATTTTATCATACCTTTGTCATGTTTTCTATAAATGTATAGCATATAAAATAAATAATCGCATAGCTTCTATATTCCTTGAAAGGTTTGGCAGATGTGTAACTACAGTACACACAATTTTCACCCAGTTTTAGCACATACACTGCCACTATTTTTTGTGCTATTCTAAGCTCAGTGTCTTCAACACACATTCATGTTCCTGGAAGTGTATGGGTTAATGAATTCCCAAGTTATAGGGGGACAAGCCTATTTTGCCATCAACCAGGCACAAAACCAAACTCTGGGCTACTGCGTAATTCCAGATGGAAAACCCCAATGACACTGTGCCAAACCCAGGAATCTAACCCAGGAACTCATGTTTAGCAATAGTGCTTGCAACCACTAGATTAATGAGGCAGGCAGTTCAGTTAAGAAAATGAAATAATTTTATTTACTTTTGCTCATTTCTAAGTATGTTTTATACTAGAACTGAAGTCTGTAGGACTCACATATCATTATACAGTATATAGCTTACCTTTACTCAAATAAATCATGATACATACCGTAAGAAATTTGCACCAAGCATCTAGGAACTTAAATCTCCCACGGAGCACTATATTCCAATAGGCTATCGCCATATCCAATTCCAATCCTTTCTGGCCAGGATTTTTTGCATAATTAAATGTGAAATGATAAAAATCTTTAAACTTATTTTGATCTTTTATCTCTGATTCCAGTGTTGGTAATTTTGCTTTTAATTTGTCTATGCTATCTGCTCCAAGCTCTATGAGACCAGTTGTGAACTCTTCTTTAGTAAATTCACACTGCACAGCAGCTTTACATTTCCATGCTATAATAAGAACTAAAATTGACTCAGGGCTTAAATTAAGGTCTTCTAAAAACTTCATAACACCATCTACAGTGATTTTATCGTTTTCCTGTTGATCTTTGTACTTAGTAAACAGTTGGTCCAGCTTTTTTCTGTCCACAGACGCCTTAATGGGGTCCTTGTAATAAGCTTCAGGGTTCTGAAAGTAGTTGTCACTCGCGAGGTCCAGTTTCCAGTCATTTTGAGACAAACAATATATCGCCGTGCTCTCACTCGTCTGCGTAAACGCGACGAACTTTTTAACTTTGTCTCTCTGTGACGATTTTAATTTATTCTGTAAAGAATCGTACGAACGTCATATTTATAACCTTATTACTGCTTACCTGTCATCTAATTTACGTATCAAAAAAACAATTTGGGCATTTTATGTGATGTTGTGTTTGTTATTTTGGTTGGATTTGATGCATATTTTAACACGATTACTCACCATTTTCGTGAATTTTTTATTGTTTTAATGACTTTCACTGTTATTTCGACATCGGAACCAAAGTGAAATAACAATCATAGACAACTTTCTAATGTTGTTATGGCATTCATTTCAATTTCCCATGTTGATTTTTTTTTCGATAAAAAGACTTGTTATTATTATTTAAACACCAGAAGTATAGGTAACAATCATCAGTAAGAATTGAGATGAAGCGATACAATAAGTTGAATCTAGTGTAATATCTATCTATCACTTTAATTTTAAAAGTTTTTCACTTGAGAGACCATGTTGAAATTTATTTACCACTAGCTGTGCCCACGCGACTTCGTCCGCGTGGAATAGTGACAATGTTCGCCGTGATTTTTTAAATTAACATACTTAACTTTTTTATTTATGAACCGATTAACATGCAATAAGTGAAAACCGCATCTAAATCGAATAAGCCATTTCTGATATTAGCGTGCACAAACACACAGACAAACAGACAAAAAAATAATTAATTACAATTTCGGGTTCAACATCGATATAATAACAACCCCTGCTACTTTTTTTTTATATATTTCCATTGTACAGACACCACTTTTCTAGAATTTTATTATATGTATAGATAATTATTTTCAATGATTGAAAATGTTTATATTCTATTGCATTTTCAAAACTGCTTCACCACCTGTAAATCAGGGAACGTCTTGCAATTATAATAGCAACACCGTTTTGCAAAATAATCATAGACAATTGTTTCTTCGTTCCGAAGTGAAAAAGTATAATGAGAAACAAATTATAATTCTATTTCATCAAAATTTAATTATTTCCGGAAGGAATACGGTTTGCTTTGTTATAATCAACGAAATAAATTAGAAAATGAGAAAATACAAAAAATACTGGTAGATGATTCATTTGAATTGTGTTTCAGAACGAAGTTGTCAATAGTTATAAACAGCTGATCGCAAAACATAACCTAACTAGCGACAATAATTAGGCGTAATTTAAGTGAAAATCAATATGTTACATAATAAAACCTGATAAAAATGCGGTCTGTATTTTTTAAGCAGGTGTACACTCCAAACCGGTATCTATTTAAGTCAATCAATACGCAAAGTCCAAGAGTGCGATTTGCGCCCAGTCCAACAGGATATTTACATTTAGGGGGTTTACGAACTGCTCTATACAATTATTTATTCGCCAAATCTCGAGGAGGTTCACTCATATTACGTATTGAAGATACAGATCAAACGAGGAAAGTTGAAGGTTCTGTGGATGCGCTAGTAAACGACTTGCAATGGGCAGGAATTAAGTGTAACGAAGGACCAGGACTGAAGGGCGAATATGGACCATACGTGCAGAGCGAAAGGTTGAATTTCTATCAGTAAGTATTATTGCTTATGTATTTTCTTATTTCAAATTGTATACATGCCTATATTGATTTTCAAATAGGTTTCAATAGAGTCAATAATAAACAACAAGTTTGTTTATTATTTGAACTACTACCTACTATAACAACTACTTAATATAATGTGTATCTATTTTTCAGGGAATACATATCAACACTCCTTGAAAATGGTTCAGCATACAAATGTTTCTGTACAGAGCGAAGATTGAACATTTTACGTAGAGATGCAGTGAAGTCACAACGCATACCCAAGTATGACAACCGATGCAGGAGTCTGACGCATGCAGAGATTAATGAGAAGATGGATGCTGGTGTTCCATATTGTGTTAGGTTTAAGGTACTTACCTAGTATTATTTTTCATGAACTTTGGATCATAAATCAAAATAATTTATTTGAGTCAAATATGGTTCAAAATTTTCGTGGATTTGCGGTTGAAATTTTTTGTCTATGAAATGAGAATGGAAATCAGAAAGAAGTTTACTATATATGATTGTAATAAAACTAGTTATTTACCATACAACCATGAAATAATAATATATTATTTTAACTTAAGTACTACTTTTCAAAAATGTTGTGTGCATTAAAATCAAAAATGATTTATAGAAACTAGGCTGAAAATCAGCATTTTTAAACAACTAAATTACAGAAGACCATCTCCCAAAACACCTGCCCTTCACCACTCCCATGTACTTTATCTGGCTAGTGGCTAGTGGTGGTAGGTTGCTGTCTATTAAGCTAGAAAATCTTGATTCTATACAGTACTAATTACTAAAGAAAAATGTGATAAAATATGAATGAAAAATAATTCATCTTCTATTTCACCAGCTAACTTCTGATTGCCAATCCTTTGAAGACCTGATCTTCGGCGGCATAGCATACGACGTATCTCTAAACGAAGGTGACCCGGTACTCATGAAGAGTGATGGCTACCCCACATACCACTTTGCTAATGTGGTGGATGACCATCTCATGAAGGTTACCCATGTTTTGCGCGGTGTGGAATGGCAGATTTCTACCACGAAGCATTTGCTGATTTATAGGTAAGCACAGAGGTTTTATCAATAAATAAAATTCAATTAAAAAATGATGTTACAAAAACCTTTTGACGACACGGTTGGCGCAGTGGTTGAGCGATCGACTGCTGCGCAGCATGTCGCGGGTTCGATTCCTGCACGGAACAAATATTTGTACGACCTGCAAGTATTTGTTCTGGGTCTGGGTGTTTTTCTATCTATAATACAAGTAAATACATACAGTTTATACAAAAAAATGTTTAAAAGTAGTTTATCAGCCATCTCGTTACCATAACACATACAAGCAGTAGGTTGCTTAGCTTGAGACTATATGGCGTTGTGACGACACGGTTGGCGCAGTGGTTGAGCGATCGACTGCTGCGCAGCATGTCGCGGGTTCGATTCCTGCACGGAACAAATATTTGTACGACCTGCAAGTATTTGTTCTGGGTCTGGGTGTTTTTCTATCTATAATACAAGTAAATACATACAGTTTATACAAAAAAAATGTTTAAAAGTAGTTTATCAGCCATCTCGTTACCATAACACATACAAGCAGTAGGTTGCTTAGCTTGAGACTATATGGCGTTGTGTGAAATGTCCAAGCATGTTATGTTATTATTACCTTTGAGTTATGTATTGTATTCCGTATGAGCTTCCATATCTATTTAAACAGATAACTGTTAGTGTTTTTCTTGGGATGTGGTGATTTACACTACTCTGGCTCAATGTAGATCAAACACAGTTACATAGAAAACTGTTTTTTTTTGACATTGAATTATGAACCTTATCTTAACTCATATTAAATTGCAAATCAAGTTACGTTTGTAGATGTTCTAGTAGCCTTTTGTGGTTACTATAAATTTTATGTTCCATTTTGCATATTTTGACACTAAATAAAGTGTATAATTAAGGTGTTAAAAAATATCTCTAATAATTTCGTGGGTGCATTTTACTATGGGATGAACCCTGAAATCGCGAAAAAAATATGAGCTGTTCCATACAATTATGCACACGCAACTCAATAAAATGTTGTACAATGCTCCTACGAAATTCTTAGAGTTAATTTTTTTGAACACCGTATGTATATAATTCAAAGCCATCCGAAAATCTTCTGTTGTCTGCGTGTAGCTGCGATATATCGCTTTGGGATGCCAGTCATAATAATAATTGGTTGTAGAAAATCATTTGCACATCACAGACCAACATTGTCTTCTTTCATATCTTCTCTTATTCAAGTTTGTCTGTCTGTTTGCAGGGCATTTGGTTGGACACCACCACAATTTGGTCATATGCCACTGATCGTGAATGCTGATGGTACAAAACTAAGCAAGAGACAGAGCGACGTGAAGGTTGAAGACTACAGGCAAAAAGGTAATGCAATGAATTGTGTTGATGCTTCTAGTTTAATAACTATGGCCTTGCAGCTGGCATGTTATTTGATAATATCTTATACTCAGGTAGCCCGCAACGTTACGTTTTTTGCAATATGTAAGTTAATATCCGGTTGTGAGGAGCTCGTGGCTAAGTAATAAACTAAAAATAACTAACTTCAGGACCGCCAAGATACGTCGGCCCTACGGTAAACTTGACTTTCTCGGCTTTCCAGGAGTATACCCTCTGGGCCTGGTGAATTATATAACGCTGTCTGGTGGAGGATTCGACCATGTGCCGGGCGCAGGAGTCAGACTTAAGACGATGGAAGATTTGGCTGAAGAGGTAACTATTCAACTTTTATTTAAGCTAGCCATAGTTAAGCAATATAATAAGTCATTGGTGCATCTTTGACAGTCGTTACGAGTCGTCGGAAGCCCGAAAATCTGACAGCCAGTCTTACCAAGGGGTAATATTATTACCCAGTTACGGGGTTGTGGAGGTCAGATAGGCAGTCGTTCCATGCAAAATTATTTAGCTGTATATGGTTAGACTGGAAGCCGACCCCAACATAGTTGGGAAAAGGCTAGGATATTGAACTTAAACAACATCAGGATAATGCAGTACCCTACAGGGTGACGAAAAAACCCTTGACATGGTCTCGATATCATTGTCAGCGACAATATAACGGCGTGGATATGACGTAGTTACCTTTTTTTTAAGGATGGGAAATCATTAAATGACTCCCGCTCTGGGTGGAGCGGAAGGGAGTGTCAGACTCTTACTGACTAAAATCAATCTATGTTCCTTCCTCAGCCCTTTGTGTTCCGGGGCAGCGGTAACACTTTCGGACAATCCCGCTGACCACGTATTCGTTACCTGACTTTGTGATAGCTATTACATTTATGGATTTGCAACCTTGACCTAATAACAATAAAGTTTCTATTGTGTCTCGTTCCTTCAACCGATTAAATTATAGTTCCAGATAGAAAAGGTTTCATCACACCCTAGCCGCCTGAACCCCGACCTGCTAGAAGAATGCAATCGTCTCGAAATCAAACGAAGACTAAAGGATAATGACCTCTCCAAAACCTTAGTATCCACTCTTCAAGATTTAATCACGAAAACGTATCCTGATCACCAACTAAACCTGACAGATGAACACGTAAGAAGCGTTTTGAATTGGTCAGTAGCTCGAATATCAAGAATAGAAGAACTAGCATCGAAGAAATACGGATTTCTTTGGATTCTACCGACGAATAAAGCGAACATTGACCAGGAACTACTAAAAAAGCTGGTCGAAAACTTGGAAGGGCTAGAAAAGTTCGACCAAGGTTCTCTAAAGGAGAATTTAAGGAATTTCTCAGTAAATAATAACGTGAAGTTTCCAGCCCTGATGAAGATGCTTCGGTCCATCATCAGTGGCTTGGATGAGGGTCCAGGAGTCGCGGAAATGATGGATTTGTTAGGCAAGAGTCAATCGTTAGAAAGAATTAAAGCTGTTGTAAGATATGTTGATGTTTTATTTTATCTCACTGAAGGTGAAGGAATTATGAAAAAAATCCCATCCCCTTATGAAATCATAACATTAGATATCAGTTACCACGGAGCTGTATCTATAGAACATCGCGATTGGGTTGTTTAACGTGTACTCCAAACGACAGGTTGACACTTTCCGTAGCCCAAGGGCTGGCTTTTTCCTTGGCCGAGGCTAAGTATTGCCATATATATTAAATCATTACTTTTGTGTATGTTTATATAGATATCTTAAAAATTGAAGCTCTCGTACAGGTCTCCAAAAGTGATAATGCGCATAGAAATCTTCGCCACTGTTCGGCAACGGTCGTATTCCCCGAGCGTCGGAAGACGATATGTATATATAGTGGTTAAGTGCATTTTCTTCATGCATAATTTAGTAAGATTATGTGTTTTGTCCTAAAAGAGATAAATATTGATTTATCAGTAACGAAATTTGATTCAATAACTCCATGTAAGTAAATAGCGAGCTATAATTCATATAAGCCTAAATCTGTTTTTAATGTTTTTTCTAGTACTTAATATGTATTTTACGTAGGTATTTTTAATTTTTTAATATTGAAAAAACGTGAAAAATGTTAGTATATTTAAATATTTTACAAAATTAACTATTTAAATTTAAATAAGATAATTAAAGTTGAAATTAAATTCACCTTTGAAAACAAAACCAAGAAGGGTGTGTAATAGCAGCTCTATATAATTCCAGACAAAGAGAACACGTGCAGTCACCACCAATATAACAAGACGACTGACGGACCTTTGACTGACCGCCGACCGCCGCCGACCGCCCGAATTGTTTTCGATTGTGTACACATGATATTGACTCCTATTTCTTTCGAACAAGGTGCAAAATGCAAGGGACTCGAATGATTCAATGATTCGGGTGTTTCCGGGAATACGACAATTAGCGAAGATCTGCATGTGCATTATTAATTTGGGAGTACTGTAACGTATGATATGAAACATTAAAAGAAACCATGGATATTGGGATATTTCTTATAACAAGAAGAATAGTTATTTGTTATGCAAGCCTGCAAAGTTGATTTTTGGCGCGAGTACTTGAATTGAAACCTGAGCAAGCGAAGGCAGCAAATAACTATTAATTTTATGCATACATTATTTTTTTCTGTTGTGAGAAATCTTTAGCCTTCATAAGGGCCCCAAACAATTTTTAATACGGGGCACGCTACGCCAGTGGTACCATTCAACATTTCCATGCCATCATTGCATGGCAGAATGTGTCTTTGCACTAAATTTATTTTCACATCTTAAACAGTACCTAGGTATGTAATTTATTAAGACTGCGTTATAAGAACTTTGTTCTTACAGCACTAAATTGAGGCAGCCCCGGTAAGTTATAAAGATACTTGTAATGGGATAATCTACTTAATCATTTATTTTCTTTGATCTTTCTTTCTGAAGCATGGACATTTTATAGTCCATTAAAAGAGTAGATCTAGTAATAAAACGAGTTAAATCTTTATGACCGTGGCTCAACAATAACTCCATGGTTTTGAGAGGACAATAAAAGATGTGATCACTGGAGCATTTAGTGATGGCTCTCATCTTTATGAGGTCATTGTTAGTATAGTCAGGGTGCCTTTTCATACGTTCAGGCTACTTCGGCTGGATACCCGGTGTCTATGACCCGGTACCTTCTAGGTACCTACCTACCTCACCATAAAAACTTAGGTGAACTGGGCGTGAAGTGAACTGTCGTTTGACCTAACGCTAGGGACTGATATTGGTAAGCGGGATTGTCCGAAAGGGTTACCGCTACCCCGGAACATAAAGGGCTACGGAAGGAACATGGATGGGTTTTAGTCAGTAAGAGTCTGACACTCCCTTCCGTTCCACCCAGAGCGGGGGCAGTCATTGGATGATTTCCCAGCCATAAAAAAAAAAAAGGGTTTGACACTATTGACAGCTCAGTTTAAACTCACTTCACCTATGTGTTCACGGTGAATTTTTTACAGAATACAGGGCTCGGAAACCGGTTGAAATTCTTAACCGGTTACGGTCATTGACCCCAAACCGAAATCGATTTAGGTTAAGGTTTGCACTTTACCGGTTTTTACCGGTATATGTGGGAAACCGGTTTTTAATGAATTTTGGTTTTGAAAGTGAAAATTAACCGGTTAAAACCAAATTTGAAAACCCCCGCCCCCGCCACTCACAAGCACGGTCAAGACGTTGCGATGTCATTTAGTTACAAAATAGTCGCATCAAGTCGCATGCAAGTTCTCAACGTCGCCGCCACCGTCTTCCTTCACCAAATATCGTAACTTGTTGGAAGTGTTAAAAAAGTAGACGAAAAATATTTACGACTTACGGAATTAACCGGTTAATTCGGGTGTCAAAACCGTTTGTGGTTATGTAACCGGTAACCTTTATCATTTGGGTTACATTGAACAGTTCACTTGTTTAACCGGTTAATGAAGGAACGATATATTTACCGGTATTTCATCGAAATTAACCGCTCTTTTTAAACCGGTTCAGAGCCCTGACAGAATAGCACTACAGGTAGTGGACTTTGAGTTATATTTTAGATACCTAGGTACAGTACTCCCAAATTAATAATGCACATGCAGATCTTCGCTAATTGTCGTATTCCCGGAAACACCCCAATCATTGAATCGTTCGAGTCCCTTGCATTTTGCACCTTGTTCGAAAGAAATAGGAGTCAATTTCATGTGTACACAATCGAAAACAATTCGGGCGGTCGGCGGTCAAAGGTCCGTCAGTCGTCTTGTTATATTGGTGGTGACTGCACGTGTTCTCTTTGTCTGGAATTATATAGAGCTACTATTACACACCTTTCTTGGTTTTGTTTTCAAAGGTGAATTTAATTTCAACTTTAATTATCTTATTCAAATTGAAATAGTTAATTTTGTAAAATATTTAAATATACTAACATTTTTCACGTTTTTTCAATACTAAAAAATTAAAATACCAACGTAAAATACATATTAAGTACTAGAAAAAGCATATTAAAAATCAGATTTAGGCTTATATGAATTATAGCTCGCTATTTACTTACATGGAAATATTGAATCAAATTTCGTTACTGATAAATCAATATTTATCTCTTTTAGGACAAAACACATAATCACACTAAATTATGCATGAAGAAAATGCACTTAACCACTCTATATACATATCGTCTTCCGACGCTCGGGAAATACGACCGTTGCCGAACAGTGGCGAAGATTTCTATGCGCATTATCACTTTTGGAGACCTGTACTGCATAGCCTTTTTCCACACAGGGTTGGGTTACCAACACATTTATTTATGCAACGCCTCACTGGTAGGTATGTGCTAGCTTCACTGGTATGTGCTAGCTTCAATGGTATGTGCTAGCTTCACTAGTATGTGCTAACTTCACTGGTATGTGCTAGTCTATGTAGGATTTATTATTGTAGTTATTTGTATTTAAATATGCTGTTAGGTAGGTACATATACACTATACACACACACACATGGCCGGCGGTATATACACTGGTCGGCTGGAGTGAAGGGCGCACCTAGTCGTCAGTGATGCCTCCAGTTTGTCTGTGACCTGAACAGGCTATCCAGTGTCCGGCTATCGGATGATATTACATTCGATAAAAGGCCGCCTCTCACCGTGCCTTCATTTCGGGATATTAGGCTTAGTACACACTACACACGTAATTTTTGGCCGGATAACTTTGGCCCTCAGTCCAAGACTGCAGACCGAACCTCTGTGTGTAGCCACATTTATAGTCAGGCATTTAAATGCATAATTAGTTTTAAGGAGTAGAATAAAACCACCACATTATGAGTAACAGTATAATTTATTGAATTCCCAAATATAAATATTGAGAGAAAATATCGACGTCGATTCTGAGTTACAATAACTTCACAAACAGTTTCCGACCCACACAAATTTTGAAAAGTACCTACAGGTTGCACATCTTATAAAAAAAAAACTACTTAGGTAGGTATATGAGAAGTCGTATAACTAAGTTATTGAATTAGTCGGTAAGGTAGGTACATAAACTTAGATACGTATTTAATTCGTTGGAAATATGATGCAGTAGAAGCCGACCAAGGCAATTAGTCAACTGGGTGGAAAGTGACACATTTATACGTGCTTAATGCGACGGTATTCCTACGAGAGGCTTCCCCGGAAAGATAAACAAAGATAACATGGCGCACCCCTCCAAATGGCTGTTTAAATTTTTGTAGTCACATGCTTACGAAAGAGTTTTTATGTAGAAGTATTCGTCTTTATCTAGTAGCAGGCCGGCAATATGCGTTGTGAATCTGTAATGAACTTTGTAATTCCATTCACAAATACTTTCGAAAGTTTTGAATTTTAGAGGAGCGGCCATGTTATCGTAGTTTATCTCTTTCTACAATTGCACTACAGCCGTCATTGCGGCTCGTCTTTCAGAAGGGTAATCATGCACTATATACATATACTACGTATAACATGTCAGAATTTTACGTATTTGACAGGTGTCATGTGAAGTAACAAGCGATTTTGAACCATGAAGGTGCAGTGCAACAGCTATTACTGGCACCCTGACCTGTCCTGCGCTTTCACTGCTTTGCAAACGGCTTTATATGCAAAGGCCCAGGAGCCCAGGTCGGCTAATGGTGCGCATTTTTGTCTAAAAGTTGAAACACAAACTACATATTTTTTATACTTGCATGTTTTCCTTTGCCTAATGGCACCTAGCAGAAGGCTAGGTCCAAAATTAAATAGTACCTATAAATTAATATTATTATTAAGATTTTACAACTTTACAGCGATGTGCAACCTTCTTATAAAACAAACTAACCACAAACATTTTGATCAATGACTGTTTAATAAATTAACTTAAAATACATTGAGCAAAATTGTATAAAACTTAATTAAAATACAAAAATAAAACAAACTCCACACTAAAACGCAAACCAGAGTTACTGCAAGATGTCAAAAACATATTAGGGCCTATGCACACCACGTTTTTTAAACACGCCGTCGACGCGCGTTTTGGGAACGCGCGTCGCCGGCGCGTTTTTATCCTGCAGAGCAGTTTGTTGTCGTTTGTATCGATACAAACGCGCGGCACCGGCGCGTGTGTATCGATACAAACGCGCGGCACCGGCGCGTCTGTATCGATACAAACGCGCGGCACCGGCGCGTCTGTATCGATTCAAACGCGCGACACCGATACGAGCGCTGGCGCGCGCGCCTACCCTTTCCCCCGCAACGAGGAAAAGGGAAGTGTGAATCTACGCTAGTAGCAATCGAGCGCGTCTGTATCGCGTCTGTATCGCTACACACGCGCGTCTGTATCGCTACACACGCGCGTTTGCATCGCGTCTGTATCGCTACACAAGCGCGTCAGGTGTGCAAAGGTCTACAGGCTGCGTCTGACTTGCGTGCGTATCGCGTCTGTATCGCTACAAACGTGCGTCGACGGCGCGTTTAAAAAACGTGGTGTGCATAGGCCCTTAAGGCGCCCGCAGAGAAGCGCGACACGACATTGTGACGCGATTTTAATAGAACAATTTCTATGAAAACTTCATGGGAATTGTTCTACCAGAATCGTCGCACCGCTTCACCGTCGCAATCGTCATCTGCAAGAACCTTTTATCGTAAGGAAAACTCAACATTTTATTTCATTTGAGTATTTTCTTTCTTCTGCAATACAATTATAATCCATTGAACACAGTCTTAATAAAAAACAATTAGAACAAAATTAATTAAAACGATCGTACTAAAATACTTACAACTTTGGTCGTGCTTCTCATAATTGATGCCGTTCGTATACAATCCATTATTATGCAAATTATTTCTAAATGAGTATTAGAACCATTAAATGATAAACTTTATATAAGTAGGTACTTATGTGGCACTAATTAGTGACAAGAAATATTAATTTGTGCAAGGATTTGTAGGTAACCAGTTCAGACGTTGTGCGTTCAAATCTGGGCAAATAAACTCTGGGCAACGAAGTTCCATAAAGCGGCTTTTAGAAAAAAGTGTTATGCGCTTGCGACTTCCCTCTGTATCTCTTTCTATCATGACATTATGAGTGTATGTGTGCGAGCAAGTATCACGTAAGGACCTTCATTCTTGACAAGTTCGCGACCGTATAAGTTTTTTTTCAATTCATGCTTACTTTCTGAGTTCTTGGACATTAATGACATCTGTCAAAGATGACTTTGACAGATATGAAAATATGTACCTAGGTATGTCTGAAATCGCCTTGAGCAAGCGTGATGATCAACGTACGTGCGTTCTCTATTTGAGAAGAGGCCGTTGCCCAGCAGTGGGACAGACAAAGATTGGTATTATTATAAATCGTGTTTTAAGATGGTGGATCACAGAACCACATTTTTTTCAGCCCTTTATTTTCATTCCAGTAAAAAACTTACATTTGTCGAGTAACTTCTATAAAATTTATCATCAAATAGCTGGTATGGCACAAACAAATCACACTTTAGCAATAACATATGAAATAATTTTAGACAACACTGCCTACATTTTTTATTCTCACAACTTGCGTCAGGAACATGCCGATATTAAAATGACTAGATAACTTAAACATAAATTATTGTTTTAATTTTGGCAAGCAAACTTTTTTATTTTAACTTTTGAATTCGTGAACTCGTAAACGTATTGAATAAAAATCATTTCCCCATTTTATTTGACTTATCTACATCTGACAAATTACAGCATTTGAAGCTATTGCTTTTTCAATTGGAAGCCCGAATCGGAAGAAATAGCCAACCGTCGTACGGTAAGACAAAATTATAAAATAAAATGTGACTGAACTCAAGATTGGGTAAGATTGCGCAGTTACGGGTAACTTTGCGCAGATAAGAAAGAAAAATATTACCTACTTTTCTTTTTACAGCACTGCCTCGAATTTTCCAAAATATAACCATTGCTGCCAAAATCAAAACAAAACAATTACAACATCTAAGTAGAAAAATCGAAGCGAAAAATCGATGCTTATTGCTTAATTGAAATCGTAAAATAGTTTACAAAGAATTACTATAATATAACGACAGCATTATTAAAACTGACCTAAACATATTGATATGATTACATTTATAAGGAAAACTTTTAGAATTTATCGCTTTGTCGTTTTCTGGGATTGAAGGTGAAGAAAACTGGCTTAGGTACAGGGACCTAATCAATTTAGTTTAGGTAGGCCTAGTAAAGGAACAGGTGATTCAGTTGTGATTTACGAAAGTCAGATTTCAGAAAAATCATTTGTTCAATTAGTTATTGACCTGTGCATAATGTTTACAATTAACCAAAAAAAGGTTTTGGCTAAAAAAACGTATGAGTCAATGGTCCTTATACCCCAGAAAAACGACAACTTTGAACAAACTTTACATAAACACTGAAATGTACCAACTATAATTATTTAAAAATTCACAGCAATTGAAATATGTAATGTATAAATTATATATCTTCAAACACCAATTCTCACACCAGATGTAAAACTCCACATTATTTTACTTGAAATATAAAAACACTTACAAATAATGAAAGTACAACGATTATATTATTTCAATTACATTTTATTAATAATTTCGAATAATATCATTTCGTTAAAATTTACAGAATAGTTACGATTTGGGATTTCATTGAAGAAAATATTGTGAACAAAATTATTATGTAGATGAAATCATTGATACAACAATAGGTATAATATCTACATTTTAGATAATTATAACGAATAATATGGGATGTATTTTTATGCGATGCTTAGCTCGACCCATTTACCTTAAACGACATTCAGTCAAGAACATATCGACGCTTGAAAGGCGCACCAAGTGACATATCGGCAACTTTACAGTAGAGCATTTTAAGGTTTTTTTTTTGGAAAAAAATCGTAAAATCACCCATTTGTCATAACTGCTTAATTCCAACAAATTCGAATGCTGTTTAAATTCTTAAAAACTGACATTTAAAGATTATGAGCTTTCTCCATTTGTTATGAAATAGTGTCGACCTATATCGCCCAACATGTCGCTTGGTAATTTTTGCCTTTCAAGCGTCGATATATATTCAATGCCCAATATTCTTTTTGGATGTTTTTCTTTCTTTGAGGTCTTAAACTTCGCATAAAAATTCAACATCTATTTTTAAAAGTAGGTATATTTATAATTATGAATAATCCTAAATCATCTAAGGCATTAAACGATCCGTTTATTTCACGGCGGAAATATTTACTAGTTTAGTATTAAGTTCGAGTTTACAAAACTATTATAAATATTCAATATGTATGTACGACACACGTTCATGTACATGGACTGGATACTCTGTAGAGATACATTTTATAAAAAACATTTATAAGGCAGATCATATAAGGAGAGGCGATCGCGTGGAACGAATTATTACTGAAATAAAACTAAGTTTAATTTTAGGCCTCATTACTCACAAACGTAAATAAAATCAGATGCTGATTTAAAATAATACTGTTGAAAAATATATTTTGGAGACTCAATCACTGGATCTTAATAATCGTATAATTTACGACTTAGTCAACAAGTGTCTAAGCGGCCTATTTTTCTTTCCTGATCTATCTGTTGTTGTAAAAACACATTCATCCCACGCGATCGTAGCATTTATCTAAGAGTTATAAATAAAATTATAAGAGATCACATTTTATAGATAGTCTTATAACAGTTTTATAAAATTAGGTTGTCTGTCGTAGGCCACTTTCACATTAGAACGTTAGCAGCGCGAGAGTGGCGCGGCAGAAGCACAAGTACGAAATTTCAAATTCTTATCCTTAAGAATAATAATAATAATTTCGTTCAAAGCGCGCTACTGTCACGCTGCTAACGTCCTAATGTGAAAGCGCCCATAGATCACACAGACGCGATGAGATTGCTTCGTATTATTTAGAATTTTGAATTAAGAATAAGACACCTACAGTGTAGCGACTGCCTACTCTATTCGACCACCGTTGGTGCGCTATATTACCCACCCCATAGTCTAATTGTACGCACCTACTCTAAAAAGTCACGTTATAGTGGCTTTTTTAATATCCTATACAGCTATTAACCGTCTAATCGTCGAAGTTGAACGTATCTATGATAATATAATCTGTGTTTATTCAGTGTTATTGCTAAGAAATTTCCTAAAAATGATGTCTGATTCTTAAACTTTATTGCAACGACATAAGGTTCATTTTCAATTGGGAAAATTTGACAGTTAGGTATAGCTTGATGTCCTAGCGTCCGTACATTCAGATTTACGCTGATGATATTTTGTATACATTTTCCTCAAGGCTTGTACTTATATGGCGTACCGATAAAATATTCTATGCTATTTTTTTTACGTCTAACTGCTACGCGAACAATCACTATTTTGTGCATAATACGGGTATTTTTAGTGCTGAATATAAATTCTGAAAATTGGACTTGCAGGAATTTATATCTTTTAAATAAAATGCGATAAAGATCTATAATAATTTCAGTTAATTATGTAAAATCTGATTTTTCGAGTCATAACATAAATAACTCTCGTCTCCACAATTAAAAAAATACAATGTTGGTAAGATGTCAAAATTAAAAATGGAATCCTCATTTACTGCAAGTCCTATAGTTACGATTATATTATAAACGGTTTTCATAAGTTACTCTGATACTATTATTAACCAGGGTGGTAGAGGACATCGACGCGCAAACTGTTACCATGAATATTCAGTGCACGATTTTGGACGCCCCAGTGTTGAATTTTTTTGTCAGTAAATAAAAACAAATAATCTGGTCCATACATTTTTTGAAATTTGGAACACGTTGGTATTGCACATTGGTACACAACCGTTGATATTTTTTTAATTACAGAAGAAAAGTTTCAGCACTCGGGTGTCCAGAATCGTGTACCTACTATTTCCATGGTAACAGGTTATACGTCGATGTTCCTGCCACCTGTATTTATGGTAAATATTGATTGTCTATGCTATGTTTTTTTTATCTATGGAATAAAATACCCGACTGACTGTCAATATTTTTAGGAGAAAAGCATGCAATGCGGGGTGTCAATATTTTTTTTGTTTTTGATGGAAAATCTTGTGTTACCATCAGTCAGTAATAGTCTTTTATCATTTTCTCTAGATTTTTATAAAAAGAAAGTGGGGTGTAGCTATGCGGACAGGACGTAACTGCCTATATGCCATTGCCAAAGAGATATTACTCTATAAATCAAATATTTATTCGACACTGATATCTGGCAGTCTTTCCTGTTAAACACGGGTAGTGTATTTTAGTCAAACAGTGCATTAATTCGTTGTTCCAATAAAATATCGTAAACAATTTCAACAACAAGAAAATCTTTTAGTCTTGGAAGGCAATTTTGGCAGCTTTTAGAGGTAAACTATGTTTAGGGACTAAATATTTATATGGGACGAAATGATGTTTTATAAATTGTATGTTCAACAATGGTTTAGAAAATAATTTTGTCGTAAATATTCAATAGGAAAATTTAAAATCGGATAATTCGTAAATATATTGACCATTTGCTAATAAATTCGCGCAGTCTGTTCCCAATTCATATTATTCGTTTTCATACATTTCCATGACTGGTTTTACATTTTTTTTCCGTTTCTTATAATTTTTTGTCTTATTTTAAAACGATTTTAAACTTGTCATGACCATAATATACGGTATGACTTAAATATCAATAGTATTGATTAAAATGGTTCAATTTTTAACCATTAAGTATTTAAGTAGGTATTTAAATTACAATATTCAAATTTATCAACCAGAGTGGCATTTAGTAAAAAGTGACGTTCGATAGAAAGTATGAAGTAACAGAGGTAGAAATATTCGATGATGTTACCTAGCAATGTTGAAGAAAATATATTTTGACCATAAAGGTACCTACTTAGTGTCGTTAGTGAATAGTGTATACAGAAGCGTAATGCTATTTAGTTTTAAGCAATCGATTTGTTAATTTACGCGTTTTGCCAGACATAAATTTGGCGACATTAAATATTTTAACGAAAACCTCATTAAAAATGGAATGACATTAAAACCATATCGTCAAGTGATATTTATAAAATAGGTATATTTTAAGCTTGCCACTCTTAGTTTTTCCTAGATTGTAAAATAAGTAGATTCCAATGTTACAATCGATTCGTAAATCGCATTTGATAGTATTCACAAGTACGTTTGTTCGAATAACGCTCTGCTCGAACCGATGCGATTGCGTATCGAACTATCGAGTGTATTCAAGGTAATTGAAGCGTCTTTTAGCGACGTTTATGCTTTCGTTTGCTAGAAAAGCGGCCCCGTCTTGTAATAATAATGGCCGTCAAGAAAATCTGTCAGTTACAATAAAAACTATTGAATGGTGCTTTCAGCGCCAAAATCTAGCGGCAAAATAGGTGTCAAAAATCGCTCTGTATTTTAAAGTCGTTATTGCTTGGCCAGTCACCGCTTTCTTAGGAAACCAAAACTTTTTAACAATCTCATAGTAATCTTAAGTCATTGACTGCCAGCCACGCAGCAGACACAATAGAAAAACTATTGTTTGTCGGACACACGGTGACCGCGTTGGCGTTCAACGTGTTAATAAGGGGCAAAGCTCCACCTTTAAAATCGATGTTCTGATTTTTCTTTCATTTTCAGTAAGTCATTGTTATTAGGATATATAATAATAATATCGCTATACCTAAATGGGATCACATGTTATATATTTTGGGACAATGAATACATATCATAATATATTTAAGAAATATAGTTCTTCTAAGTCCTTATTACTATTGATTATTTTACTAAAGACGAAAAATATAGTTTTTATTGGTATAATTCTGTTACATTCATATAGCTATTTAGAATAAGAGTTTTATATCTAGAAAAAAGTAAGTATATGGAAGAAAAATCAGATTCAATTTTCGCATAGTTAAGCAAGGCCATCCCCTTCGGAGCGGCCTCGCCGTCGTCACTGGAGTTCTTTTACGGCTTGCAGGATCCTCTTGACGTGTCCTACCTTCGTGACTCCAAGGTCCTTGAGATCTCTCCTTGCCAAAGACAAGAGTTCCCTTCCTGTGACGTCATGCTTCGCAAACGCCTCAGAGTATTCACTAAGCTGGAGTGACTCCAACCAGGTCTGGACCTCTTTGACTCCCCAGCAACGGACCTGAGCAGCGGTGAACGTGGGTGTTGGTCCTTCGGATACGCTTCGTCGGCCCCTCAGCCAGCGACTGCCCTTCTTTTGGACCTAAGGACCAGGCAGGGTCTAATGAAATGACTGGGAATACTGTTGTGTTCTGTGAGGTTCTTTTGGTTAAGATTCATGGTTGACATGCGTTTTTGGTGTTGTGAGGCAGAGTGGTGGTCATATACAGGGTGAAATTAAATTCATGGGCAAAATTTTAAGGAGTCATTGTCCTCATAATTATGAACAACTTTTAGTACAGCATCAAATCTGAAATCGCTAAAAAATCAGCTGTTCCCTACATTTTGACGAGTAATGCGAGCGTAATGTATGGAACAACTGATTTTTTTTTTCGCGACTTCAGACTTGTTCCTTTAGTAAAATTTGTTCATAATGATGAGTACAGGGACCTCTTAAAATATTGTCACGAATTCAATTTCACTCTGTGTAAGGCGCAGCTAAATGTTTGAAAAATAGCTTTTTCTAGATCATCAGCACTAAGATGACCGTTATATCAATACTAGGTAATTAATAAACATTTGGTCTTTGTGGACTGATTTAAGAGTACAATATAACCTTATTTCTTTAGGCTTTGTTAAAAGGATAAAGGAACTATATTCTTCTACTGTCGTAGGTCTTGATACTACTAACTAGAAATAAGAATACAATCGGATCCCATCTAATGAAAGTCTACGATAAGGTTTAGGGATTCTGACGGGCGATTCGAACTGGAAATGTGGGCGTGAAATAAAGCACCGTTAGTTAATACGGCTAAATTGTACTTATGTTTAAAGCTAAGTGCAGTAGTTTCCATAATTGTATTCATGCTGCATATTAATTCATTATCGTTGGCTAGAAGACTTTTTTATGGTAGCTAGAAATCAAATTGATATGTCCAATACTAAGTGACCGCAGGCAACTTAGATGGTGCAAATATTCACAGAAAGTAGGTGAAAAAGTCATGACGGCCGACAAAACTGTTGCTAGTTGACACCTTGCGCAAAAAAGCCCCTCTGTTAGAGCTAGATAAGCAAAACAGTGCATTTAGTACATGAAATATACCTCATCAGTATGCAAGAACGCGTATCCATCTTGCAGAGTGGCACGAGAGAGATGCGCGCGCAGTGAGGCAGCTGCGCCTGCACCGGCTCCGGTAATACCACCGCTCTCTACTAGTTCGTGACAGCTTTCCACCTAGGTAGAAATTGTCAGGTGTTAGCCAGCTAATAATAATAAGGCGCCTTCAGGTGGCACTTTGTATTGTACAGGATGGGAGAGGGAAAGGTCCTCCCGTTCCAGCCACCGCGCGAGACACCCTGGGCGTCGGGAGCCCCGTGACAACTCCCGACCACCGTAGGCGCGGGCCTGCAGCGGTGAGTAATGGGTAGCTCACCGTCCGGTCAGGACCAGGCCCGTGCCGGACGGCGCGTACGGTTCCAAGCGCGCCTCAAAGAGATGTGAGTATATGAAGGGGCCCCTTCATATACTGACATTTCTGTGTTAGGGCTTAGCCTACCGGGTAAGCGGGATTGTCCGAAAGGGTTACCTCTACCCCGGAACATAAAGGGCTAAGGAAGGAACATGGATGGATGGATGGATCCCCTTCCGCTCCACCCAGAGCGGTAAGAGTCATTTGATAATTTCCCACCCTCAAAAAAAAGGTGGCATATTGTAATACGTTTAGAAATGGTCTGGTAGCCAGTAGTTCTGATTTTGTTCACACTTACCAGTGTAGCCAGGAGCCTTCGTAGCTGCGGCGCTGGCAGCAGCTTGCCGTCAGCATCCTGCAGCGCATCAGCGTGTGCAGCGACACGACGAGCCAAAGACACGCCCTGAGAGACTCCGCCACATGCTGAAGTTTCGCTTATACATGACAGCTTTACCTATGATAGAGGAAGTCATTGACAATGGTTCTAAATTAAAAATGTGCATGAAATGTGAGAAATCAGTTCAGCCAGTATTGCTTGGTAGGGTTCCTATACCCAAGGACTGAGATATCTAATGTAATATATCTTTTGGTCCTTTGATTCGTAAAGGGTTCGAAGTAAACTCTAACACCTTTGCGGTAATAAGCCGACAGTAAAGGTATTGAGAACTTATAGTATACTTACATGTTTAACAAGCGTGTTAACATCATCTAACAACGCTAGGAGTTGAGAGCTCTCAGTTGGTGACATTGCGACGCGAGGACTGCCGGGACCACCGGCGCCGGATCCGGCGAGAGCACTCGCTTTGAGTTGCTGCTTCTCGTCCCAAGTTCTGAATGATGCAACGGTTAATACAGTGCCCGAGATTTCGAACTAATTTATTTGAAAAAAAAAAGAAGAAATCTAAGAGCAATAAGTGCAACAAGCTTTCTGGAGAAACACGAAGACTGAAGACCGCCTCCGTGAGCTTTTAAAATCCGCCTTCATTATTTTCATCCAATACCATAGGACATCAGTTCAATACCGCTCCAGTTCACACATTCTCATCAACTCACACCAAACCACATTACATCGTACACAAACAGCACACTTAACAAATGCACACCACGCTTCAATGTTACATACTCAAGATATTAGATTAAATAATAACAATATGCTGTAATATTATGTAACTTATATCTAAGATATGGAGGAGTGGAGTCTCCTAACACAGGCATTGTTTGCCTAAAAGGAGGCTCCAAACACAATTAATTGTATGAAGCATTTTGTTTTAAATAAAGTTATTATTATTATTATTATTATTAGTTAGTAGACAATCGATTCTTCTATAGTGTGAATTAATAACCCACTACTTTGCACTACTGAGTATCAAAAATATAAACATTCACCACTGACCTAAACTTCACTAACCTAAGACTAGTTTCAAGAGCTCTAGACCGGCACAGCATCTGAGCTCTGTTCTTATGTATAATCCTAACACATCCGGGGGGTTGCAGCCAAGCTTCACCATCCACTTGCACTGGGACACACTCTTCGCCAAGGATGTTGATCTGGACTGCGCGGCATTGGGCGATCCGGTGCTTCTGGAGGTTGATGAGCCTGGAGGCTGCCATTTGGGCTGAGCCAAACACTGCGACGACCTGTTTTGAAGATTTGGT
Organism: Hyppa rectilinea; assembly: GCA_951799385.1. Lineage (NCBI taxonomy): Eukaryota > Metazoa > Arthropoda > Insecta > Lepidoptera > Noctuidae > Hyppa > Hyppa rectilinea. Next base: position 3,669,101 of record OX637302.1, on the reverse strand, counting down.
TATTGGTGCTTCGATTCTGAATTTGGTCTATGAGGTCCATTAAGTTGAAATGTTACAGCGTAAGGAGTATTCCTACCTTGTAGTTTTAATAATGTGTATCGATTATCAGTCATGTTGTTTTAAACTTTTTAATACTCTGGGACTATCATTAATGTAACAAGAGGGATAATAAAATAGTCGCGATGTCAAATCTGTACATTGAAGGTAGGTAGGGAAAAAGTAATTGCTCTTAGAAACGAATCGAATGCCGAAAATATATAATTACTAGCTTCTGCCCGCGGCTTCGCTCGCGTGGAGGTCGGAAATTATCCCACAGGAATGTTCTACCGGGATAAAAAATATCCTATGTGTTAATCCAGGATATAAACCATCTCTGTGTCAAATTTCATCCAAATCTATACAGTAGTTTTTACGTGAAAGAGTAACAAACATCCATACATCCATACTTACAAACTTTCGCCTTTATAATAGTAGTAGGATTTTTTAGAACGATGTCTGTTTGCCTAGGTGTATGTATTCGAGGGTGCTGGCAAAGTTAATGGAGACAAAGTAAAAATTCGCCGAAAATTTATCAAGAAAACATGGGTATCGTTTCCGTGGTTTTCAAGGACATTGACAACGTTATGGGGTCAAAATCAAAATTTCTTATCACCTTGAAGTTCTTAGTGTAATTTTAATTGATAAACATGAATATTGTGATTAGTTATTTAGTTAGTTGACACAGTTATTCTCAACTTTATTACAACTTCGACAAGGTTGATATTGGTTTGGCAGTGACAACAGCGCTGCGCTGCGCTTAGCCGGCTCTTAGAATTATGTATGACCTTGAAAACTAACCTCAAGTATCCGATCATCGAACGAGGGCGCCAGGAAGAGGTCATCGCCTCTAGTACCTCCCCAGAAGTTAGTCCCTCCCATGAATGAGGGTATGTTCAGCACGACAATGCCCTGCAGCTCTGGTAGAGGAATCCTCTGGCCGTCACATTCAAGCTGCACCCTTTGACCGAGATGCCTGCAAAGTGGGTTTTATTGTACTGACAGTCTACCTACTATGAAGAACATACTATATGCATCATCAGCTTATAATGTTCCCACTGCTGGGACCCCTCCTCTCTGTGAGAGGGAGCTAGCCCAGTGTGGGTTGGTAGATGTCGCATGTCTTAGAATTTTTGGTTCTAGGATATGCCGGTTTCCTCACGATGTTTTCCTTTACCATTTTGAGAGCTGTGCTGGTGGCCCATTGGTAACGGCCTCGACTAACGTGTTGAAGGTCATGGGTACGAACTCAGGCAGGCTACAACACAACTACTCTCAAAACGGAAAAACCACATAAAAACTACAATTCAGTTGAACAACAATGGAAATGATTTATGAAGGTAGCAAGATATTGTGTGGTTTAAAGAAGCATAAAATAGGTATTTCACAGAGCTTTATTGAATTCCACTGTATATTCAGTATATTGTAATGTGGCATACAGTTTAGCGTCAATTCGAATAACTAAATCAATATTTTGTGGTTAGTAACAAAAAAAAAAAACAAATGAAAATGACGAATGCCTTACCTGTACGTCCTGTTCACCCACTCCTTAGACCCAAGTACTCCATACCACATATAGTTCCTGGCCCTTGACCTACACTTCTCTGGGTGCTCCTCCCTCTTATTATGAAAGTCCAAGGTAATCTTCGCATCGATCCCGATCCCAAAGTAATTGTTCATCACAGCCCTTTCATAGAACCCTTCTAGAAGACTCTCGTCAGGGTCCATAAGGGGACTGACTGCGGCGCATAAGGCATCAGCATTGGCTAGCAGACATTGGCTGATGAACCCTTGGGTGACGTGAGGCCAGGCCGGTAATTGGACCAAGGGGTTGATAATAGGAAGTTTCTTGGCCTTTTCGTTGGCCTCTTTAGAGCCGAGGCCGCCAGATGCGCCACCTTCTCCCCATATTGATGACACAGATGTTGATAGTCTAGAAAAGAACAATCATTTTCTTGGATATATTTAAACAAAGAATTGCGCAGTTTTAGGTCTAATAAAATGTTATATCAAATTACTGATATATTATTTGCGAGCATCTTATAGACATTCTCTGTATTGAACATGCAAATGTAAGTAAGTCGTAGAATTTTCAATATATTGTATTTAGAAATAAATTAAATAAAAGGGAAGAAAACAAAGCTAGGTAAGTGTATATATGCATAACAACATTTCTTATTCCTCTAGAGATCTTGAGAAAACATGGAAATATATTATATAGGAAAACGGTGTTTTCTTTCGAAAGAAGTTTTGGCTCGTGCCTCGGGAGGCTCTACATACATTTTCTAGTTGAATACATAACAAAAATAACGCTTGTCCCTGAGAATATTCCGTTCAGCATTCAAATTCGTTGACGAATACTATGAGAAGTGGGTCTTTAGATATGTATCAATACACATGACAAAAATGTAGGCACGATAAATAATTTATTTAAATTACTTAAGGCAGTAAAAATAACGTTCTTTTAAGAAATTTTCAGATTAACATTTCGATTCATTATTCATATTTGTACAAGTATGTCTGAGACACGAAAAATGTTTTTTTTTGTCTATATTTTGCCAACCCGGAGGCTCATTGAGGTGTAAAATGATTTTATCAAATTGGATATTTCGGTTCACATTGCGTTAACATCACGTTTACCTGATGAAGCCATGCGAATGGGAAAGACGACAGTTGAAGTAAACATTACTTGCTTTACTCATCATCATCATCTGCCTAGCCTTTTCCCAACAACGTTGGGTCTTCCAGTCTAACCGGATGCAGCTGAACACCAGTATTTTACATGGAGCGACTGCCTATATGACCACCGCAACTCAGTAACTGGGTAATGGTGGCTGAGATTTTCGGGCTTCTGACGACCCGTAACGACTGTACAATATGCACAAATTACAGCCGGGACCAACGGCTTAACGTGCTTTCCGAGGCACGGAGGAGTCTCGTTATGTGAAGATGGTCACCCATCCACGGCCAACCCCGGCAAGCGTAGCTTAACCTGATGCATCGACCTGTGCGGCTGTTAGTACTGACCACGAGTACTTACCTCTGTTAGCCACGAGCTCCTCTCTGAATACTTGCTCTACTAAGGCAGATAGAAAAGATGAATGACCAGTTATATGTAGATAGACGTAGCGGAAGAATATCTTCCAAATAAAACTTTAATACACTTACTTATCCGGTTCTCCAGGCTTGTAGAGGCTCCCACATGATATCCTTCTGGTGGCAGCAGGTGAACAGCTCAGGAACTTCCCATATTCAGGGTCTGTCTGTCCTAGAAGCCTTGGATTATCTGACGATCTCCTTTCCCTTGTGCTACCTATACTTGGCTCCGGAGAATTCACGCTAAGAGTATCTGTACCCTGATCAAAGATATCACTAAGAACTGAAGCCATGCGGCTTGGGCAAGTCTTCAAACTCTTTTTGTCTTCACTATGTGAAGGGGATGGTGGTTCCACTACAACGCTTACTTGCGGAAAACCGCCTATGTCTGGAACAGTCATCTGGTCATCACAAATCAGTCTTGGAGGTTCCATATACTTAGGAGTTTCAGTACTTTTGACAGTGAGCGTTTCTTCCGTCGTTTTTGGAAGCAGATGTATTAAGCTCACGTCTGTATCCACGCGTTTCTTTAAACTTTTTCTGAGCTGCTTCTTAAACGACTTCCTCGCAATATCGTTCCCTTCTTCAAAATGTGCGAGGCTGCAGTACTTGATCTGTTCTTCTACTTGCGTTGCATTTTCGATGTAAAATACTCTGTTCTCGAAACCGAACTTTTCAGCTTCGGTATCTTTGGGTTTCTTCATTTTCGATATGTATTTCATTTTCGTCTCGTTCTTCTTCTCAAGGCTTGGGTTCCGACTATCCATTGCGATGTCTGATACAGTGTCAGAAGTAAATAGAGTTGTGTCATCAGTGTACGTTTCGTTTTCACCGTTCTTCCCCATCATTGCCAACAACACTTCCTGTCCTAGCATTGAACTGATATCGTCCATGATGGACTCTCCGTGTAAAGTTTCTGAGTTGACGTACGTTGTGTCTGACACTTCGGGAGAGTCGATGTGTCCTATACCCATACCGCCGGCTTCTTCCATGTCTTCTGGCTTAGAGTCGTTAATTTCCGATATTAAACTAAAGTCTTCGCTAATGTTGGACCCTTCTGAGCTACTGGCTTCGATCTCCAGGTCGACGCTGGAGAGCCGTCGGTCCGGCGTGCACTCGCCGCTCGCCGGGGTCACTCTCGCACTTACCTCGTAGTGTTCGTCATCTGTATACGGTTTGTCAGTGTCTATAATAGTCAATTGGTCCGATTCATAAGTATCTCCCTGTAATATCGATCTCTTATCGCTATCGTCAGAGACAACTAGGTTAGGTATAGTAAGACTACTGCTATTATATGTTTGCTCTAGTTCTGGCCTCAGGAGGTTCTTGCAGGAGCTAGTATCACAGGAGGAGAGGTTTGATAGCGAGAGCCGGTCCTGAGGCGAGGCGGAGCTTGTCTTGCTGCGTTCCGGTTTGTTGTCCACGTCTAAGTTGAAGTTACCCGTCGGGTTAGAACTTATTAATTTAGCTATATCTTCATCTACGTCTGGAATGCTGTAAATAAAAGGACTCAGATTTAAAATATCATCATTAAAGAGTATTTTACACCTAATCTCTAGTATCACTTACTTGTCTGGTTGCAGCGAGGCGGCAGAGATGGCGCTGGCAGCTGAGGAGCGGCGGCTGTCAGCGAAGGCCCGTGGCACGGGCAGCGCCGCCATGGCGGGCGCCTCCCCCACAGCTCCCTCCACTGCCTGCCCCCCTCCGCTGCTTGAACCCTCGCATGTGTCACAAGAGTCACCTTCCTGTGATACACCCTGCATGAAATATCTTATCGTTAACTCCAGTGAGCAAAGTGTCCCAAAGGACCACTTCTTTAAAGAATGATTTAAGGTCCTACTTAAATTCTTAAAGGTGATTACAGAACCTGCCTGCCTAGCCTTTGGCTGGCTTCCAGTCTAGCTGGATGCAGCGGATCGGTGATAAGAGAACCTAATATCTTGTTATTGTTCGGAACTGTAACAGTAACTCAATTGAATATTTAAAAAAAAAAAAAAAAAACGATGTAAAACTCTGTAGAAGTGCAGGAAATAGATTTTTATCTCGTTTGATTCGATGCCAAGTCGTCTTATTTCCTAACTTGTTGTATTGCCAGGATTTCAAGATTTTTCAACTTAGATAAGTTAGGTATTACGTATCTTTGCTTTTCAAAGCTATAAAAAGATTTTATCCGATTGCAGCTTGGATGCCTGCCATGGGAGGGAACTATCCCACGGTATTTTTCCAAAGAGATAAGATCCAAAGCTACATAGACCGTGGAAAAAAAGTACTAACATCTTGTAATCTCAGCAAGTTAAACAAGCTTAACTACTTTGATGTTTTGTAAAATAAAAGTTGTTTGACGTAAACATGTTTTTAACGTTGCAGAGCTTAATGCGAAAAAAGGTAACTAAAGGTATCACAGCCGCGCAATACCTTGGGGCACTCAATAATCTGGTTCATTTAATTTTTCGCTCAGGAATATGAACGTAAATATTGTGACTTCGAACATTGCTTTACGGTGATCCGTTTTAATAAACAGGGAATCGATGTGTAAACTGTTAGGTACGTGATTCTGGAACCACCAGGGCGGCAATTCTTCGTCGGTTATAAAAAAAAGCATCTATAAAAAAAAATTCTTCTTTCTTCTTTTTCGTGTGGTAAGTGACTTACCTGGTGTCAGAGTTTTTATGCTGCCCTTGGGCCTCTGACTAAGCTACACATGCTAATGAGAAATAATATCTCTCAGGCATGCCGGTTTCCTCACGATGTTTTCCATCACCGATTTTTAAGCAAGTGATAATTATATTAATTATAGAATAAGTTCGAATTCGAGACCTAGGACTTGGCAGTCCGACGGTCACACCGCCTGGCTATCACTGTTTGGTCAGAAAATAAGTAGAGAGTGAGGAGTACTGGAAAACTTATAACGTTTTACGCATCGACGACTAAGTCACCTCTACACTGTGTGTTATCTAGCTTCAGATAATAGATCCCGACAACCCTTTAAGTGTTAGTAGACGATGTTATTTTTAAATAGGAAGTAGTACTGGCACGTACCTGTGGGTACACCTGAGTGAGCGTGCGCATCAGAGAGCGGAGCGCGCGTCGCACGCTATCAGCGCGCCCAGCCAGCGCGCAACCACGCACTGCCCAGTTTAGTTGCTCCTGTTTGTTAACAAACAGACAATGACCAATCACGAATTAAAATTATTTTTGATATTTCTGCCTAAAAAAAAATATGCGTCCCTTTTTTTTTGAGGGTGGGAAATCATCCAATGACTTCTCCCGCTCTGGGTGGAGCGGAAGGGTGTCAGACTTTTACTGGCTTAAACCCATTCATGTTCCTCCCTTAGTCCTTTATGTTCCGGGGTAGCGGTAACCCTTTCGGACAATCCCGCTCACAATATAGGTATCTAACATAAGTTCTTAAGTTCTAGTATAGGCGAGCCCACAGAACAGTTAATTTATCTGTTCTGTGGGCGAGCCTATTACCATTTACAGGGTCATAATATGCGTCCTTATGGATAAAAATTTGTTGTAGACACCATTACTGACAGTCATAATGTAAGTAGGAACATACGACTCAAACCATGCGGGGCACACATATCTTGTTGTCACACGCATCGATTTGCACTATACTGAATAGGGAAGGGTCTCGTTTCTTCTAATGATGTGGTTAGTATACATATACAAAGTTTGAAATTACCTTTTCAGTCTTTTCGATGCTGCCTTTCTCGGCAACTGGTTGTGTTTCTGGCTCACTATCACTAGTGGTCTCCACTGGCTCCCACGACCTGGACACAATTTGGATATAATCACATATTGCTCAGACATACGTCACTAACGTAAAACTTTTACAAATGAGTTCTAACTTTATTCATTGAATTTCAAAGTTCCTATTACAAAAACTGACTTTAAAACCGAGTATAAATTGTAAATTATTTAGTAAGAACTTTACCTCGGAAAGAATAAAGTTCAAATTTGAACAACAAAATTAGAACTCGTTTTGTTATGAGAATATCCAGATGATAGATTCTGCAAAAACATTTAGGGTAAAAGCGCAGAGAAACTTTCTGTGCAGTGTACTCACTTGCACCTCGCATGGTCGTGCGCTAGATGCGCCCGCGCATGCAGCAACAGCGACACGGCGCGCCGCAGCCGGTGAGCCGCGCGCGCCGCGCCGCCGCCCGCGCGCTCGCCCGCCGCCGCCAGCCGCGAGCAGCCCGCGCGGAGAGACGTGTGAGCTGCACAACTTACTTCACCGGCCTTTAGGGATAAAATAAAAGGTATAAATGAGTGAGAGACTTGCGTGACGTCCATCAGTAAGCAATTGATCAGCTATTCCAATGAAATCAAATTAATTTATAAAATATTTTATCATAACACCATGTCAGCTGTTCAAACTGACTTCTATTGTCTAATATTCGTATTTTCTTCGGTCCTTCGAGCCATCGGAGCGGGACCATTACGCGTGTATCTACGAAACTGTGTGAGTGTCTCGCTCGGGACATATTACCAGGCTCTGGCAAGCAGAACTGAGTGGATTTACTGCCCAAAAAGTTCACCATCCGGCTCGAAGGACCAATGTTTGGAATTGGGGTGAGTTTAAGATAAACTAAGATCACATCTCATTCATTAAATGAGATGTGTTTGAGTCGCGCCCGATGGTATGCTATCCGTAAGCGTACTATCTGTGTTACTTAGGTAATACATAAAATAGTCAAGGTAATGAGCGCGGTGTTGCAATTACGGTAACATGTTTATTATTATTCGGCGGTTGACCAGAACACATATTATGCCATCAACATAAAAACTTTTCATGAAAGTACACACATCGGGTGAGTTAGGAGAACCTTGTCTCTTTCTGGACTTAAACATCTATATTCAGTTATAGACAAAAGCGATCGTATTTTCTACGAGAGGACAGGATCCTGTGTACCTGCATGATGTCCTGCAAGTTCCTCAGCAGCGAGCTCTCATCCAATAAATCAGGCGGCACGGGAGGAGGAGGCGGGGCTGTCAGAGAGCGCTCGAATGTCATTATTGACCACCTGGTAACCAGAAAAAAAATTTTCAAGGACCAAAGGTTACACTGTATATAGAGGTAAAATTCATTCAATGTAAATTAATCGGGAAAAAAATATCAGCTGTTCCATACATTATGCTAGTAGTGAGTAGTGAACAGCTGATTTTTTTGCACGATTTCAGATTTGTTCCCATAGTGAAAGTTATTTATAATGACCCCCTAAAATAAATTCAATTTCACCCTGTATTATAAATAGAACCTATTACAACTGGAAGAAAATAGAATCTGGGGTTTAAAATAAAGCTGGCGAAAAAGATAAAAAAGTTTTTATAAGCTATTAACAAGCCCTAGTTTTTCAATTTTTACATTCGATTGGAACTGTGGCTTAAGAAGATTTGGCGCGAAGCCATGATGACTCAACAAATAGCCAAGCACCAAGGGTTCCGTGCCATCTTTGATTATTTCTGAAGAAGACATCGTTTTATTGTTCTTGTATTCTTTACTTCTATTTCAAAGAATAATTTCAGATTTTTCTCTACGCAAACTTCGGAGATAAGGGGTGGGATAAATGTTTGAGAATGTGCAAACAGCGCTCTTTTATATGATACCCACATGGCCTAGTAGCCTGACGTCGAATTTTTAAGAACACCTTCCAGTCCTTGTTGCAAAAAAATATCCTTATGTGCAAAATAGTTGGGCAAACGTTATCTAAAACTATTCCAAATTTCAAGTTAATAGCATTAGTATATATAGCAGTTCTTGAGATATCCAGATCCAACGTCTGCAACAGACGGGCAGATAGACTGAGTCGTACCTTAAGGGTTCTTTTTACTATTTTGGTACGGAACCCTAATAACTCCTCACCATGAAAAACGGTCTAAGGGGCCTCTACGAGTTGGCTTCGGCCGGCAGAAGGCGGGAGAAATGTCAAAAGACTCGATAATAATACGGAAAACTATTTCACTTTAACATTTCTTTCCGCAAAGGTGCAGAGGCACCCGATCTGGGACAACTATCAGTACAACTTACAAATTACTTGTTTTTTTTGTTACTGATACTGATAGTTCCTCCACTGTGACAAAACTCTACCATCAACATCAAAACCTTACCTGTCCAGCATCTTAGTGGAAGCTCTCTCGTATCGTTCGATGAGCACCTGGAGGTTGGCGGCATCATCGCAGGAGGCTCCCCAGCCCAGCACTCGCGCCAGGTCGTTGCCGGTGCCGAGAGGAAGTACTGCTGTCTGGACTTGACGCTGCAAGGAGTTGTGCATTAGTGGTGCAAAAACGCTTGGTATTTATGATGAAAAAAAAAACGTCGTTACAGGTCTTCAGAAGCCCGAAAGTCTGACATCCAGACTTACCAAGGGGTATCATATTACCCAGTTACTGGGTTGTGGAGGTCAGATAGACAGTCGTTCCATGTAAAATACTGGTATTCAGCTGCATCCGGTTGGACTGGAAACCGACCCCAGCATAGTTGGGAAAAGCCTAGGCAGATTGAATTATGATGAAAAAATCATCTTACGCACATTGTGTAACCCGTTGTAAAATTTCTACATTTTAATCTGTAATTGTTTATGGTGTACATAATAAAGATTATTATGTATTATATTCTATTTATGTATATTTGAAACTAGCTTTTGCCAGCGGCTTCGCCCGCGTGTATGTAGGAAATTATCCCACGGGAACCGTACATTTTGCCGGGATAAAAAGTAGCTTATATGCTATTCCAGACTATAATATATCTTTGCCCTAAGTTTCATCCAGATCCGTTAAGTAGTTTTAGAGTTTATTCGTTACAAACATACATACAAATGTTTCCCCTTTATAATATTAAGTATAGATTATATAAGCCTGAAGCTAGATACTCCAATTAACCTACCTAGTAGTATTGTTCAAAGTTGGTGAGACACTCATCTATTCCTTTCAAATACCTAATACTCACATGCATATCCAGCTTATCGACCTCCTGCAGCACCCACCCCACGGACCCATCCCCTGAACATACGAGCACCCTCAGGGGGGCGAAGTGCCTAAACAGACGGAGCCCTAGCCGAGGCCCCGCCCCGCTCAGCTCGAACACTTGTGCTGGGTTCAGAAGCTGCTTGAAGCGACGGAGGAACTTCACGCCTTGGTTGTCGCCTGGTAAAATGGAGAGAGTATTTTTAGAAAATACTTATAGTAAAAAGCACGCCATCAGTTGTCCCGGTCAAGCAACTCTTGCCGAGGTTGGTTCCTGGTTGGTTGACCATCCATTACAAACTGAGAACCCCCATTTCGAGACGCCTCGGAAAGCACGTTAAACCGTTGCTCCGGCTGTCATTTGTAGATCTTTGATAGTAGTTACAGGTCGTCAGTAGTCTGAAAGGCCGACAACAAGTCTTGCTAATCGTGTTATCCAGTAACTTGGTTGTGGAGGTCAGATAGGCAGTCCATATAAAATGCTGGTATTCAGTTGCATCGACTTTGACTGGAAGACGAACCCACAATAGTTGAGATAAGGCTAGGAAAATAACGATTAGGCAAATTGAATAAGCTTGCCAAGTATTACACAACTTTTTAGGGTCACCTTCTAACTGAAAAGGCGTTTTAACTTTATACAAATAAATGCGCTGCTGTTATTTTTCAGATAGGAATGTTCTTCATTAAAACTCAAACTTAAAAGCATTAATTATTTTAATTCATTAATTACACTTTATAGAGCACTGGCAATTGTCCCGACTTAAGAATTGTCGTCGTGGGAGGCAGGCGCTAAACTTAGTGTAAATTGTTTCATCACCCCCGTTCTCAAAAACGGTGATAAAAACCATTGTGCGGAAACCAGCTTGTCCTAGAAACCAAAACTCGTTGGACCCGCGTGGTGGATCTTACTCTTAATATGGAAATAAGGTCATTGTTAGTATTTCAACAAATATCTATACAATAAAAGCGCAACGACCTTAAAGGGATCCGTCCGTCAGGATGAACGGTCGCTAGGTGTATTTAACGTTGACTTTATGCAAAAGAATTGCTTTCCTATTGCTTCTATTTGCTTGCTTCCATTGTTTTCTAGAAGAAAAAAAACATTTTATGGGTGACCGTTCATTCTGATGTCAGTAAGGCCGGTCACCGAGTAGTAGTGTCCCTGATAAATTACTACTAGTTCACCTCTATTACTAGTTCACCTCTAGGTAAAATAAATTCTGACACTTCCTTCCGCTCTACCCAAAAACGGGAGCAGTTATATGATGATTTCCCACCCTAAAAACAAGGGTAAAACTAGTTCCCCTCTGAGTAAAATAAATTCACCCATGAGTAAAACTAGTTCCCATCGGGGTAAAACTAGTTCACCTCTGGATAAGCTAGTTCACCTCTGAGTAAAATAAATTCATTTATGAGTAAAACTAGTTCACCTCTGGGTAAAATTATTTCTCCAATGTGTAAAACTAGGTCACCTCTGGGTAAAACTAGTTCACTTCTGGTTAAAACTAGTTCACCCATGAGTCAAACAAATTATTCTGTGTAATAGTTCGTAGACTACAGGAGAAATGATGTCTCTAAATAGCATAAAAATCATTAACGATGGTACGGGTCCCTCGGTGCGCGAGTCTGACTCGCTCTTGCAAATAGAAGCAATTTTTGGGCATTAATTCAACGTTGAATGCGCTTAATGACTGTTCATGCTGACGGACACCCCAAAGGCTGTGGTAGCTGTCTAGCTCGGACGGTTCAGTGATTAGGCATATTGTCTCTGTCACTGTCGCACGACTGCAAAACTACAAGTGCTAGGCAGAGACGGCACGAGCTTAGATTTTACCAGAATGTCCTCGTTACTTCACTCACCAGATCTAGAGTTAACGAACACAATAAGAGGGCTAGCATTGGGAGGCCTGTCCGGGACCCACGCGTCGTCGGGACCCACAGAGTGAAGGCGTGTTGGGGGCACGACGGAGGCGCGTGCGGGGCCCAGCGAGCACGATGCGCGCCACGTCGGTTTGCACGCCGCGTGCACGCAACGACGACACCACACGCATCTGAAGTCTTGTAGTCTGGGGACAAAGAATATTTTTTTTACTTAACATGATAAGATTAAATTACTTATGAAGCTGCCTTACTTACTCGTAGTTGTTCTGCGTATGTAAGGTGACTGGTAATTAGTGACCGATATTTAAACACGTGATTGTACTCATTATTACAATCAACTTTCCCAACGAAACTTTTTTTGTATACTCAATAGTTCTGTATACTCAGACCACGTTACATAAATCGGTCATTTACAAACCCTTCCTTTCCGATTTACCCGACTCCAAGCCACAAATATTACCGCATTGACATTTCATTAAAATGCCAAAACCCGATTATAGGCACTAATGGCATGCCTTGTATTGTGACGAATTCTATGAAGAAGTGACTTGCAAAAAGGGGTTATTTTTCCGTAAACGTGTTTGGATACCAACATAGTCAGATTTTAGTGTCTATGAGTGTGATCTATGAGTGTCTTGTATCTAAGTTTTATAAGCCCTAGATTGTTTTTACGGATATAAAAAAGGAACGTTTCTTTTCTTTACTTTATTTATGTATTAATTTATTTTTATTTTTTTATCGCTCTTACGTAAAGCGTATCAGTCCCATTCGATTTATCAACCGTCACACTATCATTCATTCCCTTTCCTTTCAAACCATTCATTTTCCGCTCCTACTTCATCCATTCACATGCTTTTTGCATGCATCCATCACTCTGCTAGTTGACCAGCAGACATTTACAGGTTTGTGGCATGTTGACATGTCAATCGAAAAATACTGTTTCGAAAATCTTCAGGAGAAACTGTCTATATATAATGTGGGCCCATGGCCCCATGGGCATGTGAATTGAGTCAATAACATCGGAGATATGGCAAAAATGGTAAAGCAAGTTCTCAATCGCGATTCAAAAATAAAAAAAAAATAACATGAAAAATATTAAAGACAAGCTTCTGCCCGCGACTTCGCACGCGTATCCTGTTGCTTATGCCAGCGACAACGGGGTCGTCAAAATCAAAGATCTGAATCACGATCAGCGGTCAGTCGCGCATCACGTTCCCCACTTGTCTCTAGAGACCTAGAAGTCGATGCGTAGATACGCTTGGAACTCAAGCGTAATTCTCTATCCGTGAACGTCTCCGATTCGCGAGACAAAGCATGACTTGCACGATCAGCGGTCAGTCGCGTATCACGTTCCCCACTTGTCTCTAGAGACCTAGAACTCGATGCGTAGATACGCTTGGAACTCAAGCGTAATTCTCTATCCATGAACGTCTCCGATTCGCGAGACAATGCATGACTTGCACGATCAGCGGTCAGTCGCGCATTATATTCTTCACTGGTCTCTAAAGACCTGGATGTAGATGCGTAAATACGCTGAGAACGCAGGCGTGCTTCACGATCCGAAGAGGTTTCCACGGAGCGAGTTGCAGCCGGATGTTTTCGAACAGCATCAAGTCTCTCGTGACGCTCTTTGGTAGATTCTTGGGATCTTATGATCTTCAATCTTTTAGCTCTTTTGGAACATTGGGAAAGATTTGACCTCTTTCTAGGCATGGTTATAGTTTTATTGTGAATATAAGTGATCAATTAAAATCTAAGGGACTGCTCCCCTGCGTTATCGGGTAGGCTACTGTATCACGAAGATAAATAGAAAAGGAAATTAAACACTCAAATAACATAATTCCGAAGGCATATTTTATATTTGGTAAAATAAAAAAATAAATTGGAGTTTTGGCCAGCCGAGTCAAATTTTCAATGATATAAGTACTATCGTCAGCGAAAATCAGTCCTAAACTGTTACGGCCTTCACCGCGTGGAAGTACTCCCAACTTATGTTATTTTATAATTATACAGTGAAATTAGTGATAGCGTTGATTTCCACATCAGATGATTCTGATCTTCGATTTTTATAAGTCGTCATTCCTATATGTGTTATAGTGTAGCTGTGTGCTGGGCTCTTGGAGTTCTACAACAGGTGTTCCAGATCTTCGATATTTATAAGTCAACAGAAAGTGCTCATCAGATTGGACAACTTTTTTTAAGACTTTATTCCTATATATGTTATAGTGTAGCTGAGCTCTTGGAATTCCACAACAGTTGTTCCAGATCTTAAATTTATATACGTCAACAGAGAGTGCTTATCAGGCTGAATAACTTTTGCTAAGACGTCATTCCAATATATGTTATAGTGTAGCTGGACTCTTGGAGTTCCACATCAGGTGTTCCAGATCTTCAAATTTATTCTCTCAGCAGAAAATGCTCATCACGCGGAACCATTTTTGCTACGGTACTATTTTTGTATCTCTTATAGTTTAGCTGGGCAGTTGCGGTTCTGCATCAGGTGTTCAAGTTTCCGAATTAAATTATATCTATTTAATGCCCAGACTTAATACCTACACAACAAAAAAAAACATTCAAATCCGTCCAGTAGTTCCGAAGATTAGCGTGTACAAACAAACAGACCGAATTTTTTATTGGATTCGTGCTCTTTTACTGTTTCTAAACCCCGCTCAATCATTGTTTTTTTAATATATTCAATGTACAGACACAGTTTTTTTACTATTTTTATTATATTAATAGATAGATTTTAAGGAAAATTTAGAAAAAGAACCTAACCTACATACCCTCAAATACATAAATGAAATATGCAAACAGTCAGTATTCAAGCGAATCGCAATAATCGAATGCAACTATTCGCCTATACTCTCCAGGATACGTGCGTTCGCTACGAATAACTGAATTCTTATAATAGCAGCGGCGTGTTTTTTTTTTGATAATTGCATCTCGCAGCTCAACCATAGGGTTGTATACTACCAGACCCGTGCCGGACGGTGCGTATATGTTCCACGCGCGCCTCAAAGAGATGTCAGCATATGAAGGGGCCCCTCAGGGCAGAGCCTGCCGGGTAGGGTTACCGCTACCCCGGAACATAAAGGGCTACGGAAGGAACATGGATGGGTTTAGTCAGTAAGAGTCTGACACTCCCTTCCGCTCCACCCAGAGCGGGAGCAGTCATTGGATGATTTCCCAGCCTTAAAAAAAAAAAAAAAGGTTTGTATACTGCTTAACCGGACTTGCCTGTGGATGCCACAAAATAATTGTAGCCTCCAGCCAGGGCTTATAAAAACTTACAAACTAAGCGACTACACGCTAAGGGCAGCCCCAGTGGGGTACGCACCTCGGCTTAGGGCGTCTCTGGGGCAGGACAGCAAGGGACAGCTGGATCGGGGGTAAAAGCGGCGCGGCTCTCAGCGCGCTTTATATAGCCACGGACGCGCAGGCGCGATGCGTATACGTACTCTGATAGAATACCTTAACAAATGTTTGCCGTGATTCTTTAAATTGACATAACTTTTTTATTTATGAACCGATTGACATGAAATAAACACTAAATGTTAAGTGAAGCTTACTACAATATATAAGTGAAAACCGTATCTAAATCAAATAAGCCGTTTCTGATATTAGCGTGCACAAACACACAGACAAACAGACAAAACAAAAATTAATTACAATTTCGGGTTCGGCATCGATATAATAACAACCCCTGCTACTTTTTTTTTATATATTTCTATTGTACAGACAACACTTTTCATCAAATTTATTATATGTATAGATTGACCCCCCTTTTAAGGTTAATTATTGACCATTTTTCATGAATATTCTGAAAATTACGGGCGGTCAGATGCCCATGGGTGACATTGTATAATATCACGTCAGTTATCCCCGTAGGCTTAAGCAGAGGTGTAGGTACTTATGCATAGTGCATCCACATTTCTATCTATCAATATCTTTTTACTTTTCTATTTCTTTATAAAATAAAGAGAAAATAAAATAGATGTCTACATTATGGATGCACTGCAACTGGGTATAGAAAAGCTGTTTGGAATTCTATGACAGTCATCTAGGGAACACGAGTCAGACTACACTCGATTCCCGATTCAATGTCGTGCTGCCATCAATATCAATTCAATTTAAAAATAGATTCGAATAAATGCACGAGTGCTTCAAAAAATAACATTAGGTGGTGCAATGATCTTTTTGTAGGTTGAAAATGTCAGTATGATCTGCAAAAATACTAGCCTTTGCCAGCGGCTTCGCTCGCGTTAATTTAGAATTTGACAATCAATTGGGGTCTACCACACAAATTACACTAATATTATCAAGGCGAAAGTTTGTGAGTGAGAGAGTGTGTGTGTGTGAGTTTATATGTTTGTCTGTTCTTCACACTCAAACGGCTGAACGGATCTGCATGAAACTTGGCACAGAGGTAGGTCATCACCTGGATTAACACAGAGGATATACATTTTTATCTCGGTAGTACGTTCTTTTGGGATAGTTTTCGACATTCACGCGGGCGGAGCCGCTGGCAGCAGCTAGTAGTAATATGATTCAATAATGATTCGTAAGACACGTGGCGCTTATACGTTGTCAGGAGTACAGAAATGGACACGGACGTGACGGACGAAAGTTTTCCCGAGTAGGTAATATGGCGCCACATTTCAGGATGATCGGTTCAGTGGCTTAGGTGTGAAAAGTTACCAAAAAAAAAAACTTACTTTCGCATTAATAATATTAGTTAGGATCCATCCAAACTTTCGTATTTATAAATAGATTTATAAATACGAAACGACGACGACACGATTTTTTTTTTTTTTTGATTCTCAATCATAGCCAGAACGGCTGAACGGATCGGGATGAAATTTATCACAGAGATAGTGTGTTTATCCCGGCAGTAAGTTGTCGATGTGGATAGTTTCCGACATACACGCGGGCAACGTTGCTGGTGGAAGCTAGTTCGATTATAAAGTGCAGACATTTTAATTCAACAAACCGGATTGATGGCGCCAGGACTCGCAACTGAATTATATCTATTGCTTCCATCTTTTTCAATTCGACATAGTTTTATATAGAGGCTTTATTTCTTTCTTTTTCGTGTGGTTAGCGAGTAACCTGGTGTCAGAGTTTTTATGCTGCCCATGGGCCTCTGACAGCTTCACATGCTGTTGAGAATAGAGAATATCTCTCAGACATGCCATGTCATGGTTTCCTCACGATGTTTACTTTCACCATTTTATAAGCAAGAGATAATTAGACAATACGCACATGAATCCGAAAAGTCAGAGGTGTGTGCTTTGGGTTCAAACTCGAGATCTGGACTTGCAGAGGTGCCTTGGGTTAGAAATCGAGATCTAAGACTTGGCAGTCCGACGGTTACACCACTAGGCTATAACTGCTATAAAAATCATTTTGGGCACTGTAAACAACCCACCCCGTATATCTATAGTAATCCTATAACAGAAAACAAACTATTCGACGAAACTATTCGGATAAACTTTCTTTCTAGTTTCTTGTGCCTAAAAATATCAGAGCACCCAAGCACTTAAAGATCGGAGAGAGATAAATAGCTGGCCTCCTTTAGGCAAACTCACCAAAGACATGCCCAGACCATCTACCCTACTTTAACTTCAGCAAACTACAACAAAAGTTAAACTGGACCATACATAAGTTACATTTATTAGATGGCCCTATTTCGCCTTATTTGGACCCATCAGAACTTAGTGAACGTAAGAATGATTCGGGTCTATTGGCGGGAACTTGTTCTTGATAAAGACCTACTTGGCTGTTTGTAGAGAAAATTATGTTGTTATAAATGGAGGCAAGATTCTTGAAGAAAAGAAGAATTCTCTATGATTGATGATGAAGTAGAATAATGTAGTTTAAAGATTAGAGATGTAGCGCACTACATTGTTGTTTGTCTAGGTCCCTTGAAATTTCTTTATCATCCTAAGACAGATTGACATTTTTTATTCTTTTTATTGACATCTTCCCATCGTCATTAAAATTATGGCACAATCTAAATTTGCATGCTGAATTTAGTAGGCAGAATATGAAGTACTACTTGTATTATGAGATCTGTAAGCACGGCATATTTCATGCAAATAAACCAAATTGTTTTTATAATTATTCGTCCACTGTCACCGTCAACGGGTCATCAACGAGATTACTCGGACCGGGCAGATGCCGTCCGGATGATAGCTAGCATTTATCTACAGAGACGAACGCAACCAAACTTGTTTTTTTATTTGGAAAAGGCATCTCGCAGGGGTTGTCTAGGGTAAGCTGGGTACGGTTGTGACAATTTTGGTTTGATCGCCTATATTTTGTAAATTTACTAGTTATCTGGGAGAAAATCACTTTAATACTTAATTTGAATATTTATCTACCTAAAATTGTCAAAATATTGTCCCTAACTACCGTGTATTAGGCATAAGATCGAATTAAAAAAAAAAGGGAAAGTGTCACAACCGGCCACACTCCAAGGGCGGTTGTGACAGTGGTTGGGGTCGGTAGTGACAGGCATACAAAATACATCCAAATAGTTTGTAATGACTTTTATTGTTACAAATAATTAACTGAACACAACATAATCTTCTTCTAAACAAAGTTAACAATCACTTTTTGCAAAAAAGCGAAAATCTGTGATCACTTCTCGTCTTAATATTAAGGCACTGTAACATATAACAGTCTTCTTTAAAATCAGTCAAATTGTTAACTTAACTTAAAATTACTGTAGCTAACTGGAAAAAGTTTTACAAAATTTTAACAGAACTTATAACACAACAAAGAAAAATTAAACATTTATAATTGTATCAATCAACATACTGAGATCTAGTCAGATTCATCACATGCTGATGGAGCTTCCTCTTGATTCTCGCCGGCTTTGTCGCGTTTACGTAGGTATCGCAAGAGCGACATGCGATTAACTTCATGTATTTCCGCAGCTCTCCGTAATGAAGTACCGCGTTTCACCTCTTCGTAAGCATTTTCATATTTACTAATATCAGACAGGCCTCTCTCGGTCATCCGCACGCGTTTTCTAGGCATCTAAAATAAAACAAAACAAAAAAACAATGTCACAACCGTACCCACAAAATTTGTCACAGCCGTACCCAACGCATACTTTTGAAAACAAAAAATTACCATGACTGAGCAAAAAGATCTGCATTAAAAGTAATTACTCGTAAGTAACTGCTAATGTTCAAGTTATATAAAAAAAAAATAAAAGGCAATCTATCTGTGTACAAATAACCGTAATTACAAAAAGAAATCGAACAAAAATACTTACTTTTGACTGTCGAAAATCAATGTGGGCTCCTGCTTACGTTACCGTCGCACGCCGGCTAACGCAACACTGGGAGACTTGCATGCCGCTTGTCTTTCCCCTTGCACTCCTCGCCGCGATCCGTATAGTTTCGCTGTTATAGCGACTGTCACTACCGTACCCTGGCACCATCGTACCCAGTTTACCCTACTGCTAAACCGGACTTACCTGTGGATGCCACAACAAATTGGGGTGTCCAGCCAAGGCTTAATTAACTTAAAAACTAAGCGACTAAACCCTAAGGGGACCCCTGAGGGGTACGGACCTCGGTTTAGGGCATCGCTGGGGGAATAAAAAATATGAAATATGGTGGTTCAGTATATTACTAAGACAATGGCGAACGGTTATGGTGTGCCGGCAGTGTGTGGACCATACGATTTTTATATTGCCAGCACATCGGCCCGTCACAATCCCGGGGCGAGCTCATAGGGCGAGCCTAAATATTCGGTAATCCGGGGGCGAGATTCCGGAGCGCTCGGTGGTCTGATCAGCACTTGAGTGACCTTCCTTCACCATTTTGAGAGTAGTGGTGATGACATTGTTTACACAAAGTTAATCGCCTGCTTGGGTTCTAACCCACAACCTACAACTCGCTCGCCGCCACTGCTCCCAGTGGGGACAAAAAATAAATAAAGCTTTTATTTTACAAAAATGTTATCTGGTCGCAATGTGCCATATTTTTCCGAGATTTTTTTGTCTACGGTACGGGTAGTTTCGAGGGAAGTGTCGCGTTTAAGAGAGACGTCATTAGACATGCTCAGGAGCAAGGGTCCTCGGCATGAAGAAAACTGTGAGCATGAAATGGCATCTCATTTCTAGAATTTAAGGTAAATCCTGCATACATTCTATTTTGCTCTAACTTGGAAATACCTACCTTAGTCAGTACCGTGGACAATAAAATGCAAGATAGATCGATGCCATTGCGTCATACCAATTTCACGAGGATAAAGTCGAGGTTTTCATCTTATAGTAATAATCCAGAAATTGTATGGAAATTGGTTGCCAAGGTATGGGGTATATGAAGCGTACAAATTAGATAACTGTCGTTTTAAGTATTCATGTGTATAGCTGTAAGACTAAGGGAAGATCAAACAAACGATGAGCAGTGTTGGCGCAGTGCTATCAACCACGACTTACGAGTTGAAGGTCGTGAGTTCAAACCTAGGCAGGCTCTTTGTTCCCCTTTTGAACGCCATTGTCACATATACGTGACAAGCAAGCCTTGTACGCCAACGACACAAATATGTGGCAATGTAGTACCACTATCAACACGAAATAAACAATTAAATCATAACATTTGTGTGTGTTTATATAGATATCTTAAAAATGGAAGCTGTCGTACGTATTTCATTGTATGAAAAAAATTAAAAGACACCATGGATATTTGGAAAACAATGATAACAAGAAGAAATAAATATGGTGCAGCTTGGCGTGGAGGGCTCGCGCATTTGCTTATGCTCTGGCGTTCAAAAGGTTTTCATCACGTCGTGAGCAAAACCGCCATATTCTAGAACAAAACATTTTGAAGACATGTGCCATCCACTAACCCCCACTGAACGCGCGTGGTGGATTATGGCCCGCTCCCTCTCAAAGAGAGGAGGTCTGTGTTCCAGCAGTGATACCATAAAAAGGCTGGTTATGTAAACAAACGATGGATGGACTGTGTGAAAGATAACTATACTAATATCACTACATAGTATAAAACAAAGTCGCTATTTTTGTCTGTTTGTTTGTCTGTATGCTTAAATCTTTAAAATTACGCAACGGATTTTGATGCGGTTTTTTGTAATAGGTAGAGTGATTCAAGAGGAAAGTTTATGTGTATAATTTGTCGACATATTTTGCGGGCGAAGCCGCGGGCGGAAGCTAGTAAAGATATATAAAGAGGAATGATTCCATTGTTTATAAGTTTGCATTGAATAGGCTCCGAAACTACTGAACCGATTTGAAACATTCTTTTACTGTTGGGAAGCTACGATACCCCCGGGTGAAATAGGCTACATTATATTTTCATAATAATTAGGGATCCTTACTAAAACTCAAATATTATGTAAGAATTTCGGACATCCAAGCGGTAGAAGCTGGGTATTGCTATTAAAGAGGGTGACTACCGAGATGACGACTAATAGAGAGGTGTTGAAGAAAATATATGTAGACCTGACCCTAAATAAATTGTGAGAGGGCAAGATAATGATGATGAGTGACTATCCAGGAGTATTCTGTTAATATACTTCCACGTAAACTCCATCGGTCTACAGTTTCATTCAATTTCTTTATAACAGAAAGAAGATAAAGGCCCACCCGCAATTTTCTGAATAAAGCTCTTAAACAAAACCAACAAAAATGGTATCGGCAAACTATCCCGCTAAATCCTTTCGTTCAACGGATGAGTAGTGGCTCAAATAGTGTTGTTTCAATTTCCCGGAGCTCTGTGCGGGATAATGGCCGAGTGTTGCTTATTTCCTGAAAATCCCGGGATTTAGCTTCTAGGGGACACCTGAGGCTTAGTTATTGGTATTCGATAGCCATTATTTTGTCTGTACAAGTCTATATTTTAAGGTTGACAATGCAAATTTTCTTGGCATGGAATATTGTTTTCGGAGGCCGATAAGTATTTGGCCATATACTTTATTGGGAAAAAGGCAAGTGTTAGCATACAACATCCACAGTATGTCTTTGTTTGGTTTTTTATTTTCCCCGCATGGAATGTAGACCTTGCTTTATTCCTATGTACTTTTGTTTGGCAATTCATGGTCGAAGTCAAATAATTTATTTCAAACTAGCTTCTGTCCGCGGCTTCGCCCGCGTGGATGACAGATATTGCATGTTATTATACATATAAAACTTCCTCTTGAATAACTCTATCTATTAAAAAAGATCTAAGCACGCAGGAAGCGACTTTGATTTAAATAATAATAGAATTCATTCATGAATCAAAAATAGAATTGACAGTTGCCCCTTCCAAAAACTAGTTCGTATGGAGAAGAATGGGCCAGAATCTCCACCGTTACTCTTTTAAAATTACGTTTTACGATATGCTTATATTTTATCATGGTTGGTAATTTACTAACTGTTATTTGTTTTCACAAATCTCTCGCAAATGCTCTTTAAGTTTACATTATTATACTGAAACACTGAATTAAGAATAGTTATGAACATTCAAAGAAACTAAATTCTATTGAGAAATAAAGTCTTCTCTTAATTTTATTTATTTATTGATGTCACATTACAATGATCTTAAGTAAGCGAGGGGTGTTGGATTTTTTTTGTAACATTTTTATTGAAGTGAAACTTCTTTATCGGGGTTGGAAATAAATTTAGTGTAACATTTTTTCGTTACGCGTCACATTTTTCCGTTACGCGCCATCTTCTTCTTATCCCTACCACGCGTGATTCGAAGTATACTTTCTCCAGCGGAGTAGGGATTGGTATTACAATAACAACAACAAACAACAACAACAACAACTACAACTACAACAACAACAACAATAACAATATTTCTGTAAAGTTGCATATAGTAAATTATTTTTTGAAAAATAACGTCATAAAGAAGTTTCACTTCTTACGAGTGTACGCTAGTACACGCACACATTTTTTTTTTTATCATGAACGTATTAGATATACATAATCAGCCTATAATGTTCCCACTGCTGGGACACAGGCCTCCTCTCCAAGAGAGGGAGTGAGCCATAATCCACCACGCGAGCCCAGTGCGGGTGGGTGGATGTCACATGTCTTCGAAGTTTTGCTTCTAGGACATGCTGGTTTCCTCACGATGTTTTCCTTCACCGTTTTGAGAGCAGTGGTGATGAAATAAAATACACCAAGTAAAGTGCTTCCTTGGGTTCGAACTCACGACCTATAACTCGTATATTGAGGCCGATACCACTGGGCCATGAGACCATGATGTATTAGGTATAGAGTATTCTATCTATCTATGTACGTTTTCTTTACCAAGATCACCAGGAGCATTGCGTAAGTTAAATAACGTAAAGAATGATCGACCGACCTGCCAAGTACGGCTAAGTAGTGATGGATTAAACGCTACGTTATCACTCACGTTGACGGCACATTCATCAATTTCCAGCAATTAACTCCTACAAGGGAGTCTTCAGACAGATACACTAGATTAAGGCCTTTCAATACATTGTATAATTGACTAGCTTTTGCCCGCGACTTCGTCCGCGGAAAATTTCTTGTTTTACCATTAAATATATCCTATGATACTCGGCAATACTGCAAATAATTCTGTTTTCGGAGGTATTTCTTTCCGACTTGCTAGACTAAAATTGCGATAGCTCGGCTAATATGTATGATATAAATATCATTTATAGCCTATAGCACTCAGGAATAATGTAGCTTTCTATCAGTGAAAAATTTTTTGAAATTGGATCATTAGTTCCGGAGATTACCCCCTACATACAAACTTACAAATTTTACCTCTTTATAATATTATTATTATATTATATATTATATTAAATTATTATTATATAAACAGACACGTACCTCTATTCTATCTATACTAATATTAGTATAGATAGAATAGAGGTACGTGTCTGTCTATATATTGATGTATTTGTCTATGAAGCAGATGATTAATACGGTACGGCTCGTGTTACCACAATTAATTTATATTTGATTTATAATATTTGAATGCCGTCCTGTATGGATCAGAGTGTTGGGTCACAAAAGAAATGAATGAAAGACAATTGCATGCAGCTGAGATGAGAATGCTAAGAGGGATGTGTGGTGTTACGCGAATGGATAGAATACCTAATGAGTTATAAGAGGAAGTCTGAATCTGACACCGGTGACTGAAAAGTTGTGTAGAAATCGGTTGTCATGGTATGGGCCTTGCTCGCGCAAGTTTTTATTTATAAGTTTTTTCCGCTTACAACACAGAATTGAGCTAATCATTCCTTTCTCCTTACCCATACATTCCTTATCGTTCGGAACGAGATTGGAAGATCATTTGCGCGCGACCAAAGAAACGTCAGTGCGTTTTTCGCATTCAAACCGCTCACCGCTCATAACCTCTAATTATAGTGAGCTAGTCTCGTCTAGCTTACTTAAAAAGTGTGTTTCTACACATTCACCGCGCCGCTACATAACCTCAAAACCGCTAATTATAGTGAGCTAGTCTCGTCTAGCTTACTTAAAAAGTCCATTCTTTGGATTCACCGCGCCGCTCATAATCAGTGTGATCATCGCATTCAACCGCTACATGGCCTCAAACCGCTCTTCGCTAATACCGCTTACTCAACCCGCATCCGCATCAAAAACTGTATAACTAATAAAATAAGTGTTGGCCGACACAAGTGGGACATTTAAACAAGTGAATAGTGCATCAAGGAGAAGCAGGAAGAAATCAGGGAACACGTGAGACGTCTGCAAAGGGCTGTCCTTGCCACGTGTTACGTCCAGAAAGTCTCAAGTAAGTCCATCCATCCATATTCCTGAAAACCATCACCACACGAAAGCTCAATTCTGTGTCGTCCAACAGTTCACCACGCTAAAATCTACACCCCAATAAAATTAATTCACCGCATACCAAGGTCCTTCGAAGTCGTTTTTAAAACTTAACCACCATAAGTTATTTGGTCCTTCGAGCCGGATTCAAAGAATCAACGATCCTAATATAGGTCATACCTAGGATTTAGGTTAAAATACCTAAAATACAACGTTCGTAAAATCGCCATATTGAACGAACCTACTTGCGTTCGTACATTCCCCGCTAGGTACATTATTCATTGAGAATTACTGTATCAACTTAATATTTCGCCTGCTGCATTGAAATAGCATAGGTAAATATTCAATCCGCTAATTATCGTGAGTTAGTCTTGTCTAACTTACTTACAACGTATATTCATCCGCATTCCTTTTGTATACCCGCTTAGAATAAAATAATTATTCTAAGTCTACCCGCTATACCTATTATCGTGAGTTGGTCTCGTATAACTAACTTATTCAACTTTATTTCTTTGTATACCCGCTTAGAATAAAATAATTATTCTAAGTCTACCCGCTATACCTATTATCGTGAGTTGGTCTCGTATAACTAACTTATTCAACTTTATTTCTTTGTATACCCGCTTAGAATAAAACAATTATTCTAAGTCTACCCGCTATACCTATTATTTTGTACGCTATATTTTCTAGAACTACTCCAACATGGAAGATCTTAAAATGAAAGTTAAATTACTTCAAGCGAAAAATAATACAATCTTCGAACATTTAACATCGCTATACGAAACTTCTAAGAAAATAAACACAACTAATATTGAGCTTCGTTCGGTGGAAACATTCATGGCAGACACAGAGATTCTCTCAGTCACTCGTCAAGAATTTAGTACCAATTTAGATAAAATAAATACATATTCCTTGCAATTAAATTCCAATCATAATATTGATTATAGCAGTCAAAAATCTTACGACGAAGTTTATTCTCGTATAGAGAGAGTGCGTTCGTTAATCACCGCGAACCGTACAAGGTCATTAGATCATTCATGCGCTTCTAATGATAACGCTAAACAATATAAAGGCACGGTCAAACTGCCACCGATTCAAATTCCTTTCTTTGATGGTAGGATTGACAACTGGCCTGTTTTCTATGAATCATTTAAATCAAATATCCATAGTAACTTAAACCTTACAGATTCTCAACGTGTGCAGTATTTGATAGGTAATTTAAAGGGAAACGCATTACAAATTACCGCCGGAATCATTCCCTCAGGTGAAAACTATACCACTATCTGGGACAGTTTAGTTCAAAAGTATCAAGATAAACGAGCACTAGGCTCACATTACATGTCTAACATATTAAATATTAAACCCGCAATTAATAATTCCGCATCTTTAAATGTTTTTATTGAAAGTTTTCACGCGTCCGTTTCTGCTTTAGAACAATTACAAATAAAAGATTTAAAGGATTTCATTTTGCTTAATTTAGCTTTGAAAAAATTAGACCCCGCAATCGTAAATTTATTCGAAGCGCATATGAGAGATGAGGAAATTCCTACTTATACGGATTTCGTAAAATTTATAAAATCGCAAGTTAAAATATTGGATCGCACTATTTCATCTCGAACCGCGTTAGTGAGTAACAACCCTAATAAAAATAATCCTTCTCGTAATCAGTCACGTAATAGTACAGTGCATACTTTTGTTGCTTGCGATAATAATCAAAGTTGTTTGTATTGCAGTAAAGTTGATCATTATAAACTTTACACTTGTCCAGCCTTTCAATCCCTCTCAGCCAATTCGCGTTTGGATTTTATTAAAAACAAACGTGGATGTGTAAACTGTCTTAGTATAACGCACACTGCTTCACAGTGTAAATCTATACATAACTGTAGGACGTGTAACAAAAGACATCATTCGCTTTTACATTTAGAACATAGCTCGTCGCAACCGGTTTCAACTGACGTTGCCGCAAATTCGCAACAGGTGGCGCTGTGTGCGTCCGCTCGTATCAATAATGTAAACAAACCACTTACATCGATACTGCTTTCTACTGCCCAAGTTTATGTTGATAACAAATATAGCAAACACGTTTCTGTGAGATGTTTAATAGATAACGCTTCGCAAAATAATATAATTACTTCCGCTTGTTGTAAAAAACTTCAATTAAACATTATACCACTTTCAAACTCCGTTATAAAAGGGGTCGGATCATCTTCGCGGCCTGTTATAGGTTACGTTGAGATAAAAGTTACTGCTAAAATTAAAAATAATTCTTTTAACATTACCGCACTAGTTATCGATAGCATTACAGATAACTTACCATCTCACTTTGTTGACACTACTGCAGTGCAACATTTGTTTGATTTACCGCTCGCTGACCCACTGTGGAACGTACCTGGTGAGGTTGAATTGCTTCTAGGGGCAAAACTGTTCCCGTATTTATTACTCAACAATAAAATTATCTCACCTACCGCTCCATCCGCTATTGAAACCGTGTTCGGTTACATTCTTATGGGTGAGGTACCCGCTAGTTTATCTAATAACAATTATAGCCCCGCTGAATTAAATACCGTTTCATATTTTTCTACCGCGCTAAATATAGATAATTTTCATTGTTTTCTGTCTTTAGACGAATCCTTACATAAATTTTGGAACATTGAAGAAATACCTTCAAAACATTTTATGAGCCCTGCTGAACTGGAGTGTGAACAGCTGTACGCTTCTACTGTGTCACGTGACTCCAGTGGTAGGTATTGTACCGCGTTACCATTCTGTAAAAATCCAGATTCACTTGGAAATTCTTATGCTGTCGCTTATCGACGTTTAATTAACTTAGAAAAAACTAAGCTTCGCGACCCTGTTTTGCGCGCTAGTTATAATGAAATAATCCAAGAGTATATCGATCAAAATTATTTAACTGAAACTACACCTAGTTCTGTTAATCAGACTGTAGGTTATTACATACCGCATCACCCTGTTGTTAGGAATGATAAACAAACCACTAAGGTTCGCATCGTTCTTGATGCAAGCGCTAAGTCTCATAATGGCGTGTCATTGAATGACTTGTTACACACAGGGCCGAATTTACAGGCTGACATATTTTTATTACTTTTAAAATTCCGCTTGTTCCCTATTGCAGTTACAGCTGACATAAAACAGATGTATCTTCGAATTGCTGTTATTGATGAGCATCGAAAATACCAAACAATATTGTTTCGTTTTAATATCGCTGAACCTATTCGCGAATTTCAATTTAATCGAGTTGCATTTGGTCTTAAACCTAGTCCCTTCCTAGCCATGCGCACTGTGCGCCAGCTATCAGAGGATGAAACTCCACCCGATTCTATTATACTGCTCTTTCAAAAATTTAAAGAGCAACTACCTTTACTCTCGTCTTTAAAATTACCTCGTCATGTAGCCGTTACTATGGGTTGCGTGACAAATATAGTAGGTTTTGCTGATGCCAGCTTGAATGCATATAGCTGCGTCATATACTTACATGTCACTGATGCAAATGGTGACACACACGTAAATTTGGTGTGTGCTAAATCCAAAGTTGCACCTGTTAAGGTCATATCTCTGGCTCGTTTGGAGCTCTGTGCTGCTATTCTTTGTCTAAATTAATTAAATTAGTTTATGACACTTACCGCTCTCGTACCGCTATTAATAATATAATATTTAATTTTGCCTTTTCCGACAACGGAACAAATTTCGTTAGAGCCAAGACTCAACAACAAGAACTACTTGTTAACCGCTACCGCATAGAGTGGAAAATGATTCCACCCCGCGCACCCCATTTTGGAGGGTTGTGGGAATCTCATATTAAGTCTATTAAAACGCATTTATACCGTGTTATCGGTTCTCAGCTTCTTACCTACGAGGAGCTTTCGACTGTTCTCACTGAAATTGAGGCAGTTCTAATTTCCAGACCGCTCTGTGTCCTGAATGAGGATCCGTACCCAGAACCGCTTACTCCCCGCTCATTTTATAATGGCTTCTCCGTTAACTTCGTTGCCTGTCGTGAATGTTCCCGAAACGACGAAGTCTCTGACTTGCCGCAAGAAATTGCTAGACCAGTTGGTTTGTAGTTTCTGGAAGAGGTGGCGTATAGAATATTTACACAATCTTCAAGTTAGACAAAAATGGTTGAATGCCGCAGACGATGTTAAGATTGGTACAGTGGTTCTCATACATCAGGATGATGTCCCTCCTTTACGTTGGCCATTAGGTATAATCACCGAAGGTTTTCCCGGCAAGGATGGGACAACCCGCGTTGCTATGGTGAGGACATGCAGTGGCTCTTGTAAGAGACCCGTTGTCAAACTATGTCCTTTACCTTCTCAATAACATCACCGCGTTATTAAAACCATAATTTATCTTTAGTTAATATGCTTAGAATATCGTTTATTATAAGTCCGCTTTAATATAACTTCTTTCCTTTTGAGAATATTACATATCCTCAAAGCCGGGCAGGATGCTCGCGCAAGTTTTTATTTATAAGTTTTTTCCGCTTACAACACAGAATTGAGCTAATCATTCCTTTCTCCTTACCCATACATTCCTTATCGTTCGGAACGAGATTGGAAGATCATTTGCGCGCGACCAAAGAAACGTCAGTGCGTTTTTCGCATTCAAACCGCTCACCGCTCATAACCTCTAATTATAGTGAGCTAGTCTCGTCTAGCTTACTTAAAAAGTGTGTTTCTACACATTCACCGCGCCGCTACATAACCTCAAAACCGCTAATTATAGTGAGCTAGTCTCGTCTAGCTTACTTAAAAAGTCCATTCTTTGGATTCACCGCGCCGCTCATAATCAGTGTGATCATCGCATTCAACCGCTACATGGCCTCAAACCGCTCTTCGCTAATACCGCTTACTCAACCCGCATCCGCATCAAAAACTGTATAACTAATAAAATAAGTGTTGGCCGACACAAGTGGGACATTTAAACAAGTGAATAGTGCATCAAGGAGAAGCAGGAAGAAATCAGGGAACACGTGAGACGTCTGCAAAGGGCTGTCCTTGCCACGTGTTACGTCCAGAAAGTCTCAAGTAAGTCCATCCATCCATATTCCTGAAAACCATCACCACACGAAAGCTCAATTCTGTGTCGTCCAACAGTTCACCACGCTAAAATCTACACCCCAATAAAATTAATTCACCGCATACCAAGGTCCTTCGAAGTCGTTTTTAAAACTTAACCACCAGGCCTTTTATGCGGAGGAATGAGGAAATTGCTGTCAGGAAAGTTGTGAGTATGAATGTGGATGGCTATGCAAGTAGAGGGAGGCCTTAGAAACGACGGATGGATTGTGTGAAAGATGATATGGCTAGAAAGGGAGTGACCGAGATGACGACTAATAGAGAAGTATGGAAGAAAAAGACATGTTGCGCCGACCCCAAATAAATTGGGATAAGGGCAGGAGTATGATAATGATTGTGATGTGATCAGCCCTACACCCTTTACATCGTACAACGTGTTCCTTTTGATGTCCGATATATTTCTTTCTTTCTTTCGTCTCTACGCAAAAACTAATTTTGTATCGAGCAGGTAAACACAGTACTGCTTTTGCCAGAGCACAATCTTCTTCTTCTTCTTCGTGTGGTCGCCCGCATCTACGCCGACGTCAATGTTGAAAAATGTTCATACAAACTTCTTACTCTTTCTTAGCTGACGTCTGCTTCTCCTAATCTTCCTCTGTGACAGTTTTCATCCTCGCAAGTCCAGTAGCTTTTGAGATTTAGTGTTTAATCAGTAAGTGTGAGAATGTATGAATGAGAAACGTGAAGACGAAATAGCTCTCGTCGATTATGTGTATGGAGTACCGATTACATGCCGCCCGAGCCAGAACCCGCGTCATGTTGAAAGTTTTTCATACAAACTTCCACCCCCTATCTATATCAGCTGTTTACTGGGAGAGTTTTCTTAGCTGTCGTCTTCTACTCCTAATCTTCCTCTGTGACAAATAAGTCTTCACAAGTCCAATATTTTTTGAGATCTTGTGTTTAATAAGTAAGTAAGTGAGAGAAAGTCAATTTCGTGTTTAATCAGTGAGTAACTCCCCCCTTTATATAAATAGATAGATAAAGCTGTAAATAACTAGCGCGAATAGTCGCATGATCTAATCAATTCGTGAAAATACAATCGACTCGCCCATGCGGGATTCGCCACAGTTTAAACAATCCTTAAGATTGCTGAGGGCAACGATAACATCGTAATACGCATCGCAGGTGTGCAAGAAATACGCTAAGTTATCCGCGTACCGGCGCCGGTAATACGCGGAAACATCGCGGATCAGCTAGAAGATTAACGGATAGAGCTAGCGGTATTACGAATCGCTTTGAAAGACTTGATTTAAATGCTATTTAAAATGCCGATAGACGTTAATTGAGAGAGATGAGAGATGCCTGCAGCTTTGTGCAGCATCTTAATTTCAAGCCTTTAGTTATTTTCACTTGTTAGTAAGATTTATATCAGCGGGATTGTCCGAAAGGGTTACCGCTGCCCCGGAACATAAAGGGCTAAGGAACGAACATGGATGGGTTTTAGTCAGTAAGAGTCTGATACTCCCTTTCTTCCGCTCCACCCAGAGCGAGTGGGGTCATTTGATGATTTCCCACTCTCATAAAAAAAGTAGGATCTATACACGGTGATTTTAAATTCCCTATTAACCTTTCAGGGCGTGACAGTACTGATGATTATGAGCATCTTTCACTATGAGACCAACTCTGAAATATCGAAAAAAAAATAATTGCAATAATTAATTGATGAAAATGTAGTTGTTTTTGTTATTACCGTATAATTATATACCTACTTTTTATCGTCTGCTTCCTATTGGCCTTCAAGTCTGAACGTTGTATACATCCTCCGATCTAATATCAATAGATTTGTTTATTTATACACATTACTATCTATAGGACGCAATCATACGCTACGGCCAGGCGACCCGACGCATTGCAGGAAACCGCAAATCTGTATGTATGTACTTGTACACTAAGGGCACAAACGCTTTGTTCGAATAGGGGATGACTATTTTTTTTATTTAGTAGTTATATTTAGTTATATTAAAAATGATTGGACACGTATTATTTCTTTTTTTACGTAATCCAAAGATTACGTCTATACATTAAGTTAAAATGTGGCATGACGTCCCAAGTATGTACTTTTTATGCTTACTTGTGACATAGCGAGCCCCCCTCCCCAACTTTAATGCTTTTTTATATACGTCATTTTTTATTAATATGTTGGAGCAAAAAAAACGATTCTTATTTTTTACCTAGGCATCATCCCTTTTGATTGAAATTGTGGGTAACCTCACAGGTAAGCAATATTAATATCTTCCTCCTTTAGGCTCAGTTTACATTGCCGCGGAACGGAATGGAAGCGACTTTTTGTACAAAGCATAATGAACTTTATGTCTATAGTGTACTTAAGAGTCGCCAGCACATCAACTTACCACAAACTGTCAAATTTTCTATACCGATTTTGAACTTAGCATTCGACGTTTTAAGGTTTAAAATCATTTAGATAAATTTGACAGTTTGTTTTAATTTAATGCGCTGGCGATAAAATAATAAAATCAAATCAAAAGTCATTTAGTCAAACTAGGCTAAAAATCAGCACTTTTTGGAGGTCAAAGTTACATAAGACAGTCCCCCAAAAACGCCCTTCACCACTCCTTAGTGCTTTAGCTGGGAAGAAGAAGTGGCGCAACAAACTCCCCAGCAGCACAGCTGTCTGTTCAGTTGGAAGAACTGGATTCTACACATTTATCGTGATAGTAATAGTGAGCCTCACCTGAGCACTGAACCGCACGTCTTGTCACACACGTCACACTTCGCCGCGACGGGAAGGTTGCCCTCCAACCACTGGTGAGGCATTATAATATTCTGAAACAAAACATATGTACATTAATTACATTATTTTTTAATAAACAGTCAATCCCTGACGCCTCATCAAATCTCCAGATCAAATTAATAACTGCCAATCAAATCATTTGCTGATATGTATATGATATTTACCTATACACAATATATAATACAACCAATCAATCTGCCTAGCCTTTTCCCAACTATGTTGATGGAGCGACTGCCTATCTGACCTCCGCAACCCAGTCAGCTGAGCTGTCAGATTTCGGGCTTCTGACTACCCGTAACGACTGTCCACGAATGATAGCCGGGACCAACGGTTTAACGTGTTTTCTGAGGCAAGGAGGAGTCTCGATATAATGATGGTCACCCATGGCAAGCGTAGCTTAACGTGATGAATCAATCCGTGTGACTGTTATTACTTAGCCATTTAAAATACCATATACATTATAATAACATTCCATAAATCTATGAGAATACAATAAAATTGTTTTTTTTTACATTATGACCAGAATTTAATTGGAGCCCCCAGAAAGGCGATACCCTAGGGCCCCGCGAAGTACACTGAGTACGGCGGCTCTGAAAGGTCAAAGCGAACTGCCACACACATAATTAACCAATAATGTCCCTACTGCGCGGATCCAGGCCTCCTCTGTATGAGAGACAGCGGGCCGTAATCTACCACACGTAATCAGTGCGGGACGGTGAACGGGGATGCAAAACGGGTTTCCTGAAGATGCATAAATCATGCAATAAACCTATCTATACTAATATTATAAAGAGGAAAGATTTGTATGTATGTTTGTAACGAATAAACTCAAAAACTACTTTACGGATCTGGATGAAACTAGGCACAAAGATAGATTATAGTCTGGAATAGCATATAAGCTACTTTTTATCCGGAAATATGTACGGTTCCCGTGGGATAATTCTTTACATACACGCGGGCGAAGCCACTGGCATAAGCTAATATTTTATAAGACTTTTCCTCTGAAATTTTACTAAAACGATATTTCACCCGAAGAAGCAGCTTAGACTTCGTCAGTTATATTAAAACCATTTTCTTGAGCTTTAACTGAACATACCTTATATATTATAACCGTGATTTCAGCTTAGCTAGTAAGACGAGCTTAAACTAACAGAGGTAAGGACTTCTCGTAGGATATTTTCTATGAAAGTAAAGTATTTCAACGCAATTTCTTGAATTTTTTTTAAGTAAGATTTTATTTTTGATACTAAAATAGTTATTTGTTATGCAAGGCTGGAAAGTTGATTTTTGGCGCGAGTACTTCTATTGAAACCTGAGTAAGCGAAGGATTCTAGGGTTGAACCATGAGCGAAGCGAGTGGTTCAAATATAGAATCCTGAGCGTAACGAAGGTTTCAAAGGTACGAGACGCAGAAAAGCTTTGCTGCCGAGCGCAACACACAATTTTTCACCTCACTACAGCGAGGAAACTGCTAGGTGCAAGAAAACAGGTGTTGTTTAGTTTTATTTTGTTCGAGCGTCTCAGATACATTGACTCATGTGAAGAAAATAACAGATAGGTACTTGGCAATGTATCTTATGAGTTACATAGAATATCTCCAAAATTAAATACCCTGTATTTTGTTCTATATCCTAATTGTCCTCTAAGGAGAATGAAAGAAAAAAACTAATTTAATACAAATAACTAACTAATTTAATTTAATACATATTTATTTTTGCCAAGCAAAGGATTAAATAACATATTATATTAGTATTTATTTTATTTAAAAAATTAAACTTAAATTACTACACAATTGGGTATTTGACAGGGTAGTATTTTCATGGAATATTCAAATAATAATAATAATAATAATAATAATATCCTTGGACATTTCACACAGCGCCATATCGTCCCAAGCTAAGCAACCTAATGCTTGTGTTATGGTAACGAGATGGCTGATAGACTACTTATAAGTATACATTTTTTTTTTTTTTTGTAAATACATACATATTATAGATAGAAAAACACCCAGACTCGTAACAAATACTTGCAGGTCGTACAAATATTTGTTCCGTGCGGGAATCGAACCCGCGACATAGTGCGCAGCAGTCAATCGCTCAACCACTGCGCCGACCGTGTCGTCAAAATGTGACGTCACAGATTTTTTTTAATCAAATGGAATACTTATTAACATTAATTCCAATTTTACAATAATATCCTCGCAAAATATTTAATTTCTGTACTGTGATGGAAGTTTTTACTGTGAGCGGTATTATTTCTATGTGATTTAATTTTTTATTTTAGACCGTGTCATGAATTTTCAGTGGACTGGCAGTATAGAAAGTTATTAAATAGAAAGGTTCGAATTTTAAAAACTCTTTCCACACTAGAGAGCAAAAATCGATTTTCGGCTCAGATTTCGAATGACAAACAGACTCTTTCCGAGCCTGGGAGGTGAAAAATAACTTAATCTTTTCGCTTCTGCTAAGATAACTTCAGTTTGTTATTTCACTTCAGGGTTGGAAATATCGTATCGTATCATATCGTAAGTGATGATTGCCCACTTACATGACAGTGTTTGGTAACCATATTTTGTTTAAAAGAGTGTCCGTCCATGGAGCTTCTTGCCCGTTTTTCTCCATAGGTACCTACTGCTTTGGAATAGGCAACTAGCTTCATCTTTCTGACTGACCGACCGACCCCTTGACAATTCAAAAGTGCCTGTAATTGGTTTATTTTAAATAAATACTTAGAGTTTTGGTTTGAGTTTGAGTTGAGTGAAATAAATCCTAGATTGACCACAAAAGTTGCCAAAAACTTAGAAGTCCCCAAATTAAAAATATATTTCTTCCAAATTAAAAACAGAATTCAACTTTTATTTACCAAATAAAACCAGGATTGGATTTGTTAAGACTTACTTCAAAAGAGTCATGTCGCAAAGAACCCTATTAAAAAAGTTTGAAATGTTCAGGATGGGCTGAAGCTACGGAAATTCCTAAAATACGAGTAGCTGAAAATTTGTGGATTCCTCCTTGTAAAAACGGAGCCCAGTAAAATAAAATTCTAGGAAAAAAAAATACTTTTGAAGAATTCAGCCCTTTTCAAAATTGTTTTTCAATGTTTTTGATGCTTAAGGCAAATGCGTCAGAGTAGCCCGCGAAACTGAAAATTTCTTACGTTTTTTGCAATTTGCATGTTAGTTTAATGTTAAAATATGATTCTTGGCCGTAGCAAGCACGTATAACTGTAATAATTACAATCATCAATACAATACTCTAAGTTTATGATACGAATCAAATCAAATCATTTAATTGTTTGCAAATAATAGATGTTGTGATAAAAGTAAGCCCTCCCTGTTCTGCCGTCACATGGGCATGCAAAACATAATCAATGAATACCATTTTAAATAACAATTATTACAGTTAGATAAATTATAGAATTCCATTTCACAAATACAACATTAAAAAATATATGCATACTAGCTGACCCGGCAGACGTCATCCTGCCAACTATGATACCTACCTACCTTTCCTACCTAGGGGTATGAAAAATAGATAGTAGCCGATTCTCAGATCTACTGAATATGATCTACTGAATATCTACTGAAAATCGGTCAAGAGAAGAATACATTTGGGTATCCAAGAAAATGGAGCCCATTTCGAGCAACTAATTAGTTAGTTTACAATTTTTTGTAAATAATTAAAGATTTCATGGTTTTCCTATCATTTAATTTATCAAGTTTGATCGAAAGATTTCATCCTTATAATTGATACTAACGATCGCGGCAATAAAAGTACAGTGTGTACTTTTGCAGATTTTAGTCAGTCCGATTCCCGGGTGTGGCAAGCGATTTTTTGGAAATCTTTGAATGCAGTTTTCTTTCTATTCAAAAATAAAGGAATGTTTCCTTTGAGTAAAATTTTCTATCTACAGTATTAAGAGTACTTTCCCTCCAGGGGGCATTACAAAATTCCACCCTGTATATAAGATATTACGGTATAGTATGAATATTTCATGAAACGATGATTGCTCGCGCAAGTTTTTATTTATAAGTTTTTTTTTGCTTACAATTTCAAAACGCAGAATTGAGCTAATCATTCCTTCTTCCTACCCATACATTCCTTATCAAACGGAACGAGATTGGAAGATCATCGCGCACGACCAATCAGAGGCGCGCTTTTTCCACCGCTGCGAACCAATCGCAGCCCACTTCAGCTATGATTTAAAAATGCTCTAGACAACAGTTTTAAGTTCAAGTGCATAGTGTGAATACTGAACCGCGCCGCTCCATAATCATACCGTTTACTCAAACCGCAATCGCATCAAAAACTGTATAACTATTAATAAATAAGTGTTGGCCGACACAAGTGTGACATTTAAAGAAGTGAGAGTGCACCACATTGAAAAAGGAAGAAAACCAGATAGCACGTGGGACGTCTGCTAAGCTAGCTGTCCTTGAATCCACGTGTTTTGTCCAGAAGGTTCACAAGTAAGTCCACCCATTCCTATTTCTCATAACCTCATATCCCTCAAGTTCCCCGTTTGCTCAATTCTGTGTGTCGTCCAACAGATCACCACGCTAAAATCTACATCAACGCATAAAAATTAATTCCCCGCCCTATGGTCCTTCGAAAGCCGCATAGACTTATTCACCAATGATTTTGGACGGCAATAAAAAAGGGATTGGAATTGATAATTCTAATGATTATAATAATATTAAATAATACTTGTTACGGTCGCGAATCTTATATTACAAAAATCGTATAATTTGAACTTCGCGGGCTACCCTGACGCTTCCACCTTTAAGGGTAGTAATCAGCATGTCTGGTTGAGAGAGCCGGAGATTTCTCTTCTCCGACTATTACATATTAAAAACATGTAAGTAGGTACCTTATTCAAAGTCAAAGTCAAATCATTTATTTCAAATAGGTACAAGAAAGGCACTTTTGAATGTCAAAATTATCAAGAAATAGAATTGATTCTAGTCGCCCCTTCCAAAAGGTAGTTTCGTATGGAAAAGAATGGGAAAGAAACTCCGCCGTTACTCTTTTAAAATGTTTTACAATGTTTTGGATACATGAATTATAAAATTATATGACGATGCACCCAGAATAAAAATACTACACTGCAAAAGGTGAAAAGAAAAACAAATGCAACAATGGCAGGTAAAATTAATAATGTCATAAATACATGGTGCTCACATAGGTATTTACAAACATTCTAAAAGTTAATAATAATAAATCAATCCATGTGTCAGTTAAAGTTATTACAAAATTGTAAAACAGTGTGGTATAAATTATAAATTATTACCTGGATTGCTTAGCAACCAGTTTGATTCTGTCTAGATTTCCAAAATTTCTGGCAAACATCGTCAAAATTTAGTAATTTCGCTACGCCAAACAAACAGACGTTCTTAAACATACAATACCAAAGCAAATAACATTCTAACTATTTGACTCCGTCTACAATTCAACTTGAACAACAATCTCGATGAAAATCAAACATAGCCTCCGGACAAAATCTTTCAACAATAGCTACAACTTTAATTAACTGGAATAATTACGAAAACTCAATACTATAAATGTAGTTTGTTAAGTTTGTCGAAGGAAACTTGGCAAAGTCAACAAAGGATCGGAACTTTAGACTGTGTATTTGACTGCATCGTATATTTAGCTGGTAAAATTAAGTAAAATGGTGGATGCTCAAGTTTACCTACATAACAATCGTGTTTTGTTTGAATCTTGCAGTTACACAGGCAACAAACGGTAATTAAACATAAATCAAGTCTTTGCAATTTTTGCCCGAAAGGTTTACCGCTACCCCGAAACATAAAGGGCTAAGGAAGGAACATGGATGGGATTTAGTCACTAAGAGTCTGACACTCCCTTCCGCTCCACCCAAAGCGGGAGAAGTCATAGGATGATTCGATTTCCCACCATCAAAAAAAAAATCTGCACTTTGATGCACGAATGGTAATGAGTTAAAGATGTTTTAATGGATGCTGTCAAATTATAATTGCTTTTACTCTTTTTCTTGGCCTTTGTATGGTATTTTTAACTCGTGCTCAAGGTTTTAATTAATAAATAATTGTTTTCTATATTCAAGAAGCAGAAGATTTGGTGTAGTGGTCGCAAACGCAACTGCTGAGCGAAAGGTCCTGGGTTCGATTCCCAAGAATTGTTATTGGGTTTTTCATTAGAAAATTCCGAATTCCTCGGGGTTTGGATTAAGTGCTTTAATCGGCACGTTCACCATATGAGAGGGTATTACCACCACACAATTATGGTAAACCCTACGACAAATACAAATATGATTTATCCTTTTGAACGCCATTGTCACATATACGAGACAAACATGCGCATGCCCTGTACACCAACGACACAAATATGTGGCAAAGCGGTGCACTAATAACACGGAATAAACAATTAAATCATTACTTTTGTGTGTGTTTATTGTGGATATCTTAAAAATTTAAGCTCTCGTTCGTATTTAACTGTATGAAACAAATTAAAATACACCATGGATATTGGGCGATTCATGATAACAAGAAAAGTTAATTTTGGTGCTTGGCGTGGCGAGCACGCGTGTGGTTTATGCTCTGGCGTTCAAACGTTTAATGACTGTGTTGTGACCCATGGGATACTTACATTGAACTGGCACCGTAATTCCAATATAATAATTTAAAGCCTTGTTCCACCAACTGCGGAGTACAAGCCCCCCCCTCCTTCCCCTTTTAGTGCCATGTAGTACTTTTCTGTAAAAATCTCACCGTGATAACCTAGGCAAAGTGGGTTTAGAGTAAGAGACAGATGTGTGAGAGTCTCGTCCAGCCACTGCCACACAACCGTTCCAATCGTGCTCCTCGTGATTTGTGTCAAACACAACGTCGCCATACCATATACGAGACACAAACAACCATTAGGTCGCAACATGGCGAGTGGTTTGCACACAATACCTCGGTGCAAACTGGTAACAAACTGAATTGTAGAGATATTCAGGTATATGTATGTGCATGGCCCTGATACCAGCATTAAAAGATTGATACGGCGGTTATGTTTGTTAAATGTAGGGGTCGGCTTCCAGTCTAACCGGATGCAGCTGAATACCAGTACACGTGCATAGTAAATTTAAAGCGCCTTGAGTTTTTTTAATAGCATCAAATCATAATATATACTTATTGCTAGCGTTTTGTTTAACGTTATAACACGTTGAGCGCCAACGCGGTCACCGGTGACCGCGAACAATAGTTTTTCTATTGTGTCTGCTGCGGGGCAGTTAATGACTGAAATTGTTTTCGTCTGGTCTGTTGTACAAGTTCTTTGAGTTTTTTATTTTATAGCAAATCAATGTCATTGTTCCAATATTCATGAATATAAAGGTTTAAAATCATTAGTGTACACTAAATTCGATAACTATGCCAGCGTTTATACAGAAATTGGCCATGTCTTTTAACCATGTATTTCGTTGTGGACCTCTCCATAGCAAAATACCCGCCCATGTTCCTATTGCTGCGACACAGGCCTCCGCTGGGAGTGGGCCATAATACGCCACGTGGGCCCAGTGCTGGTTGGTGGATAATATGTCCTTAGAGTGAATTTCACCAATGAAACTGATCGAACAATGTAGATTATAATATTTTTGTGTGGCTTGCGATTTCGATAACATTTGGTATGGGAATACTTTGAACCCTGGGAAAGGATATAGGCTAGTTGTTATCGCCGTACCACGCGGATGAAAGCTAGTTAAACTATAAGCATAAACCTTCCTCTGGAATCGCTCTATCTTTTCATGAAAATCCGTAGCGTAGTTTAAAAGATCTAAGCGTACATAGGCACAGACGGCAGGGAGCGACTTTGTTTAATACTGTGTATGTAGACATTTCACCTTCACAATAGGGATGTTGAGTTAATCCTCAACTTTAATGCGTTATATTTAAGACTAACTGCCCCCGCGCGCTTCCACCCGCTGCTCGGCTCCTATTGGTCGTAGCGTGATGTTACATAGCCTATAGCCTTCCTCGATAAATGAACTATCCAACACAAAAAGATTTTTACAATTCGAACCAGTAGTTCCAGAGATTAGCGCGTTCAAACAAACAAACAAACAAACAAACAAACAAACTCTTTAGCTTTATAATATTAGTATAGTTTTTTTAAATTAATATGTTAAAACCAAAGATACGTGCCCAGTATTCTTTTTTTACACTGTTAACATCCCTATTACGTATCTAAGAATCTACCGAATTCAAAGACAAGTAACCATTCTAAACAACACATAACGAGAAGTATGAGATTTTAATTTAGCATTCGATTCTTGCAATCGACGCAAGAAGTCAACTAATATTCCCATATAGACATCCGTATCAATCAATACAATATAGTCAATCAAACATTGACTATATACCAATCTATACATGATAAGGTAACACATAATAATGATGCCTTGCAGAGAAGAAAAATGCGCGTCGGGGTAGCCATTGAATCCACATTTAATCAAAGATGACAAGAAGTCAACTAATATTCCCATATATACGTCTGTATCAATCAATACAATATAGTCAATCAAACATTGACTATATACCAATCAATTCATGATAAGGTAACACATAATAACGATGCCTTGCAGAGAAGAGAATTGAAGAAAATGCGCGCCGGGCAGCCATTGAATCCACATT
This sequence comes from Hyppa rectilinea, assembly GCA_951799385.1. NCBI lineage: Eukaryota > Metazoa > Arthropoda > Insecta > Lepidoptera > Noctuidae > Hyppa > Hyppa rectilinea. The sequence goes on along the minus strand of OX637302.1, from coordinate 3,627,819 downwards.
TAATCAAAGATGGGGCACCACCGCGCCGTATCAATCTTTTAATGCTGGTATCAGGGCCGGTTGCGAGGGATGAAAGTGTACTTAGGATCGCGGGTTTATATTAGGATTCTTTCAATGTTCTACAATTGCTTAGTAATAGATGGTTGCTGTTAAAGCCACTTATTGTTCAGACCTTTTTTTGGATTAAAAAAAAATCCTTTATGAAAAGAACCAGGTTCTTAATTATAATCTAGCCTATAAGACTAATAAAGTTTTTTACGTGATTTTTATTTTAGAACTTAGATCTACTATTGATTGTACAGAGGCCAGCACATCAAGTTACCACAAGCTGTCAAATTTCTTTGATAGTATTTCAACTTTATTGCAAAGAAGGTTCATTTTTAATTGAGAAAATTTGACAGTTACATCAAGCTATCCCCTTGATGTACTGGCGTCTGTCCACAAGTCACACACAAGTCCGATCCACTGTCTTGGGTCACCAAATCGGGAAACGGTATTCTTGGGTTTTTCCATCAGGAAATTCTCAGTAGCAGTTCGGAGACTGGATTCGTGCCCCATCAAAGGAAAAAGAGTATTACGTTTAAAAACGTACATTAGGTATGCAGTGAAAACGCCGTACTTCCAAAACAATTAGTTGATTAGTTACGATATTATATTCTCCAAGCCAAAATACTTACGAAAATTAACTTTCAAAAGTTTTGGAGCCTCCATCACAAACTCACACAAGACTGAAATTATAATTGTACAACGTGGACTCATCTTGACTGTATTTTCAGATGGTATTTTGTTTTTTAGAGGGGAATCTCGATTGTCAACTTAGGAGATTGTTCATCCTTCTATCTACAGGCAAGTCCGGTTAAGTAGCCAACAAGCTACTTAACCGGACTTGCCTGTGCCTGCCCCAATAAAGTAAGGCATCCAGCCAGGGCTTAAAAACGCGCATACTAGGCGGCTACACGCAAGGGCACAACTGGTACAGACCTCGGCTTAGGGCGTTGGTGGGGTCGCCTTATTTTTTTTTTAATTACAGGTTGTTCTAAGATGCTATTTTCTAACATAAATAAATCCGTAAATAATAACGTTTAGTAGAAATATAATGTCTTTATGAAACGAAAATGTGAAAACGTAAATGTGTGTTACACTAATGTCACCATTGTAGCGCCAAATTATATAGCAACGAATTTTAGGCGAATTTGTTTCAACGTGTGTCGCATTGCATGTTACGTTTCACATAAATAATGAAAATTACCGCTTTATAATTCTTATAATTAGTAAGTAACGGGGTCAAATTAATTAGCTAGCGAAACTACGCAGACCTCATGGGTATCGATATATAAAACATTGTGCATACAACGTTATAAGGATCATAGGAGTACTTATAGTTGAGTGGTAACATTTATAACTTACTTTTTAAAAAAAAAAAAATACGAGAAAAGAAAAAGTTGGAACTTAGACCTTTAATATCTCTGGTGCCAAGGTATGAAAAGAAATGAAATCTTTATCTCTGTTAGTAGATCTTTTAAGACACACGTCAATATTTTAAAAATAGTTAGCGCCGAGAGAAAATGCGGAAACCAACTCAGAGGACATGGTCTCTTTTTAGTACCAAACATTAATTTATAAAGATTTTATGTGAGTAACTAATAATGCAGTTGCATATTTGAAAGGGTTGCGAGTAGGGGTGAGTAACGATTGACATAATAACAAAAGTTCTAATGATCATAAGACCTAATTTCATTTAATTTTTTTTTTATATAACGATCAAATGATATAATGAATTATTGATTTAATTTCATTTTACCTAATTTCATATGCTGAACAGTTTATATAATGCACATCCACACTAATATTATAAATGCGAAAGTAACTCTGTCTGTCTGTATGTCTGTTACCTTTTCACGACTAAACCACCCAACCGATTTTGCTGGGTATGTAGATAGTTTGCATTCATGAGAAGGACATAAGCATATTATTTTTTGGAAATTCAACCCCTAAAAGGGTTACAAGGGGTGGCAAAGTGTGTATGAGAAAAATATTTTTATTGCACATTTTTGCATAGATAGGGTAGGTAGGGTAGGTAGGGTAGGTAGGGTAGGTAGGGTAGGTAGGGTAGGTAGGGTAGGTAGGGTAGGTAGGGTAGGTAGGGTAGGTAGGGTAGGTAGGGTAGGTAGGGTAGGTAGGGTAGGTAGGGTAGGTAGGGTAGGTAGGGTAGGTAGGGTAGGTAGGGTAGGTAGGGTAGGTAGGGTAGGTAGGGTAGGTAGGGTAGGTAGGGTAGGTAGGGTAGGTAGGGTAGGTAGGGTAGGTAGGGTAGGTAGGGTAGGTAGGGTAGGTAGGGTAGGTAGGGTAGGTAGGGTAGGTAGGGTAGGTAGGGTAGGTAGGGTAGGTAGGGTAGGTAGGGTAGGTAGGGTAGGTAGGGTAGGTAGGGTAGGTAGGGTAGGTAGGGTAGGTAGGGTAGGTAGGGTAGGTAGGGTAGGTAGGGTAGGTAGGGTAGGTAGGGTAGGTAGGGTAGGTAGGGTAGGTAGGGTAGGTAGGGTAGGTAGGGTAGGTAGGGTAGGTAGGGTAGGTAGGGTAGGTAGGGTAGGTAGGGTAGGTAGGGTAGGTAGGGTAGGTAGGGTAGGTAGGGTAGGTAGGGTAGGTAGGGTAGGTAGGGTAGGTAGGGTAGGTAGGGTAGGTAGGGTAGGTAGGGTAGGTAGGGTAGGTAGGGTAGGTAGGGTAGGTAGGGTAGGTAGGGTAGGTAGGGTAGGTAGGGTAGGTAGGGTAGGTAGGGTAGGTAGGGTAGGTAGGGTAGGTAGGGTAGGTAGGGTAGGTAGGGTAGGTAGGGTAGGTAGGGTAGGTAGGGTAGGTAGGGTAGGTAGGGTAGGTAGGGTAGGTAGGGTAGGTAGGGTAGGTAGGGTAGGTAGGGTAGGTAGGGTAGGTAGGATAGGTAGGATAGGTAGGGCAGGTAGGGTAGGTAGGGTAGGTAGGGTAGGTAGGGCAGGTAGGGTAGGTAGGGTAGGTAGGGTAGGTAGGGTAGGTAGGGTAGGTAGGGTAGGTAGGGTAGGTAGGGTAGGTAGGGAAGGGTAGGTAAGTTGGTAGGTAGAGTAGGTAGGTAAGTTGGTAGGTAGAGTAGGTAGGTAGGGTAGGGTAGGTAGGGTAGGTAAGTTGGTAGGTAGAGTAGGTATCATAGTTAAGACAGGACAACGTCTGTCGGGTCAGCTAGTTTGAAATAATATTCAATTAATATAATATTCAGTTGCTATAATATTCAAAATCCATAAGCAACTTTTAATATAATTTAGAAAATCTACTAAAGATCCTTCCACCTTCCACCCTCAACTAATGTTACCGGGAGAAGCTAGATACAATCTGGAATTAAGGGCACACCGACTCGGACAGGTTAGGATAGAAGGGGATGGCTCATAAAATCTACTAAAGATCCTTCCACCTGCCACCCTGGACTAATGTTACCGGGAGAAACTAGATACAATCTGGAATTTAGGGCACACCGACTCGGACAGGTTAGGTTAGGTTATTTTTTTATAAACCACCCAGAAGTCCGTCAACCAAGCCCACCTTCAACGTTGCATAGAATATTTTAAGGTTTGTTTAGGTGCCATTTCAGTTAGGTTAGAACTGTGACCATTAAACATGAAAATTAGGTCAATAGAACATTAGGTCAAATTAACGTTATAAAAAATGAATATAATGAAAATTATATAAAATGCACGTTATACTAAATGAAATTAGATTAAATGAAAATTATATCAAATATAACATTAGATCGGGTGTAAATCATAATTGCGAAGTTCATTGCCGCGATGTACGTTACTGCGAAAGTTTACGATCGCGACGTTCGTTGTTGCGAAAGTTTGCGATCGCGACGTTCGTTGTTGCGAAAGTTTGCAATCGCGACGTTCGTTTTTGCGAAAGTTCTTTACAGCGATGTTTGCATTTGCGATACCACACTATTGCGACGTAGGTCATGTCGGAGGGTTGTTGATACTGGTGATAGTGGAAATATGTATTAATATATTGTTGGACATAAATGAACAAAAATTTTTAGCAATTATCTAAATACCTATATAGCAATTCTGAAATAAATTTTATTATTATCATTATTATATCGCACACACACTCATTATAATAAACATGAGCATGAACAGAGCAATAATTTACATTTATGTGATTGCTATCAATTTAACAGTAGCCGGCAGAGAGAAAACTATTACGTTTTTATGTGTTATTTCTGTAGATTAAGTACCTAGTGTACGATATAGGTATTTAGATAGTTGCTAAATGATAATAATAAAATTTATTTCAGAATTGCTATATAGGTATTTAGAAAGTTGCTAAAAATTTTTGTTCATTTATGTTCAACAATATATTAATACATATTTCCACTATCACTAGTATCAACAACCCTCCGACATGACCTACGTCGCAATAGTGTGGTATCGCAAATGCAAACATCGCTGTAAAGAACTTTCGCAACAACGAACGTCGCGATCGTAAACTTTCGCAACAACGAACGTCGCGATCGTAAACTTTCGCAGTAACGTACATCGCGGCAATGCACTTCGCAATTATGATTTACACCCCATTAAATCATATGAAATTAGGTTAAATGTTTTATTGCATATGAAAATTATATCATATGTAAGTTATGTCAAATGAAATTAGACTATCTGTTATTATAGCAAACATTACACACCTTTCGAGTAGACCTGTCCCAACAGAGAGCAGTTAATAAAAATGATCATAATAACGGGTAGGACACTTGACTCGTGACTGTAGGTGACTTTTATCTTCGTTGTATGTATTTTTATACGAGTTATTAAAAAAATCAAATGTCAGCTCATATTTTTTCCAAATTACAAAATACTGTAAAGCTCCCGCCAAACAATTTTCAATCATCTCCCAAACACCACCAATCCTTTGTATAACGAAGGTATTGTAAGTAAAATGGCCCCATAGAGCCGGAGAAATACAATTCTCGTAGAATTTACCCGGAACAAAAGGACAATTAATAATCGTGATGTTATTCGGGGATTCATTATGAATTTATGATTGTGGGTAAAAGGCTTTTTGCTCGGTCTGCCTGTTACAATTGTTCAAGCAAAAGGTAACTAAACTAATCCGTACAACTAAGAACATTAGCTATTAGGAGCATCTGAATTTCTAGCACATTCTAATTACTCGTTCGGAAGATTTCTAGGGATGTTCTCATTGTCTTGTTCTGGCGAAAGATACTGGAGAATATAGTTCACCTACATAGGTATGAAAGAAAGAAAAAAAATACTTTTATTGCCCATGAGCATCTTTACATACCGAGACTCCTCTGTGCCTCGGAAAGCAAGTTAAGCCCTTGGTCCCGGCTGTCATTTGTGCACCTTTGACAGTCGTTACGGGTCGTCAGAAGCCCGAAAATCTGACAGCCTTACCAAGGGGTATCGTATTGTCCTGTTACTGGGTTGTGGAGGTCAGATAGGCAGTCGCTCCATGTAAAATACTGGTATTCAGCTGCATCCGGTTAGACTGGAAGCCGACCCAAACTATGTTGGAGTTGGGAAAAGGCTAGGCAGACGATCCGCGTATAACAGCAATCGCTCAGCATAATGCCGCATGCGAGACAGAGCCACAGCGCTGCGACAGCCGGCGTTGCCGTGATGATAATAATGGTAAAGGTACCACGAGGTGGTCTGTGTCTCCACGTATTTTGTAAACGGATGGGGAAATCGATCATTCGATCCACTCCAGCTCCTCAAGGAAGGCCAGTAACTCCTCCAGAGGGCACTTGAGTTACCGAAGTACTTTGCCATGTATGTGGAGAGCACCGGGCATTTTAAAAAGCAGTGATAGCCTAGTGGTTGGTGTGACCGTCGGACTGCCAAGTCTTAGGTCTCAAGTTCAGACCCAAGGCATCTCTGACTTTTCGGATTTATGTGCGTATTGTATAATTATCACTTGCTTAAAAATCGTTGAAGGAAAACATCGTGAGGAAACCTGATGAAGCCTGAGAGATATTTCTCAATAGCATGTGAAGCTAAGTCAGAGGCCCATGGGCAGCATAGAAACTCTGACACCAGGTTAGCTACTAACCACACGAAGAAGAAGAGCAGGCATTTTAGAAGCACATGAGCTACTGTTTCCTCGTTTTCCATGCAGGCCCTGTACAGCATGTTCATCAACATAGTAAATATCTTAAATTCAGGATGGATGTGATCTTTGGCAAGAATTACTTAAACCTTCTGACTTCTTCATTGAACTAACAGAAAGCCTTCCATCCGGGCATAAGCTACCGTAACCTACTTGGAAAACCTTAAATAGACTTCGTATCCAAGCAGGCCGCAGCAAGAACAACCTCAACATTCTCGTACGGGGGTTTACGGACGACTCAGATCTCCAAAGTGTATACGGCGTCTATCCATAGACAATGACCCACCTCCCATCTTGCACCTGTCACCTGCACAAGCGAGGACCTAATGGCTGCGTCAGCGATCGGTATTCGCGTTGCTGAATTTTAGGCCAAACAAATTAATAACGAACTAAGTATATAATATATATTGTTTCGTTTTATTTTTTTAATTGATGGCAAGATCTTAAATAACTCGCGCACAGCCTAACACAAAGAATGGAGCCCCTAAAATGTTCACCATTGTTCCCTATATTATGAAGGAAGGGAAAAGATATAAAACATTTTATTTAATTAAACGTCTCGAGGTGATAAATAGGGGGGATAAATATTTCTATGAAGGTTAAATATTTTTCCTATCGGCGCACGGCTTTTATGGTCGCTAGCGCATCTAGTTATACCTGTCAATTTCCTGCAAATGATGATAAACCATAAAACGTTGCCTGTTAAGATCAAAATCGATTGAGAAAAAGGGCCAGTTTGTGGTAACTTTATGTGCTGGCGACTCTACCAAGATAAAAAGTTTAACCACTTTGGTGCGGCTAACTGTCCAGGGTAGGGACTAAGACCCTACCGAAGAACTTCAAGTTATGTAAGTGGTAACAAAAGTAGCACAGGCGGGCTTCTTATTCTTTTGAAACTCCGTATTAAGGCACCCGCAGATAAGCGCGACGCGACAACGAGACGCAGCTCAAGTAAAGCAGTTGCTATGAAGATTTCATGGAAATTGTTCTGTTTGTGAGGGCCTTTACGCTAGGCCAGCTCAATGTTACAGTGATACCATAAAAATACGGTTAGCTGCTCCTTCTAATACTAAACCGTATTTTTATCTTGATCGGTTATCTCAGTGAGATTATCATGGAACAAATCGGGTAAAAAGTACAGTCGCCTGCACGCCTGTGGCCTGTAGTAGGACTTGATACCAAAATAAGAACATCTCAAATGGGGATGATAACTAAAAATTTGTTTTTAGTTCGGCGTTTTTTATACAGGATTATTTGTAAAACACCAGAAACCTCTTAAGAGGTCATTGTACTCATCATTATGAACAACTTTTACTATGCGACCAAACCTGAAAGCGCGAATTAAAAATTAGGTGTACCTTACATTTTGACGAGTTATACGAACATAAAACAGCTGAATTTTTTATTCGCGCTTTCAGGTTTGGTCGCATAGTAAAAGTTGTTCATAATGATGAGTACAATGACCACTTAAGAGGTTTCTGGTGTTTTACAAATAACCCTGTAGGTATATATTGGACACGTATTTTTTCTTTTTTCACGTAATCAAAAGATTACGACGATGCATTGTGTTAGAATGTGGCACGAAGTCGCTCCTTTGTAGATTTTATACTGAGTTGTGATGTAGCGCGTTCCCACTTCCTAACTTTATAAAGTTTTATCTAAGTATTTTTTTTTAATATGCTGTCTGACGGACTAAATATAATTTATTTTTTTTACACTGTCATCATCCCTATCATAACAGTTATCCAAATAAACCTGGCTGAAAGCTTCACAATAATAAGCCGTATTATTGACCACTGTAGGATAAGCTTGTTTACAATGGGAGCGTAGAGCGTCAACTTACCTCGTTATAATATTCACTGAGGCGCGGAAATTTATTCATAAGCTGATTATGTGTTCCAGTTTGCAAGTAGCTTAACTTTTATATTGTAACGAGTTTTTGCCCGCCCTCGTAGATGTCGGAAATTAGCCCTTATGAACGTACTAATGGGACTAAAAGTAACCTACATATGTGTTAATCCAGGTTATAATCTATCTCTCTGCTAAATTTCATCTAGTTTCGTTCAGTAGATTTTGTGTGAAGAGGTAACAAACAAACATACAAGCACACACACACACACACAACGTTTCGCCTTTATAATATACTAGCTTCCGCCCGCGGCTTCGCCCGCATAATATGTCGACAAATTATACATATAAACCTTCCTCTTAAATCACTCTATCTATTAAAAAAACCGCACCAAAATCCGTTGCGTAGTTTTAAAGATTTAAGCATACATAGGGATATAGGGACAGAGAAAGCGACTTTGTTTTATACTATGTAGTGAAGCGAGACAGAATAGTTTTGACTTTTTGTTATTTTTTTCCTTTTTTTTTGGTATGTTTCACTTGAAGTGAAATGTTTGAACCCTAAATGAATCATAATTGAAAAATGAACTCATTAGTAAGCCGATATAGGCATCTCTCACTCGCCTACCAAATAATCGTAACATGAAAATAATGATGCCAATAAACGTTTATGCCACCAAAAACCCCATTGTGACACCAAAAATCCCATTGCGACACCAAAAATTCCATTGTGACAACCAAAAATCCCATTGTGACACCAAAAATCCCATTGTGACACCAAAAATCCCATTGTGTACGAACAGTTTTCACATTTCAATATGCTACAATTTTCGCATGCCTCAAGATTCCAATATTAACAAAACCGTTCTAAAAACTATAAACATGTTAATCGCCGTCCCTACTATACACACACAATCACTGTTAAAAGGTTTACATCTTTTTAACGATATGGGCTGTAAAACGTGTGTATACATACACACATTGCTATACATACATGCGATAGTGTGTGTCTACGGGTTGCCAAGTCGATTCTGAACGCTGTTTATCGAGATTGTAGTGGAATAGTGCTTGAGTAGCCAACTAACTAAGACATTAATGTTGCATATACTAGTTGTTTATTTGTGTTGCCTCGGATAACACGTTAAGCCGTTGGTCCCTTCTGTCATTTGTGGATCTTTGACAGTTGTTACGGGTAGTCACAAGCTCGAAAGTCTGACAGTCAGTCTTACCAAGAGGTATCGTTTTGCCCATTTACTGGGTTGTGGAAGTCAGATAGGCAGTCACTCCATGTAAAATACAGGTATGCAGCTGCATCCTAGTTAGACTGGAAGCCGACCCCAACATAGTTGGGAAAAGGCTAGGCAGATTGATACCAGTTGTTTATTTAGATTTGTTATTTTTAGTGTTTGTTGTCATGTTCATGTTCTTATGCAATAAGTTGGTTATATTAAGTTGATTGTTTTTTGTCTGTGGTCCATCCATTGTCCATGGCCGAGAAACTTATTGTCAAACGTTTTAATGTTTCCGAATAGGAGGTTTTGTAGCTGCTTTGTACGCGTATTTTAATGACTTTAAGTTTCTTTTTAGAAATGTGTTTTTGTTTGTGCAGAATATATATATTTCTTTCTTTTCTTTCTTCTGGTTTTCCTATTGCTTCGTCGGTCTCGTGGTCGCTAGCGCTACTGCTGAATCTGGGTCCGATTCCCGGGTAAAGTGCCAATTTTAAACGTCATAAGACAGTCCCCCAACACGCCTGGCTTTCACCACTTCTTAGTACTTTAACTGGGATTGTTGGGGTTATTGGGTTTTCCATCTGAAATTTCTTAGTAGCCCAAAGTCCGGATTTGTACCCGGTTGATGGCCATCACCCACTATTACATATAATATGTGACTCAGTTATAACTGGCAACATGTGGGTGTACAACAGGTACAGAGGCCAGCACATCAAGTTACCACAATCTGTCAAATTTCTTTGATAGTATTTCAACTTTATTGCAAAGACATAAGGTTCATTTTTAATTGAGAAAATTTGACAGTTAGGGATAGCTTGATGTGCTGGCGTTTGTACATCTCTGCCTAACCCTTCGGGAATTACAGGCGTGATGATCGTTTTTTAAACTAGTTGTTTTATAATTTTAACTATTTCAATAATACGTTGTTATAAATCAACCGTGCCAAAACATAATGAAATGACATCAACAAAAGTGCTATTTTGTAAAAATCCCGACGTGATAACACTGATAACATAGGTGAAGTGAATTTAAAGTGCGCTGTCAATAGTGTCATTCCCTAGCATTATTGGGAACGACGGCCCATCCCAGCGGGATTGTCCGAAAGGGTTACCGCTACCCCGGAACATAAAGGGCTAAGGAAGGAACATGGATGGGTTTTAGTCAGTAAGAGTCTGACACTCCCTTCCGCTCCACCCAGAGCGGGAGCATCATTGGATGATTTCCCAGCCTTAAAAAAAAACCCCACTTCACGCTCCGTTCACTAAGTAATCACGGTGACATTTTTACAGAATAAGTCCAAACACTAAACTCCAAACACTAAGTTATGATGACACTGAGGATCTTCTGCTAGGTAATTTACAATGATATATTATAATATAATATAATAAACATATATATATATCGTAAGGTACTATAAATATAAGTCTAACTCTAATCATAAATGGATGTGTACTGGCCACACCACATTCTCTCTCATTACACACACCCTATACCTACACACCACATACACACTTACTCACTACACACACACACACATACACACACTCAGACCTTACATTTATTCAACATACCGCACAGTTAAACGTTTTTCATGTTGTTTTCTTTAGATAGTTTATATCCTGTTTTCTTTTACAACATTTGCTTATTATTGTAACGTCCCGATCTATTATACAATGGTTTTGTCTTGTTTACTACTGAGAATCACTGACTCCTAAGACACAAGCATATACACCTAGTTTAGGAGTCAGGGAATTAAAATGATTGTGACATAGTTATAAGCCTACCTATATGCTTAGTTTTTGTTTCTTGATGGCTTTGGTGAAATAAAGAATTATTTTTTTTATTTATTATTAGAATCGACAGACAGTTCACCAGTTCGTAAGGGCTGTTACACACAGTGACTTTAAGCAGCAGTCTATATTTACCTTACTCGCTAGTGCCACGATACAATCGCTCTTTACGTAAAACGCTGCGTGACAATGCGGCTATAAAGAGCAATGTACGAGGTCTAAGGTCTTTGTCCCGCAATGACCGATCGTGGAGTTCAGATAGGCTGCTCATGTAAAATACTGGTATTCAGCTGCATCTGGTTAGACTGAGAGCTGCCCCCAACATAGTTGGGAAAAATCTCGCGCAGATTATGATGTTATAACCACCTATATAGCTACTCATGGTGTTTAACTAACACCGTGATTTATTGCAAATAAATTCCGATTCTGATTCTGTAATATACCTAGGTTATACAGAGTTGATATGACAGAGGAGCATTAAATTGCACTACGTTTACTATACGTGTTAAGTATTAATTCTATACGGTATAAAAATAAAAAGCACCAAAAATGAGTTTTTTTTCAAACAAACTCTCTAATTATCCGTAAAATTAGAGTAACACGGCCTTTGTAAATAAAAACTGACCTATAAAAAAGCGGCAACGACGCGCGCGCTGGTGCGCTGTTAGGATAGATACATCGTGTTCAAACAGGGCAAAAACATAAAAAATCATTTGCGACTAAACTACTGCTGCTGTTAAATCGATTTTTGTTACGGAGCTTGAAAATGGTACCTAGTATAGGCAGTTTAAAGGAAAGCACCTGTGTCGTATCAACTCTGTATGATAAAAAGGACATGGACAAACTCACCCCTTCAGCGTCCTCTACGACATGCGGTCCGAGCGAGGCGAGCGTGCTCCATTTACAAGATGGTGGCGCTCGCGAGGCACATCGCTTGTGCGCCTTGAACTTGCACAGTTCGCAGGCGAGCGCGTGTGCGGTACCGAGCGCTCCGAGCGGCTCCCTGCAGACGTTGCAGAATGTGGGGCGAGCGTGGGTTGCAGCATACCTGGGAAGAAAAATTTATTTTATTGTAAAAACTTTATGCAGAAGTAAAAATAAATGTTATAGAGGCTTTAGAGCTTCGACATTCAAAAAGTGATTTTTTGACAAGGCAAAAGCGCAAAATTTTATCCCGAGTGTTCTAAGCCATGTTTCATGAAAATCTGTTCAGCCGTTTGAAGATCATCAGCTCTTTTCTAGATGATCAGGGAATCTGACTACTTCCTTATGTCCGATCGATTCGAAATATTCGATTATGAATGATATATTAATAATATAAAATTTTAATTTAATATTGTGTCGGGAGGTTATTAAACATTTTAATGTTACTTATATTTACAGGCAGTAATAGCCTGTGTATTTTGTCTGAGTTGAGAATTAAGCTCAGTGTCGCGCAGCTGAATACAAAGCTGAATATTTTGGGGCAAGCGTGCCGCAATCCGACACATGATGCATTTGTTTTACACACAGCCCCAGTGGGAACTTTTCAGTTTATTTTTCACTTTCCAAATTGGATCATTCGTGAGCTATGCTTTGCGAATCTGGTCACTGCCATGGAATGTATTTTTTTTTAATATTATGCATAGAACTTTCTGATTCATCAACATCATTTGTACGCCATGATTGGTAAAACATTGTACTTAGTTAGTTTTTATAACTCTACCAACACCTTATGCAAACTGACCACTTATGTGTAATTATTATCGAGATTTCTGCAGGCTGAAATTCATGGGCATTATTTTAAAATCAGCTGTTCCATACATTATGGTCGCATGAACACGTCAAAATGTAGGGAACAGCTGATTATGTTTTTAGATTTGTTCCCATAGGGAAAGTTGTTTATAATATCGATTACAATAACCCCCTTAAAATAATGCCCATGAATTCAATTTCACCCTGTATAATGTATTTCATTCACTAATACATTCTCTAAATAATGGTAAAAATGACATTACAATCCATTTGGAGACAAGCGGTTTAGTAGAAAAAAAGGGGTTTAGTAGAAAAGCGAATTAAATTAATAGTATGTATGTATTCGACAAATTCTACCGCGGTTACCCTAGGGTTATCGCGGTGCGGTGCAGGGAATAATTGCTTTACCGAATGCCGCATTGCTACCACCACTCAGCTACCGTACATACCTAATTGCACAGGAACCACCACGTTATAATAATAATACGTTCTGACACCATGATTCGGGGAATTTCTGGTCACTAGCAAATAGTCTCTAATTCCGAAATTGTTGATGACTTATTGCATTTCGTGGAACTTGTGGTGGGCGTGCGTTATGTACAGACGCCAGCACATCAAGCTATCCCTAACTGTCAAATTTTCTCAATTAAAAATGAAACTTGTGTCTTTGCAATAAAGTTGAAATACTATCAAAGAAATTTGACAGATTGTGGTAACTTGATGTGCTGGCCTCTGTACATATTTTACGTTGTTTTACTCCTTACTAGTTGGTTTTGCTGTGTCATGGGTGTGAAAACCTATGTGAAGTAAGCTGGAAGTGAGCTGTCATTCCACCTGATGCTTAGAATACGCTATTGACCACTCATTTCAAACCCGTTTCATCTAAGTCCTTTCACCTGAAATAATTTCAGACAAGACACATATTACATCACTCACAGTGCTGCCACCATAGATATAATAAAGAAGGCTGCCACAGACAGCAGTGATAGCCTAGTGGTGTGACCGTCGGACTGCTCAGCCATAGGTCTCGAGTTCGTACCCAAGTCACGCACTCTGATTTTACGGATTAGTGTGCGTTTTGTATAATTATCACTTGGTTAAAATCGGTGAGAATAACATCGTGAGGAAACCAGCATACCACTGCTCTCAAATTACTTTATTATTACTTATGTACAGAGGCCAGCACATCAAGTTACCACAATCTGTCAAATTTCTTTGATAGTATTTCAACTGTATTGCAAAGACATAAGGTTCATTTTTAATTGAGAAAATTTGACAGTTAAGGATAGCTTGATGTGCTGGCGTCTGTACCTTAAAAATCGTACGACATAAGTGATGCTCAAAAAGATCAACACACGCGAGCGCTGTTCACAATGTTCGTGGGCTCTTTGTAACATTAATTGGTTCCCCGCATTAACTCTGGCTTCATTGTGAGGCTTATAAACTGCAGATCTACTGCACATCTAGTTAATTACATTTTGGTATAAACTATCAGATAGCCAGCAGTGCTCACTAAAGCTTTCATTTCGTTTGCTTAAATCGTAGCGCAATTTTGCCCAGTGAATTTACATTTACATTAAATTGCAAAGTAATTTTGGTCTTTTCTATCTCGTTGGTCTAGTGGTCGCGAGCGCTACTGCTGAGCATGAGGTCCTGGGTTCGATTCCCGTGTCGGGCAAAGATTGAGAAAGAAGTATTGATGGCAATATACCCGCCCACTTCCTACTTAGATGAGAGAGATGAGACTTAAACATAACTGGCGAAATGTTTGGATGGGAATTCATCAAATGACTCCTCTCGCTCTGGGTGCATGGAGCGGTAGAGAGTGTCAGACTTTTACTAACTCAAACCCATCCATGTATCTTCCTTAGCCTTTTGTGTTCCGGGGCACTGGTAACCCTTTCAGAAAATCCCACTGATTTGATAGCCCTGAGATCGGTAATATGCTATTTATCATCACATTACGACCCTTAAAACCTGAGCGAGGTGGTTGCAACCGCGGGTCACGGCTAGTATTTAATAGCTAGTAGACAAGAACATTTTAACGCTGGTTCTAGAGTTATTTCCTCAAACGTGGCATCATCGAGAACTTGACCTCTACTTATTCCTATTAGTGGTACTTTCTTACCAGTGATGGTCTCCAGAAGACAGCCTAGCCACTAAGTCAGCTACGTCGGTCCCCCGGTGCAGGGCTCCGCGCAGTGCGCCTGCCCACGACTCCATCTCGTTGCGGCTGTCGGCGCAAAGGACCAAGCAGCGGCTGGCTGTTATGACCTGGAACAATTGGGTTAAAATTAGCACATTTTTTGTGATAAAGATACATAAGAGAATACCAGTTGAGGATAAGGTTCTGATTAAAAGAGGCTTCATGGCTAGGAATATATCTTCTTTATGCGGTTAATTTATTTTTATTATTTGTCTTTATAGCGACAACACACACTTTGTGACTAACTATTACGGTTCAATAGATACAGCCCTGTGCCTATCGGACTAACAGCGGAGCGAATAGGGTCCCGTTGGTTGGCCTTCTTTGGTAGTGGAATCGTAAAAATCAATTTGTAGTTATGACAGTCTATTGTAGACTTGAGTAAATTTTTGGTAAAAAAATCCAAATTACAGAAAAAAAATCTGTCCGGTTAACTTTGATAAGAGACTGGGAAAAATATCGCCATACCCGGATAATGCATCATTTACTTTGGCCCTGAAATGGGGGGTCCATTTCCATAAGTATTCACGAGGAGTACCTATACACGTAATCGTAAACCACGCTCATAAATTCGAGAAGTCGAACATGAGTCTTAAAAAATTTAGAGTTTTTATCGATCGCTTGAAAGCGAGGGTTAAAAGCAATCAGTTAAAGATCTATTAATAATGAACGTGCACTTATGTTACGGCTCACGTAATGACTTATTTTTAGTAACAGATTTTAATTTGCATGTTATATGCTGAACGCAAAAAACGCTCAATTATTTAATTTGTTATGCATCAAATTCAATCTTTGTGATACTTACCCAAAGACCAAAGCATCTTCTATATTTTAACAAACCAATCAATAAACTCGCGTGTCTGTTTGTATGTGACGACTTAGATCTCATCTCGCAGTTCAACGAAGGAGATTGTCTACTGCTTGACCGGGCCGGTGGATACTTCAACCAAATTAAAGACTCTCAAAGATCCACGATTAACAGCCGGGACCAACAGCTTAACGTGCTTTCCGAGCCACGGAGGAGTCTCGGTATATAAAGATGGTCAGCCATCCATGAACCAACCCACCAAGCGTAGCTTAACCTTATGGATCGACCCGTGCGGCTGTTATTACTTAGCCACGAGCTCATTGCACTATTCAACTTGATCGTCATTTGGCAGAAAGGTTGATTGTCGCTGTGTAATTGGGTATTTGAAAGGGTAGTCAATAAAGTTACTTTTTATTAGCTGTCAAAACGCGGCATTTGTACAGTCAACAGCAAAAGTAGATGATCAAAATCAGAAATTTAATACTAAATAACGGAGTTCGCGTCAGACCTGTGTGCCGTCAGAGTGATTCAAAAGTCTGTGATTGGAAATTATCCAAACATTTACTACTGGTACAGCTGCCATATATGCGTGAACTCCGTTCATTAGCATTGAATTTCTAATTTTGATCATCTACTTTTGCTGTTGACTGTACGTGATTTGTATGAATTATAATAATGTGACGTCACAGATTTTTATAATCCAATGGAATACTTATTAGCATTAAATGCAATTTTACAATTGTATCTTCGCACAATATTTAATTCTGTACGGTGATGCAAGTTTTTAAGACGAGCGGTCTTTTTTCTATGTCATTTCATATTTTATTTGTGACCGTTTCAAATAGTCAATTGTTGCATCCCTCCAGTCACGTCAAACTCATCCTTGCTTACCTCCCCTAGCCATTAGACAAAACGGTCCCCATCTATAATAAGACAGATCGATAACCGGGACGAGGTGAAACTACTCGTATTACAAGTTCGCAATCTTAAAGTTGGATGGTGCTGGAATCTGTAGTGTTACGAGAACTATTTAAAGAGGTTAAGTTTGTAAGTTAGGATGTAGCATGTAATCTCCAAAACTATTCATCTAATTTAAAACATTCTTTGACTAATGCCGTCTGCCACATTTATATTATTATCCAACTCCAAAAAGGCGGAGGTTCTATGTTCGTCTCTATGTATTTTTTTACGCCGACCCCAAATAAAGTGAGATAAAAGCAGGAGAATGAAAAAAAAAGAATGTGGACCGCTTTAAAAATTCTTGTTTCATTTGATAGACGAAGGTTGGGCGGTGCCAAAACTAAAAAAAAGGAAAACAAACAAATTCTAAAAAGCAAACAAAAAACCGGCCAATTGCGAGTAGGTCTCGCGCACGAAGTTTTTATTTATTTATTTATTACTTCTAGCCAACCAACAATTGTATATACTAAATACATTTTAAAATAAAGACTCTTATATCAAAGGTTAGTATTACAATTTCTTATAGGTTACCTCATGCCCCATTAAAATAATTACATACATATTTTCCCTACAATTATCTATAAAAACGGCAAAAAAATACGTTTGTTGTATGCCCTCATAAATATTGATTTTATTCTGTTTTTTAGTAGGCATTTGTTGTTATAGCGGCAACGGAAATACATCATCTGTGAATATTTCAACCGTCTAACTATCACGGTTCATGAAATACGGACGGACAGACAGACGAACGGACAGACAGAGGAGTTTTAGTAATAGGGTCTCGTTTTACCCTTTGGATACGGAATCCTAAAAAGCAATTTTAATGGTATAATTATTAAGTTGCTTTCCACGCGGACGGAGTGGCGGCAGAAGCTACTCAATAATTATAGACTTGTAAAACAAAATCTACTTTTACGTAGCTAAGTATTCATTTATTAAACCTATTTCTAGTAGTATTTTTAGGTAAGTTGGATTAGAAATATTCTCACACACTCCTATTAAGTCTTACCCAAGGGGTATCGTGATACTCAATAACTGGGTTGTGGAGGTCAGATACGTAGTGATGGTCCATGTAAAGTATTGGTACTCAGCTGCATCGGATTCGCCTGGAAGATGACCGTTATTTTTCCTTTTTTGAGGGTGGAATTTCATCAAATGACTCCTCCCGGTCTGGTTGGAGCGGAAAGGACTGTCTCTTACTGACTTAAACCATCCATGTTCCTTTCTCAGCCCTTATTTCCGAGGTAGTGGTAACCGTTTCGGTCAATCCCGCTTACCGGAAGCTGACCTTATCATAGTTGGGAAAAGACTGACTAATTGACATTGCTATTATGTTCCATTTATTCCACATCACAGCTATCAGCACAGAGAGGCACGTGTCGATCCGTTTACAAAGCTTAATTCATCAGCCGTTACCATCACCTGTTAATATCTATATTAATTGAAACATTAATTCGAGCTTTGAAATTGAAATATTAATGTATGCTGCACTCAACCTCAATGCCTCAATTGGATATTTATAATGAAGGTAATTAACAAATTGAATTAATAGGTACAGTCAACAGCAAAAGTAGATGATCAAAATCAGAAATTCAATACTAATGAACGGAGTCCACGAATATATGGCAGCTGTACTAGTAGTAAATGTTTAGTATAATTTCCAATCACAAACTTTTGAATCACTGACGCCACACACGTCTGACGCGAACTCCGTTCTTTAGTATTAAATTTCTGAATTCGATCATCTACTTTTGCTGTTGACTGTACATTAACATAATTTTATTCGCAATTTAGTATCATACCGCATGCGGACACAGTATCAAAGCGTTTACGGTGAATCAAATGTAACGTGTTCTAACCCGTACTCATTAAAGCCACCCGGCACTCACCCAGAACCGCCTCGTCGCACCGCTTTCACTCGTTGTCGACAGGTGGTCCACGGGTGGACGCCGCGTTATCACCAAGTGTGTCACCGAGTGGTCCACCCGCTGTACGCGCGAGGAGGCCTTGCGACTGAGGAGATCCGGTGACGCCACGGAGTTGATGTAGTAAGCGCATACCCATACAAGTCCATATAAAGAATACTAGCCGCAGGAGGCGAGGCGGTGCGCAGTGGGTGTCGTGTGGCTTGAATGAGCCGTGACCTTTAACCTTTTGAACGCCATTGTCACATATACGTGACAAGCAAGCGATTGCCCTGTACGCCAACGACTCAAATATGTGACAATGGCAACAACACTATAACACGAAATAAGCAATAAAATCATTGCTTTTATGAGTATTTATATAGATATCTTAAAAATTTAAGCTCTCGCACGTATTTAATGACATGAAACAAATTAAAAGACACCATGGATATTGGGAAATTCATGATAACAAGAAGAAATTAAATTTGTAGCTTGGCGTGGAGGGTACGCGCGAGCGTTTATGCTTGGCGTTCAAAAGGTAAAACCACGTCTCGTCTCCGCCCGGTCTACGTCCTAACGCCGTCCAGCATGCAGCGACCTGTAACTGGACCTGGCGTTGTGACGTCACGCAGTACAGTCCGTAGTCTAGCGAGGAGCCTGTTTAGTTGCACGGCTTGTAGGATACATATTAGTTACCGCATTTTCCGTTACTGTTTGATGTTCGAGAAATTCAATCTCCCTATTGCAACATTAAGTGGCAATATGGCTAATGTTCAAAATTTACTGAACCGCTGCCGGAGCTGTTTGATTTTAGCCGACGTCAAAGAAAAGAGGAGGTTTTTTGTTTGGTGTTTTTTTGTTATGCAATTATTTAGATTAAATAGTTTGTTTAGAGAAACATGAAAGAGGTGTGATTTGTGCAATTAAAATTGTTCTTCAAACAGTATCTATGCTATTCCAATTGAAACAAAAAAAAAATAGTCAAATACCGGGTAGGGTCAAGTAACCACAAACTGTCAAACTTTCTCAATCGATTTTAAACTTAACTTTCAACGTCATAAGGTTTAAAGTTATTTATAGAAATTTAACAGTTCGGTGTAACTTGATACGCTGGCGACCGTACTTACTAATTTAAAAATATTTTGATAAATGTGATATTTTTAAAACGACGAGGTTCATCTTTTGCGAAAGATTAAACTATAGGATTATACGACCAATATATTTTACGGCAGACTCACGTCATTCAACAAAATGATCATAAAATACGATCTGTTTTCCCCAAATTGAATAATTAACAGCAAGTTAAACACAAAGCATACATCAATCAATCTGCCTAGCCTTTCCCAACTACGCTACGGTTGGCTTCCAGTCTAACCGGATGCAGCTGAATATCAGTATTTTACATGGAGCGACTGCCTATCTGACCTCCACAACCCTGTAAATGGGTAATACGATACCCCTTGGTAAGACTGGCTGTCAGATTTTCAGGTTTCTGACGACCAGTAACGACTGTCAGATATACAAAATGACAACCGGGACAAACGGCTTAACATGCTTTCCGAGGCACGGAGGAGGCCATCGGCCACGGTCAACCCCGGCAAGCGTAGCTTAACCTGATGGGTCCACCTGTGCGGCTGTTATTACTTAGCCACGAGCTCCACAAAACATACATAAAACATCACAAATCATGTCAGTGTTAGTGGTTTTATTTTAAAACCGCAACGCGTGTTGTTCGTACCGCAGGACCCAAACAATAATATTATCGTACGCCGAATGAATTTCATCCGGCACCACGCGCCACGTACACTTACATGACGCATGGACACTTACACTGAAACTGTCTTTAAGGCATATCACACAGTATGTTAATTAACAAAAGGCGATCCCGTTAACCTGCATTAGTATAGCGTCCAATCAATCTGCCTAACCTTTTCACAACTATGTTGGGGTCGGCTTCCAGTCTAATCGGATGCAGCTGAAAACCAGTATTTTATATGGAGCGACTGCCTATCTGAGCTCCACAACCCAGTCAGTAACGGGGTAATACGATATCCCTTGGTAAGACGGGCTGTCAGACTTTCGGGCTTCTGACTACCCGTAACGGCTGTCAAACATCCACCAAATGATAGCCGGGACCAACAGCTTAACGTGCTTTCTGAGGCCATCCACGGATCAACCCCGGCAAGCTTAGCTTAACCTGATGGATCGATCCTTGCGACTGCTATTACTTAGTCACGAGCTCCTCCTGTATAATTAGAGACTAACTAGGTATATTCAGCTCCATTCCCGTTTCGCTGAACGATTGTGGTCACACTTATAAAGTACTATAAGTTCTATCAGCCGTGTTCAGCATCGTAAGATGGTGTAAACCCGTCATAACGTGTTATTTGCGCTGAAGCGCTTTTATCTACTGCGTACGGTCCTGGATAATTGAGAAGGCAACCCCAACATAGTTGGGAAAAGGCTAGACAGATGATGTGTACCTGTTTATACAAAATAGTTATACCTACACATGCAAGTTGAAATTATAGAGATGAAATTTTGAATTTAATGCGCGAATTTGTGCCCACAAACAGGGATAGTAACTGTCAGCCGCCATGACGATAGGGGCTCGGAGCGACGCTATCTCTTTATGTAACTGAAGCAGACTGTGAGCGGAATGAATACTGAAACTGTTTGACAATTGGCTTTGAATATTATATTTTGAATGTTTGTTTTTGTTCTGAGTGCTTTGTTTCGGGCACTTTCGGGATTCGTTCGATCACAATATTTTTTATTTTTTGGTAATGCAACAATGGAAGTTATCAAAAGGTATAGGATAGGTATTTTTTCAAATTAAGATTCGGATGAATTGTCGTCGATGTTGTCGTTGTTGTTGGTTTTGTTCGCAAGCGCTACTGCTGGTATTAGGTCCTGGGTTCGACGCCCAGGTTGGGCAGTGTGATTGGGTTTTTCCATGTAGATATGTGGAGAAAGGAGTCTAGATTTGTGCCCGGTTTGTGTTTGTTACTTAAAAGTTTGTCTGTGTATGCCTTTTTAGTGCCCATTTGTAATAAATGATTTGACATCGACTTTGACTTAGTTTAAAACCTCACTGGTAAAAATGTGTGTGTGTACTATGGGTACACTCCTGCCTACCCCTTCGGAAATTACAAGCGTAATGTTACGTATAAACAAAAAACAATTGAACATTGATATTTAGATTTACCTATGAATGTTCAATTGTTTTTTATTTATCACCATATGTTTTGTAAAACAATTGATGTTTCAGCATTTTCTCTTCTTATTTACTTGTTTTAAGTTCATAATACAGTTTTATACAGCAATAAAACATGCAAATAAACGAAGGAAAATTCCCTTGCGGGCTGTACGCGTATAAGGAAAAAGGACCACTAAATTCTATCGGTCCCTTGAGACGAGGGATGTTCTGCTAACTGGCGGTCTTATCGCTCGCTTTGTATGTAAAAGCAATTTGTTTTACAGTACTGAGTAGGCAATGGACAGTGAATGAGTGTAAGTGCCGGCGCTTAAAGGCTTTATGTGAGCATGCATGCTATTGGAAAGTTTTAAGTTGATAGTAGCACGCTATGCAACGTACAAAGTGGGTAGTTTGAGCATAAAGCAATGCATGTTCGTCTTGAGTCTTTGTAGTCCCAATTGGCAGTGTTTTATGCCGTCTTCAAACACGAGATGAACAAAGGAATCAAAATCAATCTACCTAGCCTTTTACCAACTATGTGGGGTCGGCTACCAGTCTAATCGGATGCAACTGAATACCAGTATTTTACATGGAGCGACTGCCTATCTGACCTCCACAACCCAGTAATTGGGCAATACGATACCCCTTGGTAAGACTGGCTGTCAGATTAGAAGGATTAAGATTTTCGGTAACGACTGACAAATATGCACAAATGACAGCCGAGACCAACGGCTTAACGTGCTTTCCGAGGCACAGAAGAGTCTCGTTATGTAAAGATGGACCCATCCACGGCCAACTTCGGCAAGCGTAGCTTAACCTGATGGATCGACATGTGCGGCTGTTAGTACTTAGCCACGAGCTCCTCAAGTACATGCTACCAGATAGGAAATAATAAATAATTACATCACGGAGTGTAAGTCATTCTTAAGAAGTTGCATAACTGAGGTTAACAAGAAATAGACCAAATTGATTATTTATATCTGGTTAATTTCTTGTATTTATTGTATACTCGTTAGTAGTTCGATAATGTTTGTCCGAAGATATTCTTTGATTCTTATATAAGAATCAAACGGAAACATGTGGTTTGGCCGGTTATTGTGAAAATATCAATTTAAATTAGTAGGAGCATGGATTGGATGTTCGACTTCTCTTAGAAGATAGATATACTAATATTATAAATGCGAAGGTCGATTGAGTGTGTTTTTGAGTTTGTATGTTTGTCCGTCCTTCACACTCAAACAGTCGAATGGATCTGGATGAAAATTGGCACAGAGGTAGTTTATGACTTGGATTAACATATATGATTTTTTCCGGATTTTTTCATCTCGCGGGCGAAGCCGCTGGCAGCAGCTAGTCTGGTATAATACGTGCATTTTCTAACCTGGATTTATATAGGACTCAGATTATTTAAATTACTAGAGTTATTATTTGCGGTTTTTTATGGTAAAGAAAGAAAATAAATTTGCTCTGCATAATGTTTCGATCCTATCTGAGACAGAGCCACAGCGCTGTTTTTCAGCGACTGCCGGCGTTGAGGTGGTGATGATAGGTGCGAGTACCTATTATTCTCCTAATTGCTGCATAGGTGCAGTAGGAAAATACGACACAAGCAAGTACACGACTAAGCGGGATTGTCCGAAAGGGTTACTGCTACCCCGGAACATAAAGGGCTAATGAAGGAACATGGATGGGTTTTAATCCAGTAAAAGTCTGACACTCCCTGCCGCTTCACCCAGATCGGGAGGAGTGATTTGATGATTTCACACCCTCAAAAAAAAAAAAAAGGCGAGAACCCGACGAAACAAAAATATTTGGATTTGAACTCACGACAACTAGCTTAACGAGACATCGCCAAGTGGTCGATCCACTCTTCACGTGACCAGAAGGCTGACCTGTTTTGGTCAAAGAATCAGCATCGCGGCAATGCTGCCAGCCTTTTGGAAACTTTTCCTGTTGACAGCGAAGTGGACGAATTTTTTTATGTTTTTTTACTACTATACATTTATTTGTGTTCATATTATTATGAATATTTAGCATTTAAATGTAAATATGATTAGATTAATATTATATTTATTATATATTGCGAACTGTACAATATAACATTACATAAAATAATGGACAGCCGTTATTGTATGGCTATTCACTGCTTTCTAACGAAACCAAAGCTTGAGCTTCTATTTATGTAACGTCTCACAATTCTAAATGTTACTTTATTTAAAAATGTCTTTGGAAACATGCATTTTTTTTCATTTCATACAGGTGCAAGTACACCATAAAAGCGCACAAAATGGCACTTTTCCACTATTTAAAGCTCTATTTAGCCGCTCTACATTCCGCCGGTGGAGGGCTCTCTTGAGAAAACAGCTCACTAACGAGAACTTTACAAGACTCTACTTCGCTCTTTGTCATTTATTTCACTTTAGCTCTCGGGTAGAGCTTGACACCTGCATAGTACAAAATTGTAGAGAAAGTAAAGCCTCTACTAAAATAAGTAATACACTTATTCTAAAGGTTTGATTACAGTGGTAAACTATTTTCACAAAAGTAATTAATTTTTCTAATGAATTTCTATAATTAAGGTTTCTTTTATAATTATATTAGCGACCAAATCCTGTTTTACACGGGTGCAATGTATCTACTGATGTGTCGTCATGAGAGAACGCCGAAAAGTTTTTGTTACTTAGACCGATTTATTGAGTAAAATTCACTTATCATTCTCCTGCCCTTGTCCCAATTTATTTGGGGTCGGCGCAACGTATTTTGCCATACTTCTCTATTAGTCGTCATCTCAGTAGTCATTCCCTGTCTAGCCATACCTTCTTTCTACTCCAAACAACGTTTTTTTAGCTCTCCCTACCATATTTATACTAAAATTTTTGTAACAACCAACCTTAATTGTCCGTGTATTCGAATCACAAATGTAAAATCAAAACACATTCTAACACACTTGTATGAAATGGATATAACACGACAAATTGACGTAGGATATCTTGTTTAATAACTCATTTTCATGCCTCTATACAAGGTTCAGAAAGAAACGTTTTCAGATAATTTTCCGTGAGGTATTGAAACAAAACCATTTTTCTTTTGTTAAATAACAAGTATTTGTAAGAAAATAACATGAAATTATGTTCATTATTATAAAATATCTTAATAAGTACCGTGGTTAATTATCTTCTCCGACATCAAAGAAACACAAAAATGCCAGCAAAATAACAACGTTTAATAATTATTTCGCAACAGAACAAAATGTTATGAAAAGAATAATAGTGAGGCTTACTTCAGAAATAATTATAACCGTGCTATCTATACGTATTATGAAATGAAGTCGCTTTTTGTGTTTGTCTGTGAGACCGCGTTGTTCTTTTAAACTACAGATGTTAATGCGGTGTTCACCATCATTTAGGGAATATACTCCGGAACGTTTAAATTAGCTCGTAGCTAAGTAATAACAGCCGCATGGAGCGATCCATCAGGTTAAGCTATGCTTGCCGGGGTTGGCCGTGGATGGGCGACCATCTTTACATACCGAGCCTCCTCCGTGCTTCGGAAAGCACGTTAAGTCGTTGGTCCCGGCTGTCATTCGTGGATATTTGACAGTCGTTACGTGAAGTCACAAGCCCGAAAGTCTGAGAGCCAGTCTTACCAAGGGGCCCACTTACTGACCGGGTTGTGGAGGTCAGATAGGCAGTTGCTTCATGTCAAATACTGGTATTCAGCTGCATCTGGTTACACAGGAAGCCGACCCTGACATAGTTGGCAAAAGGCTAGTCAGATTGATTGAATCCGGAACGTTTATGTGTATAGTTAGGTCGCCAGAGCATCAAGTTATACCAAACTGTCAAATTTCTCCAAATGATTTTAAAACTTAAAACGTTTTTTGTTAGGTTCAAAATCGATTGAGAACATTTGACATTTTGTGGTAACTTTTTGTGCTGGTGACTGTTGTACATACAAACTTAATTAATAATAAAAAGTGTGCTTTACTACGAATAACAAACATATTATAGAAATCGTTATGTTTTGTCTAGTTTTACGAACCGTGCAGAGCAAATGAACTTCAACCTAAAGGCTTGTATGACGATAATAATGTTTACAGTTCTATAAAATTAAATACGTACAGAGGCCAGCACATCAAGTTACCCCACAATCTGTCAAATTTCTTTGATAGTATTTCAACTTTATTGCCAAGTCATAAGGTTCATTTTTAATTGAGAAAATTTGACAGTTAGGGATAGCTTGATGTGCTGGCGTCTGTACTTGCTACGGCCACGAATCATAATTCGTAGCAAGTCGTCAACATACACTCTGACATGCATATTACAAAAAACGTATCAAAATTTAAATTTCGCGGGCTACCCGTAATCACGTTTCACGGTACGCAAGGGGTGAGCAACGCAGTCAGTCAGAAATCGTAAACCTTTCATAAACAGCACATTAAGTTTGTTTTATTTTGAAATTATTATGTTCTGAGTAATGCGAAGTGTAATTCTTTATATGGCCTACACCAAAGAGGCGATCTCTCGCAGAGATTGAATAGAACCTCGCTGAAAAATAGCATGTGATTTTGGTAGAAAAAATAAAACCTTTTTATTTATTAAAGTGATGATTTCTATAGGCGAGTTAAGTGATTTTTGGTTGGGGCATATCTTATGGTAACAGTATATATCCGTACTTAGGGGAATTCTCCGAAAGTTTTACCCCGGAACACAAAGTTTTTTTTCATTTTTAAGGCTGGGAAATCATCCAATGACTGCTCCCGCTCTGGGTGGAGCGGAAGGGAGTGTCAGACTCTTACTGACTAAAACACATCCATGTTCCTTCCGTAGCCCTTTATGTTCCGGGGTAGCGGTAACCCTTTCGGACAATCCCGCTAAGAGAGGAACATGGAAGGGTTTTAGTCAGTAAGACTTTGACACTACCTTCCGCTTCTAAAACGCCGCAAAATGTGCAGCCATTTCGCCTTGAATCTTGAGACTTGTTTAATATTAGGAGGGTCTTGACACTTGACCAGGAAAAAAGACTCCATGTTTTATTTTCCCTTTAATTTTTGAGGTCGAAATAATTTCAATTTTACGAGGCATTAAAAGGAAACTGAAATTGATTGGATGGCCTTGATTGGTGCTGCTTCCTCTATGTTATTTTGTTAACATTTTTAGCGTCTTCCTCTAGGTTATATTTTATAGAAAATTTTAGGTTAATTGTAATTGGATATTATTGCTTTGGGAACAGACGTAAATAGCTACATTTTTATTTAATTAAAGACAAAAATTGATTATGTTTTTTATTTAGTTTGTTGAATAAATATGAGGCTTTTTGGCCACTTTGTACGGATGGTGATTTAATGTCTGTTTTTCTGTATTGTGCGTTTTATGTGTGCAAAATAAACATTATTATGACTTTTTTTTTTCTTAAATTATTTTGAAATAATTATTGTTATTTTAAATTTTGTCATGTTAATTGGATGAATGCGTATGTTACGGTGGTGTTAAACGTCTCTAGAACCTAAATATAATTAATTTGAACTGACACACTAACTAAGTTCTTATAGTTCACAAACGCAGTGACTGAATGTGGGTCTAATTCTGGTAAAAAGCAATGTTAACAATTTTTAATAAATTTATTTTTTATTTGAAAAAAAAACCATTTTCCATAAAACAAAGTGAAACATACTTAATGTTAATTTGGGAAGTTTGTGGTAAAAAACTAAAATTCAAAACCAAAGACACCGACTGTAAAAATGGGTATTTAGTCTGAACGGCCCAAACCGAATATCGATGAACACACATTTAAAAAAAAACACAGACGAACATAGAACCTCCTTTTTGGAATTTGGTTAAAAAATAGATGATCGCGCCATCTATAGATATTATAAAATAATATCGCCGTGTCCGTCGTCAGTGTGACCGCATTCTTCTTTTGAACCACGCAACGGAATTTTTTCATGCAACGACGTGTGACGTCTGGTTATAGCATTTTTTTGTCACGAAGCGACGCGCGCTTTACTTGTGGTAACCAAGTATACAAACACGCGCTCTCGGCACCGTCTGCGACAAGGGCTCATTTGGAAGTGTGTGTTATGTGCTAACACAACTCTTCTTCACGCACACACTCACAGCGTGTTTGAACACTTGGTCAACACAAGTAAAGCACGTGTCGCTTCGTGATTTAAATATACTATACCACGTTCACGAGGATTAACATCAAAAGTGAGCATAACTTCAGCACATAATGTGAGACAAAGGCACATAATTCAGACTGCCTATCTTACCTGCGAGCAGTGAAATATTCCCGGTATTAACGTCTAGATACCAGCGTACCATCAAAATACCGCAAAATATTTCAATACCTGGCGGACGCGGTAGCAATTCATAAATCCTCATTTGTGGAAATCTTCGCGTTTAGGGAGCGTTTGAATTTGGGCGAGTGAGTGCTCTAGCTCTAGTAGTACAGTAAAAAATATTTTTTGCACGCAAGTGTATGAACATTAACGTTCTGTTGTTTCTGCCTATCTCATGAGAAGTCGCTACATCAACGTCGGCTGTCGCTGAAAACTAACACTGTAAGTAGCTCTGTCTCGCCTATGCGAGGCCATTTTGCGTGGATGTAACGTATATTTTGCGCGGATGATACGCATATTTTGCGCGGATGAGACGCATATTTTGCGCGGATGAGACGCATATTTCGCGCGGATGAGACGCATATTTTGCGCGGACGTGACACATATTTTGCGTGAATGTAACGCATATTTTGCGTGAATGTGACGCATATTTTGTGTGGATGGGACGCATATTTAGCGCGGATGTGACGTATATTTTGCGCGGCTGTGACGCATGTTTTGCGCGGATGAGACGCATATTTTGTTCGTATGTGTCGCATATTTTGCGCAGATGTGACGAACGATTTGCGCTGATGTGACGCATATTTTGCCGGACGGGACGCATATTTCCACCGACTTGTTTTTTTGTGTTTTTTTTTTTGCGTAATGTTTTACCGCAAATACACGTACTTGCTTTCAAGTTAACTTGCCTCTGATATAAACGCACATTCAAAAGTGCAGTCTTACTGTAAGCATTATGTGGTTCTCTGCCTGTTCGCCGAAAATTGTTTGCCAAATTTTCACTTGCCAACCAACGTTTCGCAGAATTTTATTTCGCCGAATAATCATTTGCCAACTTATCATATAATTTTCACAGTTACCAACTGTACGTTTGGTCTGCTTTTCATAATGACACTTTTTAAAATGCCAACTTTCATTTAGCAGAATTTTTTGTTTGCGTAATATTCTAATAATAGAATACGGCAAAGAACACGGTATTAATCTTGCACGAAAAGTATGTGTGTTAGATTTCGAAAAAGCTGCAATTCTGAGTCTTCGATCAAATTTATTTACAAGGATGCCATTTTCATTTGGGACAAATTATATACAGGTAGTTATTGTATTTTTTTTTTTTTACTTTTACAATATATGACCTAACCTAACTGTTTCCTTTTACAAAAGCGATTTGCTTCTGGCACATCTCCGGCCGCTGCCGCGGCACGCTCGCTTCGCTCGCTCGGCTCGTGCGTTGTTTGTCATACTCTAACCTAACCTAACTTAACGATTTCTTTTTACGAAAGCGATTCGCTTCTGGCACATCGCCGGCCGCTGCCGCGGCACGGTGGCTTCGCTCGCTCGGCTCGTGCATTGTTTGTCATACTCTAACCTAACCTAACCTATCGTAACATCGCTAACAACCTTACACTTCTGTTGTATACTTATTAAAAAAAATTGTTTTAGGCAAGTTCAAGAACAGGGTTTCGCTAAAAGATACGCAAGCGACATACAGTTTAATAAAGAAGTAAAGTGTTTGTTAGCACTCAGTTTTATGGAGGTATCTGAAATATACGTATATTTCAACAGCATCCAAAAAAGTATTGCTGTGCATTGCTGCCAATTTAAAGATTTAATATTATTTTTGAGATTGTTAAATAAAAAAATTATGTAAAATTAGTTTATTTTTTACCATTATATGAAAAGGGAACTGTTACACTGACAAAACGTCATTCGTCTAATAGTTGTGTGGCCTAGTGAAATGGTTGACAAATGATAAATGTCCCAAACGTTTTGTGTCAGTATAATAATCGGCTTATCAATAATTCTACCAAATGAAACGTTGTCATACAAAAATTTGCTAATCGTTAGTTGTCAAAGTGAAACATCGGCGAAGCGTTGGTTGGCAAGTAAAAATTTGGCAAACAATTTTCTGCGAAAAGGCAGGACACCGCATTATGTTGCTATATGAAGATATATTATATACGTTCAAAGTATTCAGAAAATGGTCTAGAGAGAAATGCATTTTACTATCTTTATGCCTAATTTTCAATGCCAAGATTTTCTTCTGTTGAGCCATTTCTTAGGAATTCAAAAATTAGGAGCGTTTAATTATAAGTTACTGGAATTTATTGAGAACTAGCCGCTGCCACCGGCTTTACTCGCGTGGATATCAGAAATCATCCCAAGAAAATGTACTACCGGGATAAAAATCCTATGTATTAATCCAGGTCGTAAACTACCTCTGTGCCAAGTTTCATCCAGATCCGTTCAGCCGTTTGAGCGTGAAGGACGGACAAACATAATTATAAACTCACACACACTCACACACAAACTTTCGCCTTTATAATATTAGTGTGGTAGTTCAAAATGTATCCTAATACTAGAATTATTTCGTTCTGTCAGTCGATGCTGCAAGGAAACTGTCTAAAATTTTCCTGAAAATTTCAATAATTGTTTCAGCTTTTCTTTTCTCGCTAACAGTCACGCCATATATTTCCATTTCCAATTTAGAAGGCGGAGTAATTTCTATTTCTACAACCTTGGCCTCAGCCCTTATCAATTACGAGAAATACAAAAAAAAAACAAATGTTCTTTGTCCATATTGTATTTTGTGGCGAATGTAAAGGCTGATGTTTGCATTAGTTAAGTACCGAGTTAATTTGTAAGTAAGTTGACTATAAAAAAACATGATTTATATTTTGGCGAGGCAAGTGCAGTTCGACAGAAACTTTAGTTTATTTTATATTCAACTTTCAGCTACGCCACCGTCGAGGCCGGTCCAAGAGTAGGTGGCGAGACGACCTACAGTAGGGACAAGATAATAGGTCACTTTTGACAGATGTCAGTTTTATATTCATAGTGAGGTGGCCTGCTTAAAAACATCGATTAAATGAATGAATCGAATGAATCGATACAGACTTGAAACATATGTGAATTTTAAAAATGATCATGCGAATCCCTGTCCCATTATTATTTTTTCTTTCATAAATTAAAGGAGCAAAATAAGACAAGTACCTACGTAATTTAACAAAAAAATTGCTTTTATTCACTTGAACTATCGGAACTGCTATCTTCATCACTGCTGTCAGCACTCAGAGATATTATCAATTCATTTTCAATAATATTGTCTATTCTCACATCTCGTTCAAAATCTTGTAAAATTATTTTCTTTGTCTTCTCCACGACTTTTCGCCAGTCTTCTGTAGTGACTTCTGCAGATGCAGTTTGTAGCAGAGTCATCATTTTAGCAGTACTGAAGGGTGGTTCAGTATTGTTCCGCGCTGCATGACCCTTTATTTGTGCCCAAATAAGCTCGATGGCGTTATACTGGCAATGGTAGGGAGGCAATCGAATAACTTCGTGTCCATGCTCTAGGGCTAGTTCATCGATTACATAGCGGAGCTTGGACGTCTTAGTTGCTTTTACCAGATTTAACAACTCAACTTTTAATAAAGTTGGACTTGCCTCCACACCATTTCTTACCAGCCACGAGACAATTTCTTGCTTTTTATTTGCTTGAGTTGGTGGTTTATCAACTTGTACAGAATGATACGGAGCATTGTCCATTATAATTTTCGATGGGTTTTCTAAGCTGACTAGCAGCTTCTCAAACCACTCTTTAAAAACATCAAAGTTCATTTCCTCATGGTAATCTGTTGTAGTTTTAGAGGCGAATGCGAGGAGGCAGTCTGGAATAAAACCTTGAGAAGCTGATCCCGCGTGACATATAATAAGTCGGGCTCCTTTTCCCGATGGAACTTTTGAGGTGGAGGCCGCTGTATCATCGGTCCATGTCCGCGCAACCGTATGGTTCGCATTCAACCATGTTTCGTCAATAAACACGACATTGTCCCAATCCGTAATTTTATTTACCTCACGTAAGAATGTTATTCTCTTCAAAATAATATCGTAGCGTTCTAGCAGGATTTTCCGTTTGTCGGATTTTTTAAATCTAAAGCCAATCGATTTCAAAACCTTTGATAGAGACGATTTGCCTCCAAAAAATAAACCTGCGCCTTTTAACGAACTCAATAGCTTTTCCCGTGTAGGATATTCTTTTCTCGAGTAATATCCATAAATGTGGTTGCGAATTGCAGTAGCATCAAAATTATCAACGTCAACAATTTTCTTGTCCCTCTTTCGTTTTTTCGGTGTACGTAAAGTATTATCTTCTGAGCCTGATGGTCCGTATTTCTCTTTCAGAATTTGAGTTACTGTCTTCTTCCCTATTCCCAATGCTTCGGCAACGCGTTCTCTCGGTGGTTTCAATGGTAAAAGACGCCCATCGTTAACTGATTCACGTCCAAAATAATTGTACAATTTCAGCACTAGTTCGCGAGATTGACTGTTTAGAGTTTTCCCCCGTTTCGACATAGTAAGACTGTAATGTTTTTCTTGTTTAATAATCGTTAAGCAATCGGAGTCCAATTTATAGCCAGGTAAACGTAGTCAGTAAGATCAGTTCAATGAAAAAGCCGGATCAGAAGAAAATAACAGAGAGCACACCAAAAACGCACAGTCACTTCGCACAACAACAAAAGACTGCGTCATCATCATGTTATGGCGACATGACATGCGTCATCGACAGGCACTGGTGTTGCCAGCAACATCCACCTAAATTGCACCCAACATCAATGACCTTTCTATTTAGTTATTTTTTTGTATTTTTATAGTTAGTTAAAAGAATAATAAATATGTATAATTAGGTTTTACTATAATCACAACGTGGTTATAAATTTATGGTGATTTTTCTTCACAAGTAATCATTGCATTCGATTCAACTTACAATAGTAACATCCCTAGTGTTTAAAAAGAAAAAGGGTTGACTGACGCAACATTGTAACGACGTTCAGTTCTTTAGATCAGAAATTGTTTATTATGTTTAGAATGGTTTATTAGTGCAAGCAAATCGTAAAATTACTCGTATCGGTCATTATTACAATAAATATGTAAACGTAATTGAAAAAAGTTAAGCAATTGGGCAGTTCTTATTTTATGCCCGCCGTTACAAGGTTACGTTGTTGAATTTTGATGAAATGTCAAAAGTGACCTATTATCTTGTCCCTACTTTAGACACATACCGCAAAGGATGGATTGAGGTGGCTCAAAAGAAAGATGTCTGGAATTGGATTTGGGGGAGGCCTTTGTCAACTTACCTACTACTTAACTCGCTACTTAATTAATACAAGCGCGAATCAGGCTTTACATTCGTCATTCGGGCTACCGAGGCGCTTTCTCCTTAAGCAAATGACTATTCTATTTTCTTCTGAATAGTTTAGATGTTGGGTGATTAGTTAACATAAGGATATTGTGTATTTCAATAGCAGCCCGCACGCCTGCCCACGGGCAGCATAAAACTCTCTTTCTTTCATTATTCGTGTGGTTAGAGACTAACATGGTGTCAGAGTTTTTATGCTGCCCATGAGCTTCTGACTTAGCTTCTCATGTTGAGAAATATCTCTCAGTCATGACGGTTTCCTCACAATTTTTTCCAACGCCGTTTTTTAAGCAAGTGATAATTATAAAATACGCATATGTATCCGAAATGTCAGAGGTGCGTTTGAGCAGTGATAGCCCGTGATAGCCTAGTGGTGTGTCCGTCAGACTACCAATCTTTAGGTTAAGAGTTCGATAAAAACTCTGACACAAGGTTAATCACTAACCACACGAAGAAAGAAAAAAGAACAGTTTTTTTCCTCACACAATTACTAAAACCTTGACATTTTTCATCGCAATTCCTGATCTAAAAGCACATTTCAATAACGTCACGTTCATCACGAACTCGCATTACTTTTTAACAAACACACACATTTAACCCTGCGAAGGCGACGCGTTCGTGGAAACATAATTCAGTTTTCGCATTCGCATTCGTCGAGCGAGCCGGCTAATGTGCGGAAACGCGTGTCGCTTTCAACGTGTTTCGTTTAGCGTGACCCAGTAAAGAGGAGGCGTGTTTGCGAGGTGGCAGGAATAAATGACTGGTGAACGGATGTTGTTTTGTAAATGTTATTCAGTCTAGGTTGTTTTTAAGGTAGACTAAAATACAATATCATCATCTGCCTAGGCTTTTCCCAACGTTGGGGTCGGCTTCCAGTCTAACCGGATGCAGCTGAATACCAGTATTTTACATGGAGCGACTGCCTATCTGACCTCCACAACCCAGTAACTGGGCAAGTCGATACCCCTTGGTATGACTGGCTGTCAGATTTTCGGGCTTCTAACGACCCGTAACTACTGTCAAAGATGCACAAATGACAGCCGGGACCAACGGCTTCACGTGCTTTCCGAGGCATGGAGGAGTCTCGTTATGTAAAGATGGACCCATCCACGGCCAACCCCGGCAAGCGTAGCTTAATCTGATAGATCGACCTGTGCGGCTGTTAGTATTTAGCCACGAGCTCCACCTAATAGACTTAAATAGAACTACCCAGAAAAGTCTATTAAACATTGCTTTCTTTTTGAGGGTGGGAAATTATTAAATGACTCCTCCCGCTCTGGGTGGAACGGAAGGGAGTGTCAGATTCTTACTAACTAAAACCCATCCATGTTCCTTCCTTAGCCCTTTATGTTTCTGGGTAGTGGTAACCCTTTCGGACAATCCCGCTTAAAAGATTGCTCTTTGTTGCTGTATTTTAGTAGAACGATTTGGTGAACTTGTTTTTATTCCATGCGTTTTGGAAAATAGATTGTTTAACATTAGGCTGCTCTCTATGTCCCAAAACACGCAGCCTAAATGATCTCTGCACTATCACGTACGACGCTGTAGAAGTACCGAAGTCTTTGGCTAACCAGAACTAATATACAGTCGTGCCAGTGACACGGAGAAGAAGAAGAAGAAGAGCGCTTTCTCTTTTAATTGTTTCTTGAACATAACTCCGAAAAGCCAATATCACACTGCCCGATCTAATTCTTAAAATTTAATATTTCTTTCTTATTTCAATTATAAAAATCTTAACTTGTAAATGAAATTAAATCTTTTGCGCCTCCTTTAATACTTTGACTAAACAATATCCAACTTAATTTAGGATTAAGGTACATTTTTGATTCAATGTGCAAAAGAAATAAAATGAAAGAATTTACTTACTAATTTTACCCTTACTCTGTCAATAATCTTTCCGTATACCGTACCTTACGAGAGATCATCAAACAACCCAATTATACAGAATTAATTGAAGCATAAAACGCTTCTTAGGGTTCCGTAACCAAAGTGTAACAACTGGAGCTCTATTGCTAAGCCTCCGGTGTCCATCCGTCTGTTTATCAGCGAGCTATATCTCGTGAACCGTAGAAGGTAGACAGTTAAATTTTTCACG
Source organism: Hyppa rectilinea (assembly GCA_951799385.1). NCBI lineage: Eukaryota > Metazoa > Arthropoda > Insecta > Lepidoptera > Noctuidae > Hyppa > Hyppa rectilinea. The sequence goes on along the minus strand of OX637302.1, from coordinate 3,592,371 downwards.
GATTGCGTATTTCTATTGCCCTTTAACAACAAATAAAACTAAAAGGGAGAACCCATACAAGAAAGGGAACAAGAAACGTGTTTCTTTTTAAACTGATATGTTTAGAAAAAATATGTAGTATTAATAATATTGTACAGTGCTATGGAACCCTTCGTGTGCCGGCGGGTTTTTGTTTTTCATCACGCTGTTAAGGGGACGGGATGAAACTCATTCAACCCTTCGGTTGCGGGTCAGCGTGTTCGCAACAGCGGCCGGCGAAAAATTCGGTGTACTTTCGCGCACATATTTGTTTTGAAACTCCTGCACGGCGGTCCGGAGGAGTTTTGTTTCCTTGTTGTTGTTTTAAAAAGGTTTTTCGACGGGTTTGTGACATAACGTAACTGATTGGAGGAAGCTTGACGAGCTTTTTTTTTAAACAATTTTATAACGAGTTTTAATGTTTGTTTTTCTTGATTTTTAAAGCAGGTTGGTGGCAATATAAATTAGAGTTTTGATTTGTGCTACCTTCTGTGCGTTACCTAATAGTTAATACTTACAGCGAGCGGCTGTCAAAGGTTAAAAATGCTAAATATAGACCGCTTATAAACTAATGCATGAGTGTGGACAGTGAGCCGTCAAAGGCCTCTACCATAATCACTATGTTTAGTTGATGAATTTGAGATGGTTTAATAACACGTAAAAAGACGTACAAGGTGTAAGGAGCAATGGTGGTGCAGAGGTATCGAAGGGTCGTGAGTTCGATAAAAACTGACACCAGGTTAGTCACTAACCACACGAAAAAGAAGAGAGAAAAAGGAAGACCAGTGCTCTCATAACGTTGAAAGAAACCGTCCTAGAATTAAAATATCAAAGACATGTGACACCCACTTAGTCGCACTGGGCTAGCGTGGTGGATTATGGCCTACTACCTCTCACCGAGAAGACCCCTGTGTCCTAGCAGTGGCAACATTATATGCTGATTGACGATGAAAAAGACGTTGCTGTTTATTTTCATGACAGTTACCTTAAGCACATTATTATTTACTAGCTTCTCCCGCGTGGTTTAACCCGCTGCTCGGCTCCTATTGGTCGTAGCGTGATGTTACATAGCCTATAGCCTTCCTCGATAAATGTACTATCCAACACAAAAAAAAAAATTTCAATTCGGACCAGTAGTTCTAGAGATTAGCGCGTTCAAACAAATAAACTCTTCAGCTTTATAATATTACTAGTATAGACTAGCTGTGCCCGCGATTTCGTCCGCGTGAAATAATGACTTTTCGGGCAGCATACCTTAGCAAATGTTCGCCGTGATTCTTTAAATTGACATAACTTTTATTTATGAACCGATTGACATTAAATAAACACTAAATGTTAAGTGAAGCTTAATACAATATATTAGTGAAAACCGCATCTAAATCGCCGTTTCTGATATTAGCGTGCACAAACAAACAGACAAAAAAAAATTAATTACAATTTCGGGTTCGGCATCGATATAATAACAACCCCTGCTACTTTTTTTATGTATATTTCCATTGTACAGACACCACTTTTCTACAATTTTATTATATGCATAGATAATAAGTTGCAGCAGCACACACAGCACGCTTAATAACGTATAAACTAAGCCACACAAAACCCGCCTTGCAGCTCGGCTAGATCGCCCTTAACTAAAACGCTACACTAAGAAAGCAGGTATTGTGGTTTTTATACTACAGTAAATCTTTCCCCAATTTTTTTACGCCATACCTCCCGCGTGTTAATAGCCGATTACTTTCCCCACAATTCTTTTACTAAGACCTCTTTGTACACCTTATTAGGGGGCCGTAGTGACGTGTTACGCCGTAACCCATTTAGAGGAGTGTCACGCTGGGTTTTACGTGCGTGACACGAATACGCAGGGGTTGAAATAGGCAAGCAATGAAGGGTTATCGTGTTGTTTTATTGCTGTTGAGGCGATGTTAAGTAATCATGAAAGATTTTGATTAGGTACGTGGTTTTGTTTTTTTCCTGTATTAATCTTTTCTTTTTTTTTGGGTCTATATGTTTGTTCTGTAAATAGGAGAAAAAAACAGTTTTACACGTCATATAAAAAGGCGGCAGTCGGGTACAAACAATAGTTATTTGTTATGCAAGGCTGCAAAGTTAATTTTTCGCGCGAGTACTTCTATTGAAACCTGAGTAAGCGAAGGATTCTAGGGTTGAACCATGAGCGAAGCGAGTGGTTCAAATATAGAATCCTGAGCGTAACGAAGGTTTCAAAGGTACGAGACGCAGAAAAGCTTTGCTGCCGAGCGCAACACACAATTTTTCACCTCACTACAGCGAGGAAACTGCTAGGTGCAAGAAAACAGGTGTTATATGTTGAGTTTTATTTTGTTCGAGCGTCTCAGATACATTGACTCATGTGAAGAAAATACAGATACATGGCAATGTATCTTATGAGTTACATAGAATACCTATCTCCAAAATTAAATACCCTGTATTTTGTTCTATATCCTACTTGTCCTCTAAGGAGAATGAAAGAAAAAAACTAATTTAATACAAATAACTAACTAATTTAATTTAATACAATATATTTATTTTTGCCAAGCAAAGGATTAAATAACATATTATATTAGTATTTATTTTATTTAAAAAAATTAACATTACTACACAATTGGGTATTTGACAGGGTAGTATTTTTATGGCATATTCAAATGTGACGTCACAGATTTTTTTAATCAAATGGAATACTTATTAACATTAATTCCAATTTTACAATTATATGTTCGCAAAATATTTAATTTCTGTACTGTGATGGAAGTTTTTAAGGTAAGCGGTATTATTTAATATTTTATTTTAGACCGTGTCATACATTTTCAGTGGACTGGCAGTATAGAAAATTGTTAAATAAAAAGGTTCGAATTTTAAAAACTCTTTCCACGCTAGAGAGCAAAAAGCGATTTTCGGCTCAGATTTCGAATGACAAACAGACTCTTTCCGAGCCTGTGAGGTGAAAAAGTTCCTTTTTTTTTTAGGGTTAGGTTATTGGGATTATAATTCTTGTTTTCCTCCTTCAGTTCTGTGATTTTATTGTTGCTGTCGGGTTTTTTGTTTCTTTTAAATATTTGATTTAGTTCAAGCATTTTAATTTTATTAATTTGGAATTTACTTATTACTAGCTTTTATTTGATACCTATATTGTTGTAATTTTTTTGAAAAAAAAAACCCTTCTTCTTTTTTGTAATTGCAGATGCAATATATTTTATAGCCTATGTCACTCCCACAATTAAAGCAGAATCTAACGATACCTCATATGTTAAAATCCATCAAGCCTTGTGGGGCTATTGGATAATAAGCTAAGATGACTTCGACATTTCTTATTTGATTATGGTATTAGACCGTTAGTAATATTTTTTTAGTTCTTAGGGTGCACTAAACGAATATATATTAGGGAGTGGCGATGCCTAAGTAGTACTTAGGCATCGCCACTCAGAGATTGCCTGTACTTAGTAAGTACAGGCAATCTCTGAGCAAGCAGCGCTGTCGAAAACTGCTAACTGGCTAATTATTTCAACGAAATGGATTTCTCTCTCTCTCTTCGTTTCTCGTTTAATATTCATGAGATGGAAAGAAAATATCTTAGGTCGTTGACTTCACAAAGGCACAAGAAGCGATGGTTAGCTTTCCGTAATGGATTGTAAACCTATCCGCTACAATTGAGACGGTTGAAGAGCTATGTAAACGATACAAGACTGGCTCACTTAAAGACTATGAAGGATACAAAGGGTGTTGGCCATTTTTGGATAGGCGTTGTGTTTCGTAGATATTACGCCGGTTCTTACTTCTTTATGAGGTAAATAACACGGAGAGAACGCGTCCTGTGAAACACTTGTCAGGTGTCAGGAACGCATTTTTTCCTCAGTCGGAGTGTCAATATTCTTTCTAAAGTTAGCCCTGATAGAAATAATAGTTTGCGAGTAACGAGTAACATACGTCACTGTCAGGCTTGACAGTGACATGCGTTGACCTGAGGTGATGATTTTATGGAGCTCATGGTCTACTGAGGGTTGATTTATAGGGCTTCCGTTTCCGTTAAGTTAATACAGTTAATAGACAATAAACTGAGCATTTAACTACATTATTAAAAAAAAGAAAGATACATGAAGTATATTAAGATTTATCGGGAATCAACACCAACGGGGTAGTCAATTTTACAGGAGATGGTTTTGCTGCGTCACTTGATTAAACTACTTTTATTGTAGAAAAAGAAAAAGGGCCATACTAGTGAATCCAGGGGCAGCCACTAGCTTTAAATATAAATTATATAGGTACCTGAAAGCTGTTGTTTGCGTTGTTGATGCTGCACTCTGCGAAGGTGGCGTCTTCGAGTTCGTACTCGTCCCACAACTGGCTCTGTAACAAAAACAATAGACACGTTAAAATGATGTCGCACCTACAACAGACTTCTTTAAAAGATAGAAAGGAGAATGGGCAGATTTTTATGGGGCTTGGCACTACTCTTGCAGTAATATATGACAATAGTATGTACACGATAGTATTTACATTGCACCCGTGTGCCACAGGCGGCTAACTAGTTATTCATAAACTATTACGCACGCCACAATATGTGGCAAACGTGTCCTGTGCATTTGTCCGTGTGCAAACTTCCAACCTGTATTTTATTATTGTTATCCTGGCATGCATTGCTTTATGTTCGAGAAAATAAATATATAATCCAATCTAACATTTTAATGTCATAGATGACTGCAAAGTAGAATTTAGCATTTTACTTTCATGGATTTCTGCAAAGTAATGCCTGATTCCCTAACTTAATTATTTAAAAGTAAAATATCAAAGCCATTTGATAATTGAATTGTAGGTCGCTGATTTTGCGTTTTCTTGTAAAGGTTATACAAGATAACCAGACCTTTCCGTAATATCAGAACGACTTCGAAATATTCAGAAGATTTTATCATTTGCAGTACAGACCAAAGTTAAAGAATTATATCTTTCTTGTTTTCTGTTGCCTAAAGAATTTTAATAAGAGTTGTTTGACAATGTCTGACTCGTTTATTTTCTCTCCTACAAAATAAAATACATTTAGGGAGCAACACGGTTTTCTAATTCTTTTAAAAAGTTTGTTTGTTTCAGGAATGCTTTTCAAATGTCAAGTTTTTTTTAAAGGGGTATCAATATTTTTTTTCGACGATGCTCTTTAAATTTCAATAGAATGTTGCTTTTGTAACCTCAATTTTTATTGTGCAAAAAAAATGAATGTGCCTCCAGTTTTATCTTAAATGCCAACGTCGTTCCTGGTTCATTCAAAGATTTTTTTTTCTTGAAACACTTATAACATCGATATATTTTAGAGATGAAAAAAATAAATATTATTGAAATAGGAACATTATTTGACTATCTATATCTTATGTGTGTTGGCAACCCCGTATGACACTTGTTCTACAGATCCCATACATTCACTCAGTTTTCCTAAAAGGATAAGTGTATAAGATGGTCTAATTATTAAAGCTCTGGGGCTATTAGCTAGTGGTGTAAGGGTTTTATATTTCATATCTCTGTTCATAAAATTAGAATCAAGAGTTTGCTTAACAGGTTAGCTCGTTTAATTCTCATTTTTTTTTACATAGATCTGGAATATAAGAGATGCAACTTTAAGTCAAACAGAAATAAATAGCCGGCGTTGGCGTGATGACGTCAATCGGCGCAGCATAAAAATAAGAAATCCAACAAATACTTAGTCCTATACACAATCTAATTCCGTAGACCGCATTTACTTTCTCCAATGCCTTTCACAATGAATACGAGGCACAAAACAATACATATTTTCAAATAAATCAATTCATATGAAATGTACGCAAACAGAGGAACACGGTTGATAGACAAGTCAACTTCACTGACATAATCAATTCATACGCCTACGTATTGCGCACAGAAATTGAAGATGAGGGAAAGTACAGAAATTCCATGCATTTTGGCTTGTTGGAAACTTTCGAGTGCCTTTTCAAGCGTTCACGAGTAACGACACTTAAGTACGTACTCAAGTGTCGGACGTAGATAGGAATGTACAGACGCCAGCACATCAAGCTATCCCTAACTGTCAAATTTTCTCAATTAAAAATGAACCTTATGTCTTTGCAATAAAGTTGAAATACTATCAAAGAAATTTGACAGATTGTGGTAACATGATGTGCTGGCCTCTGTACCTACCTACTTACGTCCGGTGCAAGCGCCACTGTATGTCATTTATTCACATATTTGTTTAACAAAGGTACAATAATAATGGTATATCAAAGTAATACATTGACTTGAATGTGCCCTGGTGGCTGAGAGCATGTCACGCTCCCTGTAATGTCTCGCTGATGGTGGCGCGTATGTTGGATCATTTAGCTCCCATCAAAATGGTTGAGCTGAATGTTGCTAATCCATGCGTCATGTTCATGAACGAGCGCCGTCAGTAGGGACTGGTCTCCTCTTAGCTGCTACGGCTGTTTTAAAATTTAACTTAATATTGAATTGTTTTTATTTTTAATCTTGTAATTATGGACGCTTTTTTGAGTTCTGCATAGTTCTCACATGTATATTTCAACATGAATGATGGAACCCAGTTATTGTAATAATATTTTGATTTAAAAGAGTGTCCATGGAGTTTCTTACCCGTTCTTCTCCATAGGTACCTACTGCTTTGGGATGGGCAACTAGCTTCATTTTTCTGACTGACCGACCCCTTTACAATTCAAACGTGCCTGTAATTGGTTTATTTGAAATAAATGCTTTGAGTTTGAGTTTGAAAATAAAGAGCGGTATGTTATGCCTGCGGGCGTACTAGCATTTATATGTAATAAGAAATCAAGCCAGCTTAATCTCAATAATAAAATGTCTCTACAAAGCGATTCACGCGCGTAATACGCATATCGAAACGCGCGTATACTGGACGCGATAATTCATCCCGATTTTAGGCATCTAAGCGGAACACGTTTTGTCTTAATTAATTACAATCTAGCCTATAAGACTAATAAGCAATTTGAATGTAACTTAATTTTGTACGTAATAATTGTTTTATAACTTTGCATAATGTCTATTGTACAGAGGCCAGCACATTAAGTTACCACAATCTGTCAAATTTCTTTGTTAGTATTTCAACTTTATTGCAAAGGCATAAGGTTCATTTTTAATTGAGAAAATTTGACAGTTAGGGATAGCTTGATGTGCTGGCGTCTGTACTTTACACAAGTCCGTTCTACTTTCTTAGAAAGAAACGCTACACGCGTGGACGATATTCTTTTTAGGTATAGAATCTTATCTTCGTGTATTTAAATTTTTAGCCCTACTATGTATTTGCTGACTAACTAATTTTATTACCAAAAGACAACATATTTTCAAATAAACTAATTCCTATGTAGATCAAGGATTTTTAATCTTTCATTTTTCACTTTCTGCCTCTTATTCTGTGGTTGTAACAACAATACGCTGCCGACGCAGTCATTTGATTGTGCGGCCCGCGTATCGGTCCCGCGTGTGTTGTGATTGTGATACGCGGCGTACTGTTATACGAATCTGACACTTCTGAAAGTATTGGTGTACTTATTTTAAAATATTTGAAATAAAATTATTGAAAAAATATCATCGTCAGTAATAAAAGTGTGTGAAGATTTAAAATATGAAACTCGGATCATTAGCAAATTATTCAGAAACACGAACTTACTTAGTATTTTTTGTTAATCTCTCTCTCTATCTCTCTGGGTTAATTAGATTCTATTACTTATTTAGGAGGGCTTATTTTTAATCGTTAATTTTTAATTGTTCTTTTTTTTGTAAAAAAAACAATGTTCACACTGAAAGAAGCAAAAAAAATAATGTTTCGAGGATTTTGTAATATCTAGTTTTAAGAGAATGTCCTTGGAATTTCTTGCCTGGGGGCCTAGACAAATGTCAATTGCTCCGTGTGAAAATTGTTGATCGAACAATTCGCTATCTCAGCGATTCGGATTGTCAAGCACTCCACTTGTCAACGCATTTGTGTAGGAATATTGATCGAGTTTCGTTACTCAATTTGACATTGTCTAGCACTTACCGATCGAAATCGATTACGTGTCATTTCGAAAGCTTATACCAATTCCATACATTTCGGATTTATCTAATTTTGTTATAGTTAATGAAAATGTGACTTTACTTACACCGTAGATATCTATGTTTTGAATGGGCTACTAGCTTCAACCTAATGATTAACTGGCCGACTCCTTGACAATTCAAAAGCGCCTGTAATTGTTTTAATTGAAATAAATGCATTTGAATTTGAGTTTGGATGTTAAAATTAACATCATTCGAGAGGGCGCTGTCGTCGGCATAAACGTCGTCTCTGTACTTAATTAATGTTTAAAAATAGTTAAACAATGCTTAAAGCAAAATATAGTGTTTATCTAAAGACTAACAACATAAACAATCTGTGACAGTGTTATCCATAAAACGGCTGGTGAAATAATGAAGAAAAACTGTGTTGAAAAATTAGTGATCGTATCCGTTAATAACTGAAATAAACAAAACAACATATAATACATGCATTATCTAAGATTGTGACAAATTAAACTACTAGCGCTCATAAAACAGTGTCTACTTCGTAAAAACAGTGCATTTAAGGATCTCAACATTTGAAGGAACGTTACAAAAAAGAAAAATTCAAATGATGAACTGCTATCAATACTACTACTAGCGACATCTAGATTAAGACTCAAATCACTAATGAGTCGATAAAACAGTGAACGGCGCTTAATGCTTGGACTAGCTTTACAATTTCAAACCACTAATTAATCGCACGGCTGGCTCACTCAAGAAAGTCGAGACTGACGTACTAATAGTCGTTGGATCAAATCCCACCGCGTCGGTTTCACTTTTTGTATTATTTCGAACTTTCGGCTTAATAAATATAACAGTATGGAAGAACCTACAAATGTTACTCAACGAAAAAGAATAAAACATTGTTTACATGTAAGCGAGGGTGAATTGGACCTCGATCTCTCATATCAGAGTTTACCACCTACCCACAACAACGAATTTAGTGATGACATTATGGCCTCGATGAAAGAAGATATAAACAAACTAAAACTAGAATTGCAATCTGCAAACAATGAAATAGATACGTTGAACATCGAAAATATCACACTAAAGGAAAGAAATAGATGTTATGAGAATAAACTAAAGTTTTTTAAATCAGTCGGTTTTGAGGGATTGGCTTCAAACAAACCCGCAGTAACACCTAGGAAATTCTATTCACCTCAGTATCAACGGCGCTATAGAACTATAATGATGAAAACAGGGTTTCCAAGAACCTCAACAAGAGATTTTACCCTGCATGCAGTATCAACAATAAGCCCCAATAAAATGTTAGACGTTTCCATAACACAGGAGTCTTCGGTCAAAGGGACAGTATGTTCGTCACCCACAAGAAAATACGGAGATCTAAATAATTGCTTCATACAAGACTTAGCAAATTTATCTTACGTGCAGGAGCCTAACAATGAAGAACCGTTAAGTACATTCGTAAAGGAGGATCTGAAAAGAAACCAAAATAATGTTTCGTCAACGTCATTTCAACTATTAGGTAGTAATGAAAGCGCAAAAGTGCTTATGGGCAATAAATACTGTGAACTTCGAAAGGATTCAGTCCCCGCACGAAAGCAACGACTTGTGATATTCGCCGATCAAGCTGGCTACGGTATGCGTGAAAAACTACAAAACTTACTGGGAGAATCATTTAGTGTAATGTCAGTACTTAAACCAAACGCGCCACTAAATCAAATTTTAAATTCATGTATAACTATGTGTAAAGATTTCACCAAATCTGACTTTATTTTGATAATGGCGGGTTCTAATGACAATAATCCGTTAAGTGTAACAAGTGCTTTGCATTACACCTTGCACAACATTCAAACAACGAACATTTTAGTAAGTAAGATCTATTACAATAAATATTTAAATGTATCCAAGTTGAATTGCACGTTAAAATATGTTTGTAAAAATTGTGAACATTCGAATTTCATATCACTTGACAACAATTATTACACTAACACAGATGGTCATTTCAACAAGTTGATTGCATGCCAGTTAATACACAGGGAAATACTAGGTATAAAGTATAGGACTAAATATTTAAATTATGTTCAAAATAGTAATAAAAGTCAACACAATTCGTCAAACGTGCAATGTAGGAATGTGTACACACAAACAAATGTTTTTTTTGACAATAATAGGAACAATACTATGACACCGATAGTGTTAGTAAATTCTGCTACGCATACAGAATTACATAATTCGTCAATAACCACCGATAATATTGATCTTTTTCGTGACTAAAAGAGATGCTCAATACAAGTTATATAATAAATCTTCAGTTCTTCTATTATCAAAAACAAATTGTCTTAAAATATTTCATCAAAATGTATGTGGCATAAGTAATAAAAAAACAGAACTTGAATTATACACACATCAAAAGTGTCTAGGGATCAACATATATTTTTGCAATAACTTTTCTCTTGATTGATATTAATTTAAATTTTCTTTAAGGATTCATCAAATAAAGTGTTTTCGTTTGTCACAGTAACGATAAACCAAGTCACCTTTGCATTAATAAAGAAATTTGCCATTTTCCTAATAAAGGGATTTTTGACATTTGAACCACTAACATTAAAGTTCGAAAAAAATACTGAAATAACAGTTTTCTTTAAAATTTTATTGGGTAACTTAAACAATTAATAATCCGTGTTTCTACCGCGAACACTAACAACACAAGAACATCGGTTTGGCATACTCAAAATGAGTTCATCCAAATCACGCTGTGGAATGGCCGCCCATGTTCGTTGCAACAACAAAAAAAGGTCTTCTTGCAACTGGATACCCTCCATATTCGGCAGAGCTCTTCTCTGTAGCATATCCCATGCATGCTCAATCGGGTTCAAGTCTGGCGACACGGAGACAAGACCGATACATTCAAATCTTAACTCGAAGAGCTCCAACAATAACCGCCATGATGTTAGCCGTGAGGCTTCATCACTCTTCAGGGAACTTAATTAGCGACCAAACAGTCAGAAACCGCTTGCATGAAGTGAACCTTCATTCCCGAAGACCGCTACGGGTACCACCTATAGCAATGCACAATCGTAGGATTCGATATCAATGGGCTCTTGAACACAGAAATTGGGCAGAAGAACAATGGCGTTTCGTGTGCTTTTCTGATGAGTCTCGTTTTGGTATGAGACCGGATACAAGACGTATACGACACTGGAGAACCCCTGGACGCCAACAGCGATTAAAATCTTGGCAGGAAGTCCATCCTTATAGTGGTGGAACCATCATGGTATGGGCGGGTATTTGGATCGGCGGAAGAACTGAGTTGATTTGGATCAGAGGCAACCTCAACGCTCAAATTTATGCTGAGACGATTGTATCTGACGTCATCGTTCCTCTACAAGTGCAAATCGGTCCCTTATTTCAGTTAATGCATGATAATGCACGACCGCACACCGCAAGAGTTGTAAGACAGACTCTCGCCGCAGCTAACATCAATGTCCTGCCCTGGCCTGCTCAGTCGCCAGACTTGAACCCGATTGAGCATGCATGGGATATGCTACAGAGAAGAGCTCTGCCGAATATGGAGGGTATCCAGTTGCAAGAAGACCTTTTTTTGTTGTTGCAACGAACATGGGCGGCCATTCCACAGCGTGATTTGGATGAACTCATTTTGAGTATGCCAAACCGATGTTCTTGTGTTGTTAGTGTTCGCGGTAGAAACACGGATTATTAATTGTTTAAGTTACCCAATAAAATTTTAAAGAAAACTGTTATTTCAGTCTTTTTTTCGAACTTTAATGTTAGTGGTTCAAATGTCAAAAATCCCTTTATTAGGAAAATGGCAAATTTCTTTATTAATGCAAAGGTGACTTGGTTTATCGTTACTGTGACAAACGAAAACACTTTATTTGATGAATCCTTAAAGAAAAGTTAAATTAATATCAATCAAGAGAAAAGTTATTGCAAAAATATATGTTGATCCCTAGACACTTTTGATGTGTGTATGTTGAAACACATGAAAATGATTTAGATTACTTATGCATAACAGAACATTTCCTAAATGACAAATCAGCGAATGTGTTTTGTATGTCCAATTATAATTTAGCATCGTACAACACAAGGACTAACAAAAAGAGGGGAGGTAGCCTTATTTTAGCACATAAAAATAAACAAAGTGAAAACATTGACGCAATTAAAAAATTATATAGATCAGAGAGTTTTGAGATTTGTGGTGTAAAAGATCTTGAAACTGGATTACACATATTTTGTTGTTATAGAAGTCCAGTTGAGAAAAACTTTGAAAGTTTCATGGGTAGCTTAGAAAAATTATTAGAACAATTTCTTGATAGGAAGTGCCTAGTTTGTGGCGACTTTAATATTGACGTACTGGTTGAAAGTAGAAAAGCTTCAGAGTTTATAAGTTTATTGAGATGTTACAATTTTAGATATCTTATAAAAACTCCTACTTTCATTCGAAATAAATCATACTCTTGTATTGATAATATAATTACAAATATTGATGATGATTGTATAGAGCGTTGTTTGGTTGACCACAATGGCATCGCAGATGGTCATGGTGGACTTTTTTGCGATGTCGTTCTTGATAAAATCAATGAAAAAACGAAGAGCTCAGATTATACCATAACCATTAAAAAAAGATTATATAACACAAAAAGTAATGCCGCGTTCAAAGAGAGTATTTCAAATACAAATTTGAGTAATATGGGAATAAATAATTTCTTAGACAATTTCAGCAAAATATTTCGTACATGTTACCCAAAGAAGGCTATTAAAATAAAGCCTATGAAAAATAAAATAGTAAAGTGGGTAACCAAGGGAATCAAAGTATCTAGTACAATGAAAAGATTTTTATGCTGTGGCACCCCAAATAATGGTAGTATCTCGAATTACAAAAACAACTATATTCGAATTTACAGAAGGGTTTTAAGGCAAGCTAAAAAGTTAGCCATATCAGCTCATCTTAGTAAAGCTAAAAATATATCCAAAGAGACATGGAAAGTAGTAAATGAACATGCAAAGAAAACAAAAAATAGACCTATTAAAAAACTGGTCCTAAACATAGACAATAAAGTTATTCATGATTCCCAGGATATTGCTAATAAATTCGTTGACGGCTTTGTTTATAAGCCATCACCGACACTTAGCAAAGATAAAGCAATGTCCTTTTTAAAAGAAACAACGGTGAGAGTTGAGAGTAACTTGTCTTTCAAGCCGACTACACCAATTGAGATAAAAAAGATTGTGGGTCACATGGCTAACAAAAAATCTTGCGGATATGACGACTTGCCAATAACTATTATTAAGGAGAACATAGAATTTTTAGCACATCCTCTTTCTGAATTTTTTAATAAATGTATTAAGAAGTCGATTTTTCCTGATCAACTCAAACTAGCTAAGGTAATTCCTATCTACAAAAAGGGCGCAAAGACTGACCCAAAAAATTACCGACCAATTTCCTTGCTACCAACTCTGTCGAAACTTTTTGAAAAGTTAATTAAATATAGACTGATGGTACATTTGAATCTAAATAAAGTAATCCATTTAAGACAATTTGGGTATCAAAGGGGCATTGGCACTTCAGATGCCATAGACGCTCTCATTGATGACGTAGTTAGTAAATTAAACGACAAAATGAAAGTGGCTGGACTATTTATTGACCTGAGTTCTGCATTCGACACTATAGATCATCAATTACTGCTTGATAAACTAGATCATTACGGTATAAGAGGTGATGCTTTAAAACTTATGACGTCCTATTTACAAAATAGAAGAATGTATGTCCAAATAAAAAACATTGATGAAAACAATCATGAAATAGCATATAAATCTAAGATGATATACATAAAACGCGGGGTACCTCAAGGCTCAATTTTAGGTCCAATATTGTATCTTATTTTCACAAACGATTTATTACATTTCATGAACACAGTTCAGCCAGACGCCTCGTGTGTTGTTTTTGCTGATGACACAAACGTAATAATTGGAGCGCATAATTTAGAAGAATTGTCCACAAAAGTAAATAAAAGTCTAGAAAATCTTTCTGATTGGTTTACAGCTAATAATTTAGTAATTAATACAAATAAAACAAATATAATATTATTTAAGACTACATCCCGTAACACCGACACTATAGAGGTGACATTGAAAGGACACAAGATAGGATTGGTAAATGAGGCAAAATTCTTAGGTATACACATTGATTCAAATCTAAACTGGAAACAGGAGCTTGCTGCTGTTGATTCCTCTATATCCTCTGCATGTTATGCACTTAGGAGCCTCAGGGATGAAATAGATTTGAAGCAACTTAAAGCATGCTATTATGCTTTGGTTGAATCTAGGTTGAGGTACAGCATCATGTTTTGGGGAAATAGCTATAACTACAACTGCCAAAGAGCATTCATCCTTCAGAAGCGTGCCATTAGAACCATTGTCAGAATTTCACAGCGTGATTCATGCAAAGAGTATTTTAAGAAATTAGGCATTCTTACAGTTCCAAGTTTGTATATACTAGTTCTGTTAAGCAAGTTCGCTAAATATATACATCAATATGAATCACAAAAAGAAAGAGAACTGAGAGAGAGCACACGAAGGAAAGTTATTAAAAATAGAATGGTGCCTAATTTTACTATAGCAAAGCATTGTTCACGTTACCAGGCAGTAGAGTTATATAACAAGTTACCTACTGAATTAAAAACTTTGGTCTATAACACCAACTTATTTAAGGCAAAGCTGAAAGCCTTCCTATTAGAAAAATGTCTATATTCTGTATCCGATTTGATGTTGAATGATTCCAGATAATTTGAGTATGTATTATTTCAGGTATTGACATTTATTGGCATTTATTATGATTGACAAATGATTTAATTGACATCTAATTTGATGAACCTTTTATTTTAATTTAATTGACATTTGGTCCCCCTTTAATTGACATTTATTTAATTTTTGACTGACATTTAGTTTACATTTAATTCTGTTTTTAAATAAAGCAATATGGAATAGACATGGTTATTTTTAGGTTATGTGGTTGGATAATTATGTAAATGGTAATTTAATAAACATTTAATTCACATCTATTTGCCATTGAATGGTTGGACAGGGTGGTGATGGAGCTTTTTATGGTTGGACATACAAACAGTAATTTTAATGACTTTTAATACTCGGTTGATTTAAGTAAAATTAAATAATTAAGGTGGTTTTTGTACTTTCATGGTTTTGACACGGATTTTGATTGATGACATACCTACTACTATTTTGATTTTTGTTTTTATGTTTGATTATTGCTTAGCTGTTATGTTTTAAAATGTAATTATTTTGTAAAATTCGAACACAATGTAAATTGTTTGATGAATAAATAAATGAATCAAATACGTTACTAGAACGGTAATAGCTATCCCACCCGTGGGAAAGACGATTTAGGGAATCGTTACGCCTCTTGTTTGCAAATAACATACATATAGCATAATCGGCATAGCATAGCGATGATGGTCTAGTCGTATGACCGTCGGACTGCCAAGTCTTAGGTCTCGAGTTCGATCCCAAGGCACGCACCTCTCACTTTTCAGATTCATGTGCGTAATGTACCTATAATTATCACTTACTTAAAAATCGGTGAAAGAAAACATCGTGAGTAAACGGCATGCCTGAGAGACATTGAGGCCCATGGCAGTGGGAGGCAGTCACCTCCTTCTGCGAAAAAGTCATGCTCGCGAAGGAGGTGGCGAGATGGGAGAGAGAAAGGTCCTCCCGTCCCAGCCGCCGCAGGAGACGCCCCGGGCGTCGGGAGCCACGTGACGACTCCCGGCCACCGTAGGCGCGGGCCTGCGGACGGTGAGTAATGGGTGACTCACCGTCCGATCAGCACCAGACCCGTGCCGTACGGCGCGTATATGTTCCACGCGCGCCTCAAAGAGATGTCAGCATATGAAGGGGCCCCTCAGGGCCAAGCCTGCCGGGTAAGCGGGATTGTCCGAAAGGGTTACCGCTACCCCGGAACATAAAGGGAAGGAACATGGATGGGTTTTAGTCAGTAAGAGTCTGACACTCCCTTCCGTTCCACCCAGAGCGGGAGCAGTCATTGGATGATTTCCCAGCCTTAAAAAGAAAAAAAAAAGGCCCATGGCAGTATTAAAACTCTGACACCAGGTTAGTCACTAACCACACGAAAAGAAGAAGCATAATCAGCACGTTGCCACTGCTGGGTCACACGGAGTAGGTTGTAATCCACCACGCGGCATTGAACTCGGGAGGTGGATTTGTGGTGGTTTGGTATATGTCATATGTCTTCGAATGTTCGGTCCTAGGACATGCCGATTTCCTCACGATATTTGCTTTCACTGTTTTGGGAGAAGAGGTGATAAAATTCTTTACACAGAGTAAAGCGCCTGGGTTTCAACCCACGACTTACAATTCGTAAGTCGCGGCTGTTCCCAATGGGCCACTAATGCTCACTATTACAAATACACTTAATCACTCCGGTTTTAGGTACTATATATCCCAAAAGGGTGTCCCGTAGGACTGCAATCACAAAACCACCTGAAAAGCGTTTTGGCAATTTCCGTTTCGACTATTCATTAGAGGGTTCATTAGGAGGTTTAGTGCTCAACAGTAGGTAGGTACATGTCTATAACTTGCCCTTCTTTATTTTTTTTTGAAGGTGGGAAATCGTCAAATGACTCCTCCCGCTGTAGGTGGAGCGGAAGGGAGTGTTAGACTCTTACTGACTGTTCCGGGGTAGCGGCAACTCTTTCGGACAATCCCGCTTACCCTGCCATTCTCTAATGGCGTAGTACGAACGCACGAATTAAAGGAAATTAACTAAGTGTTCCCGCAGATAGGTGCGACACGAATTAGAATATAATTATAAATTGAATAAAAATTGGTCTAATAAAGTCGCTTTGCGCCTGTCTGTGGGAGCCTTAAAGGAATCATTAAGGTACATGTCTATAACTTGCCATTCTCTTTGGGCATAGCACGAACGCACGGAGCAAAAGAAACTTAAATTCACTAAGTGTTCCCGCAGATAGGCGCGATAGAATAAAATTATATATAGAATAGACATTTTTCTACTAGAGTCCCCTTTGCACCTGTCAGTATTTTCATTAAATAATTCCATTAAGGCTCCTTAATGGAATTATTTAATGA
This sequence comes from Hyppa rectilinea, assembly GCA_951799385.1. NCBI lineage: Eukaryota > Metazoa > Arthropoda > Insecta > Lepidoptera > Noctuidae > Hyppa > Hyppa rectilinea. Next base: position 3,575,166 of record OX637302.1, on the reverse strand, counting down.
AAATACTCTATTGGCATAAAACATTAAAACATGCTATATTTTAAAACTTTGTTCGCATCCTTTGTGACGTCTATGATGATGCTATTTGTAAACGTCGCAAAAAATTGTAGGATAGTTGTATTTTCGATTTAAAAATAGTACGAAGCCTTTACGTCGTCGCGCGTTTGTAGTAGGGCTTCAGGTAATCGGATGGGTAGTTTATTTTGTATATTATGCTCACATACCAGCATAATAATTATGTTTCTGAAAGAATTGATACTCAATTTATTAAAATATGCAACGAAACAAGTATTCAAGTAAATCATTTGAGCAGTGATTTCAGCAAGCAAAGAGTAAAAAAAACGTGATTTTTCAGCTTCGCATTCAATTTCAATCCGCATAAATTTTAATTATCTGTAGGTATTTCGTTTCATTTCAATGGAAATTTTAGTATAATGATAAAAGTGAAAAGTGCTGCGCAAATTGATTTCGTTTGTTTAAAGGGATTAACGGACGCGAGCATAAATTACTAAGATACCTCATAAAAAACTCTCCTTACCAAAACATTACTTTTATTTACTTTGTTCATTCTATTTATTTTACTTCTCTTAACTATACTTTTTTTTTAGGGTGTGAGATCAATAAAACACTCCTTTCCAATCCACCTAGACAGGGACCCCCCTGAGTGTCAAACTCTTACTGATTAAAGACCCATCCATGTTCTTTCCTTAGCCTTTTGTGTTCCAGGGCAGCGGTCACCCTTTTGGATAATCCTGCTATACTCTACTATGATGTGTCCGAAAAGGTCCGTAAGACACATTAATTTTAAGCCACACATGGAACGCAATAAGGAATTGCGAATTGAGAGAATTCAGAATTAATGCTGTACTGATACCGACATTTGATTTTCTTATATAAAATAGGTAGATACACTAACTAACCATCGAATCATAAACTAACAAGCACTAATTGGGTTACGAAATATACTCCACAATATGGTTTATAACCACAGGGTTTGGCTTTTACTATCATTTGAGATGCCGACATCACAAATACGTAACACATATACAATCATAACCCAAAGGATTTTGAAGTAAATTCTAAATCCATTGCTTCATATGTATGAAAAAAATCTCCAGCTCAACATTGTACCATAACGCAATGAACATTGATGAACTGTCAAAATGAATGACATTGCCATTGTAAGAACTAATTTTACCAATGAAACGAAACGCAATTAACACCTAGTACCGCGTTCTAGATATGTCAATGTCAATATACCCCGGCAATGACGACACTAAAAGCTTTTGAACGCGGTCTAAATGTGCAGATTCAGTGTCGTTGGTGAAATTCACCCTTAATGCGTCACGCAATTACCCGGCAGGCCTCCGAATACTTAGGAATGTCATTACCCAGAACGAAATTTTAAATGAAGCAACAACACAGTTACTACGCAGCCATTCCAAAAATATTATTATCTCGTGTATTCCCTTTCGTGTCGTTTCACGCCAAATATATATACGTACGCCTGCTTTTATAATGTGCCTTTGTTATATGACTTGAGAATGTTTTGTTATAATTTGTGTACTGTAGAGCCTTAGAGTAAAACCTTATGTTGTACATGGCTGATATTTATCTGACGGCATTCGAACCTTTCAAATAATTATAAGATAGTTAGGTTTTTACATATTCTAGACTTGACGTCCCGCAGCAAAGCTTAACAGATGTATTCGTTATAACAAAGTGAAAATATAATAGCATACGTTTAAACTGCTAAAGCGTTTATCTTCATAGTATAGAAGCCCTATACCCACATTACACGCTCTACCACTGAGCCCCCTCAGTAGAGGATCTTCCATCCTCTACATTTTGGTGGAGTACGCCAGGGTCTCCACTAGAAGACGCGGTACGATCCCGCTCGTTTGTTTTTTGGTGTGTGCAGAACCTTATAATATCTGCACGAATAAAATGTTATAAAATACGAAATATATGGAGAAAACCGTATAACGGGCATTCTATGCATCCTGTTAGTGGTGTGCAGTATAGTAAAAACGACGCCCTAGTCGTATATACGAAGTGAAGTCATTAAAGCAGGCGAATGAAACAACGCCTGGATATTTAAAGCTAAGTGGTTTTTATAGTTTTGTCATTATGGTTACCATGGAGAGCATGATTATTTATTCCGCCTACAACGGTGTATGCTTCGAAGATTTTTTAGCCGAATTTAATGAATTAGCGATACATAAGCAGTGGCCAAAGAGCAATTGGGCTCTGATTATGGGCGCATTTATGTAGGGTCCAGCCCGCATTTATTATTCGACAATTTTATATAATGATCAAGAGATCAGTTTTGAAGCAATGTGTGACGCACTGAGGAAAGAGTTCCCGTGCAGAGTTCACAAAAGAATGTGTGCTCCATTTGTGTTGGAAAATGTAGTAAATGTTGCTGTGGAGGATGTTTCCTCACCTGGCGCAACACAAGAGCTGTCTGAGGAGTGCGGACAGGAAATTTTTGTAAATATGTGTGTTGATGCTGTTGTAATTTCTAGCGCAACAGAAGAGAAGGTGCTAGATATGGAGCCAAGCTGCCTTGTGAGCAGTGATGATGATGATGTTGTGAGCAGTGTTGATGACGACGTTGATGATGCTGTTGGCGCTGACGCGCAAAGCTGCCTAGACAGCTGTGATGTTGATGAGGAGACGGAAGTGTTCGAGTCAGAACACGAGGAAGAACTGGACGAATCGGGTCGGTCCAGTCCTGTTATTAATGATGATTCTGTTTCAGAGCATAATAATGAATTTTACCATGATCACGATGTGGAATTCAATAAAAATAACATCGCTGTTGATCGTGTTGATGAAGTTGGGCGCTCATCCATAACATCTGAGGATGTTGCTATAGTATTAAAGGATGATTTTGATATGCGTGAAGATGGTCTCGTATCCATTTCATTGGATGTAAGTGTCCAGGAGTTGGTTGTGGTTGATGCGGAGTCACGTACATTGAGAGGTGAAATGGTGCAGATGAAGAAAAATGAGCCATTTGTTATTCCTTCAACATTAGAGTTCTCGAAGATAGAGGCGGAGGAGAGTGAGCATTTTGTAGGTTCTCCAGCGATGGTGGTTACAAACACTTATCGTAACTTGTTCATACATCGGCGCATAGTTAAAGCTAGAGTTAAACGTGTTTGTAATATTAAAAAGAAAAACCAACAAACAAATAAAATTTTCTTGAACGGCTCTGTGACATATAAAAATAATGACAATTTCAGATTTAGACGTCTTCAGAATATGACTTTGTATGTCAGAAAAATTAAAAGGAAAAAGTTTGTTTCCAAAATTATGACCAAAAGAGGTCATAGGAAAACTCGTAAACTTTTTGAAAATAAATTTGCTTTTTTACAGTATGGGTTTACAGAATCGAATAAAAAGAGGTTTAGATATATTTTTAATAGATGGAAGTTTTCACTTTTTAGAATTATATAATTACGACTCCAAATAGTTTTCATATCATGTCGCTGCATAATTTTTGAGATAAGTAGTAGCGAACAAAAACTTTTTACAGCTAAATAGATTATAGACTTTTCTTTTTTATGTTGATAATTAATTGTCAGTTTTAGACATATTTGCCACTTGTTGACATGTCTGTCATGTCAAACAGATGTAAACAACATTTTCTCATTATTTTAGCTTGGTTTTAAGATATAGTTTATTGATGCATTTCTCTTTGTGTTTATTGCATATTATGGTGATCAAAAATGAATGAGACGCTACCGGATGAGCGTGTGGGAGACACACCTCGCCGCGTCAAAGCGTCAGAGGGAGCGACACTTCGTCTTCATATTTCTCTAGTGCTAGGGTTTAGCATGATCGTGCTCCAGAGCATTTTATCACACTCGTCCTGAGTTGAGGCCTACTTTGCTAACGGGGCGTAGCCTTGCAAAGTGTGTCAGGTTGACACAACTGGTCTAACTGAGGATGGGGTACCCATATCTTGGTACCCATATTGTGGTTTCATATCTGGAGTATGGGCATGAAATGTTTTCAAGTTCAGCCTTCTTTGCAGTCAACCCCATCAGGGTCAATATGAACTTTCATATCATTGTTTGTTTTCGGAGGCTGGCTGCACCCTTTACCTCGGGTTTTGGTGCAGTGGGGTTCAAACTGGCCTAGCGTTAGTTTGTGTGCACATTGGCACACATTAATGCATTCATGGACTCTTGTGATGTCGTAAGATTCGCTTTGCCAGAGTTGAGCCTGCCTTTGCAAAGGCCAGACCTCACATGTAGATTCTCCTGGGGTTAGGTAATTTTAATATTAGGCTAGGTAGGGGTAGGAATAGATAGATTCGAATGTCAAGAGTAAAAGGGCTTAGTTATTTTAAAACTAAGTGTTCCCTTTTACTCAAGGGGGGCGTAGCTGATGTAGAGCCTTAGAGTAAAACCTTATGTTGTACATGGCTGGTATTTATCTGACGGCATTCGAACCTTTCAAATAATTATAAGATAGTTAGGTTTTTACATATTCTAGACTTGACGTCCCGCAGCAAAGCTTTTTTTTTTTTTTTTTTTTTAAGGCTGGGAAATCATCCAATGACTGCTCCCGCTCTGGGTGGAGCGGAAGGGAGTGTCAGACTCTTACTGACTAAAACCCATCCATGTTCCTTCCGTAGCCCTTAATGTTCCGGGGTAGCGGTAACCCTTTCGGACAATCCCGCTTACCCGGCAGGCTTGGCCCTGAGGGGCCCCTTCATATGCTGACATCTCTTTGAGGCGCGCGTGGAACATATACGCGCCGTACGGCACGGGTCTGTTGCTGATCGGACGGTGAGTCACCCATTACTCACCGTCCGCAGGCCCGCGCCTACGGTGGCCGGGAGTCGTCACGTGGCTCCCGACGCCCGGGGCGTCTCCTGCGGCGGCTGGGACGGGAGGACCTTTCTCTCTCCCATCCCGCCACCTCCTTCGCGAGCATAACTTTTTCGCAGAAGGAGGTGACTGCCTCCCACTCCCTCTCACCCCGGACCATGGCTTGCACCAGAGCCGGGCGCGAGAGGTCGCCGCCGCCGATCGCCTCTACGAGGACACGGCGGTGCTCTGCCCATGCGGGGCAGGTTTGCACCGTGTGCTCTACCGTGTCCTCTGGGCGATCCTCGCAGTGGTGACACCCGGGCGTTTCCTCCCGCCTGATGATGTGCAGGAACCTCCCGAAACATCCATGTCCGGTGCCCGCAGCAAAGCTTAACAGATGTATTCGTTATAACAAAGTGAAAATACGTACATACGTTTAAACTGCTAAAGCGTTTATCTTCATAGTATAGAAGCCCTATACCCACATTACACGCTCTACCACTGAGCCCCCTCAGTAGAGGATCTTCCATCCTCTACAGTACATTATGATGTACATTTATGTTAGGGTTATGAAAATGATGACGAAATTTCAGACATTATAAAGTTTGTAATTGTCAAGGTGAGGCCTAGTATTTTACCTAAAAGGCGTAGGCACCGAGGTAGTTCACCTTTGGAAAAATAGACGAAAGAAAGGTAGGTTTATTCGTCACAGAGACAAGTGTGTACAAAAAGATATAATCAGTAAATCGGTATTAAAAACTTATCTAAGGAGAAAAAGCTAAGAATTTGTAGATTTCTAGATTGTATTTGTGATACATACATAGGTACAGTGGTTGGTCATAATCGGGATTAGAGTGCGCTATGATCTGCCCACTTTAGGCATACAAAAATAATTAATTACAATTTTTACACTCAACAAGTAATAAAGAAATATAAAACAAAATAAAAAAATACAAAACAACTACAAATTAATTACATAAATGATTACATTCTTCCATTAGGTACTATAAGTATATTTCAGTCAAGATACCAAATTGAAGATGACTTACCATAGTATCCTATTAAGACATCCTGTGGTGGCAGATATTTCATTCGCTATAATCACACTAATATCATCTTCTTCTTTTTATTGCGAAATTGCGAAAGTTTGAGTGAGTTTGTATGTTTCCGTCCGTCACGCTTTAACGGCTGAACGGATCTGGATGGTTAGTTTATGACCTACATTAACACAGGATACTTTTTATCCCGGTAGTGCTTTCCCTTGGGATAATTTTCGTGGATGTCGGAAGTTATCTGGCCGGTCCGGTTAGGGCAAAGCCGCTGGCAGCAACTAGTAATATTTAAAAGGCAATTACGAGAGAGACTACCCTAGATTCTTATACTTGAACCTTGAATCCATGAATTCGTCTTTGTTTATTTAAGTCACTAATCACAGTATTTAAAGTGCAAACCTGTTTACTAACAATTTATGGATCTTTTAGCTGTTCGAAATAAAATTATTTTATTAATTACTTATTAAACTGTAAAATATTCCCAATGGCACATGAACCTTATCCTTTTGTTTTAAAGTTTAAAATCTATCAAAGAAAGACAGATTGGGGTAGCTTAATGGGCGTATGTACACCACACTCGACAAAAAAATTGGTTTCAGATTCGAAAGAATAAAGAAATCGTAAATAGCATTCCATATTTGAAAATATGTCTGTATGACCAACACTTTAGTTATTATCTACCATAATTATAATTTTTAGTACTGCTATAAATAATAAAGAAAAATCTTCATTTTCTACAGACTATTAATAGGTGAAGGGTCTCGTAGTATTTAATAGCTCTGATCCTCATGTTGCAGCAATTAAAGCAATCACGAACAATCTTCCTCCATTTTGTAAGGTTATCCATTCCATGTTCCACGTTACCAATTACGTACAATAAATGTATGAGTTATTAAAACAAACTTGAACGCTGAGGGTAATTCTAGCGCTTCATAAGAATGAGCTTCTTGGTACGGCCGCAAATTACATTTACCTGCCCACAAATGGCAAAATACTTAGGAAATTTGAACTCGTGCATTTTGCAACCATGAATGAAAACCAGTATTTTTAACCAACTTAAGAGAAGAGAAAAAAAAAGGAGGCTCTATGCTCGTCTGCATGTTTTTTTTCTCTAATAAATAGATGTGTTTACTCTGTCATTTGTTTTGTCCGAACATTAGGATTCGAAAAACCCCACAGAAGCTAATCCTTCAGCCGCTGCAGCGCTGTGCTACATAATCAGCCTATAATGTTCTCACTGCTGGGACACACGCCTTCTCTCTAAGAGAGGAGGAGTGGGCCATAATCTACCACGCGGGCCTAAGGAGTGGGCCTTAATCCACCACGTGAGCCAAGTGCAGGTTGGCGGATGTCACATGTCTTCAAATTTTTGGTCCTAGGATATGCCGCTTTCCTCACGACGTTTTCCTTCACCGTTTTGAGAGCAGTGGTGATGACATTAAATACACAAAGTAAAGCGCCTGCTTGGTTTCGAACTCACCACCTAACTTGTAAGTAGAGGATGATACCACTGAGCCATCGCTGCTCCAGCGCTGTGTTAAATCCTTCAAATTCTCAAGCGACCAATTTCATAGTAAGTTTAATTTAATTCACGGTTCACATTTCACATATGCACCCCTATCAATAGATCTTGTGTCCAAGTTCTGATTAACTTCAGAGGAAGGAAGTGCCATCAAACTTGTGGTTTCCGAAGTTTGGCCCCTATTAAGCCTTAGCTTAGTTCGCGCTGCCCCCATCCGGCCCCTTCGCAAGTTTGCCTGGCTCATCGGAATAAACAGGCGAGAGTTTTGATCCCTAGTTTATTAGGCACTACTAAGTATTTCTCACGATTGATCGAACTTATTAAATCTGCGGTTTCCAGTTAGGTTTATGGCTCATATGAAAGGGGCCGAGCCTATTGCCAACCGGGGACAAATCCAGGCTTCAGGCAGCTACTGAAAAAATCCAGTTGGAAAATCTAATAACATTGCCCGACCTGTGCATCAAACTCAAGACCACATGCTCATCATCGCTTGCGACCACTGACCAATGAGAAGTCCAGTAATTAATTAATTTGTATTCAAGGCGTTATTTTAGATGGTAGGTTATTTTTGGCTGTAACTTTAAAAATTACTTGTCAGATTTTCATGTAGGTGTATCAATTATTACTATAAGTTACTGGTTTATCCGACTCCCAAAAAACCTACACTTTTCAGAAAACAAACAAGCACACCGGCCATTTTCCGCTAAATGGCGCTGAAGGTAACATTTTTGTAGTTATCTGTCATTGAAAATAGCTCTTACAGCTTAGCAACTTAGAACAGAAATTCCCACATAAACTACGTAATACATAATCATAACAGAAAATAATACGTTTTCAGTTTCATGACGCTATCAAGAACAGCATCGTTTTAATTGAATTCTGTCAGAAGCAGTCGGAACTAACTTAATTAGAACTGGGAAGCAATTGAGCACCATACTGAACTGCAGTTTCCGATTAACTAAATATTACTTTAACAAACTACAACAGAAAAAACCTTACTGTAATTTTGACTAAATGCTTATTTGAACGAGTGTTGGGCCACAAAAAGAATGAATGAAAGGCAATTCCATGCAGCTGAGATAAGAATGCTAAGAGGGATGTGTGCTGTTACGCGAATGGATAGAATAAGGAATGAGTATATAATAGGAAGTCTGAAAGTGACACCGGTGACTGAAAAGTGGTGTGGAAATCGGTATGACGTTGGTAGGTTGGACGGTATGATGTTATGCGGAGGAATGAGGAAATTTTGTCACGCTAAGAAGAAGATCATCATAATCACCCAGCCTTTTCCCAACTATGTTGGGGTCGGCTTCCAGTCTAACCGGATGCAGCTGAATACTAGTATTTCTCATGGAGCGACTGCCTATCTGACCTCCACAACGACGATACTCCTTGGTAAGACTGGCTGTCAGATTTTCGAGCTTCTGTCTGTTAAAGATGCACAAATGACAGCCGGGACTAACGGCTTAAAGTGCTTTTCGAGGCACGGAGGAGTCTCGGTAGTTTTACCTAATGGATCGACCTGTGCGGCTGTTAGTACTTAGCCACGAGCTCCTCTACACTAAGAAAAAGATAAAGGAATTACTGAACTTGAAGTAAAATGTGAATAGTGTCAATCCCTAGCGTCAAGTGCTCACAGCTCACTTCACCAAAGTATTCACGGTGAGATATTTACAGAATAGCGCGGCAGTAAGGTTATACCATCCATCACTGTTACGACTACCTGACGCCAACAAACTGGAGCACAGGAAACTGCATTTAGGTCGCACATAACTCACAATTTAGTCCTTGTATCTTAAAAATTAAGGTCGAAGTACAAACAAGGTTCCGTCTCGGGTCGTGACGTCACTGCCTCGAATTGTGACGAGTCGACGTAAATAAATGTGAGTACCACTTTCGATTTCGAACGCCTTTGTGATACGTACCTCCTTAACATGAAACCTGCTTTTCACAATCACAATCGCCATTATTTCTTGCTGCCGCGTTTTACTTAATTTTTAAGACTGTTTTCATAATCAATTTTTAGGAAATCAAAGGCAAAGTCTGTGAAACTGTTGTTTTAACTTTCTAATAAATAAAGTATTGTATGATTATCACTTAATTAAAAGAAACGGTTAAGGAAAACATCGTTAGAAAACCGGCATGCCTGACAGATATTTCTCAACAGCATTAGAAAAGCTAAGTCAGAGGCCCATGGGCAGCATAAAAACTCTGACAACAGGTTAGTCACTAACCACACGAAAAAGAAAGAAAGATTTGCCTATGAATCACCCTGGTTCTTCCAACTCCGTGGATACTGGGATGACACATTTTTGAGACAAAGGTATTCCATATTTCACCACGTCGCGTCTAGTTCGATAGGATAATATGAAACTGTCATACGTTTCATGTAGATTTGAACTCGCTGTGTGACGTGGTGGAATGTGCTACATACATGTAATTCGATAGGTAAGTAGATATGATATACAGAGATGTACTAAGAATGCCTTTATCATCTCAGTGATATCTTTTCAGAACAGTGAAAAATATTTCTCGATCCTTATTTTTGTTCCCTTCACCTGGGCTAAATAAATGTACTTTCTTTCTAGATCCCCAAACGGCTAGTTCCCGTGACCCAAGGGCTGGCTTTTACCTCGGCCAGAGGCTTAGTATTACCATACAATGTGGCAATGCCGTCAGTCTCTTGGGTACATTAGCAGTCGATAGCGATGCGGAGGAATTTTTCGGCTTCATATTTTAGTTTTTTTTATACTTATAATTTTTTTTTTTCAGTATTGGTGCGAGATTATATGTATATTGTATTTACCTTATAATTATTAATTGGTGAAAATAAAAAAAAAAATATTTTCTATCTTTATTTTCTGTATGTTTATGTCTTTGTGGATACACAACTATTGGTATGATAGTTCTATTTAAAAGAGGAAAAGCGGAAATTTGAGGGTAGACAATTATTCAAATAATATCGTTTTTGAAATCTTATATCTGAAAACCCAACTGAATCCCTTTTTTTAAGGGGCGTTAATCATCAAATCCTGCTCTAGGTGAAGCGGAACGGAGTGTCAGACTTACTGACTAAAACCCATAACATGTCCGAACTTATCCCTAAGTAAGTCAATAGGTGCTAGGTAAGTATAACATGACCTACTGCCCGGAATTCCTGTACAATTAACTTTCGGCGTTTCGACCAAACACGAGCCTTCACTCAGCTATTCCTGTAATTAAATTTCAATAGCATAAAGAATCCAAGATACACTGTGATTGTCTAAAAAGTAGAAAATGTGTGCAATTGTTTATTGGCGCTCTGTTCAAGCTTGCGTACGATTACTTTTTTATTTCTGTTGGCCCCGGCTGTCATTCGTAGATCTTTGACAGTCGTTACAGGTACTCAGAACCGATGCCCTAAAAGTCTGACAACTGTCTCAGTCCCAGTAACTGTGTTATGGAGGTCAGATTGGCCGTCGCTCAACGTAAAATACTCATATTCCGTGGGTGCATATTAACACTGGAAGCCGACCCCAGCGTTGTAGGGAAAGGGTTACCGCTACCCCGGAACATACTCGTAAAGGGCTACGGAAGGAACATGGATGGGTTTTAGTCAGTAAGAGTCTGACACTCCCTTCCGCTTCAGCCAGAGCGGGAGGGGTCATTTGATGATTTCCCACCATTAAAAAAAAAGAAAGGAAACTAGTGTTGTAATAAAGTAGCATCTGCCAGCGCTTCTCCCGCGTAGATGTGTAAAATTCTCCCTATGATTACCTATTGCTTATGGTTATACAGTGGTTCAAGATTTTACAATTCTTCAAAAGATTACAATCGCTTGCATTAGTAAGGTAATCTTTAAGCATGCAAATACCTTAGAAAAAGGCGTAACCCAGTAATGCAGGCGTCCGTTATTCCAGACGCCTGCACTAGTATAGTTCAAAGGAGCGAATCAAACGCACAAAGGACCAATTTCCATATTAATAATAATAATAATAATATCCTTGGACATTTCACACAGCGCCGTATCGTCCCAAGCTAAGCAACCTAATGCTTGTGTTATGGTAACGAGATGACCCTAAAAAAAAAGCATAGCAGGGAAAGGTTAGGCAGATTGATTAGTATTTAAATTCCCGCATTGACAATACATTGCGAGTTGTTCAATGAGACACTAGTGTAAGTCAAGCCACAAGTTACCCATCCCGCTTTTTGCCTTTTCCATAACGACTCGCCACGCTTGCTTCAACTTGTCACTACGCTCAGTTAGCCATTGTAATAGCTTTTCAGCGCGGTTGGCGTCAAGTGGGTTCCTTCATTTTATAAGTTATTATTCTAAGTACTTTTATGTCAAAGTGGGTCGGCGAAGGGTTAAATTTATGTGATAAATCTTTAGGCGTCTTGGAATTTGCATGAGTAATAGTTGTGATTGGGGCTTAGACAATATTTGTGATTGTTACGGCGTGTTTATTCAGCTTTAATATAAACATAGTTTGTTTTTGTTTGCTTCATTTACTTCAAGTTAGCTTTTCATCTAATTTAAATAGGTGTATGTACCCTCTTTGTCTTAGGAGTCACAGATAGTCCGTTGTGCAGGGCCTGAATGGAGGATAACTAGAGAGATAGATAGATAGAGGATAAGATAAATAGAGATTTCTTAGATAAATAGAGGCATCAGCTCATGTGCTTCTAAGCTGCCCGGTGGTCACCACATACAGGGTAAAGTACTTCGGTAACCCAGGTACCTTCCGTGAAATTATCAGTAACCTAGCTAGCTGCTAGCCATTCTTGAGGGGTGGAGTTGGATCGATTTTTCCCACCAGTACCCAAACAACGCGCACCTGACGTGGAGTTGCGAACACCAGCCCGTATCTAGATGTATAAATATATATATTATATATATTTTTTTGGTATGAACTTATTTATTTCTAAAGATTACAAATCACTTAATATACAGAAATAAATACTAAAAACTACTTGATTAATACATTTTTGTTGTCCAGGAGCAGTAAGAGCTTAGAGATTGACGAATTTATGGTGATTGTTAAAAGTTTTGTATTGTCTACCGCGAAGCGATGCGTTGGCGCGGTCAACGCGCAGTTACCCGTAATCTTTGTTTTATAAGTTTTGATATATATCGAAACCAATTCCATTATTTTCTAAAACCCTAATTGGATTTTAGTAAGACTCGTCTACGTACGGATTCACACTTAATCTGTAAAAAATACCTCTAACTTAATAAATTGTTGATATGTTTTCGATTAACGCTGAGATGAGAATGCAGCCTGCTGACTCAGAAGAACTATCAACAATCAAACCCACTTACGTTATAAAAGTTATCCCGTACAGTAAGTCCCAACTACTCAGCGCATAAAAGATGCCCTTTAAACAATTTCTATTGGAACAACTTTGCCCGGGAAAAGTTACGGGTACCAGTTGCTCGCTGGTATTTACTGGAGTATCACTAACTTGCGGCATTTATTGCAGCTTGAACTAATAAGTGAAGTGAAAGCTTTACAACAAATAACTAGCTTTCGTTTTTTTGGGTTCCGTAGCCAAAGGGCACGGACAGTAGGCTGTATCGCATGAACCGTGATAGTTAGACAGTTGAAATTTTCACAGGTGATGTATTTCTGTTGCCGCTATATATATAACTAGCTGTTCCCGCGCGGTTTAACCCGCTGCTGGGCTCCTTTTGGTCGTAGCGTGATGTTACATAGCCTATAGCCTTCCTCGATAAATGGACTATCCAACACAAAAATAATTTTTCAATTCGGACTAATAGTTCCAGAGATTAGCGCGTTCTAACAAACAAACAAACAAACTCTGTTGAGGAAAACTTTGTTTGTTTGTTTGGTTGTAATGAATAGGCTCAAAAACTACTGGACCGATTTTAAAAATTCTTTCACCGTTGGAAAGCTTAGTTTTCTAGGAGTAACATAAGCTACTTTTTATCCCGGGAAAAATAACGGGTCCCACGGGAAAGACCACGGGAGCGAAGCCGCGGGCAAAGTGCTAGTATAATATAAAAACAGAACAAAATGAACATTTAAGGGGGCTCCCATACAACAAACGTGCTTTTTTTGCTCGTTTTGGTCGACATTGATAATAGCAGCAGATAGATCCACAGAATATTTAGTTATATATTCATTTTTAAAATAAATACCTAATTTAATTAAAATAAAACCAATATTTAAGGTGGGCTCAGTTTTTATAGATAATGGTACGGAACTCAACGTGCGCGAGTCCGACTAGCACTCGGCCGGCTTTTTTTGTTAGGTTGTAGGCCGCAGAGATATTGTTGAAGTAATTAATAATAATATAATAATATTCTTGGACATTTCACACAACGCCATATCGTCCCAAGCTAAGCAACCTAATGCTTATGTTATGGTAACGAGATGGCTGATAAACTACTTATATACATTTTTATTATTATTATTTTTTTAATTGTATGATTTCTGCCCGCGACTTCGTCCGCGTTTCTCTTGTTTCAACCTGAAGTATTCTATGACACTCAGCAATACTATGGCGTCCCATCTGTGATAGAATTTCCGAATTCGGATAAGTTCTTCCGAAGATTACGCCCTACATACTAATTTACATAATATTACCTTGAAATATTAATAAACTTGGTACTTTTTTGGATAGAAGATCTTTGACGCGTCTTGACGAAAGAGTATAGGTAGGTACTGGCTGAATATGTGGCGTAACGTAAAAAGCGTTATGACCTCATGGTTTTAAATACTAATACTTTTGTTTTAGTATTATGACTTTTGACAATTGAAAGTTTTGACATACCTACCTACTAGATGGCTCTGTAAACAGGGTGAAATTGAATTCATGGGCAAATATCATAAGGGGTCATTGTACTCATCATTATGAACAACTTTTACTATGGGAACAAATCTGAAATTGTGAAAAAAAAATCTGCTGTTCCTTAAATTTTGGCGAGTTATACGAGCATAATATATGGAACAGCTGATATTTTTTTGACAATCTTATCTATACGGTTTAACTAAAATGTCACTTCGATTGGATGAGCAGAAAATTAGGTGATACCGAATGATTACGGTACGCGATTTAATTTGATTTCTCCATTCAGCGTTATAATACAAAATGAGGACTGAACAAAGAGCAACCGTGGCAATCAACGCTCATTTTCATTGTGCTATAAAACTGATAATAACATAATAATCAGCCTATACCTACTGTTCCCACTGCTGGGAAGGGCTGAGGAGAATGTCCCAGGCATCTACTTTGTGATCAGATTTGTTTTTATATCTTGAAATTTACGGACTGTCTTATAAGTTTTATTGAGCATAATGGTTGCAAGGAGTTGCAAAGTGTAGGGTTTGTACCGCTACCCCGGAACATAAAGGGCTAAGGAAGGAACATGAATGGGTTTTAGTCAGTAAGAGTCTGACACTCATTTGATAATTTACCACCATCAAAAAAAAAGTGTAGGGTTACCCACATTATTGAGTTTAGGAGTAGGTAGTGAACATTTAATTCAAACGGGACTATAGAAAATTTGAACATAATCGTCTTTAATTACCGCTACCCCGGAACATAAAGAGCTAAGGAAGGAACATGAATGGGTTTTAGTCAGTAAGAGTCTGACACTGCCTTCCGCTCCACTCAGAGCGGGAGGGGGTCATTTGATGATTCCCCACTCTAACAAAAAAAGTGTCAGTTTACCCACATTATTGAGATCAGGAGTAATGAATGTTAAGTTCAAACGGGACTAAAGAAAATTAGAGTATAATCAACCTTCATTGTTTCCACTGCTAGCGCACGGGCCTCCTAGCTGTGAGACAGAATGGACCGTTACGAGGGCCTTGTACGGGTTGGTGAATGTCACATGTCTGCGAATTGTTGGTACGAGGACATGTCGGGTTCCTCACAATGTTCCCGGTCTCTTTACCGGTTTTGAGAGCAATGGTGATGAAATTAAAAACATAAAGTGAAGTGAATGACTGGGTTTGAACCCACGACCTACAACTTGTATACCACTACCAGTGCAGTAGGACCACCACTGCTCCTACTGCACTGGTCTGTAGAATAAACGCTGCAAATAAAGTCAGTTCTAATTACTGTGAAAATAAAAATTCTAAAAATAAATTATTACAGATCACTACATAGTATAAAACACAGTCACTTTCTCTGTCCCTATATCCCTATGTCTGCTTAAATCTTTAAAAGTACGCAACGGAAGTTGATGCGTTTTTTTTAATAAATAGAGTGATTCAAGAGGAAGGTTTATGTGTATAATTTGTCGACATATTTTGCGGGCGCAGCCGCGGGCGGAAGCTAGTTGTATATAAATCACGACCTACACAAGTCGAACCGATATCACTGGGCTACGACTGCACCAAAATTGGAATTGAAAATAAAAATATCCATTTTGAATTCTATTACATTTTTATAAAATTTCATATTGCACGTGTCTCCATTCACAACCCGATAGCATACACATCATATTTCGTGTCGCAATGCAGTTTTGCTATTCTGGTCCTTTGATACGAAGTCGAGTAGTAATATCATTTTACTTTTCCCAACTATTTTGGGGTCGGCTTCCAGTCTAACCGGATGCAGCTGAATACCAGTATTTTTCATGGAGCGACTGCCTATCTGACCTCCACAACCCAGTAATTGGACAATACGATACCCCTTGGTAAGACTGGCTGTCGGTTTTTCGGGCTTCTGACGACGCGTATCGACTGTCAAAGATGCACAAATGAAAGCCGGGACCAACGGCTTAACGTGATTTCCGAGACACGGAGGAGTCTCGGTATGTAAATATGGTCACCCATCCACGGCCAACCCCAGCAAGCATAGCTTAATCTGGTGGATTGACCTGTGCGGCTGTTAGTACTTAGCCACAAGCTCCTCCCATTACCTATTTATACATATAATCTATTAGTATAATATTAAAATGTTCATAAAATTAATTCGATCTAGATAAACGTTAAGGTAAGGGAAATTCATGAAGCCTTTGGACATAATTTAATGAATTTAATATTTTGAAGCGAAATGTAATCCACCCTTAGAAGCTATTCAAAGCCAGGAAGGGTTAATATCAAAAGGCGGTATCATCGATCTACACGGTGATCAAATTATCCGAAAATCTGGTTACTATGAGGGGTTGGGTCGGACCGTGACCAAGTCTTCCTAGCTAATCACTTTGCGGATTAAATAATTAACTGACGAGTAAAATCTGTTACTAAGAAACAAGATTATGTTTGAAGTGAAACCGTAAAGTCTGTTGTGTTCTATGAGTAGACTTACCTATTTTTAATTTGTTTATTTTTATTATAATGTGTAATTTTAACCTTTTGAACGCCATTGTCAGATATACCATTAAATCATTACTTTTGTGAGTGTTTATATAGATATCTTAAAAATTGAAGCTCTCGTACGTATTTAATGACATGAAACAAATCAAAAGACACCATGGATATTGGGAAATTCATGATAACAAGTAGAAATAAATTTGTGGCTCTGGCGTTCAAAGGTTCACGTTCACTGTTCACAAACTAGACACAATAGTTAAACAATCAACATGAACCATATGTGGTTCATTGGACAGTGAATGGGTTAAGGTGCGTAATAAGTGTTAAGTTTTTTACTAAGCTACACTCGACAGCGCACTGTATTGTTTTAAACCTGTTTCCTTTATAACCCAGTTTAAAATAAGGTGTAGAATTTTTTTCATAATGGTGATATTTCATACAACTGCTTGGTAAAATACCAAGTTTGGCTTAAGATGGCAGTTGGCGATAAAGAGAGAAAATACCTTGAGAAAAAAGCCTTGTGTGAGACCAGAAAGACTCCTGTCCATGCATAATGCTGCGATATTTTAAACACAAAAACCCCGCAGCGCTGGTATTTTAATAGGGTTTGCTATGATGCCCACGGACACACTTACAGGCCTATAAAATAATATAAATATATCAAGATTCTCATCATGATAATAGAGCCGATTATTATCAATCAATTTGAATTAATTCACGCGCGAAATCGGGTATAACACTGGGTTGTCCAGTGGGTAATTCACTTACTTAGAACATTATTATTTACGATCAGACATTCAAACGTCCCCAGACGATGTAGTTGACCTTAGAATTAGGCATGCTTAAGAAGAATTAGAGAAAAAGATAATACTGTGGCTGAAAATATGACACATCAAAGAAAGACAGACTAACGTTTATTTGGAAATAGTTCTTCAAACACCAAATATAAATAACAAAATAAAAAACGGAACATAAAGTTTTAACAACAATAATGTATGTCTCATAACATAACATCACGCCATGTTACCCCATGAGGTTAGGCAGAGGTCTACTCAAAGTAAGTACACTCACATTGCGCCAGTTATGTGTAAGTGCCATATAATAGAGGGCCAGCCTATTGCCATTGCCATCAACCGAGCGCTAATCGAGAATCCAGACTGCTACTCAGAAATTCCTAGTGGTCAAATCCAATACCGCATTGCCCGACATGGTGATTGAATTCAGAACGTCATGCTTCAGCGGGATCGTCGGAAAGGGTTACCGTTACCCGGAACATATAAAGCTCAGGAAGGAACATGGATGGGTTTTAGATAGTAAGAATCTGACACTCCCTTCCGCTCCATACACAGCGGGAGGAGTCATTAGATGATTTCCCACCCTCAAAACAAAAGCGTTTGCGACCACAAGACCAACGAGGCAGTCACCAATAAAGGTTTATTTCAGCATAAATGTCAGACAGATTTCTGACGCTGGTTTTCTAACGAACCTCACTCATACTTGTCTCTTTCCAAAGTTTACTTAAGTACAATCGCGAGCACAAACTCCTTACACAGAAACAAAAAAAAATCTGGTGAAAAATTACTGCAACTTTCAGAAAAGACCTATTTCATAATAGTGGTTTCGAGATTAAAATTGTTCGTTTATAACACTATACAACTTCTACCAATACTTTGCTTTACAATCTAGTAGCAGTGATAGCCTAGTGGTGTGGACGTCGGACTGCCAAGTTTTAGGTCTCGAGTTTTAACAAATGGCAGCACCTCTGACATTTCGGAATCATGTGCGTATTGGACAATTATCACTTGCTTAAAAATCGGTGAACGAAAATATCGCGAGGAAACCAACATGCCTGAGAGATATTTGTCAACAGCATGTGAAGCTAAATCAGAGGGCCATGGGCAGCATAAAAACTTTGACACGAGCTTATTCACTAACCATACAAAAAAGAAAAGAAGTGGAATCTTGCGCAAGTATAAAATACGTAACCTTGTGACTATACTATACAGTAAGCGCGTCCAATACACAGGAGAAAATCCTTTCAAAGTTAATCTTGAAAGTCATTTTCTTACAGTATAAAGAAAACATCGCAAGAAAACACCGAGCCAAGTAAAGCTTCAGAATACTTAAACGCGCAGAAGCCACGGAGCGTTCCCAATATGGGATAAATCCACAACCTGACCGGGGCAAGTGTAGCTTAACTTCCTAGATAGATCAAACCTCGTTATTGAGCCACGAGCCCCTTACTGTATCACGTTCCTAACTGATCCAGCTAAAGTTCCTTTGTTTCACAGTTTAGCTTTGTTAAGACATTAAGTATTTCCAAAATTGCGTAGAACGGTATTTATATTTGGCATGAATTCCTTAAATATTCGAGTAAAATACACCCCTAAAATCAGTAGAAATACTAAAACCTTTATTTTGAGATTATTTATTTAATCTTTTCGCACAATAAAGGTACAAAGGCGGACTTATTGCCTTAGGCATTCTCTACCAGTCAACCAAGGGTGGTGAAGAGATTAGATGGCAGGTGCTGGAACCCGTTAGATGTTCGCCTATTAGAAGCCGTTCGCTTATAAGAGCTCAACGATTTTTACGGTTATATTTATTGTCGTTTCGAGAGAATTTTTCTTATGAACCTATTGGGTTCATACGACATTTGAGGGTTGAAGAGCAGGAGTATACAAAAACATTGTGACACAGACACACACATACACACAGTGAGACAGTTCATAATAATACCAGGCTATCACTGTTCCACAGCCGGACAAAGACCTCTTCTCAGATAGAGAAAGCACGACCTCTGATCACCACGTTTGCTTGCGACAGGTTGGCGATTTCAGACATAATTAACAACTAATTGCTGTCAGCAGCTTCGCCTGCGTGAATGTCGGAAATGATGCCACAGAGTAGTACCGGTATAATAATAATCACACAAATCTGCCTAACCTTTTCCCAACTATGTTAGGGTCGGCTTCCAGTCTAACCGGATGCAGCTGAATACCAGTATTTTACATGGAGCGACTGCCTGTCTGACCTCCACAACCCAGTAACTGGGCAATACGATACCCTTTGGTAAGACTGGCTGTCAGATTTTCGGGCTTCTGACGACCCGTAACGACTGTCAAAGATACACAAATGACAATCAGGATCAACGGCTTAACGTGCTTGCCGAGACACGGAGGAGTCTCGGTATGTAAAGACGGTCACCCATCCACGGCTAACCCCGGCAAGCGTAGCTTAACCTGAAGGATCGACCTGTGCGGCTATTAGTACTTAGCCACGGTATAATAATAATATTTTTGGTCCTTTGGTCCGCGGCACAGAAAACACTAGTCTGTAAATATTTTGTCTTAGAGATTCTAGACAACAATAATACATAATGTGCAATTCAAAGAGATATAAATGATATTATTTACTCAGACGTAAATATTTAACCTGAAAAAGTTTTCGAAATACTCTGTCAAATTAAAAACGTATCAATTACAATCAGTCCATCGTTCGGACGCCGGTCTATTAATTATACGCTTCGTTTATAAAAAAGAAACATGTTTTGTTAAAACGGCCTTGTTCTACCTACTGGAAATGGTCTACCTTTTTCTCTTTGTAATGGGTAGGCAGGAAAAAAGGTAGACCTTTAGTAGGTCAGCTACTTCCCAACTCGTTAACAAAGATGAAAAATTATTAGCTTTGCATTTATATTTTCCAGTTAGGGAATTGTTGTAATGAGTTTTTTTTTAAGAAATAAACAGAGGCTATAGGACTATAGGACCTTAAAGAGAAAATTATTATGTGATATTTTTTTTTAAATTAGATTTGAACCCTTAAATAGGGAAGATTAAAGTTTACTTTTTAGTCCGTCAGTTAATTATTAAAACGTATTTTTTAATTTTTTCACGTAATTAAAAGATAACGTATATTGAAATGAGGCATGACGACAGCATTAATGCGTTTTATCTTCGTATGTTTTTTTTATGACAAAAGCGAAAAATAGTCTAATATTTTTACCCTGTCATCATCTCTATTATCATCTTCCTTAAACTCTCACTTCTGTTATAAACATCACATTTTTTCCTCAGAGGTTTTTCGATTTGTTTTACAGACATAAATTCACGCCATTGTCCCATGAGGGTATACAGAAACTACAGACAACGCCACCTGCTACGATCCTTACGTAATGATTTTGTATCGTTTACGTTCATACACTCGGTCACTTGTGCACAAACAAAAGAAAATAATACTTTTCCAACATGTTGCCGAGTTGGGAATAGGCCGGCCATTTTCCACGTCCCCACCTCAGCGGTGACCTTTTGTTTTGTTTATTTATAATTTCATAGGCGAGTTTCATTAATTTCTCGAGTAATTAACTGAGATTTTTTTGTTATTACGATTATTTTTATGATTTAGGAGTTTGAATTGTTCTTGTTTAAAATAGGTATATAAATTATTGTTTGTAGTAATGGTTTAATTGAATTGCTTTAAGTTTTACGTGTTTATTGAAAGGCGCTTTACTTTTAAATTATTTTTAATTTCTCCAGAATTCTTAAGACAATAATTCATGATTGATTTTCCAATTAAAGGTTTAACATTTCCTAAGGTTTAAGGTAGGTAGAGTTTCCACAATGAGGTATTAATTATTTAATTCATTAATTGTTGCTTATTAATGAATTAAATAATTAATTCTAAACATTAGAAATCTCTTTTATATAATCTGCTAAACCAACACACTAACCTTATTTTATTTTTAAAAATAATATTCTTTGAACGTTTTATACACAGTTAATGTTAGCCGCGGGTAATATGGCTACTAGCGAATGTTTATAAAATAAAATACGAGCACTTCTGTTCGCGACAGTACCGCAGCACAATCATATAATGTACGCAAATTAATGAGCCCCGGGCTTGTTTGAAGTTATTTTCATATTACATAAAATACTAGTTTCTGCTCGCGACTTTGTTCGAGTGGAAGTCGTAAGACACCGGGCCCAGTGGTAGATATCAGAAATGTATTCCAATTTTTGGTTCTAGAACATGCCTCACGATGTCTTTACAAAGTAAATTGCCTACTTGCGTTCGAACAACGCAAGTAGGCAATTTACTTTGTGTAAAATTATTTCATCACCACTACTCTCAAAACGGTAAAGAACCAGTAAGTACCGACAACCAGTAAGTCGCCGCTATTATTACTGAACTATCACGCTCACGCTCTCATCGCTTTTTACGCAGTGCAAACTGGGTTAATATAAATCCAGTAAACCCCCCACCGTTTTAGGAAATGTTGCACAACTACACCACCGTAGCATCCACACAACTGAACTACGATTACATCACGTAAAACTACAGTTTAGTTTACTCGTTTTCCTAGAAACGGTTGCACGGATTCGGAACACGAACGTGACTTGGCTTAAATTATACTTCTATGCTTGGACGTTTTATTATAGCGGCGTATAATTGCGTTGTTTGTACATTCATATATTATTTTCCATGGGAGTTAGCAGGGCCGTAACGTTTGAGGGTGGGATATCATCTAAATTTCTCCTCCCGGTCTGGTTGGAGCGGAAGGGAGTGTCAGGCTCTTACTGACTAAAACCCATCCATGTTCCTTCCTTAGCCCTGTATGTTCCGGGGTAGCGGTAACCCTTTCGAACAATCATGCTGACATCATGCTGTTCTCTAACCTTTATTAATAAATAAATAAAATAATTATGTAAATACATAGTACATATAGTCCCAAGCTAAGCAACCTATGCTTAGCTTGGGACTATATGGCGTTGTGTGAAATGTCCAAATATATTATTATTTTATTATTATAATGGACCGCCAATGTAACTAATTTCAATACGTTGCCAAAATTACGAAATTGATGAATCCTCGCGTACACCCTCGCGTACCTCGCGTACACCTCTCGTAAAGACGCGTACACCCGTGTCTTTACCAAGTTGAATATCCCATAACTTCTATTTACTACAATATTTTAGTTTCCTTGAAACTCGTTGGTACATATTTCAATGCGGGCGGGCATGCCTTGACTTGATATTATAAATTATAATTCTAAACTTGGACTACTCAAACCAGTTGCTGCTAACTTAAATTGCATTTTAAATTGTTATATACAACTTCTGAATTTGTTTATTTCTTGTTAGCTTTGCCGTGATGGCCCAGTGGTTATAAGAATTTTTCTTGTGCACGAGGTTGTGGGTTCAAATCTGGGCAAGTACCAATGTGACTTCGTCTTTGTTTCCTTTCTCAGTTTATCTTGGACATTACAGAATTAGTGGAGGCAAAAATCGTAAGGAAAATTAGATCAATGTAAGTCTGCCATCGCCAACCCATCTTGAGCAAGCGAGGCGATCAATGCTTGGCTCTTCTCATCAGAGAGGCTTTTGCCCAGCCGTGGGATGATAATAGATAATCAATCTGCCCAGCCGTTTCCCAACTACGTATGTTGGGGTCGACTGCCAGTCTAATCAGATGCAGCTGAATACCAGTATTTTACATGGAGCGACTGCCTATCTGACCTCCACAACTCAGTCACTAACTGGGTAATAATACAATACCACTTGGTAAGATTGGCTGTCAGACTTTCGGCCTTCTGACTACCCGTAACAACTGTCAAAGATGCACGAATGATGGGACCAATGGCTTAACGTGCTTTCCGATAATAGATAATGATAACAGAAAATACATAATAATAATAGATTTATTTACACAATAATGTATTACCCACACATTGTATTACTCATTGGGCACAAACGCATGTGAAGGGCCGTCAGACGGAAGGCAGAAGGTTCAAGGTTCGCGCGCTGTGATGTGCGTCAAAAAGCCGACACAGCTTGGAAAGCCGCGAATGTCTCGAAAAATTCGCATAATCATTTGCAAATTTCGTTCTACACTTGTGCATCGGCATTAGTGCCATGATCGAAGTGTTGTTGATGTTTTCCTAATGCTGCAAAACAAAAGCAAATCATAGACAAAAGAATTCATGGTCCAGTCAAATATTAACTTGATCCTTAACCATTGAAAGCTGGTCCTTCAGTAAGGCATAGACAAAATCTTTCAACTAACAAAGCCTGAACCTGACTTCACCATGAAGGTTAAACATTAGATAAGGGCGAGCGCACACCGTGTTCCGACTACGCTGAAAGCCAACTGTCAGTATAATTAAGGATTATTCGACTTCACAAAGTTTAGTTCTGAAGTTTCGTACGCCGTTGTGTCTACGCCTTGGAGTTTCAAACTTGAGATAATACGCATATTCATGATAATTTCGTTAAGCGTGAGATATATAACAAGCAGTTAAATTAAGTGGCGTGGTGCTAAAATATACATAATTTTAGCATAATCAGCCTATAATGTTCTCACTGTAGGGACCTCTACTCTTTGAGAGGGAGTGGGCTGTAATTTACCATGCGTGCTCAGTGTCATCTGTACAAATAAGTAAAATGTCTGACAAAATAACAGCTTTCTACTAAATACATAGGAAAGTATATACGGTAGGTAATCAAAATAAAATATATTTTTTTTAAATTTTTGTCTGTTCTCCGGAACAAACAGTCAGTCTGTTTGATTGACTATTGACTTCCAAAAGACTGGACCAATTTTGACGGAACTTTAAGTGACCGATAACTGATGTTATAGGGACATGATGTTATTTAATTTAGCAAAAAAGCATTAATGCAAAGTTATGTTATTTTTTATTAACTGTACTCCAGAATGTATTCTTTATTACATTTTTTTTTATTGTAGACACAAATCTTGACATACATTAAGGACTAGACTGGGAACAATGCACAGTTCATGTTCACATTTACTTTGAACTAGAAGTCGTAGGTACGTAACAAACAAACATGCGACCTGAGTGGCAGGCAACGATGACAGGGTTGTGATATACTCTTAATTTATTTCGTCGTAGAAATTAATGACATATCATTTGTTTGCATTCAACAATGTTAACAAGGTTTTTAGATATTTACTTAGAGCTTGGCACAATTAATGGACCTGAAAATGTAATAAAATAAAAAAAATAACAATAAAATTAAGAATATTCAACAATAACTTATATATTAAACGAAATTTTTTGTAGAATTAATGGTTATTAAATATTACCAAATGTATAATTCATACATTTTAACATTTGTAATGGAAAATATAATTATACTGTAAGCACCTGCTTACAGAATAATTTTATTTATTTAGTTTTAGTTGTTAATATTAATGATGATGATTGATGATGTTGTTGTTGATGATAATGTCTTCAATACGCGTAACTACAATAATATGTTGTACAGAGGGTACAACGAATTAAATGAACGTGATCTTGACCAAAAGATGAAACCAACTCTCACAACATTGTCATATTCGATACCACAATAGACAGATCATTAAAGCTCTCTCTTCGGCTGACAGGACAATTACATACACTGTAATTCTTCCTTCATCTTGTTCATTTTCCGCTCAGTGACGTCACAAACCCAACTATGATTGACATATTATTGCCTTCTGCCTTTAAACCTTCGTCATCATTCCTTGGTCTTTCTGTTACTTAGTCATGACTTGATTCTCACTTTCTTTGTCGGTCCTAACTCACAAATTTCTCGCTTCAATGGAAAGGGACAAACGGTGAATATATAGTTTGTGTTATGATAACGGACCTTCCTACTACAGCCGTCTGCGTGACAAAAGGTAACTGCCGTATGGTGACATATCCCTCGTCCTTTGAGACGAATATTTAATATTTATTCATCTGCCTGCCTAGCCTTTTCCCAACTATGTTGGGGCGGCTTTCAGTCTAACCGAATACAGCTGAATACCAGTATTTTCTATGGAACGTCTGCCTATCTGACCTCCATACCTCAGTAACTGGGCAATACGATACTCCTTGGTAAGACTGGCTGTCTGATTTTCAGGCTTCTAACGACCCGTAACATTTATTCATAATAAGGTTTAATTGAAAATATGTGTTGCATCGTGGGATTTTATTTTCTAAATAGTATTTTGACAGGCTTCAATAAATGAATGTAAAAATAATAAGTATCACTTTTAATATTTTTTTTAATGTTTTTTTTTATGAGATAGTTTAAAAATGTATTTTATAAATAAACGAAATAAGGCCCTTTACTTTGTGTCAATTACTTCATCACCACTGCTCTCAAAAAAGTAAAAGAAAACATCGTAAGGATATCGGCATGTCCTAGGACCGAAAATTCGAAGACATGTGACATGTGCCAACCCGCAGTGGGCCCGCATGGTAGATTACAGCCCAGTCTCTGAGAGAAGGTCATATCCCAGCAGTGGGAGCATAAAATAAAGGATGAAAGGTGTGAAATAAAGGATAATAATAAGTATCTAAATTCTAAGGAATTGTATTAATAATAATAATAAATAATAATAATCTTCTTTCAGGCGGAAACAAGGTGCGCGCCTTTAACGGTTGGGTCATGCCGGTTTTGATATACTCTTTCGGCATACTCAAATGGACTCAGACCGAACTTGACGCCTTGGATAGGAGGGTCCGTACACTGCTGACCGCAAACCGGATGCATCACCCACGATCATCGGTGATGAGACTGTATATCCCGCGGAAGTGCGGGGGTCGAGGCTTTTTAAATGCAAAGACCCTCCACAATCGCGAGATTTGCAGTCTCAGGGATTATTTTTTAAAAGCCGAAGTGGGTATGCACCGTGATGTGGTGGCAGTGGACATAGGCCTCACCCCGCTTTCCATGGGTAAAGAGAACTGGCGCAAACCTGCAGTACTGACTACCGATGACCGCAAGGAGATATGGCAAGGCAAGGAGCTTCACGGGCGCTTCTATCGGGTTCTTCATGAGCCCGGTGTAGACTTCTTAGCGTCCGTGTCCTGGTTACGTTTTGGTGACCTTTTTGGGGAAACTGAAGGTTTCGTCTGTGCAATTATGGACGAAGTTATCTTGACGAATAACTATCGGAGACATATTATGAAGGACGGGACGGTTGACGTGTGTCGGGCATGCCACCGTCCAGGTGAGTCCATCAGACATATTATCTCTGGTTGTTCTCGTTTAGCTAACGGCGAGTACTTGCACAGGCATAACCAAGTGGCCAGGATTATTCACCAGCAACTTGCTTTGAAATATAAACTTGTAGACTCTGAGGTACCGTATTACAAGTATGTGCCCGACCCAGTTCTTGAGAATGACCATGTCACGTTGTACTGGGATCGGTCTATCATTACTGACAGGACTATTGTCGCCAATAAGCCTGATATAGTAGTGATAGATCGATTAGCGCGCCTTGCAATGATAGTCGATGTTACTATTCCACATGACGAGAACCTCGTGAAAGCTGAGAAAGAGAAACAAATAAAATATCTCGACTTAGCACACGAGGTTGTTGACATGTGGAATGTGAGCTCGGCTGTCATTGTACCGATTGTCGTAACAGCCAATGGCCTGATAGCCAAAAGCCTTGACCAACATCTTTCGAGGCTCTCGTTAGGCGGTTGGATCAAGAGCCAGATTCAGAAGGCAGTACTCCTCGATACGGCTCGCATTGTGAGGAGGTTCTTGTCTCTGCAGCCCTAACCACCGGTGCCTTGGACTCTGCTCCCGACATCGGCGGACCACTATTTTTTATATTTTTAAATGTTTTTTTTTTGTATTTTATAAAAATATTTAAAAATATATAAGATAAGAAATGGAATAAATAAAAGAATAATAATAATAATAATAATAATATCCTTGGACATTTCACACAGCGCCGTATCGTCCCAAGCTAAGCAACCTAATGCTTGTGTTATGGTAACGAGATGGCTGATATACTACTTATATACATTTTTTTTTGTAAATACATACATATTATAGATAGAAAAACACCCAGACTCGTAACAAATACTTGCAGGTCGTACAAATATTTGTTCCGTGCGGGAATCGAACCCGCGACATAATGCGCAGCAGTCAATCGCTCAACCACTACGCCAACCGTGTCGTCAAAATTATACGTCGTTCGTATTGAGTGTTTGATGAAACCAATTCCCGTACAGCTTCCTAGATGTGTTGTCTAAACACTACTGAAAACCTAAACTACGCTTTACCATAGAAAGAAAGTATGCCTTGACATCATCACACTTACCATACTTTAACCTCGACCTTATTTGAACGTATTTCCCGCTTGACAAGTCCCACCAGCTGACGTGCTCCCTCAATTGTATGCTCTCTGATGCGTAGGCAAACAAGGCACACAGCAACATGAAGCAAAATGTTTTGTGCTAAAGAAAACACCGTCTGTCAGCTTTGAAAACCACATCATGCGTTCAGAAACACTAGTAACTATGTCCAACGCGAGTTTACTTTGCATTTTATATTTATTGGAAGGTTTTTTTAGTGGTTTTTGTAGGCAAATAAATATTTAAATACTGAAACGCGGGATAGCTTTGACAGGCTTTGTGGTAGTATTATTTATTGTGATATCGTTTTAATATTTATGACGGCACTAATATTTGAAAATATGTTTTTTAGACATCACTATCGAAGCTTGTAGTTGTGTAGTATTACACATTTGGTATATCTGAGAATGGAACACACTTTTTAAGGGTGAATATAAAGTTTTTTAATCTGATCTTAGATTCTTAAGGCCTTTCTTACTTGCCTAGCCTTTTCCCAACTATGTTGGGGTCGGTTTCCAGTCTAACCGGATGCAGCTGAATACCAGTATTTTACATGGAGCGACTGTCCATCTGACCTCCACAACCCAGTAACTGGGCAATACGATACCCCATGGTAAACTGGCTGTCAGATTTTCGGGCTTCTGACGACCCGTAACGACTGTCAAAGATGCACAAATGACAGTCGGGACCAACGGCTTAACGTGCTTTCCGAGGTACGGAGGAGTCTCGGTACGTAAAGACGGTCACCTATCCACGGCCAACCCCGGCAAGCGTGGCTTAACGTGATGGTTCGACCTGTGCGGCTGTTAGTACTTAGCCACGAGCCCCGCTTAAAGTTTCAGCCAATGAAAACTAAAATCGGCAACATATTAACGCACTACATTAGTAAATAGACAACAAAAATACATCGACATCGAAATTGATCAAAAGATAATAACATCAAAATTGTACCGCACGAACCCATACCGAGCTAAATCAAAACAAATTACCATCAAACACCAAACAAAAAACTCCTTTCTCGGTCAAATACCGGCACGTAACAAAAAAAAGTCCCTCAATAGGCCACGGAGTCAATGAATCAAGTACAACACTACGCAGTAGTAGTAAGTGTTCATTATTCCGAGCATGCCACAAGGCCAGGAGTTGTGACCTTGGCATTGGGGCGGCGTGACCTTGGCGCGTACCCAAGCTCCAAGGAAAATGGCGCGATTTGTAAGGGAAGGCGGGAAAATGGCGCGATTTGTAAGGGAAGGCGGGAAAAAGGAGCGGGAGTTTTGTTTATGGTTTGGTTGGAATTTTTCATCGATGGATTTGTCGTTAAAATATAAACCGCGGTATGATAGGCGTAGGTGTTTATGTGTAAATTCATAACCAATGAATAGGTACATAATTAATGATGGTTCAAATGTAAATCATTATTACTGTTGTATGAGGTGTTCGTGGTCTAAATTCCGCAAAACGGAAATTAATTCTGTATCTATTAACCGCAGATATTGATTGGATTCGGATTATCATAAGGATGACGGTAATTATGAATGAATAAATTCATCCAGTTGACCTAGAAATATAGAACGAAAACTCACAAAAGGTTCTGACGATATAAATAATATCCTTAACATAACATGGCAGATATTTATT
Organism: Hyppa rectilinea; assembly: GCA_951799385.1. Lineage (NCBI taxonomy): Eukaryota > Metazoa > Arthropoda > Insecta > Lepidoptera > Noctuidae > Hyppa > Hyppa rectilinea. The sequence goes on along the minus strand of OX637302.1, from coordinate 3,545,713 downwards.
TAAGTCAATCGCCCGGAGGGCCGGAGCGAAGACATCATTCTACTAAAACAATGAAGAGATACACTGTAAATATATCCTTATTGATATTCAAATACGTTATAATTATATTGTATTTGACATTATGCCCTGTATTCTCGAAGGGTTGGAAAGAGTTTTCTTATAGTACATCCACATTTCGCTAGTTATTTATGATCTCATGTGATAGAACCGAGCCTATTGCCGTCACCCGGGCACATATACAGACTCCTGGCTGTGAAATCGCAGATAGAAAAATCCAATAACTTTTTGGCCAACACGGGAATCGATCCCAAGGCCTCATGCTCAGCGCTTGAGACCACTAACGAGACAAATTCAAATACAGTGTAGGTTCAACATTCTAACATTAATATTTACTCTTCGCTATAGCTCCTAACTCACTCCACTTGTACACATATAGGCAAACAAAAGTCCCTGGTTTCATTTCTACTCCAATAAAGTCGAATCCTCATGAGAATATACCACGATATTATGATCCTAAATAAATGATATTAAATGTGTGTTTTGTTTGTTTTTTATTATACACCTTTGCTGCTGCTAAATCCCTTAAGTGGGCTACTCTAAAGTTAAGGGTGAGGGCGACTGGGGGGTTGCAAACAGAGGGTAAAATATTACAAGGGGTTCAAGTATCGGAATCGTCTTGGTCCTTTTATCCGACTATGATAAAGCTTAAAGAAATCCTTGTGATTTATGACACACTATCTATCAATCTGCCTAGCTTATGCCCAACTATATTGGGATCAGTTTCCAGCCAGACGCAGCTGAATACCAGTATTTCACATGGAGCGACTGCTTATCTGATCTCCACAACCCTGCAACTGGGTAATACTATGCCCCTGCTAAGATTGAATATCATAATTTTGGGCTTCTAATGGCCCGTAACGACTGTCAAAGAGCCACGAATGACAGCCGGGACCAACGGCTTTTTTTTTTTTTAAGGCTGGGAAATCATCCAATGACTGCTCCCGCTCTGGGTGGAGCGGAAGGGAGTGTCAGACTCTTACTGACTAAAACCCATCCATGTTCCTTAACTTATAGACGTTAAATTGTTAATTCCGGCTGTCATTCAGTATTCTGTGTGTGTAGACACACACTATATCTATCCATTTTAGGGCTGAGTTTTCAAACGTCAGATAAGTTTTATTGGAGGAATAAATGTGGCAGTTTGACAGCTTTTGTATAGAAAATATGTTTAAACCGCCATTTTTATACTTTAGATAAAAGTTATCAGGCGATTGAAAAATCGGCCCTTCAATTAATCAATTCGAAAGTAACTCTTAATTGTCTGTTTATTTGTCTGTTACCTTTTGGAAGCTGCAAGAATTTCGATAAAATATGATGTAAAGGTAGATTTTATGACATAGGATTGTTTCATGATCATTTTGGTAGTACATTCACGATCTAAATTCCTACAGACTACAGACCCAGAGCGGGAGAAGTCATTGGATGATTTCCAAGCCTGGAAAAAAAAAAAAGACAAAAGCTAATGTGAAATATGTATTTATGATATCATGCAGCCTTCACTACTCGAATGATTTCTTCAAATAACGTAAAGGTGGTTATTGTTTATCATAGAATAACATATAATTTACATTATTTTTTTTATTTTAAGCGACAACACCTTCCTGGCGATAATCGCCAACAGACTGGATTGCCCATATATCCGGCAATGCTGTAGCAGCCATGTTCTTATACCCTGTCTGTACCCTATTATGTATCTGATTGTGTATATGAATCTTGATACTTGAAATAATAGTTATTTGTTATGCAAGGCTGCAAAGTTGATTTTTGGCGCGAGTATTGAAACCTGAGCAAGCGAAGGATTCTAGGGTTCAAATATAGAATCCTGAGCGTAGCGAAGGTTTCAAAGGTACGAGACGCAGAAAAGCTTTGCTGCCGAGCGCAACACACAATTTTTCACCTCACTACAGCGAGGAAACTGCTAGGTGCAAGAAAACAGCTGTTATATGTTGAGTTATTTTTTGTTCGAACGTTTCAGATACATTGACTTATGTGAAGAAAATAACAGATACTTGGCAATGTATCTTATGAGATACATACAATATCTTCCAAATTAAATACCCTGTATTTTGTTCTATATCCTACTTGTCCTCTAAGGAGAATGAAAAAAAAACTAATTTAATACAAATAACTAACTAATTTAATTAAAAATATTTTTATTTTTGCCAAGCAAAGGCTTAAATAACTTACTTATATTAGTAATTATATATTTAAAAAAATAAACTTATATTACTACACAATTGGGTATTTGACAGGGTAGTATTTTTATGGCATATTCGAATGTGACGTCACAGATTGTTTTAATCAAATGGAATACTTATTCATTAATTCCAATTTTACAAAATCCTCGCAAAATATTTAATTTCTGTACTGAGGTGGAAGTTTTTAAGGTAAGCGGTATTATTTCTATGTGATTTAATATTTTATTTTAGACCGTGTCATGCATTTCCTGTATAGAAAAGTATTAAATAGAAAGGTTTGAATTTTAAAAACTCTTTCCACGCTAGAGAACAAAATGCAATTTTGGGCTCAGATTTCGAACGACAAACAGACTCTTTCCGAGCCTGTGAGGTGAAAACAATATTTTTTTACTTACTTTATTTTTTTATTCTTTTACTTCAGCATTATGAAACAATGCAGTTCTTTAAACCTTCGTTAGTTCATGACCAGGTATCTGGGTTGACTGTGGAATTAGGCCAGGTTAACAAGAGGTTATTGGCACGGTTTTTCCGTCACAGCGATCGAGCGTGCTTGGTTGTGTTACTGACGTTCGTTACTTAAGTGGACGCCGCCTAGAAAAGAGTTTTTAGTCAACCTTATTCACATTTTTTTTTTGTTTTAAACCCATTCGATATTCAAACAACGTCGTTTTATCCAGCCTCTCTATAGGATGTTGGTGAGGGACTTTTAACTTTTTTCTTTGGTCTAATACAAACTATTACTTCAACTTCTGTTGGATCTTATGGTTTTGTCGTCCACTGTACGACACAGGTTGTTTGTATCAGTAAAGTAGGGCCTAAATCTATAATAATTTCAAAAGGCTCTTTACGAAATGGAAAGAGAGTGTACATATTTAGACATAACCCGTTTTATTAGAAAACGTGTTCTAGTCCAAGCCTAAACCTTCGGACCAGTTATTATATTTTGACTTTTATTCCAAGAAAGGTGAAGTTCTTAAAATAAAATTGACAATAAAAACTCGTTTTGACGACAGTTTTTGTAATAAGAACTGTACCATAGTCAAAAAAAAAAGTTAAAAAGCAATAAAGTGCAGTGCAGTAAAGTATTGAAATGAAATGAAATGAAATGAAATAATTTATTTGCTATGAATGTAGGTACAAAAATATGCTGTTCAGTAAGATAAGGATCCAATACATTCTACCGTGAGGCATGCAAAATTTTATATTATAATTAAATTATGAAAGGAACAATTTAAAAAAAGAAAACCAAATATCTAACCAATTTCAAATTATTACAATAGTCAATAAAAATCATTCAGTAGTAAACAATGTCAAAAATAAGCTAATAATTAATCAATAATAAAATGTCAAAATAAGTTAATAATAAGGTAATAATACAATGTCAAAAATAAGTTAATAATTAGTCAAATAATACAATCAAAATCAAATAATCATAAGCAAAATCATTGTTTATAAATAATCATATGGATTTGTCATTCAAAAATTCATCTATTGAATAGTAACACTTTTCAATTAGGAATTTATTTAATTTCTTTTTAAATATGTTTAATGTACAATTTTTGATTTCATCAGGTACTTTATTGTAAACCATTGGTCCCATATGCATAATATTCTTTTTCAGTAGTGCTGTTTTAAATTTACCTGTATACAAAAGATTTTTATATTGAGATCTTATTAATGTAGGCCTTGTTGAGTGATCAATATTTGAGCAAAATAAATTTTGATTACCTTTTACAAACAGTGCCATTTCCAAAATATAGAGAGATGGAAAGGTTAGTAAGTTAAGGGATTTAAACATAGGGACGCAGCTGTCAGTTGAATGTATTCCGGTCATTGATCTAATGCAATATTTTTGGGCTCTGAAAATCCTTTCTTTCTCACTGCAATTACCCCAAAAAACTACTCCGTATCTTAAAACAGAAACAACGAGACCATGATAAGCTATAATAATCGTGTCAGTGTTAACTTTTTTTGTCAAATTATATAATATGTATGCAGATTTGCTTAATTTCTTACAGATCTCCTCGGCCTGTGGTTTCCATGTCAATTGATTGTCAATTATTATACCTAGAAATTTTGCAACGTTTGTATTGTCTACTTTTTGTCCATTGTATTCGATCGTCAAAGCGTCTGGACGTAAACGCTGATAAAAGTGCATTACTTTTGTTTTTTTCAAATTAATAATTAAGTTATTGACAGAAAGCCAATTTATTATATTTTTTAAAGTGTCATTAATATCTGTTTCATAATTAGCTTTTTCTGTACATTTAACTATAGCAGTGCTGTCGTCTGCGAATAATACCATTGGCTGTTTAATTTGTCTAGGCAAGTCATTTATGTAGAGCAAAAACATTAAGGGTCCGACCACAGTGCCTTGCGGTACTCCGAATTTAAGTTCCCTACTTTCCGATAAATATTTATATTGAATCTTACTTTTGGGACATATCCTAGTGATTTCTGTCTGTTGTTTGCGTTTACTTAGGTACGATTCAATAAGTCTTAAGACGTTTCCCCTAATACCGTACCTGTCAAGTTTGTGCAGAAGAATGTCATGTTTCACGTAGTCAAAGGCCTTAGTCATGTCAGTATATATTGCACAAACTGGTGTTTTATTGTCAATATTCAACATTATGTTATGTAGCAAGTCGTAAATAGCCATGTTTATGTTTTTATTTTTTCTAAAACCTTTCTGCTCATTGCAAAGGATATCATATTTATTTAAGAAAGAAGTTATAGATTCATAAATCACTTTTTCGAGTATTTTAGAAAATACAGAGGTAAGAGCTACCGGTCTATAATTTGACATTTCTTCTTTACTGTCTTTTTTATGAATTGGTATAACAATTGTAGTTTTTAGGCTATCTGGAAATGTGCCCTGGCATATACACAGATTCATTATATGGCTTAAGGGAGAAGCTATTACATCTGCAACGAATTTTACCACATTGGTCGTTATTCCATCGTATCCGACACTTTTTTTATTTTTTAATGTTTTAATTACTCTCACGATATCTTCAGGTAGAACTGGGGCCATAAATATTGAGTGAGGGTTGTTTACTGTGCTAATAATGTCGTATGTGGTATTGTCATTTGTTAAGTTTTTTATTTGGTCAATAAAAAAGTTATTAAAGCATTCAGCCATTTCCTTAGGATTGTTGATAATAGTGTTTTCTTTTTTAATTTGTAGTATAGGTTCTGCAGTTCGATTACTACCTTTAATTATTTGCCAAGAGGCTTTAGATTTGCTCTGAGCATTTTTTATAATGTGGTTGTTTTGTGCTTTTTGGGTGAGTTTAATAATTTTTTTAAATGTTTTGGAATATTGTTGGAACGCTTTTTTAGTTTGTTCTGAAGGTGTTTGCCTATATTTCCACAGTAACTGTCTTTGTTTTTTACTACAAATTCTTATACCTTTTGATACCCACTTTATTTTTCTAGAGGGTTTTATTTTAATTAGTTTTACTGGAAAACATAAATCATAAATGAAACGAAATTGCTCTAAAAAAATGTTATATGCCTCATCAGGATTGTCCGAAATTTGTACCTCTAAAAAAGATAAACTATTTAGGTGTGTCTTAAACTTTGTCAAATTAACTTTAGACATGTCCCGTTTTTTTATTCGCCATGAATTAAGAATGCAAGTTTTATTCACGTGTATTTTTAGTAATTGAGCTGAGTGGTCCGATAGAGCAAAGTCTATTACCTCGGTATAACACTTTTTACGACAATTGTGCGCAAAATTATCAAGACAAGATAAGCTCCTTGGTCTAGTTGGTTGTCTAATTTCTAACTTGAGATTGTGATTGAGAAGTAAGATTTCAAAGTCCAAAGTGTATCTATTCTGTTTCAAAATGTCTATGTTGAAATCCCCACATAGCAGAATCTTTCCATTCCTTTTAGTACATATATTTGTTAATAAAGTTTCTAAGCTATCACAAAATAAATTAAAATTTGACATTGTTGGTGGCCTGTATAAACATATAATAACTAAATTTTGTTTGGTTAACTCAATTGCACAGCATTCTATAACCCCTGTAATAGACATTTTTCCTATCTCTGTCAATACGTTAAATTCGTAACAGGTTTTGACAAGAATGTATTGAAATGACGTGAAATGAGTATTGAAATACAGTTCGAAATTAAAAATGGTTCAAAGTAGTGGTAAGACTGGCTGTCAGATTTTCGGTCTTCTGACGACCCGTAACGACTGTCAAAGATGCGCAAATAACAGCCGGGACCAACGGCTTAACGTGCTTTCTGAGGCACGGAGGAGTCTCGGTGAGTAAAGATGGTCACCCATCCACGGCCAACCCCGACGAGCGTAGCTTAACCTGATGGATTGACCTGTTAGTACTTAGCCTCGTGTGATAAACCTTTTGTAGTATTGAACAAGATTAGCCCTGTTTTGTCAATAATAAAGTCATGTGACAAACAAAACATTTCGTCACATGATTGACAATATCAAACTTTAATCTTGATAGCAAATGTTAGTTGCGTCATAATACACGTATAAATCGATCGTCAGTGCTAAATTTAAACGTGTCTTTAAATAAACTCAAAGACACGAGTACATTTAGAACGATTGGCTGCCCAAGAGCATTAAATGTAGTTTATACATACTCGCTTTTGTTTACATGGACTTCAGAATTCGGTCCAGACAAAAATAAAAAATGTCTGCGTGAAAAAGAAGTATCAAACTCAAAGTAATTATTAAAAAAAAAACCAATTACAGCCACTTTTAAATTGTCAAGGGGTCGGTCAGTCAGAAAGATTCCATGCCCATTCCAAAGCAGTAGGTACCTGTGGAGAAGAGCGGGCAAGAAACTCCACAGACACTATTTCAAATCAGAATATGGTTACAAAATGTGGGTACCTACATCATTCAGGTTGAAATTATACATGTGAGAACGATGCAGAACGTAAAACGCAAGCGTCCGTAATAAAAGATTTAAAAAAGTAATCAAAAACCATTCAAAAATTAAATTAAATTTTAAAAGATCCGTGGCAACTATGAGCTGACCAGTCTCTACTCACGGCGCCCGTTCACGAACATGACGCATGGATTAGCACCATATAGCTAAACCATGTTGAAGGGAGCTAAATGATCTAACAGAAATATCTTAATTTATCTGTTTATTCAGGTAATCCCTTCAGCTTTTCTACTTAAGTAACAAACATACGAACTTACTCATTTATGATATGTATTAATTTCCCAAGAGATATATCGGTATTTAAATATGTTATATTTCAATTTGAGCACAATATTTTACATGTTATATTTGGCTGTCTAGTGATTTTAATTGCGTATTCCATTATTCAGCTTTATTACGTAGCCTGCTGAAATCAATATATGTACGTTTCGGCTATTATATTATATCCGTTCTATTTAGGGCATACGTTGTTAAGGTTTATTTTATGAAACCGCTCCAGTGCCTACTTACATAATCTGTCAAATTTCTTTTATAGCTAGTTTTGAACTTTACATCAAATACATGAGGTTCATTTTCAGTTGGAAAAATTTGACAGTTTGCGATAAGTTGCTGTGCGTCTGTACAAAGTTTTGCGGTACCTAGTCATAATATATTTTAATATTATGTTATTATGTTTACTTAAAAAATTGCATGAGATATCGCTTGCGACACTTTATTTATAGAAACACTTATTGCAAATAAAAGTACCTATCATATCTGTGTATTATTATTTTCGGATGTTTTTCTTAATAATTTTACAAAAGAAAACACTAAAAATTAATATACGTAGAAATCGTACATAGGGCATAGGTCATAAGGTCCTAGGGCATAAGGCTCGATAACAGTCCATCAGTAAGAATAAGAAACCCAATCAGGACACGGTAAGGACTCCCGTATTTACTCAATATCATTATAGTTCCACTTTTAGTATTACTCAGCAAACATCAACAAAAAGTGCTAGCAATATGCAACTATTTCTTTGATATTGGACCAATAAAAATACAGTATGTACAGACGCTACGCACACCCAGCTAGCTCAGACTGTCAAACAGTCTCATTTAAACATGAACCTTAATTTTTTGTAGTTAAGTTGAAAATCTATCAAAGATATTTTACAGATTGGGGTAGCTTGATGTGCTGGTGTATGTACAGGCGCCAGCACATCAAGCTATCCCTAACTGTCAAATTTTCTCAATTAAAAATGAACCTTATGTCTTTGCAATAAAGTTGAAATAGGTACTATCAAAGAAATTTGACAGATTGTGGTAACTTGATGTGCTGGCCTCTGTACATGCAAGCCGAACGACTATTAGTTTAATTCACAGCATTGCATAGTGTTGCTGCATAAAAACCGACTCTCAGACCCACTTCTTGCTGGCAACACAACTCACTAAATGAACTTAGCGCTTAACATACTCAACCATCATTCTGTGTCTGTTATCCTCAAACGGATGAAATTCGTTTATCACTGACTTGTAATGCAAGCAGGCCACAGTTTCTTAAGCAGTAATAAAATAATTTGAAATATTGTCTGTGTGTAAGAGATCAATCTCGGAGTAAAAAAGAAATATGTTTTAAATTCATTTCAGTTTCTAAAACAATATTAAGATAACTCTGTGTATGAGATTTCTGTAAAAATCAACTTCAAAAACCAAAATAAACAAAGACAGAAACCAAAATCATAACAATCCGTTTACACTAAAATCCGCAAATACGATTATCATAATGTTTTATACATTTCTCTAATACAACAACCGAAGGAGATCACAAAGGTAGGACTGTACCGAGAAATTATTTTTCAGTTTACAGGTTGGCATACCCTGAGGCTACTCGTTTGAAGAGAAGTCTTTGGAGAAAGGTAAAGAACAATATACTTCGCTTTGTTATACATATTTATAAACGAGTTCTGAGGCTCTAACAAAAACATAACATAAATTCAAAAGATTTTTCTAAATCGAAAAAACAGATCTTCTTCTTTTTTGTTTAGTAACTAACCTGGTGTCAGAGTTTTTATGCTGCCCATGGGCCTCTGACTAGCTTCACATGCTGTAAAGAAATATCTCTCAAGCATGCCGGTTTCCTCACGACGTTTCCCGTCATCGATTGTTAAGCAAGGGATAATTATACAATACGCTCATGATTCCGTGAAATCCGAGGTGCCTTGAGTTCGAACTCGAGACTTATAACTTGGCAATGCGACGGTCACACTACTAGGCTATCACTGCTATTAAAATACAGATTGTAGAACTTCTCGAACACTAGCAGCGAAGGGGTGGTCTCGCTGATGATATTGGTTCTTCTAATGAGACTCCCAACTACAGTAATAAGGTTTAAATGACTTTTCATTACAATAAAGTTGAGCTCTAACGAACCGACACGCAATATAATGCGACCAGTGTCGTCAGCGAATTATACATATACAGTGTGTTAGGTTAAATGGGGGACATACTTTCAGGGGTATATAGTACTCATGGAAATGAACAACTTTCACTATGGGACCAAACCTGAAATATGAAAAAAAAAGTCAGCTGTTTCATACATTTTGACGAATTATGCGAACATAAAATGTACTGAACAGCAATATTTTTCGTGATTCCAGAGTTGGTCCCATAGTCAAAGTTGTTCACTTTCATGCCTGGGTACTATACCCCCCTTTTATTTTTTTTTAAGGCTGTGAAATCATCCAATTACTGCTCCCGCTCTGGGTGGAGCGGAAGGAAGTGTCAGACTCTTACTGACTAAAACCCATCCATGTTCCTTCCGTAGCCCTTTATGTTCCGGGGTAGCGGTAACCCTTTCGGACAATCCCGCTTACCCGGCAGGCTTGGCCCTGAGGGGCCCCTTCATATGCTGACATCTCTTTGAGGCGCGCGTGGAACATATACACGCCGTCCGGCACGGGTCTGGTGCTGATCGGACGGCGAGTCACCCATTACTATACCCCCTGCGAGCATGTCCCTCGTTTAACCAAACACACTGTATTAGGTTAAATGTATGGATGTTTGTTACTCATTCCGGCGAAAACTTCGTTCAATTAGGCATTCATAAACTAACTTAGGCGCGTAGAGGACCAATTTTCATCTACCTATTTTCCTTTACAGAATTATATGTACCCATTTACATTCCTGTGTCCTCCCTAAGTTCCTATTTATTTTACTCATAATTAATTAACTTGGTATATTACGATCTCGTCGTGTGGCTATGACATGTTAGGATAACGAAGATAAATATTTTCTTATATTTGGTTTTTCCTGACATAGCATATTAATAAATTAATGAGTAGGCCAGTCGGGGCAAGCTGTATGAGGAGCTGCCACTCTACACATCAAATCATCATCATTATCTAAAATCTAACAAGCAGTGATAGACTAGAGCTGTGACTGTCGGACTGCCAAGTCATAGGTCTCGAGTTCAAACCCAAGGCACGCACTTCTGATTTTACGGATTCATGTGCGTTTTGTATAATTATCACTTGTTTAAAAATCGGTGAAGGAAACTAGCATGTCCGAGAGATATTTCTCAACAGCATGTTAAGCTAAGTCAGAAGCCCATGGATAGAATAAAAACTCTGGCACAGGGTTAGTCACTAACCACACTAAGAAGAAGATCTAAAATCTGTTTAATATCCGTGTTTGAAGAAAACTTCGCAAGCAATATGTCAGGAATATGTCTGTCTGATCGCTGCTGACGCCCCAATCGACCAGCTTGAACGTAGTCATTTATCATCCGTGTCAAAACCATAGCGGTTCGGATTATGGCTGCTAAGTAAGCGGATGATGCCGACATGTTGCTAAAGGCAATAAGCAAAGTGGAAAGTTAATTTACCATAAAATAAAAAATATTTTTCTAATGCTACTCAAGTGAATTCGAGTCACAGAAAGTCTTTGCGAACATCTTAAAGTTGAATGTCGTTTGACGGTCCAGTACGTATTTTTGCGTAGACTTTTTTTCCGAGTTTTGAATTGTTTCAGCAAGTTTTTTTTTATTGTGCAACACTACAACTCTTTGATGGGACTTGTTTTCCTTTAAAAAATACAACACAATATAAAAATCGTCGACTTAATAGCTCCGTTGTGTCCTCCGTACTTAAGTAGTGTTGTTCGTCAATTTCCCGCGCAGCTGCTATAAATCACTCGGACGGCCATTACTCGCTGCTCCTTAGCTAGACTTTTATCACTTTTGATTGCTTTTGCTTTTAAGTAACCAATCACTCACTTTCTTTGTTAGGTACAGAGAAAATGATCTACATTATTTTTATATTTAAACACAAATGTTACACAAAACATAACTGCAAGTTTGTGTTTCCAGAAGGGGTAAGCAAAAGTGTACACTGTGTATTTGATCAATTAAGTTTGTTTGTTCATTTTTATTGTTAAATTGAGGTTTAAAAATGGGACTGCATTGGAAAAAAAACTTAACGCATAAAGGTTTAAGTTATAGGTACCTCCTTACTAATAAACGTATTTTTATCAGGTGAATTCTTACACGATGATTTCAAGAAGCTTGAAGAAGACAAAACGTTGTGTAACTGTATAGACGCTATGTACAACGTTTATTAGTAAGGGGGCTAGTTTATAGATGTCTTGAAAAAATCCATGTTAAACACCTACAAATAATAAACAGGTTTTTTTACATTACTTCATAACTTTAAATGTTTTTCACTCTGAACCCTGTCGAAGAAAACCAAACCCCAGCAATAGAATTATTTCTCGCATACAAAATCCATGCAAACAATAATAAAATACCGATCAAACTAACCGCAAAAGGACACATAATCCTCTTTGAATAACCAATAGTATAAAGACTGCTTTCCAGTTCCATTCTTGGCGACATAAGCGGCTTACCAAGTGCACTTTGATTCAAACACGCGACGGATAGAAAAGCGGGCGAATAAGTCGCTTTTTCACGCGGATTTCAATTTGGAACGCGGAAAAGCAGGTCGCTTAAGAACTGACATTTCCATTCGAAATTTGAAAGATGGGTAAATCGATTTTTTCTAGAGGAAATAGGTTTTATTGCTGTCGGTTTTCTTTTTGGTCTATGGAAAGGTTGCTTCGAAGGGATAATATTGTCTTGTGAGGTAAGACTGACTTGTTTGTTTTTTATTTTGGTTGATCAATTTTACGATTAGGAATCTGGTGTACAATAATCATAATAAAAAATATTGAATTTAACGAAAACGTGCTGTGTCTGAAGCCCAACTTGATATTACTAGAGAAAGCTTTACTGGTTGTGGTTTGAACTTTGAAATATACAAAAATCCAAATACATTCATATCAAATCCAAAATACATACATATTATAGATAGAAAAACTCCCAGACCCGGAACAAATACTTGCAGGTCGTACAAATATTTGTTCCGTACGGGAATCGAACCCGCGACATGCGGCGCAGCAGTCAATCGCTCAACCACTGCGCCAACCGTGTCGTCATAAAAGATTGGGAGCCAACCCCAACATAATTGGTAAAATGGTAGGCAGAGATGATACATTATTAAAAATGAGATGTGGATTTTTGCCATAGGCTGGATCTTTTAGATGTAATAAGTCAAAAACTGAAAGAGGTGTCTATCAAGAACATGCTAAAAAATCAAAATAGTGATTTTTTTGAGACATTTGTATCTGTTGTGACTGGAGGAGGAGCAATAAACCGTTTCATAATTTAATTATCTATGTGTATTTAGTACTCCATTTATTCACATTAAATAAAGACTAGGGCCCGAACTAGATGAATAAAGCCAGAGTCAGACATAACTGGAATTTAGTCAGTAAGAGTCTGACGCTCCCTTCCGCTCCACCCAGAGCGGGAGCAGTCATTGGATGATTACGCAGCCTTAAAAAAAAAAGACATAACTGAAATAAAAAATGAGGAGGTCTCTGCCAAGGAGGTGACTACTACTTATTAAATTAATTGATATTTATTACAAATAAATTAAATATAATTAACAATTTAAAACAAAATAGACACAATAATTGCAATTAGCACAAAAAATATATACTATTCAATAACTATCATTTCATTTTATTTAAGTATGATACACACATATAATGTAATTGGGTAGTAGATTCAAATTCAAATTCTTTATTGCGAACTAAGTGTAATTTTGAAGATTTTAAATATAAATAGGTTCTTAGAAGTTAGTTGGCTGTTAAGGCATTGCAATTTAAATTGAAACATATATTATTTAAAAAAATAAAGTGTCCACACTTAGTTTTACAGTTATACAGCTTACAATATATTATATTAAGTCGTTGACTGCCACGCAGCAGACACAGTAGAAAAGCTATTGTTCGCGGCTCACCGGTGACCGCGTTGGCGCTCAACGTGTTAAATACCATTTATACATTTTATAATAAAATTATACTATTCGTAGGTTTCATATAACGTTAGAATAAATGGCTTTTTTAGTATCTAGAATTACGTAGCATATAACCAAAAACAAAGTATCAAATAACACCTTTCCAAAAACAATCACAATATTCACTGACCGTACCTCCAGTTTCAAAATAAAGTAATTTACAGTCCATGACCCTCCACTGGCGTTGTGAACCGGTCACGGAACAGACAATACTAAAACTATTACCTACGTGATGTAGGTACGTGGGTAGAATCGAAGGGAACTTTTTACTTTTAAACTTTTAAGAAGCGACTTTTACTGACGATTTTAGAGAAGGAGCCTGTTGAATACGGGAGTGTAAAGTAGTCTTTTTATTGAAGGTTTTTATGCTGCAAGTCAAGTAAGTGCCCGTAAAGTCTTCGGCACTACGGTATAAGATCATAGGTATTTTTCGTGATCCGTGCCTTTTTTTTTTAAGGCTGGGAAATCATCCAATGTCTTCGCCCGCTCTGGTTGTGTCTTAAATATTTTAGTTTGGTATTTTGTCGGCACATGTAATTTTGATGTCAGTGGAACTAGGCGTTAAGCGGGATTTTCCGAAAGGGTACCGCTACCCCGGAACATAAAGGGCTAAGGAAAGGAACATGGATGGGTTTTAGTCAGTAAATGTCTGACACTCCCTTAATTTCCCAGAGCGGGAGGAGTCATTTCATGATTTCCCACCATCAAAAAAAAAATGGAACTAGGCGTTGAAAAAAAAAATCAATGCGAATTTTCTGTAGAGAATTATTAAAATCTTTTGTTTTCTCTCCCAGCTATCACGCAGACTGCATCTAGTAACAAATTTTGTTTTTGCAAGATCATCAATAATAAATTTTTCCAGGTGTATTTAATGATTTATAACCACCATATTAAACTGTTAAGTTTAAAGACTATTTAATATTATTCGTAAAATATATCTCATCAAACGCACTGAACACTTTTAATAAGGCACTTCCTTCGAGCAAAGACTCGTAGAGCGCCTACGATTCTCGTAGCGCGCCGCTAACTGCTACGTCGCTCGTAGCAAATTGCGCCCGATAACGTAGCATCGAGCCGCTACAATCGCTACGAGGGATCTACGATTTCCTACAAGTTTATACCTTTATTGGTACCGTTGGTAATTTAATTAGTTTCTGATATCATTTGAGATTTCACTTCTTATTTATTTGGTCACTTATGTTTAGGAGAAAATTAAAAAATGGTGACTACTTTACGAACGAGTCATGGGCTAAATTTAACACCATGTGGGTCTCAGAAAACGTTTGTCAACATCAAGGCGATGATGGTTGTGACGAACATGACGCCTACAGATAGGATTGGTCCACACTAGCTCAATACAGAGAGGAGTGTAAAGGAGCGATGGAGGCCTTTGCCTTGCAGGAGAACACAGGCTAAATCTAATGTTTCACTTTATTAATACTACTAGCTGCACCCCGCGGTTTCATCCGCGTCGGCTTCCAGTATAACCAGATGCAGCTGAATACCAGTTTTTTACACGGAGCGACTGCCTGTCTGACCTCCACAACCCAGACAGTAACTGGATAATACGATATCCTTTGGTAAGACTGGCTGTCAGACTTTCGGGCTTCTGACTACCCGTAACCACTGTCAAAGATCCACGTATGAAGCCGGGACCAACGGCTTAATGAGCTTTCTGAGGCACGGAGCAGTCTCGAAGTGTAAAGATACAAGCGTAGCTTAACCTGGTAGATCTTTCCGTGCGGCTATTATTACTTAGCCACGAGCTCCTACAACAATTGAGAAATAACGTGAAACAAAATCACACATCATACAATCGTCCTATTCCTTCGTGTGCTTCAGCAAAGTGGGCCAAACGAATTGTTTGCGATAGCCCGCAGACCACAGACAAAACTCAATTCCGTCACAAATTGCCAATTTTACGTGGGTACTTGGGAAATTTGTCGTGTGCTGTTCACTCTTCATGGCAATCTCTGCACTGCTGATAAGTTTAAGCAAATAACTTTGTAGATTATTATTATTGGGATATTTCTTTAGGTGATACAGGTTTTTTTTGGGCATAATGATAAAATTGTCCCGTAATTATACCACTATAGACCAGGAGCTAAAGCTTGTTCTGGTACATAGAATGAATGCGGATTGGTCGATGCACTTTCTCTCAGCGTGATACCTATGAAACTTAAGTGAAGTGAGCTTTAGGTTAGCATCATTGCACCTGATTCACAGCTCACTTCACGTATGTTTTCACCGTGAGATTTTTACATGATTAATGGCTCTTTCCTCTTTTACATAAGAAGGCATAGCGTGTTTGGCATGTTATTTTTAAATTCAATCCTTGTATTAAAAATGAAACGCTGATCGTTGGTAAGCGTTCTTTAGAACGGCTGGAGCGATTAGGCATTTTTTTTTATTTTAAAATGTTTGTAATAATCCGAACAAGTTTTTACGGCAAGACAAAATTTTAGGAACATCAGCAAATTCGGGACAATGGAAAGAACTTTTTCTGTGGGAATTTTATATGAAATAATGGAGTCTGGTCAAGATAACGTCGGTTGAGTCAGTTAGTAATTTAAAAAAAACCATTCACAACTCACGAGGACAGGTCATTGACAACCCATCGCCACTTACGACCATCATAAAAATAGTTGATAGCCAGTAAATCTCGCTATCAAACTATGACAATAATATTAAAATCTCTCTTTATATTATGAGGTTTAATGAAGCGATAAAACGCTTCGATTTTATGGGGAATAAGTCGCCGCGACTGATTGGAAACGCTCTCCCTCGAGCTGTGACCCTCGTAATATTTATCGTGTTATTATTTTATCGACGGAGTGGAGATAACTGCTTCATTCATGTCAAGTACAGACGTGTATAGTTCTGGAGGCGATTCAAAACTTGGTATTTTTTATATTTGATTTAAAAGAAAAGAAGAAATAGAAATTATTATTTGCGGCAAACAAAAGAAAACAAGTTGTTAGGAAATATGCGTCACATCATCCTTTTTTGAAGTTGGTTAAAAAATGATACTACGGTAAAGGTATTCCAAGGGTTGAAGATGGGTTTTAGTCAGTAAAAACCTGACACTCCCTTCCGTCCAACACACAGCGGGCGAAGCCAATAGATGATTATCAACCCACAAAAAAAAAGGGTACAATGTAATAAGTGGCAAGCATATTGCAATATAGCTGGGCACAATGTCTTTGAAAATTCTATATGATCCCGAAATAGAACCCAAAGCCCTAGCCTAGGTAAGCGGGATTGTCCAATAGGGTTACCGCTACCCGGAACATAAAGGGCTACGAAAGGAATATATGGGTTTTAGTCAGTAAGAGTCTGACACTCCCTTCCGCTCCACCTAGAGCGGGAGAAGTCATTGGATGACCTCAAAAAAAACAGCCCTAGCCTAGCTGTCGCGCATGCAATCACTGGAACAATTTATTGAAGTACGTCAGTTTCGACCATTGTAATCAGATCCCTGTCCATTATTTTGACAGAACCATTGCCACCACAAAGCAACAAGCTCACGAACACATTCAACCAAATAACCTTCAAGCACTAGCAACATCACTAATGTAATCATTGTTACCCTACCAAGCGTAACTATGTACTTTAATATTCAATTCAACATAAAGCTCGACCATCATATTGGCTACTATTGGCCAACGTATTGGTTTCGGCTCACCAACGCAATGGAAATTAGAGCCAAAGTGATAGTTTTGTTGGCCAACGCGTTGGTTATACGTGGCCAAT
Organism: Hyppa rectilinea; assembly: GCA_951799385.1. NCBI lineage: Eukaryota > Metazoa > Arthropoda > Insecta > Lepidoptera > Noctuidae > Hyppa > Hyppa rectilinea. Next base: position 3,528,374 of record OX637302.1, on the reverse strand, counting down.
ACATTGGATATTGGGAGCCAACGTTATTGGCGGGCATCGTACACATATTTGCCGGACGGTTAGGCGCCAATCAATTTCGTAGTCGTCGTTACATATGGGAATAATTCGTCCGTGAAAGTTATATTTGTGAGATTGTGAAATTGCTGTGTTAAAGATAGAAAGTTAAGGGTGTTTTTTCATTAATTGTTTTATTGATATTCAATACCTAATATTAAGTTACTTAGTTGTTAGCAGCAGCGAAAAAATCACGCTAATATTATAAAGGCTAAATTTTGTTACTGTGTATGTAGGTGTGTTTGTATGTTTGTTACCTCTTCACACTGAAACGGCTACACGAATCACACATATAGTTTATTACCTGGATTAACACATAGGACTTTAGATCCCGGCAAAATGTACGGTTTCCAAGGGATAATTTCTGACATCCACGCGGGCGAAGGCGCGGAGGAAGCCGCTGGCAGATGAAGCCTTTCACTTGACCTCTTTCCATAATCCAGGATGGATCGTAAACATATCTTGTGAGTTAATTAATGCCTAATATACTGATCGCTTTTCACTAATTCATGGGAAGCAACTACATACAAGCAGAATAATTATTGCACCCATATACCATGCATATTGCCATCAAACGGCCACAAATCCAGGCTCCAGGTTGCTACTGAGAAATTGATGAAACAACCCAATAACATTGCCCGACCTGCAAATCGAACCCAGGATCTCCGGCACAGTAGAAGCCCTTGTGATCACTAGAACAACGAGGCACTATAACTTATACACTCCTGTCTACCTATTCAAGGAAAACAAACGTGAAGTTCCGATAATATCTGTAATATTTTTATTTCTGTTAACAACTCTCTAAACGTGGGTTGGGGGGTGTCAAAGTTTGTATGAAAGAATTTTAACGCGCGGTCCGATTAAATCAAATCTCAGTATTTATGTCTAAAAACATAAGTGAAGAATAACATGTTCATGGTTCTTCGTAAATTACCCCTAAAGGGGTGAAAAGGGGTAGTCAATTTTAAAGAGGATTTTACTGCGTGTCTTAAGCATCGAATTCATACCTAAAACACTTCTTTTTTAGCCTACTGTCAGTCGCTGTACACGTGCGCACTGTGCCATGGGTCAGTTATACACAGGGCTCGTATAATGCCCTACGAGTCCAATATAATAATGCGTTCCTGGTAATGCTGGGGTTGCCGCGCTTCTGTAACGCGTCGGGGATGTTTGCGGACGCACACGTTTCGGATTTCGGTTCGCTGCTGCGTCTGCGAATCGCATCACTGATACGTCGGGTGCGCGACAGCCCCAACAGCCATGCCAGCCAAGCCATGGTCCGGGGCGAGAGGGAGTGGGAGGCAGTCACCTCCTTCTACGAAAAAGTTATGCTCGCGAAGGAGGTGGCGGGATGGGAGAGAGAAAGGTCCTCCCGTCCCAGCCGCCGCAGGAGACGCCCCGGGCGTCGGGAGCCACGTGACGACTCCCGGCCACCGTAGGCGCGGGCCTGCGGACGGTGGGTAATGGGTGACTCACCGTCCGATCAGCACCAGACCCGTGTCGTACGGCGCGTATATGTTCCACGCGCGCCTCAAAGAGATGTCAGCATATGAAGGGGCCCCTCAGGGCCAAGCCTGCCGGGTAAGCGGGATTGTCCGAAAGGGTTACCGCTACCCCGGAACATAAAGGGCTACGGAAGGAACATGGATGGGTTTTAGTCAGTAAGAGTCTGACACTCCCTTCCGCTCCACCCAGAGCGGGAGCAGTCATTGGATGATTTCCCAGCCTTAAAAAAAAAGGTATGTTAGATGATAACATAACATAGTTTTAAGTATTTTATTGTTACTAACACTATGAGTCTTGGTACTTGAAATAAATTATTATTATTATTTTTATTCCCATATAGCGATATAACCGAACTCCACGCGGAAGACAAAAGCTAGTCTGTAATATGAATTCAACCGTAAAACATTGGCTTGATGAAACATTACTTGCGAAATGTAAGAGCATTAATACATCTCTGCCCCTTGGGGAAATACAAGCGTGAGGATGTTAAATTAATAATCCGGCACTGTCTTACCCAATCCTCTCACCAGAAACTTAACCTGATTCGACCTGACCTACATTATATCAAAACTAATTTACCTTGCTTGGCCCGAACACCTGCGGGTTATTGCGTGGCGTACTTTCTAGTTTATATATGTACATTGTACAGACGCTAGCACATCAAGCTATCCGAAACTGCCAAATTTTCCCAATTGGTTTTATGGTTTTGTAATAAACTTGAAAAACTATTGAAGAAATTTGACAGATTCGGGTAACTTGATGTACAATGCCGTCTTTTAGATTTATTTTTATGACTTAAACTACACCAATATTAATTACTAGCTTCCGCCCGCGGCTTCGCCCGCATAATATGTCGACAAATAATACACATAAAACTTCCTCTTGAATCACTCTAAAATCTATTAAATTAGTAATTAATTAATCTATTTAAAAAAACTGCATCAATATCTGTTGTGTAGTTTTAAAGATCTAAGCATACATACAGACATTAGGACAGACGCGAGTAGCGACTTTGCTTAATACTATGTAGTGAATTGTACTTAGACTTTCTAACCAAACTTATTTGTTAATATTTTTAAATAGTAACTTTTCCTGTTATTTTATAAAGTAAACCCGCGGGTCCAGCTGACCAAAGACTCTTGGAATTACTATGATTTTGTTATAAATGTGCGTTATTTACGTTGTCGAGAAAATTGTTTGCGTTTGTGTACTTCTTCTGCGTCACGTTGCCAAAACTAAACGTTTTTTCTTTCTTTAATTTTTCCACCGATTATTCAAACAAATGAACCAATGGATTAGATATTTCGTTAAAAATCCTTCTGATGTGAAAGAAAGTGTGTTACACAAGTGGCTTGGTGGATTCTGTTCTCATATAAGCCCAGGTGTCCCCTGGCGATCACGGCAATTACAGTCAGGCGGAACTTTCATTAACAAGGATCAAAATTGTGCTCAATCTTTTCTTGCTAATTGAGTTTCGGAAGGAAGGGGATGTTGGCACGTGTTGTTTGAAATTGAGCTTTGTTGGTTGAGTCTGTTTTTAGAAAAGTGTGTACGAGTTTCTCTCAAGAACGCCAATTTCTCCTAAAAAGTTTGCTTGTTAGCTGTATAACTGTTATACAGCTAGCTATACAGCTTCTGCCTGAGACTTTTTCCACGTGATTTAAGATGACACTTGGCAATAGTGTGTGTGTGTGTTTCTAGCGATGAAAGTTTAAAAATGGAAATAAAATTTTCGTAATCGAATCGGTACTTCCAGATATTATTATCTTTTGCAAACTTATAAACAAATATATTATTTCTTTATTTATTTATATAAGAAGTTTAGATAGAATAATATAAAATAGGTATTCAGAACCAGGGCGAGATGGGTTATTTGATGATTTCCCACCCTCAAAAAAGAAGGTCTCAAGTTTAAAGCGTTCAATGTTTTTGTTTTAGTGTTATAAACATGGCGGTCAACTGGGTATAACGGTTTTTCGTTACACTACATTTTATGCCAGTTTATTCCTTCCACAAGCCGCATTAAAGAACTGCGTTCGAAATAGATCCACAGGCAACACGGTTACACGGTGTACAGCCTGGAGCAAATTTCGCGGTGCGAACAGCTGTATCGACCGACCCAGCGTGACCCAGGTCACCTGGGCAACTGCAGCTATCGACTTGTATTCTGAAACCTAATTTGGCAGAATAGTTTATTCAATGAGGTCAAAGTTCGTGAATATCACTACATAGTATAAAACAAAGTCGCTTTCTCTGTCCCTATATCCCTATGTATGCTAAAATCTTTAAAACTACACAACGGATTTTGATGCGGGTTTTTTTAATAGATAGAGTGATTCAAGAGAAAGGTTTATGTGTATAATTTGTCGACATATTATGCGTGCGAAGCCGCGGGCGGAAGCTAGTATTTTATAAAAATGAATATCCTGAAATTACATTAAGATCTATAAAATTGTGGGCGCAGTTGATTGAGAAAAGTTTTGATGAAACTGGATAGTATTCAAAAACACTAGAAATAAAAAACGTCCATTTAAATTTTTATGTTGTATTGTTCTCCGTAATATTATAATTACCGTACATAAATTATTTTTTATTTTATTTTTAAAGCAAGACTACTGCTGATCCTACCATTAAATATAACTACTTACTTTCAAAAAGGTTGAAAACATTTAACCATTCTCTTTAACAGCAAAAACAATAGTCCACGTAAGCGAGCCGCCAAAATGGCAGTTCTAAACGACGGTACAGTATGTACTTTAATCCTGATTATGCCGCGACCACTGTTCGTCGTATCGTATCGCTCGTTGGACCGAATCGTGCGACACGAGATCGCACGATTCCGTCCGATTTTGTCCGAATTTCGTGTTAATTTGCACGTCTAACTGATCAGTTACTACCAGTGGAGCTTAAGTCACTAGGCCGCTAGACATCGGTCAATTAAGGCCATGCTGACAGGGGAATAATCTTGAATGATTATGTAATGTTGCCTTCGGGAATGTTTGAATGATTTATCTTGTTTTAATGTGATAATAAATCACGTTGAAATGCTTATATTTCTAACAATAAAAAAGATGACGATTGTGATTTGAGAATAATCTTGAATAACTAAGCAGGGATTTAGCTTAGGAGTGTATATCAATGTTATTGTATTTTTATTACGTTAACTATGTATGCATTTATTGAAGGTTGTATGTGGATTTATACCTCACACTAAAAAAATACATACCTTCATTTAGCACGTTTTACTTTTTAATAATCATCCTAAACTCCGCCTGAATAGTACGGATCAAAATACATCGTAAACCGAACACTGAACCAACGCATGAAATAACAATAAGGCGCCTATCTATCTACAAATGTTCATATATAAACAAACAAGGCACAAATATACTACATCTCAATCATCAAATGTGCTTAGTTTTCTCGGGCACTACTCGCGAATCCCAACGTAAACGCGCTGTTATATCTCAAAACAAACAATTCTAATAATACTGTGAACGAAGGTCTATGCCCTGTCGGAAATAGCCACGGTGTACCACTGTGTGCGGTCCAATGGGCCACGGCTTTCAGTGTACACATGACTGACAACTGTTGAATAAAGGATTAGGTTCGTACTGGTTTATTTATGAGGTGAATAAAATAGATGTCGAGGGCCTGAATTTTCCGCCAACGCATTGTAAGATCATGGTTCAGCAATGGTACCTATATTAGAACGTTTGATGTTGTGCAAAAAGAGTACCAATCTATTTTCAAAACCAAAACCATTGATATCAATGGCACCGCAGTTAGCTTCAACCAATGGGCTACCCCAGGCATTTATCAAAGTAGAGCGAGACTATACGAGTTATACGGTTTAAAAAAATACAAGTTTGATACTCCTTTCCTAGAGTATGTCAAAAATTATTCAAAATTATTTAAAAAGGTTTGTGTCTTTGCAAAATCAAAATGTTTAAGCGAAACAATTAAAAAATCCAATAATAAAATAAAAACCACTTGGAAAATTATTAACAATGAAACGGGTAAACCAGTTAAACAATTAAATGAACTTGAGATTATGGTCGACAACAAATTAATTAATAAAGCAGCTGACGTAGCTGAGGTTTTTAATGATTTTTTTGCCAACATACCTATAACTACGACTCGCTCCTTAAATTCTTCACCGACTAAAGCTGAAAACCTTCTCCATAGTAGTGTGCCTAAATGTAGTCGCTTATTTAGCTTCGAACATGTAACGCCTCGTGATGTAGTTAACGTTTTTAATACACTTAAGTCCAAAAACACTGGTGATTACTGGGGCATCTCCATTAAACTTTTAAGTAATATAATAGATATCGTAGCCCCCTATCTAGCTGTTACTTTTAATAAATGTGTTGATTTAGGAACCTTTCCTGACCTCATGAAAAGTAGTAAAGTCATTCCTTTATTTAAATCAGGTAATAAAAATAACGTTGGCAATTTCAGGCCTATTTCAATCTTACCTGCATTTAGCAAAATATTTGAAAAATTAATACTCAAGCAGTTGTTAAGACATTTTAATTTAAATAGCCTCCTTCATGATGAACAATATGGCTTTACAAAAGGTCGTTCGACTACGGATGCAGGTGTTGCTCTGCTGAAACACATATTTAGCGCATGGGAGAACTCGCAAAATGCTATTGGAATTTTCTGTGATCTCTCCAAAGCTTTTAATTGCGTGCACCACGACACGCTTTTACGTAAACTACGTCATTACGGTGTTCAAAACGAAGCTCTTAACGTTATAAATTCATATTTACAGAATAGGTTTCAATGTGTAGATGTTAATGGTGTGAAATCTACTGAGCTACCAGTTCAGTTAGGTGTACCTCAAGGCTCAATACTAGGTCCATTCTTATTCTTAGTGTATATCAATGACTTACCATTCCATTTAAAGGGTATCTGTGATGTTGTACTGTTTGCAGATGATACCTCTCTTATCTTTAAAGTAGACAGAGATAGACTAGTTTTTGACGATGTTAACAGTGCACTCTCAACAGTAACGGATTGGTTTACATCTAATAACCTAGTTCTCAATGCGAAGAAAACAAAATGTATAAAATTCGCCTTACCCAATGTCAGAAATCTAGGACCACAAATAATATTAGATAAAGAGGTGCTTGAAACTGTAGACACAGCAGTCTTTTTGGGAATAACAGTAGATTCTAAACTCCAATGGAGCCCACATATATCAAGTCTAGCAGGACGGCTTAGTTCAGCCGCCTATGCCGTCAGGAAAGTAAGACAATACACTGACGTTGATACAGCCCGGTTAGTGTATTTTAGCTATTTTCATAGCGTTATGTCCTATGGCCTTCTGCTGTGGGGCAAAGCCGCAGATATAAATAATATATTCGTTCTTCAAAAACGTGCTGTTCGAGCAATTTATTTTCGCCAACATTTTATATATTAGACAAAATTTACACTTATATACTAAAAACAGTGATATTCACAACATCAATACTAGAAATAAGGATAAACTACGTGCTCCCTTTCATCGGCTTCATAAGGTTCATAACTCATTTGTGGGGCTTGGTATAACCTTTTATAACAAGCTGCCCTCTTCTTTGCTAGAATTGCCTTTTAATACGTTTAAATCTAAAGTAAAATCTATCCTTTGTTCAAAGGCTTACTATACTACCAACGACTACTTAAATGACAAGAATAGTTGGTCGCTGTGATTAACACAAGACAATGTTTATGTTCTTTCTCCAGAATTAGCTTCATAAAATTATTTTTATTATGTATTCAATTCATTGTTTTGGTTGTTTTTATTTTTTTTTATTAGCCATTTATTGTTGACATAATCTACTCATTACAATGTTTTTTTTTTTTAATGAGTTGTATTGCAAAATGTGGTTAGCTAGAGACCTCGACAGTTGATCATATTTATTTATCTTGATCCTAGTTAGTAATCATTAGCAATTAATTGATTGATTTTACTTCGATGGTCCTAGTTTATCATTTGTAACTTCGAGTTACGGCTGTATGGACATAGTACAGCATTGCACATGTAAGCGGGCACGCACTTTTACCTGGAGGCTCTTTTTTTTTCTTTTTAAATTTACGCTTGAGTACAGTCAGTTTTAATGTTTTAATTGGTATATTGACGTGTGCTAGCTGACATGTGGCAAATGATTGATTTTAATGTGATGTGTTTCGTAATGTTAATTACTTCTCATGCGATAAATGTGTGTAGAGTCAAGTTCTTCCAACTAAACAGACAGCTGTGCTGCTGGGGAGTTTGTTGCGCCACTTCTTCTTCCCAGCTAAAGCACTAGGAAGTGGTGAAGGGTGGGCGTTTTTGGGGGACTGTCTTATGTAACTTTGACCTTCAAAAAGTGCTGATCTTCAGCCTGATTTGAATAAATGACTTTTGATTTTGATTTTGAACGAAATCGTATAAAAATTATGGCCCGGCAAGTGACATTATTTTTATGTTGTAAAACCGATATCTGACGCTTAAATTTCTGCTAATTTTGCTTTTTATTCACTCGAAAAGAAACATCTGAACACAAATGAATCAAACGTGAAAATTAGTTAGTGAACCAACGATGTTGGATGTCAGCAATCATCATCTTTCACTCGCTTACAGAATGATCGAAATATGAAAAAAAGGCAATGAAACTTAATTCGTATATAATTTAATTTAATAGTATCGTGTGTACAAACGGCTCACAGAATAAGCAAGCTGAAGTGGCAATGGGCCGGCCATATTGGCCGTAGAGCCGATAACCGTCTTCTTGGGATGGAGACCGCGAATCGGCAAACGTAAGGTAGGACGCCCTCAGGCCATGGTGGAGCGACGATATACGCAGGGTGGCTGGTAGCAGCTGGATGAGATTTGCCTAGAAACGAGCTAAATGGCGTGCTACTGGAGAGACATATGTCCAGCAGTAGACTGGTATAGGCTGATGATGACAATAAACGTGGAATAAAACAAAAATAAACCTTCACTCGAGTGAAGCATCTAATCGTCTAAGCGTGATATCGGCTTAAAACCACCTAAAGCGGAGGAAGAAGCTCCGACATTAATTGTATTTAATCGCTTTATTACACATTGCCAGAAATTCTAAAAATCTAACATGTCAAGGCCACCTGCCTAACTAAGCAATACGGATTACGCGACACACCGCCTTAAGATAATGAACCACCTGGGAATGGACCCTAATCCCTCCTAATGCGTTCGTCTACACACGACCCTTAAAAGGTACGACACTGATAAAGTCTATGTGGTACAGACGGCAGCACATCGAGCTATCCCTTACTGTCAAACTTTCCCAATAGAAAATGAATCTTATGCTTTTGTAGTAAAGTTGAAAAACTATCAAAGAAATTTGAAGGTGGATAGATCGGTGGGATTCCCCTTGCGGAGGTGTATGCAGCTCCACGGTAGAATTTTTATCTATACTAATATTATAAAGAGGAAAACTTTGTTTGTTTGTTTGGTTGTAATGAATAGGCTCAAAAACTAATGGACCGATTTTAAAAATTCTTTCACCGTTGGAAAGCTTAGTTTTCTAGGAGTAACATAGGCTACTTTTTATCCCGGGAAAAATAACGGGTCCCACGGGAAAGACCACGGGAGCGAAGCCGCGGGCAAAGTGCTAGTTGTAAATAAAGTAAAATCGTTACTAACCTTAGGGATTGATGTTTTAAATAAAAAGTATATAGAGCTCAAGCCCCCGGCCTCCGGGCGATCGTCACAATGGTGACACCCGGGCGTTTCCTCCCGCCTGATGATGTGAAGTGAGGGCGAGTATTACCTGACAGCCCAAGTGAGTCGCCGAAAATACTTTGATTCCAGTCTAGTACGAATTTGAACTAAACGCGATCAGCACACCTAAACCGCGTTTCAGAGTTGTTGACGTACCTCGCCCTGATACAATACTGCGGCACATGAACACAAAACGAGTTTTCACGAAACCCAGCAGAATGTTTTCGTCTCATCAGAGCGACCAACATTTTACGCATATTATATCTGGCCTTAGCCAACTATAATTGTTGACTTGAAAAGTCGATGAACTTGTAACTCTATATCGCTTTTAACGACTAATGTGTTTCGTCTACAAATGCTCGCAATCCGTGCCGGATCGAAAAATAAGAAAAAGGTTAAAGTGTATTTTGTTAGCGTTTTTTTAATGAAAATTACTTTGTTGAAAGGCGCACCGTCGTCGCAAATCTGGGGTAATATTACGGCACGGAGTCAACAGCAATGAAGTCTAATAGCAGAATAAACTCAAACTAAAAGCATTTACTTCAAATAAACCAATTACAGGCGTTTTTATTTTCAAGAGGTCGGTCAGTTAGGGCCGAGCCTGCTGGGTCAGCGGGATTGTCCGAAAGGGCTGCCGCTACCCCGGAACAAAAAGGGCTAAGGAAGGAACATGGATGGGTTTTAGTCAGTAAAAGTCTGACACTCCCTTCCGCTTCACCCAGAGCGGGAGAAGCCATTGGATGATTTCCCACCCTCAAAAAAAAAGGGGGTTGGTCAGCCAGGAAGATGAAGCTAGTTAGAAAGCAGTAGGTTCCTGTGGAGAAGACCAAGCTTCATGGACACTCTTACTTTTCATTTGAAATATACATGTGAGAACTATAACCGCAGAACGTAAAAAAGCGTCCATAATAAAAAGATTAAATAAAACATTGTTTAACTTAGTATTCATAATTAATCGAATTGACATTGACAGAGGGGACGTTGTTGAAAAGCATTTGTGAACATCAGCTTAGCCTTTTCCCAACTATGTCAGCTCCCAGTCAGACTCTAACTGACTTAAACCCATCCATGTTTTTTCCTTAGCCCTTTGTGTTCCGGGGCAGCGGTAACACTTTCGCGCAAGCCCACTGATACTTCCCACCATAACAATAAAAAAACCCAAGCTGATATCTAATAACGTGTTCAAGATCCTACCGTGAAGGATATAGATCCGGCACGTCTCGACCTCTCCAACAGGCTTACCATCCGATCAGAAACCAATTTATTTCCTCCATTAATGTCTAGATACGAATGATATAGACAGCGGAAATTTATACTTGAACCGCGTTATGAAGAGCGTCACGATGAGTTTCTTAGAGTGAAGTGGAGCGTTCTTCTGTTAAATTTAATTACTGAGTTTTTCTAGACCACCAGAGGTTTTTCAGAAAATAGGTCTCGTCATTGTTTTGCTAATTTAGGGCGCTTTTACATTAGGACGTTTGTACGAAATTTCAAATTCTTATCCTTAAGAATAATAATAATAACTTCGTTCAAAGCGTGTAAAGGGCCTCTGCGGTGAAGGCATGTGCTTCTGCCGCGCTACTGTCGTGCTGCTAACGTCCTTATGTGAAAGCACGCACACGAATGTCATTTCCAGGTACCATGTTGCGGGTAAGCGGAATTGTCCGAAAGGGTTACCGCTACCCCGGAACATAAAGGGCTACGGAAGGAACATGGACGGGTTTTAGCCAGTAAGAGTCTGACACTCCCTTCCGCTCCACCGAGCGCGAGAGGAGTCATTTGATGATTTCCCACCTTCAAAACAAAAAAGTAGTGCTATACGATTTTTTTCAGCCTTATGTGTGGTCGGCACAACGGTGTCATATTTAATTGTTTTTTAACTCTATACTTTTATTTACTACCTCATAGGTCTAGTGGTTACAAGCGCTCCTACTGAGCATGAGGTCCTGGGTTCGATTCCCGGGTCGGGCAAAGTGTTATTAAGTTTTTCCGTGAGAAATTTCAGAGTAGCAGTCTGAATTTGTGCCCGGTTGGTGGCAATAGGCTCGCCCCTTTTGCCTGGTACATAAAATGTGGGTGCACTTTAGAAATACCTCTACCCAACCCTTCGGGGAAACAAGGCGTGATGGTATGTTGAAGTGCTATTTCTCACTGCGCTAAAATTGTTTACTATTACTATGATAGTAACATCCATTTATATTCTGTAACATACATGTTATTTACAGCAGGTGAACTTTAGAAACTGAATTCCTGAATTCGGACCCCTTTTCAGTGGTTGGTTATATTAAGCTTATTAAAGTTGCCTTTCAGTTTCCCTGAAATAATTATGTTCGGACTCGAATCGCCAGGAACGTGTCAGGACTAATAAGAGGTGGTGTGACATGGCGTGGGCGCACGGTATTAGTGAATGCACCATTCACACGTGTCACTTTGCGAGTTTTTAGGATTCCCGAAACATTTATTTTTGGAAAGAAGTTAAAGCGGCTTGCTATAGGTGTTGACTAGTAATAATCGTCACGTAACAAAAAAGTGTTATGCCCTTTTTATTGAATTCCATTTTGGTCATGAAAATCTAAGATGGCGTCCAACATAAACTTGTAATTATATCGTTTATTTCGCAGTGGCCAGTGACAGCGCTATCGATGAAGCCGAATACTGGCCGATTTTTTTATAAAAAGAGAATTATCAATACGACGAAGATAAAGAAGTGTCGTTTTCATGATTCATTTATGTTCGTGTCGCTCGGAGCAAGCGACACGAACATATGAATCACGAGTCCTGACTATCTGTCTATTTTTAACTGCTGAGACCAAAACTACAAACGTAGTACTTCAAGGATGCCGTATGCCGAAAGCAGGATTGTCCGAAAGGGTTACCGCTACCCAGGAACATAAAGGGCTACGGAAGGAACATGGATGGGTTTTAGTCAGTAACAGTTTGACACTCCCTTCCGTTCCACCCAGAGCGAGAGAAATCATTGGATGACTTCCCAGCCATAAAAAAAAAAGTTACTTCAAGGAACTTTTGCACAAATGTAGCTGTTATTTACTAATTGTGGTACTAACTTCCCTGAAGCTAGTATTAAATAGACACGCCGAGAAAGCTGTCAATTATAAACTACGTATGCTATTTAAGTAGAAACTGGAGTGCAGGGTTGACACGAATTAATTAGTGTGGAGAGTGCCCTCTTGAAAGAGCACGTGTTTATTGCATGTGCTAGCTAAGAGCTTTGGTAAATTGGAGCCTGCTATGTATGAGAGGTTATGAGCGACGATATAATAACCTTTTTAATTAATGTTTTTTTTTCTCGTATTTAAGGCGATACAAGTTTCAGCCAGCCTAATTATAAGAATAATCAGCTTGTTATTTTCCCACTGCTGGGACAGAGACCTCCTCTGTGCTAGACGAAATGTTTCAATTATTAATTTTTTTTTAAGTGAAACCTACTTTAGCGGCGTTGTGCACATTTTTGTGATGGGTAAAATTTTAAACTCGCGTCAGGACACGTAACCTGATCGATAATTCGTAAGACGGAGGGAGAGATAAACTTTTTAATGGAAAATAATTATAATCGTTCTGAAGTGTTACATTTTTTATGTAATATAAATTGTCATGTTTGTGTACGATAGCGCAATAAATGAATATTGTGTTTAACCACATAAATTATACTTATATAGTGATAATTAAAGCAATTCGTGCAAAATTATTCCCTAACCACAAAACATTATTTACACCATTCATTTTGAATACATGCTGATGAAACAGACAAAAATTGCCAAGGCAAGTTCAACCACAGAGTACTTTATCAAATGAGGTACATTGACATCGCCTGCGCAATATTGAGGCCTCTAATCAATTCGCTTCGGGTCACGACGAGGCCATCAATTGACGTCTTTGCTTCCATTTAGAACCTTTGTAAGACTGAAAAAGTGATGCGAATTTGTTAGGCTGTGTACGTTTTAATTAAGCCTTGTTTGTTGTAGATTGATGGTGAGTACCTACGGGGAAGCGACTGCGTTGTTAGTTTAGTGGTAGCAAACGATGCTGCTGAGTATGCGGTTCTGAGTTCGATGCACAGGTCAGGCAAACTGTTATTGTGATTTTCAATCTGGAATTTTCTTAGTTTCAGCCCGGAGTCCGGATTTGTGTCCAGTCGATGACAATAGGCTCGCTCCTTTTGCAAGGATTTTAAACATAACTGGCGAAATCTAGGTACAGAGGCCGGCACATCAAGTTACCACAATCTGTCAAATTTCTTTGATGGTATTTCATCTTTATTGCAAAGACATAAGGTTCATTTTTAATTGAGAAAATTTGACAGTTAGGGATAGCTTGATGTGCTGGCGTCTGTACGTTTACTGTAAGTGGTATACCTACACCAGTGCCTAACCTTCAGTGGAAACAAGATGTAATGTTATGTAGCGAGTGATAAAAATAATAGGCGTGGAAGCTGCCTCATGAGTGCAAATAAAAGTGTGAACATTATTTAGACAAATTGTGTCCACTTTGCAGAATAATAAAACACGGCCTTAAAAAAACGGCTCCAAAAATTGTTCGATTGGAATATCTATACTAATCCATACTAATGATGGATGTTTGTTACTCAATCACGCCAGCACGGCTGAATGGATGAACGGATTTGGCACACAGATAGTATATAACCTGGATTAACATGTAGGATACTTTTATCCAGTGATTTCTGACATCCATGCGAGCGAATCCGCAGGCAGTTGCAAGTATATAATAAACGTAGAGTGCATAACATTGACAGGCGGAACGTTGTTGGGAAGCATTTGTGAATATCAATCTATCTATCCTTGGGATAAGAAGTCCGAGTCCGAGTCTGACCGGATGCGCTAAATACCAGTATTTTACATGGAGCGACTGTCCATCTGACCTCCACAACCTACTAACTGGGTAATACGATACCCCTTGTTAAGACGAGCCGTCAGACTTTCGGGCTTCAAACGATCCGTAACGACAGTCAAAGATCCACGAATGACAGCCGAGACCAACAGCTTAACGTGCTTTCCTATACACATAGGACTCTCGGTATGTGAAGATGGTCACCCATCCACGGACTAACCCTGATTAGCGTAGCTTAACCTGATGGACCGACCCGTGCGCCTGTTATTACTTAACCACGAGCTCCACGGTAAGCATTAGTGAATATATCACAAAAATTTTATTAATTTATTTTACAAAACAATATGGCAGTGCGATGGTTCTGAATTCGGACACTCGCTAAAAGAACTTTCTACCGTTGGACTATGTCAATAAATTAAAGACCCAAGTTTCTTTGTAGATACTATCTTATTCATATAATCATTACTTACCATCGAACCCTTTATAATGACCATCCAAGGAATGGATTCCGAACTACATCGGAGTGGAACCCTTGCTATTTGTTATTTGATCTCGTACTAATGCTGGGTCCTCGGATCCTCGGTCCTTATCATCTGTTATTTCTTTCATCTTTATTGGATAGTGTTTATTTAATGGATGATAAACATGGTATAGCTTTTCGTTTGTATTTTCGGCGGGATATTCCTATTAGCTTAGACTTTCTTAGGCAGAGGTGCACAGTATACCAAAATCATCATCATCTGCCTATCCTTTTCCCAACTTTGTTGGGGTCGGCTTCCAGTCTAACCGGATACAGCTGCATTTTACAGTATTTTACATGAAGCCACTGCCTATCTTACCTCCACAGTATACCAAAATATTAAAACGTAATATCATTTAACACACACTATCACAAACACACACACACGCTTTCATTTGGATTTGTGAGTGTATGCTACAAATCCAAACTAAACATCATCATTCTCCTGCCCTTATCCCAATTAATTTGGGGTCGGCGCAACATGTCATTTTCTTCCATACTTCTCTATTAGGCGTCATCGTCATCTCGGTAGTCACTACCTTTCTATCTATATCATCTTTCACACAATCCATCCATCGTCGCGTTGGTCTTCCTCTACTTGTATAGCCATCCACATAACACAAGTACAAACTAATCATCTGCCTAGCCTTTTCCCAACTATGTTAGGGTCGGCTTCCAGTCTAACCGGATGCAGCTGAATACCAGTATTTTACATGGAGCGACTGCCTATCTGGCGTCCACAACCCAGTAACTGGGCAATACGATACCCCTTGGTAAGACTGGATGTCAGATTTTCGGGCTTCTGACGACCCGTAACGACTGTCAAAGATGCATAAATGACAGCTGGGACCAACGGCTTAACGTGCTTTCCGACGCACGGAGGAGTCTCGGTATGTAAAGATGGTCACCCATCCACGGCCAACCAATGCGGCATGCGTAGCTTAACCTGATAGATCGACCTGTGCGGCTGTTAGTACTTAGCCACGAGCTCCTCATAATGGCATAATGATAATATTACTGTTTACGTCACAATATTGATGTTTACACGATCTCTCTGTGTAATGCTTCACGTTTGAGGGCTGACTCCCAAAGCACAAGCCTCGGCTTGATTTGGGTATCTTCAGTTTCAGTACCTACCAATTAATGAATCTGTTTTTATGTACTAAATTCTTGTGAATGCTCTCATTTGTAACAATAAACTCTTTTTTTTATAAATTGACTTATTGGCCTACTGACCAGCGGTGGCCTATTCGGATTCGATTTAAGAGTCTCTCACATGAGTTCCAACCCAAGAAGGGCTTTGACTTTTGTGTATTTATGTCATCACCACTCCTTTTAATACGGTGAAGAAAAAAAAAGTGAGGAAACCAGCTTGTGCTACAACCAAAATTTGACACACAAAATTTGTCCACATGGTGGATTACACCGAGCTCCTTCTTGAAGAGAGAAGACCTGTATCCCAGCAGTGGGAACAGTAAAGGCTGATAATACTAAACAACAAAGACAAGAAACCTACAATAAAATACCAACTTCTATAAAAACAGCACTCTTTAAAATATACCTGTATCCAGCAGGTCAGTTTTAACTGTAAGTTTTTGCTAGTCAAAGGACAAACCCATTACTGACCCTTTCATATTTATAGAGCTTGAGGTAAAACGACCTATAATTAAACTTTTAATCATACGAAAAACATCTCTATAATCACCTACCAAAGGGTTGAATAATAATGCTAAAAACGTTTATTTTAGACTCAATGCGGTCAGTTCTGTACCTGAACTAAATGAAACAACAATAAAGCCTCCTATAATATTGATGGCGGTCCCAAATGCAAAGATACGAGTTATAAATATCCCGTTTTATATAGCGGGGACTGTGCTATTAAATATTGGGACCGTAGGACCATTGAACCATCGTTTAGATCGGAGAGTGAGATGGAGCTATGTATGTGTCGTGCTATCTTTTTTTTAAAGAAAAACCTAACTCAGGGTGTTTTGGTTGGGCACGCCACGATAGTAGCGGTAAGGCCCCTCTTTGAGGAGTGGCTATAGAGGCGTCACGGCGCCCTCACCTACCACCTGACAAAGGTCCTCACCGGACATGGATGTTTCGGGAGGTTCCTGCACATCATCAGGCGGGAGGAAACGCCCGGGTGTCACCACTGCGAGGATCGCCCAGAGGACACGGTAAAGCACACGGTGCAAGCCTGCCCCGCTTGGGCGGAGCACCGCCGTGTCCTCGTAGAGGCGATCGGCGGTGACGTCTCGCGCTCGGCCCTGGTGCAAGCCATGGTCCGGGGCGAGAGGGAGTGGGAGGCAGTCACCTCCTTCTGCGAAAAAGTCATGCTCGCGAAGGAGGTGGCGGAATGGGAGAGAGAAAGGTCCTCCCGTCCCAGCCGCCGCCGGAGACGCCCCGGGCGTCGGGAGCCACGTGACGACTCCCGGCCACCGTAGGCGCGGGCCTGCGGACGGTGAGTAATGGGTGACTCACAGTCCGATCAGCACCAGGCCCGTGCCGGACGGCGCGTATATGTTCTACGCGCGCCTCAAAGAGATGTCAGCATATGAAGGGGCCCAGGGGTCAGGGCCAAGCCTGCCGGGTAAGCGGGATTGTCCGAAAGGGTTACCGCTACCCCGGAACATAAAGGGCTACAGAAGGAACATGGATGGGTTTTAGTCAGTAAGAGTCTGACACTCTCTTCCGCTCCACCCAGAGCGGGAGCAGTCATTGAATGCTTTCCCAGCCTTAAAAAAAAGGGTGTTTTGGTTAGGTTAGAACATAAAGAGCTTAGGACGGAACATGGATGGGTTTTAGTCAGTAAGAGTCTGACGCTCCCTTCCGCTCCACTCAGACCAGCGTCATTTGATGATTTCCCACCCTCAAAAACAAAAAAGGAAGATTTGGTATGACTTTTTCGACGAGGCGTTAGAGCACATTTTAGGGCACGTAGAAATTGAAAAATTAAAACTGTACTAAAAAAAAACATCAAACTCATTTTTTTAATTTGGCTTCATGAAAGTTCTAAGTCTTAGGTACTTTCATTAACCATTGAATCAAAATGTTGGCAAACAAAACCATTGTTTGACTCTGTACCGAAACTTGAAATTGTGTCGCGCATATTTCTACCGTCTCGTTGAAAAGAACTGAAATAAGCCGTCTTTCGTTGTACTTAAATTCAAAAGAAAAATGAGTTTTGAATATTTGAAACTGAAACCATAATTAAGTTTGAAAAAGAAATTAGTTTGGAATGGAGCTATTTATATTTCATGGGGGCCTTTTTCTCGTAAGTTAAATATACTTGTTCACTGGTTTTATTCAAAGTTACGGTGTAACATATTCTAAATCATTTTGCTTGCATGTAGTAATTCACTGTAATGAAACGTATCTCAGTTGCATGTGAGCACTATGTACATACCTATACTATAAAGCTGGTGGCTGAGAGCATGTCATGCTCATTTTAATATCTCGCTTATTTATGGTGGCGTGTGTGTTAGATCATTTAGCTCCCTTCTAAATGGCTGAGCTGAATGATGTTAATCCATGCGTCATGTTCATGAAAGGGCGCTGTTTGTAGGGACTGGTTATCTCTTAGCGGCTATGGCTAGTTTTAATTTAATTTTTGAATTGTTTTTTACATATTTTATATCGGATGCTTTTAATGTGCTGCATCCTTTTTTACATATATAGTACCAATATTTTGTAATCATATTTTGTTTAAAAGAGTATCTGTGGAGTTTCGTGCCCGTTCTTATCTATAGGTACCTACTGCTTTGGAATGGGCAACAAGCTTCATTTTTCTGACTGACGGACCCTTTGACAATTCTAAAGTGCCTGTAATTGATTTATTAGAAATAAATGCTTTGAGTTTGAGTTTAAATACTAATAGCAGTGCACAAAGATAATTAAAAAAATAAAGAGAATAAAGTAATAATAATATAATCTACTTATTTAAACGCGTAGCGTAAATCGCTAGTTAATAAAAATTAAACCACAACTTAGCTAACTATACAAAGAAATACAAAAACAAATGGTCTAAGCACTTAATCGCTTCGTTGGCATTCTAATGCGGTTTTTTATCAAAAGCCTATTTTTGATATTGAGTTTCAAAACTACAATTTTAAATGCACAACAAGCAAAATCCAGAAAATAAAATTGCTGGGAATACGGATACGTAAACAATGTCACAGCTACATAAGAGCAGCGCTTAGCAACAGTCGTAATTAAGCCAACAATTGAATCCAGCTAAATACTAACCCCCTTACCAATAAACTTATTATATCAGGTAAATAGTTACACACCGATTTCTCTCTTTCAGTCGTCAGAAATTTGACTTTTGAAAGAAGAAGACAAAGCGTTGTGTAACTACACCGACGCTATACAACGTTCTTTAATAAGGGGGGTATGTAAAATTCCCCGACATTAAGTCTCCAAGGACCAGAATAGTTAACCTCAACCTTCAAAAAACGAACAAAAAATTGATGCCGCAATAACTTTGGAGAATTTTATACGCTCAGTATGTGCGTTCAAAGATTAACAATGCATAATAATTACATTATCAAAGATTTAGCTAATAGCTAACAGATGTGCCGTTGTGGTTATAGCGTCGGCTTCAGCGTCAGGCTATAAAGAATTTTATAGACTGTTTGTAGGAGCAGTATTTAAGGCCAGCCGTAATTACGCCCACATACGTAATGTTTCAGTATGGTCGAATCGATAATGGTGTTTGTATAGGTGTGTCAAAAAAAGGTTAATTGCTTAACATACATCCCAGTTTAACTAATGGTTTTCAGGAAGAGTTAGTAGTGAGCGGTTATCTTAGTGAAAATGATTTTGTTTTTCAAACTTTTTTAATAAGTACTATTTATTATTTTTAACCCGCCTCTGAAAAAGAGGTGGTTAATGTTACCAATTTTTTTTATTTGGTAGAGGAAGCTCGCGCGGTGGCATGTTTATGAATTTTAACAAATTTGCTTTGGTAGTTTTTGAGTTAGCTTCAATAATACGTTTTAAATGCACTTGGTGTAATGTTGAGGATGGTAAAGACTTCCGCTCACTGATTACATAGCAAGGAGTACTATACTTCGTGTTCCACACACGCCTCAAAGAAATGTCAGCATTAAGAAAGGGGCCGTGTGGGCCGAAGCCGCTACCCCGGAATATTAAGGGCTAAAGAAGGAACATGGATGGGTTTTAGTCGGTAAGAGTCTGACGGGATTCTGCTCTACCCACAGCGGGAAGAGACATTTGATGATGTGCCACCTTCAAAAAACAAAGTAGATGAATTTGTACCACAAAGACAATACCTTTTTTTCTAACAATTCAACAGTTTTAGTCGTGCCTTTCATGTTTTGAAATACCTACAACGACGTAATGA
The DNA here is from genome assembly GCA_951799385.1 of Hyppa rectilinea. NCBI lineage: Eukaryota > Metazoa > Arthropoda > Insecta > Lepidoptera > Noctuidae > Hyppa > Hyppa rectilinea. The sequence continues at coordinate 3,508,325 of OX637302.1, read as the reverse complement.
ATATTGTTGTAGTGACATTTAGTTTACGATACCGGTGCTGCTAAGGACTTTTTATAAGGCTATCATATTTTATAACCTTCGTCCAAAGTGCCAAAGCCATTCTACTAATATAATAAACGTGTAAGTTTGTGACGATATAATATATGTATGTTTGTTACGCTTTCACGCAAAAACTACAGAACGGATCTTGGTGAAATTTGGCACAAAGATAGATTATAGTCTGAAATAGCACATAGGATACTTTTTATCGCAGTGATACGTTTCCGTTGGATGATTTCCGACACCAACGCAGGCGCAGCTGCTGGTCGAAGCTAGTGTTATTATAAATGACCAAAAAACACGCGTGTGTCTATGAGTCACACAACAGTTGGTCGATTCTGTAAAAATGTCACCGTGAAACTTAGGTGAAGTGAATATTGTCGTTCCACTTAATGAATGAATGAAAGGATGAATGAATGAATGAATGAATAAATGAATGAATAAATGATATATTTATTTGCAAGAATATAGGTAGCTACATCAGTTCTTAATATCTATGGGTTTCACTATATTCGGCTTACAGCCGTGCAAATATTTAGATTTTACATTTTTGTTAAATATATAGCATGCAGTACTAGGGAATGACACTATTGACAGCTCACTTTAAACTCACTTCACTTACGTTATCAAGGTGAGATTTTTACAGAATAGCTCTACAGAATTGTTAATTCACGAAACGGCGACTCACCATTCCATTTTCAAAGTGACTCGTGATTTCCCTTTTGAGGGTACTTCGACGATTTAGGTAATCAGGAGGCACAGACAAAAAATCATACATTATTCCAAAGGTAGAATACGTGGGCAGTAGATTCGTTGTCAGAAATTAACGTCACGTGAAATACGATTAGACATAACTGCAGTTTTAAATGTCGAACGTGTCTTGGAGTGTATATGTGGTGCTGTTCCATAAACGATTAGACACTTAATATCGTGTCCTGGCATATGCACGTTACAGGAACTGATGGACGCTAGTGATGGCGCCAAACACGTAGCCGAATTCTGGGTCGAGTCCATTTAGATTGCCACGCACCACACGCTAAGAAGTAGAAGAATGTCGGACCAATTGTCAGAGGAACGGACGAGTCCTTGGAACAGACACAAAATCCGCAGGGTTAAATTAAACTAGCTAACGAAACTCCGTGCTGAATATAGATATCCAAACATGATAAAATAAAAACGAAATTGATTTGATGATTTGTTTGTGAGGTCATCGATCGCTAGTGAAATAACAGTTTAAAACATCAAGGTTTTTATTTGTGTAAGCTTAAGACGTGTTCGAAATCTTAACAGAAAGAAACAAAAGGGTGTTGACCCCGAAAAAATATATTTATTTTATTGTGTTTAGATATCGATATCATCATGTCTGTAGAGATTTGCTAGCTAATTTTATTTGACCCCATCTGTCTGACAAAACCAGACTAGAAGGACCATGTCCATCTTCCTACCCTTGTTACATGTTACTTAGGGCGTTACAATAATCCTTCAAAGACGGCTCGGATGGACAGGATGTGAGAAGGTAAGCATCAGGTGCAATGACGTCACTTAATAAAGGCCTATGCCAAGCAGTCAATAGCAATAAACAAATAATATAATTCCAGCCTTTACATTACTCTATTAAAAAAAATAAGATTTGAATATGACTATTAAAAACAAGACATGCTTAAACCTTTGAACGCCATTGTCACGTATACGTCGCAAGCAAGCGCATGCCCTGTACGCCATTAACACAAATATGTGACAATGCGGGTACACTATAACACGAAATAAACAATTAGGTATAGCATTACTTTTGTGTGTGTGTATATAAAGATATCTTAAAAATTGAAGCTCCCGTGTGTATTTAATGACATGGAACAAATTAAAAGACACCATGGATAGTGGAAAATTCATGATAGCAAGAAGAAATCAATTTGTAGCTTGGCGTGGAGGGCACGCGCGTGCCTTTAAGCTCTGGCGTTCAGAAGGTTAATTAAAGTCCCATCGACGGAAATAAACCTAAATTCTATTTATTATAGAATTATAGACAAATACTAGCTGAATAACGACAGTTTTTGCGTAATATTGTTGAAAGTACTGCACTTTAGATGTTTTTTTCAATATGGTTTAGATTACATCGCTTTAAATTTAACTATAATTTAAAGCGATGTAATCTAAACCATATTGATGATTGAAATGACAGATTATTAAACGTTTATATATCAAAATAACAATAGGCTGAAAACCGTTATTGGTTTAAATGGAGTATAGTAATATCCTGGACAGCAATAAAAGTTAATTAGCTGTGATTTCATTTGATTAAAGATGATTCTACAAAAACAGAATCAGACAACAAAAACCCATTACACAATTCCTTTACGTATCAAATACGAGACGCTAAATCCGAAACAAAAGCTACAACACTATACAAACAGCGTATTGTTTGATCTACAAACGAGATTGTACGGCATTGAAGTCAATACGCGTGCGTATAGTGAACATTGACAATACAAAAACATGGCTGACACGACGCAGACGTTGAATATAAACTGAGAATTACAATAGACATGGAATTAGAGATTTAAGACTGATGTGTATTATGAGCTAGTGAGGTGAAGCTACTGTTCTTGTGTCAGTGGGTATCAAAATCAAAATCAAAAGTCATTTATTCAAATTAGGCTGAAAATCAGCACTTTTTGAAAGTCAAAGTTAAATAAGACAGTCCCCCAAAAACGCCCACCCTTCACCACTTCCTAGTGCTTTAGCTGGAAAGAAGAAGTGGCGCAACAAACTCCCCAACATCACAGCTGTCTGTTTAGTTGGAAGAACTTGACTCTACACATTTATCGTAAGAGAAGTAATTAACATTACGTAACACATAACATTAAAATCAATCTTTTGCCACATGTTGCTCAGATGTAGTGCAATCTGACGTTATCATAAAAAATAAAAATACCTAAAATTAAAAAATTATGAACCCACCGACACAATATTAAAATTAATTATTGTTTTATATTATTAATACATCCTCCATAATCGAATATTTCGAATCGATCGGACATAAGGAAGTAGTCAGATCCCCTCATCAACTAGAAAAGAGCTGATGATCTTCAAACGGCTGAACAGATTTTCATAAAACCTGGCTACGAACACTCGGGCAAAAATTATCTATGACACAAAAAAAAACGAAACGAAATCGATGCGTCCGTTTGGGAGCTACGATAGCACAGACAGATACACAGACAGACACGATAAACTTTAAACACCCTTCTTTGCGTGGAATGGGCAGTGGACGGTAATATAATAGAGAGTAGTAAAATTTCGACACCTTGTTATATCTTAGCTAATGGTAATCCGTGCATATCCATCCTAGCAATTTAAACGCATGTTATACCAAACTGTCCAATTTCTCCAACTTGATTTCAAACGAAAAACGTTAATTGATTTCAAAATCGATTGATAAAATTTTACAGTTTAAGGTAACTTGATGTGCTGGCGACTGTTCAATGACTTCAGCTATATAAAAACCTCTTATAACCTTAAATAAACAGAAGCTCTATTCTGTAAAAATCTCACCGTGATAACTTTGGTGAAGTGATCCCGCAATGAGCTGTCGGTAGTGATAATACTTTTTTTTTTAAGGCTGGGAAATCATCCAATGACTTCTCTGGCTCTGGGTGGAGAGGAAGGGAGTGTCAGACTCCTACTGACTAAAACCCATCCATGTTCCTTCCTTAGCCCTTTATATTCCGGGGAAGCGGTAACCCTTTCGGACCATCCCGCTTATTATAGTTATCGGCGAAGAAGATTTCAGACCAACTAATAATTATATGGAACTTGTTACATATATCCGGGAAACACTACTCCCATTAAACCATACTAATTTTATTATAAGTCTTCCAACATTTAAATATATGGAGAACAATACTAATTTAATGTTTAATAGTAGAATAGATATTTTTAATAATTTGATTTACATGGACGCCGAGACGCATAAATATGCGTATATTCTAGACTCAAACCTCAATCTGCCGTATTCATACGACTCATATAACCAACGGTCCGGCAGTATAAATAACAAAGCTCTAAATATTATTGTAAGAGACCGTAGCATCAGGTTGAATGACGGATCACGGTGTCACAGAAAAGGACTACAGGAGAAAAAACAAAAGTGGGATAAATATTTTACGATCATAGAACAAACTTCATAAAAGAGCGCAAAGGAAAGGAGAAAGTTAATTAGTTTGCTCGAGACAAGCGTTGAACAATGGAGAGCCGTGCATACAAAAACGCTACGCCGTTAACAACGACAAAATCAAATCAAAAGACTTCTATTCAAACAAGCTTAGAATCAGCACTTTTTGAACATCAAAGTTACTTAAAACAGTCCCCCAAAACGTTGATTCAGTTAGAAGAACTTGATTCTATACAACAGTAATTAATAAACGTTAAGAAACATAAAACTAAATGTCACCTGACAAAATCATAGCTAGTCTCCACCACTTCTTTTTAAAGATGAATGGAATGACTCCTCCCGCTCTGGGCGGGAGCGGGAGCGGGAGAGAGAATCAGACTCTTATTAATAACTAAAACCCACTCATGTTCCTTTCTTAACACTTTGTGTTCCGGGGCAGCGGTAACCCTTTCGGACAATCCCAATGACCATAGTCTCCTCCTTGGTATCACAGAACAACTGATCAATAAACACCAGCTATTAATTGCGATAGTGAGATAGGCCTTTGTATCGATTAGATATACCTACTCTTCCCAAAAATGTCACTTCGAAGCATTCAAATCTATAGTTATAATAAAACGTTATTGAAGACAACACTATTATAAAAAAATATAACACCCCCTTTCTCGTCGGGGGTTAAAAATGCAATGCAATTACACAAAAAAAAGACGAAGTAGGTAGGATAAGATCAAAGGAACGATGGATGTCCTGTGTGAAGGATGACATGGCCAGAAATGGGGAGACCACTGAAATGACGACTAATGAATTAAATTTAACCCTGTACATTAAAACAAATACATTGGAGATGATAAAAAGGTACCAATGATATCAGTACATCCCTATACCGGACACATAAACATACCGACCAGATGAACAACTATCATTGTCGGACTGATTGACAGCGGATACATTTCGAGAAACAATCGTAAATACGATACTGCGAATAAAAAAATCAATATTACGTGTGTTGTGTAAGTCGGTAGGTACCTATTTACAGTAGGAATACCCTCATTGTATGAAGATAACAAGTTTGTTTGTCCTTGAGATACTGCCGGGTCTGTTAGAACGTCAATATTTATGTCTAAAAAATTAGATTTTACAGACAAAATTAGCTGTAGCTTTTCAGTTTGTTATTTTGTATGTCTGGGTCTTAATTCCAAAGAAATATGATTAAATAACACTATTCAAGAATTGTTTCTCGTAATTACTGATAGATAGAATACTTTTTATTATGTAACATAAAAATTACTGTAAAAGAGATAACGCAATGGGCGGTCTTGTCGCTGAAAATCGGTCTGCCAATTTCTGTCTTCGTGTGGTAAGTGACTAACCTGGTGTCAGAGTTGTTATACTGCCCATGGGCCTCTGACTTAAGTTCACGTGTTGAGAAACATCCTCAGGCATGCTGGTTTCCTCACAATGTGTTCCTTTACCGTTTTTTAACCAAGTGATAATTATACAATACGCACATGAAGCCGAAAAGTCAGAGGTGCGTGCCTTAGTTTCGTACTCGAGCCCTAAGAATTGGCAGTCAGTCGGTCACACCACTATCACTACCTTTGGATGGATTAAGAATGAGAGACAATAGTACTGGCAGCCTGTGGTGTACGATTTACGTATCACACTAACATTATAAAGGAATAACTTCTAACACATTGATTAATTTATTATTTTTAACTTTTAGAACGTTTGTAAATATGTGAGCATCATGTACTTATGACATAATTAAGTTTACCTGCCATTGCTTTCTGTTTTTCTTTTCACCTTTTGTGGTGTATTGTTTTTAGTCTGGGCGCATCGTCTTCACATATAATGTTATAATTCATGTATACAAAATATTGTAAAACATTTTAAAACAGTGACGGTGGAGTTTCTTGCCCATTCTTCTCCACCCGACCTTTTGGAAGGGGCGACTAGAATCAATTCTATCCACATCTAAGCAAGTGAAGCCGCTGGCAGCACCTAGTTTACAATAAATACTTACATGAAATATATTAGAGCTTAGGATTGAAAGGTGAACAGTTGGATTTTATTAGTTTCTCCTTTTCCCTCAGGACTAATTTCACCACGAAAAGTAAGCATTTAGATTGTGCAGGACGAACGGTGATTTTCCAAGAGTATACCAAATAAGAAAAAAAATCTATACTTCCATTTTAAGTGGGTATCGCACAACACTCCCTGTTCTTTCCGGTATTCAGTCTATTACGGGAATGACAGGTACGGAAACAAAAACAAAATGGTGCCGGGATGTCGGCATCATTTGTGTTTGATGCTCATGCATTATTTATTGTGTTTGCTTTGAAAATGCATGCCGCGGCTTCGAATTGTTGGTGGGTGATATTACACACCGTGTGCCTGGAAAGTCACCTGTATTGTAAGAAGTAGAATGCTACCAACTTTACATAATAGGCAACGAGCCTGACCTAATTTGATAGAATTGTTTCAAAATGTATCTAGAGATGTTTGAATTAAGTCAGTTTCTCTTTTGATGTGTTATTCCAAGTCATTAACTTCCTCTGTGCCAAGTTTCATCCAAATCTGGTTAGTCGTTTGAGTGTGAAGGACGGGCAAACATACAAACTCACACACACTCTCGTTCACACACTTTCGCCTTTATAATATTAGTGTGATTTATTAATTGGGGCGAGCCTATTGCCATCGACCGGACTCAAATTCAGACACCGAGCTGCTACTGGGAAATTCCTAATGAAAAAACACATTATTTTTTAAATGTTATACCACAAACAAAACAACAACGTAAACATCAGATACGGCACAGAAAAATAATGAAGACCATTTTCTTTAATAATAAAAAATGGTATTAAGGGGGATGTGCTCAGGTAGCCCGCGAAATTCAACTTTAAGATTTTTTGCTTTATGCAGATCTGTTATGTATGTACACATAGTTAGATACCTACGCGCCGCTGCGACGGCGCGCGCCCCTGCGTTTACGTTTGAATAAAGTCAGTGTGCAACTAGCTACCGTGTGATTAGTACGTCCGCCCGTCCTTACATATCCCTAGCGAATATAACACGACAAGATCAATAACAGGTTATATGTGGATCAAAGTACGATTCACTATTGGAGCAAATATGTAAATTCGCTATAACTTAAAATTGGCCTAAAATATTATGGTTCCATTTTTAAATAAATAATTTAGGGAAATTTAAACTTGGTAAGCGGGATTGTCCGAAAGGGTTACCGCTACCCCCGAACATAAAGGGCTAAGGAAGGAACATGGATGGGTTTAATCAGTAAGAGTCTGACTCTCCCTTCCGCTCCACCCAGAGCGGGAGAAGTCATTGGATGATTTCCCAGCCTTAAAAAAAAAGGGTAGTTTGAACTTAAAGAGATTTGTATCGAAGATTTTAATCATTATAACTCTGTAAATCCATGTTAATTTCGGTCGCAAATCCAATTTTTATCGATATACCTACAACCTTATTCTGAATTTCACAGTCTAGCATTTTCGCCTTAAAAATAATCACTTAAAAATGTTCTCTGCGAGTGAGTTACGCCCGATGGCTACATTCAGGATCGTGATAAAGGAGGTCCATTGAGAACAATAGTTTGACATTACTCACAGCGAGCGAAACGTTCCTAAGTGTAATTTCAAAGTGAAGTGGATCGGTGGCGTTAAAATGTAATGTAAAAAGAATATTCATATAAACAGGCCAATTCCAAGAGCGCTATATACATTCAAGTTGGTCGCAGATACTGGTCATTTAGGAAATATTACAGTACACAAAAATAATCCACATTTGAATCGTGTTCAGTGATATTTTGGAAATTATTTGAGGTTCGATTAAATACAAGACTTTTAAATGTACTTTGTAACGAACATTTGCAATGGCAAATTATTTGCAATGACTATTAAGCAAATAAATTATTTGATTTGAATAACAATGAGATGAGTTCTCAGAGCGGCTAAAATTACTTAATTGTAATTATCATAATTTTAGCCGACCGACGTCCACTGTTGGACAGGCGTCCCCTAATATTATCGTTCAATAGTATCACAGAAAAACATTTATGAAAACCTAGCGACCCGCCCCGGCTTCGCACGGGTGCAATGTAGATTATACTATCGCGCGGACAAAACCGCGGGCGGAAGCTAGTTAAACTAAACATATAAACCTTCCCTTTGAATCACTCTATCTACTATTATGAAAATAACATCAAAATCGTTGTGTAGTTTACAAGATCTAAGCGTACAGAAGAACAGACGGCGGGAAGCGACTAGCGAATTAGAGATTATACAGTCTCATTGTACTCACAATCCCCGAAGATTAAATTTTGGCAGTACAAACATTTTTGTTTTTTTGATCTAGTTATCTAAGACGAATATTTAAAATAAACCATGCTGAACATTGTTGGACTGTCAAAATCACTACATAGTATAAAGCAAAGTCGCTTCCCGCGTCCTAATGTATGTATGTATGCTTAGATCTTTAAAACTACACAACGGATTTTGATGCAGTTTTTCTTAATAGATAGAGTGATTCAAGAGGAAGGTTTATATGTGTAATAATATGCAATTTCCGTCATCCACGCGGGCGAAGCCGCGGGCGGAAGCTAGTGAATCATAAAACAAATGTGTCAAACAATTAAGCCGCGGGCAACCACGTGCAAGCCTAAGCTTTAATAAATAAACCCTTCAATTTAAATTTAAACCCAAATAAGCCTCAAACGTTTACCGCCAAAATGAGAAGCAATTCCATTTTAAGTCAGGGATGGCAATATAATCCCATGTTTTTGAAGACAGCGCCCCTCATTACTTACGCTTCGGGGAATTTCGGAAATGTGGGTAGATGTGCATCCACCCATACAATGTGCTAATATTGTGATGGAGGTTCACGTACTTATGGTTGAGGTTAAGGTACCTATCCCACTGCCGGCTATTAGCAAGTAGCGAGTAGAGCTAGCTACTAAAAAGAAGTTGGCGAGAGACGAGCAGCGAGTGTGCGACGGCGTCGAGCAATTACTTGCTGGTATTTTTTTTTTTTGTTAATGGAATCTCGCAGTTCAACCATAGGGTGGTCAACTGCTTAACCGGACTTGCCTGTGGGTGCCACAAAAGAATTGTAGCCTGGGCTTAATTAAACATACAAAGTACAAACTAAGCGACTACACGCTAAGGGGACTCTGTGGGGTACGGACCTCGGCTTAGGGCGTCGCTGGAGGAGGACAGCTGGATCGGGCGTAACTCGCTGGTATGCGTATGTACCATAGAAATATAAAAAAGGTATTGTAGGGAAAAAGTGGAGACACTGGGTTTCGATACATTTTCAACTACGGGACATATCTCCTTCTTTTTTATATCTGCGATATGTAACAAGCATTTAGTCTTTCAGTGAATGTTCTGCTCACCAAGCGTTTGACGCTTAGCGAGTAATCTCTTTGATAACTCGTGTCGCTGCGATAAACTATCTTACCTAACTGTTATCTGTTAACTTTCTCGCCGGAGTTGTGAACAGTCAGCGTTCAACTATTAATATTCCAATCTCTTTGACTTACACGGGACCTACAATGTTTTTTACCTTCCTTGAGAAAGAAAATCGTTGAGAAAGTGTGTGGTGGGACGCTGCCTAAGGCCGGAGATTGAAGGCGTCAAAGTTAAGTTGTGTAGACTTAACATGTCGCCTGAGAAATTTGCGTATAATCTTGAATTACTTGGACAATAATATATAGAGACACTAAATTACACAGACACAGAAAAACTTCTAGAAATTTTGGCATGATGATTTTGATCCCGCGTAAGTGTTTATTTTTGTAAAATTACATAAGCTTAGTTTTAGATATTAAGGTACCATTAAGCTTTTTCTCCTAGTTCTTATAATATTCTTTATTTTTATACAGCTTAACTTTAAATTGTACTAGACCAAAGTAGTTGGATTGTAAAGTGATGGCCTGAAACACAGGTTTAAATTAACCTAGATCGGGCTGGTCGCTACATAAAATTGCAATTCCGAACAACCATTACTTGCACCTATAATAAAATCTTAGTTGAATCTTAAATAATGCAACAAAGGAGAACATTTTTACTGGAATATTAAAATGAGAAAAGCTGTCAACATTGTAATCTATACTAATCTTATAAAGCTAAAGAGTTTGTTTGTTTGAATGCGCTAATCTCTGGAACTACTGGTCCGAATTGGAAAATTATTTTTGTGTTGGATAGTCCATTTATCGAGGAAGGCTATAGGCTATGTAACATCACGCTACGTCCAATAGGACCGGAGCAGCAGGTGAAACCGCGCGGGGGCAGCTAGTTGTTGAATTTTTATTTAACTCTTCTAATCAAATACACTCGAGAGCAATGAATCCGGGTCACTTAAAGAATCCTAAAAATCTCGGAAACTAAAAATGCTAGGTTAATGCAATAAATTGTATTTAATAGACAATGTAATACTCCTTAAATGAAGGTATTAAAACTTCTTAGTTTTTGTAAAGTTATATCATAAAAAAATCAAATTTGAAAAAGGGCCACTTTCGAAGATGGAACTACGAAATTACAGCATTTGGTTTTGCTTTTGTTTGTAATCTGTCATTTATGTGGGTACATAAACCATGTTGATAGTGCTCTATATTCATTATTCAAGCTGAAATTATGTCGCTTACGCCTGAAGAATGCACCAGAATACTTACAATGCTGGAAACCGGCCGGAGTCAGCGCGATACAGCCAGGACTGTCGGTGTGTCGCTGTCAACAGTACAAAGAGTTCTCCGACGTTACGAAGAAACTGGTTCTAACCTACGCAGACCAGGAACGGGCAGAACCAGGTGTACCACAGCACGAGAAGACCGATACTTGGTGAACACCATGCTTCGAAATCGCTTTCTCACAGGAACTGAACTCACAAATCAGTTTCGACGCCTCGGAGGAAGTAACCCAAGTGCATGGACAGTAAGACGTCGGCTTGCTGAATCTAACTTAAAACCCCTTAGACCTGCAAACGGCCCTAAACTGGAGCGTGGGCATCGTATTTCAAGACTAAGATATGCCCAGGGCCACGTAAATTGGAGTATTGAAGATTGGTCAAAAGTTATGTTCTCCGACGAATCAAAATTTATGCTCTACAAGCACGATGGAAGACACAGAGTGTATCGAAGACCAGGGGAAAGATTCAAGCAAGCATGCATCGAAGAAAAAGTAGCCTACGGTGGTGGGTCTGTACTTGTGTGGGCCGGAATTTCTTCTGAAAGTCGCACAGAGCTGGTGATCATAGAAAACGGCTCTTTAACTAGCGTAAGATATGTGGAAGAAATCCTCAATGATCACGTTGGTCCATTTATGGTCAATTTAGGTGAGGATGCTATATTTATGCATGACAATGCCCGACCTCATACAGGTAGGATTGTGAATGACTACCTTCAAGAGATGAACATTACTCGTATGGAGTGGCCAGCGCGCAGCCCGGATATCAACCCGATCGAGCATGCTTGGGACGAGCTAGGCAGATGCGTAAAACAACGAAACCCTCCCCCAATCACGCTTCGTGAGCTCAAAATTGCTCTCACAGAGGAATGGGAGAATATTCTCCAAAATCGTATAAGGAACTTGGTGTACAGCATGCCAAACCGCGTAAACGCAGTGATGGAAGCACGAGGAGGCAATACGAAGTATTAAAATTCAAGAAAATCGTAATAAAGTTCAAAAATTTCATGTTTCCTATTTTTGTTTTAAGGAGAGATCAGCAGTTTTTTTCTTTAAGTAATTTTGTGTTAATAAAATGTATGGTGACTCATATTTTTTTTAATTTCATTTAAGGAGTATTACATTGTCTATTAAATACAATTTATTTCATTAACCTATCATTTTTAGTTTCCGAGATTTTTAACATTCTTTAAGTGACCCGGATTCATTGCTCTCGAGTGTATTTGTTTTGAATTTCCCACTGTCACTAATCCACGTAAAAAAATAGAATCTTAAAACAAATATCAGCGATATAAAAGAACGCATCGATTTGGTTACCCCCTCTAACCTTCGATAAAAATAAGGGATAGGCGATCAGCCCTTTGGCTCAACTCTCAAGTTTAAGTCACAAACCTGACCGAGGCGACGACAGGTGATCCGATTTAAGGGGTGTTTCTTTTCGGGTTCTGTGGGATTGGTGTGAGCCTCATATCGTCGGTGATAAAAAGAAATATGTGTAACTTATAAGGTTTACAGGATATCGTCTTGATTTGTGGAATAAACAGAACACACCCATTTTGTCAGGATTTAGTTTCTTGGTTAAGCCTTTTTTTATACAGGTTTTTTTTAATTCTTTGAAAATGTTGACTCTTGTTTTATGTAATTTTTTATTGCCAACCAATCGTTATAGTGAACATGAAAGTAAATAGTTTTATCAATACAACTCTGTTAGAATTGCCGTCCAAAGTCATAATTTCATTAAATATTTATTCCATATCGTATCACTTAGGGGATTGTATCGATTACAATTCTTTTTTATTATATAACTAGCTGCCGCCCGCGGCTTCGCTCGCAAAATATGTCGACAAATTATACACATAAACCTTCCTCTTGAATCACTCTATATATTAAAAAAAAACCGCTTTCAAATCCGTTGCGTAGTTTTAAAGATTTAAGCATACATAGGGATATAGGGACAGAGAAAGCGACTTTGTTTTATACTATGTAGTGATACACGACGTACTGGCTACGGCCGCGAATCATTATTTTGATCCACATAAAACTACTTGAATGACCTACAAATTGCAAAGATTTGAATATTTCGGTCTACCCGTATTTACCGTACTTATTTCAATACTAGCTTCTGCCCGCGACTTCGTACGCGGACCCTGTTGCTTATGCCAGCGACAACGGGGTCGCCATTTATGTTATTTTTTATCATTTTTCCCATTTAAATCTTTTATCACACTGAGCTTTAGTTTTATTTCATTCCAACAACCACCAAAACATACAGTCCATTTGTCATCGTTTTCATTTTGGTAACCGCATTATCATATTCCTCCTCTAGAGACCTAGAAGTCGATGCGTAGATACGCTTGGAACTCAAGCGTAATTCTCTTTCCGTGAACGTCTGTGACTCGCGAGACAATACATGACGTTCACGATCAGCGGTCAGTCGCGCATCATATTCTTCACTGGTCTCTAGAGACCTAATGAATACGCTGAGAACGCAGGCGTGCTTCGCGACCCGAAGAGGTTTCCACGGAGCGAGTTGCAGCCTAATGTTCTCGAACAACATCAAGTCTCTCCTGACGCTCTTCGGTATATTCTTGGGATCTTATGATCCTCAATCTTTTAGCTCTCTTGGAACATTGGGAAAGATTTGACCTCTTTCTAGGCATGGTCATAGTTTTATTGTGAAGATACCTGATCAATAAAAATCTAAATTAAAATGACTGCTCCCCTGCGTTACCGGGTAGGCTACAGTGTCACGAAGATAAATGGAAAAGGAAATTAAACACTCAAACAACATAAGCCCGAAGGCATATTCAAAAAATAAATAGGAGTTTTGGCCAGTAGAGTCAAATTTTCAATGATATACCATCGTCATCGAAAATCAGTCCTAAACTGTTACCGCCTTCACCGCGTGCAGGTACTCCCAGTTTATGTTATTTTATAATTACACAGTAAAATTATTTATAAGTCAACAGGAAATGCCCATCATATTGAACAACAAAGACGTCAAAGACGTCATTCCTATATGTGTTATGTTGTAGCTAGGCTCTTGGAGTTCCACAACAGGTGTTCCAGATCTTCGATTTTTATAAGTCAACAGAGAGTGCTCATCAGATTGAACAACTTGTGCTAAGACGTTATTCCTATATGTGTTATGGTGTAGCTAGGCTCTTGGAGTTCCACAACAGGTGTTCCAGATCTTCAAATTTTATACATCAACAGAGAGTGCTCATCAGGCTGAACAACTTTCGCTAAGACGTCATTCTTATATGTGTTATGGTGTAGCTAGGCTCTTGGAGTTCCACAACAGGTGTTCCAGATCTTCGATTTTTATAAGTCAACATGAAATGCCCATCAGACCGAACAACTTTTGCTAAGACATCATTCCTATATAATGTTATAGTGTAGCTAGGCTCTTGGAGTTCCACAACAGGTGTTCCAGATCTTCCATTTTTATAAGTCAACAGGAAATGCCCATCAGACCGAACAACTTTTGCTAAGACGTCATTTCTATATATGTTACAGTGTAGCTGGGCTCTTGGAGTTCCACATCAGGTGGTCCAGATCTTCAAATTTATTCTCTCAGCAGAAAATGCTAATCACGTGGAACAATTTTTGCTAAGGTATCATTTTTGTATCTCTTATAGTTTAGCTGGTCTGTTGCGGTTCTGCATCAAGTGTTCAAGTTTCCAAGATAAATTATAGCCTATATGTTGCCCAGGCTTAATACCTATACAACAAAAAAAAAATCATTCCAATCCGTCCAGTAGTTCCGAAGATTAGCGTGTACAAACAAACAGACAAACAGACAAACAGACAATTTTTTTTTTTGGATTCATGCTCTATTACTGTTTCTAAACCCCCCTCAATTATTATTTTTTTAATATATTCAATGTACAGACACAGTTTTTTTACTCTTTTATTATATGTATAGAATAGATATAGATTATAGTGTAGCTAGGCTCTTGGAGTTCCACAACAGGTGTTCCAGATCTTCCATTTTTATAAGTCAACAGGAAATGCCCATCAGACCGAACAACTTTTGCTAAGACGTCATTTCTATATATGTTACAGTGTAGCTGGGCTCTTGGAGTTCCACATCAGGTGGTCCAGATCTTCAAATTTATTCTCTCAGCAGAAAATGCTAATCACGTGGAACAATTTTTGCTAAGGTATCATTTTTGTATCTCTTATAGTTTAGCTGGTCTGTTGCGGTTCTGCATCAAGTGTTCAAGTTTCCAAGATAAATTATAGCCTATATGTTGCCCAGACTTAATACCTATACAACAAAAAAAAAATCATTCCAATCCGTCCAGTAGTTCCGAAGATTAGCGTGTACAAACAAACAGACAAACAGACAAACAGACAATTTTTTTTTTTTTTATTCATGCTCTATTACTGTTTCTAAACCCCCCTCAATTATTATTTTTTTAATATATTCAATGTACAGACACAGTTTTTTTACTCTTTTATTATATGTATAGAATAGATAGATATAGATATAGATAGATATAGAAGATGTACTTATGTACAGTCAACCTAAACTCGGTTTTTAGGCCTTAAGAAAAATAATTACCAATACTGGCCCATCAAATATTAATTTAAATTTGTATTTGGGTTGACATCCAAGCATTAGTACAATCACCTTTTGACATATAAATAAATAATAAAAACGGCGAAGGCCCGACCATTAATAAAGCCCTGAATACATTATATCTTCAGTAATTTATTCATTCAATTATTCATAATATCTTTATTGCCGAGTTAATCACTTTGGATTAGTACCCAGCCCTTTGGTTATTAGGTACTTTTTTATTCTGATACTGTTTTATTTCATAGTTTTTATGGTTAATTATTATTGTTTAATGGCTTTTTGAAAGCAGTAATTGTGATTGAGTAATTTTAAAATAACAGGGACTTAAAAAAGCTGCCCCCTAAAATGTTTGCATGCCTATTTTAAGGTAAATAATTGTACAAGGATCACAACTTATTTTAATATTTTATATCATGTACAGAGGCCAGCACATCAAGTTACCACAATCTGCCAAATTTCTTTGATAGTATTTCAACTTTATTGCAAAGACATAAGGTTCATTTTTAATTGTGAAAATTTGACAGTTAGGGATAGCTTGATGTGCTGGCGTCTGTACCTACAATTAAGGCATATAAATAGTTTCTTTCTTTCTTTCCATAGCACGTTTGTGAGTACTATGTACAGACGCCAGCACATCAAGCTATCCCTGTCAAATTTTCGCAATTAAAAATGAACCTTATATCTTTGCAATAAAGTTGAAATACTATCAAAGAAATTTGACAGATTGTGGTAACTTGATGTGCTGGCCTCTGTACCTACTATAAAGCTACCATTTACTGAGTACGTCTTACATTGACTTGAATGTGCCCTAGCGGCTGATGTAATGTCTCACTGATGGTGGTGCGTATGTTGGATCATTTAGCTCCCATCAAAATGGTTGACCTGAATGGTGCTAATCCATGCGTCAAGTTCATGAACGGGCGCCGTTAGTAGGGACTGGTCACTTGTTAACTGCCACGGCTGTTTTAAAATTTTAAATAATTTTGAATTGTTTTTTTAAATCTTGTAATTATGGACGCTTTTATTAAGTTCTGCATCGTTCTCACGTGTATATTTCAACATGAATGATGTAACCCAGTTTTTGTAAACATATTTTTATTTAAAAGAGTGTCCATGGAGTTTCTTACCCGTTCTTCTCCATAGGTACCTACTGCTTTGGAATGGGCAACTACCTAGCTTCATCTTTCTGACTGACCGACCCCTTGACAATTCAAAAGTGCCTGTAATTGGTTTATTTGAAATAAATGCTTTCAGTTTGAGTTGTAACATACTGCTAAGGCCCATTTAAATAGAGTATCTACATACTTAAAATCAATATATTTTTTTATAACAAAATGGCCGACTATAAGTGCCCGTAAATACAAAGCAACTGTCATTCTTTGACAGTTGTAAGAAATTGATAAAACGCGACAAATTGATGCAGTATGTTAATTTGATCTCGTAATTAATTTCGCTGAGTGCCCCTAATTTCTACGTGATTAGTTAATCTTATTGAGTAGTACTAATTAATGGAAATTGTAATATAGTTTTAGGCAGAGCCGTTAGTGCTTTGATCTTAATACTGCTAAGAGTAGTCAATAATTAATTTAGGCTCAATGTTGCCAGCACTAATATCTTTAATAGGTACTTCTTATTCTTCTTTTCGTGTGGTTAGTGACTAACCTTTTTTTTTTTAAGGCTGGGAAATCATCCAATGACTGCTCCCGCTCTGGGTGGAGCGGAAGGGAGTGTCAGACTCTTACTGACTAAAACCCATCCATGTTCCTTCCGGTGTCAGAGTTTTTTAAGCTGCCCATGGGCCTCTGACTTAGCTTCACATGCTGTTGAGAAATATCTCTCAGACATACTGGTTTCCTCACGATGTTTTCCTTCAACCATTTTTAAGCAAGAGATGATTATACAATAAGTGTTAACGACAATAGGGTGCTGCTATACATCTCTGTAAAACCCCTCAGAGTATACAGGCGTGATGTTATGTTATAATTAAATACAGGACCAGCAATGCCAATACATTCCTTTTGTATAGGGATTTGTTGTTAAAGGATCATCGCGGAATGAAAGAAAAACAGTCGCTTGTTTTACCGTTGAGTGAAAGATTAGAGCATTAATCTGGGATTAAGGAGGATGTCTTGATGGCATGATGTGAGGATTTATCGTGCCTGACGTACCATGTGTTGCCATCTGAAATTGTTATATATTAAATAGGTAACTGTGTGATGTAAAATTTTCGGCAAACAATGACACACAGAGAACAGGAGCCAGACAAATTCACATATTCACTAACGATAACAAAATAAGATAAATCCCAAATGTATGGAATTGGCGTAAGCTTTCTAAATGTCACTTGATCAATCGTTTTCGGTCGCTAAGTTCTGGACAATGTCAAATTGTGTAATGAAACTCGATCAATATTCCCATAAAAATGCATTGCCGAGTAGTGTTCTTGACAATCCGAATCGCTAAGATAACGAATTGTTCGAACCACAATTTTCGAAATCTAATCGACACGGAGCGATTGACACTCTAGGCTTCCAGTGGTGGCGCAGCGGTATCGGCTACGACTTCCGAGTTGTAGATCGTGAGTTCAAACCAAAGCAGGCACTTTACTTTGTGTATTTATTTTAATCACCATTGCTCTCAAAACTGTGAACGAAAACATCGTGAGGAAACCGGCATGCTGATCCACCAACCCGCACTTTATGGCCCATTCCCTCTCATATAGGACTGTGTCCCAGCAGTGGAAACATTATAGGCTGATTATGATATTACGCACATAGTGAACACTAGCACAAAAAGACAAGTTGGGAAAAATACAAACACAAAAGCATAAGTTGGGGGAAAAATATGCGTCACAACTACGCAAAATAGCCATCGCTCAACATAATGCTGCGACTCAATGCGGGGCAGAGCCCCAGTGCTGGTTTTTAGTGATTCCGGGCAAAAACCTTTTTTTTTCATTCTAATAGGTACAAAAATAATTACACAAGCCATTATAACGTTTTGCCTGAAATTAATAAATAACAACAATAAATTCAAGAGAATGCTAATCTAAATGATTGGTTTATCCGTTCTTTATCGCATTTCCATTTTCTATTTTTTTTTGCTCAGCCCTATTGTTAGCGGGGTTCTCCGAATCAACTGTAAGGCTTCTCTCCAGGGTTGTCACAATTATTTATTTACAATCTGGAAGAGCTCCTGAAGTATTTGTGAGTTTCACAGTTTTGCCGGGAATTTTAATACCTTTGTTTAACATGCTGCCTAATCTTGACTGCTAGTGATCACAAGCGCTAATTCTGAGCATGAATTCCTGGGTTCGACTCCCAGGTTGGGCAAAGTATTATTGGGTTTTTCTATCTGGAATTTCTCAGTAGCAGTTCGGAGTCTGGATATGAGCATGGTTGATGTCAAACTCAAACTCAAAGCATTTATTTCAAATAAACCAATTATCGTCACTTTTGAATTGTCAAGGGATCGGTCAGTCAGAAAGATGAAAATAGTTCCCCATTCCAAAGCAGTAGGACCCAATGGAGAAGTTCTTCTCCATTGGAGCAAGAAACTCCATGGACACTCCATGGTCAATAGGCTTGGCCCCCAATTACGGAAAACTTATGTTTGACTGGTGAAATGCGGCTGTACCTACTATGGGTACCTATACCTCTGCCTAACGCTTTAGGGAAACGAGGCGTGATCTTGAGTTATGTTGTTTAATCAAATATTCAATTTTCCTCATTTGGATTAGAGGAAAAGACGGATTTGCATGTAGCTGCAGGTACTGAGCTGATAACACAAACTGGCGAATAAATAAGAATATAGGTACAGATGTACAATTCTGTAATTGGCATAAGTTACTTTAGATATACAGGATGTAACAAAACTCTTGCCCGACCCAAAAAGGATTTATTCAGGGTCGTTTACGAACACATATTAATTTTAAAAAAATGTGTAAAGGATTTTTTTACATAGGTACAGACGCCCGCACATCAAGCTTCCCCAAACTGTCAAATTTTCCCAATTGAACATGAACGTTATGCTTTTGTGATAAAGTCGAAAATCTATCAAAGAAATTTGACAGATTGGGGTAGCTTGATGTGCTGGTCTCTGTACATAACAAAATTCAACCGTATTTTTGAGGTTAACCTGCCAATATGCGTTCCTTTAACGACACTAAACAACCTGCTTTCGGGTCGGCCACAAGTTTTGTTACACTTTATTCCAAACACTTTTTTGGAATTAAAAAAAAAACAAAAATAAAAAGTACGTATGTGTATTTTATCAAAATAGTAACTGACTTGGTAGGTAAGCAATATATTATGTATGTAACAATGGAAGCATTTTCAGAAATAAGTATACCTGTCATTGTGCCGCATAATAAATAAGTTTAGAGTTCACTGACGCGACGGGACAACTGTATATTTTTCGTATCTATGTATAACTACGGTTCAAAACTTCTATACAACTACAGTACAAAAGCGGTGACATTTAAATTATATTACAATCCGTCTGTCATACTTTTTAAGCCGTTTCACGCTGTGAATTGAATGTTATTGAATCATCATTTCTAAAGAAATGCAACGATTGTGTGACTCAAGTAAAAGAGTCAAGAGTCGAAAGAACTAAATTCCTTTTTTTTGACTTGATTATTAATCACACTTCAATACATAGTATAAAGCAAAGTCGCTTTCTCTGTCCGTATATCCCTATGTATGCTTAAATCTTTAAAACTGCGCAACGGATTTTGATGTCGTTTTTTTTAATAGATAGAGTGATTCAAGAGGAAGGTTTATGTGTATAATTTGTCGACATATTTTGCGGGCGAAGCCGCGGGCGGAAGCTAGTATATTATAAAGGCGAAAGTTTTGAGTGAGTTTGGATGTTTGTCCGTCCTTCACGCTCAAACGGCTGCACAGATCTGACGCAGAGCTAGTTTATGACCTAGATCATCTCATAGGAAACTTTTACTCCGGTACCCTAATTGCAGCAGCTAGTAAAGAATACACATATCATTAATTTATGATTATTTCATGGTTCCGTCAAATATTTCATTTTTTAAAAGGGATCCGTCGCTAAAAAAGTTTAAGAACCGCTGTTTTATAAGAATATCCGTCAGTGTTTAGACTGTCGATCACTGTGCTGTGTGCGCAAATCCTTATTGTTACTGGGAGAAATAAAGGTCAAATCTACAACAGGAAAAAAAGTCTCGATCTAAATTAAACTGTTTACACGCTACAAAGCAATGCAGAAATAAACTTGAAGAATAAGAAACTCCAACAGTGCTAATGTGGGGTTAGGGTGATCACGGCATAAACTTTTTCCTTATTTTCTATTTCATTCAAAATTCTAACAAAAGTAAACGCTTTGGAGTCAGTCAGTCACAAAACAATGCGTGCTTTTCAGATTTTCTCTTTAGAATTAAAAGCCATTAACTGATTATAAATAACCTGTTACCTTTTAAGCCTACTAAAGGGGTTTTAAGGGCCCGTTTATTTAATTACAGAATGTAGACTCACACCCTTTTTTGTGAGGGTGGGAATCATTAAATGTCTCCTCCCGCTATGGATGGAGCGGAAGGGAGTGTCAGACTCTTACTGACTAAAACCTTGTTCCTTTCTTAGCCCTTTATGTTCCAGGGTAGCGGTAACCCTTTCGGACAACCCCGCTGACCAGACTTACACCCTATTCTACAGTTGGCCGAGAAAAGAGTTGGTAAAACCTTCATATGACGCCACTTCAAAGTTCTACCCAAAAACATAACCACAGTCTTACTCATCATTACATGGGTTTCCCTAACAAAGTAATAATAAAAGAATAAAAGCAAGCTAAAGCAAGCCTGGTACGATGCTCTTTTAATTTTAAACTGGGTCACACGAAGCTCGGTTTGCGGTGTTTCAAATCGGGATCGCGCCTCTTATGGGCCGTTTGGGGCTCGTAATATGGACTATTGTACGACGAAACGTGGCCGGAGACGGCGAAATATGGATTAAGGGAAATCGGGGCGATTATTTTTTGTGAACACTCTAAAATAATCCACTTCCTTCAATAAAAATGTATGGGTTGAATACGCATTAAGTGTTCCACTGCTGATATTACAATTTCAGTTCACTCAATAAAGGAAAAACCGCTTTTTAAATTAGCTAACTTTATACCTACCGGATACAGACAAAATTTAGTTTACCAAACATGTTTTTGGAACTAAGTTCCTTATCGCGCGTTGCGAAAGAGAGCTAGACGGAAAAAATTAAGACCAAAAGTTGTAACGACACTTTTTTGGAGTAAAATATGATGTCTTATTAATCAATATTTTTTGATTGGTTAATTTAAGATCCGATTTTTTTTTATTATTATAACTTAAAAGAAATATAATAAAATTTTATTAGATTTCCTTCACTAATTAATCTAAATTAAAAATTGAAAGGAACTTCGTTCCATCCGGGTGTCCCTTGACACCTCTCAAGTTTTTTTTGTATGTAACTGTCCCTAATTACTTTAACAAACTAACACAACATTATTTTATGCACCATCCGTTTCACAAACAAAAAAAATGCTCATCAGAAATTACACAAATTCGACACTTCAAATATTTAGCAGCAATCGTTGTTACCGTCATGAGGCTGTTATAACTTAGCCACGACCTGTGGCTGAGTAATAACAGCCGCACGGATCTATCCATCAGGTTAAGTTACGCTTGCCGGGGTTGGTCAGTGGATGGGTGATCTTTACATATCGAGACTCCTCCTTGCCTCGGAAAGAACGTTAATTGGTACCGGCTGTCATTCGTGGATCTTGGCAGTCGTTTCGGGTAGTCAGAAGTCTGAAAGTCTGACAGCCAGTCTTACCAAGGGGTATCGTATTACCCAGTTACAGACTGGGTTGTGGAGGTCAGATAGGCAGTCGCTACATGTAAAATTCTGGGATTCAGCTGCATCCGGTTAGACTGGAAGCCGACCCCAACATGGTTGGGAACAGGCTAAGCAAATTGATTGAGTTGTTATCGTCATGAAAACCATTAAAATGGTAACAATAAGCATTATTACACGAACAAGTATCAGCGTTGATTGCCAAAAAACTTTCTCTGCCGACATTTGAATTTGGAACACGAAAAGACGACGACAGAACTTTTTCATTTTCAAGTTGACTGACGAAAAGTTGAACAAACCCGAATCAGTGAGACACACACACATTTCCTTTGTAACTACATCAATGTCCCACTCACGCACACACAACGGCGAATACACATACATACACACTCTCGCACTTTTCAAATCTATTCAAGATATGGTGTACTCACACGACAACAAAACACATCGTTTTCTAAAAGCAATACCCAAAAGTTTATCAGATGATAGGTACAGTCGCCAGCACATGAAGTTACCACAAACTGTCTAATTTTGTCAATCGATTTTGAACTTAATAAACAACGAGTTAAGGTTTAAAATTATTTGGAGAAATTAGACAGTTTGGTATAACTTGATGTGTAGGCGACCGTAGTTTTGATTGCTCTTTATTGATGTAAGGCTCCTATCATTGGAAAGGTCTTCGAGTCTTCGATTTTGTTAACAAGACAAAGTTGGGAGAGAAAACAAAAGAAGGGTAGTTAACAAATACAATCACACACACACACAGCCGTGTCTATGGGTATTGGTTTCTTGAGAAAACTGTCAAAATGAAAGGTAGGTGTGGTGTTGACATTTGTTCTTTTTAAAAGTTTTGCAGCATACAACTTAAATAGGTTTCATTTACAGATTTACTCTATTTTGCATGTCGTTGACTGAATAGTCGGTCTAGTGGAAGATGTTTTTGGTTTGTTCTAACATTCATCGGCGCAATGTAGGTACTAAAACCATACCGCGTACCGACATTTCGAAAGACAGGTTTTATGACAACAACATACAAAATGAAATATTTTATTATATCACTCTGGTTCTTTTTGCGCGTGGTCCAAACATTGACATAATTTGATTATAGTTTATTAAAAAAAATTGTTATTGTAAAATTGTAATGCGCAGCGATGTTGATGACTTCGACGCCTAAGTGTCCTGTCTGTTTTATATTCATTTGTATATTATGTAGTTAGTTAGATTATCGGAAAATTGTAATGTATAATTGATGACTTTTTAAATGTTTATATCTAATTGTAATCTTTGAATTAATTCTTATTGTACCAAATATTTTTAATTTCACACGTATGCAATTGCATATGAACTAGTTCCAAAATAAATGAATGCGGAACATACGCCGCCATCTTGGATTTTTCATAAATTTCACGTAACAATTATTGGACAAATGTTTGCTAACACCACCCCCTGCCAACCTCATCCGGGGGCCAACAGATCCTTGTAATACTCCGTGTGACACCGACATTACACTGTCTTATTACCAGGACTTTAATTTATTTAGTTTTGTAAAAAAAACAGACAACCTAACTACGTCATAGGTAAATAAACAGCAGGTATCATGATTGCGTACGTATAGAAATACTCATATTAATTTTAACATTTTTCACGACGGGGGACGTATCTAACGGTACCAAACAGATTGTTTTGACAGCTGTCAAAGCCACATCACTAGCAGTGGCAAGAGTATCGAGAGCAGGGATCGATATGAAATGGATTGCGTGACTTGCGTCAGATTTTATTTGTGTTTAATATTTTCGAAATCATTAGGATATGCGATACATTTCGAGGAAAAATCTCCAAAATGTTACGTGTAAGTAAAAATCTATCTTTTTGAGAATTCTGTACAAAATCCCATGTAACAAATATTGCCATTAATATGATCATAACCTTTGTATACCTATACAAACACAGGACACATAAACTCACACTACAGGATTGTATTCGATTTTATTATCGAAACATATTTTTAAAATATCTTAATTTTGTTTCACAGTCTTGTTACTTTAGACATTGTGACAGTCAACTGCAAAATGTAGATTTAATACCTACCCGTTTTTAATTGCTGTAATTCATTACTTTGATTTTCTTTACTTAAGCTTATAACTTTTACAAGTAAGTTTACTCTTATAATATAATAATAATAATAATATCCTTGGACATTTCACACAGCGCCATATCGTCCCAAGCTAAGCAACCTAATGCTTGTGTTATGGTAACGAGATGGCTGATATACTACTTATATACATTTTTTTTTTGTAAATACATACATAGTATAGATAGAAAAACACCCAGACTCGTAACAAATACTTGCAGGTCGTACAAATATTTGTTCCGTGCGGGAATCGAACCCGCGACATAGTGCGCACCAGTCAATCGCTCAACCACTGCGCCAACCGTGTCGTCAAATATACAGGGTGGAATTTTGTAATGCCCCCTGGAGGGAAAGTACTCTTAATACTGTAG
The DNA here is from genome assembly GCA_951799385.1 of Hyppa rectilinea. Lineage (NCBI taxonomy): Eukaryota > Metazoa > Arthropoda > Insecta > Lepidoptera > Noctuidae > Hyppa > Hyppa rectilinea. Next base: position 3,483,473 of record OX637302.1, on the reverse strand, counting down.
ATAGAAAATTTTACTCAAAGGAAACATTCCTTTATTTTTGAATAGAAAGAAAACTGCATTCAAAGATTTCCAAAAAATCGCTTGCCACACCCGGGAATCGAACTGACTAAAATCTGCAAAAAGTACGCACTGTATTTTTATTGCCGCGATCGTTAGTATCAATTATAAGGATGAAATCTCTCGAACAAACTTGATAAATTAAATGATAGGAAAACCATGAAATCTTTAATTATTTATAAAAATTGTAAACTAATTAATTAGTTGCTCGAAATGGGCCCCATTTTCTTGGATACACAAATGTATTCTTCTAAATAAATACCTTTAATACCTGGATTGGTACAAACGGCACAATCAGATTGCCTGCGAGATCACCAGATCTCACGCCTTTAGATTTTTTTTTATGGGGATATGTTAAAAACCAAATTTACATTAAATCTTATGCGAATGTAAACGAGTTGAGAGTTGAAGTTCAGAATACGATTTATAATATTCACCACAACACGTTATTAAAGGTTACAAGAAATGAATTTGTTAGAAGAATACATTTGTATAGCCAAGAAAATGGAGCCCATTTCGAGCAAGTAATTAACTAGTTTAAATTTTTTTGTAAATTATTAAAGATTTCATGGTTTTCCTATCATTTAATTTATCAAGTTTGTTCGAGAGATTTCATCCTTATAATTGATACTAACGATCGCGGCAATAAAAGTACAGTGTGTACTTTTTGCAGATTTTAGTCAGTTCGATTCCCGGGTGTGGCAAGCGATTTTTTGGAAATCTTTGAATGCAGTTTTCTTTCTATTCAAAAATAAAGGAATGTTTCCTTTGAGTAAAATTTTCTATCTACAGTATTAAGAGTACTTTCCCTCCAGGGGGCATTACAAAATTCCACCCTGTATAATACTATCTTTTACCGCAGCTTCGCCCGCGTGGATGTCGGAAATTATTCCAAGGGAACGTACCGGGTTTTTTTTTAAGGCTGGGAAATCATCCAATGACTGCTCCCGCTCTGGGTGGAGCGGAAGGGAGTGTCAGACTCTTACTGACTAAAACCCATCCATGTTCCTTCCGTAGCCCTTTATGTTCCGGGGTAGCGGTAACCCTTTCGGACAATCCCGCTTACCCGGCAGGCTTGGCCCTGAGGGGCCCCTTCATATGCTGACATCTCTTTGAGGCGCGCGTGGAACATATACGCGCCGTACGGCACGGGTCTGGTGCTGATCGGACGGTGAGTCACCCATTACTCACCGCCCGCAGGCCCGCGCCTACGGTGGCCGGGAGTCGTCACGTGGCTCCCGACGCCCGGGGCGTCTCCTGCGGCGGCTGGGACGGGAGGACCTTTCTCTCTCCCATCCCGCCACCTCCTTCGCGAGCATGACTTTTTCGCAGAAGGAGGTGACTGCCTCCCACTCCCTCTCGCCCCGGACCATGGCTTGCACCAAGGCCGGGCGCGAGAGGTCGCTGCCGCCGATCGCCTCTACGAGGACACGGCGGTGCTCTGCCCATGCGGGGCAGTTTTGCACCGTGTGCTCTACTGTGTCCTCTGGGCGATCCTCGCAGTGGTGACACCCGGGCGTTTCCTCCCGCCTGATGATGTGCAGGAACCTCCCGAAACATCCATGTCCGGTGAGGACCTGCGTCAGGCGGTAGGTGAGGGCGCCGTGACGCCTCTCTAGCCACTCCTCAAAGAGGGGCCTTACCGCCACTATCGTGGCGTGCCCTGCGCTGGGTTGCGACAGTCGCTGCTTCCAGGCCGCCATGAGATCGCGCCGGAGGTCCGTCCGCTCCACCGCAATTTGCTGCGGAAACGGAGTTTCCCCCCGGCTTAGTACCTCCGCGCGCCACTCGTACAGGCGCGCGAGGACTATCGCCTCCAGATCCCACGGCGGCAGTCCGGCAAGGAGGCTTGCCGCCTCGCCCGAGATCGTGCGGTACCCCCGGATTAGCCGAATGGCTACCACCTTTTGGGGCGCGTTCAGATAGTGGGCGGCTCGCCGCCGTAATGAACGCGCCCACACCGGGGCCCCGTAAAGGGCCATGGACCGCACGACTCCCGCGTAAAGCCTCCGGCAGGAGGCGTTTGGCCCCCTCAGATTGGGCAAGAGCCGCTTGAAGGCGGCCCCAGTCCGTTCCAGCTTGGGGGCCAAACGTCGGAAATGCTCCACGAAGTTCCATCGGCTGTCGAGGACCAGACCCAGGTATTTCATCGTGGTCTCGACGCCGATGTGAACCCCTCCTACCGTAAGTTGGGATCCCGATGGTGGCCTATTCCGAGGCCCATGAAAGGACATGGCCTCGGATTTGTGCAAAGCCACCTCGAGACCCAACTGCCGGATCCTCTCAACGACTGTCGCAACCCCGCGTGTCATCGCGTCGGCCGCCGCCTGATGCGACCTCCCCTGCGCCAGGACCAGCGTGTCGTCAGCGTAGCAAACTACGCTGACGCCGTCAGGGAGGTCGGCCCGCAGCACCCAGTCGTAACCGATGTCCCACAGGAACGGCCCCAGAACCGATCCCTGCGGGACACCGCACGATATCTCTCGCCGGTTCCATTCCCCATCGCGACCGGGGTAGATGACGGCTCTGTCCGTCAAGTACGCCCCGACTATTCGACGGAGGTAGGTCGGCACCCGGTGATACCGGAGTGCTTCCCCAATGCAACTCCAGGGCAGGGTGTTGAAGGCGTTGGCGATGTCGAGTGACACCGCCACGACGACCCTACCCTGGGACACCGCGTCCCCCGTCGTGAGGGCTCAAACGCGCATGATGGCGTCCACCGTTGAGCGCCCCTTGCGGAAGCCAAACTGGCAGTCCGCAAGGTCCGGCCCCGTCCTTCCAAGGTGCCCGACGAGGCGGCCCGCAATAATTCTCTCGAAGAGTTTGCCGACCTCGTCGAGCAGCACTATGGGCCGGAATGCGGACGGAGAGTCCGCAGGGCGCCCTGGCTTCTGTATGAGGACCAGCTTCCCCGTCTTCCAACGGAGCGGAAACTGGCCTCTCTCCATGCATGCGCTTAAGAGCGCCTCCAGTCGGGACCCGAGAGCCCCCGAGGCCAGGACCCAGGCTTTACCCGGCAAGCCGTCGGGTCCTGGGGCGGTATTCTTGGCCTTGAGCCTTCCAACCGCCGCTCTCAGATCTACCTCGTACCGGGTATCCTATGGTCATATTTATGTAGTTTATCAGCCATCTCGTTACCATAACACAAGGATTAGGTTGCTTAGCTTGGGACGATATGGCGTTGTGTGAAATGTCCAAGGATATTATTATTTATTTATTATTATTAACTACCTCTGCGTCAGGTTTCATCCAGATCCGTTTAGCCGTGATCCGTTAGAGCGTGAAGGACGGACAAACTTACAAACTCACATACACACACTCACTCACAAACTTTCGCCCATAATATTAGTGTGATATAGTAGGATTCAATTACATAAGAAACTAAAACAGGTATATATTCACCTTTTATAATTCAAGAAATAAGGATTCTCAACCGTGGTACCGTGATATTTTAATCCGCTTTATTTAAGTTCACGTAACACATTAATTACAAAGCTACGCAGTGACATCAAACTGAAGATTTATTACATCACAGGTGACATTGTTCGCACGCGCCTGCTACGGTTGACAGCTGACGACTCCTAAGTAAAGTGTCAGGGGTACGACAGAATAGGACCGCCACTGTACAGACGCCAGTACATTAAGCTATCCCTAAATGTCAAATTATCTCAATTGAAAATGAACCGTATTTCTTTGCGATAATGTTGAAATACTATCAAATAAATCTGGCAGCTTGGGGTAACTTGATGTGCTGGTCTCTGTATATTAAGGCCAAAGACACATTAAATAGGGTTGATTTTGTTGATCACATGAAAACAAAAGTTTATACCCAAGACTCGAAAACAGAAACAAAAGATATCATTAAGGTTTATAATATTGTCAAGTTATTTTAACTTAACAAACAGCTGTGCTGCTGGGGAGTTTGTTGCGCCAATTTTTCCCAGCTAAAGCACTAGAAACTTTTCGAGGACTGTGTTTTGTAATATAGACATTTAAAATGTGCTGATCCTCAGCCTAGTTTTAACAAATTACTTTTGCTTTGATTTGTCATCAAATAGTTATTTGTTACGCCAGGCTGCAAAGTTGCTTTTTGGCGCAAGTACTTGTATTGCAACCTGAGAAAGCGAAGGATTCTAGGATCAAATAAAGAATCGTGAGCGTAGTGAGGGCTTCAAAGGAATGAGACATAATAACTTTGCTGCCGAGCAAGACACACAACCTCAAACAGCAAGGGAAATGCTCGGTGCAAGAAAAACAGCTTAAAAAGTCTTTTTCTGCAAGTATTTACTTTATTTGCAGTAATACGTGTTAAACAAACGTAACCTAGGTACCTATTAACCTAACTATTAAAATTCCAGTTCCAACCTGAGCTTTCCAGGTCAAAATAGAACCAGAATCGTCTTCAAAGTTCACTCATTTCAATGTCAATAGGACTTAAGGCGTTTAGAATATATCATGTTAATCTACTGGCGTGAATTCTACTTACGTTTCAAAGTTATGATAAGTTTAACCAAGTTGTGACTGCGACTATGCACTCAGATTACGAGGTCAGAACTTTGTGTAATAAGCTAAAGATTATAGTAACTGCAGAGCGAATATCCTAATGAGAAGTTGCAAGTTGTTTCTTTGAAGATGCATCGTTGATATAAGACGGACCATAGACAAAAGACGGTGTTTCAAAGATAATATAGAACTATGTCTAAAATATTTACTAAGGAGGATATGGAACGCCAAGTTCTGACAGACTTAAAGACAAATTTAGCAGTAGTCTCCCTGATACTAAATCTAGTCAGACATCTTCAGTAGGATTGTCCGAAAGGGTTACAGCTGCCCCGAAACACAAATGGCTAACGAAGCCAGGAGGCAAGAAGTTACAGCCAGTTAGAGTCTGACACTCCCTTCCGCTCCACCCAGAGCGAGAGGTGTCATTTGATGATAATCCAACCTTAAAAATAAAAAAGGCACTGATTGACTCACTGATCACTTATAATGTCCCTCTCTACTGTCTATCAATTAAAGCGAGAAAATATAAGACCATTTGAGTGACACCGTGGGCACAATTCTAAATATGAAATAAAAAACTGGCCGCATTACGCTCAAAAGCATTTCCTATTTCCGGCCAAAGACACAGTCCTTGTATAGATCGAAAGCGCTTCAAACATGGGTAGTGAGAGATAACTGAAGCAAGAAATCAGCTCGCTCCGTGGTCCTTTGGATTCCGAAAGGACCAAACCGCACCGTTTTAGATGACCGCAATATTAAGCCAGCTTTGTTAAGACCGTCAGGTCATTACGAGTATTTTACAGGATTAAACTTGGAAGTGGTAGGCAGTACTTAAGCGGGGATATTTACGAAGTTATCTAGGGCCATACCACTACCTCCTATATCTACCGGTCTATTCTGTAAAAATCTCACCGTGTTAACTTAAGAGAGCTGTCATTCCACTTGAAACTAGGGATTAACACTACTGACAGCTTTTTCGACGTCATAATGCCACTAATAAAGTCAGTGTAGTCTTAAAAAATCTTAACACCCCTTGTGTGAAACCCGAGGAATAAAGAGCAAAGCTTTTTCAAGACTCTGTACGACTTCTAATCAAAATAGCAGTTTCTTTAACATTACGAAGCATATCACGGGTTTTTTTTTTCGCAAAGTTATGAGAATATCAATACCTACTTACCTAACCTTACAATTATACATTTATAATTTGACAATCAATTCGTTTGTAATAACATAATTCAATCATGATTCGAAAGACGCGTGGCGCCATCTATTAATATAAAAAAACGATATTGTTGTCATCCTCGGGAACAGCACTTATTTTTGGGTTGAAAGGTACCCTATTTCCGTTTCTGTACACCTGACTACGTCTATGCGAAATTTAAGGATGATCGGTTGTTCAGGCGTGAATAGGTAACAAACAAACTGACAAACTTGATTTCGCATTTATAATATTAGTTAGGGCTAGTGATAATGTAAAAATTAAAGCTTAGACTAAAACCATTAACAGAAACTTTACAATTTACTAGAACTCTGTCAAAATGTTACCTAAGTAAATACTTGATCAAGACAAATTAGAAAGAGCAGTAATTAAATATAATTAGTTTTCTAACTTGTTGAACTTAGGCAACCTTCCAAGTAAAGTAGCGTAGGCGACACATTAACCAATCTAACAAACTCCTAAGACATAAAAAGTAGAACTAACGATGACGTAATCAATAAAAATTAAAAGTTTTAACTATTACATTAACTTTGTCAATTAGTTTATTTGTTATGAAAGCTGATATAAAATCGAAAGAAGATTTAAGTATCCATTGAGTAGCCTAAGATCATCAAAGTATCTGGTACGAGGTTAATAATTATCCAGAAGTGTCCAAATAAGGTCAGCAACGTCTCTTTCCAGCATCCATCTCGAACCAATAATACCATCACAAATGTCACGGACTCACGGGGGAGTAATCCCCACGTTTTGTTTGGGAGAGTAATCAATCCAGCCATGAACGTGAATCATTTCCGAGTAAAAGCATCACAAATACACAATTTCCATGTTAATGACACATTTTTATTTGCCTTTTATACTCAACACCCATATCGTATAACTTTTAACGTGTCCCGGAATCGCTTTTGCGTAACATTAGTGATATAGAACAGCCGTCAAAAGTAATGGCGTCTGATTTTTCCCGCGCCTTTTTTTCTTGTCAAGAAAGCACGTGTCCAGATTAATTTAATATATTATTTCTTTTTTATTCATTAAATAAATAAAACTAAATATCATCATGAATGTATATATAAATAAATGCAATTAAATAAATGGCTCTTAGTAATAGAAAAGTAGGAATAGCAATGTCATTTTCATCAGCAGTTTTTACACGTCACAATTACATAAGACAGTCCCCCAAAACGGCCGCCCTGCACCTCCCGGAATGAATTCACTACTCCAAAAGATTATCAGCTTTTGGAGTAGTGAACTTAAACCTCGTCTTAATCAAAAAAGTGTTGAAGAACAACACGGTTACACAGGCAGACACGAAAACTGACTTCAATTTATATTATTTATAGGTCAGCAGATGTCTTAAAAATTCACAATACGACAAAGATACTCTTCAATGCTTTGAAAACAACAATACCGTCGATATTTTATTAAACATAAGCTTACCTACATAAAGTACTGCAAAGTCATAAGCTCTAAAGTCTAGAAATCTTGTAGAAACTAGGTTTTCCATCTCAGAAACTGATACTGAACCATATTTAGTTACATATTGAAAGCAACCAAGAAAGTTGTGAAAAACAAGACGATTATAAACTAAACCATTTCAATAACCAACACGTGTAATGTAAGTTACAGTTCTTCTTTTCGTGTGGTTAGTGACTAACCTGGTGTCAGAGTTTTTATGCTGCCCATGAGCCTCTGACTTATGCCCGCATTACAGAACCTCACTCAATACTCAAGCATTGCTTGAGTCTCGATTAAAGCCATTTGATTGGTTAAATCTATTTTTAAGTAATGATTGTGTCTTGAGTGAAGTTCTGTAATACGGGCCCTTAGCTTCACATCTTGTAGAGAAATATCTCTCAGATATGCTGGTTTCCTCACGATGTTTTCATTCACCTATTTTTAAGCAAGTGATAATTATACAATACGCAGTAGAATCCGTAAAATCACAGGTGCCTTGGGTTCGAACTCGACAACTATGATTTGGCAGTCCGACGCTCACACCACAAGGCTATCACTGCTATAATGTATAGCGTGTATATAGTTCCATGTATAGTTAAAAAGCACGTGTCGCACTGATTAAAAATAAAACACTATCTGATTACGCACGTGCAGTCTATTTGTAACCAGCGCTAGAGCCTTTAATGAGGAAGCCAAGGCTTCGTTAGAAGCGTAATGTGAAACTAAATCAGGTTAGTACAGACCCTTATACATGGCTGCAGGAAAGATATTGTCTATATTGGAGTGGCTTTGAATGTCACGAGGTACCTTTAAGCATAGCATGTTTGTTTATATCTCGCCGACTGACTGATGCTCCCACTATCTTACCGGCCAGCGGGATTGTCCGTAGTTACCGCTGCCCCGAGACACATAGGGCTAAGGAAGGAAAATGGATGCGTTTTAGTCAGTAAAAGTCTGACACATCCGGTCCACCCACTTGTTGATTTCCCATCGTTAAAAAAAAACTATCTCATCAATCCCGGCGGATACTTGGGCATTTTTCTCTCATCACCAATGAGTTTGTGCACTTTGGGGTTTTCAAAACTACACTACAAAGGAGTTTTTTTAGTCCATCAGCTAGATTATAAAAATATATTGAACACGTATTTTTTCTTTTTTTACGTAATCAGATTACGCCGACAATATTGTGTTAAAATTTGGTACGACGATGATGATTTGGGCACCTATTTGTGACGTTGCGAGCCCCTACTCCTCAACTGTAATGCGTTTTAACTAAGTATTTTTTTATTAATATGATAAAGCAAATAATACTTGGCAAATATCTTTTATTATCTGTCTGGCTGACTAAATATATATTTTTTTAATTAAGCACACAGTTTCATCTTCAATGAATTTCAATTATTATTACAAGCTCCACAAAATAATACTACTACAATAGGTACATCTCCCAAACCCTTTTCAGAGATTATACGCCTTATTTTATACTACGTTACTCCACAAAATGGCTACAGTAAGTAGGTACGTCAGTCCTGAAAACACCTAGCCACTTTGTAGACCGCGAGTCAACATCACGTCACAGCACTTAACTAAAGTTCCGCAGACTATACACTAGACTTCGAAGTTGTCTAATAGACTTCTAAGTGACAGCAAAGATGCTACATATCAGGTTGATTATGATCACTTGAAGTAATAATATGACAAGGTACAGAGGCCAGCACATCAAGCTACCATAATCTGTCAAATTTCTTTGATAGTATTTCAACTTTATTGCAAAGACATAAGGTTCATTTTTAATTGAGAAAATTTGACAGTTAGTGATAGCTTGATGTGCTGGCGTCTGTACAGTGAGCAGCGGTGGCAGCGGTGGCAGCTGCGACTTACGACTTACAGGTCGAAGGTTTGACACCAAGCAGGCGCTTTACCAAATAAATTGTTTTATCAGCACTGGTTTTAAAAAAGGAAAACACTGGAGGAAACTGGCATGTCCTATAACAAAAAATTCGTAAACATGGGACATTCACCAAACCGTACTGGGCCTGGTGGTGGTGGTGGATAACGACCCACTTCTTCTTACCGAGAGGAGGTCCTGTGTTCCAGTACTGGGTACATTATAGGCTGATTAATATGCTATTATGCTAGGCGATATAATATTATTAAAGATGGTCGGAAAGATGTTATTGGATTTTTACATCTGGTAATTCAAAGTAACGGTCCTCCAAATACCGGTTTAAAAAAACCTTTTTATACGAACGAAACCAAATCAAAAGGTTTTTGCATCAGTAGAAAAACCGGTTTGAAAATTAACCCGTATTCGAGGCGTGTTTGAGAATATCTTTTCATGTCACTACACAACCTCTATATATCTTGTACATACTTCACCGATGTACAGACGCCCGCACATCAAGCTATCCCTAACTGTCAAATTTTCTCAATTAAAAATGAACCTTATATCTTTGCAATAAAGTTGTAATACTATCAAAGATTTTTGACAGATTGTGGTAACTTGATGTGCTGGCCTCTGTACGACGACAGTTGATATCCCTCACAAACTTAGTCATAAACTTTATGTTACAATACAATACAACAGAACATAACAGAAACATCACTGAAACTCGATACCTGCACGTCAACAGGACGATGTTATAGCGCGTATACAGGGGATGAGTCGGTAACTTACAGTCGTGATGTCATAACAAGGTTACTGCGGTTATACAGGGGGGTTGCGTTTACAACTGTTTGGCTGATTAGGGTGGTGGCGAAGAGAGTGACAAATGGAGTTATTTTATAGGTGTGGTGACGTACTACCGGTATAAAATGTGTGCTATGCCCTGAATTAAGTTATATTTTCTTTGTTTTCAGGATGTATACGTTATTGCTTAGAAGCTCTACCAACTCAAAATGTGAAACCAAGTAGAGCAAAAAAGAAAATGAAGCCTCAGCTAAAGTTGAGAACAAAAATGTAATTACAGTAGGTATGATTCACTGTATTTAAATTTAAATTCTGATAGTACATAATATATGTTTATTAATAGAGATATTAATAACTGTCTAATATAGGTACGAAGCGGCGAAATTCAAATCATTTACCTCAAATTGTCACTTGAGAGGCACTTTTAAACGTCAAAATTAATTGATTCTAAATACCTCATGCAAAAGGGTGTTTCATATGGAGAAGAATGGGCTATAACTCCACCGTTACGTAATATATGTTTCACAATAAAAGGCATTAACAAAACATTTCTAAAATACAAACATACCATGATAAATAATTCTTCCAGCACAAAGTTACTTCAACAAAATTCAAGTTAAAACAACATTGTAACAAGAAAATTCTAGACGTAGCACGTGACTCCAACACGATTCAACCACCTTCATTTCTAAAGTTACGTAGTTACACCCGGTCTCCACCAATTGTCACAATTATACCTGACTCCTCGTCCAAGAGCCGCATTTCTCTAATGAGGCGTTGCTCAGATGGCACAGTCGCGGACTAGGAAGTTAGTATCCAAGTATCCATCTCTATTTGATTGCATATTTCAGTTTCATCAAAGTCAAAGTCAAATCATTTATTTCAAATAGGCACAAGTAAGGTACTTTTAAACGTCAAAATGAACAAGAAATAGAATTGATTCTAGTCAACCCTTCCAAAAGGTAGTTTCGTGTGGAGAAGAATGGGCAAGAGACTCAACTGTTACTGAAAATCATTCATGAAACCGTAATCAGCCTATAACAAGAGCAGCAGCAGTGTGAACGTGTTACATGCTGATAATATTTATGCTTATGCTTATAAGTACAATTGTCTATTTAACCGACTTAGAAAAAGGATTTATGTTCGACGGTATGTCTGTTTTTTTTTCTTTTGTGTCTGTCCACCGGTTTCTCCATCAATTGTCGACCTATTTTGAAAATCCTTTTTGACTAATAACGGTCAGTAAATGATAGAAATCGGCCATAAAGTAACCTTCGCTTTATAAACTGGGTCTCTCAGTCCACAGATCTAAGGCACCGATTCTTTGTGGCCAGCATTATGTTCTTGACACCCGCTCCTAACTCCGTGAAGCGTGAAATTAATTTCAACAAAAGGAATCTCGACTAAACGTGATGTGAGTTTTAGTGGTGGCTTGTACGAATAAACTGGTACACAACACAACGTAAACTACATTGTTAGCGTTTTCGAAACATAAATGGTTTATTAGAACACTTTTTTTTATATATCACACGTTATACGTAAAAAAGGCTTAATTAGCCGCCACGTTATCATACATCCTAGCAGCATTTCACTGCCTTTGACTGATACACTTTAGCCTAGCCGCATTTTTCTTCAGATGGTGCTACCACCCTTTTTTTTTAAGGATTTTAAATCATCAAACGACACCTCCCGCTCTGGGTGGAGCGAAAGAGAGTGTCAGACTCTTACTGACTAAAACCCATCCACGTTCCTTGCTTAGTCTTTTATTTGTCGGGGTAGCGGTAACCCTTTCGGACTATCCCGCTTACCCGGCAGGCTTCGGCTCTAACGGGCCCCTTCATATACTGACATCTCTTTGAATTGCACGTGGAACTCGAACGCGCTGTCCGTCACGGACTTGTAGTGCCATTCTGAAAAAATCTCACCGTAAAAATGTAGGTGAAGTGAGTTGAAAGTGAGCTGTCAAAAGTGTCAGTCCCTAATTAGGTGGCATGACAGCTCACTTCACGTTAACGTCACTTAAGTTCTCACGGTGAGATTTTTACAGAATCGACCGACTGGTCCTGATCGGACGCCTCAGACGGTAAGCTAACCATTACTCACCGCCCGCGCCTACGGTGGGTCTGATACCCTTAAGCCTAATTTATTGATACAGCATAACCATGATTTTTCATCAGATGTGCTAGCGCCCTAAGACCATTATTATGACATGATTCCCATAACACAATTTCATTAAATCGTATCGCATCGTGTAAAGCAAATGCTAGGGCATAATACTCATGTTCCTACTGTTCTCAAGTATGACTTTACAAAGCTACGAGATAGACGCAGCGAACTCAACAGGTGACGCTAACAACTGTAGAGTTCGTTAGGAGGACACCGGGGGTCTGCTTACGTTAATTACACTTAATTAACTTCCATAGGATTGTGTTTCGTTGAGAGGTAGGCAGAGATAAAGGTGGGTTAGACTCAAGCCTAATAGTTGTAAGTCTAATAGTTTAAACGAAAAGATCATTACAGAAATGCGTAAATTATATTATTATAAATTAGCTGCTACCCCCGCCGCCGCCGTTTCACCTGCGTGGTCCCTATTTTTTTCCTAAAATAAAAGTAGCGAAAGTTGTTTTTAAAACATCAGCTATCGGTCAGTTGAAAGTCCCGTTAAAATCGGTCCAGCAGCCGTTTGGGAGCTTACAGGCACAAACAGGCAGACAAAAATTATAAAAATAGTTCTTTCGTTGTAAGTACCTACCGTATTATACTTTCCTATGCATTTAGTAAAAAGCTGTTATATTTTCATTAGAAACAGACACTTCAATTTTATTTATTTGTATGTATAGATAACAATATAACTAAAATAGAAAACATTTAGCTACCTATACGCGCTGGCGTGAGTAATTCCATAATAAGACATGCTGCGATGAAAGATTATGCCAGCCAGTGACGTTAAGTGGGGTTTAAGGCCCAAAGTGTAAGCAGGATTATCCGGAAGAGCGGGATTGTCCAAAAAAGCGGAATTGTCCGAAAGGGTTACCGCTACCCCGGAACATACAAGGCCAAGGAAGGGACATGGATGGGTTTTAGCCAGTAAAAGTCTGACACTCCCTTCCGCTCCACTCAGAGCGCGAGGGGTCATTTGATGATTTCCCACCCTCAAAAAACAAAAAGGCCCAATGTGCACTGAACGAAATTAAATGATGTCACAAACGAAATTATGAAACTATAATACAGAATTCTTAATTAGTGGGCATTCCCAAAATATGAACATGCCATTTATTCCGGTAATGTCAGAGGTATTCATAATTGGAAAATGAAATGAAAACAATGTACCGCGCGCTGTTATCATGACCGGTTTTATATCATAACACCGCAAATTGGCTCATCCAATACATCCATTTACAGTTATTTATAAAAGCTAATTAATGAACACTGTTATCGGCAGCTTCATAATGAAATGTTTTTAACTTGATTATTATTATCTACGATGAAACCATATTGTTGGTATGTTTTCATTTTCATCAAAGTAACTTGCATTACCATTCAATACTCAATACTCAATCATTTATTCTCGATGGTAATACTAAGTTTTTTTTTTCATTTTAACCTTTTGTAGTAGAGGGCTTGTGGCTAAGTAATAACAGCCGCACGGGTCAATCTATCTGGTTAAGCAACGCCTGCCGGGGATGGTCCTTAGATGGGTGACCATCTTCATATTACGAGACTCCTCCGTGCCTTGGAAAGCACGTTAAACCGTTGGTCCAGGCTGTCAGTCGTGGATCTTTGGCAGTCGTGACGTGTCGTCAGAAGCCCGAAATTCTGACAATCAGACTTACCAAGTGGTATCGTATTACCCAGTAACTGGGTTGTGGAGGTCAGATAGGGAGACGCTCTATGTAAAATGCGATAGGTACGGTATTTATGTATTTCTTAAATATCGCAGCATTATGCTGAGACAGGAGCCTTTTCGCCGTCGCACAGGTCTTTGTTTTATTTTTATTTTTTTATAAACACTTAAAAATAAGGGCAGAATTTTTAATTGTTTATGTTGTTTTGTTTTTTAATTATTATTTTTTGCTGGTACTCAGCTGCATTCGGTTAGACTGGAAGCCGACCCCAACATTGTTGGGAAATGGCTAGGCAACCTGTTGTAGTACAGGATTTTATTCTAGGTGCATCGTCTTCACGTATTATGTAGCATTCTTGCTACTCACTGGTGATTTGTATTTGTAGCTGGTTAACTTTTGAGTAGTGTCGTGAACGATGGGCCTTACAAACGCATTTTTTTATTGTTTTTTTTTCCATTCACAATTGTTTCGCCTCCTTATATAATATGAGTAACCCGTTGAAATGTACAGGCGTCACATTTACGGCACAAAATATGTGACGACTAGCCTGCAAGAAATTCTCCGCTACTATTACACTACTAAAGTAAAACGCCTCATTTCAATTAAAGCGGTTCAAAAGGCCGCTATGAAATATGTACACAAACGTGACGTCACATGACCGCCATTTAATTTTGCAGCCGGAGGAATCTGCGCGGCAACGATATTGCTTTGAAAATATTATATTTCACCTTTTGAGGTTACATGTTACCCTAGTGCTGATGTGAGGAAAGAAAAATAATTATTAAAGTATCATAGCGTGCGTGTTCGCCTAAATAGAACTTAGATTGCTGATTATAGCTGTTGCAAGCGGTTGAAAGAACCCAGCGTAGAGACGAAATGTCCCGGACCACAAAGGGCTAAGGAAGAAACATCGATGGGTTTTAGTCAGTAAGAGTCTGAAACTCTTTTCCGCTCCACCCAGAGTGAGAGGAGTCATTTAATGATTCCCCAGCCTTGAAAAAAGGGATGAAAATAAATCAAAAATATAAAGGGGTTTTTGGACCACGACGGTTATTTACTGCTGTTGGTCCTACTGAAGTTTTGAAACCAAAATATACCTCCTTTATAAATAAATTGACTAGGTGTGAGACGTCTCTCAGTTTCAGTCTCGTCAGTTTCAGTCAGTCGTCCTAAACTGAGACTTTTTTATTTATATTATTTTACAACAGTTTGCAATAACATTTTGATGATTTTGATTATCAGGTACAATGACACCTCACTTCAAGCTCACTTCACATAAGTTTTCACAGTAACTTTACAGAATTGATCGCCTAAACAGCGACCTGGCCTTAGTCTATCATTAAGTTAGGTCCACAATTAGCTAAACAATGATCAGCGATGCGTCACCCCATTATCATCAGACGTGCAGAATCTGGATAACATTACATTAGTGTACTGTCGCATACAGCTTTGAGTGATTCCAATTCAATTAGCACGTATAGCTCTACATTAATCTATACTTAATAATATTATAAAGAGGTAAAATTTGTAAGTTTGTATGTAGGGGGTAATCTCCGGAAATAATGATCCAATTTCAAAATTTTTTTCGCTGATAGAAAGCTACATTATTCCTGAGTGCTATAGGCTATAAATTATATTTATATCATACATATTAGCCGAGCTATCGCAATTTTTAACCGACTTCTAAAAAAGGAGGAGGTTCTCAATTCGACTGTATATATTTATTTTTTTTATGCGCATAACTCCGTTGCTTGCTAACCGATTTGAAAAATTCTTTTTTTGTTGGAAAGGGTATACTTCCCAAATGGTCCCATAAAATTTTTATCGAAATCGGATAAGCGGTTTTTGAAAATCAACAAAAATCTAAAAAAAAATCCTACTTGATATATGTGGACGATGTTCTAATACTGTAATTTACATACCATAGGTACGTAGTTGTCCTCCGTCGAATAGTCGGGGCGTACCTGACGGACAGAGCCGTCATCTACCCCGGTCGCGATGGGGAATGGAACCGGCGAGAGATGTCGTGCGGTGTCCCACAGGGATCGGTTCTGGGGCCGCACCTGTGGGACATCGGCTACGACTGGGTGCTGCGGGCCGACCTCCCTGACGGCGTCAGCGTAATTTGTTACGCTGACGACACGCTGGTTCTGGCGTAGGAAAGGTCGCATCAGGCGGCGGCCGACGCGATGACACGCGGGGTTGCGATAGTCGTTGAGAGGATCCGGCAGTTGGGTCTCGAGGTGGCATTGCACAAATCCGAGGCCATGTCCTTTCATGGGCCTCGGAAAAGGCCACCATCGGGATCCCAACTTACGGTAGGAGGGGTTCATATCGGCGTCGAGACCACGATGAAATACCTAGGTCTGGTCCTCGACAGCCGATGGAATTTCGTGGAGCATTTCCGACGTTTGGCCCCCAAGCTGGAACGGACTGGGGCCGCCTTCAAGCGGCTATTGCCCAATTTGAGGGGGCCAAACGCCTCCTGCCGGAGGCTTTACGCGGGAGTCGTGCGGTCCATGGCCCTTTACGGGGCCCCGGTGTGGGCGCGTTCATTGCGGCGGCGAGCCGCCCACTACCTGAACGCGCCCCAAAAGGTGGTAGCCATTCGGCTAATCCGGGGGTACCGCACGATCTCGGGCGAGGCGGCAAGCCTCCTTGCCGGACTGCCGCCGTGGGATCTGGAGGCGATAGTCCTCGCGCGCCTGTACGAGTGGCGCGCGGAGGTACTAAGCCGGGGGGAAACTCCGCTTCCGCAGCAAATTGCGGCGGAGCGGACGGACCTCGGGCGCGATCTCATGGCGGCCTGGAATCAGCGACTGTCGCAACCCAGCGCAGGGCACGCCACGATAGTGGCGGTAAGGCCCCTCTTTGAGGAGTGGCTAGAGAGGCGTCACGGCGCCCTCACCTTCCGCCTGACGCAGGTCCTCACCGGACATGGATGTTTCGGGAGGTTCCTGCACATCATCAGGCGGGAGGAAACGCCCGGGTGTAACCACTGCGAGGATCGCCCAGAGGACACGGTGGAGCACACGGTGCAAACCTGCCCCGCTTGGGCGGAGCACCGCCGTGTCCTCGTAGAGGCGATCGGCGGCGGCGACCTCTCGCGCCCGGCCCTGGTGCAAGCCATGGTCCGGGGCGAGAGGGAGTGGGAGGCAGTCACCTCCTTCTGCGAAAAAGTTATGCTCGCGAAGGAGGTGGCGGGATGGGAGAGAGAAAGGTCCTCCCGTCCCAGCCGCCGCGGGAGACGCTCCGGGCGTCGGGAGCCACGTGACGACTCCCGGCCACCGTAGGCGCGGGCCTGCGGGCGGTGAGTAATGGGTGACTCACCGTCCGATCAGCGCCAGACCCGTGCCGTACGGCGCGTATATGTTCGTCTGTACATGTGTAGAATTAAGTGGAATGCTTTATGTCTTAACTAGCTGTAGCCCGCGGCTTTGTCAGCACAATTTTGAAATTTTCGTACAAACTTCCTTTCTTAGCTGACGTCTCCTATTCATGCTTAAACTTTTAATTACTCATTTTGGTTTTGCGTGAGAGGGGGCGAGCAAATAGGAATACGGAACCACAATGTTATTTAACTTTAAATGCAGTGTGGACTCGACTTTAAAACTGATAAAGAGGCTATATAATGTCAAATTGTATGTCAATCCCTATCCGTTCGTCTCATCAGCACACTACCTAAAGTGATTATGGCCCTTGGGCCTTAGCTCTTGAGCTGCCCGATTAGGGAAAAAATATGCACTGATGTCATTAAACTCGAAGGTCACTAACAAAATTTGAATTGGGAATCTCAACAAAAAAAAAACTATGCAAACTTTAAAAAAAAAAACTTATTCTAAAAACAAATTAGTTTTTATCATATCGCTGAAGGTGTGAAAAGTAGAGTATCCTCCTCGCGGAAATCAGTTTCTTTGTATGGGGGATATATAGCCTTAATGCCTCGTTGCACAAAATATTCTAATCGTAACCTTTTACGTTTATCTCTCTGCGCTTTGGGGTTAGCCCTAGAATCTTTCGATCCACTCGGTATTCAATATAGCACACGTAACAAAAACTCTGATTTATCCCCTTGGTGAATAATCTTCTATTTTTTTAAATTAACCTGGTTGCTGTAATGGTCCCTATCCAATCCTTGGAAACACCACGTTCAAACAATATTACAATTCAAATACCATTTGAGCTCTGACCGTATACCCGGACCGCTAGATGAGCGCGCACGTTTCAAATATCCGGCTCAAAGTTGCAACATAACCGACGCTACGACGAATAGTTTTGGAACTTCCTAAAGCCAAATATCGAGCAAGTTTCTGCTACTTATCTCTAAGGGTGAGATTCACCGACCGTGCTTTGACTTCGCTTTGCAAAGTTAGCGCTTCATACGAATATAAACCCACTAGCTTCCGCCCGCGGCTTCGCCCGCAAAATATGTCGGCAAATTATACACATAAACCTTCCTCTTGAATCACTCTACCTATTACAAAAAACCGCATCAAAATCCGTTGCGTAATTTTAAAGATTTAAGCATTCAGACAAACAGACAAAAATAGCGACTTTGTTTTATACTATGTAGTGATAAATCGGATTTACAGGGTGTCACAAAACTTTACACACAAGTCGTCATCCACGCGTTCTCTATTAAGTAGAACTAAGTATCTCTGTGTAAAAATAATTGCTGGGAAACATTTTCTATTTTTTTGAAGTGTAAAAGTTCACTATTTACGATAGTGCGTAACGTTAACGCACGCAGAACATAGTGCTTATCGAGATCGTAGGAGTACTTAAATCAGTGGGATTGTCCGAAAGGGTTACCGCTACCCCGGAACATAAAGGGCTAAGAAAGGAACATGGATGAGTTTTAGTCAGTAAGAGTCTGACAGTCCCTTCCGCTCCACCCAAAACGGGAGGGATAATTTGATGATTTAGGAGTAGGTACTTAAAGTTAATGTATACATGCAAAATTTGTTTTCGTAAAGAAAATGTGGATCTTTGATTTTCAATATCTTCGTAACCAGAGGATTCCCAGGTGTATAGTAAAGCATAATTAGCCTATATTGTTCCCACTGCTGCGACACTCGTCTACTCTTTGTGAGAGTAAGTGGGGCGTTAACACCACGCGGGCCCAGTGCGGATTAGTGGATCCCAGGTATGGTTCAGTTCAAATATAAAAATAAAAATATCTTAATGACGTAAAGCAAAAATGACTCTCGGCTTCTTTAAGTCATTGACTGCCACGCAGCAGACACAATAGAAAAACTATTGTTCGCGGCTCACCGGTGACCGCGTTGGCGCTCAACGCGTTAAGGGTCTTTTTACACACTCCTCAATCAGTATTGTTACAGCCCAACTGTCCATCGTATCGTGTTTTATCAACCGTGGATTCTTTTTATTTTTATTTTAATGTTTAAAGTTACAAAGGCACCTGGAGCGTATTAGCACAATATAAATATGAACAGTATGGAAACTAAGCCTATTTGTTGAAATAATTACCTACGCTCCACTGCAGCACTAGGGTTGTCACTCTTAATGTTTTTGAAACTGAACTATATTTATTAAAATATTTATGTTCTCAAACAATCAACCCGGCGCGGCCGCTACAAATACTCTAAGCAAATTACTTATCTTGTTCATGTAATTTTCGTATTATGATTATTGTTTATCTAATATAGGGCCAAGGTCATCCTATTCTTAGTTAAAACGCAATCGCATAGTAGGTAACACGCGTTAACTAATCGTCTTGACGCGGCACTCACGACTGACAGACAGCACCGCGACAACCGCTTAGGGGTCTCGTCGATTCGCGTGTTTGTGTGAGTGTGCCGTTTCGAACGTTAGTTCGTAGTTTCCGTACTGTTCATATTTATATTGTGGTATTAGGGTGAATTTCACTTATGAAACGGAACGCGTTCAGCAGAGTTAAACCGTACTCAAGAGCTGTCAGTGTCAAAGTTCCATAACAATTTTTACACTAGCTCTTGAACTTAGTTTAGATGTGCTGATCGCGTTTAGTTTCATCGGTGGAGTCCGCACTTATAACTACAAAGTCTGCTAGTCGCTTTTACAAAGTCTGCTAGTCGCTTAAGTGTCTTTTAGTTTCTTTGGATATTCAAAGATTTCTTGAGCCCGAGCTAAGCTGTAAAAGCTTTCAGGTTAGTTGTAATTTTCTTAGCTGCCTTATACCTTTGCGTCTAGGTTTAAATGAGATGAAAATTTAATAAAGAATACTCGTAGCTGATTGCTCATTACGCGCCTGAGCATAAGATTATGAAATACTTTGAAGAGAGTTTCTAATGTACCCTGTAAATTACGAGGCACTTGTGATACAGAGACTCTTGGTATAAGAGCCAAAGCAACACTGATTTTTGTGCCTTATTATCTTCTATATCTTCTACTTATATAAAAGGGAAAGAACATACATTCACTGATTATTTACGAAATCTCAAAAACGATTAGTCCCAAGATGAAACTTGTCACACTGTGTACAAATTAGCCATTAGCGAAAGGTCACTCATTCAAACATTCACTCACTCACTAATTAAACACGAAATCTCAAAAAATACTTGACCTTCGAGGATGAAGTTTAGCAAAGAGGTAGACTATGAGTTGGAAACATCAGGTAAGAAAGAACTTTAAGAAATTCCTCCAGTAAACGGGGAAAATGGGGGTTGAAGTTTGATGATGTCATTTTCTTCTATCTAAGAGACACAAAGGTATAATGTTCGCAGTACTGATCGGAATGATAGATACAAGAAAATTGGAAATCAAGTTTTAAATGAAAAATCCTGGACCAGGAAATGATTTTCTAAGAAAAAGGATTTTATTTTCTACTTTTTAGGGTTCCGGTGCCAGAGGATGTCCGTCCATCGGTCCGTCACAGGGATGAATCTTTTGAAACATAGTTACTACCATGAAGCAAATACAAAGAGGAGATGTCATAATGTGAATGTGCACTGTGACAATAAATGTGTCCTGACGTCATCACGGTGGGCGTAGCCTCGGTCAGTTGGCGGCACACGTTGCGTAGGTACTAACTACATGTTTACAGTCCAGTGTTCAGTCTATTTTATTATTTTCTATCTTATTTTAAAGAACAAGATGAAGTGTTGTGTGCTATCATGTAAAAACTATTCAGATAGACGTTCTGATGCCTTGGACGGCATAACATTTCACGTGTAAGTAATTTTATTTCATAAATTATTAGAAGCGTTCTAGAAAAATCTGTGCATTGTCTCTTAATAATAGTGTCACTGCTCGACAAAAGATGGCGCCACTTTGTATCACATCATGTCACCTATACACTAGTGACATCTAGCGAAATCTAGCTAAAACGACATTGTAACAATCGACAAAGCTCAATCTATTAATTGTCCTATTCACCGCTAGATGGAAAATAGAGAGGGGCGTGGTTTGTAACGTCCCTCGCTCCCCGTAAAGTGTCACGCATTATGTTAAAGGGAAATCCAGTTACGGCATCTCCTCTTTGTATTTGCTTCATGGTTACTACTGTGGTCGCTTTAACAACAAAAAAATTAAATAAAGCTGTTTAAAGGTAATAATTAATTGGTAAAATTCTCTTTGCATTAAAAGTATTTTTATACTGTAGGTACTAGCTTCCGCCCGCGGCTTCGCCCGCATAATATGTCGACATAAACCTTTCTCTTCAATCACTCTATCTATTAAAACAAACCTCATCAAAATCCGTTGCGTAGTTTTATAGATTTAAGCATACATAGGGGTATAGGGACAGAGAAAGCGACTTTGTTTTATACTATGTAGTGACTAGCTGCTCCCGCGCGGTTTTACCCGCTGCTAGGCTCCTATTGGTCGTAGCATGATGTTACATAGCCTATAGCCTTCCTCGATAAATAGACTATCCAACACAAAAAGATTTTTTCAATTCGGACCAGTAGTTCCAGAGATTAGCGCGTTCAAACAAACAAACTCTTCAGCTTTATAATATTAGTTTATATTGAAAGTGAATAGGTATATAGTGTTAATTATTTTACAGTGATACAGGAAGGAATCCTCGTGTACGAATGCGACTCGCACTTGGCCGCTTTATCCTACCAGAAAATACCTTAGCAAAGAGCAAAATGATAAGGATTAAGTTTAAGGTTCTGTCTCTAACTTCATCTGTAGTTTACTTTCATCTGCTTTAAAATTCCCTCTGAACAACTGGAAAATTGTGAGTCAAATTATATTATTAAGTTTGCGAAAATAGGCCTATTTTGTGAAAGGTTTTGTGTTTCAAAGTAAATAAGATAATGCTTTGGTGTATTTTTACGGTTTGTTAGTTCGAATATTGTAATAGAATACTAAGTAGGTACACACAGCAAAGTGAATAAGTGTCCAGGCAAATAATGATGTACTAATATGGTATAAGGGCAATGATAGCTTTTTTTTTTAAGACTGGGATCTCATCCAATGATTTCTCCTGCTCTGGGTGGAGCGAAGGGAGTGTCAGTCTCTTACTGACTAAAACCCATCCATGTTCTTTCCTTAGCCCTTTGTGTTCCGGGGTAACCCTTTCGGACAATCCCGCTTACCCGGCAGGCTTGGCCCTGACCCTTCATATGCTGACATCTCTTTGAGGCGCGCGTGGAACATTCGAACTCGAGATCTTAGACTTGGCAGTTCCGGCACGCTACGATAGTGGCAGTGGGCCTTACTGCCACTATCGACTCTTTGAGGAGTGGCTAGAGAGGCATCACGGCGCCGGATTTATGGGCGTATTGTATAATTATCAGTTTCTTAACGATGTTTTCCTTTACCGTTTTGAGTGCAGTGGTGATAAAATTAAACACAAAGTAAAGTGCCTGCTTGGGTTAAAACCCACCACCAACACTGTTCAACACTGTTCTAAAATCTCGAGAAATTGGTAAAATTCTACCTCCATCACACTAATATTATAAAAGCGAAAGTATGTGAGTTTGTATGTCTGTCCGACCTTCACGCTCAAACGGCTGAACGGATCTGGACAAAATTTAGCACAGAGGTAGTTTACAATCTGGATTAACACGTATAGGACTTTTTATCCCGTTTAGTACGTTCAATTGGGATAATTTCCCACATCTACGCGGGCGAAGCCGCTGGCAGCAGCCAGTCTATACAATTTTATATTCCTTTTATAATCTGAGGCTTGCTTCATACTGATTAAATATAAGTCTCTCAGATTAATCCCTGGTTTACTGCGCGTCATCTCCGCCAGTAATTATAAATTAATTCCAGCATCCTGCTTACAGAATATAATTATAATATTAAAGCAGAGAAGGTTATTTTTGATATTTACATACGATTAGGTAAAAATAATTAGCATGTCACTGAGGGTATTCTGCGTGTTACACGGAGTTATGATAAAAATGTTGTCAGGAAAGTTTTGAGTATATGCAAATGTGGATGGCTATACAAGTAGAGGAAGACCAAAGAAACGATGGATGGGTTGTGTGAGGATGATATGGCTAGAAAGGGAGTGACTACGGAGATGACGACTAATAGAGACGTATGGAAGAAAAAGACATTTTATGCCGTAGCTATTATTATTATAATTATATTCCTATAAACAATATTTTGCCATTTTCTTAAGCCAAAGTGTCCATATCGGTATAAAAATGAAATACATATTTGTTTTTTTTCATCCAAAATAATACCGATAAAAAGAAGTAAGCAGTATCAAGACTGAAAGTCAGACACGGCCCACACCTAATAAACTTCTTTAGACAGGAGATATATTTTGGTGTTCTACTGATAGGACAAAATGGTAGGACCACGAGAAAACCCCCAAAATAATTACAGGACAATATTGTTGGTAAATTACCCAGATATTGATAACAGGGTATCGTCCTTATTTGGGATTGAGGTACTTGGAATAGATCGCCGCCTGCTACGACCCTTAAACTCTTATTTATAAGATTATTTTTACTTCTAATTTTAACGATATAACTTGCGTATGAGTGACAACCTTACGCTACGGAATTAGGTACAAGCCATAGTTATATCTGCCGTTGAGTACTTAATGACTTACGAAAAATATTAAAGTGATTAACTCATCATCTGCCTAGCCTTTTCTCAACTATTTTGGGGTCGGCTTCCAGTCTAAACGGATGCAGCTGAATACCAGTATTTTACATGGAGCGACTACCTATCTGACCTTCACAACCCAGTAACTGGGCAAAACGATACCCCTTGGTAAGACTGGCTGTCAGATTTTTGAGCTTCTGACGACCCGTAACGACTGTCAAAGATGCACAAATGACAGCCGGGACCAAAGCTTAAAGCTTTCCTAGGCACGAAGGAGTCTCGTTATGTAAAGATGGTCACCCATCCACGGCCAACCCCGGCAAGCGTAGCTTAACCTGATGGATCGACCTGTGCGGCTATTAGTACGTAGCCACGAGCTCCTCATGAAAGTAATTAACTAATACTTTTAAAAATCTTCCTTATCCTTTTTTCTTAACATGACAAGCGATTAATTATAATCTAAGTAAAATAGAATATAATATAATATCAAAGGAATATTACTTGTTGAAACCAGATTGTGTTACAAACTTCCCTCAGGCAATACATGGGTTTAAGCCTCACAAAGGGATTTTTGGAATAATAAATACATTATCCAGCCTATTTAGGAGAACCTTGAACTTCACGAGGGCTTACTTATTAAGAAGTATTAGAACAGAAGATTCTGAAAGAAAAAACGCTTTTCAGTTCTTTATTCGTTACAATGCGATTATCTACATAATCCAAATAACATGACGTTGTTAGTGGAAAAATAGTATCCGTCTCCGTTTCGAATTCATCAAACTGATACCAGAGGAGCCGAAACGAAACGACTTTTCGTTTACACAACACATATGTACACATCTTACTAGCTTTGCAAATAAGTATAAAGGTAATTAGGGAATGTATTCCTTTTTTGGGCTTGCGCGATTCTGAATTCTAAGTCCGCGCCTGTAGAGTTTACTTTGCCGAAACAGGCCCAGGGCGAAGAGCCATCCCAAGTGGGATACATGAAACCGCGGGACAGTAGGTGTCGATCTGACAAACATTTTTCATGTAATAGAAAAGCTATGATTCTGAAAATAGGGATTATGAAAAGCATTCCACATTCCTCAAAATTCCTTTAGCAATCATTCAAAGCATCCACTTCATCTCCAGCTGCATTCACTAAATTATAACATCCAAACATACTGAGGGAATTCGATAGACTGACATAATAGCCTACGGATCGCTCACGCCATTACTTCGGTCAATTTACTTCGAAACGGCCATTATGTGGCCTCCAAGGGTAATGGATGGTCAGACTAACAGATTCTGTTCCATCAAAGCCAAAGCTTCTAGCAGTCTATCATTATTTGTAGCTTGTTTAATTGTTTGTGACTAGAAAGGTCGGAGAAAAGAGGTTTTAATAACGCTAGCTGCTGCTCGTGACTCCGCCCGCGTCTGTGTTGAAAATTATCCAAAGAGAACAAACACTCACGGGATAAAAAGTATTCTAAGGCCCGTATTACAGAACCTCACGCAAGATCCAAACATTACTCAAAACTTGTTTTAACCAATCAAATGGCTTTAATCGAGACACAAGCAATGCTTGAGTATTGAGTGAGGTTCTGTAATACGGGCATAAGAATAAAAAAAACATCTAACTTCCACCCCCTATTTCAGCTTCTTACAGAGTAATCGAAGAGTAATCTTAAAGAGTATCTTATAATCCTTTCTCAGCTGTCGTCTCCTACTTATAATCTACATCTGTGTCAAAATTCATCTTCGTAGGTCCAGTCGTTTTTGAGATTTTGTGTTTAATTAGCTAGAGAATGTATATATGAATATGTGACCATTCGCTTTTATATATAACTAGCTGCCGCCCACGGCTTCGCCCGCAAAATATGTCGACAAATTATACGCATAAACCTTCCTCTTGAATCACTCTTTCTATTAAAAAAAACCGCATCAAAATCCGTTGCGTAGTTTTAAAGATTTAAGCATACATAGGGATATAGGGACAGAGCGACTTTGTTTTATACTATGTAGTGATTATAGATCTGTAACTAACTGGAACCCGATAATCGCTTATTTTTCATTTAACTCTTCGCCTTGGGTCTTATCACACTGGCAATTTGACGGTGTGTTTCGCTCGCTGCGTATGCGAAATAAGCACCCCATGTGTGCGCAACGTGTTCGCTGCGTTGGCGTAACAAGAGCTATTCACATGAGTTTACAGTCAGTACCTACATCAAGTGTAGTAACTTGCCAACTCATCTCAATCGATTTTGAACTTAACAGACAACGTCTTAAGGTTTAAATTCATTTGAAGAAATTTGACAACTTTGTTTGGAATAACTTGATGCGCGAATATTATAAAAACGCAGAGAATACGTCACATAGGTTACTTCGGTCCCACAAAGAGCACGTGCACAAATCGCCACGCTAGAAACAAGCTAGCAAATCGTCAGTATGATATTATGTATAAATGCTCTTACAATAATATTACATATCCACTTCAAGAATCACAAAGGCTCTCGTGCATTAATATAATATTAATAAATCAACGTCTATTACGTGAAGGATAATACATTCTACATTAGTTTCTGTCTATTCTAAGGTACATATTAAATTCACAACTTTATCCTTGAAAGCGCTACCTCATCAAGCTTCATTACAACGTTACTCTTCGACTACGCACTTCGTTCTCCGATCCAATAGGGTCTTTAACTCACCAATTAAAATGCAATTAGTACTGTTGCTCTGAAAAAAGTGCTTCAAGTTATTGAAAAAATTCAATTATGTAATAATTAAAATCTACGGGATAATTCTTTACACGAATTGATAATTAATCTTTATTGGGACTGCTATTGATTTGTAGTCTGCTTCCAACTGTTGGAAATAATCTAAACTATAAATCTAAATAATTTATATACCTATGTAGAGGTATTATTTTTGTGAGTTTGTATGTAGGGGGTGGTGAAGGGGCCCTCCTTTAGGGCCGAAGCCTGCCGGGTAAGCGGGATTGTCCGAAAGGGTTACAACCCCGGAACATAAAGGGCTAAGGAAGGAACATGGACGGGTTTTAGTCAGTAAGAGTCTGACACTCTCTTTCACTCCACCCAGAGCGGGAGGTGTCGTTTGACGATTTCCCACCCTCAAAAAAAAAGCCTAGCCTATACTACTCTGATTACGACAATTCGTTCACAAATGAGAGCTTCCCATTAGTGGAAGATTTGTTGCAAGCCGACCTCATTTCGCCAGTTAAGTTTAAGTCCCATGGCAATAGGGGCCTGGGCAAACATGTCAAACCGTTGGTCCCGGCTGTCATTCGACTCTTGGACAGTCGTTCCGTCTTACCGAGGAGTATTGTATTACCCAGTAACTGGGTTGTGGCGCTCCATGTAAAATATTGGTAGCTGCATCTGGTTAGACTGAAAGCCGACCCCAACATAGTAGGGAAGGGGCTAAGCAGATGTAAAAGAGGGGTGTACCAATTGGGTATTGGACAGGGTAGTCAATAACGTTACTTTTTATGAACTGACAAAACGCGGAATTTGTACGTGATTTGTATTGAAATATAACAATGTGACGTCACAGATTTTTTGAATCAAATAAAATGGAAAACTAAATGGAATACTTATTAGCATTAAATGCAATTTTACAATTACTTCTTCGCATAATATTTAATTTCTGTACGGTGGTGGAAGTTTTTAAGACGAGCGGTCTTTTATCTATGTGATTTCCCATTTTATTTTTGATCGATTCAAATAGTCAATTGCCATCAACCGGGCATAAATCCAGACTAGGCTGCTACTGAGAATTTCGTAATGGAAAAACTCAATAATAACACTTTGCCCAACCTGGGAGTCGTATCCTGTCCTGTCACAAGACAAACGAGGCAGTTAATCATTCAACCGAATAAAATTTCCTTTCACGTGCATCATAATTCCATATCAAAGCATCATATCCTCTAAACTGTGACAGTGTAGCGTCACAAGCAATTTAATCAACATTATGATGTTATTGCCTACATTTCGGGACACGCTTCCCAGAAACCAACTGTACACTCCCCGTACTGATATTCCATTCGGATTTGAACCTTATTAACTAAATTTTAGTGGTATCCGGATTATTTTTGAGGTGACTAAAGATGCCATTTGAGCGTTGTGGGAAAGATTTTAGGAGGATTATCACCATGCTTTTAGTAACTTTCGGTACGTTAACGTTTTATCAGTGTTGGATGGAAGAGATTTTAAATGTATACAATAATCTTCGTGATATGGCAGAAAATGGACGAAATACAATATGAGCGATATTTAGCACACCTGTCAGTAAGTATGTCATCGCATATAGGCTAAACGGCTGTTCAGATTTGGGTCAATGAGGTGTCGTTCGATTCGTTTGGTTCCGGAGCGGATGTTCGTCAAGCTACAGGCGACATCACCTGAGTGGTCCGTAGTCGAGTTTTTGTATTGTTCAAATTCAAAGCAACCTTAACTGAAGGGTCTATATTTATGTATTTTTATTTCATAACATCACATCAACGACCTACATGCATAACGCAAGAGATGGGTCGGGGGATCGTTGTGATTCACGAAAAAGATGTCTGGTATTTGTGGGAAGCCTTTGCACAGCTGTGTAGGCTAATAAAAAAAAACATAACATCACGTCGGTTCTACATTAAGGGTTAGGCAGAAGTTCAGGTAGTAGTACAGACGCCAGCACATCAAGCTATCCCTAACTGTCAAATTTTCTCAATTAAAAATGAACCTTATGTCTTTGCAATAAAGTTGAAATACTATCAAAGAAATTTGACAGATTGTGGTAACTTGATGTGCTGGCCTCTGTACACAAACATTTTACCAGTTACGTTTAAAGGCCCATGTAATAGGGGGCGAGCCTATTGTCATATTTATTTCCTTTAATCTATACTAGTATTATAATGAGGAAAGATTTGATTTTTTGTTTGTTTGTTAGAAATGAATAGGCTCCGAAACTATTGGACCGATTTAAAAAATTCTTTCACCGTTGAAAAGCTTAGTTTTCTAGGAGTACAATAGGTTACTTTTTATCCCGGGAAAAATAACGGGTCCCACGGCAAAGACCACGGGAGCGAAGACGCGGGCAAAGTTCTAGTTTATTTCCTAAAGACGAATATTGTTTATGAAATTTTTGTTGAAAACAATAAAAGCGACAGTCTAGTTTGAAACCTACTGACCTGTTTCCTAACCTATTTAACAAAAATAGAAGAAAACTCAGTACTTAGAACTCAAGAAAGTACCCACGTATGTATATTATAAATATATACAACCCAACATAAAGAGAAGGTAAGCGAGATTGACCGGAAGGTTTACCGCTGCCCCGGAACACTAAGGTCTATAGAAGGAACATGGATGGGTTTTAATCAGTAAGAGTCTGACACTCCCTTCCGCTCCACCCAGAGCGGGTAGAGTCATTTTCTTCAACTTTGCTCAGATAACAAATTTCTGACGAATAAAAACCATCAAAATAGCCTAGTTACTGACATTAATATGGTCTTTCGACTATTAATGTGGTGATAGGTCTTCAACCTATCAAAACATTCGAAGTAATAATATTAGGGAAACAAAGGCCAACTGCAATCAACACTAACCCGAACCACATAGAAGAGATAACTGTAGTTAATACACATCAGCACCGCAATTTGTTCAAGTCAACACAGGTTTTTACTAGGAAAATGGCTGCAGGCAACTAATGTCAAAATTAATTAAACGCATTTTAACTCCGCTATGTGAGCGTCGCAATCAAATATGAACTATATTCGTATTAGTTTTAACATTCATATTCGTACGGAACGATTGCTCACATTTGCTTAAACGAGTTCATATTCGTTTAAGCAAATTAGAAAAAAGAGAATAAAATGTACATTCGTATGCCATTATCACTAGCCTTTTAACGGTTTCATTAAGGACTATAGATATACGCAAGTATCTAGGAGAAATGCTAATTGCATGTTTCGAGCGTATTCATTTTTTTGTACAGTCAGAGAAAATGGTTGCATAGCAAATTGAGCTAGCTTCTTAAGTTGTCCGTAAAATGTATGAAAGTGGTACACAAATAATTCATTGTCCTACTGACTGTACAATCAACAAAAGAACATAAACAAGGAGTAAGATGTAATGTACCGCGTAGCGCGCGGGCGCTTGCACTGAGGCAAGCGGTCCTTCGGCGGCCTGAGTACGACGTACGGTGCGCATATTAAATAATTTACGTGTAATGAAAATAAGTCCATATCTTTAAAACTATTTTATTTAATTTCTTCGGTGTTAAATATTTAATATAATTTTATTCAACACCTTCAATATTTTAAAGTAATTTTTTGACACCTTAAACATATAACTATGCAGGCAAGACTATGTGCAGGTTCATTGATAGCAAAAAAAGAAGAGCTAAGTCAAAGACTAAGTACTCGTCTATAAAATAAGTTAAAAAGTAGTCGTCGGGGTTCATATACTTTTCTTTTTAGTGCTACCGACTACTTTGTAAAGTGCAGAAAGCACGGAGCGATGGAGCTTAGTTCGATCGTTGTTCTTTTGTTTTATTTCCGAGCTCGACAACTACCACGATTTCTTTTACAATCGTATCTTTTATTTTGCACATAATTTGCATCATCATCATCCATTCTTTTAAACTCAGTTGGGTTCTTAAACAACTTTTCGATCAAATGTATTCATAACGCAGCTATAGATAGATATAATGTACAGAGGCCAGCACATCAAGTTACCACAATCTGCCAAATTTCTTTGATAGTATTTCAACTTTATTGCAAAGACATAAGGTTCATTTTTAATTCAGAAAATTTGACAGTTAGGGATAGCTTGATGTGCTGGCGTCTGTACTTCCATGTTAGTCTAGTCCCAAGCTTATTTTGTCTACTGCCCACTTTGAGAATAAAACGTTTTTTAGTGCCCCCATTTTTCACCTACTTAAAACCACTATCTAGATGAAATTACAAATCGACCCTTAAGCCTCTACATAACGCCTTCATTTTTTTTCTGGGTCTTTTACCGCCCCCCTTTACTCCCGCCGCGCTTACAGGGGTGCGTTATCGCCCACTTTGAAAAAGGCTGGTCTAGTGGGTTCGATTGCCTGGTCGGGCAGTGTTATTGGGTTTTTCCATCAGAAATTTCTCAGTAGCAGCCCGGAGTCTGGATTAGTGGAATATGGCAATAAACTCGTCCCCCTAAGTCAAAGTCAAAGTCAAATCATTTATTTCAAATAGGCACAAGTAAGGCACTTTTGAACGTCAAAATGAACAAGAAATAGAATTGATTCTAGTCGCCCCTTCCAAATGGTAGTTTCGTGTGGAGAAGAATGGGCAAGAAACTCCACCGTTACTCTTTTAAAATGTTTAACAATGTATGTATTGTATACATGAATTATAACATTATATGTGAAGACGATGCACCCAGAATAAAAACACTACACCACAAAAGGTGAAAAAAAAAACACAATTATAGTAATGGCAGGTAAACTTAAGTATGTCATAAGTACATGGTGCTCACATATTTACAAATAAATGGGACTTAAACATAGTTGGCAAAAGTCGGTGTACTGCCTACCTACCTACTAACCTAACCCTTCAGGGAAACAAGGTGTGATGTTTTTTGAATATAACTTTATTGTTAACCAAAATTATTGTTTTTCGTTGTTGTTATTGACGTCATCTAGGACGCCTTCCTGGTATAATCATTTCATTTCACAAATCCATTACAAAATTTGCTTACTCATATTTTTCGGCCCGTTCCATTTCGTCGTAAAAAAATCACACCTTGCACATTATAAAACGCCAAGGTCTATTTGTACATATGTAAAATAATTTTAATTTCGGGAG
The DNA here is from genome assembly GCA_951799385.1 of Hyppa rectilinea. Classification (NCBI taxonomy): domain Eukaryota; kingdom Metazoa; phylum Arthropoda; class Insecta; order Lepidoptera; family Noctuidae; genus Hyppa; species Hyppa rectilinea. Next base: position 3,451,857 of record OX637302.1, on the reverse strand, counting down.
TCAGTGTCTTTGGTTTTGTATTTTCGGTTATTTGGATTTGTTCTTTTTTGGAGTGGATTTAATACGTATTATCGAAGCTAACTCAAAAACTGTTCAAAGGAGTTAATAAAGTTGATATTATGTATAAAGTATGACCTACCAAACAAAGATGGACCATCAAATTCAATTCGTAATTGGCGGAGCAAACGTGTAACAAACATACAATGAAAAAACGAACAGTCGAACTGAGAACCTCCTCTTTTTAGGTCGGTTAAAATTATAGCTATTGCTACTGCAAGTGTTTTACGCATAAGGGGATTGTCCGAAAGGGTTACTGCTACCCCGGAACATAAAGGGCTACGGAAGGAACATGGATGGGTTTTAGTCAGTAAGAGTCTGACACTCCCTTCCGCTCCACCCAGAGCGGGAGGAGTCATTTGATGATTTCCCACCCTTGAAAAAAAATAACAAGTGTTTTACGCAATTACCCCGCTGCTCTCTGTGACTAAGACAACTTGGAGTTGTTCTAAACACACTAGCTGTCAAAAGTAATAGTGAATTACGAAGACAATATTACCAAACACCAGCGAAGAAAATATCCGTAAAATTGTAACACTTTCTCCGTATACATGTCGTTGTTATGGCACGTGTCTTTCTCATTCTCGATTTTAAGTGCTCCCGTTCTATGATTTTAAGTGCTCTCGGCAAGTGTAATGTTTAGATTATAAACGGTGTGCGATCCCGGCACGTAAACACACTCACATTTGATGGCGAGATAATAAACACGGTGTTATTGACACCGGGAGGAATCCCTCAGCACAAAATCCGTAGTTTCAGCACGAAGTTACGTGCGATTCCTAGATCGTATCACAGCTGCACGGGCCCGACCTTTTTTTTTTTTTTTAAGGCTGGGAAATCATCCAATGACTGCTCCCGCTCTGGGTGGAGCGGAAGGGAGTGTCAGACTCTTACTGACTAAAACCCATCCATGTTCCTTCCGTAGCCCTTTATGTTCCGGGGTAGCGGTAACCCTTTCGGACAATCCCGCTTACCCGGCAGGCTTGGCCCTGAGGGGCCCCTTCATATGCTGACATCTCTTTGAGGACGGGCCCGACCTAAGGCGTGAATCACACAGAAACGGCGTAAGGTGAAGGCGCGGTAATGGCACGTACATTTTGTACACAGTCATGATGCCGCTTTTAAACGTTTTCATATAAAATGTTTGCGCCTGTGCCGCGTGTTTCACGCCTTAGTGTGCGTCCACACTGAATGCGCGGTGACTGGAGCCTAGGCGGGCGCGGCAAGCGGGGGCGTGCGGTGGCCACACTTAAGCGCGAGCTCTTGTAGCGGTTCGACGTATATCAGGTGTTGCAAACATGGACGAGGACCTGCTTTGCGAGACAGTCCGATCCTGAGATGGGAGGTGTTTCAACACTAGAGATGGTGTGCACGAAATTAATAAAAACAGAGGAATATCTGGTGAATTTTTTAACTCATATGAAGAACTGAGATTATACCCTACAAAATTCTTTGAGTATACGTGAATGCCCATGTCAACGTTTGACTACATACTAAGTAAAATAGCCCCTAAAATCACCAAAGAAGATACTAACTTTCGCAAATGTATTAGACCTGAGGAGAAATTGTTCATAACTCTGAGGTAAGAATAAAACAAGATTTTACTAAGTTTTGTATTTATATGTAGTTTATAGTAGGTTTAGATTGAATGGCACTTATAAACAGTTCAGTATTTATTGACAAACAAGCACAGACGCGCATACGCCGAGCGACAAGACCGAACTGGTTTGTTACCCCCGCCACCCGCGCATTGGGTCGCTCGCTGACTAGGCCCGTAGTGCGGCCAGAACGCGCGGACAGGAGCGTTTGGAAACTACGCGCGCTGTGTCGCTCAGTCCCGTCGCACTAGGCTTCCGCCTTAGTCACTACAATATGGACGCAAAGGCGCGTTTCATATGTTTGATACTTCGCGCCCGTCGCCGCGTCGTCGCAACCGCGCCAGGCTCGCAGTGTGGACGCACACTTAGAATGATTAGCACCATGATTTGACAGTACTCCCCACAGAACAGTTAAAGAGGTTAGAAGGGCCTTGTGGGCGGAACAGGCGCGCCACACATTTGCGCGGGCGCTCCAAACCCAACCGAAATTAGAATCACCGGTCAACAGTCACGCTCTTATTGTGAAAGCGTTCAATTCTCCGCGGAAAAAAAGAATTATGCCGTCTTGCCCAATTAAAACGTGTCAGAAAAGAAGTCAGGAGTGTAATGTGGCCCGAGGAGGGATTTCATTTCACCGATAACTCCAAAAACCTTAAAATACGAGTGATATTTGTAATTATTACAAAAGTATTATGTAGTTTGTAGACAAAAACGATAAAATCGCATTCAGATGCAAAATTATACATTGCTTGCATTACATTGGTACGATCTTGCACGACGTGAGCGGTCGCGCAATGTATTGCGTTCACTGCGAACGTCGCGTGCGTCGATCCAAAGCTTCAATTCTGGGAAATCTATGCGCGTCGATAGTGTTGTACCAAATTGTAAACAATGTCGATATTAAGATGTGTATACGAATGATTATTGTCAGTAATATAACAATGAAAATAACGTTGTATAAATTAACAACAATTATTGTATAATGTGGATTATTAATTTAGTTTATTAGTTGGTTTTTCGTCTAAAATCTAATTTACGATGCAAACACTTTTTTTTTTTATTTTACAAAAGATCCAGCTACAAGAAAACTGTGGTTTGAAGCAACTGGTAGAATTGAACGGATACGTACTAAATGTAGCACAATTTATGTTTGCAACATTTTGCAGAAAATGATTACGTAACGCGGGTGAAACCGGCGGGCACAGCTATTATTAATAAATTAACATGCTACAATTAATACCTAAATACTTTTTCACGGAGTAGTTCACAATAAATTAATTAGATTATAATTATTATGTTAATTCGACTTAGCATTCGATATGGACGTGAAATTAAAAATTTATTTATAGTTTTTTGTATATTGTAGCGTTATTTTACGTTTTATGTTATTCAAAATGCTATTTTTCTTTCTTTCGTTACTATTACGTAAAACAGAGCTGCAACTAGCATAAAACTAAAGAAAATTTAAATTTCGCGGCAGTATCGGATGTTCCCCCTTAATTTGACTTTGATTTAAGTTTATTTAGGTATATGCAATTAGGAAGTTATTCGTACCGTATCTGCAACTTGAAAAAATGCAGAACTTTAATTAACTAAACTACAGTAATTTTATCGATATAATTAATCGACCTTTTGGTGGCCGTAACATATATGAGAAATAAATTGCTTTTACACGTGTGTGAGTTTACGTCCAGAGCAGTATTTGCGTTAGTGTGACAACCAATAGTAAACACGCGATCTAAGTGCGTGTGGTTTATTTGTGTGTGTAATGCGCGTACGTATTATCTCTTGCTTGTAGTTGAGAGACAAGAGTGGGAGACATGCGGCGACACGCGTTCTAATACAAATCAGGAGCTATTTCCATTCTAATCTCTTTAACTGTTCTGTGGTACTCCCTACCCATTATGTGTCTTTACCCGTCCGAAAGAGTTTATTAATCGGGTGTTTGGTTGATTCAAAAGTTCCGAACAACTTTCGGACGGGCCCGTATCTATGGTGGCGGACTTAGAGAGTAGGCCCACTGAACTAAATCCATAATGCTGTTGTCCTTCTCTTACTGATTAAACAAGAAAGTGTAAGATGTTAACTAGAGTACGCGATTTAGGATGATCTTTAAAATACATAATATAATAATAGTATATTTAAAAGCGAAAGGTCACTCATACTTCTCATAATACATTCAATAACTGCTCAAACACGTAATCTCAAAACTTACTAGAACTTTGAAGATGAAATTTGACACAGATTATGAATAGGAGAAGTTAGCTAAGGAAGGATTTAAGGAAACTCCCCCCGTATAAGGGTGAAACAGGCGGTGGAAAAATGTATGAAAAATTACGCGGGTGGAGTCGCGGGCAGTAGCTAGTAATCACACTAATGTTATAAAAGTAAACGTTTTTGTGTGAGTTTGTGTATGAGTTTGTATGTTTGTCCGTCCTTCACGCTCACGGCTGAACGGATCTGGATGAAACTTGTCACAGAGGTAGTTTATGACCTGGATTAACAAAAAGGATACTTTTTATCCCGATAGTACTTTCCTTTGGGATAATTTACGACATCCACACGGGCGAAGCCACTACCAGCAGCTAGTATATTAATAATACACTTTCCGCTCGCTGACTTTGAAGGCTCATAGAGAGTGAGTAATACAAATTACGTAAAATCTATATTAGTACAAGGCACATAAGCAATGTTAACATTTACCCACGTTTCTTGATATCAAACAATATCAGCTATTATAGACGATGCATGGACACAGTTCAACGACCACAATTAAATGATAGTACGTTCATTTTAGTAATACAATCCATTTTGAATCGGTTTCCTTAGCTATGAACGAAGCAATTTCTCTTCGACGGAATATCCACCTATACGTATACGAACCTCAAAATTATGATCCTCTGACGATCGTCTTTTTTACCTAATTGTGTACTTTTTTTTTGTGTTTTGATTTAAAGGAGCTCGTGGCTAAGTACTAACAACCGCACAGATTGATCCATCAGGTTAAACTGCGCTTGCCGTGGTTGCCCGTGGATTGGTGACCATTTTTACATAACGAGACTCCTCCGTGCCTCGGGAGTACGTTAAGCCGTTGGTCCCGGCTGTCATTTGTGCATCTTTGACAGTCGTTACGGGTCGTCAGAAGCCCGAAATTCTGACAGCCAGTCTTACCAAGGGGTATCGTATTACCTAGTTACTGGGTTGTGGAGGTCAGATAGGCAGTCGCTTCATGTAAAATACTGGTATTCAGCTGCATCCGCTTAGACTGGAAGCCGACCTCAACATAATTGGGAAAGGCTAGGCAGATGATGATGGTGATTTTTGATTTAGATGGTTTTTTTTTATATTGTCTTTGTATAGAATTTGCAACTTGTGTTTTCCTCCGCTTGTTTAAGTTACTACGTCAATCAATACAAAACCGTCCAAATTAAATTAATCTACTCTATTATTTCGTCTGCTGCTCTGTTTCACATCCAAGTCTTGGCGTGCTGTCTCCAGCACCAAATGGGTCAATGTACAACGTAATCCAGCATGAGCGGTTAAAAACAGATGTAAGCCAATAAATAAACGGATACGTTTATTATTGGCTTATATGTATTTGTTTTATTCAATTTGATGGTCTTATTTATCCTGGCTTATGTTGTAAGCCGGGTGTTATGTCTTGGCTTTGTGAGTCGTGATGCATCAGCTTTGGATAGGGTTGTCAGACGCCTGGGTAAGTGCTTCATTTGCTTTTAGGGTTGCCTACAGTAAATCAATCTGCCTAGCCTTTTCCCAACTCTGTTGGGGTCGGCTTCCAGTCCAACCGGATGCAACTGAATACCAGTATTTTACATGGAACGACTGCCACTTCACAACCCAGAAGAAGAACTGGGTAATACGATACCGATAAATGACAGCCGAGACCAACGGTTTAACGTGCTTTACGAGGCACGGAGGAGTCTCGGTATATAAAGATGATCACCCATCCACGGCCAACCCCGGCAAGCGTAGCTTAACCTAATGGATCGACCTGTCCGGCAGTTATTTCTTAGTCACGAGCTCCTTTAGGGTTCTGCATGTCAAGCGGAAAACCGGAATCCATATAATTTCATCATGTCCGTCCGTCCATCATGTTGAATGTTATGTTCACACCCACTTTACTAGAATACTCTTTGCACTACAATGATGAAAATTGTGTAGTTTTTTTTTTAGTATCTCGTATTCTAAACCAGCCAACGGTTTTTTTTACATCAGTATGTGTAGTTAAGATGTTGTCTCTCTGATTTGTCTATGTATTGCCGTAAGGTAGACAAGTGGTGAATCTCTAAGGCATTAAGTTTGCCTTTATAAATCAAAATCCGTTGCGTAGTTTTAAAGATTTAAGCATACATAGGGATATAGGGACAGAGAAAGCGACTTTGTTTTATACTATGTAGTGATGTGTTTTGCGTTATGCAAAAAGTAGACGAATTGATTTTATTATTTAGTTTTTTTTTATTTGTGAATTATTTTAACCTAGCAACATTTATATAATTAATGGGCACTAGCCCTACCCGTGTGTTAAATTAATGTCACCATTATAACGCCACGTTGTATAAAGCTCAAGATTATTCTCTTTTATTTGTTTTCAAGGTTCCATAATTCCATAAGCACTTATTCTACTAAAAAAGTTTCACTTATTCCAGGGTCGAGGGAATTCACAAATTGGGTTACGCAGAGAATTGTCTCCGAGTAAAGGATTAGGAGAGCACTCACGATTCGAACAGGAATAACAAGCCATCGCTTAGGACTACGGAAAAGCAATCTGATAGAGATTTTAGATTTGTTACTATTACTATTGGAGTATCGGGTTGTCTTTTAAAACTGCAGTACAGTTCGACCTTTTATAATTTTTTTTGAGGATGGGAAATCATCAAATTACTCCTCGTGCTCTAGGTGGATCGGAAGAGAGTGTCGGACTCTTGCTGACTAAAACCCATCCATGTTACTTTCTGCCCCTTTTTGTTTCGGGGCAGCGGGAACCCTTTCGGACATTCCGGCTAAAGCAGTTTTGGCTTCCAACCAACCAACTCTGACACCAGGTTTGTCACTAACCACATGAAAAGAAGAAGTTTTAGCCCGCTACAGATTTTTTCCCTTAAGGTTGATGTTCCAGGGTAGCCCGCGAAATTCAAATTTTCTTAAGTTTTTTGCAATTTGCAGGCCAGTGATAGGTTGTATATTATGTTGATGAACATTTGATTCGCGGTAAGGAAAGGTGTAAAAATGACTTTTTACAAGGTCAAAGTCATTCCGGAACCTTTATGAGCTCGGAGGGTTGTATTAATGATTTTGATGATTATAATTCTGTAACTACATACGTCTTACAGCCGCGAATCAAATGTTCATCAACATACAACCTATTAGTGGCCTGCAAATTGCAAAAAACTTAAGAAAATTTGAATTTCGCGGGCTGGTTGGAGGATTCACCTTAAGTAAATTATTGCTCTGCTGCAATGGTATTTTTTAGTCGCCTAGAATTATTTTTTTCTTAAATTATATCATGTTTGCCATTTTTTTAACGAAATCAAAATAATACAGTTTCTATCATAATTCATAACTCACGAAATAGGTAGGTATAACTATCTGAATTTTGTTAATTTAGCCTGAAATAAATAGCTGTTCCATAGCCACGGACAGTTACTAATGGAAATGTCAAAAACTGAGCAATCACTCCGTGAGTGATGAACTAGTGACACACCGTTGCAGACTGATTTAAAACTAGAACACGAAGTTGAAACTCAATTTCCATCCTATACTGGCCGCGGAAAAACGTTCTTAATTCAAATATTTGGGACTAACAACGTAACCCTCTAGTAAATGGAATATTGTACTAACATTATTTTGAGCTGAAACTTTCAATTTTTGACGTTCACTTCGTTCGTTCGCTGGTCAGAGAGCCATTGAATCATCCGTCAAAGAGTTCCTGGACACTTTGAAAAGGATTTTCGGAAACAAACATCGTTATTCCGAGAATAAAGCACTCTCATTTAGCTTGCCTTTGACGTATTGGCAGGTTATTTGATTGATATCGATACCGATAGAGAAATGTAGCAAGTAGATAGCTTAAAAGGAATTTGATTTACAAGTTCTAGGAATACCTCATTTGAGTAAGCGTACAACATTTCGGTATCTTCCGTTCGTTACTAGGATTAGGTTTATAATCCACGTAATCCACTTCCAGGAATAGTATAAAGTATTTAAAATATAATTATAAAATACAAACGATTCGTATTATAAAAATTTCAACACTTTATGCAGTTATTGCTATATGTAACTGACTGTACATCTTACCATATTTACCTAACTGAAGTCTGAACTACATTACTGAACGCGCCTAAATGCAGTAACATAAACGCGCCTAGATGCGCTAACATGAACGCGCCCGGAGCAACCGGGCGCCCGCGCCCGGGGCATAGGCGCGTGGCGGCCCGCCATTCGGCCAACATCAACAGCGTGTAGGTACTCACGACGAACTTTCATGTCGCGTTCGGGTGTGCCATCTTGTAAATTGCCGTCTCACAAAATACGTAAATGATTATTAACAAAGTTGAGAGCATCTAATTCCAATCCTCAACAACTACCTGCCAATATAAACACCTACTGCCCGGTGTTAAGGGAAGCGTAAAACCAAACAACAAAAGCCAGTGTTAGCACCTATTCAGCCTCTTTACGAGCGGTATGTATACAACCTTAGATACCGCGCTATTGATTAACTTTATACGATTATTGCATATTGTTATTTATAAAGATTATGCAAGTACGTGATGAAAAGCGGCGAAATTTTTCCATGGTGTTATCAGTATGTTGTCTAGTGCCTCATAACGCATAGCGACTGTTTAACTTTTGCCTGCGAGATATTTCTCAACAGCTAGTGAAGCTACGTCAGAGGCCAATGGGCAGCATAAAAAGAAAAACTCTGACATCAGGTTAGTCACTAACCACGCGAAAAAGAAGGAACTATTGACGAAGAGAAGAAGGGTCCAAACCTTGGCTACCATGTAACTTTTTCAATGCATGTGCCTAATTCTAAGTCATTAATCATCATAATTTGAACGGAACAAATATTTGTACGACCTGCAAGTATTTGTTACGAGTCTGGGTGTTTTTCTATCTATAATATGTATGTACTAGCTTTTGCCAGCGGCTTCGCCCGCGTGTTTGTAGGAAATTATCCCACGAGAACCGTATATTTTTCCGGGATAAAAAGTATCCTATGTGCTATTCTAGACTATAATCTATCTCTGTGCCAAATTTTAGCCAGATCCATTCAGTAGTTTTTGCGTGAAAGAGGAACAAACATCCATCCATCCATCCTCACAAACTTTTGCATTTATAATATTAGTAGGATTTACAAAAAAAAAATGTATATAAGTAGTATATCAGCCATCTCGTTACCATAACACAAGCATTAGGTTGCTTAGCTTGAGACGATACGGCGCTGTGTGAAATGTCCGAGGATACTACTATTATTATTATATTATTATTATAATTATGATTATTTTCATTGTTATTTGGCGATATGGGTGTACCTACAGTGGATACACCCCTGCCTAACCCTCCAGTGAAACAAGACGTGATGATATATTGTTATCATAAAAACTTTTTCACGTTTCGATGAATAATATATTTCTCAAATAATACTAGATTGAATGCTAAGAACAAATTGTTCATAGTCATGACGAGCCCTGTTAAAAACCTCATCATACAAAGTAAAAAAAGCTAAAGTTTTATAATTATTTATTAATTTAATCGTTTTAATTTTAATTGTAATTGTAAGTATAGTAGTTTTTTTTTTATTTGTAGTTTTAATATTAATGTATCTTTTGTATGCATGCCTGAAATAAATGTTTTTTTTTAATGTTATATAACAAAGATCAATAGTACTTTATTTCAAACAATCCAATGTGAACAAAAATAACTTTAGCAAGATAATTTTAATCCACCAATTCACTTACCGTAATTTATTTCATTCTTCAAAGTCCCAGAAGTCATCGGCTCTCGTTAAGGTAACGTTTCCGATGTTTTCAAACAACACAAGGATATATTATACAATACCACATTTACTCGTGGCGCACGTGTAAAAGGCAATTAGTTATTTATACAAACGCTTTTAGCAAAATACAAAACAATGACATCAAGGATGCAAAGAAGCTAAGCACGGAGGGCTCTAAGGGTAAGATTAAGGATGTTAACCGTGCGTTTCGTACGAATATGAACCTTATTTTCAACTCATAATGAGACTTATTAGATATTTCACCTCACTGAAGTGTGTAGACATCATCACTCTAGCAGAAAATGCCCCCTGGACACGAACTGCTGTGGCCAATCTGGCAAGCTTTGAACCAAATGCGGACCCAGTTTGGCCACTATAGAAGAGATCTGACCCAATGGGCTATCATCGACCCTTTCCTTGAGGGTGGAAATCATCAAATGCTCCCATCTGCTTTGGGTGGAGTGGAAATGCGTGTTAAACTCTTATTGACAAAAACCTATCCACGTTCCTTCCTTAGCCATTTGTTTTCAAAGGCAGTGGTAATTTAACCCTTTCGGACAATCCCGCTGACCATACAGAAGCTGCCTGACGCTGATTTTCTAATAAGTATTGACAAGTCACGGTTATACAACAAACAGTTCCAACATACCTATTACATAATTTTTATAAAGAAGTATACAGGATGATATCGTTTCCTATACTCATAACGTTATGATTAAAATTACTTATCGCATCACACGCATACCGTGGCACAAAGCACTCTCTTAATTGCATTCATTTGTCGCTTACGCCCTTAGTAGCAGAACAATCAAATGCAAATTATCTCACTTGCACGTGTATATTCCCCGGACACGAGCACCAAGGTCCCAATCATTTATTCAATGAACAAGCTGAGACATAATACCTGTAATCCCCAAAGTGTACATCTGTATATATAGTTCACCCACATTTCGCCAAGTAGAGTGCTGGTCTATCGTCATCGACCCGGCCGAAATACAGACTCCGGCTAGTGAGAAATTCGTGATGGGAAAATCCAATAACACTATGCCTGACCATTTTTTTTTTAGTTTGGGAAATCATCAAAAGATTCCTCCCGCTCTGGGTGGAGCGGAAGGGAGATTCAGACTTTTACTGACTAAAACCCATCCATGTACTTACTACGTACTTTGTCCTTAGCCCTTTATGTTCGGGGTAGCGGTAACCCTCTCGGACAATCCCGCTTACACCATGCCGACAGGGAATAGAACTCAGGACATCATGCTCAGTAGCGCTTGCGACCTCTTGACCAATGAGGCAGTCATCTGATAGGGTGATGGAAAGACCAATAAAACTTTGCCTGACCTGGAAATCGAACCCAGGACGTCATGATCACTGCGAGCGCTAGACCAACCAGGCAAACAACTGAAAGGTTATCCTGTATAATGGTTTAATATTTTTTAGGTTTCTGTATTTTCATACAGAAAAGCAACTTTTTTTATACAAGTATTACAATATGATTTTTTTCCCCGTTAAGGGTAAACCGATATTGGAAGGTGAGGAAAATGAGATAGCAAATTACCCTTACCGTGATCATTACTGAAAAATGTTTTTCATAATGAGATGTAAAGTTATTTTTAACGTTAAAAATACGTAAATACATTTTTACCCAATCCCCTTAGGTTTGCTGTGGCAAATATTATTTTAACCGTAGGTATCAAAATATATTTTCCGTCTTATTTTATCTTTTCAACTCACTTGAAAAGTGACTCTACTGGTAGCGCTTTTAGGTTCATAATTCAGCTTATAACACGCTCGTGTTTTTTACCTAACATTACCGCACTAGTTGCTCGTGGCTAAGTACTAACAGCCGCATAGGTCGATCCATCGAGTTAAGCTACGCTTGCCGAGATTGGCCGTGGATGGGTGACCATCTTTACATAACGAGAATCTTCCTTTAAAAAACACGTTAACCCGTTGGTCCCGGCTGTCATTTGGGCATCTTTGACAGTCACAGAAGTACGGGTCTTCAGACGCCCGAAAATCTGACAGCCAGTCTTACCAAGGGGTATCGTATTGCCCAGTTACTGGGTTGTGGAGGTCAGATAGGCAGTCGCTCCATGTAAAATACTGGTATTCAGCTGCATCCGGTTAGACTGAAAGCCGACCCCAACATAGCTGGGAAAAGGCAGTCAGATGATTACCGCACTAGTGCGGCACAGGTACGTGCACAGCAAAATTGTATTATAATTTACTATAGTGATATCAGCCCATGAAGCCTTGTGATAGCCTAGTGGTGTGCCCGTCGGACTGCCAAGTCATAGGTCTCGAGTTCGAACCCAAGAACCTCTGAATTTACGTTATAAGTTATCACTTGCTTAAAAATCGAGGAAACCAGCATGTCTGAGAGATATTTCTCAACAGCATGTGAAGCTAAGTCAGAAGCCCATGGGCAGCATAAAAACTCCGAAACCAGGTTAGTCACTAACCACACGAAAAGAAGATAAGTCTTGTAATGCCCGTTATGATCTCAGTTTCATGTATTTGAGAGGATGAGGTAGATTCTCGTCCCTAAAAACTTTAAGAACCTGCGGTTGGGGAACACAGATTAGAATTTATATACTTTTATTATGTACTCGTATTTTTATCAAGACACGAGTGGCTAAGAAGAACAAATTACCCAAAAGACCAGCTTTTTCTTCATGAAAAACTTTACAACTTTTAATAAAATGAGAATCTCTTGAAGAATAATGATATGGACAAGTGCATGTCGGACTTGCATACGAAAATTTCCGTACCACTGTAAAATATTTAATACTAAATATATAATTGCTATAGCGCATATCTTTTGTTTTAACTAAAGTATTATAAAAAATATAAAGTTGGCAATATTGTTAGCACTTGAGTACTTTTACTAGTCAGACGTTTGCATGTATTACCATTATTTCCATTAATAAGATCAATAAATAAACGCCGATAAACCATTTCTTGAATGAAGCTTCCACAGTTTTTTTTTACTTTTCATTACCTATTTGTTGTCATAACGGTCTAAGCATTACGCATTCTGTAAACATTCAAGTATCTACATACCTATTACGGTTCAAAAGATACAAGCCATGGAACGGATGTACAGTGGAACAGTAGACAACTATAATATTGAGCGGAACCTTAGTAACAAGGTCCTGTTGGCACCCTTTACGTACGGGACCCTAAAAACCACCTTGACGCAGTTATAATGAGCTCCAACGTGGACGTAATGATTAATTACTACAAGGTTTGAACAGACTTTTAAAGGAAAACTTTTCTTTTTTAATCGTTTTTAGCTTAATAAGGAAAATAATTGGATTTTTTCAATGTGATTTATATGCTAATTAGCTGTAGACAGACATTAGCGGCAAGTTACGGGCTAATAGGAATAAAAATGTTTAGTAAATATACAATGTTTAGACTTTAATCAAAAAGACAACAGCGCGTAAAAGTTTATGCATTTTTATAAAATAACAAAACATGGATGACTAATTAACTCAGTAAAACTCAAAGCATTTATTACAATTAACCCATACGCTTCAATTAACCCACGAACACGTATGTGAAGGCACTGAGCTTAGAATAGCACAAAAAATAGTGGCAGTGTTTGTGTTCAATCAGTCAGAAAAGTGAAGCTAGTTACCCATTACAAAACGAAGTGGGTTCTAATGGAGAGAAACCCGTGGCTAAGCATTAACCGCCACAAGGGATCGATCAGGTTAAACAAGGTACTCTTGCCGGAGTTGTTCCATAGATGGTGGACCACCTTTACATACCGAAACTCCTCCGTAAACTACGTTAAAGCCGTTTGTCCCGGCTGTCGTTCGTGTATCTTTGACAATCGTTTCAAGTTGTCAGATACCCGAAAGTCTGGCGATCTGGTATAGTATCTTACTGTTTTGCCCAGTTACTGGTTAGCAGAGGTCTGACAGGCAGTCGCTCCATATTAAGGATGAGGTAATAGGTAATACGAGTTGGTGTCCGCAACTCCACGTCAATGCGCGTGGGCATAGTGCGAAGTGATAGATGTCACATGTCTTCTAATTTTTGGTTCTAGGATATGCCAGTTTCTTCACGATGTTTTCCTTTACCGTTTTGAGAGCAGTGGTGATGAAATTATTTACACAATAGTTAAGCGCCTGCCTGGACTCTAACCCACGACCTAAAACTCGTAAATTAGGGCCGTTACCTGTGGGCTACCACTGCTCCGTAAACATACCTAAATAAAGATAAAATACAATTCGATATAAAAGATGAAAATGAAAAGAATTCCCCGCCATCCAAATAAAACAAGTCGTACAAATATTTGTCCCGACGTATTTCGACCCGCGCCGCGCCGCAAAGGACCAAATACGAATCCTCCTGTTCGTCGCACGGGTCGTCAACGGACCGTAACGGCAGGATACCGGCTCATTACCTTGCTGCCTCGTTAAGTAACCCATTTCCCTTGCAGATAACACAGCTGGAAACTAGGAGAGAAGTTATCTAAGTTCGAAAATGGAATTCGTTGGCTAAGTCTTGCTATACCTACACCTTGAGTGTTGGCCGTTGAATAAACAGACCAAAAAAGTAATAATAATATCCTTGGAGATTACACACAACGTCATATAGTCCCAAGCTAAGCAACCTAATGCTTGTTAATGGTAACGAGATGACTGATAAACTACTTATATACAGTTTTTTTTTTGTAAATACATACCCAACACCCAGACACGGAACAAATAGTTGTAGGTCGTACAAATATTTGTTGCGTGCGGGAATCGAATCGATACGTCCATCGCTCAACCACTGCGCCAACCGTGTCGTCAAAAGTTCTTGTCTCTTCGTGGAATATTGTTGCTACTTAACTTATATTTTGTGGTTATTAATGTTGCCAAACACAAAGCTTTCCGATTCTCCATACAGTTTGTAAAAGTAAAATCCGATTAAAAGTTATTTCAATATCATTGTTTAAGTATTTTTACATAAATATTTCAAAAATATGAACGATATCGTCCAATATTTTGGAGCCTTCTAATACAGGCATTGTTTGCCTAAAGGGGGGCTCCAAACACATTAAAATGTAATGTATTCTAATTAACTCCATAAACTATTTTGTATTTGTATTATATTTACTTTATTATTTTACATTATACAGAATGTAACCGAAACGCTATATACATACATATGAAAGCATACGCTACAGACCACGTTTTTTTTCACGATTTCGGAGTTGGTCCCTGGTCTGTAGCATACTCTCTCCTTTTGTATGTATATACCCTTTCGGTTACACCCTGTATACTGGTGTTTTTTAAACAAAGATTGATAGGTTAGTTGAGTATAATCAAAATTTAATATTATCTACGTGAATTCAGTAATAGGTAGTATAAGTACCCTACTGAATAAAAAATCATGACCAGAACTAATGACAGACGATTTGTTAAAAATAATCCAATCCTTACGTAAAGCGAGGCTTGAATTTGAAAAATCTATTCTTGTTACTGCCATTCGCAGACCATCGTGGTTACAAATAGGCCATTAGCGAAAGGTCACTCATTCAAGCATTCACTTATTAAACACGAAATCTCAAAATCTACTGAACCTAAGAAGATGAAATTTGGCACAGAGGTAAATTATGAGTACGAGACGTCAGCATATAATTTCAGATAATTCTGACAACATTATTTTTTTAATTTTTGTTAATGGTAAAGCGTTGCAAAGAGATAGATTTGTCCGGGAGAACCTTTTTCAACGTGATTGAAATCCCTTTGTAGACTCACGCTTCCATTTTTGTATTAAACAGTGTAAATGTATTTCTGTTCTATTATGTAGTAAGCAACTACACTAGATAATAGGACAAAAATTGGAAAGGACACTTTTTGCTTCACATTAATAACAATACAAGATAACACCAAACAAGGCTTGACACCTGTTCGTGATTGCATTACTCATTTACATGTTATATCTACATCGAGACAGGTCCATCATAAGATGGCGAGACGAGCTTGATGCCTTTTTTCATCAGTCAGAAGCCCGAAAATCTGACAGCCAGTCTTACCAAGGGGTATCGTATTGCCCAGTTACTGGGTTGTGGAGGTCAGATAGGCGGTCGGTCCATGTAAAATACTGGTATTCAGCTGCATCCGGTTAGACTGGAAGCCGACCCCAACATAGTTAGAAAAAGGCTAGGCAGATGATGAATCAATACGACAGATAACAATCATTCTATATACTAATGCTTCCTTCTAGTTTATATGAATAAACGTTTAATATGCACAATCGTACGACAGCCGACTCAGTTCGAAATTCCCAAGAGAGACATAAATATTTGTCCCGACGCGATGTGGATATTAAACTTGCTAACGGAATGAAGACCAAAAACCACGTCCAAGTACGTTATATGAAACGTAGCACTCGCTCGAAATATATTTAAAAACCAAAAAATTATGTGATGCAGTATTAGTTTTCTGTATTTTACATAAATACAGAGACACATAATTATGACGTTTTTTTTAAGGATGGGCAATCATCAAATGACTCCTACGACTCTGGATGGAGCGGAAGGAAGTGTCAGACTCTTACTGACGGGTTTTGTTTTTTAAGGATGAGAAACCATCAAATGACTCCAACCGCTCTGGATGGAGCGGAAGCGAGTGTCAGACTCTTACTGACCAAAACCCATCCATGTTCCTTCCTTAGCCCTTTGTGTCCGCCACCTGGTACGAACCTTATACACTCCTTTTGCTTCGATTACGCTCACACATGAGCGCGGGTCTGCACAAATCTCACCGTGATAACTTAAAGGAAGTGGGCTGTCAATTGCTGTCATATTGACAGCTGGAAATGGAATGACAGACCTTTTCAAGCTCATTTCACCTAAGTTTCATCAATAAGATTTTTACAGAAGTGGTTAAGTACTCAGGTCTATCAGGTAAAGCTACGCTTGCCGGGATGGGTCCGTGGATGGGTGACCATCTTTCCATATCGAGACTCCTCCTTGCCTCGGAGAGCACGTTAAGCCGTTGGGTAGTCGGTACGGTACGGGTAGACAGAAGCCGGAAAGTATGACAGCCAGTCTTACTAAGGGGTATCGTATTACTCAGGTACTGACTGGGTTGTGGAGGTTAGATAGGCAGTCCATGTAAAATACTGGTATTCAGCTGCGTCCGGTTAGACTGGATGCCGACCCTAACACAGTTGGGAAAAGGCTAGGCAGATTGACAACTGGAAATGGAATGACAGCAATTTTCAAGCTCACTTCACAAGTTTTCATATTAAGACTAACAACTGACGTTTCACGATATAGATATTTGTGTCCTAAATAAAGATTCTATTCTATTCTATTACAGAATAGACCGGTTGGTCATTTCATATTAAGCACCTGATTAAAAAAAAAAAAATGACCAGTGTTCTCTCCCGGACAAACAAACTCCACAAAAATTATATCCCAGCTCCATTTATAAGGTTATTTTAATTATCTTTAAAGCGACCAAAAGTTCAGGTATTTAATTTCGAGTTTCAAACATAAACGTCACGTTACGTTTTTTAATAACATTAAAGGTTAATGTTGAAATAAGATTACTTTGGTTTAGTTTTTGTTTTATATTCCTAATTCAAAATCACAAGCAAACACCGCTATCGCCTGAAGGCTATGGGTTATTTAATGAAAATCTTAAAGGTTGAACATCAAAGGAGTGTTTTAGTTACCGTTCGTAGTGGCTGTTCGTTTGATGTAGGTAATTATTCTGCGTTTTGGTTATTTCGTAGGAAAATAAGTGTAAATACTATGATTATTTACATAGCAAATAATGGTATACAAAATATAGTGTGAGGTTGATACGACGTAGATAAAAAGTTTTTCGTGTTTTTCCGCGTTGAATCAACAGAATCACTGCTGGGACACCGCTTCCTCTCTGTAAGACAGAGTGGGCCGCAATCCCGCAGGCCCAGTGCGGGTTGGTGGATGTGGCATGTCTTAGAATATTTGGGTTCAAGCTCAAGGTTTGCGGTTCGCATTAAATGTACCTAACCTTAAATACTTTAAGGATTTTTTAAAATTAAAACCAACTTGTTGAAGGTTTTCATGAAATATATATACGGCTTTAAGATTCAAGCCTTCCGTTCACAAAGAAGCAAGTATTTGTGGAGATGGTTACCGCAAACTGTCAAATTTTCTCAATCAATTTTGAACTTAATACTCACCGTACTAAGGTTTAAAATAACTCGGATAAATATGACAGTTTGGTTTAAAGTTAACCGCTAGCGACCGCACCCGAAAAGGGAGTAAAGATATTATATTATATTTCAGTCTGTTAATTAACGCTACAACCTTCATTTGACTATTTATCCAATTATCTTCGATTAGAACGACCTCAATCAATTATACCAATTCTAACTGACCTGACGAACATTTTCCGATTTAAATACATAAATCCTATATTGAACGGACCTATTTTGAATTTCCATTTTAAAAAAGAATTGTCAAACCACGCCCACCGTTTCCAAGTGATGCGCTTACCGATCGACAGCATTTCACTTTCATTTATGTATTAGCTTCCGCCCGCGGCTTCGCCCGCAAAATATGTTGACAAATTATACACATAAACCTTCCTCTTGAATCACTCTATCTATTAAAACAGCATCAAAATCCGTTGCATAGTTTTAAAGATTTAAGCATACATAGAGATAATAGGGACAGAAAAATCGACTTTGTTTTATACTATGTAGTGATATGATAAGATAAAAATATCTTCAAAGACTCCGTGGTGAAAGTCATACAACTATGTAAACATTTTGAATTTTCGCAACAATTCGAACGCAAAGGGCGAAGTCTTACTTAACTTTTTGTTCTTTAATAATTCGCTTAACGTAATCCAACTCTCATGAAAGGTTTTAAACAAATTACAGAATAAACTGTCCGTACTTTCAAACACCAGACTTAGTTCAATTATACTCGTAATTTGCATTAATAATTCCCGAATACCAATTCCAAATTCAATTCTCCTAATTGAATTGCCATTCGTCGAACCATACGTTACGCGAACATGTTTACGTTCCATTTTCAAATCAATATGACGCAGTGTTTGTATTTTGTGACTTCTAATTTCAAATACATAAAGTATTGCTAGCCTAAAAAGCCTGCACCTACGTTTGAGTGAAATTTATTGTTCACCCGACCCGTCACTTCGCCTGCCCGCACTATTACTTGGTTGCCGCTTAGTATTCTGCCTGACTTCTTTTGTTTTTTCTCGACTTCTATGGGACCTAACGTAATGTTGAATAGCCTATAATAGCTTTCCTCAACACTTAGGTTATCAAATGCTACAACATTTTCATTTATCCCATCGGCACTTCTAGAGATTAGCGCGTTCAAACAAACAAATGCTTCAGCTTTAATATTAGTTTTAAATGTAACTTTTTTGGCTTCTTATGAAATTCACTGAGCCGAAAATCTACCCATTTAATTTTGGACAAAGATGTTCAGTACGCATTTGTTTACATACTTAGTAAGCCTAGAATATTTTTATCCTACCTTTTTTTGTAGGAACCTTAAAAACCTTTGGTCCGGATAAAAAACGAAAAAAAAATGTTGAGTGTAGTCTGTGTAGCGTGAAAGTCTGACAGCCAGTCTTAACAAGAAATATCGTAATACCCGTTACTGGGTTCTTCTTCTATTCGTGTGATTAGTGAGTGAGTGTGTCAGAGTTTTTATGCTGCCCATGGGCCTCTGACTTAGCTGCATGCTGTTGAGAAATATCTCTCAGAAATGCTGGTTTCCTCACGATATTTTCCTTTACCGATTTTTAAGTAGTGATAATTATACAATCCGCACATGAATCGGTAAAATTAGAGGTGTGTGCCTTGGGTTAGAACTCCGAGACCTATGACTTGGCAGTCCGACGGTCACACAAGTAGGCTATCACTGCTTAGTTACTGGGTTGTGGAGGTCAGATAGGCAGTCGCTCCATGTAAAATACTGGTATTCAACTGCAACCGGATAGACTGGAGGGCGACTTCAACATGGTTGGGAAAAGGTTAGGCAGATTGATTGATATATGCTGAGTTCACATTTTTATTTTGAAGGTAGGTACGTTGGTATTTGTCATATGTTGCAGCTTGGGGACTAACAAAAATGGCGAGGAAGGGGAATCAAAGAAAAGTGAGAAAAGAAGGAACATGCATACTGCCTTCTATTTCGTACTGTAGTGTAGCACCTGTACCTAGGTACTACAAGTTAACATAATTTTTCATTTACTTCACAAACTTTCTACTTAAGGCCGTAACTTTGAGTTGGGTCGGGATGGTAGATAATGCTTATAGACACTATTTAAAGTAACGCTTATGGGTAATTTGAAATGTTTAGATATTCAAATTTAGAATTATTTTTACAGGATTTAGCAATACGTTTAAAATATAATACAATTTTGTTTTTAAATTTAATATTTAATTTAACAAGGATAACTTATATGTATAATACGAACTACGATAAATCCACCAAGAAATAATAATTTAATTTGTTTGATAATACGTGAAAACCCGGCAATCATGATGTTTGATCCTTCCAATATTCCGCAAACCTGAATGAAACCCAATAAAACCACCTGTTCCTGTATTATACTAAAGTAAATATAATTTCAAAAGTACTTACATCAAAAATTCTGCTGATCAGCACAGCACAGCAAAAATTGTGCAAGATTTATCAAAATAAAAATCAGGTCAATTTTACGAAGAAACACACACACACCACATAATATTAAGAGAAAGGCATAGTATACACGAAGATCACTTTTAAGGCATAACTTATTGCGAAATAGAAAGTTTAAGATAAATTTTCATTAAAAATTTAATAGGTTTATATCGCACTGGTTTTCGTTGCGACTGACACAGAGTCAACGTGTGTCTGTCGCAGCGCCGAAAGCGCGACTGACGACGTCTAGGCAAGCGAGGCGCCGAGCAGTCTCGGAAAAGCAGGTGTACGCCACTGCTATACACAAGCCTGGATGAGGCAAGGAAAATAAGGATGAGACTTTACTGCTATCTCTTTCACGCTCACTTTCTCATTGAACCCGCATCTTCGTTGTCAGAAAAGGACGGTGCGTGAGACGTAGCCGTAGTACGCTAGCGCATCTAGTGAACTGTGGCCTTTGTCTCCGCCCCGCTACACGACTACAGGCTTTTAAATATTTAAGTTCACAGTGTATTTAAGTACACTGAAAGGGCATTATTTAGGCACGAGGGTCAACATTATAACTTATTCAAGTGATGTGAATGACTATAGACAATTTTGTTAAAGAAAAGCTTGAGATTGTGTCTTTATTTAAATGACCACGCAAGTTTAAACTTTATAGTTTCTATTTGAATACTTAAAAGGTCTTTAAGTCCGCTGTTGTCAACAAATGCTGGCATTCTCATGTTCAAAATTTTAAAAAATATCACTTCATCATAATCAGCCTTTTTTTTATTTTAAGGCTGGGAAATCATCCAATGACTGCTCCCGCTCTAGGTGGAGCGGAAGGGAGTGTCAGACTCTTACTGACTAAAACCCCGCCATATTCCTTCTGTAGCCCTTTATGTTCCGGGGTAGCGGTAACCCTTTCGGACAATCCCGCTTACCCGGCAGGCTTGGCCCTGAGGGGCCCCTTCATAAATGCTGACATCTCTTTGAGGCGCGCGTGGAACATATACGCGCCGTCCGGCACGGGCCTGGTGCTGATCGGACGGTGAGTCACCCATTACTCACCGTCCGCAGGCCCGCGCCTACGGTGGCCGGGAGTCGTCACGTGGCTCCCGACGCCCGGGGCGTCTCCTGCGGCGGCTGTGACGGGAGGACCTTTCTCTCTCCCATCCCGCCACCTCCTTCGCGACCATGACTTTTTCGCAGAAGGAGGTGACTGCCTCCCACTCCCTCTCGCCCCGGACCATGGCTTGCACCAGGGCTGGGCGCGAGAGGTCGCCGCCGCCGATCGTCTCTACGAGGACACGACGGTGCTCCGCCCAAGCGAGGCAGGTTTGCACCGTGTGCTCTACCGTGTCCTCTGGGCGATCCTCGCAGTGGTGACACCCGGGCGTTTCCTCCCGCCTGATGATGTGCAGGAACCTCCCGAAACATCCATGTCCGGTGAGGACCTGCGTCAGGCGGTAGGTGAGGGCGCCGTGACGCCTCTCTAGCCACTCCTCAAAGAGGGGCCTTACCGCCACTATCGTGGCGTGCCCTGCGCTGGGTTGCGACAGTCGCTGATAATGTTCCCAGTGCACACAAGGGACACAGGCTTCCTCTCTGTGAGAGGGAGTCGGCCTTAATCCACCACGCGGGCCCAGTGCGGGTTGGTAGATGTTACACGTCTTTAAATTTTTGGTCCTAGGACATGCCGGGTACCAGTTCCTGTTTGCTGGTTTAACAAAAAACACTTACTTTGATCAACTTTACTAGTTCTAAGGAGAACAACAACAAGGAGTAATATATTAATCCCAATAAGCAGATCTGCAGATCCAGACTCCGGGTCGCTACTGAGATGGAAAACAATAATACTTTGCCCGACCCAGGAATCGAACCCCAGACCTCATGCTCAGCAGTAGTAAAAACATGTCAATATTTGCATGGTCCCTGAAAATAGCAGAAAAGCAAAAACTTTCTTTGACGTAAATAGGTTCTGTTGCCAAATCATAGCGGAAATAACGCCGAAGTGGGTCAAATAAGGTCATACGCGTAGAGTGTTGCATTAATTCAAGTTATCTTTAGCCTGCTCAAATCTAGATGGGGTAAATAGGCCAGCCTGACATTTTGCATTTAAGAGGAGGCGTTAAATCCGGAAATACTATTTTAAGGAAAGTAGTAAATAACTCTCATTTAAATTTATTTATTTAATTTTAAACGCACACAATAAAGGTACAATGGCGGACTTAACGCCTTAGGCATTCTCTACCAGTCAACTAAGGATGGTGAAGAGATAACATGGTAGGTGCTTAAATAAACCGTAATAATGATTGTTTTATTTATATTAAAAATGGATCATTGAAAATTATTAATAAAAGGGGGTCATAATTAGGTTATAACCGTATAATAGGGGAGCTCGTGGCTAAGGAGGAACTCGTGGTTAAGTACTAACAGCCGCAACGGTCGGTCCATCAGGTTAAGCTACGCTTGCCGGGGTTGGCTGTGGATGGGTGACCATCTTAACATACCGAGACTCCCCCGTGCCTCAGAAAGCACGTTAAGCCGTTGGTCTCGACTGTCATTTGTGCATCTTTGACAGTCGTAACGGGTCGTCACAAGCCCGAAAATCTGACAGCCAGTCTTACCAAGGGGTATCGTATTGTCCAGTTACTGGGTTGTGGAGATGAGATAGGCAGTCGCTCCATGTAAAATACTGGTATTCAGTTGCATCCGGTTAGACTGGAAGCCGACCCCAACATAGTTGGGAAAAAGCTAGGCAGATGATGATGAATTAGGTTATAACCGTCTAATAAACATACATATAAGTTAAAAAAACTAACTTTAAGAATTTCGTGGGAGTATTGTACTCATCGTTACGAACAACTTTGACTTAAGGTGAACCCTGAAATTGCGAAAAAAATATGAGCTGACTCAATAAAATGTATGTATCCCATAGTAAAACTTGTTCGTAACGATGAGTACAATGCTCCCACGAAATTCTTTAGAGAGAATCTTCTTCTTCTTTTGTTTTTTTTCTTCAGAGTTAATTTTTAACACCTTTATTCACTAACAAAGTCACGCGCCGAAATTAGTGACAAAAATATTAACGAATAATTTCATAACAAACACAACCTGCATCGAAGTCAGGGTTGTGCCATCAATCATCATGCGAAAAGAATTAAGATTGATCGCGATAGTGACAACGCTTGTAAACGAATAATCCCCCAGTCATGGGGATTATTTTTTGGAATAAAATATTATGTTTACAATTTACTTTAAATGTTATAGTGATGTGTTGTGTGTCAAGTGTTGTTCAAAGTTTGGAGTATGAATGTGGCTATAAAAATAAAGTAGTAGTATTAGTAGAATAATCTTCTTCTTCTTTTCGTGTGGTTAGTGACTAGCCTGGTGTCAGAGTTTTAAGCTGCCCATAGGCCTCTGACTTAGTTTAACATGCTGTTGAGAAATATCTTAGACATGCTGGTTTCCTCATGATAATAATGAAACGATGGATGGATTGATGGTGACGATGGATGGTAGATATAGTAGGTAATGAAAAAAGAAACTATGGATGGATTTTGTGAAAGATGTTGTATTGATTGCGATTACGATTATTCGATTATTTATTTAAATAACATGGGAGACTTTTTTTTTAAGGCTGGGTAGTCATCCAATGACTGCTCCCGCTCTGGGTGGAGCGGAAGGGAGTGTCAGACTCTTACTGACTAAAACCCATCCATGTTCCTTCCGTAGCCTTTTATGTTCCAGGGTAGCGGTAACCCTTTCGGACAATCCCGCTTACCCGGCAGGCTTGGCCCTGAGGGGCCCCTTCATATGCTGACATCTCTTTGAGGCGCGCGTGGAACATATACGCGCCGTACGGCACGGGTCTGGTGCTGATCGGACGGTGAGTCACCCATTACTCACCGTCCGCAGGCCCGCGCCTACGGTGGCCGGGAGTCGTCACGTGGCTCCCGACGCCCGTGGCGTCTCCCGCAGCGGCTGGGACTGGAGGACTTTTCTCTCTCCCATCCCGCCACCTCCTTCGCGAGCATGACTTTTTCGCAGAAGGAGGTGACTGCCTCCCACTCCCTCTCTTATTTTTTTGTAAATACATACATGACATGGGCTTTAACAGTGAAGTCTTGTGGAGAAGAGGTGTTTTTCCTGATGGAGAAGGTCTGGGATTTTTTGACATTAAGGGTTAATAAGTTGTCTGAGAGCCAATACATGATTTTGGCTATAGAGTGTTCAGCGGTCTCCTTGACCGTGGTCCAATTTGGACCCCATATAAAGATAGCGGTGTCATCAGCGTAGGTAAAGATTTGAGTATTAGGGAGGGAGATTTGGCAGAGATCAATAATATACAGCTGGAAAAGCGAGGGACCCAGTACGCTTCCTTGCGGAACTCCGTAGGTGACTGTGTCCTCATCACTGAGGAAATCATTTATCTTGACTCGTTGATAATGAAACGATGGATGGATTGATGGTTACGATGGATGGTAGATATAGTAGGTAATGAAAAAATAAACTATGGATGGATTTTGTGAAAGATGTTGTATTGATTGCGATTACGATTATTTATTTAAATAACATGGGAGACTTACAGCTAAAAAAACAGATCAAGGTCAGTACATTAGTCTAAAAGCCTATTACTGGTCTCCACTTATAAAATACAGAAACAAAAAGTATTTTCTAAGGACAATACACCAATTAACTATATACTACGGCATAATTACTATGTTGATCGCACTGCATAACAACCATCATAAAAAAAAATTAACTACTGAAAGAAAGTTTCGGCTTAAGCACTTCTTCCTGGCTGACGACACGCTAGTTAGGAACAGATCTATATCGTACTGTTTACAAAGCTCATTTAAACTTCTGCTCGCACGCACAAATTACGAATTCTGCCTATAGGTAGTTGGTTGAAACAAATGGCACGCTCAAAGGTGTATTTTATCACTTGGACTGCCTGTTACAATGATTGTTTATTTTTCATTAATTCAAGTTTTATTTGTTGAATACGTCAATAGGTAATTTTGATTCATTCACAGGAGTCATTCGATG
Source organism: Hyppa rectilinea (assembly GCA_951799385.1). Lineage (NCBI taxonomy): Eukaryota > Metazoa > Arthropoda > Insecta > Lepidoptera > Noctuidae > Hyppa > Hyppa rectilinea. The sequence goes on along the minus strand of OX637302.1, from coordinate 3,426,479 downwards.
ATCTCCCAACCACAAAAAAGGTGTCCTAAATGACACACCTTTTATACAATCATGCAATTCCAAAATGAAATCCGTAACGACCGATATCCGTGTTACTTGGAATTTCAACCATCAACCACAAATGGGTTTCACTGGAACCCATTAGGCGGTAGAAAACAAAGCAAATCAGAGCGGTATCCATTAGACTCGACTGGTATTCAGATATAACAGATTACTTGAAATATTAAAATTTATTTATGTACATAATATTTATACATATGTGAAAGACTTGGAATGACCTGCTTCTGGGAGTATGGTCCCGGATTCGATTCGCTGAAAGACCGCAAAAAAAAAACCTGCCGATAAAAGACCGCTCGTCTTAAAAACCTCCATCGCCGTACAGAAATTTAATATTACGCGAAGATATAACTGTTAAATTGCATTTAATACTAATAAGTATTCCATTTGATTCTAAAAATCTGTGACGTCACAATGTTATATTTCATACAAATCACGTACAAATGCCGCGTTTTAACAGTTCATAAAAAGTAACGTTATTGACCACCCTTTCAAATACCCAATTATTGAACAAAATTGTAGTTTCATGCACACATTGTATTTTCGAATCCACAGGTTAACTGAACCTGTCGTATCTCAAAGGTGAAATAAATATTTTACGAGAAGATCACTCTGAATATTACTACGTGTATACATGTTAGTGCTCGTGACTGTACTACATGTTCACCTCTGCTTAACTCTGTGAGGATTAAAGGCGTTATGACCTTGATTTTAGATAATATAAAGAAAAACTGGATTTTGAAACAAACAATAGAAAGAAACAACAAAGAAAATATAAACTTTAACCAGCCATAAACTACGACTGTCGTAGACCTCGTAGCACGTAGCTCGTAGCGCGTAGCACGTAGACTTAAGCCTACGCAGACAAGCCTACGTGCTACGACTTAGTTATTTTCGGCTCAGCTGTTTTACCGAACGAGAATATTTCTTATTTTAAATAAGAAATGTTTTTGTTTTAATTTGGCAAACAAGTATAACGAGGGCCACGAATGCTGGACAGAGTGAGCACGGGATTGTAAGCGAAACGACGAAAGCGAGACGGAGACTAAGCAGGAGTCAGTCCCGCTCCTAGTTAATGAATAATATATTTTTTGTTTACCACAGCATGAGCTTCCGCATTGCATCTGTACCCGTCTTCACCTAGCGTGTTTAGCTCTGAACGAGAGGAGGACTATGCCCAACAGTGGGACAATAATAGGCTGGTATTATTATTATAATAAGCTAGTCTACGACAGTTATAATTTCGATAAGAAACGACCGAGCAAGTGGAAGTCGAACTCACGTAAAAAGGATACCATGAGATACACCAGAGATATTTTATCTCTGCTATGTTACGCATGAACATTTAAATAAATAAATGAAAATAAATTGATGGTCGTACTCCCGTTTTATATTGCTTTTATACTTTGTCACATATTCTAAAGCCATGATAAAAGCTAAAAGGTAACTGATTACAGCCGCACATCATCGAAAATCAGGTTCATCGAAAGTTAAGCTATAGTTGCTGCGGTCAGTTCTTGGATGGGTGATAGTTTATTACATGTCGAGATATTCAGCTGCATCCATTAGACTGGAAGCCGACCCCAATACAGCTGGAAAGAGCTAGGCAGATTGATTCATTTTTCAGACAGATTCATTCAATAGGCAGTTTATTGGTATGTCATAAATACTATAAGAAGAATTTATTAAAGTGATGGTAACCTTATTTTAGTTGTTTTCAGTTGAAATCTTAATCTACTTTGTTTTTTTTTTTAGGGTTCCGTACCTCAAAAGGAAAAAACGGAACCCTTATAGGATCACTTTGTTGTCCGTCCGTCCGTCTGTCAAGACCGTTTTTCTCAGGCACGCGTGGAGGCATCAAACTGAAATTTATATCTAATACTCAGGTCTACTGTCCCTTGGAGCTGTGAAATCAAACTTCTAAGCCAAAGCAATCAAAAGATACAGCTGTTTATACCGCAAATTTTCGAAACTCGCACGGGAATCAAAACCTACAGGGTACTTCCCGTGAACTTAGAATCTTGAAATTTGGGACAAAGTAACGTCTTACAGTGCAGATAAAGGAAAAATTGCGAAAACCGTAAATTTTTAGTTACATCATATAATTAAAAAAAAAAGTTTTTTTTTTCAAAATATAAAAATACCATAACTATGACTCGATTCTCGTGATGGGTGAACTTTTACTTATATACCTACAGGTTTGTACGGAACCCTCGGTGTGCGAGTCCGACTCGCACTTGGCCGGTTTTTTTTATATTTTACTAAGTGTTATAATTGTTTCTTTTTAGGGTTCCGTAAACAAAGGGTAAAACGGGACCCTATTACTAAGACTCCGCTGTCCGTCTGACACCAGTCTGTATCTCATAAACAAACAGTTGAAATATTGACAGATTATCTGTTTCTGTTCCCACTATAACAAAAAATAATAGCATACATACATACATAATCAGCCTATAATGTTCCCACTGTTGGGACACAGGCCTGGGGGCCATAATGCACCACGCGGACCCAATTGATGGATGTCACATGTCTTGAAATCTTTGATTCTAGGACATGCCGGTTTCCTCACGATGATTTCTTTAACCATTTTGAAAAATACTAAAAATCAGAATAAAATAAATATTTAAGAGGGCTCCCATACAACAAACGTGTTTTTTTTCCGTTTTTATAGATAATGGTACGGAGCCCATCGTGCGTGAGTCCGACTCGCACTTGGCCGGTTTTTTTATTATTTTATTTACTGTAATTGGCTTAACACAACCGTTGTAAATAATAAAAACAAATATGTAGAAACTGAACAAACACGAAAGGTAAAAAAGATACTGGCTTTTCACATACAGTATATAAATAAGATAGAGTAATCTTTAGAATTGAAACCGTAAAAACCGCATTTCTGTGTCCGCGCTCTTTTAGCATCACCATTAAAGTGGCTGACCCATTTTTCGTAGTCCGCAGTACGTATAATCGCACAAGCACTATATATGTCCACGTGCGTGAACACTAATCTATTACGACTTAATGTATTGCTTGCCTTTGTTCTCCCTTTTAATAGATGTTGAAAAACCGCTCGTGCGTACATCACCTAAGTGTATGTTCTTTTGTAGTTATTGAACTGTATTCAATAACCTGTTTGTCTTTGCAAGGTTGGTGAAGGGTCAAAATAAAATAGGTTGGTTTACGGTCTGATGCGTCTAAGGTGCGGTGTATAATATTAAGGTGTAGTTGTTTATAATTACTACCATATGCCTATATCTGCAAGCAGTGATAGCCTAGTGGTGTGACCGTCGGACTGCCAAGTCTTAGGTCTCGAGTTATACAATTCGCACATGAACCCGAAAAGTCAGAGGTGTACTTTTCGGGTTCATGTGCGAATTGTATGATTATCACTTGCTTAACCTTTTAACCGCCCGTCTACATATCCGTGCCGTGTTTTTTGCCGTGACCCTAGCGCCCAACTCATAAAAAAAAACTTTATTTCTGACGAAATGTCTGTTCAGTAAAAGTGTTGCAAGAATAGAAAAGATTTTTCGTATACGGTATAAAGGTAACTTTTCGATTGGTCTATTTCTTTTTAAGGCATTTCAATGTGAAATATCATCAAATAATGTCCACCACTGTCCATTAGTAACGATTATTTAATCATTTTAAAATGAGTATCGGAAATAACATCCACTGGAAATTATATAATTGTCAAACGTAGACTAAATCTAAAACGTCAAGGTAAAAAATATACATACTACATCTCGTACGGAAACGCCAACTCTCATTCAATAATCGCGTATGTATATATTTTAATAACATAATTTTACCTTATATTAAAACACACAAGCCTATATAAAAGGCTCTAAAAGTCCTCGGTGCCGGGGATGCCCTATTTACGTCAATCACGGAAATTATACTGTCGGCCATCTTGAAAACTTTCAATTTTGTCGTTCCCGTATAAAATATTACGTGTACCAATATGTAAAGCGAATCCATCATATTATGGTAATCATATGTTCTGTGTTATACCTTTGAGGAGTATTGGTAATTTAAAAGAACATCGCCATAGTTGCGTGTCAGAATCACTCTTCTTTGACGCCCTATATTATGAATTACGAAAATAATATAATGAAATTAAATATAGGATCGCTTTAACATTTTAAAAAGATTAGCTAGTTGGATTCGACGTATCCTATGTGACTACTCTGAGTAGAAAGGCTGGAAAAAACACAGAGGTCACAACAACACAGAACGTTATATTTCTTGCATAGTTTATCTAAACCTCCTCACAAAGACACCGATGTTAACAACGACATAAACGTTAAAAACTCCATCTACGATTAACTTAAGGTACCAGTTGCCATAAAAAATTACCCAGAATTATTTCTGTAAACAAAGCATCCCGAAAATGGTGATAAAAATGTACGTAGTCATATTCAAAGCTTCGTCAGATCATCCAAAATATACTTATGATCAAAACTATTCTACTACTCACGTCTTTCTCTTTGGCATAGTATAGTGTGCGGCCGCGCAGCCTGAAGTACCGGCGTTGCCATCGCTGGAAGCTGCGCGTCTGTTTCATCAGGTAACCCTCCTTGACCACGGGCTAAGGAAAATTAAAGTAAATGTTAATCAGGAGTTTAAGGCAATAAAAAAGTTAAAAACTAAACTTAACAATTATTATTCAAAAAAGTCGGTTTACCAGCCAGCAGTTTAAAAAAATTAAGAGTTACTCAAGACCTTTCAACGTAGCTCTAAGCACGAAGCGAATATAATACCTGTGTGGCTAAGCTAAGGCCTACGCCTTTATACAGGTTGTTAAAAGTACAGAGTGTTATTTTTTCCGATTTTAGCCGGGTCGATTCCCGCCAGTGGCAAACAAATTTAAGAATATCTTTGAATTCAGATTTGTTTCTTTTTAGAAATAAAGGAATGATTCCTGTGAGTAAAATTTGCTATCTACAGTATTCAGAGGACTTTCCCTCCAGGTGAAAAAAAACTATCCTCTATATCCCTTATAAACGTTTATTGGTTTTAAAAATAGAACATATTCCTTCTTCGTGTGGTTAGTGACTAACCTGGTGTCAGAGTTTTAATGCTGCCCATGGGCCTCTGACTTAGCATCACATGCTGTTGAGAAATATCTCTCAAGCATGCCGGTTTCCTCACGATGTTTTCCTTCACCGATTATAAGCAAGTAATAATTATACAATACGCACATGAATCCGAAAAATCAGAGGTTAAAAAGCCTTGGGTTCGAACTCGAGACCTATGACTTGGCAGTCCGGCGGTCACACCACTAGGCTATCTTCCTCGTTGACTGCTCCAGACGTCGGAGCGGCACGTGAACGAAACCGTGCGGATAATTACGAAGACATGCGGAAATAAAAATAAAGATGGCGGACACTGTTCGCGACGTGAAATATTAAAATGCGAGGCTGGTGAAGCGACGGGGACTGAATATTGTGGGGACGTGGATTGGAAGGGGCGCAAGGAAGTTTGTAACTTAGAACACTTTTATTGTAGGTACTGTCAATTTCATTTGACTGCCGATGAAGGCCGGCCTGATAGAATAGAGACGAAATCTGCACTATACATAAAATAAATTGCAGTTAGAAAACTGTCAACGAATAGAAAAGTATACCCAATAATATACTGGTTATCAAACCAGTCATATTCTTAATTGTTAACATGAAAAGTTACCTAATATAATTACGATGTTACACCCAAAATAGTTAAAATAGTTATTAGCTAGGTATCTTCGTAAAGCTTAAAACAGTTGAACTGTATCAAATGTCATGAAAAAAATTATACAATATCTAAGGCTCACTTGCAAAATAAAATCAATAAATCCTTTAAGCCCTAAACCTATTTAAAATATCATTATCTATGTCTCTTCAAGCGATTGACGAAAACAGAACGATGTTTTTAAACGTGTTTAGAGCTAAATGTATTTACCGATTTTCAGTAATGAAACTGAACGCGATAAGTCAAAGTCAAATACAATCCATTTATTTCAAACTAACTTCCGCCCGCGGCTTCGCCAGCATAATGTGTCCACAAATTATACACATAAACCTTCCCCTTCAATCACTCTATCTATTAAAAAAAACTGCATCAAAATCCGTTGTGTAGTTTTAAAGATCTAAGCATAACATTAGGACGCGCGAAGCGACTTTGCTTTATACTATGTAGTGATAGGTACAAGAAAGGCACTTTTGAATGTCAAAAGTGCACTTTAAAACCACGTTTATGAGTTTTCAGTGTCAATATTCCACAATAATTTTGACACTAACAGCTCTAGAGCGCGGTTTATAAGTGCTGATCGTCGATCGTTCTATATCATTGGTGAAATAAGCACTTGGTGGTTTGTGATGCAAGCGGGCCGTAAACTCAATATCTCCCAATCCTTTAGCCCCAAAGAATAAAACTCACGTTCACAGTTCGTTTAAGAAAGACATCGTCGCCAAGGCCAACGTCGCCCTATTTTTAATCTTAACACAAAGGATAAGAATACACAATTAGTTGAACAAAGTCTTGACGAAGGGATCATGTCACAAAATTTCTTTGACAACGACGAAAGCGTTTGTAAACTGAGACATCTACGACGGCCGTACTTTATTTTAGAGCAATTTTCGAGGAGCTGAAAATGTTCTACGTAAGGAAAATTTCAGAAATACAAGAGAGTAAAATAGGAGAGCATTGACGGCCAAGTAGAGCAATGGTGACCCAGCGGTAACGGCTACGACTTAAGAGTTGTAGGTCGTGGTTTCGAGCCCAACCAAACGCTTTACTTTGTGTACTTCATTTCATCACTACTGCTCTCAAAACGATGAAGGAAAACATCGTGAGGAAACCGGCATGTCCTAGAACAGGGATGGCGAACCAATGGCACGCGTGCCATTGCTGGCACGTAACAACATAATTTGGGCACGGCATCATTTTAAGAATTGAAATACCTGAGTCATCTAGTGTCCAATAATTTGTTGTTTGAAAAAAATAAATATAGAAGTGTTAATGTTGTTATTACTATTACTTAGAAAAGGTATTATTGTGTTTCTTTCCAGTACTCACTAATACAAGATTGTTTGTTGGCACGTTATGGTCACATTTAATATTTACTGCGAAAAAATGGCACGTATACGTGTAGGGGTTCGCCACCCCTGTCCTAGAACCATAAATCCGAAGGCATATTGTGACATCTACCAACCGGCACTGGGCCCGTGTGGTGGATTACGAGCCACTCCTCACAGAGAGGAGACCTGAGTCCCAGCAATGGGAAATTATAGGCTAATTTATGCTTATATGCATATCCTTGAAGGAGCTGATACGTAAGATAGTTTTTACGTAAAGAAATTTGTTGAAATACAACAAACTAAGTAAACCAAACAAATTCGACGTCAAATCGAAGTTTTGTTAATGAAATCACATGCAAGAAAAACTTTGACAACTTTGAATTTTGCTGTTAAGCCGAATCTGTGCTCCAAGACTGACTTTTCAGGTTCACTCCAGTTTGACCCCCAACTCGAATCTCTCGCTAATTAAAGGCCCAGAATTGTTCACTAGTTCATAAGAATTAGGGTACCTATCGAATCAAACTTGACTTTTGTTATTATTTATATAATACTAGCTTCGGCCAGCGGTTTTGTCCGCGTGGATGTGAGAAATTATCTAACGGACACGGAAACATACTACCATTTGATCGTGAAGAAATAATAAACACACACGCTCATAAACTTTTGCCTTTATAATATTAGTGTGATATTGCCAAGTGGTGTGACCGTCGGACTGCCAAATCGTAGGTGTCGAGTTGAACCCAAGACACGCACTTCTGATTTTACGGATTCATGTGCGTATTAAATAATTATCACTTGCTTAAAAATCAATGAAGGATAGCATCGTGAGGAAACCAGCAGGTCTGAGAGATATTCTCAACAGCATGTGAAGCTTAGTCAGAGCATAAAAACTTTGACAACAGGTTAGTCACTAACCATACGAAATGAAGAAGTGATATTATAGTGTGTCTAAGCATACAAAATTAAATGTACAAAAGTATGTACAGAGGCCAGCACATCAAGTTACCACAATCTGTCAAATTTCTTTGATAGTATTTCAACTTTATTGAAAAGACATAAGGTTCATTTTTAATTGAGAAAATTTGACAGTTAGGGATAAAGTCTGTACATTTTTAAGCGGTAATGTAGGCTTATTTTTCAAAGCTGATTTTCGTTGTAAAAGTTCACAAACGAAACAAGTCTTGTTGGTAGATTCTGTAAAAATCTCACTGTGAAAACTTAAGCGAAATGAGCGTGAAGTGAGCTGTCGTTCCAGCTAATGGATTGACACTATTGACAGCTCACTTTAAACTCACTTGACCTACGTTATCACGGTGATATTATAATAATAATAATAATAATATCATTTGGACATTTCACACAACGCCATATCGTCCCAAGCTAAGCAACCCAATGCTTGTGTTATGGTAACGAGATGACTGATAGACTACTTATATACATTTTTTTTTATAAATACATACATATTATAGATAGAAAAACACCCAGACTCGTAACAAATACTTGCAGGTCGTACAAATATTTGTTCCGTGCGGGAATCGAACCTGCGACATAGTGCGCATCAGTCAATCGCTCAACCACTGCGCCAACCGTGTCGTGGCGCCAACCAATATTATTACAGAATAGCACTGCTGTGCTGTGGCATTTGTAAGTATTTTGAATTGAAGTGCGAAAAAAATCTATACATCGCTCACTTCATCATCTAAAGCCGGGAACTCACTAGCGAGCCGTAACTGTAACCGTTGCATGTACTGTAACCAAAAAACATAGTGTGTACGTGGTTCGCAAACCTGCTGCGAGCGGTACGCGTGCGGCTTGCAGCGACCCGACGTTTACAACGTACTCATTTCTAAACCCGTAACGTTGCACGTAACTGTAACCGTTACTGTTACCAAAAACATAATGTGTACGTGGTTCGCGAGCCTGCGACGAACGCTACACGAGCGACTTGCAGCGAGCCGACGATTGTCGGATTGTCGGTCGGTCTGTTGGTTACAGTTACAGCTCGCAAAATGAGTACGCTCGGTGAAAGCGTTCCGGCGACGTCGTGAGCCGTAATTGTAAAACGCGTACACACTAGAGCCTCGTTACTGTATCACATAAGTTACGGTTACGGCTCGCTAGTGAGTACCCGGCTATACACTTCTCACAAACGGCTAAAGCACGCGTACCGCTCGCAGCAGGTTTGCGAACCACGTACACACTATGTTTTTTGGTTACAGTACATGCAACGGTTACAGTTACGGCTCGCTAGTGAGTACCCGGCTTTAGACTCACACTTGACCGGTTTTCTCATCCAACAACGGGACGGCAAAAGTACAAAGAGCGCTACGCCCGACTATAATTTAAATTCTAGTAGGTATAATTAATGAAGTTTAAACTTAAGAATTTTTTACAGTTTTCGCTTGATTAATAAACGACGAAGAAGACTACTCATTGTTTATATTTAATTTTGTATCCTACGATCACTTTTTTTTTAAGGCTGGGAAATCATCCAATGACTGCTCCCGCTCTGAGTGGAGCGGAAGGGAGTGTCAGACTCTTACTGACTAAAACCCATCCATGTTCCTTCCGTAGCCCTTTATGTTCCGGGGTAGCGGTAACCCTTTCGGACAATCCTACGACCACTGATATTATATTCCTTTGTTTGATTTGCTCTCTATACTCTAGTTTTAATATTTTAGAGTTCAAACACTTTGGGCTAATTTCTAATCGGGCTACAAGCTCATCTATTCTGCAAAAAGATCACAGTGAAAACTAAAATGAAGTTAGCTGTCAATAGTCTCAATGGGCCCACCATTGACACTATTGACAGCTCAGAGATCAGGCGGAATGACAGCTATCTTCAAGGTCACTTCACTTAAGTTTTCACGATGATATTCTTTAAGAATGGATCGGTTATAGGTTAAGTCTTGAGTTTTTTACCAGAGAATTCAAACATAGATTTATAGTCAGTCAACCCAGGGTCGCGGGTGTGTTTTTTGATAGAGTTACCGTGGCCCTTAGTACAGTACAGGCAATTGAAGGAACACGGGTGGGTTTTAGTCAGTAAAAGTCTGACACCCCTCCCGCTTCGCCCAGAGCGGTAGAAGTTATTTGATGACATCCAACCCACGAAAAAAAAGCCAACCACCACTTCCAACAGCAGTATAATTTTAGTATTGCGTCGTATTGGGAAGAGACGGAGCAATATCATCTGTACAGCTTCATCCTTTTCTCACAGTGAAGTAATATTAAATTTCAGAGGTAATGGTTGGCCCCCTGGCCTGAAATTACTATTACCCTTAGAAAGAAGAGAGAGATTAAATTACAAATCTACTGAGTATAATATAATTATATGACATAGAAATTCAAGTTTTTTTGTCCAGTTGTGTTTGTATCATACCCTCAAATATGACCACACATTTCTAATACAGGCTGTATATAATTTGACACTTTTTTATAGGTGTAAAATAAAAATAAATGTATGCATCTACCGCAACTCCGCCATTTTGTTCAACGAAGAGCTACTCTAGAACATTTCGCAGTACGGTGTTCGTTTCACCAAGTGCACTTGTTACCACGAGAGCAGCCGGTAATAGGCTCCACGATGTGAGCTAGCGGTTGTTAGGGGCTGCTTACAGCCAGCACGATACTGTGGCTAGATCTCTTGTGTAGAAGTACGCCTAACTAGGATGTAATAAGGTAGACGACGAAATATATTTTTATAAAAGCAGTATTTTTTTAAACTGGCAAGTGATTTCTGCTTGTAAATGCCTGTTAGGTATTATTTACTTTCAGGATATAAAAATTATCTATGACTAAAACAAAACTAAATTAAAATCGTTTCCACCGTTTGGGAGCACCGATACCACAGACAGATACACAGACAGACACGTTAAACTTATAACAACCCTCTCTTTTTCCGTCGGGGGTTAAAAATTCTCTTTACAAATCCGTCATCAACGCATTCTACACATCAAACTAGGTAACTTTTTGCTAAAATAATTGCAAAACAAAATTTTGTTTTTGGTATAAAAATCGCGAACATACTTAATAATAAAATCAATTCGCCTACTGTTTGCAGTAGTTTCATCCTAATAGTATTGCTTATTCGTTTTAATTTCATTGATACGAATGTGATGATCTCTGACCCCGGCAAATGACCGCTGCGCCCCAGTTTTGAAATACAGGTTGCTCTTAGATGCTATTTTCTAACTTTATAAAAAATCCGCAAATAATAACGTTTAATGGAAATAATATAATGTCTTCATGAAACGAAAATGTGAAAACGTATATGTGAGTAAAATAAATGTCACCATTGTTGTAGCGCCACATTTTATAATAATATAATATAATAATATCCTTGGACATTTCACACAACGCCATATAGTCCCAAGCTAAGCAACCTAATGCTTGTGTTATGGTAACGAGATGGCTGATATACTACTTATATACATTTTTTTTGTAAATAAGTACATACGTATTATAGATAGAAAAACACCCAGACTCGTAACAAATACTTGCAGGTCGTACAAATATTTGTTCCGTGCGGGAATCGAACCCGCGACATGCTGCGCAGCAGTCAATCTCTCAACCACTGCGCCAACCGTGTCGTAGTTCTATTTCATAACATCACATCACGCCTTGTTTCCCCCAAGAGATAGGCAGAGGTGTACCTATAGTACCACCCATGCTTCGCCAGTTATGTTCTTCTACGTAATAGAGGGGGCGAGCCTATTGCCATCAACCGGGCACAAATCCAGACTTCCTACTGAGAAATTCCAGAATTTAATTTAAATTACACCGAAACACAAACAGACACTGAAATAAAACAGCTGAACATTTGATAAAGACAATTGAATCATTTAAGCTTTCTGTTACTCAATGCTAATATTAAAATCCGAATTTTCTACCTCATATGAACGAAAACGGCCAAAGCAATGCAAAGCATACAAAAAAGTTACGAAAGTATTCATAGGTATCATATACGGGTATATGTGCGCAAATATCCCGCTAGGCGGCGCCACGACCGCAAAATGTTTAATTACAACCACCGAGGCACGCTGCGACGATTAAAACGGGTTCTTTTGTTTGAATAGCGTACGTTTTTAATATTTTAAGAGTTTTGTCGAATGAGGTTTTACAGTAGATCTAGGTAGATAGTAGTTCGTAGCTAAGTAATAACAGCTGCACGGGTTAAGCTATGCTTACCGAGGTCGGCCCGTGGATGGGTGATAATCTTTACATACCGAAACTTCTCCGTGCCTCGGGAAGCACGTTAAGCCGTTGGTATCGACTGTCATTCGTGGATCTTTGACAGTATGAATCCCGAAAGTCTGACAGCCAGTCTTACCAAGTCGTTTTACTCAGATATTGACTGGGTTGTGGAGGTCAGATAGGCAGTCGCTACATGCAAAATACTGGTATTCAACTGCATCCGTCAGTCCGGTTAGACTGGGAACCGACCCTAGCGTTGTTCGGAAAAGGCTAGGCAGATTGATTGAGTGTAGGTAGATAATATTTTAGAAGTAGGAACTGCAGATGTGCTATATTTAATTATTATACCAACTTTTCTAGTAATAATAAGATATAAGTCATTATGACAGACAAATATATTGACATAATATATAAGAAACGATTTGACACTCGGCTACCTAGCTGATAAGCGATAGAAGAAGAAATACAGAATGGAAGAGACATCGACGCGAAGTTATCATAGATTCAGAGGATGATTCTCAACCATCCTTTTTATTTTTTTGAGGGTGGGAAATCATCAAATGACTCCTCCCCCTCTGGGTGAAGCGGAAGGAAGTGTCAGACTATTACTGACTAAAACCCATCCATATTCCTTCTTTAGCCCTTTATGTTCCGGGGTAGCGGTAACCCTTTCGGACAATCCTGCTTACCCTGCAGGCTTCGGCCCTAACGACTTCAAATGCTGACATCTCTTTGAGGCGCGCATGGAAACCACCCTGTTAAAAACAATCGTCGGTTGTGTGAAAGACGCAGTGAAAATGTGTGAAAGAGTAACTTTTTCTTTTAATTGTAGACGAAAAATTCTGTAATAGTCCTTTGAGGAAAAAAACATACAGATGGAGTGGGCCTATAAAGTCAGTGCACGCAACTGTATTTGATGTGCAAAAAAATACTGTTTGATAAAAAAGTGCAATACCGCAACGCAGTGAAAATGTATGGAACAGTTATTTTTTTTTTGTAAATAACGCACGACATTTTTAACCTTGCAGGTTGGTGTTTGAAATAGTCTTTTGAATAAAAAACCATACAGATGGAGTGAGCCTATACAGTCAGTGCACGCATCAGTCTTTTATCGTGCAGCTCAACTCAAAACTTATGTATAAAATTGAAAGAAACGTGAAATCCTAAATTGGAATAATCATTTAAATTAAACCTTGCTTGCTTGTTGATTGAAACGTTCTCGTGCCATAATAACGTTACCTTATTACAGTACTGTGAAGGCCAGAGGGACCTTCACTTAAAGAGCTCAGAGGTAGAACTTGTGTACTGTGTTGTAGGGATTTCTATTCAAAATACAAACACACGGCGCAGCAGCTATTGAATTTTGTTGCTTTTAACGAATACATGCGTCAAACAGCACGGCTACTGACAGACTCTTCTTCATATCTTTTATGAAAACCTATCAAACAATTCTGCCATTTTGAAAGTCGAATGCTGTCAGTTATATTCTAACCGGCCAGGCTTTTAGTTCCACGAGGTTTTACTTAAGGTCTACAGTACCTATTACTCTACTATAACCTACATAACATCAGGTAAGTATTGCTACATATAATAATAATAATATTCAAGTACAACGTCCTTATCTAACATTGTCTAATGGAGATAACCCTCAAGCTTTCCATTACAAGCTTCTTTGTGACGTCAGGTATTCACATTCCAATCTTCCGTCAACTATTTCAACAATATTGCATAGGTACTTGTAGTTCTATAAAATCATCATAATCATCATCTGCCTAGCCTTTTTCCAACTATGTTGTGGTCGGCTTCCAGTCTAACCGGATGCAGCTGAATACCAGTATTTTACATGGAGCGACTGCCATCTGACCTCCACAACCCAGTAATTGGGCAATACGATACCCCTTGGTAAGACTGGCTGTCAGATTTGCCGGCTTCTGACGACCTTACGGGTCGTCGCATTGACGTGGAGTTGCGGACACCAGCTCGTATTACCTATTACCTCATCCTTAATACGGAGCGACTGCCTATCAGACCTCTGCTACCCAGTAACTGGGCAAACCAGTAAGATACTATACCAGATCGCCAGTCTTTCGGGCTTCTGACAACTTGAAACGACTGTCAAAGATACACAATGACAGCCGGGACCAACGGCTTAGCGTGCTTTCCGAGGCACGGAGGAGTCTCGTTAAGTTTGTAGTTCTATACCTATCACCGTGATAACTTAGGTGAAGTGAGTTTCAAGTGAGCTGTCATTATAGTCAATCTCTTGCAGTAGACGGGATGACAGTTCACTTCACGGTCACTTCGCCTTAAATGTTCACGGTGAAAGACCGCCTGCTTGTTAAAGAACAGAGAGCGCAAGAGATCATATACCTGAAAATTATCATACACCGATTTTAGCCGTTTCAGGAAAATGCAATGTTATTGAAAAGAATTTATAATACGAGTGTGAACAGATGTCTGATTATTGTGTTTCTGATTAACATTCGATTGATCATTGCGATTATCGAGCGTAGTTACGGCTATTAACCTTTTGACCGCCACAGTCGTGTATAGACGACAAACCAAAATGTGCCCAGCACGCCACGGTCGCGACTGGGTGACAAAATTAAAGGATGAATTCGGAGCTTGGCGCTGAGGGCACGCTTTTTCATTTTTGACGTGGCGGTCAAAAGGTTAAGTGATAATAAATGTTAATAATATCCATGGACATTTCACACAACGCCATATAGTCCCAAGCTAAGCAACTTAATGCTTGTGTTATGGTAACTAAATGGCTGATAAACTACTTATATACCTTTTTTTTTTGTAAATACATACATATTATAGATAGAAAAACACCCAGCCCCGTAACAAATACCTACTTGTGGGTCGTACAAATATTTGTTCCGTGCGGGAATCGAACCCGCGACATGTTGCGCAGGAGTCAATCGCTCAACCACTGCGCCAACCGTGTCGTCAAAAGTAAGAAGACACAACATGTAAAATACGTATTCTAATACGTATTAACTACTGTTCTGGCGCAAAATACGTATTAGAATACGTATTTTGCGCCAGAACAGTCAGTCGATTCTGTAAAACTCTCACCGTGATAACTTACGTGAAGTGAGCGTGAGGTGAGCTGTCGTTCCATTATTGATCGCCACTATAATTGTCAGCTCACTTAAAACCCTAAACTCACTTCATATTCGTTTTCACGGAGAGATCTTTACAGAATAGCACTACTATACGTATTGTATAACATCCTTCAAAAGTACGACGACACCGTGAACTCATTTTATTTAATTCCAAAATATAAAAACCTTGTTCAGATGAACAGAAACGATATAGTAAATCAATTAGTGTCACTACGCACTACATCTTGGAGTTTTGGAAGAGAGCCAAGGAGTAAACAGGGCTACACCGCGGCCCACGACGGCTCACGACGGCCCACAATATAACTACCTACACAAAGTATGTGTACTACCGAACGGTCAGTGATCTCCTGAATCGTAAAGTAAGCCTGTATAAGATTTTATTTGAGAATCTTGTAATAATTTGTTTTGATTGTTGATTTTTATGAGGAGTTCGTATAATTTGGCTTGATTATTATGATTTTAATTTAGGGGTGTAACTGAACGTTGCGTACCTACCTAAATAATATAAGTCGGTAATTGTATCACTGCCCTTACAGTCTTCTTTTTCTCCGTGTCGTTGGCACGACAGATACATATATTCAAACTTTGTGAGCCCAAAACTTCGCCACAGCGTTCTCAGTGACAACGCAGAAGTCACTTTGGCTGAATGTTTTGAGGCGCAGAGGCCAGGATAGAGAACTTTTGCGACACAGTCCACGTCACAACTACATTCGACAGTCAAGAATATTGAAAGCCAATATGAGAGTTCAAATCTTGTTAATCTAATCCTCCACTACATTACCTGCTCTTGTAAAGTTCTTTCCATTAAGAGAGAAGATCCTTCTGGCGTCTTTCAACTTCGACCACGTCATTTTCGGGTAACATAGCAAATGTAAAAATGCGCAAAGACACAGATGAAATCAAAGCACCAATGACTCTTTTATCTAAAGCAACCCTTCCCAAAGTGGGCATAACGCCCCCTTGTAGGCGCTGTAGGCCTAAATGGGGCCGTAAGAGATCCAGATAAAAAGCGTTGTGTAAAGGCTTAGGGGGCGATTTCGGCCACCGTAGGCGCGGGCCTGCGGACGGTGAGTAATGGGTGAAACACCGTCCGATCAGCACCAGACCCGTGCCGGAAGGCGCGTATATGTTCCACGCGCGCCTCAAAGAGGCATATGAAGGGGCCCCTCAGGGCCAAGCCTGCCGGGTAAGCGGGATTGTCCGAAAGGGTTACCGCTACCCCGGAACATAAAGGGCTACGGAAGGAACATGGATGGGTTTTAGTCAGTAAGAGTCTGACACTCCCTTCCGCTCCACCCAGAGCGGGAGCAGTCATTGGATGATTTCCCAGGCTTAAAAAAAAAAAAAAGCGGGCGATTTGTAATTTCATCTAGATGTGGTCTTTAAGTAGGTGAAAAAATTGGGGCGCTAAAAAATCATTTATTTTCCAAGTGGGCAGTAGACAGAATAAGTTTGGGAACCACTGACTGTCTCTTCCAATCATAGCCCTGCATCCTGCATTGATAGGATTTAGGCTAACGTAAAATCATAATAATGTATTGAATTATAAAAGATTGTCTGATTTATTATTTCAGCAATAAAAAAAACAATCTGTCTAACCGGATGCAGCTGAATACCAGCATTTTACATGGAGTGATTGCCTATTTGACCTCCACAAGGAGTCTCGGGATGTAAAGGTGGTCAACCATCCACAGACTAACCCCGTCCCTAAGCGTCGCTTAACCTGATGGATCGAACCATGCGGCTGTTAATACTTAGACACGTATTCTATTATTTCAGCATTTCTAGTTTATAAAATATTTGCCTAAAATAAGATCTACTAACCATTTCATTTCAACGTTTTTACAATCCAAATCCATTATAAAAATTGCAATCAATCAAATTGCATTGCAAAATATGATCCAGCCGGGAATAGTCCGTATCTCAGGTATAATTTGATTGCTCCGGATAGAACCCATACTGCGGAAATACGCCTCTCGAGTTCCCCCCTATCACACACCCGTTATTGTAATTCACGTTCTATCTCACACAGCAGAGGGTTGGAACTCCAATGTATGATTGTTTTCAATGTCCTTGCTTCTGATTGAAGATAGATACTTCCTTTTTAGTTCGTAATTAGAACCTGCTGCGATATAAATGCATTAATTTTATTTATTGGAAGTGGATTATTATTCTGTAATTGGATTCGAGGAAATGTTTATCTATGAAGTGGATATAGACATTGGAATGATTTGAATATTCAAGTCGCAGTGGGAGAATGGAACGATGAGCTTCGCAGGGTGGCTATTAGGAGCTGAACGAGAGTGGCTGCAGGATTTAATGGTGGTACGACTGGAGGAGTTTATGCCCAGCGATGACGTAAATAAGAGCAGTGGTAGTTTTGTACCCAGACTGGCGCTTTACCTTGCACATGGTACATAGTTTCAGGCCCATTCCAGGTTGGGTTATTGAATGTGTTCAAATTTTTGGTTCCAGGACATACCGGTTTCCTCCGATTTGAGAGCAGTGGTGATGAAATAATTTACATCAAAAGTTTGCTTGGGATCGAACCCACGACCTACAAATCGTTAGTCACGGTTATTACATCTGGACCACTGCTCCAAACCCTGACATACGTAACCTCAATATTGTGGCTTAGCAGTATAGGTACCCACACATAGATCTGTTCACAAAGGGGATCGACCCAAACATACCTACACGAAGCACAAGTGGCACCAACATACGAAACTGGAACAGTCAAAAGATTGACAGCCACCGGACATCCGTGTGTCGGACGCGGCATAACGTAGGGTGTCCATAATGTTGGCATTTGAGAGACAGTGTGACAATGTGATAGGATAAGACAGGAGGTGGTGGAGTGAATGAATTGATACGTATGATATGGGTGTGAATACCCTCAAGAGATGGGGTAACGTCTTAAATAATGTGACCGGAATTTAGGTAAACCGGGACGGTCGTGTAGTTTATCTCAGAGATTGCGAAAGATAGAATAATAATCTTTCCCCAATTTCTCCTTCTTTTCGAGTGGTTAGTGACTAACCTGGTGTCAGAGTTATTATGCTGCCCATGGGCCTCTGACTTAGCTTCACATGCTGTTGAGAAATATCTCTCAGACATTTCCCCATCTATTTAGGAGGTGGCTTCCTGTCTAACTGGATGCAGCTGGATTACAGTATTTTAAATGTAGCAACTGCCCACCGACCTCTACAATTCAGTTACTGAGTAACACGATACCCTTCGATAAGACTGGTTGTTAGACTTTTGGGCTTCTAACTACCCGGAAGGACTGTCAAAGATTTACCGATGCCAGACGAAACCACTGGCTTAACATGTTTTGAGAGCCACGAAGGGTTCTCGATATTTTATGTATGATACCCATCCACGGATCAACTACGATAAGCGTAGCTTAATCGCCGATTGACTCGTAGTAGGCTGTAGATTGCAAAATATAGAATAGTAACCAATTTCTGGTGACGAACGTGATGATTTTAAAGCCTAGGAACAATTCACAAATATCGTCATTCAACCAAGATAAATCGTATCGTTGCGTATATTTACGCTCTCACATATCGTAAAGCGCGTAGCAATTCAAAAGAATATACACTAAAACATTACACACCGTTAAAAAAATAACGAAAGAATATGTAAAAGTTAGAACAACCTAATTCATGGTAATAGATTCGTGATAAATCGGTCCTTTGCCTACATAAATTTTTCGTACGAAACGCAATCCATTAGTAGAAAAATAGTTAGTTAGGGAAAACCGCGGTTTTATGCAAATATTGGCCACTAAAGCGGATCGATAACAACGAATAAGGCTCCCTCCAATTTGTTAACTTATCAAGGTTGATAATAAAACCATTTTTTAGGAACATTCCTGACAAATAATATACCTATTCATATTGCTTTAAATCATTATTATTTAAGATGTAAAAGTAAAGTCCGTTACTCCAACTTAATTAAATCTACAAAAGAAAAGCTTTTACTCAAGCAACTCCCAGCAATCAGTCTTCCTAAATGAACAATATTTTGCCGCCAAAATCCATGGCGCTCTTATTGCCCCAAGCCATTTATCATCGTGTCGAAAACTAAGGCGGACAAACAAAAATAGAACGCCTACTCAAACTGATTAAGATCTTTAGACGAAAATATTAAATAAACTGGAGCTTTTCTATTCCATGTATTGTATTTAACAACAATTGCATTGTTTCAGCACCGCTCAGGACGTTGAACCACCTGTCGGAGTAAGGAGATCAATAAATATGAAGGATCAACTTTATCCTGGAGAAATCATTGTCACCGTACAACCCCCTCTAGGCCACTCTCTGCCTCCCCAAATAGGTCAAACTCCACATCTCATTACTTGAGCACACAAAATTTAATACCGACGCTAAACAAACATTATAACTTGAAAAATTGATCTTCGAAAATTGGGTCCGGGCACATGGAGCTCCCCGCTCCCCCGCGCTCTGACAGTTGGCACGCCCAAGCTTACAACAACAGATCCTTTACTATTCTCTCATTAGGATGCTACTCACGAGTCTCCCGACGCACTTGCTTGTTGATATCCTCCGAAGGAGTCTCTTCCTCTCCGTGTCATTGTCGCTGTCCGTGCTGTCCTCACAATAACCTGGTTTTTTCTCTTCCGCGGGCGCATTCCCACCGGCCACTGACATCACTCCACGGGCGTTCGCACACCACACACACGGCACTCATTAAACACAACTACATCATACAGGATAAGCTAATAATTTACATTGTATAAACGATTCGCTACCTCGGTGACATTTCACGCGAGCGCCATGACAATAGTGACAGTAGGCCGCCGCTGAAAACAAAACAACCCTGAAAGGTGGACAGCGGCATCTGGTGGGTGAGCGCGGAACTGTTTTACTCATACGTATCATCTCGCGGGAATATCTAGTGGCCTGAAAAGTAGCTTTCAGCGTTTCTTTTAGTACGTGTCAACTTCGTTAGATGTCGTCCTAAGTGGTTTATTTTGGGATGTTGGAAAGGTGTTGTCTTTTGTAAGTTTAGCAGATCTCTAATACATACATACATACAGGTAAAATTTGTTACGCTTTTTCTTTCTTTCTCAATGAAGAAAATGTTTTCAAAATGACAAAATTAAAGGTACTGGTTGAAAACTTTTTCATAGAAAACTATTAATACATTCTAGAATTTCATTCAAAATTCTTGGGACTCCGACAGCCCGTTTCAGACTTCACTTTTCTGAAATCCAACGTAAAATGCACATGGTGTAATTGTTGCGTATAGATTTTTTTTATATTTTTTTTATTAGATTTAAGCTACCTAATGTTAAGCATCAATTTTGAAAACAGTTTTGGATATTTTTTTACGAGAAATTAACAAGTATCTATAACTACACTTATCTGCACGATAAATTACCAAGATGAGGGAGATCATCAACCTTCAGGTTGGTGCGTGCGGGAATCAGATTGGCGGAAAGGTGAGCTAGTTTCCACGTAAAGATGCGACCCCCTCTTTCAGGCTGTTCTCGTCACTGCGTTTCCTTGCTTAACAAAGAATGTTTGTTCCCCCGCAAGTCGAGTAGAACGTAATTGATATGATGCTCAAATATTAATCATTATCCTTTATTGTTGCCCACAGTTTTGGGAGGTGATTTCAGACGAGCACGGGATCGACCCGAGCGGCTGCTACCACGGTGACTCTGATCTCCAACTAGAGCGCATCAACGTGTACTACAATGAGGCGTCCGGCGGCAAGTACGTCCCGCGCACCATCCTCGTGGACCTCAAGCTGGCCACCATGGACGCTGTGCGCTCTGGGCCCTTCGGCTGCCTCTACCGACCAGACAACTTTGTCTACGGACAAAACAGTGCTGCGAACAACTGGGCACGTGGACATTATACCGAAGGAGTGGAGATCATAGAATCCTGCCTAGACGTCGTCCGAAGAGAAGCAGAGGGTTGCGACTGTCTGCAAGGCTTTCAATTGACGCACTCGCTCGGCGGTGGCACCGGCTCCGGGCTCGGCACGCTTCTCATCAACAGAATACGAGAAGAGTATCCCGACAGAATCATCCTTTCATTCTCTGTATTCCCGAGCCCCAGGGTCTCTGACTGCGTAGTGGAGCCGTATAACACGACACTGGCGGTGAACCAGCTGGTTGAGAACACCGACCACACGTTCTGTCTCGACAATGAAGCGCTGTACGACATCTGTTTCAGGACTCTGAAGCTCACGACTCCCACGTACGGCGACTTGAACCACCTTATTTGCGCCACCATGTCCGGCATCACGACATGCTTGCGCTTCCCCGGACAGCTGAACGCGGACCTGAGAAAGCTAGCCGTGAACATGGTGCCGTTCCCCCGGTTACACTTCTACACCCCCGGCTTCGCGCCGCTGACGTCACGGGGCGCGCAACAATACAGAGCGCTCACGGTTCCCGAATTAACACTTCAAATGTTTGACGCTAAGAACATGATGGTCGCCTGCGACCCGAGACACGGCAGATACCTGACCGTGGCCACGATATTCAGAGGGCGAATGTCCATGAAGGAAGTAGATGAACAACTTGTGAACATCCAGAATAAGAACAGCACATACTTTGTGGAGTGGATACCACATAACGTGAAGATTGCAGTGTGTGATATCCCGCCACGAGGGCTGAAGATGGCGTCTACTTTCATTGGAAACACGACAGCTATCCAGAGCATATTTAAGAGGGTAGCGGAACAGTTCGTGGCCATGTTCAGGAGGAAAGCTTTCCTTCACTGGTATACTGGTGAAGGTATGGACGAGATGGAGTTCACAGAGGCAGAGAGCAACATGAACGACCTCGTTTCCGAATACCAACAGTACCAGGACGCGACGGCAGATGACGAAGGAGAATTTGACGAAGAAGCGGAAGGGGAGGGTATGGAATAGCAATTACTATTCGATTATGTGTTTGTGTTTGTCCTTGTGTATGTCCGATTAAAACTAAACCAGAATCATATTTATTAGTTTTCTTTCAATGTGCGAATTTCACATGAAACTGAACGCCACCAGTATTTAAAACGCGTTCAAGAACTGTGTCAAAAGAAACTAATAGCTGCTCTTAAACGTTTTATGCGCTGATCCCGTTCAGTTTCATCAATGCTTATTGCGACAACGAAAGATAAAGGTTAAAGGTCATCGTATCATTCCGCCTACCAGACACATCCTTTTGGTCCAGACTCTACCAAAGCCGAGACGTGCGAGCGTTCAGGCTCGAGATGTCCTTCTCAAAATGTCCATTGGTTCCAGATATTACTGTGAAACTTTCAACCTCCCCGTTTAAACTACATTTAGATACATAACTAATCTTGGTACACAGCGCTCTTGAAAAGCTCTCTTGCGAATGTTGTGTGCGTTTCGACCGCGCGACCATGGCGTCATATTAAAAAAAAAACCATGCCAAGATTTTGTAAAAATTTGTCAAAGTTGATTCCCAAAACCATAAATTTGTCAAAGTTATGGTTAAAAAGTTATAAGGGTTTGAACGTGGCCGCGCCATCGAAACGCGGAGAACCGCGCGGCCACGGAGATCTCTAAAACTAAACGTTGCAGAGACCTGAAATTCAGGTAAATAACAGATTGAATTTGTAAAAAAATTGTAAAAATATAGAACAAATTCCCAGGTCAATATTTTAGGAGCTATAAGACTAAAACTCCATGGCCGCGCCATTGAAACGGTGAAGAACACGTTATCGCCGATATCTCGCTGAAAAAGCTTCGCAGAGGTCTGAAGTTTTTTGTAAAACCTAGATCTGAATTTGTCAAATAGTGTAAAAATGCACAAAAATATCCTAGGTTAATATTTTAGGAGCTATAAGACTAAAACGGTGAAAAACACGTTATCGCCGATATCTCGCTGAAAAAGCATCGCAGAGGTCTGAGGTTTTTTGTAAAACCTAGATTTGAATTTGTCAAATAGTGTAAAAATGCACAAAAAAATCCTAGGTTAATATTTCAGGAGCTGTAGTACGGTATCGCGTAGAAATATGTCGTGATTATCTACCGAAGAAAGTAAGAGTAAAGCGAGTTTTTTATTGTAAACAACACCTATTAATATGAAAAACTATATAAAACCTGGCAAAATGATTTTTTTTTCGGTTTTTATAACTTTTGATACGTCTTGAATATTTCAATAGGGTGACCATGGCTTTTTGTTTACAGAAAACTTTCCACCTATCGTTTTAGAAATCACTAACTGTTCCTCGCAGTTTCACCCGCTTAATGCAAAATTCGAATGAATACTATGCAGTAGTTTTTGTGTTTATCCCGGACAAATAAACAGACAGACCAAATTCTAAAAACTATATTTTTGACGATTTTATTATATAAGGTGTATCTGTTCCAACACGAAATATTTTAAGAGCAACATCTAACGGTGGTAAAGATTCCATAGAAGCGAAAAAAAATAATTTATCTAAGTATTTTTTATTTTACGTAATTATTTTAATTTTAAAACTGCTTGACACATTTGGTATGAAACCTTCAGCGGCCGCACGCGCGCTCGGTGCGTCTCGTGACCGGTGACGGCTATCTATTCTGTGTCGAGCAGCGTGTCAGGGCGGTAGCGTTCGCATGCATGTCTCCGGCCTGCGCGCGACCGCGCGAGTTTGGTAATCATTTCGCGTCCTACTGACGGTTACCGTGCTCCACATACTGTGTGCTGCCGGACGCAAATGTCCTCACCTCGTATTACATGGGATCTAACAATATCACTGGTGACCTGTGTCGGTCGTACAAAAATACAGCACTGCCAATCTCTTCGCGGAATGCAGGCGTGATGATGTTAAAAATAAACCAATTGTAGACTTCGTAGCTGTTCTTGTTTAAATAGCTTATCGCTTCCAATAATAATAAATGTCAAACTAAAATACAAAACCTAAATTAAGAAATTCCTTCCTTAAACTTATACGAAAAAGAGCCTAGATGCGATTAAAACAATACCTACACACATGTGGAAACTAGGTAAATACTAATAAACAGCTGACGGGTGAGTGCATCTTGAGTTCACAACGGTTAATGACCTGTTTGTGTAGATCGGATTTATTTGATCGATAGGCAGACGTGAATGTTTTAGGTTCTCTCGGGAGATAAATAGCTTGCCATGTTATTGTGGAATAACATACGGCATTAAAACCTATTGAATGATTAAATAACTACATTACGTTAAGATTATAAGTTTTGTCGAGTAGTCTTTTTACAGGCAAACAACATGTTTATTAGATCCGTGGTTGAATGGTAGGTACGCTATTTAAACCGTTAGGATACTAGTGTTCTGTGTAGGTATTGAACTCAAGACTTTTAATGATTGGTAGAGTTTAACTTAATTTATTAATACCGAACCTAGTATCTACTAGGCGTAATCTGCAGTCTAGGTCTGTGGTCTAGGTACAAATCTACACTACTTAGGTACCTACCTATTGATCCTTATTCCCCATCACACTTAACACACACATACACACACACACCACACATGAACACTGAACCGTGTCTGGAAATGATCCGGCCGGTATACCCATAGGGCATTGTTACGTTCGTTGCCCGAAGCCCGACGCGTATTAACTAATGCGCGTGCGTTGCAATATGCGGGTTGCTTGGCACTGAACTCGGTGAGTCAGGTGCGCGCGCGGCTCGCCTGCCGCCGCCGCGGAGCCAACGCATTCTATTGTTCCGCGCGCCGTCTAGTCTCGCCGCCCGCTTCAATGACGGTAGGTAAATACAACGTATGGTTTAGCGTAATGGATATAAAAAATGAGAAGGAGCCAGTATTTTTATGTAAGTCAAATAATTTGAAATTATTAAATTTTTTAAATAATATATCCTTAGATAATTTTTTTTTCCTTTCTATGGAATCTTTACCACCGTTAGATGTTGCTCTGAAAATATTTAGTGTTGGAACAGATACACCTTATATACTAGCTGTCCCTAGCGGTTTTACCCGCGTAGTGCCCGTTCCTGTGGGAATTTTGGGATAAAAACTTTCCTTCTTGTCCTCAGGCTATGGACTATTTCTGTACCAAATTTCATTTAAATCGGTTCAGTAGTTTTGCCGTGAACGCGAGACAGACAGACAGATTTACTTTCGCATTTATAGATAATATTAGTATGGATAAATAACTTTACACAACATTCGTAATTTCTGTAAGATTATTTGATGAATTATTGTGTACTCAAACACATAAGTTTTGTCTAAGACTAAATACTTAACTCATGCTTTTTAACATTCACAGTCGTCGTTTTACTTCCTTACCAACAGGAAGTAAAACGACGACTGTACAACAAAAAAGCCTTTGGTGGGAAGACGGGGTGCGCGGCGTTCCGTTCGCTCCTGTTGTACTGTAGTCTGTGGCATTATGATTAATTTCTTCAGTGCAATTCAATGTTGAAAAGCATGAGTTATTTCTGATATACTACTGCTAATGGGGTATTTATAGGGTGTTATTTCTGGCTGATTTTAGTCTTAGACAAAACTTATGTGTTTGAGTACACAATAATTCATCAATGAATGAAATTTGGTACAGAAATAGTCCATAGCCTGAGAAAGGACAAGAAGGAAAGTTTTTATCCCAAAAATCCCACAGGAACGGGAACTACGCGGGTAAAACCGCTGGAGACAGCTAGTATATAATAAAATCGTCAAAAATATAGTTTTTAGAATTTGGTCTGTCTGTTTATTTGTCCGGGATAAACACAAAAACTAATGGATAGTATTCATTCGAATTTTGCATTAAGCGGGTGAAACTGCGAGGAACAGTTAGTGATTTCTAAAACGATAGGTGGAAAGTTTTCTGTAAACAAAAAGCCATGGTCACCCTATTGAAATATTCAAGACGTATCAAAAGTTATAAAAACCGAAAAAAAATCATTTTGCCTGGTTTTATATAGTTTTACATATTAATAGGTGTTGTTTACAATAAAAAACTCGCTTTACTCTTACTTTCTTCGGTAGATAATCACGACATATTTCTACGCGATACCGTACTACAGCTCCTGAAATATTAACCTAGGATTTTTTTGTGCATTTTTACACTATTTGACAAATTCAAATCTAGGTTTTACAAAAAACCTCAGACCTCTGCGATGCTTTTTCAGCGAGATATCGGCGATAACGTGTTTTTCACCGTTTTAGTCTTATAGCTCCTAAAATATTAACCTAGGATTTTTTTGTGCATTTTTACACTATTTGACAAATTCAGATCTAGGTTTTACAAAAAACTTCAGACCTCTGCGAAGCTTTTTCAGCGAGATATCGGCGATAACGTGTTCTTCACCGTTTCAATGGCGCGGCCATGGAGTTTTAGTCTTATAGCTCCTAAAATATTGACCTGGGAATTTTTTCTATATTTTTACAAATTTTTTACAAATTCAATCTGTTATTTACCCGAATTTCAGGTCTCTGCAACGTTTAGTTTTAGAGATCTCCGTGGCCGCGCGGTTCTCCGCGTTTCGATGGCGCGGCCACGTTCAAACCCTTATAACTTTTTAACCATAACTTTGACAAATTTATGGTTTTGGGAATCAACTTTGACAAATTTTTACAAAATCTTGGCATGGTTTTTTTTTTAATATGACGCCATGGTCGCGCGGTCGAAACGCACACCGAATGTTTGGATAATATACGCATTCGCATCGCAAACATGTATTGTGATTTTGAGTTTAATGCGAGTTTTTAACGTAGTCCCGTTTCCCGAAAAGTCCATTGCCCAAAATTCCCTTCTCAAAATGTCCCTTTCTCAAAATTTCTTTCTACTTCAAATGTGGTTAAAACAAAACGTAGTCCCGTTTCCCGAAAAGTCCATTGCCCAAAATTCCCCCTTCTCAAAATGTCCCTTTCTCAAAATTTCTTTCTACTTCAAATGTGGTTAAAAAAATAGACTTTTTCGTTATTCATACATTTCGTCCCCCCCCATATCTACCACTGAGCGGATATGTATCCTATTTGTATGGCACGCACTGAGATTGGGCCACATAGACGGTGGCGGTGGTACAAAGCGGGAAAAAGCGATGTGCCTCGCAAGCTAGCAACGGCGCGCAGCGGAGACTAAAACGAACCTGCTTTTCACCTCAACATTTAACGCTGCGGCGAGCGTTGTATGTTGGCATCTCCTAGTTTCGCTCTAGCCAATACACATCTCTGCACAGTTTCAGTGGATAGGATACACCTTATAGGTAGCTGGAAAACATCTCTTCTCGTCTCCACGTCGGTTATATCCGCGCATCTCCCATCAATTAGTTAAAGATAAATGACACAAAGGTTAATTTATTGTTAAAGTAAATGAAAGTCGAAAAAAACGTCTGATAGTCCCTTAGAGCATTTAACCTAAATAGGTATTAATTATTTAGGTTAAATGCTCTAAGGATAGCCCACAATATTTTCGGATTTATTAACTTCTTTCAATCCTCGTCTACGTGAACCCCCATACAAGAAAAGGTTTTTTTTTTTAACTTGAGTACCTAGTAGATTTTTTTCTGTAAAGTTTTCATTACTTGCTTTTGAGTCTAGTTTGGGTATTTCTCATTTTACCTATATTAAACTTTTAATCCAAAGTCAACGAATTTATGACTTGACCAAGGTTTAATTGTAGCCCCTGAGGAGTTCCACTATTCACCTCCTAGGTCCATCCTCAGACCCCCGCTTCCAAAGCCAAACAAATGACTTCAAAACTGAAGAGTTCTATCTACCTAATGTCTATTAGTATTCTCATCTGACTTACATATAACCTAGGTACGTACATACAAAGTTTCATTTTGAGACTACAATCAAAAGAAGGCTTCTTTGTAGTCCCGAAATGACTTACAAGATTGTAAATTGTAACAAGGAGAGCCAATAAGAAAAAAATCGGCCAAGTGCGAGTCGTACCAAACAAAATGAAGGGTTTCGTAGTTGGGATGAATTAAACCAAGAAAAAACCTAATATTGTAGTTGAAAATCGTGTTCTCCCACACATTCCAACTGCAAATATAAGTTGGTCAATTACTATTAACTCGTAAACTTGAGAACCCTAGCTTAGCTACGATAATTTTTCTTTTTATTTACATAAACTTCGAACAGATGTTCAGACCATGGAAGCACTGTTCATTATGGACCCATTAATGAATTCCTATTTTTTTTATTTTCATACAAACTAAATTTATTGAACTGGACATAAATCACCCGATATGCATGCCTCTATCCAAATTGGCAACTTTGCCAATTGTTTAGTTTAATTAATCTCTTTGCTAACAAAATTACCATACTTCTTCGGCAACTTTCGGGTTCTTCTCGAACGTGCAAAAGAATTGCAAATAGCATTTGATAGATTTACCACTTTAATTACAACAAGCGGCAACATATGCTAATTTAAGACCCTTTCTTACTGTATCATGAAATGAAATTACAATTATCTTTGTAACGGAGCCTTTTTAAGTATTACTTCCTCAGTTAGATTTGATTTCTAAAAGCTATAGCAGCGTTTGTTAATGTTTATGGATAACGAGAAGATGTATTAATAACTGGTGACGATTGACATTTCCATATTATGAACAACACAATCTTTTTTATGCCATGAGATTCCGGTAGGCCTATACCGTGATGTTTTTCACCTATCCAACACTAAACCTGACTCTAACAAAAATAACACTTTTAAGCTTAATTTTCCAGAAACGGATCCCTGAAAAATTGCGTTCAGAAACCCGCAATATTTTTGATAGACTCATCCAACAATACCAACACAGGGTAGACGAGAACCTGCCGGGTAAGCTGGATTATCCAGAAGGAACATGGATGGGTATGATGGGCATGTCAGTAGGAGTCTGACACGCCCTTCCGCTGTACCCAGAGCGGGAGAAGTCATTGGAGAATTTCCCACCCTCAAAAAAAAGGGTAGACGAGAAAAAAAACTTTTTTCAGGATTTTATTTTCACTTTGTTGGGGTAATTATGATGTATATCCATGCCAAATTATAGCTTTCTAGTACTAAGAGTCTCTGAGCTAAACTGCGGAAGGACACACATACGGACGGATATGGCGAAACTATAAGGTTTCCTTGTTGACTACGGAACCCTAAAAATAGTATATGAAATCCTAAACGTAAAAACTAAGGATTGTAAACTTGCGATCTCTAATCTCCCGCGATCTGAAGCCTATTTTCAAGATTCGATCTTGTTCTTGACATCCCGTTCGGTATCTCGAACGGGATTCTCGAAGTCATTATCAGTATAATAATAATTAATGTATTTATATTGTGCATGATGAGATGTATGCTGTGCTGCTTTGTTGCGTTGATTATAATAATATTAAACGTAGATATTTTTTATTTCCGAAATATAACACAATATTACATTAAATTGGAGTAGTTTACATTTTTCAAGATTAAAAGGAGTTTTTAATACTATCAACCTCATCAAATGCTTGGCCAGCGTGATTTATTGTCAAATGATGAAATTTTTCAAAAAACTGATTCAAATTTTCAAACGGACTGACAAAAGAATTCACCAATCTCATTAATCAAGAAAATTTTGTGCTATGCACGTGCAGTAATAACTTATAATTTTTTTTTATTTTTTTTACTTTATTTTAACCGTTTGATGACAAATTAAACTCAGTGTTTTTTTGATACCAGAGTTTAGGCGCTAAATTTTTTGTGAACTTATAATTATGAGGGAAATCGTCCACATCCAGGCCGGGCAATGCGGCAATCAGATCGGAGCTAAGGTAAGGCACTGTTGAAGTTACTACAAAACGTAGAGCGCCCATTCCATACGGCCTGCCCCGCGCCCGACGCGATTTAAATGTGCATACCTATTAGATCGATCGTTGCTGTACAATTTAGCTCTTCTAAATGGCTGAGCTGAATGGCGCTAATCCATGCGCGTCATGTTCGTGAACGGGCGCCGTCATCTCATAACTGTCACGGTTCTTTTTAACGGGCGTTTTTTTAAGTTCTGCATCGTTCTCGCATGTTATTATAATTTCAACATGAATGATGTAACAGATTTTAGGACCATATTTTGGTTTAAGTGTCCATGGAGTTTTTCTTGGCCGTTCTTCACCATAGTCACCTACTGCTTTGGAATGGGCAACTAGCTTCATCTTTCCGTCTGACGGACCCCTTGACAATTCAAAAGTGCCTGTAATTATTTAGTTTATTTGAAATAAATACTGTAAGTTTAGAATTTGAGAATGAATGATTATGCATATGGTTATCTTCACACATCTTTCCTCATTCAAACGTTTAAAGATTTAAAAACTAGACGCATGTGAAATTTTTTAGTTAGTCCCTTTAAAGGTTGTTGAGCTAACAGCTAAACAAACAGTACATAACCGTTGTCTTTTGCAGTTCTGGGAAGTGATCTCCGACGAGCACGGTATCGACTCCACGGGTGCCTATAATGGAGACTCCGATCTGCAACTGGAGCGTATCAACGTGTACTACAACGAGGCCTCGGGTGGCAAGTACGTGCCGCGCGCTGTCCTCGTCGACCTTGAGCCCGGCACCATGGACTCCGTGCGCTCCGGACCCTTCGGCCAAATCTTCCGCCCGGACAACTTCGTATTTGGACAATCTGGAGCTGGAAACAACTGGGCCAAAGGCCACTACACCGAGGGCGCTGAACTAGTCGACTCTGTCCTCGATGTAGTCAGGAAGGAGGCTGAAGGATGCGACTGTCTGCAAGGCTTCCAGCTCACGCACTCACTCGGAGGCGGCACCGGCTCCGGAATGGGGACTTTGCTCATTTCCAAAATAAGGGAAGAGTACCCTGACAGGATTATGAACACCTTCTCTGTAGTGCCCAGCCCGAAAGTTTCGGACACCGTAGTAGAGCCTTACAACGCGACCTTGTCGGTGCATCAATTGGTTGAAAATACCGATGAAACATACTGTATCGACAACGAGGCGTTGTACGACATCTGTTTCCGGACGCTGAAACTAACGACCCCAACGTACGGTGACTTAAACCATTTGGTGTCTGCTACCATGTCGGGCGTGACGACGTGCCTCCGGTTCCCAGGCCAGCTGAACGCGGACCTGAGGAAGCTCGCCGTCAACATGGTGCCGTTCCCGAGGCTGCACTTCTTCATGCCTGGGTTCGCGCCGCTGACATCACGTGGCAGCCAGCAGTACCGCGCGCTCACCGTGCCGGAGCTCACGCAGCAGATGTTTGACGCGAAGAACATGATGGCGGCGTGTGACCCGCGCCATGGGAGATACCTTACCGTCGCCGCTGTCTTCCGCGGTCGCATGTCCATGAAGGAAGTGGACGAGCAGATGCTCAATATCCAGAACAAGAACAGCAGTTACTTCGTCGAATGGATCCCGAACAACGTCAAGACTGCCGTCTGCGATATACCTCCCCGCGGTTTGAAGATGTCTGCTACCTTTATTGGCAACACCACAGCAATACAGGAACTGTTCAAGAGGATTTCTGAGCAATTCACTGCCATGTTTAGAAGGAAGGCTTTCTTGCATTGGTACACCGGTGAAGGTATGGACGAGATGGAGTTCACCGAGGCGGAGAGCAACATGAACGACCTGGTGTCGGAGTACCAGCAGTACCAGGACGCGACGGCTGATGATGAAGGGGAATTCGATGAGGAAGTGGAAGAAGAGTAAATGTTGTGTAACCGTCCAATGTTTTGTATTGTCCATGTTCATGTTTAGTGTTAGGTGTAACTATTCGTTTTGATGTTTTAATTTGTAATAAAAGCTAATCAAACTAATGTTATTTTAAATTCAATGTCGCCACCTGACCGCACCACACTGCTACAGACCCTTATTTGCAACACACCAGATTATCAACTAACAAATTCCAAACTCTTCAAGATTCTCAACTAGATTCGCAACTCATATGAAAACTTGTACCTATCCAACAATTACCTAACTATATGACTTTCAAACGAATTGTGTACTACTTGGACCACCATCTAGACTTGAAGAGTGGTCGGACATGTGACTGAAGATACGTCGCGTCACACGTAGTTTGCGTTACGCCAGAACGGAAGGGGTAAGAGCTTGTCCAGAAAGGGCGCAATACGCGCGAGTCGAGAGTCTGGCGTAGTGCACGCGATTTACGCGCGTATTTTGAATTCGCGCGATGCTTGTGGACGCGATGTATTGACGTTAAGTATTGACGTCTAGTACCTCGACAACGCGCGTATGATATCGTGCGATACGATTCGCGACGAATTCGCCCCTTCTGGACAAGGTCTTAAATAAAACATTCACACTCCTCCACTGATGATGCGACCAACGAGACCACCCTAGGGCCAAAACACGCAGTACATACACAAAATGAATAAAACCATTTTTGGAAAGGAAAAACAATTTTGATATTCATTTTATGTAAAACAAAACCTATAACGATAACTTTAAAGATGCCTGCCGTTGCTTATTTAATAGTTGGGACATTGTGATCTTAGATTGTGATACATACAGAAATGGTGGCCCACTATGTCAGATTCAAAACTGCATTAAAACTTTTCTCCTATAATTATTTTGAGGTTTCAGGCCAGTTTATAAACATGGTCAGCGGGATTATCCGAAAGGGTTACTGCTACCCCGGAACATAAAGGGCTGAGGAAGGAACATGGATGGGTTTTAGTCAGTAAGAGTCTGACCCTCCTTTCCGGTCCACCCAGATTATTGATGATGATGATTTACCACCATATTATAAACCAGCTTATAATCATAAAAATGCACGGTAGCTCGGTTTAGGAGTCCGGGGTGTAGTTATCTAACATGTCTGTAACAAACGTCGGTCGCATACAACGTGTCACGATTCGACGTCGTATCGTGTGGCCCTTACTCTATACGAGTCAAAATATGCAGTTTTAAAATGTCCCAAAATTTGGACGCGACATAATTATCTGCTGTGGTGAGAACCACTATCAGTCAAACTCTTCCGTATGATCAACTCGGAATATCGTAGTGTGTTGTTGACAACAAAATGGGCTCGACCAAAACAGACACTGCCTTTTTCTATCTACTGCAAATCTCTAAACAACTTGGTTGTCTCTGATACAAATAATTTATTACATAAACGATAAATATAGTCTATCCATCACTATCATTGGCCTCTTCCTCTTCATCCTCAAACTCCTGTTCATCAATAGTCGCGTCCTGGTACTGCTGGTACTCCGATATCAGATCACTGATGTTGTTGTCAGCATCCGTAAAGTCCGTCTCATCCATCCCTTCAGATATGTACCAATGGAGAAACGCTTTCCTTCTGAACATAGACGTGAACTGCACCGAAATGCGCTTGAATAGCTCCTGAATAGCTGTCGTGTTTCCTATGAAGGTCGAAGACATTTTTAAACCTCTTGGAGGGATGTCACAAACTGCTGTTTTTACGTTGTTGGGTATCCATTCCACGAAGAAGTCTTTGTTTCTGTTTTGGATGTTAACCATTTGCTCGTCTACCTCCTTCATGGACATCCGACCACGGAAGATGGCAGCGACTGTCAAGTACCGTCCGTTGCGGGGATTGCAAGCCGCCATCATGTTCTTCGCATCGAACATTTGATGCGTCAGCTCTGGCACGGTCAACGCTCGATACTTTTGGCTTCCCCGTGACGTCAGCGGCGCGAACCCGGGCATGAAGAAGTGCAGCCTCGGGAACGGCACCATGTTGACGGCGAGCTTCCTCAGGTCCGCGTTCAGCTGTCCAGGGAACCGGAGGCACGTCGTCACGCCCGACATGGTTGCAGACACCAGGTGGTTCAAGTCACCGTATGTCGGGGTTTTAAGCTTTAGGGATCGGAAGCAAATGTCATACAACGCCTCATTGTCGATACAATAAGTTTGCGTCGAAGATTCTATCAGTTGGTTCACTGCTAACGTCGCGTTATAAGGCTCTACTACAGTATCAGAAACTTTAGGACTAGGCACCACGGAGTATGTGACAGAAATTCTATCAGGATACTCTTCGGCCAAATTGGTCAAAAGCAGTGTCCCTAATCCGGACCCAGTACCGCCTCCAAGAGAATGCACAACCTGAAATCCTTGCAAACAGTCGCATCCTTCCGCCTCTTTTCGCACAACATCGAGGACTGATTCAAGCAAATCGGCGCCTTCAGTATAGTGACCTTTAGCCCAGTTATTGCCTGCACCCGAGATGCCGAATACGATGTTGTCGGGTCTGAATATTCGTCCGTAGACGCCACCTCTTATGGCATCCATGGTGCCAGGTTCCAGGTCGACCAGAACTGCTCTGGGGACGTATTTTGAGGATAATCCTTGATTGTAGTAGACTTGGATGCGTTCGAGTTGTAGGTCGGAGTCCCCGTGGTATTCACCGGCTGGATCTATCCCGTGCTCATCGGAGATCACCTCCCAGAACTGAAATTAAATAAAGGATCTGGTGACTAATGGAAACTTAACGTTAGGAACTGAAGGATAAGATTTATTTCGGTATAACAAATAACAATTATATAACGCTGTGAAACTGAAACCTTTTCTTTAACTCGTATTTAAGCAACACCTACTGGGTGACAGAAAATCAGATTTTATTTTAGTAAGATATTTATACTCTTTCTTAACATTTGCCGTTACTTACTTTTGAGCCAATTTGGTTGCCGCATCTCCCGACCTGAATGTGGACTATTTCTCTCATAATAACACAGCGAATTTACCAAAAACAAAGAAATAGATGCGAAATTACTTATTAAAAAACTAACTAAAAATACAAAACTTGTTATACACGCCTACATCTATTTAAAATGTAAACCTAATGAAAATAAACTAAATTAACGATGTGAGTAAAGGCGTTTTGTTTCATGGCCAAATAGATTCTAAACGGGATGGTTATGAAGTACCAACTAGATTATCTACATTAACCTTTTTACCGCCAAGCACTTGAAAAGAAGTTCCAGATTTTCGCGCCACAAGTGCCATGACTTCAAATGAAGTTCTTTATTTCAACTATCTTATTCGTTATCACAAACATTGCCACAATTTTTTGTACTAATCTAGGCTTAGTGCCTTCAACAAACATACGTGTTCGTGGCAGTGTATGGGTTATGCATTTATTTATAGCTTGGCGCTGGGCGAGGCATCGCGTCCTGAGTACAGACGCCAGCACATCAAACTATCCCTAACTGTCAAATTTTCTCAATTAAAAATGAACCTTATGTCTTTGCAATAAAGTTAAATACTAAAATATAAAATAAAATACGTTAATATAAATAAGTTAAATACTATCCAAGAAATTTGACAGATTGTGGTAACTTGATGTGCTGGCCTCTGTACGTTAGCGGCGGAAAGGTTACAAGTTGATGGAGCGTTGGCATTGACTATACTAGGACTACTTTACGTTATAGAAGTCACTCGAGATTTTCTTTTGAAGACCTCGTTGGTCTAGATTGCAGCGCTTCTGCCGAGGGAGGTCTCGAGTTCGATCCCGGATTGAGCAGTGCTATATTAGGTTTTTCTATCAGGAATTTCTTAGTAGCAACCCGGAGTCTGGATTTTGCCCGGATTATGGCAAAAGGCTGGCTCTCCGTAACATAATACTTGCGAATAACTGGCGGAATGTGTTTATACTATGGGTTCACCTCTGCCTAAACCTTCGGCTTCCTATGTAACTAATTATTATTTATCATTAATTTTTCAAAACTTTTCTATAAAAAAAAATCTATAAAGCGAGGCGTTAAAATTCTTAGGGAAAAATACGAAAGCCACGCGAACGAACTCGCCAGCGACGAGCTGGATTAAATTCAAATAAATAATGAGAATTAAAAATCGCAATTTCATAAATAACTTTAATAATAAAAAATATAAATCACAAAACAATAATTACATCAAAATTGCGTAGTGCTTATAAAAATGCAAAATACAAAATTAACATTCTAGCTGAATATATAAATTTTTTAATTGTTAAGTAACATCTCGTTCGTGATAAATCGTTAATTTTGCAAAGTACAGTCAGCGCGACAAATAAATCATTTTATTTATGTTTAGGACACAATACGTAAAATGAAGTCCACAACCTTAACATTATATTGGTTCGTACATTTAAAAACTTGCTGTCCTTGATGATACCATTGGTACTCATCAATATTATTATTATTATTTATACAAGGAAACCCAAAAAGCCAAGTTCGACTCTCAATCGACATGTCAAAACTTACCAACGTTTGAAATATCAATTGAAAACCCCAAATTGATTGGTTCCAAAAGCAATTGGGATTATTTAATTGATCATTCACCAATGAAACTGAACGCGATCAGCACATCTACAACGCGTTCAAGAACTGTCAATGTGAATATTTCATAGACAAATTTGACGTTGACCATTTGATCATTGCGCTGAACGCGTTCAGTTCCATTGGTGAAATTCGGCCTAAAGCATTCGAGCAACCGGATTTATCCGCTTTCGTGAGATTGAATATTTCCAGACTTCAACGCAACCATTTCACATTTAAAAACACTTATAGAGAACTGTCATAAGACTATTATTGCACTAGTAACTTATAACTAATTATTATTAGGACATAATTTAAGCATAATATCTTTATTCTGTTAAATTATGACTAGCTCCGTATTTAGGATCGTTCTATCGCTAATTCAGTGCTGTGAGAAAAACATACTTTGATATGTTTTATTATTGTATGACTGTACTCTGAGATTTCGTCTAGTTATAGAACAATTCCTAAGTCTACCGTTAATATAAATTCAAATTTGGAAGTATTCATGCCAAGTTGCCACTTCAAAATTTTTTTTATTACCTTTTTAGTTTTCGGCTCTTGGTTTTACTGTGGCTTCTGCCTGATGAGTTTTATTATAAGTGCCCATACACACGAGCGGCACGCGTCATGCGCAGAGGCAACTGCAGCCGTCGACATTATTGAGCGGGATTGTCCGAAAGGGTTACCGCTACCCCGGAACATAAAGGGCTAAGGAAGGAACATGGATGGGTTTTAGTCAGTAAGAGTCTGACATTCCCTTCCGCTCCACCCAGACCGGGAGGGGACATTTAACGATTTCCAATCCTCAAAAAAAAAAAAAGTCCGCGACAACGTGCTGTGTGTATAAGCACTATTTAACTTCGGCCGAGTCCGAAACTAGACGAGCAGACCCGAAACAATTCGCTAACATTTTCATAATACCATACTTACGGTGATTTATTTTAAAGAACTGTCAGTATCATCAATGTTGCGAAATATTGACATGGACAGTTCTGGAACGCGGTTTAGATCGCGTTCAGTTTTATTGGTGAAGTTCGCCCTTATTTAAGGTGTATGAAAAATTCCCGGTACTAATATTAAAATACGGGATGGCAGTGTATATTGCAACAGATTATTTTGTACTGACAACCCTAACTAGACTAACCTCAGTGTTTATGGTAACGTTATACCGATCTGTAAGTATTTCAACATTTTTAGTTTGAACATGATTTCTAATGTATCCTTCTCAATAGATTCCCAATATAAACGGAAAAATCCTCTGATCATACATTTTAAATGGTGACAGATATTTAAGTAAAATCGATTAAAATTTTAGCTTCACCTTTATGGTGACTGGAACATCAAGATCCTCGAAGTTGATCAACGAAATGGCCAACCGGCCAGGAAAAATTTAGGCCAGGGAGCCTACCTAATGTACTAGAGA
This sequence comes from Hyppa rectilinea, assembly GCA_951799385.1. Lineage (NCBI taxonomy): Eukaryota > Metazoa > Arthropoda > Insecta > Lepidoptera > Noctuidae > Hyppa > Hyppa rectilinea. The sequence continues at coordinate 3,388,421 of OX637302.1, read as the reverse complement.
TGGAACATATAGCGTCATCTCTTTCCCACACCGAAGTAAGATTAAAATAATACTCTTTTGTGAGGTAGTGTCAGGTGTGCCACAGGTGTGTACAGTGGGCCTCAGGACTTCAATACCTCTTTCAAATAGGATCATATAGGTTGTTTGTATAGATTCATACACTATCGAGCCCAAATCATGTTAGTAAATAAAATTGGCCCAGGGTTTTCAACAGAACGAACTATATGTATAAGAATAGCTCGTACCTTGGTTAAAAAAGCCAGTGACCAAGAAGTTAGCGAGGGTAATTGCCCGTCACGTGCCAAGATAATAATCGATGACATAATAAAGTCTCAAAATCACTAAAAATGTTCAAACACTTACATAATCCTTATCTTAGACAAGCACCTTATTCTTCAACAAAAACAAATTAGCGTAAACATTTTTTCTACTTGACAACACTGGCACATAGAATGCTCTGAACACTTGATGGGACTTCTTTGCGTCGAGTATGGCAACACTGGATATGATTTCCCATGAGGAGTCTTTATGGTAAGCCGGTTCTAGCGGTGAAGGGCGTCCGATGTTGGAATCTAGTAAATAGTGGCATTCCTTTGGTGAGATATAGGTTCTGTTGTCGCCTTTATTGAGATCGTTGAAGTGTGGATGGATGAGACGGGTTGCTGGAACAAGGAAGTGACATTAAGAAACTGATATACGTTTCTAGTGCTTGTTCACGTAGGAACCAGGCACAAATCCAGACTCCGGGTTTTTACTGAGAAATTTCTAATACCCAAATAAAAGTTTGCCCAACCTCGGAATCGAACCAGGATCTTGTGCTCAGTAGTAGCCCTTGCGATCACTAGCGCATACACTAATACAATTTTTTGTTAGGTGCTATTCTAAGCTCAGTGCCTTCAACACGCATACGTGTCGCCAAAATCCCTACTGAGTGCCTTCAACATGCATTGCAATGTATGGACAATAAACACACATTTGTGTTGAAGGCACTGGCTTAGAATGGATCTAAATGTATTGAACGTGCTCAATGTGTGCAGGGTACTGTGAGATAGAATAGAAAACACAGCTGTGGGCTATGGGCTAGACCAACAAGTCAGTCAAAGATTTTGAAGAAAGTCGAAATGTTGACAACAGCGGCTTACATCACGCACATTTGTCTCATCATCTGCCTAGCCTTATCCCAACTATGTTGGGGTCGGCTTCCAATCTAACCGGATGCAGCTAAATACGAGTATTTTACATGGAGCGACTGCCTATCTGACCTCCACAACCCAGTAACTGGGCAATGCGATACCCCTTGGTAAGACTGGCTGTCAGATTTTCGGGTTTCTGACGACCCGTAACGACGGTCAAAGATGCACAAATGACAGTCGGGACCAACGGCTTAACGTGCTATCCGAGGCACGGAGGGGTCTCGTTATGTAAAAATGGTTACCCATCCACGGCCAACCCCGGCAAGCGTAGGTAACCTGATGGATCGACCTGTGTGGCTGTTACTTAGCCACGTGCTCCACATTTGTCTATGCGTACAAAAAAAATATATGTTTATTTCCTCACCATTATGACTATCTGCATAAGGCGCCGGCAGTTGGCCAGCGAACTCGCTGGGGATGAACCTCACAGTGTACCCGGGCGGCAGGTGGAAGCTGGATGGTGAGCGGTGCCACTCCTTGCCGAAGCACACCGTGAGCTCGGTGTTAGGGGGCGCTTGTGGGAGCGAGCGGAGAATCGTCATGGGACCGTGGTAGTTGGTGTACAGGGCTGCCGTACGGGATATGCCTGAAAAAAAAAACTATTTATTTCAAATAAACCAATTACAGGCACTTTTGAATTGTCAAGGGGTCGGTCAGTCAGAAAGATGACGCTAGTTGCCCATTCAAAGCAGTAGGTACCTATGGAGAAGAACGGGCAAAAAACTCCATGGACACTCTTTTAAACAAAATATGGTTACAAAAAAGGTTAAGAGGGGACTCTAGTTTCGAGGAATTTGAAAAATAGGTATTTGCAGAAACTATAGCCGTCGTCCTGCGACCCACCTCCCCCCATAAAATGCGAAAGGGACAACTGTAGCTCAAGCTGATTTTACCTACAAAAACTTTGACCAAAAGACATTTTGTATTCTGCTGTTCTTCTTCAAAAGTGGACTGATAAAAAGTATGTCTATTCTTCTATTATTTTGTTTTTTGTTAAAAACGTATCAAATATGTTTGATAGTCTTCCGAACATGACGGTAAAAACGGGCTATTTTTCGGGATTTTGGATTGTCATAATTCTTTTAATGTTTATGTTTTGGAAGAAAGAAAATGATACGGGAACGTTTTTTGGAAAAAAATCATTGCTCTAGAGGCATTTTCCACGAAGAAAACCGCGAAATGCGTTTGTATAAATGAAATGCTCAATAGAGTTCCCGTTTAAGGTGAATTTGTTTCGCATTGAAGCAGTGGTGATACCATGGTCTGTACATTCATGGAGTGGAATAGAAAATTGAACTAACCAGCAAGTCCCGCTATAAGCACACACATGACCATCAGCGGTCCGGTGTAAGCGAGATAGTGTCGTCTCTCTCGCTCCCTCCTCCAACGGAACAACTCTGTACCGACTGTAAACGTCATCTTCTGCAGGCAGTCGAGTGCTATGGCGCCTGCGAGGATGATCATACTGTATGCTGGGTACAGGAATCTGAGAAAAAACAGAATATTCTTAATTTCTAAAGTAACTTGATGGGAAAACCCGACCAAAGCCCATAGCGGCTCTGGCTGCTTAAGCCAGAGCCCTTAGACCACCGCAGGCTTCGGACGCGACAGTTCCCACGGCCTGTCAGCCCGTTTTCTCATGGGCCAGATCGAGGTCAGGCTGTGCAACCCCAGCTTTAGATTGAAGGTCTAAAATTAACAGAATTAATACTGAGTAGGTATATGAAGAGACCTTTTTTGTGAGGCTGATATTTTTCTTAAATTGTCATAACATAAGTTATAACGTAAAATTTACACTTCGAATCAAAGACAATTCAAAGCTGATGGAAATTAGTGCTCTGATAATTTAATGTATTATATAATTAATTAATATATGATAAAAGTAAAATACATAAACAATCATACCTCTCTTCCTTATGCGGCTGTAACATAAACACGGCTAGCCATAGTGCGACCGGCATCAGATCTAGCCAATACGGAGTGCAGAACGGCGCACGCGCAGTTGAACTTGACTTCATCGCTGTGCATGCCAGTAAGAATAATGGGCAGGATAGAGCTAGCACCTGTAATTCATAATAATATGAAGTTTAAAGCTCGTTTTAAATGTACTGTTTTAGAAATTAAGAAGAGCTTTATAATATATATTTTTTAATCATTAAATAAAATTCTTTAATTAAATGTAAAATTACTTCTGAGTGCTAAGGATAGGTAGGCCAAAAGAACTGTTCCGTGACAAGGAGAGATTATACGTAGGTAATCGAAATATTTTTTAGTAAAATAATGATTTATTAAAATCTTTCAATAAAAACAAAACAAAAACTCACCCACACAATATTAAAATTCAAAAACGCATTCACGAAGTAGTACGTCCAGGGCTCGACTCCATACAAATCAGGTCCATGTTCAGTAAATATATTATACGCGACGATATTCCATGGAGCCACCACCAATCTCCCATAATGCCAAGAGTCTACCACCACGGTAGGCACCAGAATGATGACGAGAGAGATGAGTGACCATTTGACGAAGTCGAGGATTTGTTTCTTCATTAAAATCATGTCGATTGCGATTGGTATGCCCAGGAGTGCTGTGAAGGGCCAGCCTGTCGAAACAAGAGGAAGTTGGATTTTTTTCTTTTTTTTCCAATTGTGTATTTGAAAGGGTAGTCAATAACGTTACTTTTTATGAATTTATTGTCAAAACGCGGAATTTGTGCGTATTTTGTAAGACATATAACAATGTGACGTGACAGATTTTTGGAATAAAATAGAATGGCATTAAATGCAATTTTACAATGAATATCGTCGTATAAAATATAATTTCTGTCCGGTGATGGAAGTTTTTATATCATATTTTATTTTTGACCGTTTCAAATAGTCAATTGCAACATGATAAAAAGGGTGGTACTGAAGTAGACTTTTGTAATATTTGACGTTAAAAAAGTGCCGCTTTTCAGCCAATAATCTGAAAAGATGATACTGAATTCGTTTTTTTAATCACGTTTATTTTTATAATTTAACACACAGATTAAAATATCTTTCTAATAATTTTACATCTGGCTTGGTAAGGTGGAAGCGCAAAGGTAGCCCGCGAAATTCAAATTGTACTGTGTTACATGGTTTGTCACTTCATGTCATATTTCAGTTTGTATACTGGTGTGTGTTAGCTGACATACAGTGGCAATTAATTTAATTTAATGTTTGTTTTCTTTGTATTATAATATTACTTACAGGCAGGCACAGGCATACTATTATGGCAGTGGGGAAGGAAAGCTGTTTTTCACTATAATAACTAAAAAAAATGCTGATTCTAAGCCTTATTTGAATTATAATACTTTTGATTTAGGAAGGCTGTAGTTTATGACCACTTACTAAGTAAAGTCGAAGCTGCCGTCAAAAATATAGCAGGAGGATATCTCCGGCGCCACCAGCAAGCGAGCGCTCCGCTGGCTAAAGCGCTGCTCCACGCTGACGGTAGCATTGCAGCGCTGCAAGCGAACATACCCGCCGCTGGAAGGGTCATAGCTAGCCATACTCTACCGACGTGTACTCCGAACTCGTGGCATACAGCTCTGAAAAGATAGAAAAAGAACTAATTAACCTTTTAATACCTATGTTGTTTTTCTTGTCGTGAAGACGGTGATGCTGCAAAGACAAACCCTGGATAAATCAAGCCAATGTGTTGACTATACAATAAATACATCTTTGTCACTCGCTGGTCACGGCAGCTTAATAGTCGTGTTTCTTCTACATGAAATAGACAATACTGATTACTGAACAATGAAATATTATAAAAATAGTTGAAAGGTGGAACTAATTCCCACAAACAAAGATAGGATTTTATATTTTTAGGTCCTTGATGACATCTTGTTGATGTACTAAAAGTGTAGAAAGTAAAATGTGTATTTTTGGCCAGAACAAATAGAGCCTTTGCAGAGTTGAAACTCATATTGAATGAATGAAAATTACTTTTTTAACTTGCATTTCATTATAATTATTTACAAGTATTAAATCTTTATTTAACAGTGTCGGAACAAAATCCACACTCAGCAACACAAAAAAACTTTGTAAAAGAACTTACTTGTAAAACATTAGCTCAGCGCAGGCCGAGAGTATAGCTAGTAACATCTTTAAAGAGTAGAATACTGACACCGGAGTCATGAACCAAGACAACATCTTGGCAGGAACTGCAAACAGCCATAGTGGCATGTAGGAGCGTATTGCATACACAGGGCTGTACTCCCATGTTTGAAGACCACTGCCATATACTGCAAATAAAGATAATATACATATAAAGATCTTTATTGAGTATTCAAGAAGAAATAGCCATTTGAAAAAAAAGTGACTCCTGAAAAGATTGTATTTTTTTGCATTAATTCATCTATTATTTTCCCTAATTTTGTTTAGACGGTACAAAAAGAATTTTTATAAGTAACATGGCAGAAGAAGCATTTTAATATTTAAATCATATTAACACCTTACATGTTGAATGAACTCAATATGTTTATAAGAAAAATTCTTTTGAGAAATCAAAGAATATAACCGTATAAATCGTTGAGGTCTTATAAGCAAACGGTTTCTAATAGGCGAACATCTAATCGTTAATAATGTTAGAAGAATAGTCTTTAGGCTTTTTTTTTTTAATATTCTTTATTTAAGGGATTTTTGTACACAATTGCAATGATGTCATCTTTAGGCTTAAAACTGACTATTTATTTAAAGAAATTGACAGCTTACCTAAATAATGCAATGGCTCCCAATAGTTATAAGTTTCATCACAATCAGCAATATGTCCCCAGTAGGCAGACACAACGCGGGCAGCTAGTAGTAAGCCTAGTGCAACTGCACCACCCGGGTACGCTATACTGCGCAGGTCCGATGGGGCATTAGTAACGAGAAACTCCCTGGAAAATATATTTATGTATTGAGAAATCATGATAGCAATAAATAAGCACTGCCTGATTATGTCTGACATGTCATTGAGTTTTGTATGGAGTAGTTTCCATAAGTTTGCGTAAGAGCTGTGCTGAAGTAATTGTTCAAGTATAAAGTAGGTATGAATATTGACTGACAATTTTTTTTAATGACTTGAATCACATAATGATATAGTACAAGAGAAATGAATGTTACACACAAAATATTAGAACACTTGATAAATTAACAAGTAACTCCTATACTGTATTTTATTTTATTTCCCCTATTTAAAAGGTAAAAGATAAATTAATTTTTAATAAACAATTTCTGCTATTGGTATATGGAAACCCTAGAGACTCCTAAGACCCATGGTAGATATGTAGCACTATAACACAGAAGTTAATTATGGAATTACTGAATGTATGGTAAGTTATTGGTTGATTAAAGTCTTACATGACAAAGATTTTCAAATAGTTTTGTTTTTTATTCATACTAGATTCTAATAGGTTTTAGTAATATTATATAAACAATTTAATATTTATCAACAATAGTATATCAATATCATTTGCCCATTAAACAAAGACTGACAGAATATTAGTGGCACTATCATCTTTGACACTGACTAATGTAGCATTAAAAAAAAACTAAAGCTGAACTCGAAAATAGTTTTTGTTAGTATAGCATCATGCTTAATTAGCGTCAGCGGACTGTTTTTACCTTTGTTTGAGTACGGAAACGTCTGGATAAGCGCCAAACTGTAGTACCAGCAACAAATTAGAGCATTGATGAGCCAAAATAAAAATTATTATAACCTATGAATAATGCTAAGTGTTTTTATACCACAACACAGTAAGCAAGTTTAGAATTTAATAATAGACATTAATAAAAGCGTTTATATTAATAGAAAATTGACTACAATTACATACCCTTCGTTCGCTTTCCGCTTTCCTTTGCTGAAGCTTGTGGCCCTTTTAGCTCCGTTCTTATTGTGTATGCTCCGTTGTCTTGCCGTGAGCGGCATTGTAATGTTTGTTGTTTCCTCTAAATCATTAGATTCCCTTTATTATGTGTAGAAAATTCGGTCAATTCGCATAAATGTGAGTTTATTTTCAGATTATACACATACGCGATAGCTGCGCAAGCTAAGTGACATTGACAACTTGACAAGTGACACTGAGTACTGACAGGCAGAGGCAGTGACAGCCGTGACAGGGACTTTAGATTAAAAGCTCGTTTACGAGCATAGCTTTCACTGTATCTGAGTCACAGAACAAAACATTAGCGAGTGATCTGACTGTTCCTCAACTTTAATTAAATATTTTAAATACTTTTTGTATGTTTTTTATTAATAAGTTAGGACTCATCATTTCAATATCAAATTATATACATGCGTGGTCATGCAGCTTAGCTGTTGTATTTTGTTTTGTTTGTTCCAAGGACTGGGCCAGCCCAGCCAAAAACGAACCTAGCTCGCCCCTGCTCTACCTGCCCACATACAAAATGCAATGCTTCTTAACGTGTCGATGCCAATCTAAATGGATGCGGCCCAGAATTCGGCTACGTGTTTGGCACCATCACTAGCGTCCATCAGTTCCTGTCTAAATGCTAGGTTCCTGTACAGTGCAGATTGTTGAAGTTGACCGTTTCGATGACTATACATGATGTTGAATACATGATATTGTCAGGAAGTTGTTACAGTCAAATCATGTTATTTCTGTAAAGTTTAATTTAAACACAAATCATACATTACAACCTAAACAAATACTAAATTACAATAGGTATATACAGTACTCCCAAATTAATAATGCACATGCAAATCTTCGCTAATAGTCGTATTTCCGGAAGCACCCGAATCATTGAATCGTTCGAGTCCTAAACAATGCACTTGCATTTTGCACTTTGTTCGAAAGAAATAGGAGTCAATATCATGTGTACACAATCGAAAAACAATCGAGCGGTCGGCGGCGGTCGGCGGTCAGTCAAAGATCCGTCAGTCGTCTTTATAAATTGGTGGTGACTGCACGTGTTCTATCTGTGTGGAATTATATAGAGCTGCTATTACACACCTTTTCTTGGTTTTGTTTTCAAATGTGAATTTAATTTCAACTTTAATTATTTTAGTCAAATTTAAATAGTTTATTTTGTAAAATAGGTAAATATAATAACATTTTTCACGTTTTTTTTAATATTAAAAAAACATACCTACGTTAAATACATATAATTATGTACTAGAAAAAACATTTTAAAAATCATATTTAGGCTTATATAAATTAAACTGTAAATAATTTGAGAAAAAAGTTGATCGAAGCTATTAATTTCAAAGGCTGTGCAGAGACTAGGCTGATCTTGAAAGACATGGGGTTTAGGTTTCTGAAAACGAAAATGGAAAAGCATGATATACGTTTAAAAAGGATCAAATATCTCAGTGAAATACAACAGCTGAGGAATTCTGGTAGAAACATCGTGTTTATGGACGAGTCCTACGTGCATACATCTCATACTAAAGGTAAAACTTGGCAAGATAGCAGCAAAAAAGGTATCAAACAACCCATTTCTAAAGGAGAGTGAATAATTATTGTACACGCGGGCAATGAAAAAGGCTTCATCGCAGGGGCTCTAATGTTACACAAATGTGTCGACTCAGAAGGTGACTATCATAAAGAAATAAACGCGGAACGTTATCAAACTTGGCTACGCAATCAATTGATTCCCAACTTGCCTCCTAATAGTGTGTTGGTAATTGACAACGCCCCATATCATAATAAGCTGTCTGTGAAACCACCAAACTCAAACACACCTAAACCACAAATGATAGCTTGGTTACAACAACACAACATTCCGTATGACCCAAAGAAGCTGAAACCCGATTTGTATGAAATTATAAAAAGACATAAAGAAAAATACACAGAATTTGCCATTGACCGTATAATGGAGGATCATGGGCATACAATTATACGATTGCCACCATATCATCCCGATTTTAACCCAATTGAAAATATTTGGTCGCAAATAAAGCAACACGTAGCCAAAAAAAATATTGCAATGACTCACGTCAGTTAAAGATGCTATATCAGAAAAAATCAATAATATAGGACCAGAAGATTGGAAAAAAGTTTGTGATCATGCTGTTAAATGCGAAGATGAATATAGAAAATTTGAGCCACGAATCGATAGTTTTTCCGATAAAATGATTATTTACACAGGTGATAGCAGTGGGGAAAGTGAAAATGAACAAGAGCATAATGAAAGTTCTGATGAATCTACGATGTCAGGAATAGAGATACTCACTGATTCTGATTAATTTTTTGGAAATTGTAATATTATTGTGGAATGATCAGTGCAGTAAATACTTTTGAACTGAGATTTTAATGATTACATTTCTAAGATTTTAATGTGTGTTAACCTGTGTTTGAACACAATTTTTTCTTCTTCTAATGATGAAAAGTACGATAAAATTTTTGAAGTAATACAACAAAGATTGTAGCGTATTCGCAATCGTGTGGTTATCCTCGCTATTTACTTACATGGAATTATTTAATCAAATTTCGTTACTTTATCTCTTTTAGCACAAAACACACCATTCTGCATGAAGAAAATGCACTTAACTACTCTATATACATATCGTTTTCCGACGCTCGGGTAATACGACTGTTGCCGAACAGTGGCGAAGATTTCTATGCGCATTATCACTTTTGGAGACCTGTACATGAATATAAAGAACAAAAAAAGGGAAGAGGCCATTGGGTGACAACAAATTCGTCCTCATCGATGTCAGTGGGCAGTAAGTAAGCCCAAGACACCTTTGACACGTTGCATGGCAATGCCGATTCTTTGACTTAAAAATTGACCAGCCCTCTGGGCACGTGTAGAGTTGACCAACCACTGGGCGATATCCGGAAATACTCGCTGGGCACTCGAACCCCATACCGGCCCTAGTGTTTCAACCCCAAAAGACCCAAACATGCTCCCATTACAGTTGTTATATATTTTATGTTTAAGGTTTTCTGCACCTGTAGCAGCCGTCCAACCACAGTTGGCCGTACTAGGAAGATGGAAAGGCGGGAGGGTGTCGACACAGGTTGCATTCCACACCAATGCCTACCCGAAACAAGTTTGCCAAAACCTTAGCATGACCACGCCACAATGATCAAGTGACCATATTTTATACTTTTATCCGCCATAAAATATAATAAAACAAAAAGATTAACATTTATATACATATTTATTAGTTAAAATGTTTATAAATACAGTGTTGGTATAACACACCAGTCATACATTAACTACAAAAGTTTTCCTTTTCTCTCGTTATGTAGCATAGGTATTAATATTGCACTACTTTACAATACCAATGAGTAGATAACTACTGGAGTAATCAAAACTATTCTTATGTTATTTGCGAGACACTTGGGCAAATATTTTTTTAACAAGTCTACAGTACGAGACATTTGCCCCACTCGTCCAATGTGGACCCGGCTATTTTTTTTAACTACATACTTAGATAACTACCTGGTCTACAAAATTCATATTATTATTTTGAGAATGCTCTAGGCATTATTAACAACATTACCATTGTAATTAAATACTTTTATATAAGGTGCCATTAAAATAGATGGACAAATTTTAACACAGCGTTCAGTATGTCTAACCAAAGATATCCAGGCAAAAAAAAAACTTGATTAAAGTGATTTTATTTTGACCTAAAATAATAAATTGCCCGCACACTAGAATAAACGCATCTATAATGGGTAGGTACTTGCACACTTCTTGTAAGTATCTCATGTGGTTTTTTTTACCATTGTCCTTATTTTGGTGGTCTGAGTGATTTTTAAAAGTTTGTCCATCTATTTTAATGGGACCTTATATAAGACAATGAAAATATTTAAAAGTAGGCCGCCAAACTCTTTCGCTGGTATTTCAAGAACGATAATATGGCGAAAAAAGTTAGAATAAATATTTCCTTTGCCTTACGAAAAAGGATAAGAGTTAGTTAGCTAACCCAATTAGGGGGTTATCCTAATTACCTAGTGTAGTAACATGATCAATGATACATTCAAACAACATGGCCCTATGGTTCGAGTTGTTCGATTTCAAGAAGTATCTATACTGGTACTTACAACAGCACCCAAAACAAAAGAATACAAATAATTTATTTACTGATATTTTTCATTCAATGCAATTGTTGTTTTGTACTTAATCGAAATATATTTTTGATAAAATACAATTTTACTTAAATATTAAATAAAAAATATCAAATAATCATTTTATCTTCAATCGAATCAACCCCGCCTATGATTTAAAACATTAAAATCAGTCTATGACTATTAAATTCATATTTGAGCTGCTCATAATTCTTTTGTGCTTTTAAATGCACTTTCTAAGACTTGGCTGTGTCTAATCATTCAACAATGTAGATGGTTCATAACAAGTTATCTGCAAGTAATTTGATATATGAGTGGTAGCAGTGTTGGCCCAGGGGTAACTTCCCCGACTTACGAGTTATAGGTCGTGAGTTCGAACCTAGACAGGCGCTTTACTTTGTGTTAATAATTTTATCACCATTGCTCTCAAAACGGTAAAGGAAAACATCGTGAGGAAACCGGTCTGTCCTAGAATAAAAAATTAGAAGACATTGACTTGGCCCCGAGTAGTGGATTACGGCTAATTCCCTCTCGAAGAGAAGAGGCCCGTGTCCCAGCAGTGGAAACATTATAAGCTGATTATGACTATAATCAATACTATGTTTACTTAAATAGTAATGGTCAGGGCAAGTCAACAGCCTGCTAATTTTATTACAGTTAAAAGTCAACTTTATTTCTGTTACAATAAAGCTTATTTTTCGATAACAAGTAAAATTACAAGACTACAAACCGTTGGTTAGTGCAGATCAATAAACTAGCGAGTCTAATAAGCTGACAGATATGTTTATAACAATTCGAGCAGCTCAAACTTGATGAAACTTTGACTAAAAATTAAAATTATTGTTTTAATTCCTTCGTCTCGACCGTACTACTGTCCACCCAGGGTCTCCATCCTCATCCATTGGTTCTGGCTGATGATTTTTGTTGGATGAAGATGCTGCTGCTCCATTCATGTTGTTATCTGGACCGTCATCTTCTTCGCTACTGTCTGTTGAGTCGTCATCTGGGTTGCCATGGCACTGGGAAAATAATAATTAAATTTGTTTTATTTCTTTTTATTTTTTTATTTCTGCGGAAATATCTGCTTAGACAATGTAAGAATACAGCTGCAATTTTTTTGATTACAAAATATAAAGAGTAGGTACCGAGGCCAGCACATCAAGTTACCACAATCTGTCAAATTTCTTTGTTAGTATTTCAACTTTATGGCAAAGACATAAGATTCATTTTTAATTGAGAAAATTTCTCAGTTAGGGATAGCTTGATGTGCTGGCGTCTGTACTTTAACTGCTAATGTTGGTGTATCGAGTTATGATTATTCAATTACAGTATTTCCTAGGTGTGTGAACACAGCATTTATGTTATCAATTAACACTTTGAGGGACAGTGAACGCCTATAGACGTAATAACAATAAAACTTCTATTGTGTCTCGTTCACTGTCCTTCAATGGGTTAATCTGTCTAGCTTTTTCTACTTTTCAACTATGTTGGGGTCGGCTTCCAGTCTAACCGGATGCAGCTTAATACCAGTCTTTTACATGGAGCAACTGCCTATCTGACCTCCACAACCCAGTCAGTAACTGGGTAATAATTAATATTATACGCCTTGGAAAGACTGGCTATCAGACTTTCGGGCTTCTGAGTACCAGTAACAACTGTCAAAGATTGACAAATGACAGCCGGGACAAAGGCTTAACATGCTTTCTGAGGTATGGAGGAGGCTATATATGTAAAGATGGTCACCCATTTACAGACAAGGGATGTTAGGGATCTCCGTAACCGTAACCGAAATTTTCATATATCCGATATAAAAAATTATCTGTAATATATTATATTATTATTATATAAAGCAATAGGCAAGTTCCACAGTATATTTGCTATTTGTATAACTCTTTTATTTGCTATTTGTATTTTACTTTTCAAATTCCTTAAAAATCTTATATCTGTAACCGAAATTATCCGAAACTAATAGATAATCCGAAATAATTTCATATCCGTATCCGTATCCGGTATAATAATCACTCCTATGTATCCAATCCGTATCTGAAATTTGATATCCATAACATCCCTGCTACAGACCAACACCGGTAAGCGTAGCTTAACCTGATGGATTGATCTGTTCGGCTGTTACTACTTAGCCTCAACCTCGTCACCTGTAGAAAATATATTTTAGCTAGTGGTTGACAAAACTTACTTGTGGTGGTACAGACTCATGTATAGGCTGACTAAGCCATTTTTGGCACTTTGGCATTGCATCAAGTCTAGCCCGCAGCTCGTCATGAAGCCCATCTTTTAGAAGACTCAGAAACTGCAGCAATAAAACTGCTACTTCTGGAAACAATAAACATTATATTCTGAGTGGGAAGTCTTTGAAAAAAGGTGAATAAAAAGATTATTCACATTGTCAGATTCACTTTAACACGTTGAACGCCAATGCGGTCACCATGTGTCCGACAAACAATAGTTTTTCTATTGTTTCTGCTGCGTGGCAGTCAATGACTTAAAGACAGCAGCACTTTCCTGCTATACTAATAGAATTGCCAGCCTATTAAATATGAGCTCATCAAAAAATTTATGTTTAATATTTATTGTCATTCAGACATGCTGTGAATGATAAGGAAGATAAAAATTCTGTTCAATGGATGACCAAAGAGGCTGTAAATACCATCTTAACCTTTTGTATGCCGTAATAACAGGCAAAATTAAAAAGCCATTGTGTCTTACATCAATCTGTATTCTGGTAGTCAATGGGTTAATGGGACACATTGTCTTACACAATAGGGATGATGCCTAGGTAAAAAAAAAGTTATATTTAGTCCGTCAATCAGATAATAAAAAATATTTGACACATATTTTTTGCTTTATCATATTAATAGAAAATTACTTAGATAAAACACAATAAAGTTGGGGAGTGGGGCTTGCTACGTCACAAGTAAGTATAAAAATTACATACTTGTGATGTCATGCCACATTTTAATAATGTATAGACATAATCTTTGGGTTACGTAAAAAAAGAAAAAATATGTGTCCAATATTTTTAAACAATCTAGCTTACGGACTAATTAAAAAAAAATTGTCATCATCCCCGTTGACCCCAGTTAGTTAGGCAATAATAATTCATATTTACCTTTAGGAGAGTCATCATGACAAACAGTTTCAAACTCCTCATCCATCAGATCTTCTATCACCTCAACCAGTTCATCTCTATCCACCACATTCTCAACACAATATCTTGCTATGTAGACTGACATTAGTTGGGCTGTCTGCAATGTGAAGAAGAAGTTTATTAAAGTAACAATTTCTATTGAAGTTATTCAATTTTGAAGGCATGTTTAGTCTGTGCCTCTTTTTGACTCCAATGTTGATCTTGTGGGTGGCATATAGGATAGATTGTAACTGATGGTGATAACTAACAAATTAAGCTTCATTTAAAATACCTGCATAAAGTTTAGAAGACTAAAAAATAAAATGGAAAGGTGGTGTTACTGTTGGAAAGTTCCTTTCGCTGCATAACTATATGTGTTAAAACAGAGCATGTTTTAATAATAAAAGTACCAACAATGATAATAATAACTTAAGATACTCTATTATTGTAACTTTCAGGTAACTTTCATTGCATATGTTTTATAGTATTACATTTATGTTTCTCCAGTTAGCTAACATGATCCCTACAGAGCTCAGATATATTTTGTAAGCTTAGTGTTGGTTATTATAAACAATTGTGATGTTCTATGATTAATGTAACATATCGATACATACCAATGACCTGTATTATTTATGTAGTGTAGGAAATGTGTTCAAGTGCTGCTTGCATTTGTTACAATTAATTGCACATACTGTTGGCCTTAGTAGTTTGTACCAGACATTTTTTTACTGTTTCCTTATGGTTGCTATATTATAGTGCGTTACATTCGATTGATTATATTTAGTAACTACGAAGATATTTACCTTTTCACCTCCGGGCGCTCCCATTCCATGTTCGACAGCGAGCTGCAGCGCTGTCCAGTTGTTGAGCACTAAGTCTACAATCGGTTTGAAGTCGTCGTACAACATTATCACTTTTTTTTAATCACTTTAACTTATTAAACAGACAAATTGGTACATCTCACATTTTTATAACCTCTCGGAGTTAATTTTTTTTATCGATTACACTTGGAATGACAGCTGCCAGTGACAAGACAATGTTTTGTTCGGAAACTAGACACAAGAATTTTTTTTCCATTTAATTTGGAGCAAGGTGTTAAAGATTTAGTAAAAAAAAGAGAGTTCTCATTTGAGTTACCCAAAGTAGTAAATGACATGAAAAAAAGAGATAATCATTTAGATCTTATTTTTCTTAGAGCATTTATCCTATTATTTTTGATAGCAAACACCAAAAGAAGGCGGCAAATTCTTGTTTCAACCTTCATCTGTCTCATCTTACTCACTCATTCGTTTGGCCTGTGCAATGTACATTCGTTCAATCAAAAATTTTGTAAACAAAGCACGTTGAGGTTAAAAGTTGATAATTTAATGAAAGCGATGTAATTCACATTTATATAGTAATATCTGCATGTTTGTAGTGTTTCCGGGTATCGAGAAATCCTAACAAAATGACCGAGGACATAAGTGTTACGTTTATAATACCGAAAGACTGCCGATCCGCTAATGAATGTTCGGAGGATATGCAACTCGCTTTTGTCGTAAGTTAAAAACTAGAAATTATTGTAAACCTGTGTCTAAAATGTTTTCCATATTATCTTAGGGCATGGTAACTTTATAGACGCATAAAAAAGTGACAGTAGGTTTCGTTATGATAAAGAATAGGACCCCCTGATGATAGCTATCAATGAGATAAAGTTTGACCACCAACAATGATAATATTTATCTTATCTTTTTATAAACACATCGAAACCTTGAAAATACTGTCACTTCATTTATTTAAATATTTCATAATTGCTTTATTACCTCCTGCAGTCACCACCTTTTACATAGAATTTAAAAAACCTATGTGAAAAAGTGCCCAGCAAAATTAAGTTTCCAGTATCTTGGAAAATAAGCTTTGATCAACATCCTCTATGTATATGCTTGCAGACATGTGAACAGCATTCCGGTGGAGGTCTTCAAGCGCGATGGGCACATGAAAGCCAGTGGACTAAGTTTGATGGGCTCACAAAAAGAGATGTCTTTGTTCTGAATGAGTTTGAAGGACCACTCTATGAAAAGCTACAGGCCACTAAGTGTTTGTAAGTTTTACAAATATTTTTGAATATGGAGAACATGGACTATAAACATATTTTGTAGTTGGCCTTCTTAGCTACTGGCTAGTGGCCATTACAATGCTGGCCACCTAGACTTGGTACTATCTCCAGTGCTGCCACATAAAATAATATTGTGTGTTTCGTTGATGCAAATTTTGTGTTTATTTTAAAAATATTGGGATTTATACTGAACATATAAAATGTGCGAATTGCTAATCATTAACTATTATTTTATTGACACCTTTTTTGAAATTCTTAGGCTGGTGGGTCCTCGCTGCCTATCATGCTGCCTGACAGAAGGTAGTCCAATACCATCAGGTCCACAGCCTGTCTTCACAATAGCCATGAGAGGCCTGGTGGTCACTGCAAGTGGATTGTCAAAGTTGCAGAAGGTAACATTAATTCTACAATATTACTATTTCTATTTGAGTATGCTATTTTTGTACACTAGGTCACTAGTGAAAAGTAATGTTAGTCCTTTTTTGTTTTTGTTGTGTAGGTACAATAAAGTATGGCATATTAAGGTTCCATGCTTTGTTTTAATTAACTAGCAAAAGGAGGAGGTCTATTAATATCGATTTGTATGTACTTAAAAAAATAATCATTATCAATAACTGTACTTTAAATTTGAACTGGTTTTCAGGAAGAAATAAAGCGGAAAGTACATTGGATGGGTGGCATTTACAGCACAGTTCTAACAGATGATACCACTCATTTAATATCAGATACTGTGCTTTCGGATAAATATGTTGTAAGTACTTATTTTCAAGACCTTTATGCACTAAAATGGATTGCAAAGAGAAAAATTAGACCTACTATTTGCTAAACAAAATTTTAACAAAGTAAATTTTATAGCTTTTTGCTGCATATACTTGTTTAATTATAACCCTTATGGAAGAATTTACTAGCACTTGGAATATGGGTAGGTACTCCAACCTTGCTCTGGTGTCAGCTTCAAAAAAAATTCTGTAATGTTTATTTTGTTACATTTATTGTGGATGAATTTATTCTCCTTGTTGGTCCAAGCTATAAGATAACCAGTAACCATATTATCATAGTGAAAAGATCATCCAAGTTGATTCAGGGTGCTGGTTTCCTGGAGATCACTGGAGACATTACTACATTTGTAATTGTGAATTATTTTAAATAGTATTAAGTCATTGACTGCCACGCAGCAGACACAATAGAAAAACTATTGTTTGTCGGACACACGGTGACCGCGTTGGCGTTCAACGTGTTAAAAAAAAACCCGTAAGAAGTTCCAGTGACAGTAGCAATGTAAGCTTGGCCACCAAATAAAATCACTTTAAGCTCTTGGCTTGCTAACTGCTTCATATCATTAAGAAAGATTTTGTTCTGCAGAAATCTATAGAAAAAGGCCTACCTGTGATGGCTATAACCTGGATTGAGGCAGTCTGGGAGGCGTCCCTCCGCCTGAACATCAATGGTGCGTCACCAGACTTCCTGGTCCACCGTCTGCCTCCCTTCACCAACCTTCAAGTGACCACATCTGGGATTCCTAAGAAGGATAAACAGTTGATTATGAAGCTGGTTCATGAACAAGGAGGGATTTTCTCAGGAGCCTTCCAGAGTGAAACTACTGATGTTGTGGTGTTGACCAAGTTAGTAAAGCTAAAATGATGTGGTAATGGATATACAGGTTGAATTTTTTAGTGAGGCAGCTATTGCAGGTCTGATTGTGTTGATGTTTGTAAATCAAAGGCTGCAGTGTCCCAATGGGATTTCCTATTAGCAAAATTCCTGAACTTCCATACAAACCGTTTAACAGGGGATGTACCCCTGTTAAACCCCTTTAAGGGATGAAAAATGCTCACTGTCCTTATGAAAACAAGTTGTGTGCAAGATGCCATGCGTCTAGACCCAGTGGTATAAGCTGTGCATGGTCTTCACATTTTTTTATGTAGATTTTAAGTTTTTACTTCTTTCATGCCAGTTTTATTTTATTACATTCATCGTTTTTTGGATGTTGGTGGGGTGTGAGGTGTTTCTTTTAACAACATTTTTCGACTTTGTAAATATCTATTTTTGTATCCATTAGCAGCTATGGCAGAACAGTAGAATCCATATTCA
The DNA here is from genome assembly GCA_951799385.1 of Hyppa rectilinea. Classification (NCBI taxonomy): domain Eukaryota; kingdom Metazoa; phylum Arthropoda; class Insecta; order Lepidoptera; family Noctuidae; genus Hyppa; species Hyppa rectilinea. Next base: position 3,369,846 of record OX637302.1, on the reverse strand, counting down.
GGGTGTAACAAAAAGGGTATATACATACAAAAGCATATGCTACAGACCACCAATCTGAACAACTTTTACTATGGGACAAAGTCCGAAATCGTAAAAAAAAATCAACTGTTTCCTACATTTCGATGAGTCACATGACCAAAAATGTATAGAACAGCTGATTTTTTTTGGGATTTCTGAGTTCACCTGAGTTCATCCTTTTGTATGTATTACACCCAGTATGTTTAGAATCGTTGCATTTTGAGTTGTGATTTTTGTTTGTATGAACACACAAAACTTAAACTTACAGGGAAGGTATCGGCAGCGAGAAATACAAAGCCGCCATAGAGTACGGCAAAGCGGTAGTCTTACCGTCATGGGTAAAGGATTCGGCGGCAAAGGGCGTGGCACTACCACTTGCTAAATACAGAGTCGCAGGCGCATCGACCTCGTCACCTCTCGCTGAATCGCGTTTGCCTGATATGAGTGAGTTTTTAGAACATTGTGAAGTGCATTTGACTTTTTTTTTTTCTGATTTTTAATTGTGGGTTTGTCTCGTAGTTGTGTGTTATTCAGTAGCAGCTAATTTATCGTTTGTATAGCTAATTTATGATATATCTTTCTAAAAAGTTCAATAACCTGGTATTTAGTCCGTCTGCTATATTATTAAAAAATATTGGGCACGTATTTTTTCTTTTTACACGTGATCAAAAGATTACGTCGATACATTGTGTTAAAATATGACGTCATTATAGATTTTATATTGAGTTGTGACGTAGCGCGCCCCCACTCCCCAATTTTAATGCGTTTTATCTAAGTCATTTTTCTATACTAATATTATAAAGAGGAAAACTTTGTTTGTTTGTTTGGTTGTAATGAATAGGCTCAAAAACTACTGGACCGATTTTAAAAATTCTTTCACCGTTGGAAAGCTTAGTTTTCTAGGAGTAACATAGGCTACTTTTTATCCCGGGAAAAATAACGGGTCCCACGGGAAAGACCACGGGAGCGAAGCCGCGGGCAAAGTGCTAGTGTCTAATATTTTTTTATTATCTGACCGACGGACTAATTTTTTTTTTACCCTGTCGTCATCCCTACTTAGTTGTACATTTTGCTATAATTTTTATGTCCTGCAATGAAATATGATCGTTTTAAAATTTTTAGGTTTAAACTTCTCCCGTATTACAAACATCAGGCCGCCGAGCAATTTTGTTGACGAAACCAGATCAGCAGATGCAACGATGGTGTCCGGTAAAATTAAGGTATTGTACTAATACTAATTGGAAGCAGACAGATATCACCACTAATTTACCGCCTGAGAGTTGCTAATTTGAATATTTATTTCAGTTCACGCAAGATACAAAGAAAAGTGATATGTCCATAGACAAAGAAATTCTGACGGCATTTGAAAACCTAGATACGAGTCTCATCAAGAAGGCTGGATCTATATTTGATGGATTCTGTGTAAGTAAAAGCAAACAATTATATATTTCTTACTTTTAAAAATGTTTGTGCTGCTGTGTTGAGAGATATTTGCATTTGATCCTGTGTCTCGCAATTTATCTTTTGTGCAATAAAACAGGGTATTCATGTTCATAAATATAAGTAAATAATATTAAAAAAAATTACATTAATACAGTTTCATTTTACTCTAAAATCGAACTTATGAATCCTTGAATGCTTCTAGGATACATTCATGTTTTACTGGTTACAGTTTTCGATTTTGTTGAATACTGGAAGTCCCTCGAAATCCAATGATTTTCCACTAGATATGGGTAACTGGCCTCGAGGGCATCTCCCGCGAGCGCGCCGCAGCGTGCGTGTCGCGCTGCGGCGGCGTGCGGTACGACGCCGCACACCCGCGCGTCACGCACGCCGTGGCGGGCGGCGGGCCGGCCGCGCGCGCCGCGCACGCCGAGCTGCCCGCCGTGCCCGTGCTGTCGCCGCTGTGGCTCGTGGCCAGCGTGCGGGCGGGCCGCGCGCTGGATGAAGCTCAGGTATGTAGCGAGTGGACATATGACTCCGATATGTTACCTTTGAAGGCTCTAAAACCTGTAATCGACATACATACCCACTTTTAATATAATTCTGTTTTCTATAGATTCTTTGTATGTACTGTTCTTGATGTATAAAATTAAAATAAAGTTTTTTAAATTAATAATTCATTAAATGTTAATCTAATCATATTTACATTTGGCACTAAAACCTGTAAGAGACATCCATACCTATTTTTATTATTAAGTATATTGTTTTCTATAAATTCTTTGTATGTACGGTTGTTTATGTACAAAAGTTAAAAAAAGTTTTTTTAATTCATAATTCATAATCTAATCATATTTACATTTAAAAGCTAAATATTCTTAATAATATGTAAAATAATCAAAGAGCATCAAAAAATTCGTCAAAAACAGGAAAAGTTCACAAAAGGCTGGTAGCATTGCCGCGTTGTATGGCAATGCTGATTCTTTGATCAAAAAATAGGCCAGCCCTCTGGAGGTCTGGTAAAAAAAGTTATAGAACACTCATTATCTATGTGTAAGATCGTTTTTAGGAGTTTTAAGAACTTAAAGGGTTTTACAGGTGTTATAGAGGTTACAGGGACAGAACTATAGGTATTTATATGTCACATTATACAGTTCCTAATAGACACTAAGCCGGGCACTCCGGCCAAGTCGAGCGCTCGCAAACCGCGGCTGGAACCAGCGTCTCCGATGAGCAAGCGCAACTTGGCGCTCCTGCGGCGAGGGCCGCTCGACTTGCCGCCGCCTACACCTGAAGTTGAAGAGCCTCAAGATGAACTTGTTAACCATTATCTTAGCCGTAAGTACCGGGTACAGATTCGTTAAATGTGGCATTCAAGTTATTAGTTGTCCCACAACTAATAGATAAACGAATAATTGATTGTTTCAAACGGTCAAAAATAAAATATGAAATCACATAGGTAAGTAGATAAAAGTTCGTTCGTTTTAAAAACTTCCATCAACGTACAGAAATTAAAAATTATGCGAAGATGTAATTGTAAAATTGCATTTAATGCTAATAAGTATTTCATTTAATTCTAAAAATCTGTGACGTCACGTTGTTATGTTTCATACAAATTACGTACAAATTCCGCGTTTTGACAGTTCACAAAAATTCTCTATAATTGCATATTGAATGCCAATTACGACACACCGACGCTAGCGCATAATAGTTCGAAGTACGTAACGGATATAACGCAGAAACGTCGAACGTGGGTGGGTCGATTTTACTAAGGATTTTCGGCATTTTCAACGTCGAATATCTTTTTTCCCCCGCAAGCTACAAAGTTGCCCCCATACAACAAATATATATATTTTCAAAGACCTTTCTAATGGTACCAATTTCAATTTGCTACATGGGTGGGTACGTTTTGTTCCATGTTCTTTAGGTTGTTGAGAAGTTGAGACTACTTAAAGTTGTCACAGAAATGGTCATTTGTAATTTTTTACTTTTCGTCCATCAGAGCACATAGAACCTGAAAGAGAGAAGACTCCGGAGCCTGTTCGTAACGTGACGGTGCATGTGGAGTGTCAGCCTGACATCACGGAAGACGTCGCAGAGGATGCCACTGAGGAGATAGAGCAGATATTTAGAGGTACGTCCGTAGAGGTAGCACAGCGGCTCCGTGTGCAGAACGCACACATAGACACGTCCCTTTGTCACACTGGGTTACGCATACGTCTACGCTTACTCCTACGCATACTGTTGTGTGTATAATTTTGTAAACATATTTTAATTGAAAAGGGTGTCCATGGAGTTTCTTGTCCGTTCTTCTCCATAGGTACCTACTGCTTTGGAATGGGCAATTAGCTTCATCTTTCTGACTGACCGACCTCTTGACAATTCAAAAGTGCCTGTAAGTGTAACTGGTTTATTTGAAATAAATGCTTTGAGTTTGAGTTTTAGTTTGAGTCCTAGCTTCTAAACTTCGCGCGCCGGTCATACGAGTTTACATAATAATAATTAGGTTCTTGAAGCCAGTCAGGTTCATTATTCCAAACAAAACCAAAGACACCACATTAATTCAATCTTTGTCTTAATTCAATTCAATTTAATTTAATTTATTTTAATACATTATACAAATAAAACAATAAATAAAATTCATTTATTTCGGATAACTACCTAATTGATCCATAATTCCATACATGTTTTATTTAAGGAAAATCTGTTTTCAGGCATAAAAATAGAAGTGCAAGGCCTAGACGAGGAGGCGATCTGCGAGATAGGCGCCGAGGTGTCTGCGGCGGGCGGCGCGCTGAGTGCGGCGGGCGCGGGCGGCTCGCACGTGCTGGTGCCGCTGGACTACGACGTGGCCGAGCTGCGCACGCGCACCGCCGAAGCTGTCACTGTGTTTTGGGTGGTCAGTATTAGAACTAGCTGACCCGACAGACGTTGTCTACCTACCCTATCTACCTACCCTCCCTACCTACCTACGCGCTGCTTGCGGCGGGCGCGGGCGGCTCGCACGTGCTGGTGCCGCTGGACTACGACGTGGCCGAGCTGCGCACGCGCACCGCCGAAGCTGTCACTGTGTTTTGGGTGGTCAGTATTAGAACTAGCTGACCCGACAGACGTTGTCTACCTACCCTATCTACCTACCCTCCCTACCTACCTACGCGATGCTTGCGGCGGGCGCGGGCGGCTCGCACGTGCTGGTGCCGCTGGACTACGACGTGGCCGAGCTGCGCACGCGCACCGCCGAAGCTGTCACTGTGTTTTGGGTGGTCAGTATTAGAACTAGCTGACCCGACAGACGTTGTCTACCTACCCTATCTACCTACCCTCCCTACCTACCTACGCGCTGCTTGAGGCGGGCGCGGGCGGCTCGCACGTGCTGGTGCCGCTGGACTACGACGTGGCCGAGCTGCGCACGCGCACCGCCGAAGCTGTCACTGTGTTTTGGGTGGTCAGTATTAGAACTAGCTGACCCGACAGACGTTGTCTACCTACCCTATCTACCTACCCTCCCTACCTACCTACGCGATGCTTGCGGCGGGCGCGGGCGGCTCGCACGTGCTGGTGCCGCTGGACTACGACGTGGCCGAGCTGCGCACGCGCACCGCCGAAGCTGTCACTGTGTTTTGGGTGGTCAGTATTAGAACTAGCTGACCCGACAGACGTTGTCTACCTACCCTATCTACCTACCCTCCCTACCTACCTACGCGCTGCTTGCGGCGGGCGCGGGCGGCTCGCACGTGCTGGTGCCGCTGGACTACGACGTGGCCGAGCTGCGCACGCGCACCGCCGAAGCTGTCACTGTGTTTTGGGTGGTCAGTATTAGAACTAGCTGACCCGACAGACGTTGTCTACCTACCCTATCTACCTACCCTCCCTACCTACCTACGCGCTGCTTGCGGCGGGCGCGGGCGGCTCGCACGTGCTGGTGCCGCTGGACTACGACGTGGCCGAGCTGCGCACGCGCACCGCCGAAGCTGTCACTGTGTTTTGGGTGGTCAGTATTAGAACTAGCTGACCCGACAGACGTTGTCTACCTACCCTATCTACCTACCCTCCCTACCTACCTACGCGCTGCTTGCGGCGGGCGCGGGCGGCTCGCACGTGCTGGTGCCGCTGGACTACGACGTGGCCGAGCTGCGCACGCGCACCGCCGAAGCTGTCACTGTGTTTTGGGTGGTCAGTATTAGAACTAGCTGACCCGACAGACGTTGTCTACCTACCCTATCTACCTACCCTCCCTACCTACCTACGCGCTGCTTGCGGCGGGCGCGGGCGGCTCGCACGTGCTGGTGCCGCTGGACTACGACGTGGCCGAGCTGCGCACGCGCACCGCCGAAGCTGTCACTGTGTTTTGGGTGGTCAGTATTAGAACTAGCTGACCCGACAGACGTTGTCTACCTACCCTATCTACCTACCCTCCCTACCTACCTACGCGCTGCTTGCGGCGGGCGCGGGCGGCTCGCACGTGCTGGTGCCGCTGGACTACGACGTGGCCGAGCTGCGCACGCGCACCGCCGAAGCTGTCACTGTGTTTTGGGTGGTCAGTATTAGAACTAGCTGACCCGACAGACGTTGTCTACCTACCCTATCTACCTACCCTCCCTACCTACCTACGCGCTGCTTGCGGCGGGCGCGGGCGGCTCGCACGTGCTGGTGCCGCTGGACTACGACGTGGCCGAGCTGCGCACGCGCACCGCCGAAGCTGTCACTGTGTTTTGGGTGGTCAGTATTAGAACTAGCTGACCCGACAGACGTTGTCTACCTACCCTATCTACCTACCCTCCCTACCTACCTACGCGCTGCTTGCGGCGGGCGCGGGCGGCTCGCACGTGCTGGTGCCGCTGGACTACGACGTGGCCGAGCTGCGCACGCGCACCGCCGAAGCTGTCACTGTGTTTTGGGTGGTCAGTATTAGAACTAGCTGACCCGACAGACGTTGTCTACCTACCCTATCTACCTACCCTCCCTACCTACCTACGCGCTGCTTGCGGCGGGCGCGGGCGGCTCGCACGTGCTGGTGCCGCTGGACTACGACGTGGCCGAGCTGCGCACGCGCACCGCCGAAGCTGTCACTGTGTTTTGGGTGGTCAGTATTAGAACTAGCTGACCCGACAGACGTTGTCTACCTACCCTATCTACCTACCCTCCCTACCTACCTACGCGCTGCTTGCGGCGGGCGCGGGCGGCTCGCACGTGCTGGTGCCGCTGGACTACGACGTGGCCGAGCTGCGCACGCGCACCGCCGAAGCTGTCACTGTGTTTTGGGTGGTCAGTATTAGAACTAGCTGACCCGACAGACGTTGTCTACCTACCCTATCTACCTACCCTCCCTACCTACCTACGCGCTGCTTGCGGCGGGCGCGGGCGGCTCGCACGTGCTGGTGCCGCTGGACTACGACGTGGCCGAGCTGCGCACGCGCACCGCCGAAGCTGTCACTGTGTTTTGGGTGGTCAGTATTAGAACTAGCTGACCCGACAGACGTTGTCTACCTACCCTATCTACCTACCCTCCCTACCTACCTACGCGCTGCTTGCGGCGGGCGCGGGCGGCTCGCACGTGCTGGTGCCGCTGGACTACGACGTGGCCGAGCTGCGCACGCGCACCGCCGAAGCTGTCACTGTGTTTTGGGTGGTCAGTATTAGAACTAGCTGACCCGACAGACGTTGTCTACCTACCCTATCTACCTACCCTCCCTACCTACCTACGCGCTGCTTGCGGCGGGCGCGGGCGGCTCGCACGTGCTGGTGCCGCTGGACTACGACGTGGCCGAGCTGCGCACGCGCACCGCCGAAGCTGTCACTGTGTTTTGGGTGGTCAGTATTAGAACTAGCTGACCCGACAGACGTTGTCTACCTACCCTATCTACCTACCCTCCCTACCTACCTACGCGCTGCTTGCGGCGGGCGCGGGCGGCTCGCACGTGCTGGTGCCGCTGGACTACGACGTGGCCGAGCTGCGCACGCGCACCGCCGAAGCTGTCACTGTGTTTTGGGTGGTCAGTATTAGAACTAGCTGACCCGACAGACGTTGTCTACCTACCCTATCTACCTACCCTCCCTACCTACCTACGCGCTGCTTGCGGCGGGCGCGGGCGGCTCGCACGTGCTGGTGCCGCTGGACTACGACGTGGCCGAGCTGCGCACGCGCACCGCCGAAGCTGTCACTGTGTTTTGGGTGGTCAGTATTAGAACTAGCTGACCCGACAGACGTTGTCTACCTACCCTATCTACCTACCCTCCCTACCTACCTACGCGCTGCTTGCGGCGGGCGCGGGCGGCTCGCACGTGCTGGTGCCGCTGGACTACGACGTGGCCGAGCTGCGCACGCGCACCGCCGAAGCTGTCACTGTGTTTTGGGTGGTCAGTATTAGAACTAGCTGACCCGACAGACGTTGTCTACCTACCCTATCTACCTACCCTCCCTACCTACCTACGCGCTGCTTGCGGCGGGCGCGGGCGGCTCGCACGTGCTGGTGCCGCTGGACTACGACGTGGCCGAGCTGCGCACGCGCACCGCCGAAGCTGTCACTGTGTTTTGGGTGGTCAGTATTAGAACTAGCTGACCCGACAGACGTTGTCTACCTACCCTATCTACCTACCCTCCCTACCTACCTACGCGCTGCTTGCGGCGGGCGCGGGCGGCTCGCACGTGCTGGTGCCGCTGGACTACGACGTGGCCGAGCTGCGCACGCGCACCGCCGAAGCTGTCACTGTGTTTTGGGTGGTCAGTATTAGAACTAGCTGACCCGACAGACGTTGTCTACCTACCCTATCTACCTACCCTCCCTACCTACCTACGCGCTGCTTGCGGCGGGCGCGGGCGGCTCGCACGTGCTGGTGCCGCTGGACTACGACGTGGCCGAGCTGCGCACGCGCACCGCCGAAGCTGTCACTGTGTTTTGGGTGGTCAGTATTAGAACTAGCTGACCCGACAGACGTTGTCTACCTACCCTATCTACCTACCCTCCCTACCTACCTACGCGCTGCTTGCGGCGGGCGCGGGCGGCTCGCACGTGCTGGTGCCGCTGGACTACGACGTGGCCGAGCTGCGCACGCGCACCGCCGAAGCTGTCACTGTGTTTTGGGTGGTCAGTATTAGAACTAGCTGACCCGACAGACGTTGTCTACCTACCCTATCTACCTACCCTCCCTACCTACCTACGCGATGCTTGCGGCGGGCGCGGGCGGCTCGCACGTGCTGGTGCCGCTGGACTACGACGTGGCCGAGCTGCGCACGCGCACCGCCGAAGCTGTCACTGTGTTTTGGGTGGTCAGTATTAGAACTAGCTGACCCGACAGACGTTGTCTACCTACCCTATCTACCTACCCTCCCTACCTACCTACGCGATGCTTGCGGCGGGCGCGGGCGGCTCGCACGTGCTGGTGCCGCTGGACTACGACGTGGCCGAGCTGCGCACGCGCACCGCCGAAGCTGTCACTGTGTTTTGGGTGGTCAGTATTAGAACTAGCTGACCCGACAGACGTTGTCTACCTACCCTATCTACCTACCCTCCCTACCTACCTACGCGCTGCTTGCGGCGGGCGCGGGCGGCTCGCACGTGCTGGTGCCGCTGGACTACGACGTGGCCGAGCTGCGCACGCGCACCGCCGAAGCTGTCACTGTGTTTTGGGTGGTCAGTATTAGAACTAGCTGACCCGACAGACGTTGTCTACCTACCCTATCTACCTACCCTCCCTACCTACCTACGCGATGCTTGCGGCGGGCGCGGGCGGCTCGCACGTGCTGGTGCCGCTGGACTACGACGTGGCCGAGCTGCGCACGCGCACCGCCGAAGCTGTCACTGTGTTTTGGGTGGTCAGTATTAGAACTAGCTGACCCGACAGACGTTGTCTACCTACCCTATCTACCTACCCTCCCTACCTACCTACGCGCTGCTTGCGGCGGGCGCGGGCGGCTCGCACGTGCTGGTGCCGCTGGACTACGACGTGGCCGAGCTGCGCACGCGCACCGCCGAAGCTGTCACTGTGTTTTGGGTGGTCAGTATTAGAACTAGCTGACCCGACAGACGTTGTCTACCTACCCTATCTACCTACCCTCCCTACCTACCTACGCGATGCTTGCGGCGGGCGCGGGCGGCTCGCACGTGCTGGTGCCGCTGGACTACGACGTGGCCGAGCTGCGCACGCGCACCGCCGAAGCTGTCACTGTGTTTTGGGTGGTCAGTATTAGAACTAGCTGACCCGACAGACGTTGTCTACCTACCCTATCTACCTACCCTCCCTACCTACCTACGCGCTGCTTGCGGCGGGCGCGGGCGGCTCGCACGTGCTGGTGCCGCTGGACTACGACGTGGCCGAGCTGCGCACGCGCACCGCCGAAGCTGTCACTGTGTTTTGGGTGGTCAGTATTAGAACTAGCTGACCCGACAGACGTTGTCTACCTACCCTATCTACCTACCCTCCCTACCTACCTACGCGCTGCTTGCGGCGGGCGCGGGCGGCTCGCACGTGCTGGTGCCGCTGGACTACGACGTGGCCGAGCTGCGCACGCGCACCGCCGAAGCTGTCACTGTGTTTTGGGTGGTCAGTATTAGAACTAGCTGACCCGACAGACGTTGTCTACCTACCCTATCTACCTACCCTCCCTACCTACCTACGCGCTGCTTGCGGCGGGCGCGGGCGGCTCGCACGTGCTGGTGCCGCTGGACTACGACGTGGCCGAGCTGCGCACGCGCACCGCCGAAGCTGTCACTGTGTTTTGGGTGGTCAGTATTAGAACTAGCTGACCCGACAGACGTTGTCTACCTACCCTATCTACCTACCCTCCCTACCTACCTACGCGCTGCTTGCGGCGGGCGCGGGCGGCTCGCACGTGCTGGTGCCGCTGGACTACGACGTGGCCGAGCTGCGCACGCGCACCGCCGAAGCTGTCACTGTGTTTTGGGTGGTCAGTATTAGAACTAGCTGACCCGACAGACGTTGTCTACCTACCCTATCTACCTACCCTCCCTACCTACCTACGCGCTGCTTGCGGCGGGCGCGGGCGGCTCGCACGTGCTGGTGCCGCTGGACTACGACGTGGCCGAGCTGCGCACGCGCACCGCCGAAGCTGTCACTGTGTTTTGGGTGGTCAGTATTAGAACTAGCTGACCCGACAGACGTTGTCTACCTACCCTATCTACCTACCCTCCCTACCTACCTACGCGCTGCTTGCGGCGGGCGCGGGCGGCTCGCACGTGCTGGTGCCGCTGGACTACGACGTGGCCGAGCTGCGCACGCGCACCGCCGAAGCTGTCACTGTGTTTTGGGTGGTCAGTATTAGAACTAGCTAACCCGACAGACGTTGTCTACCTACCCTATCTACCTACCCTCCCTACCTACCTACGCGCTGCTTGCGGCGGGCGCGGGCGGCTCGCACGTGCTGGTGCCGCTGGACTACGACGTGGCCGAGCTGCGCACGCGCACCGCCGAAGCTGTCACTGTGTTTTGGGTGGTCAGTATTAGAACTAGCTGACCCGACAGACGTTGTCTACCTACCCTATCTACCTACCCTCCCTACCTACCTACGCGCTGCTTGCGGCGGGCGCGGGCGGCTCGCACGTGCTGGTGCCGCTGGACTACGACGTGGCCGAGCTGCGCACGCGCACCGCCGAAGCTGTCACTGTGTTTTGGGTGGTCAGTATTAGAACTAGCTGACCCGACAGACGTTGTCTACCTACCCTATCTACCTACCCTCCCTACCTACCTACGCGCTGCTTGCGGCGGGCGCGGGCGGCTCGCACGTGCTGGTGCCGCTGGACTACGACGTGGCCGAGCTGCGCACGCGCACCGCCGAAGCTGTCACTGTGTTTTGGGTGGTCAGTATTAGAACTAGCTGACCCGACAGACGTTGTCTACCTACCCTATCTACCTACCCTCCCTACCTACCTACGCGCTGCTTGCGGCGGGCGCGGGCGGCTCGCACGTGCTGGTGCCGCTGGACTACGACGTGGCCGAGCTGCGCACGCGCACCGCCGAAGCTGTCACTGTGTTTTGGGTGGTCAGTATTAGAACTAGCTGACCCGACAGACGTTGTCTACCTACCCTATCTACCTACCCTCCCTACCTACCTACGCGCTGCTTGCGGCGGGCGCGGGCGGCTCGCACGTGCTGGTGCCGCTGGACTACGACGTGGCCGAGCTGCGCACGCGCACCGCCGAAGCTGTCACTGTGTTTTGGGTGGTCAGTATTAGAACTAGCTGACCCGACAGACGTTGTCTACCTACCCTATCTACCTACCCTCCCTACCTACCTACGCGCTGCTTGCGGCGGGCGCGGGCGGCTCGCACGTGCTGGTGCCGCTGGACTACGACGTGGCCGAGCTGCGCACGCGCACCGCCGAAGCTGTCACTGTGTTTTGGGTGGTCAGTATTAGAACTAGCTGACCCGACAGACGTTGTCTACCTACCCTATCTACCTACCCTCCCTACCTACCTACGCGCTGCTTGCGGCGGGCGCGGGCGGCTCGCACGTGCTGGTGCCGCTGGACTACGACGTGGCCGAGCTGCGCACGCGCACCGCCGAAGCTGTCACTGTGTTTTGGGTGGTCAGTATTAGAACTAGCTGACCCGACAGACGTTGTCTACCTACCCTATCTACCTACCCTCCCTACCTACCTACGCGCTGCTTGCGGCGGGCGCGGGCGGCTCGCACGTGCTGGTGCCGCTGGACTACGACGTGGCCGAGCTGCGCACGCGCACCGCCGAAGCTGTCACTGTGTTTTGGGTGGTCAGTATTAGAACTAGCTGACCCGACAGACGTTGTCTACCTACCCTATCTACCTACCCTCCCTACCTACCTACGCGCTGCTTGCGGCGGGCGCGGGCGGCTCGCACGTGCTGGTGCCGCTGGACTACGACGTGGCCGAGCTGCGCACGCGCACCGCCGAAGCTGTCACTGTGTTTTGGGTGGTCAGTATTAGAACTAGCTGACCCGACAGACGTTGTCTACCTACCCTATCTACCTACCCTCCTTACCTACCTACGCGCTGCTTGCGGCGGGCGCGGGCGGCTCGCACGTGCTGGTGCCGCTGGACTACGACGTGGCCGAGCTGCGCACGCGCACCGCCGAAGCTGTCACTGTGTTTTGGGTGGTCAGTATTAGAACTAGCTGACCCGACAGACGTTGTCTACCTACCCTATCTACCTACCCTCCCTACCTACCTACGCGCTGCTTGCGGCGGGCGCGGGCGGCTCGCACGTGCTGGTGCCGCTGGACTACGACGTGGCCGAGCTGCGCACGCGCACCGCCGAAGCTGTCACTGTGTTTTGGGTGGTCAGTATTAGAACTAGCTGACCCGACAGACGTTGTCTACCTACCCTATCTACCTACCCTCCCTACCTACCTACGCGCTGCTTGCGGCGGGCGCGGGCGTAGTTTTAAAGATTTAAGCATACATAGGGATCTATATCACTATACAGACGGAGAAAGCGACTTTGTTTTATACTATATAGTGATTGTAGAATTACTAACAATGTGGGTTTGAACTGTCAACTACTGAATGAAACCACCGTTACGTTAGTTTATTACTTGTTCGTGATGTATCGTTATGGTGCAGGCACGCACACACACATGCATATACACGGTTAAATTTAAGTCGTTTTAACCCTCTTAAGGGTTCATTGTACTCATTATAACGAGCAACTTTTACTATGGGACCGAACCTGAAATCGCGAAAAAAAAATTAGCTGTGCAGTACATTTTGACGAGTTAGGCGGACGTAAATGTCTCGACGAACGAGCAGCGAAACAGCAGATTTTTCGCGATTTTTTACTTAAGAGGATTGAAACGACTTAAATTTAACCGTGTACCATATATACAGACATACACATCAGGTTCACACATAACTAGTAGTCTTGGTCACCTCTCCAACTAAACTAAATATGCTTGTGTCTGGAGTAGGTTCACGTCAATAGTAATTGCACTATTGACGTGAACCCACTCCTGAGGAATCGAACTCACAACCTCTCGATTGCCAGGCCGAAACCTTAACCATAGAACTATTGCCGCTTGAAGTTCGCTTCTCGTTCTGAAATTAGTACCTGCCTACCTGCCCGTAGGACTGCCAGGCCAATGCAATCATAAGTCGTATTGTTATTGAACAATTCTTAGGTTAGCAGCTCTGACACTCTCCCATCCTCCTTATGTATGTCGAACTCCGAAATCTTATCAACTTCCTTTGCCAGCGTTTCTTGTCTCGATGACGACGCCTGTCTTCAGCCGCCAACTGCGTGATGATCATCATTATCCTGTCATCCACCTAAAGAATATTTTTTTCTCTCCTTACAGAAAGACTGTCTCTCCCAACAAGAGCTAGTCCCAATCCAATACTACCACCGTCCCGTCCAAGTGACATGCGCGGCTCCGGGACCTCTAACCGGTGTAGTAGCAAGCCTCAGCACATACAGTGGGGTCGAGCGAGCCTTCCTAGACGAACTGGCGAAGATACTAGGAGCCACGTGAGTACTTGCAGTACGTCCAGATCTACAAGGAAAAGTATGCGCTTCGGTAAACATCGGCTATCTTCGGAAATACGAACAAGCGATCAAGAGATCTAACATAGAGCTGGGAGTAGTTACTTACTTTATACCTAATAGGTTGCTTTACCATAGCTACAAAATTTCAGATTAATAACTCTGCAATATCAAAAAAAAATTTTCAATTTATTTTTTTCTCCTTGTCACTGAAATAACAAGGTGTTACCAGAGAAGGTAACGTAACAGAAAGACAACTTCATACAAAAGCCCAATGATAAGTGCTTTACGACAAAGCGTTACAGCACAAAACTTAGATGCTTTGCCCCTTTACTCTGTGGTGCGATATTCGGACTAATTCGGAAACACGAACGTTACCGAAGCGCATACAAATGTAAACACACATTGCGAGTAGAACATGGTGCACATTTTTAAGAGACCAATTTTTTTATGTTAAATTTCATAACCACCGTGCTACACCGTCATATAGGTTACCAACCCGAATCAAATCAAAATAAAAAATCATTCAAACTAGGCTGAAAATCAGCACTTTTTGAAGGTCAAAGTTACATAAGACAGTCCCCCAAAAAACGTCCACCCTTCACCACTTCCTAGTGCTTTAGCTGGGGAGAAGAAGTGGCGCAACACACTCCCCAGCAGTACAGCTGTCTGTATAGTTGGAAGAACTTGACTCTACACATTTATCGTATGAGAAGTAATTAATCCGCACTTGGCTTGCGTACTTTAGCAAGTAATAAAAGTTCAATAATTGTCAAAAACATACTAAACAGCGGGGTTATTTAGTTACACCTGGAAAATAAACTTCACTTACAAACATATATTTGTTTATTCCAGTACCCAACTCCGCTTCTGCAGAAGAAATACAGCGAATGCCCTCGCTTCCACCCACCTGATATGCCCCACAGCCGCTGGGGACAAGTACTTAGGAGCCCTAAAGTGGGGCCTGCCCGCTGTGCGAGCGTCCTGGCTGCTGGAGTGCGTGAGGGAGGGCAGGAGAGTGAGCGAGAAGGAACATCTTGTTGGAGATACTAAAGGTATGTACAGAAAGGGAGTGACTACCGTGATGATGATTAATAGGGAGGTGTGGAAGAAAAAGACACCTTGTGCCGAATAAATTGGGATGAGAGCAAGAGAATGATGATGTGATTCTTGTTGACACATCATTTACTGTCCATAAATTATAATATGATGTTTTCATATGCAATCTTTTTTTTGAGGGTGGGAAGTCATCAAATGAACCCTCCCGCCCTGGGTGAACCGGAAGGGAGTGTCAGACTCTTACTGACTAAAATCCATCCATGTTCGTTACTTAGCCGGTAATGTTCCGGAGTAGCGGTAATCCTTTCGGACAATACCGCTGATCCGGCAGGCTTCGGCCCTACCGGGCCCCTTCATATGCGCCGTCCGGCACGGGCCTGGTGCTGATCGGACGGTGAGTCACCCATTACTCACCGTCCGCAGGCCCGCTTCATATGCAATCTAAGCTCCGCCTTAGTTTCCAATACAGCAGAAATGATTGTCTCCCATCTTTTTAGCACCGCAACCTCAAAACGAAGAAGAACCTCCAGAACCTATGGAGGTTCCCGAACCTGAACCTCAACCTGAACCTCAAGAAGACATACAACCTAACATAGCACCAGATATAACTACTGATAAGGACAAAGAGAACGCCATGCTGCCTCCAGTGGCCGCCGCTATACCGAGGAGAGGGTCCGTGCCCAGTAGCAGGGAGCAGACGCCTAAGGGGAAGGGGAGTGGTAAGAAAAGTAACATTATTAATTCTGTGGTGTTTTGTTATATTATATATTTAATACGTATTTAACGCCAGCGCCAACATCAAGTTATCCCAAACTGTCAAATATTTCCCAATTGAACATAAACCTTATTAATACTATTGTAATAAAGTTGAAAATCTATCAAATAAATTTGAGAGATTAAGGTAGCTTCTGTACAATGCACGTGTTTAGTATATACATGAGTACCTTTTACGAGCTGCTTCACCCGTATCGATGTCAGAAAATACTCCAGAAGACGTACGTAGTGCGTATCCAGGTCATAAACTATTTTTTTTATTACTGATGATTTTTACGTTCTGCATCGATCTCACAAGTATAATTTCAACATGAATGATGTTACCATATTACTTTGATTTAAAAGAGTGTCCATGGTGTTTCTGGCCTGGCCTGTGTGGATGTCTGAAATTATCCCCAAGGATCGTACTACCGGGATATAAATGTGTTAATCCAGGTCATAAACTACGTCTGTGCAAAGTTTCATCCAGATCCGTTCAGCCTTTTGACCGTGCAGGATGGACAAACATACACACTCAATCACAACCTTTCGCCTTTATAATATTAGTGTGATAAATGGGTTTGAGTTGAGTGGCTTTGGTTTTGAGTTTGAAATTAATTGCGTGCCCATCTAGATCCGTCCAACTTAATAATACATTAGTCAGTTTTAATCATGTTACGTTGTTAATGTTTCGCTTAGATGTGGACGAGATGTCGCCAGCGTCGCGGTATATAGCGATGGCGCGACAAGGGTTACTCGGATGTGACTCGCAGGACACTCCCAAACGTGTGGGTGACCTCAAAGATGATGCTAGACAAGGTAAGGATTTTATGAAAATGTTGAATAGTGTTAAGTGTTTTTTTTTATAAAATCCAAGACTCCAGTATTGTCAAGTAATTTGGAAGTCCGGGACAGCTCTTTCACTTATGTGTAATGATAATATTACCTTTGATGCGAACAAACCTTGGACTAAGGTCCCAGTGACTTGTTAACTCATTAGATGTTCGCTTATTAGAAGCCATTTGCTTATAAGAGCTTAACGATTTATACGGTTATATTTATTGTCGTTTCGAGTGAATTTTTCTTATGAACCTATGGGGTTCATACGACATTTGAGGGGCTAATATACGTCTGTTACAAAATTATTTTTATAAATGTGTTTCATTTTCAGAATACAATTTCCTAATTTTTGTTTGCTAGTTTCGTTTCTGATAAAGGGCAAAGTTTAAATATTTATGAATATCTTACGGCATTCAGGTGGAGACAACGCAGTAAGAACGCCAACCCTAGAAGACGCACTATCGAGCCCCAACCTGGCAGCACTAAGCCCGACCACGCGGCGCCGCCTGCAGGCCGTGCGGCGCGGGGAGATGCCCTCCGACCCCATCCGCACGCCCGCCGACCCTTGTGAGTGCAGCTTGTATAAATTGAATTCATGAGCATTATTTTAATTAATAAAAAAAATTTTTTTAAAGAAAAAAACTTAACTGTTCCCTACATTTTGATGAGTTATGCGAGCATAATGTATGGAACGGCTGATTTTTTTCGCGATTTTAGATTTGTTCCCATAGTGAAAGTTGTTCATAATGATGAGTACAATGCCCCCTTAAAATAATGCCCATGAATTTCATTTCACCCTGTATACAGTGGGTTAGTTTAAACGAGGGACTTTAGAATTTTTTCATGGAAGATAGTTTTGGAGAGGGAGGTGAAAATTAACCAACTTCTAATACTCCAAAATTTTGAACAAAAAATAGCACCTGGTCCCTACATTTTCTCCAACAATACGAACAAAACCGTAAGGTTTAAAGTTATATTTTTCATATTTCAAGTTGGTCCCTTTGTCTTCTAAAGTACGTCTCTCGTTCAATCTAACACATTGTATGTACTATGACCAGCATTGCACTGATGTTATCTTTTGTAACCATATTTTGTTTAAAAGTGTCCGTGGAGTTTCTTGCCCGTTCTTCACCATATGTATCTACTGATTTGGAATGGGCATCTAGCTTCATTTTTCTGTCTGACCGACCCTATGAAAATTCAAAAGTACCTGTAATTGGTTTATTTGAAATAAATACTTTGAGTTTGAGTTTTCTTATTCATCCGCAGTCGACAAGAACCCTTCGACGCCAGACAGTGCATTCGGCGCAGCACTACGGCCTGGTTCCGGCAGGATGTCGCCGGACGCCCGGAAGAGACTGTGGAAGTTCGTGGACGGTCTGCCCAGCAAACAGCCCGAGCCGGTTATACGGGATAAGCATACGGTGAGTTCGACTTTAAGGCTATAGAAAAAAAATCCTAGATCCATCAATACTTTTCATAGGTTATATGGAGCAGTGGTGGCCAGGCCGCGATATACAGCCGGTGTATTCTTTAAAAAAACTCACCGTGATACTTAGGTGAGGTGAGCTGTAATTTCACCTGATGCTAGGGATTAACACTACTGACAGCTCACTTTAAACTCACTTCACCTACGTTTTCACACTGAGATTTTTACAGAATTGCACTGCAGTCCAACTATGTTGGGGTCTGCTTCCTGTCTAACCGGATGTAGCTGAATACCAGAATTTTACATGGAGCGACTGCCTATCTGACCTCCACAACTCGGTAATACGATACCCCAAGGGAAGACTGGCTGTCTTTACGATGAGATTTTTCAGAATAGCACTACAGTATGCGTCAAACTTAACGACGGCTCTGAAGTGCGCCACTCGCTGCGCAGTACCGCCCCCTCGGCCCCGCGGACACATGAATTAGTTACTGCGCAACGACTTGCCGCATGTTCCGAGCCGCCATTAAGTTTGAAACGAGTACGAGTTGTAGGTTCTAGGTTCGAATCCAGATAAGCGATTTACTTTGTGTAAGTTATTTCATAAACCAAAACATCATTCTCATCCTTCTCCCAAAACGGCGAAGGAAATATCGTGAGGAAACCGACATGTCCTCTAGAACTAAAAATTCGAAGACATGTGTGTCATTTAAGTCAAAGTCAAATCATTTATTTCAAATAGGCACAAGTAAGGCACTTTTGAACGTCAAAATGAACAAGAAATAGAATTGATTCTAGTCGCCCCTTCCAAAAGGTAGTTTCGTGTGGAGAAGAATGGGCAAGAAACTCCACCGTTATTTTTACCAACCCACCCTGGTCCCACGAGATGGCTTACTCCCTCCCTCTGACCGAGAGGTCTATGTCCCAGCAGTGGGAACATTATGTGCTGGTTATGTAGGTACATGGGACTTAAACATAACAGGCGAAATACACCTGACAATTCACCTAAGGAGTAATTGGGAGCGTTTGGAGACTTGTCAAAAATTGCTAATAATGTTCATCATTTTTTTAATATGAGATTTCCAAGTGCCACAGTGAGCAGTATTTCTTTCATGGTATTTAAGGGCTACAGACTTCAGTATTTAAGTCTCAATTTTAGTTAATAGTTTTGTGTTTTGACGACCCCGTGAAAACGTTAATAATATGTAAGTAAATACAACGTTTTTTTTTTGCAAAGCAGACAAAGTTGAAGAGATGCGTAGTAAGTCGTTTGACAAATTATCTTATCTATTATAATACTTACTTACTAATATTATAATTAATAGGCCCATGGGTAGCATAAAAACTCTGACACCATGTTAGTAACCACACGAGAAAGTAAAAGAATATTATAATTGTGAAAGTTCGGATGGATGTGTGTGAAGATGTATGTTTGTTACTCAAACATACATCTTCACACACATCGCCGGAACGGCTGCACGGATCTGGATGAAATTTGTCACAGCC
This sequence comes from Hyppa rectilinea, assembly GCA_951799385.1. Classification (NCBI taxonomy): domain Eukaryota; kingdom Metazoa; phylum Arthropoda; class Insecta; order Lepidoptera; family Noctuidae; genus Hyppa; species Hyppa rectilinea. The sequence continues at coordinate 3,350,331 of OX637302.1, read as the reverse complement.
ATAGACTAGAATAGCACTATATATGACACTTTTTATCCCGATGGTACATTCCCATGGCATAATTTCCGAAATACACTAGGGCGCTGTATGAAATACGTTGTTTCTTCATTCCTTCACCGATAATAATCTTTCTCTCACAGCCATTGTCAGAGATCCGCAATAGATTCCTCGCCCAGTTCAACGGTGATGCTGCAACACCACCTTCTGAACACACCGTTGCACCCAGAAAACTACAATTACAGGTAGACATAATGAATTTTACGAACGCGTGTCAGGTAACTCTTATGTCTTTTTAATATGGTATAAATTAGAATGACTGTCGCGCGTTCCTGAAATTCAACCTCTTATTCAATTTGCCATGCCTATTTGTATTAAGTACCTATATCTCTATGCTATGCTATGCAATTTTTTCATTTAAAGAGTCAGACCGCTGCAATTGGTTCGGCTTTATTTCTCAGAGTATTTCGGATAGGAAACGCCGACCTTATCTAAATAAAGTATGATTGACGTGTAAAAGTGTTTGTACAGTCGCCAGCACATAAACTCACCCAATCTGTCAAATTTTTCCAATTGAAAATGAACCTTATGCTTTTGTAATAAAGTTGTTTAAGTTGTTGTTTGTAGTTTTCTTACATCACTACCTAGTAATGTAAGAAAACTTGTTAAAACTAATAAACATTTTTTCATTTTCATTTTTCATTTTCATCAAAGGAATTTGACAGATTGGGGTAACTTTATGTACTGGCCTCTGTTTAAACCTACTTACAGACATACAATCTGCTAAAGTTATTTAAAAGATGATTTTGTATTAAAAATGGACGTAAGTATTCGCATTAATACCTCCAGTGCAGTGTCAGCATAACAGTACTTATATTTATTTTAAAGGAGCAGTATGAGACCCCTCCATCTAAAGTGGCCAAGTTTACACCAGATCAGGTAAGAATGTGTTTGATTTTCGTCAATTTTGTTCAACTTAAATACGATTGGGTAGGACAAGAAGTCTCTGCCTTACCATTTCCCAACTATTTCGGGGTCGGCTTCCAGTCTAACCGGATGCAGCTGAATACCAGTATTTTACATGGAGTGATTGCCTATCTGACCTCCACAACTTAGTAACTGGGTAATACGATATAGGACAAGAAGTATTTAAAAAAATAACTTTCATTAATTATTTATTTCTCTTAAAGAGTCCAGGTGGCATGAGCACTCCAGGACCAGAAGACACTCCTAAAAGTGTATCATCATCAGCATCCATACCTGCAGCTGTAGACGCGCAACTGCAGCGGCTGAATGCAGCGCTCACTGGAAGACTTAGTTCACAGCGCGCTCGACGGAACAGGGACTCGATACCTGCTGTACCTGTGCCTCGTAAGTATTGTGAAGGTCACGGACCTTGACTGAGGAAGCTCAGTGGAAGAGCGTGTGTTCTGTGTGTATATAGGTATTTGCTATGCTATCAAAGCAAACACACAGACCGTGAATAATTGAATTATATAATATATAATTATATTATTCACGGTCTGTGTGTGTCTTCAAAACCTATCAAGCTATTCGATTCATAATTTAAAAGTTTGAATGCCGTCAGACTATTAACAGCCATGTTCAACATAAGGTTTCACTCTGGCTTTACAGTATCTCACTAAGATTATGTGCAGACATAGTCTGAGGTGCAGACCTCAAAAGAGACTTTAAGAGAACAAATGACGAAATATACTCATGGGTTACCGCTACCCCGGAACATGAAGGGCTAATTAATTTCTTTGATAGTATTTCAACTTTATTGCAAAGACATAAGGTTCATTTTTAATTGAGAAAATTTGACAGTAGGGATAGCTTGATGTGCTGGCGTCTGTACATTTAAATTCAGAATTCTAATACACCTCTGTAAGGGCAGGAGCCTTTACACTTAATGTAGAATGTTAATAAAATAAATGTTAATGTTCAAAAAGGTATTTAATATGAAATTACACTAAATTAAGAAATGTTATAAAAAAAATTATAACACTTTTTATAACATTTCTTTCATTTAATTTAGTGTAATTTCATATTAAATACCTTTTTGAACATTAACATTTATTTTATTAACATTCTACATTAAGTGTGAAGGCTCCTGCCCTTACATTTTGGTCCTTCGAGCCGTTAAGAGTAAAATCAGTGCCGTGGTACGTTTTCACTCGCGGGAACATTTGAACATTAATCTAAATCCGGCCGACTGCTCATCACGTGGAGTACTACTATCTCAATTGCACAACTTACCCCTATGGTTTAATGGACCCGAATGGCTTAATAGCGAAGTGATCGCTGAAACAAATAACACTGTTAAAAAACACCTGCAAGACTGTGTAAAATGTTGCCGCTTCAAACAATCGAAACAATACCAATTAATGGCCGACCTCCCCAGTGAGAGAATAACGCAATCACCACCATTCTATCACACAGGGGTGGACTTCACAGGATTTGTTAGTGTTAAACTAAACAAAGGTCGCACCAATCAAAAAACAACAAACACTTCCCAGACTTGAGTTATGCGGTGCTCAGCTGTTAGCTCAACTGGTAAAGAAAATAAAACATTGCCTCGATAAACCAAACATTAAAGTAACAGCATGGACGGATTCAATGATCGTACTTGGCTGGCTAAAGGGCGATGTCCCGCGTTGGAAAGCCTATGTGACACAGAGTTCAGGAGATAACATCAGTAGTGCTCGCCGGAAGTTGGAATCACGTCAGATCGGAGCAAAATCCGGCTCGAAGGACCAAAATGTAAGGGCAGGAGCCTTTACACTTAATGTAGAATGTTAATAAAATAAATGTTTATGTTCAAAAAGGTATTTAATATGAAATTACACTAAATTAATTAGAATTAAAAAATGTTATAAAAATGTTATAAAAAATGTTATAAAAAGTGTTATAAAATGTTGGATGTTGCGCGAGCTCGATATTAAACCGCAGTAAATTTGCAGTATTTTAACTAGGCCAAAGTACAATGTGCGGTTGCTGACCGTACACCTCAAAGAACAGTATTATTTCAATATTGCTTCACACTGCCAAAGAGAGAGAGAGATATAGAGATATTTCTCAGCCGTATGTGAAGCTAAGTCAGAGGCCTATGGGTAGCATAAAACTGACACCCGGTTAGTCACTAACCGCACGAAAAGAAAGAAGACTGCGAAAGAGATGGAGCTATACCTCCTGTATAGCGCCGTCTCTTTCTCACTCAGATTGTAAATGGATTTGACAGATTAAAGGGTAGAAACTAAACTGACAATGACAAACAGTAACATAGACACTCTGCTAATCTACCTTGTCTAGCATTGCCCTTTATCTTAAAATGACTCTCACTTGTCATTTATCACATTCTAAGTTTATTTTATGCCACCAGCTCCAGATTCAGAACCGGCACCCGAATCTCAGCCAAACACAGTGGGTTGGGACGACACGACGCCCGCGCAGCAACCGGTCGAGCCTGAACCTGAGATGTCTACGCAAACACAAATCAAGCGGTTTATGCTGTCTTCAAATGTCGATGTAAGTCTCCCACTACTTATTAGGGTTCCGTATCCAAGAGTGCCAAACGAAACCATGATGCTTTTTTGCTGATTTGTTTATTGGAGTTATTCCTAGTTTTTGGAACGAAGTTCCTTATCGCGCGTTGCGAAAGGGGGCTAGACGGAGATTATGTATGTAGTATGACCAAAAGTAGTGGGAGAGTAGTAAAATATTTATGATGTCTTTTCAATCAATATGTTTTGATTGGTTAATTTTAGATCAGTTGTTTTTTATTATTATAACTTCAAAGAAATAAAATTTTATTACAATTCCTTCACTAATTAATCGAAGGGATCTTCGTTCCATCTGGGTGTCCCTTGACACCTCTTAAGTTTTATTTTTTAATCTTTTTATAGAATCGCGATGATATAATCTCAATGATAACCCACCTTGGCGGCGAAGTATTTGAAGGGGCAGAATTGGACCCCGAGGTTACCCACCTACTGTGTGCAGCGCCCGGGCGAAGTGAGAAGATGTTGGGCTCTATAGCAGCTGGCAGATGGGTGCTACATCCCGTTTATATCACTAAGAGTCGAGCTGCGGGCAGTTTTCTACCGGTGAGTAGATTTTAACATGTTTCATGTCTTATCTATGATTTCTCTGAAGCGACACTATGTGGGACGAACACGTACGCGCCGTCCGGCACGGGCCTGGTCCTGATCGGGTGGTGAGCTACCCATTACTCACCGCCCGCAGGCCCGCACCTACGGTGGCCGGGAGTCGTCACGTGGCTCCCGACGCCCGGGGCGTCTTTCGCGGCGGCTGGGACGGGAGGACCTTTCTCTCTCCCATCGCGAAGGAGGTGACTGCCTCCCACTCCCTCTCGCCCCGGACCATGGCTTGCACCAGGGCCGGGCGCGAGAGGTCGCCGCCAATCGCCTCTACGTGGACACGGCGGTGCTCCGCCCATCCGTGGCAGGTTTCCACTGTGTGCTCCATCGTGTCCTCTGGGCGATCCTCACAGTGATGACGGCGTTTCCTCCCGCCTGATTATGTGCAGGAACGTTCCGAAACATCCATGTCCAGTGAGGACCTGCGTCAGGCGGTAGGTGAGGGCACCTAGACACCTCTCTAGCCACTCCTCAAAGAGGGGCCTTACCGCCACTATTGTGGCGTGCCTTGCGCTGGGTTGCGACAGTCGCTGCTTCCAGGCCGCCATGAGATCGCGCCGGAGGTCCGTCCGCTCCGCCGCAATTTGCTGCGGAAACGGAGTTTCCCCCCGGCTCAGTACCTCCCCGCGCCACTCGTACAGGCGCGCGAGGTCCGTCGCCTCCAGATCCCACGGCGGCAGTCCGGCAAGGAGGCGCGCCGCCTCGCCCGAGATCGTGCGGTACCCCCGTATCACCAGTAATGGCTACCACCTTTTGGGGCGCGTTCAGGTAGTGGGCGGCTCGCCGCCGCAGTGAACGCGCCCACACCGGGGCCCCGTAAAGGGCCATGGACACGCACGACCCCAGCGTAAAGCCTCCGGCAGGAGGCGTTTGGCCCCCTCAAATTGGGCGGAAATGCTCCACGAAATTCCATCGGCTGTCGAGGACGAGTCACAGGTATTTTATAGTGGTCTCGACGCCGATGTGAACCTCCTATCGTGAGTTGGGATCCCGATGGTGGCCTATTCCGAGGCCCGTGAAAGGACATGGCCTCGGATTTGTACAATGCCACCTCGAGACCCAACTGCCGGATCCTCTCAACGACTGTCGCAACGCGTGTCATCGCGTCGGCCGCCGCCTGATGCGACCTCCCCTGCGCCAGGACCAGCGTGTCGTCAGCGTAGCAAACTACGCTACGCCGTCAGGGAGGTCGGCTCGCAGCACCCAGTCGTAGCCGATGTCCCACAGGAGCGGCCCCAGAACCGATCCCTGCGGGACACCGCACGACATCTCTCGCCGGTTCCATTCCCCATCGCGACTGGGGTAGATGATGGCCCTGTCTGTCAAGTACGCCCCGACTATTCGACGGAGGTAGGTCGGCACCCGGTGATACCGGAGTGCTTCCCAAATGCAACTCCAGGGCAGGGTGTTGAAAGCGTTGGCGATGTCGAGTGACACCGCCTCGACGACCCTACTCTGGGACACCGCGTCCCCCGTCGTGAGGGCTCTAACGCGCATGATGGCGTCCACCGTCGAGCGCCCCTTGCGGAAGCCAAACTGGCAGTCCGCAAGGTCCGGCCCCGTCCTTCCAAGGTGCCCGACGAGGCGGCCTGCAATATATCTCTCTTTCTCGAGATCTTAGGGAGGCATACGAGGCGCCGAAGCCAACGCGCAGGGGATCCTTAGACAATGATAATAATAAGTGATGATTATTATTTTTATAGAAGTTATGATTATTATAGTACTATAAATTTGTGATTCTTTTTATTTTCATTTAAAATTCAGTGCTAAAACTTACCTCCACCGTGGCTGCCATATTTATTATGACGTCAATCTTATGTAATTCAAAGTATCACCATAGCACAGCGATTGCGAAAGCTAAAGCTTTGACACTGACACATAAGTATGACGTCACACCACAGATAAACTTGTCACACGCTGAATATTTTTGTTTGAATTCTCGTGACACACAAATAAAGAAGTTTGAATATTCTCATCTTGCTGACTGTACCTGTTCCATCTATAGACGAAAATCCCCATAACTTTTTTTTTAGGAAGAAGAATATGAGTGGGGCAACCCCCTGGCCACGTGCCTGCCGCCCCTGGCGGGCGCCGAGCGCACCCTGGCGCGCGCGGCGGCCCGCTGGCGCGCGGCGCACGCGGCGGGCGCGGCGGGCCCCTTCTGCGGCGTGGTGGCGCTGCTGCACGTGCCGGCGCCGCGCCGCCGCCTGCTGGCGCGCCTGGTCACGGCGGGCGGGGGCGCCGCGCCTGACGACGAGTAAGTGTCTTTCTTTGCGTGCGGCGGCCCGCTGGCGCGCGGCGCACGCGGCGGGCGCGGCGGGCCCCTTCTGCGGCGTGGTGGCGCTGCTGCACGTGCCGGCGCCGCGCCGCCGCCTGCTGGCGCGCCTGGTCACGGCGGGCGGGGGCGCCGCGCCTGACGACGAGTAAGTGTCTTTCTTGAAATTTAATCCTGCAGCATTTTTGGAACACTCATGGTGACCCACTGCAGCCCTTCGTCATTGCATTTGAATGATGTTTTGGATCTTTGATCTTGGAAATTATTATTTTTACTTCTATGGTGTTAACTCGGCCCAAAATTATAATTATCTATTTATAGAACTTGATTTCAGTATCGCAAAAAACTTTTTTGATAATAGCAAAAATTCTTGACTACCATTTTTATATGCTAAATAAATTATAACCAAATCTTTCCAACTCTAACGATTAACATCTAACTGCCATAATGATACCTATTATATACTTTATTTATATATTTCCATTCTATTTCAGGCCGCCATACACGAATGACAACATAACAGTATGCTTCGCGGACAAACGCTACCCGTTATCAGACAGAGACAAAGCTTGGCTCATATCTAAGAGAATACCCGTATGTGCTCCCGTCTTACTTAGTTCATATCTCACTGATGACCCACCTCCGAAACCTGAAGAAAACTGCTTGCCAGATTTTCGACCTTAACCCGAACAAAATAGAGTTTAAATTCGTCGCGTAATGATGTCTAATGCAAGCCACAGACGTAACCATATACTTGCACATTATACATTAACGTGTATGGGGTAAATAAGCATTACACTAACGTGTGCAGGTCTAAATCGTATGATGTGTGGCTACCATAACAAAATGCTTGCTTACCAAATTTAGGGGAACACTGCGTGTCCGACTTTAGACTTTAATTGTAAGAAAATAAAGTCAAAACTCATTTGGACAGAGAAGAGATTGCCTGTGTGTGCTCCACCCTTATAAACTTAATTCCTCAATAAAGACCTTCTATCGAGGCCTGAGGTACATTGCTTCGCGGATTTTTGTCCCAATGTTTAAAAAACAAAGATCAGTTCCGTAGCGATGTCTAAAAAAAATGCAGAGGAATATTGTTTGTCCGATTTTAGACCTTAAATGTATGTAACAGAGTCTAAATTAATAATAATATCCTTGGACATTTCACACAACGTCATATCGTCCCAAGCTAAGCAACCTAATGCTTGTGTTATGGTAACGAGATGGCTGATATACTACTTATATACATTTTTTTTTGTAAATACATACATATTATAGATAGAAAAACACCCAGACTCGTAACAAATACTTGCAGGTCGTACAAATATTTGTTCCGTGCGGGAATCGAACCCGCGACATAGTGCGCAGCAGTCAATCGCTCAACCACTGCGCCAACCGTGTCGTAAATTGCTAATATAAATGAGATGGAGCATAGCCATATCTAACAAAATTCCAATCTGTCTATTGAATCAAAGGCTTGCCCCAATGTAGACCCTAAGTATGTGCATTAGAGTTTAAACATCGAATGAAAGTAGAGTCGATAAGGAATGTCCCGCCTAAGAAAAGTCAGATTTTCAACTTTTTCATTGTTATAATTATAATATTAAACCAAAAGTTTTCGCGATCCATCACAAATGCATTACATTAATATGCGGTAGTTCAACATACACTATTTTTAAAAAGCCAAGTGCACACAAAGGTTTCCGTACCACCATACAATATTTTAAAACTACATATTTTTTATACTTGAGCAAATTAAAACGCGATTTTTGTATGGGGACTCACAATTTTTTTACTTTATTTTATTTATATTTTTGTTTTTATAGCGGCTATAGTAGTACACATTCTGTGAAAAATTCAACTGTCTCCTTTTACTGTTCAAAAGATACATCCTTGTAACAGACAGACTGACACTGGAGCCTTAGTAAAACGGTCCCTTTGGGTACAGAACCCTGAAAATGTATTACTGATGAATGTTCTCTATTCGTTTAAATTGATTAATGTCATCGACTTATTCATGCGACTATTATTTTATAGGTGAATAATAATTGCGTTTTAAAGTTACAACTGAATTAAGAAGAATTAATTATTTATGTTAATGTTGACTGATGTGTGTTATTGTATATTATTAGTTATAGCTGCATTATTTTGTGACAATTATTATTAAAGAATATTATAAATATTAAGTATTTGTTTTTATTTTAGCTTTTTAAAATAATTTACAACTTTATTATGAAAATTGTTTAAAAAAAAATAAAGGGGATAATTGGACAAGATTTAACTAGAAACTAAGGTTGATTATTAAAAAAAAGCAATCATTGAACAAAATATAATAACCATATTAGAACGATCAGACAACTTGATAAAATAATTTATTTAAAAGTAACAACACTATTCGAATACCAGTTTTGCTAAAGTATATGGGGTTTATTTATAAACGTTGCCTAATTTAAGTAATGATTATACACACATTTTTGATGTTAAAAGGCCTAAATTTAAGCACCGTTTATAAAAATTGCTAATAAGTTTAACTATAAATATAACAAACAATCTAAATGATTGAAGATCAGTCCTCCCCGGCGACGCTTTAACCTTTTGAACGCCATTGTCACATATAATAATAATCATTTATTTCATATACTTGACCAGCAAGCGCAGGCCCTATACGCCAACGACACAAATATGTGACAATGCGGTACAATATCAACACGAAATAAACAATCAAATCATTACTTTTGTGTGCGTTTATAAAGATTTTATTATCTTAAAAATTAAAGCTCTCATATGTATTTAATGACATGAAACAAAATAAAAGACACCATGGATATTGGGAAATTCATGATAACAAGAAATACATTTGTAGCTTGGCGTGGAGGGCTCGCGAGTGCATTTATGCTCTGGCGTTCAAAAGGTCAAGGCGAGGTCCGTACCCCAAAGGATACTTATGTAGTTGCATTGTAAATTTGTTAACCCTGACTGGAGGATTTAATTTATTGAGGCACTGATAAGCAACTCCTGTTAAACTTTTCACCGCCACAGACGTCAAGAGACGAAAAATTGAAACGTGCTTACGACGCCACGACGGGATAGCACGTCAAAAATATCACGTCAAATAACGAAGGAATTTATTGCTTGGCGTGGAGAACACCGATTTTCGATATTACTCTGGCGGTGAAAAGGTTAAGCAGCCGACAACCTCCTAGATTACCTGCGAGATGCCCTTCCCAAAAAATAATATCGAAGATGAAATTGAATAATTTATTTCAATTTAAGCCGACGTTTAGCGTTTTGAAAATTTAACCTTTCGTATGCCGTAATTACAGACACAATTAAAAAGCCATTGTCTCGCGTAGATCTGCGTTCCAGCAGTCAATGGGTTAATGAAAGTTAATCGAAACAGTGATAGTTGGGCATAACTTAAATCAACCACCTTTAAAGAACATAATATAAATAACCGACTTATAATTATTTCTAACTACTCATAATCACAATGCTTTGAAGAGCTAACTTTTACCTACTTCCATTATAAAATCTACATTATAATTATATTAACTAAATATTCATCCTTTTCAACTGTGTTATCCGGGCATGCTGCTTCAGTGTAACGTAGAATATTCCTTACAAATACCATAACGAATTACAGATTACATCTAGATATAAAGTAGTGTGTGTCTGTGTGTGTGTTGTGTGTTTATGAGTGCATGTTTGTGCGTGTTTAGTGTATGTGTGTGTTTATTTGGTATTAAACAATTACCACTAAAAATACATTCGTGTAATATTATTCGTGCCTGAAGATGTTCTCAGATTGGTAATAAACAGTAGGTTGTTGTATGAGCTCTCAATCGGAATAAGGAGTTGAATATACCTCCATTTTCTTTATAGAATGTTTCAATAAATCGGTTGAGATTTCAGATAAAATATTGGAAGCTTTTGAACTGCTTTTTAAAAAGGTTTTATATGCCATTACCGTTTCATTACATGGGACTATGGCACTTTCTGGTACCTTTATTCCTCATCAACCATCATTCAAATTTCTTCACCATAACCTTCACGGCCCTAGTTTCATCCTTAGGGTAATTAAGACCGGATTCAGCCAGTTCCTTCAAGGTGATAGTAGCGATGGTTGTGAACCCGGCTCGAGCTGCACTGCTCTGCGAAGCGGGGCCAGTGAAGACCGTTGATGTAGCCTTGATGCCGTGGTGTAGGCTGAGGGGTTTCCTGTAAGCAGACGATGGTTGGTCAGGAATTTTGAAATTGGTTTTGAGGCGTTCACATTGGTAAGACGAATTTTTATATAAGGAGGCTGGTAATTAGTTACCGATATTTAAACACGTGATGATACTCATGAGTAGAATCAACTTTCCCAAAGAAACTTTTTTTGTATACTCAATAGTTTTATTTTTATCACAATAACAATATAATTGGCGCGCGCAAACTTCAATGAACTTCGCGCCGATCAGCTGTTAGCAGCTATTGAGTATACAAAAAAAGTTTCTTTGGGAAAGTTGATTGTAATCATGAGTACAATCACGTGTTTAAATATCGGTCAGTAATTACCAGTCACCTTATATAGTAGCTACTTTGTGTAGAGGTCTGTTGGTCAGTTATTTTGGAATCGATATTGTTGGTGCGCACTTAGGGCCATTTTCACCAACGAAGCCGAACGCGATCAACAAATAACCACTGTCTTTGTCAATATTCCCTTTGTAAGGATGGGAAATCATCCAATTTTAATGACTCCTCCCGCTCTGGCTGGAGCGGAAGGGAGTGTCAGACTCTTACTGACTAAAACTCGTCCATGTTCCTTCCTCAGCCCTTTATGTTTTGGGGCAGCGATAGGTAACCCTTTAGGACATTCCCGCTGACCAAGGCTAGCCCCTATTACATGGGACTTAAACATACCTAACTTGCAAAATGTTGGTGTATTATTAACCTACCTACCTACAGCTCGGCTTAATCCTTAGGAGAATATACGAGTGATGCTTTTTTATAGGTAAGAAAATAATAAGTAAATATTATAAATAAATTGCGTCATTCCAGCTTCTGTCGTTGACCAGTGATCTTCATTAAATGCATTATAATTACTACTAGCTGACCCGACAGACGTTGTCCTGTCTTAACTATGATACCTACCTTACCTACCCTACCTACCTACTCTACCTACCAACTTACCTACCCTACCTACCCTACCTACCTACCCACATCATGCAAAAATGTGCAATAAAAATATTTTTCTCATACAAATTTTGCCACCCCTTGTAACCCTTTTAGGGGTTGAATTTCCAAAAAATAATATGCCTATGTCCTTCTCATAAATGCAAACTATCTACATACCAAATTTCAGCAAAATCGGTTGGGTGGTTTAGGCGTGAAAAGGTAATAGACAGACAGACAGACAGAGTTACTTTCGCATTTATAATATTAGTGTGGATAATGAACTCTATTATAATGATCGATTTTGTTGTTAGGTTAGCGTATCTATTAACCTATTGATTGAATGAAAATCTTGCAAGCAAAGGAGTATGCGCGTACAGCATACAGAGGTCAATTGTAAACATTTCAATGGCTTATCCACGCTCTTCAAAAAAGGAAACAAGCGATTTATTTTATTTAAAGAGTTTTAACGGCAATCAGATCCTTGTGACCGCAAGTAGGTACTAGAATAAGGATGTGATTTCATTGGTAGAGTAGTAAATTGTTTATAGCAACCTAGTTTTTAACCGACTTCAAAAAAAAGGTCTCAATTCGTCTGTTTTTTTTTAAAGATTGTTGATTTGATTGTAAAAATGATTCCGATATCCTATTTACGGAATAAACAATTAAATTTATGTATTTATTTCCTTTGGAAAACTTACAGCAAAACAAAACAGAATAAGAAATTGAAAAAAAAAAATTACAGCCAATTACAAGTTTTCACTTATAGTTTACTCCCCTATATTACCTATATTGTTCTAGACTACTTTACCAGTAGGTATAAACGCGTTTTAATTCTAGTTCATACGATTATAATTGACGCGCACACAAGGTCTTTTTGTTTATACGTTGCCATGAGCATAGTTTATCAATTGAGATAATAAAATGACGCGAATGCAGATGTGGATTCATTTTGTGTTTATAACTCATTCACCGGTTTATTTTTGTTGAGCATAAAGATTATTTTGCACGTAAGGTAGGATTTTAGTCTCAAATTCTTAAGTTGCGTATCTAAATGCGCATAGATGTTTGTCCAGATAAGGCAATTTATGAGTGTACCTACAGTGCAACGCAATGTTTTTCTTGAAGTGCGGTGGCGCCACATAACTGCCGCAATGACGGGGGAAGATGATGGTACCGGACGCTAGCAACTCAATTCTGCTGCCGTAGGAAGCCGTAGTTTTACTGCCACGACATAAAGGAGCTGCTAATGACAAACTGTTACCATGCTGTTACCCAGATGTGTATTTTTTTATTCATCATCATCATCATACAGACTTGTTCGCCACTGCTGAGTAGGTATAGGTCTTCCCCCTATTGTGCTATGCTTCATTAGTCTGTGCCAGTCTCATCCGCGATCTCCTGTACCTACTTCACTCCCTCATCTAGCCTTTGGTCTGCTAACGCTTTGTCTACCGTATCTAGGCATCCATTCCGTTATGGGGTCTGCTCCACCTGCCAGCACCACGTCTATCCAATTTTTTTTTAATAACCAGCATAAGGTATTTCTGTTTAGTTTGAAGTGGTTTTAAACAATATTGTACGGACGCCTAATGTTTGCTGAAGTGTTGTGGGTGTGTGTAGCTTTGATAAAAATTTAATATTAGGGTGGCTTATCCAATAATTGACTCCATTATCAGATAAGCCACCTTATTATGAGTAAAACCATAAACTGCGATAGGCTAAACCTGAGAAAAAATAACACAAACATGCCTGTTATCCTTGAAGAGTCAGGTAGAGGTTACCTATAGTACCTACACCCACATTTCGCCAGATATGCTTCAAGTCCCATGTAATAGGGGTGAGCTTATTGCCATCATCCGTGCACAAATCCTGACTCAGGAATGGAAAATATAACGGAACACGTATATCCTTCGAAGACGAGAAGACGACTAATGAGAGAAGTATGGAAGAAAAAGGGCTTGTTGCGCCCACCCCAAATAAATTGGGATAAGGGCAGGAGAAAGATGATGATGATGATGTATATCCTCCGAATGAGTAGAGCTGCACCCAGTGTTCGCCAACTCGAATTGGGTATTTGAAAGACTAGTCAATAACGTTAATTTTAGTGAATTACGTGATTTGTACGAAATATAAAATGTGACATCACAGATTTTTAGAATCAAATGGAATACTTATTAGCATTAAATGCAATATTACAATTATATCTCCGCATACTATTTAATTTATGTGCGGTGATGCCAGTTTTTATGACGAGCGGTTTTTCTATGCGATTTCCTTCCAAAAAGAAGTAGTAGGTATAATAATACTCGCTTACCGCGCTGCCAGTATCCGTGATCCAAGCTTCGCTCCCCGATAGTCTCTTGCCACCACTAGACCTAGAGCATACAGGATCTTGTCCATTCCCAAGTATTTGAAGGCGTCTACCTTCTCCTCTGCCACTTTTAAAGCTCCGTACACGTTCTTCCAACTTTCTCCTTCGATCTGAAAGAGTATGGAATGGAGTACTTGGTTTATGATGGTTAACAATGCACCTGTCAAATAAGAAATAAAATAAGTACACTTATTTATTGAGCACAGACTAACGCACAATTGCCTATTTTCAGTATAAGGGATTAAGTCATCAAATGACTCCTCCGGCTGTGGGTGGAGCGGAAGGGAGTGTCAGACTCTTACTGCCTAAAACCCATCCACGTTCCTTTCTTAGCCCTTAGTGCTCCGGGGCAGCGGTAACCATTTCGGACTATCCCGCTACCACAATCTTTTTTTTGAGGTCGAATTTTTTATTTTGGGTAAGCGGGATTGTGCGAAATGGTTACCGCTGCCCCGGAGCACAAAGGGCTAAGAAAGGAACGTGGTTGTGTTTTAGGCAGTAAGAGTCTGACACTCCCTTTCGCTCCACCCAGAGCGGGAGGAGTCATTTGACGATTTCCCACCCTCAAAAAAAAAGGATTAAAAAGTCAGGATAGTTGACAGGTTAAATGCTTACCACATCATCAGCCTTCTCTCCCTCGCAGATCACCAGACATACGTTCAACGCTACTAGTTTGCTCTTGCCATCCTTCTCTGCGTAACAGGCCAGTGACATCCTCTGAGACAGGTAGCCTCTCCAGAATTCTGCCATACTCTGCACGCTTAATGGGTCGTCAACGAGTTCTAGAAAAAAATAACTGGTTACGAGAATCTAGTGATCAGCGGGATTGTCCGAAAGCGTTACCTCTACCCCGGAAAATAAGGGGCTAAGGAAACAACATGGATGGGTTTTAGGCAGTAAGAGTCTGACACTCCCTTCCGCTCCACCCAGAGCGGGAGGAGTCATGTGATGATTTCCCACCCTCAAAAAAAGGGGAGTCTAGTCTAAAGATAATATACGTGATAAAATAATAATAGCTGCCTCGACTTCGACATCACTGCCTTTGCCTTTGCCTTTGGTCTAGTAGTCAAAAGTGCTATTGCTGAGCAAGAGGATTCGATTTCCGTTTTCATTCTGGGGTCTAGATTTGTTTCCTGATGGTGAGGCTCGCCCCCTATTTCATCGGACTTAAACATAACAAGCGAAATGTGGGTGTACACTAGGTACACTTCTGACTACCTGCTGCTACTGAGCAATACCAGAATGAAAACCCACTTGCCCAACCCGGGAACAGAACCTAGGACCCCATGCCCAGCAATAGCGCACACGACCACAAGACCAACGAAGCTTTACAGACGTGATAAATAAAGAACCGGGACAATAGAAAAAAACTTTACAAATGTACCTAAATTATTTTCATGTTAATGGTTATGTTATTTTACTGCCTTAACTATAGGTACTTCGGGATTTGCCCATACAAAGTGGCCATCTTTGTACGAAAAACCTCATTAAAATAACAGCAAAACAACAACATTAACGCACATTAACGACAGCATTTTAAAATACGAGCTAATTACCACACGGAAGTCAAACCACGGTCATATACCTAATAACATTTGCTAAACATAGTCATGTAAATTGTTTAGTTAGGTACAGCCAGCATATCAAGTTACCACAAACTGTCATATTTTCTCAATCAACTTTGAACTTAAGGCGCTATCCAAAGCGTACACTGCGTAAAACGTCTAGATTTTCGTCGCAAAGTTAGCTGTATCTGTACATACTACAGGCCAGAAAAAAATACAGTGTATTGTCAAATGTATAAAGAAAAGACTTAAACAAAAACAATTCACAGAAGTAGTCTAGTACTACAGAAAAAAAATATTCAATATGACCACGAAAAAAACTTTTTCGTCTCGAAATTCTCAATTATTTCAGCGACAACCATCATATTTTTTATAACTATAACAAAGGTAATTTCATAGACTAAAGACATATCTAAAAACTTTGAAACCCTGAACTGTATTTTTTAAAATATTAAATAAAAACTGCAAAATAACTAACATTTTGGCAGACATGATATTCAAATAAAATCAAACGCCAAAATATTTTCAACCTTATTTCTATTACTACGATGCACTACGGTCGTATGCTTGTGTTAGGCCGCGCCCAGTCTGCAGCTAGCCGTTGCTAAGAGAGGTCACGTTCTGTTTATTACGCATTCGCTCCACTATTTCGTTTTTATTTTGTTGATACTTTGTTTAGATATTAGTACCGTAATTTTGAGTGCTCCAAGTCGGCTGGGCCACCTGAGTTGCCTGACGTACAACGCTATAAAATTACGGGCAACCAGAGAGGCCCGAAACGTTTGACCGGTGTTTCTGAACAATGGGAAATAAAAGAAATAAAGTGTTGCGTGCGACGGATTTGTACAAGAAAATGACGTAATAAAAGTAAAAAATCTATAGTTTCCGAGTAAGTATTCATTTTTTTTTAACTAATGTAAGTAGGCACAGATGGTATCACATCAAGCACCTAACCTACCTAACTGTCAAATTTTCTCAATTAAAAATGAACCTTATGTCTTTGCAATAAAGTTGAAATACTATCAAAGAAATTTGACAGATTGTGGTAACTTGATGTGCTGGCCTCTGTACCTATTGTATTACCGATCAAATTTTCTCAATTAAAAATGAACCTTGTCTTTGCAATAAAGTTGAAATACTATCGAAGAAATTTGACAGATTGTGGTAAGTAACTTGATGTGCTGGCCTCTGTACCTATTGTATTACCGATCAAATTTTCTCAATTAAAAATGAACCTTATGTCTTTGCAATAAACTTGAAAAACTATCAAAGAAATTTGACAGATTGTGGTAACTTGATGTGCTGGCCTCTGTACCTATTGTATTACCGACTAATATTACTATCAATCTTCCCGTCGAGGCCGGCCCAGGAAGAGGTGGCGAGACGACCTAGACGCATACCTACCACAAGGGATGGATCGAGGTGGCTCAAGAGAAAGATGTCTGGAAGGATTTGGGGGAGGCCTTTGCTCAGCAGTGGGACAGTGTAGGCTTTTAAAAAAAAAAAAAATGTTATGAAGTGACAGTTTCTTAGTAACCGGAGCTGAGTTCGTAAAAAATAGGCAAATAAAATAAAAACCTATGTTTGTCTCGCTGCGGCCTTGGCTAACGGGCGCTAATATGCTGCAGCGCGCCGCTCCGGGGCGTACTATAAACGGCGGGGCCTAAAATGGCGCACGAAATAAGTATAATATTTTACGGAATTTATTTTTTTGTAAACACACTGACGATACGAATTAGAACAAAATAGAATTATTCAGCCCCAGACAGGGGCGACGTATTTTTCTAAAAAAAAAACACGCAGTTTGATGCTGGAAATATACAACTTCATATTAGTCCATGTCTACGTGTGCACACCACTAACTAAGTTACATATTTTTCCAGAAACACGGACCATGATGCAACAGATAATAATATTCAATTGGAATATCAAGATTTAGATTTACCAGAGCATCAGTAAGTACTAAATGGGATCAATATTGAGATGAGCTTAGAAAGTTACTCTGTTTCTTTCACCCGCATAGCCGTAGCCTCTAACTTTACTGTACTCTTCTAAACATACCTATAATAAAACAGTAAAAAAACTGTGTCCTGTACATTGAATAGAAAAAATAATTGTTGAAGAGGGTTTACAAACAGTAATAGATCACGATAAAAAAAAAATCTGTTTGTTCCTACACGCTAATCGTTGGAACTACTGGACGGATTTGAATGAAAGTTTTTTTGTGGTATAGGTATTAAGTCTGGGCAACATATAGGCTATAATTTATTTCGGAAAATGAAACACCTTATGCAGAACCGCAACAGACCAACTAAACTATAAGAGATATAAAAATATTATAGGAAAAAATTATTCCACGTGATGAGCATTTTTTGCCGAGTGAAAAAGTTTTCGGAAACGGATTTTGATAACACTCTTATTCCATTTTTTTTTTTTTTTTGTTTTAGGGAAACCACCGAAGACCTGTCATTCCTTGTCGAAACCGGTTCTCAAGAAGAGTCATTCGTGCCCATACAGGGCCGAAGAATTGTAGATATTATGTATTTCATTCAACAACTTCAAATTAATTTTAATTTCTACTATATTAGAAGTATCAGAATTGGCAACACCAGCCGCACTGACCGGGCTATTTGTTTGTTTACATGAGTAAATACGTGCCCATAAGAATTGAGTACTTATTTATAAAATCCTCATTTTCTATCTATAATTCCGAAAACACCTAAAATGGTTCTTTTTTACAATGGCTACTATTTTAACTTTAAATACTAATTACAAAATATCTTGAACGAACCAATTTTAAATTATGATTAGCTGTAAAGTAAAGCATTCTATATTGTTGCACTAAGCGGTACCTACTGTTAACTTTTAAAGTTTCATTAGATTCGGCAACTAGAATACAGACGTCGTCAGAATACGGCCGCGCGCTGCGACGTACGCGAGCGCGGTCAAGTGGGCGGAGCTCCGCGCTCGATTTCCCCGCCGCTGCTTCACCTCCTCTAAAACCTAAAGATTAGCTTCTTACCGCGCCTTAACGCTACGCTAAGGTTTAAAATCATTTGGAGAAATGTGACATTTTGGTATAACTTGATGCGCTGGTGACCCTAAATATATGTTTGCTGTTACTACCTACATTGACGGTAGTTATTTATATTTCGTTTCTTTATCTTCTCTTTTTATCAAAGAGAATTAATGTTTGTATTATGAATCTTTGAAGTAATAGTTATTTGTTATGCAAGGCTGGAAAGTTGATTTTTGGCGCGAGTACTTCTATTGAAACCTGAGTAAGCGAAGGATTCTAGGGTTGAACCATGAGCGAAGCGAGTGGTTCAAATATAGAATCCTGAGCGTAACGAAGGTTTCAAAGGTACGAGACGCAAAAAAGCTTTGCTGCCGAGCGCAACACACAATTTTTCACCTCACTACAGCGAGGAAACTGCTAGGTGCAAGAAAACAGGTGTTATATTATGTTGAGTTTTATTTTGTTCGAGCGTCTCAGTTACATTGACTCATGTGAAGAAAATAACAGATACTTGGCAATGTATCTTATGAGTTACATAGAATATCTCCAAAATTAAATACCCTGTATTTTGTTCTATATCCTACTTGTCCTCTAAGGAGAATGAAAGAAAAAAACTAATTTAATACAAATAACTAACTGATTTCATTTAATACATATTTATTTTTGCCAAGCAAAGGATTAAATAACATATTATATTAGTATTTATTTTATTTAATAAATTAAACTTAAATTACTACACAATTGGGTATTTGACAGGATAGTATTTTTATGGCATAGTCAAATGTGACGTCACAGATTTTTTTAATCAAACGGAATACTTATTAACATTAATTCCAATTTTACAATTATATCCTTGCAAAATATTTAATTTCTGTACTGTGATGGAAGTTTTTAAGGTGAGCGGTATTATTTAATATTTTATTTTAGACCGTGTCATGCATTTTCAGTGGACTGGCAGTACAGAAAATTATTAAATAGAAAGGTTCGAATTTTAAAAACTCTTTCCACGCTAGAGAGCAAAAATCGATTTTCGGCTCAGATTTCGAATGACAAACAGACTCTTTCCGAGCCTGTGAGGTGAAAAGGTATTTTAAACATTAAAAATACTGTACTTATACATAATAAATGATTTGTATTTACCTATGTGGGTCGCAGGGAAATTTTAAGTGGTTTGGTGTAAAAATGGAACTCACTCATTGATTAATTATTATTAACTTTTGGAATGTTTGTAAATAAATATGTGAGCAGCATGTATCTATGACATAATTAATTTACCTGTCGTTGTTAGATTTATTTTTCTTTACACGTGGTGTAGTATCTTTAATCTAGGTGGTCTTCACATATAATTGTATAATAAATGTACAAAACAGTATAAAATAAAGTAAAGGTGGAGTTTATTGCTCATTCTTCTCCATATGAAACTACCTTTTGGAAGAGGCTACTAGAATCAATTCTATTTTTTGATAATTTTCACGTTCAAAAGTGCCTTTCTTGTGCCTATTTGAAATAAATGATTTGACTTTGACTTTGGAAACATTTCAATGTCGAAGTCAAAACGTTGGAAACAACCAAAACATAAATATTTTGTCGGGTGTTTAAGTAGCTCAAGCATTATTCAGTATAATTTTTCCTTTTTTTTACTTTTCATTGAAGTTTTGTTTCGTTTTTTACCTACTAATATTGTAATAAATGTGACGTGTTTTATCCCATTCAAGGACACAAAACGGGACACACAGATAGATGTTTTATTGTTATTACCCCTATAGGCGTTTAGTGTCACTCAAAGTGATAAGGTTTTTTTTTAATCCAAAATAAATTAATTGGATTGAATTATTTTGTCTACAAATGCCTAACAGCAAACTGCGGTACCAACCGGGCCGAATAGGGCATTATTATACAGGGTTAAGCAATTGTCCATCACCAAGTTAATCAGTAGACTTATGATAAAATACTTACTGCTAATAGCACACAGCGCTTCATCAGGACAGAGGTTCTCCACCAGAATCTTGATCGCCTCTTCATCATCCTCCGGCGGTAGGTCTTGGATCACCCACGTTGTCCCGTTGTCCTCCCATTTGTCCCAAACTCGGGGGCAAGACGAGTCCCAGACTCTTTTGAAACCCATGGTTATTCTGAAGAGCAGAAAGTTTCATGAAAAGTTTTACATGAAAAGCAGGTACATATTATTTTACAGGAATATCTGAATAATTTCAGATCCGTATTGAACGTTATGGTGACTAAAGCTGTGTGGAAATGGCTTGTCATGGTATAAACTCAAACAATTTTTTTTTAAATCAACCAATTACAGGCTTTTGAATTGTCAAGGGGTCGGTCAATCAGAAAGATGAAGTTGCCCTTTCCAAACCAGTAGGTAACTATGGAGCAGAACGGGCAAGGAACTCCACGGACTGACTTTTGAACAAAATATTGGTGACATTGGTCATGAAGATGGAGAGCGTTAAAAGCATCCGTAATAAAAATATAAATTATAATAAGTCATAGCAGCTAAAAGATGACCAGAAAAAACAGCGCCCGTTCAGGAACATGACGCATGACGCATTATTCATGTTATGGGGAAGAATGAGGAAAAGATTTGAATATTTAATGTGGATCGCTACACAAGTAGAGGAAGACCAAAGAAAAATACATGTTGCGCGACCACAAATAAATTGAGATAAGGACAGGAGAACGATGACTGAGTGTCCAGTTGAAGTATCATTACCGTATAGTGAATTATATAGAAAACGCTTATTAATCGGGTACTTTGAAAAAATAAAATATGGCCAACAGCCTCGGCCCTTAATACAATGGGACTTACACACAATTGACTATTTGACACGGTCAAAAATAAAATATGAAATCACATAGACAAAAGAACGCTCGTCTTAAAAACTACCATCACCGTACAGAAATTAAATATTATGCGAAGATATAATTTTAAAATTGCATTTAATGCTAATAAGTATGCCATTTGATTCTAAAAATCTGTGACGTCACGACGTCACATTGGTAGGTATATTTCGTACAAATCACGTACAAATTTCGCGTTTTGACAATAATTCATAAATCAGAAAGTGAAGTTATTGACTACACTTTCAAATACCCAATTTGCGAAATGTGTGTGAAATATAGGTACTCTGCCTAATTCTGCAGGGAAAAATGCGTGATTATAAGTATTAATAAAATCGTCTTTGCTTGGTAGGTAATTAAAAATAGAACTTACAAAACTAACTTGGTATCGGAAAGCATGTTTATAATATACCTGTCTGCTTGTCTCTAATAACCTACCTATCGTACACACATACATATTATTATATTATAATACATTTTTTTTTGTAAAAATCAGATCCTAATAGAAACTGTAAGAACTTGTGCAGCCTGCTTACATTATTTCTAAGATTTTTTGTGTATTTTTGCAACATACTCAGAATAAGAATAAGAATCATTCATTTGCAGAAAATATAGCTTTTACCCCTCGTTAAAATTGGTGGTTCATGCTCAATCCATATTTTGCCCGTTATAGTATAGTGCAGTGGTTCTTAACCTTTTCAATATTGTTACCCATATATTATGTCCTATGAAGAAAACCGAATTTAACCCGACCTTAAAATGTTACCAATACAAGCTAATACAAATATCTTTATTAATCACAAATTGGACATCTATCTTACATGACGATGACGCGACGGCACCTACAAAGAAATGCCAAGAGCGCGGTACTTACTACGGTGTACGGGTGTTTATTACGTTTTGAATATTAGGTACTTCGTTACCCCCTGAAAAAGGGTGATTTACCCCCGCGGGGGTAATTACCCCCAGGTTCGGAACCACTGGTATAGTGGATGCAAATTAGTTTTAAGTACAGAGGCCAGGCGTCTGTACATTAATGCATTAGGTAGGTCCTACAAAACTATAAAATATGTTCTAAGTATTATAAAACTATAAACAGCCAAAATTGTTCCTACCGCCCTCCTATCTTTAAAGGGAGTTCGTTGTAATCCTCCTGGCCCAGTGGGATTTGCTAAATGTGACAAGTCTAAGAATTTTTGGTTATCGGACATGCCGGTTTCCTCACGATATTTTCCTTCACCATTTTGAGAGCAGTGGTGATGAAATTATTTAAACAGAGTAAAGCGCTTGCCTGTGTTTGAACCCACAACCTATAATTCGTAAGTCGGGGTAGCTCCACCACTGCCCTCCACTGGGCCACCACTGAACACTGTATTTTTTAATAAATATGTATTATTTTTATTCCATTCATAATTTGTATTTTTTAATTTTAATTTATTTTTATGTTATTTATTATTTGCGGATGCTATGACAGTGCATTTTAAATCGACACGTTCCAGAAATGACTCCTAACAAAAGCGGAAAAATATTTTACGAGTAATTTAACAATCCTATTAATTGAATAAACCACTTACCGATATATAGAAACGAATGCAAACGAAATATTACAATTAGTATTACGTTAAACCCTTTTAAAAAATCTACTAATAAATTAAATAATAAATATTTATTAGTAACTAGACATTTATTAACAGAAAAAAGCGTCATTTTACCAGATTTAAAGCGAAGTTGGCGATTTATTCACTGCTTCAGTCAACGAGACGGTACACTGTGTAGCTGATATACGACTGTGTGATAATGTTTGCTTCCTGACGAGAGGTTTGCCTAGACCTAGATCGAGTAAGTTCATTCCTTAGTGCATGTGTACACTATCCAACATTTCCGTTACGTAACTCATGAGATTATCATTTTAGCCTAAGCTCTCTTTAAAACTGTTCACAATTAGGGAAATACATTCAAAAAACTTTACATGCGAATAATAACAATAATCGTTTATAATAAATATAATAATAATCGTTTATTTTATAAAAGGGGCATAATTGTAATAATAATATGTTAAGAATTTGAGTAGAGCACAGTTGCTTATTTGGCTGAACTGGGTTGAACCAGTGTTTCAGACTAAAAAAAATAGTTTAAAAAAACTAAAAAACACGCTTTTTATAGAAAACCGAAATAAAAAATAGAAAATAAATTTTACTTCTTAAAAAGCGTGGGGTGCATGGTGATGGTGAATATTACCTTAAAAAGGTAATATTTTTTTTAACTATTTTTAGTTCAAATTAATGTATTGTCATCGGTCCTCGATAAATCTACAAAGTTTGAATGAAATCTGGCCGTTTAAAGTGGGTGAAAATCGCGTCTAAAGGAGTCGGTTACAAACATACATACATACATATAAAAAAACTATTATCAAATTATTGCATTGTCATCGGTCCTTGAGACGTGTGCAAAGTTTCAAGTTGATCAGACTTTTAGAAACCGGTAAAAATTAAGCTCAAAGATTCCGTTACATACATACATAGATACAACCCGAGCTAATAAAAGCGTGTTAAAAAAACAATGTATTTTTTTTTCTAGTCACTACAAAGTATAAAACAAAGTCGCTTTCTCTGTCCCTATATCCCTATGTAGGTATGCTTAAATCTTTAAAACTACGCAACGGATTTGATGCAACTTTTTTTAAATAGATAGAGTGATTCAAGACGAAGGTTTATGTGTATAATTTGTCGATATATTAAGCGGGCGAAGCCGAGGGCGGCAGCTAGTAATAAATAAATTAACAGTGTAAAGTACTTAAACTAAAACTTACATAACAGCGTGTTAGCGGATTATTTGCCGACCAACAGTAAGTGCATACGCAATGTTACGCAAGAACGCAATAACAGTTTTTTTACAAATAACATAATTCTACTTATAGATACTTAGATTTCTATTTAACCTATTGTACAGAGGCCAGCACATCCAGTTACCACAATCTGTCAAATTTCTTTGATAGTATTTCAACTTTATTGCAAAGATGTAAGGTTCATTTTTAATTGAGAAATTTGACAGTTAGGGATAGCTTGATGTGCTGGCGTCTGTACAAAAATGGACCTAAAAATGAAAAGATTCTTTCCGCAAATACATTTCTAGTGGTCGCGTTAGAACTGCACACTATTATTATTCCGTCTATTTTAAAATGTATGTCTTTCTTTACATATACCTACATAGTAGGACAGCATTGCTAATTGAGCATTGAATCATAAAATTTTGCGGTAAATATTTTGTTTATCGTGAACAAAATACATATAATTTGTTGTTCAAAGTCATATTGTTTCATATTTAATGCGATATAACATGACCCGTTTTTATCTGAATAAGTACCTAAGCTTTAAAG
Organism: Hyppa rectilinea; assembly: GCA_951799385.1. Classification (NCBI taxonomy): domain Eukaryota; kingdom Metazoa; phylum Arthropoda; class Insecta; order Lepidoptera; family Noctuidae; genus Hyppa; species Hyppa rectilinea. The sequence continues at coordinate 3,325,561 of OX637302.1, read as the reverse complement.
ATATAGCTTTGTAGGCCATGATAGAACTAACTAATGAAGTACATAACGAACATAAATTAGGTAATAATTTATAATTTGTGCCATACTATTTTAACATTTTGGAATAACTTTAACTCACACATTGATTGATTTATTATTATTAGTATAAAATACTTATTTAAAAATAAAATACATTTAAGTAATACAAAATAACAACACATAAAATCAGAACTCACACGTAATAATTAAAATTATAAAATCAAAATTAAAAATGATTAGCGGTCTATACTTGACGCACACAAGCAAACAAACGCGTGCACGCACTAAGCTAGCACACACAAATACATTCACACAGTAGTTCCACAATATAAATATGAACAGTACGGAAACTACGTACTAACGTTCGAAACGGCACACTCACACAAACACGCGAATCGACGAGACCCCTAAGCGGTTGTCGCGGTGCTGTCAGTCGTGAGTGCCGTCTTATTTTATTACTCTTTGGTGCCGCGTCAAGACGATTGGTTAATGCACACGCATTTTCGAGTTAAAACGTGGTACCTAATAAGCGTTTCAACTAAGAATAAGATGACCTTGGCCCTATATTAAATAAACAATAATCATATGAAAATTACATGAACAAGATAAGTAATTTGCATATAAGTAATTGTTGTTAATTGTTGTGCCAAGGTCATCCTATCCTTAGTTGAAACGCATAGTACGGTGCGCGGCCGCCGGGTTAATCAGGCATCGGCGCCACATTTGCGCCATGCCGCGCACCGCTTGCGGCGGGCGTCCTCCGCGCGCCCTTCCGACAAGGATCGCACGAAACGTTTTCGTTTATCCGCGGCTCACGCAAAAACTTGTAAAAGGTTACGCCATATTGATAAAGCTCACAAGTTGTTGTGTATTGATTTTAAACTGTTCCGTGTTATAAACAAGCTTCTTTTACTGGTATTAACCCAAGCCATGAGATTAAATGTATTAGGTACCTATTTAAATGTTATTAGTAAACAATCGAAAAAACAATCGAGTTGAAATAACTAACTTCAACTCGATTGTTTGAGAACACAAATGTTTTAATAATTACAGTTCAGTTTCAAAAACATTAAGAGTGACAACCCTAATGCTGCAGTGGAGCGTAGGTAGGTAATTATTTCAACAAATACTGCCTATTTTCCATACTGTTCATATTTATATTGTGGTAGTTCGCTTCTTAATCATTGTTTTTGTTCCTCACAAAGTGAATAATCAGTATATGAGGGTAACTTGGTGTCAAGTTGGCCAGCTGTACTAACTTTTTTTATGTAACTACCCACACTTTTGCTTTGTTTTCTGTTTATCTTATAATTATGTTGTTGTTAATAGTTTTACTTATTCTACAATCTGCATGCTTCGTCATTAGACGACGATTATTTATGTTAAAAGTTAAATCTCATGTAAGTGAACTGTATCATGTTCTTATGAGAAATAAAGATTTTTTAAACCTAAACCTATTATTAACTTTTAGAATGTTTGAAAATATGTGAGCACCATGTACTTATGACATAATTAAGTTTACCATACATTATGCATGTTTTTTTATAAACTACCTTTTGGAAGGAGTGACTAGAATCAATTCAATTTCTTGTTTATTTTGACGTTTAAAAGTGCCCTTCTGATGAGTCCCGTGCCTATTTGAAATAAATGATTTGACTTTTAACTATAAAATGTACCGAATACTTATGCGTTGCAAACGTGTGTGTTAGTTTGTGGACCTCAGCCTTTACTGAAGCGTGTTACTCTCTTGACCTTGCATACAAATGCATATAAGACGATTATACTTAAGTAGGTATATAATGTTTCTATACGGTTTTTCGGAGTTACCTAATAATTAGTTTTTTGTTTACCAACAACCGGTTTACTGTTGGTAAGTCTTTTTATGAGTAGCTGTTATTATATTATTAATAATAATATGCTGTTATAGTATTTTTGACATGCCAAATACCTGCCCTTAGATGAAAATTAATCAACGCAACAATTTTGCACACTTTTTAAATATTTTGAAAATGTCTGAGTTGCCATACTTAAACTAAGTTTGTACTTTGATACTGAGTGAGTCTAATTATTATTGTTCTACTTATTAAGGAAAATAGTTTTTTTTTCTCGTCTTTTGGTATTCTACAGTCGATTCAAGGTTTTAGGCTTGGTTCACATGTTCTGTTTTTCAACTATTGTTACATGTTTATCACGTCCACTGTGGCCAAATCTTTGATGTGATTGCACAATGCACATGCCTAAGCATACTGCGGTATCGTTTTTGTACTTACGATAATTAACATTGAAATTTCTACTTTATTTCCATACAGTTAAGTTATATTTTCTTTCGTAGCCTAAAAATACCTTGCCATGCCGTGTCGCAATGTGCGCCGGGCTTGGCCGCGCGGCAGCGGTAACAAAACCAGTTCATGCTGACTTTACGCTAGGTCAGCTCAAGGTCATAGTGTTACCAATGCCGTGCGGTCTACTGTACACACCGAGTGGAGGCTCTAGACGTCCAGCTGACACTTCCAGGATATCTGCAGCATTTATTTTTTACGGCAGAAACATATCTCACCTTTAGATCTGATCCAGCCTGTCCCGCGGTGCCCTTTCTCAGCGACGCCAAAAGCCGAGGTCCGTACAGGGGCTACTCTTAGCGTATAGTAGCGTAGTCTTTAAGTTTTATGCCCTTCCTGGAGGCCTTATTAAGTCATCCACAGGATAACCCGGTTAAGCAACCAACCACCTCCTGAATGACTTTTTTTTTTGAGGGTTGGCAATCGTCAAATGAATCCTCCCGCTCTGGGTGGAGCGGAAGGGAGTGTAAACTCTTACTGACTAAAACCCATCCATGTTCCTTCCCTAGCCCTTTATGTTGCGGGATAGCGGTAAACCTTTCGGACAATCCAGTCGCGAGATATTTGACATTAACACCGATATGAAAATAGCAATAAGTTATATGTAATGTGGTTGCGTTCTTGTAAAATGAAGGCGCTGTTTTAATGACTTAGTTCCTTTTTTTCAATCGTCAGGTAAGTTTTATTGGAAGAATAAATAATTACGGCAGTTTGAGAGCTTTTGCTTTTGCTTTTTGTCTGAGAGATATTTCTCAACAGCATGTGAAGCTAAGTCAGAGGCCCATGGGCAGCTTATACACTGACACCAAGTTAGGCACTAACCACACGAAAAGAAGAAGCTTTTGCATAGAAAATATGTCAAACATGCCATGAAAATATGCCATTTTTATTCTTCAGATAAAATTTATCAGGCGATTGAAAAACCGACCCTTAGATAGATAGAATACTCCATAGGTGTTAAATATATAAATAAATACAAATAAAAAAGCCTTTTATTCCATGCAACTACATAACATCTTTTTTTTACAATGACATTAATATTATTTTAAGGTATGCACGTAATTATTTTAAATAATACCCATAAAAATAACAATATTAGAACATTTTACACGGGGTGGCACAATAGACCGTCTTGTCGCTAAAAGCAATCTTTAACCCATAAGATGTTCGCCTATTAGAAGCCGTTTGCTTTTAAGAGCAAAACGATTTATACGGTTATATTATCATCGTTTCGAGAAATTGTTCTTATAAACCTATTGGGTTCATACGACATTTGAGGAGTTGAAGACAGATGGAATAAGGCTTATTAATAGTTGTTAATTGTTAGTCACAAATCCTATTCCAATTTACGGAGTCTGAGAATGTCCACAAAGTACTCATAGGTAATTCGTGCCAATGTGATATTTTTAACCTAATTGGATTAAGAAACGTGATTTAAAAGTTGTGAAATAATTCTACTCCTGAATAGAATGGTTCAACCACGGTTTAAACCCTCGGCGCTATTTATTTCTCTCGAATCCCGAGATTTCCAAAGTCAAAGTCAAGTCAAAGTCAAAACATTTATTTCAAATAGGCACAAGAATGGCACTTTTGAGCGTCAAGAACGAATAAATGAAATTAATACGAAAATACCGGCCTACACGGGTAGGTAGGTACTAAAGAGCTTGAATAAAACATCCTTTTTTATTATAAACTAGCTTCCGCCCGCGACTTTGTACGCGGACCCTGTTGCTTATGCCAGCGACAACGGGGTCGCCATTTATGTTATTTTTTATCATTTTTCCCATTTAAATCTTTTATCACACGCAGCTTTAGTTTTATTTCATTCCATGAACCACCAAAACATACAGTCTATTTGTCATCGTTTTCATTTTGGTAACCGCATTATTATATTCCCCACTTGTCTCTAGAGACCTAGAAGTCAATGCGTAGATACGGTTGGAACTCAAGCACAATTCTCTATCCGTGAACGTCTCCACTTGCGAGACAATACATGACGTTCACGATCAGCGGTTAGTCGCACATCACGTGGCCCACTTGTCTCTAGAGACCTAGAAGTCGATGCGTAGATACGCTTGGAACTCAAGCGTAATTCTCTTTCCGTGAACGTCTCTGACTCGCGAGACGACGTTACATGACGTTCACGATCAGCGGTCAGTCGCGCATCATATTCTTCACTGGTCTCTAGAGACCTAATGAATACGCTGAGAACGCAGGCGTGCTTTGCGACCCGAAGAGGTTTCCACGGAGTGAGTTGCAGCCTAATGTCCTCGAACAGCATCAAGTCTCTCCTGACGCTCTTCGGTAGATTCTTGGGATCTTATGATCCTTAATCTTTTAGCTCTCTTGGAACATTGGGAAAGATTTGACCTCTTTCTAGGCATGGTCATAGTTTTATTGTGAAGATACCTGATCAATAAAAATCTAAATTAAAATGACTGCTCCCCTGTGTTACCGGGTAGGCTACCGTGTCACGAAGATAAATGAAAAGGAAATTAAACACTCAAATAACATAAGCCCGAAGGCATATTCATACGATAAAATAAAAAAATAAATAGGAGTTTTGGCCAGTAGAGTCAAATTTTCAATGATATACCATCGTCATCGAAAATCAATCCTAAACTGTTACTTCCTTCACCGCGTGCAGGTACTCCCAGTTTATGTTATTTTATAATTACATAGTAAAATTAGTGATAGAGGGTGGCCAACGAAAGCTGACCAAGAAAAAAGGCGGCAATTTAAAAAAATCAAGAGCTGCCAACACTGGTTATACGCTGCTTGAACGGACTTGATATTTTTATTATTCAAGACTAATAAGCGATATTTACACTGCTACGAATTTCTCAGTAACAGTCACGGAGTCTGGATTTTTTCCCGATTGATGGCAATAGGCGCACCCCCTATTACATGGGACTTGCCATAATATACCTCTCAATCAAATATTTATATAAAATCTTTTCTCTTTATAATATTAATGTACTTAATATATGAAATTTTTTAACTTCTGCGTGCATTGTAGTTCACAGCTCGACTTCCTACCACGACATTATATCGAAAAGGTAGAATTAAAGAAATAGTTATAACTAAAAGTTTATTTCATAACGCAAACATAGGGGCTAGGAATCATAGTCGAAATTCAATTCAATTTTGACAGTGCTAAATTATTGCCATATCAAAAGTTTCGAAATTAATTCGTGGTCAGCTTTCGTTGGCCAGACTCTAGCTTTGATTTCCACATCAGATGTTTCTGATCTTCGATTTTAAAAGTCAACAGAGAGTGCTCATCAGAACAACTTTTGCTATGACGTCATTCCTTATGTGTTATGGTGTAGCTAGGCAACAGGTGTTCCAGATCTTCAATTTTTATACGTCAAAAGAGAGTGCTCATCAGGCTGAACAATTTTCGCTAAGACTTCATTCCTATATGTGTTATGTTGTAGCTAGGCTCTTGGAGTTCCACAACAGTTGTTCTAGATCTTCGATTTTTATAAGTCAACAGGAAATGCCCATCAGACCGAACAACTTTTTCTAAGACGTCATTCCTATATGTGTTATGGTGTAGCTAGGCTCTTAGAGTTCCACAACAGGTGGTCCAGATCTTCGATTTTTATAAGGCATGGAGTTCCACAACAGGTGTTCCAGATCTTCAATTTTTATACGTCAACAGAGAGTGCTCACCAGGTTGAACAACTTTTGCTAAGACGTCATTCCTATATATGTTATAGTGTAGCTGGCTCTTGGTGTTCCAGATCTTCAAAGGAGATTGCTCTAGACCGCCCTATAACCAACAAACATTTGACGTGTACGTTAATTTTAATTATATTTTAATATGCTTTTTAAAAATAATAAATTCAAGCAGACACTGTTTAATTCTTAATAGGTTTTTAAAAGTGACCTCATTGATTTTATTACCAACTGAACTCGCCATCTATCAAGGAATTGTCAATGTGAATGTCACAAAAGATTTGACAGTGTCGCTCTCGCTCATATTACATAAATATCGATATCGACGACGATGTCCATAATATCTAGTGATAAATAATGGATGTTGGATATTTATCACTTCCAAAACATTGAAAATGTGCAACATAAAAGTTTTTCATGCATATTTTTTTCATGGAATTAGTTCCGTGAAAATTTTAATGGAACTTATGATGAATATGGCCTAGCACGATTATGATGAAAATATAATGAACAAAACAAACTCACAAAATGACACTAATCGAATGAGGGATTTTCTCACAAGTGAGAAAATATTAGTTCAAAAGAGGCGTTGGTAGAGCAACGTAAGCAACCAATAGGTGGTAAGCGGGATTGTCCGAAAGGGTTACCGCTACCCCAGAACATAAAGGGCTACGGAAGGAACATGAATGGGTTTTAGTCAGTAAGAGTCTAACACTCCCTTCCGCTCCACCTAGAGCGGGAGCAGTCATTGGATGATTACCCAGCCTTAAAAAAAAAAAAAAAAAAAAGGCGTTGGTAAAAAATACGTCACTGTCTCAGGTTCTTGACATCAAATAAGCTTTCTTATTTACGGATCTTGTTTTTGTTATCAGTAGCCAGTAAAACAAAGACGTATTTTTTACCCACGCCATCTATTGAACTATGTTTTTTCACTTATCACAAAATCTCTCATTTAACGATTGAAATGTCATTTACGACGCAACTCTAGTGAATTGTTCTCATAACCATTTCACGACTTCAATAGCCATATTTTTACTTTTTAAGTACTTAAACTCTATTTTTAAATGTCGCAAACTAAAACGTTACATACTGTTCGTTGGGAACAAAATATTTTATTTTAGCATTAATTTAATCGAAGTAGAATCATAGCAACAACGTGTTTATGTTTGAAACGGAACAAATTAATTTACTTTTGACATATTGATCTGTCATTTTGGTCTACTAAATTAAAACCACAGATTAAATAGGTGGTCATTGATAATCGATATACAATGATTGATCTTCGAGAGAGCATCTCTACGTCACTACGTCAGTCGGAGCGTCTCACCGAGACGAACCTGTCACAATATAAATATGAACCTGTGGCTGTGTTGTGTTGTTGTGACTATGTACCTATGTGGCGATTTCTTTTGGCGTTTTTGATTTTGTTTCTGTTTAACGGACTACAATTTGGATTGCTTTCAACGTGCCCTGGCTTCCAATAACTGATTCTGTGATCTGCTTAAACGACACCTTAGCATTTTGGCAACGGATAACGGACTTCGCTTAGAGTAAGCTTCAACCAATAAATAATAACTGTACCTAAAAGGCATTATATACAACTGTATGTACGGTAATATTTTACTGTATTTGAAGTTTAATGCTTTGTAGAAACCAGAAATAGCGATTTTAGAAGGAATTACTTACGTTTTCTTTTATTAAAAATAACCTCAAAATCGGTTCCTTTTCTTTAAATAAATCTTTTCTCTAAAGTGTCCGTCAAGAAACTTTGTTCTTATGGGCTACTAAGGGCAGTTTACAAATAGAAAATGATTTTTTCTATGCTGTTGGCTCCAGGGCGAACAATGTATGGGCGTAGAACAATCTCCTTTATTCTCTCTGCAGAAAATGCTCATCACGTGGAACAATTTTTGCTACGGTATCATTTTTGTATCTCTTATAGTTTAGCTGGTCTGTTCCGGTTCTGCATCAGTTGTTCAAGTTTCCAAGATAAATTATAGCCTATTTTAATTATTAATTTAATTATACATACAGACAAACAGACAAAATTTTATTTTTGGATTCGTGCTCTATTACAGTTTCTAAACCCCCCTCAATTTTTTTTTTAGTATAAGTATTCAATGTACAGACAGTTTTTTTACTGTTTTATTATATGTAGGTATAGATTAAACAATTACCACTAAAAATACATTCGTGCTATATTATTCTTAGTGCCTGAAGATGTTCTCAGATTGGTAATGAACCGTAGATAGTTGTATGAGCTCTCAATCGAAATAAAGTGTTGAATATACCTCCACTTTTTATAGAATGTTTCAATAGATCGGTTGAGACTTCAGATTAAATATAAGAAGCTTTTAAACTGCTTTCTAAAAAAGGTTTCATATAAAATTACCCTATTTTTACATGTAGGTATGGCAACACCTTCAGGTACCTTTATTCCTCATCAGCCATCATTCAAATTTTTTCACCATAACCTTCACGGCCCTAGTCTCATCCTTAGGGTAATTAAGACCGGATTCAGCCAGTTCCTTCAAGGTGATAGTAGCGATGGTTGTGAAGCCGGCTCGAGCTGCACTGCTCTGCGAAGCAGGGCCAGTGAAGGTGGTGGATGTGGCCTTAATGCCGTGGTGTAGGCTGAGGGGTTTCCTGTAAGCAGACGATGGTTGGTCAGGGATTTTGAAATTGGTTTTGATGCGTCCACATTGGTAGGACAGATTTAAATAGAATTAGGTCTTCACCTTTTCGTGTGGTTAGTGACTAACCTGGTGTCAGAGTTTTTATGCTGCCCATGGGCTTCTGACTTAGCTTCACATGCTGTTGAGAAATATATCTCAGGCATGCTGGTTTCCTCACGATGTTTTCCTTCACCGATTTTAAACAAGTGACAATTATAAAAAATGCACATGAATCCGTAAAATCAGAGGTGCGTGGCTTGGGTTTGATCACAGTTGACAGCAGTGATAGCCTAGTCATAGAATTAGGTATAAAGTAGATACCTACACCGTGTAAAGGTCTGTTGGTCAGTTATTTTGAATCGATATTGAATGTGCGCACTTAGGACCATTTTCACCAACGAAGCTGAACGCTATCAACAAATTAAAACCGCTTTCAACTGTTGCCAGTGACAATATTCCTTTTTTTTTCAAGCTCTGGGTGGAGCGGAAGGGAGTGTCGACTCTTACTGACTAAAACCCATCCATGTTTATTCCTTAACGTTTCGACAACCCTTACGGACAATCCCGCTGACCAATTTTCGCCCCCTATTACATGGGACTTAAATATAACTGGCGATATATGGGTGTGTTATTAACAGGTACAGCTTGGCTTAATCCTTAGGGGAATATAAGACTGATGCTTTGTTATAGGTAATTATATTATACATTAACGTATATTAATCGTTGTAGGTACTGTGTATCTGAATATACCGAACCTACGTCAGTGACGTATTAAGTATGTATTCCGAAGTGTTTATTTAAATTGCGTCATTCCAGCTTCTATCGTTGACCAGTGATCTTCATTAAATGCATTATGATTAATCGATAAATGTTGTTAGGTTAGAGTATCTATTAACCTATTGATTGAATGAAAATCTTGCAAGCAAAGGAGTATGCGCGTACGCCTACAGATGTCAATAGGCATGAAGACTGATTTTCCAAAACTGTTCTAAAATATTCTTATGTATATACTGTTTCCAAAAAAATAATTATTTCTGCAATAAAAAAAGCTTTTTTATACAAAAATGCGATTTTAATTCACAGTTTTTAAATTAGCGCGAAAACGGACGCTGGTGTCATGGCGTCTGCTTATGACGTCACTTCTATCGTATACTGTAGGAGATAAAACAACATAACAGATAATATTTTTGTTATTTTTTATTAAGACATGACTTCACAAATGTATAAGTGGTGTGCTGTTCCCCAATGTGATAATACTTTAAAAATAAACCCTGATAAATTGTTTGTTTACGTGCCACACAACAAAACAATAAGATATAAGTGGCTTAATCTTGGCTTCCTTTTCTTTCCTTCCTTAATAAACTTTTCAAACACTCCAGTATTTAATTGCAAACTAGGTTTACCATTGGGTAAATCATTTGTTGTAATATATTTTAATTTAGTCCCAACCCAAGATAGCTTTGATTTCATCCAGTAGCATTCAATGGATGTAACGGATGGTTCTTCACTCCTACTATGGAACCCATATGATAAATGCAATGGCATGTTTGCAGCCTCCTTGTGACGCAACACAGTCATGGCACGGCAATGGCATTCTACCGATATGACTTCTTCCTTTACTTCGTCAACTATTAACAACAGCATATAACTTCGCGTGGACCTTGTGTTCTGGGCAGATTTTTGATTTAACTATACATTTATATTTCCATCGCGTTTTAACTGAACGTAACTAATCGCGTCGTCCCCATAAGATGGCCTGGAGGATCTAAAACAAAGAAATCGATATGTAAGCTAGCGATATGTGTTCTTGCCCGTTCTTCTCCATAGGTACCTACTGCTTTGGAATGGGCCACTAGCTTCATCTTTTTGATTGACCGACCCCTTGACAGTTCAAAAGTGCCTGTAATTGGTTTATTAGAAATAAATGCTTTGAGTTTGAGTTTGAGTTTAAGCATATTTTATAAAATAAAACATTATTAAAACTTAACATACGAAGCTGTGCTTTTTAAAAGTGTTTTTTTTTAACTAGCGTTTAATACAAATAACAAGACAAAACTTACATTGCAGTTTTAACATTTCAAAATTCTTCTAAACAGAAGTCTTTGTTTGATGCCAGGAACTGCCCCAGCATTAACAAATCAAATCTGGGCAAATTAGAACTGTTTTCCTTGGTAAAGCGTTGTTCCATTACTTAATAAGTTGTTAAACAAGGTGTAAAAAAAGAAGTAATATACAATTAGAAATACAGGCTACTTAATAAACAATTTTAAGCGAGGAGACCGTCGAAATTCGTACGAAATTTACGTAACAGTTGCAGATCAACATAGATGTGACGTCATTGAATCTGATTGGTGTTCAACTGAACATGGCGGACTTGTGTATTTTGTAGTTTTATTTTATCAAATAAATTAATAATCCCGTCTTATAAATAAAAATAAATATTTTTTTCTAAATATATTGATTATATTTCAGTAAATGAACATATTATTTTATTAATTCTTGTTAACCGTCACCATGCCTATTGTAAACATCTCAATGGCTTATCCACGCCCTGCAAAAAAGGAAACAAGCGATTATTTTATTGAATGAGTTTTAACGACAGTCAGATCCTTGTGATCGCGCAAGTAGGTACTAGAATAAGGATGTGATTTCATTGGTAGAGTAGTAAATTGTTTATAGCAACCTAGTTTTTAACCGACTTCAAAAAAAAGGTCTCAATTCGACTGTTTTTTTTTAAAGATTGTTGATTTGATTGTAAAAATGATTCCGATATCCTATTTACGGAATAAATAATTTAATAAGTAGGATTTTAGTCTCAAATTCTTAGGTTGCGTATCTAAATGCATAGATGTTTGTCCAGATAAGGTAATTTATGAGTGTACCTACAGTGCAACGCAATGTTTTTCTTGAAGTGCGGTGGCGCCACATAACGGCCGCAATGAAGGGGGGAAGATGATGGTACCGGACGCTAGCAACTCAATTCTGCTGCCGTAGGAAGCCGTAGTTTTACTGCTACGACATAAAGGAGCTGCTAATGACAAACTGTTACCATGCTGTTACCCAGATGTGTATTTTTTTATTCATCATCATCATCATACAGACTTGTTCGCCACTGCTGAGTAGGTATAGGTCTTCCCCCTACTGTGCTATGCTTCACTAGTCTGTGTGAGTCTCATCCAGGTCTTCCCCGCGATCTTCTATAACTATTTTGTTCACCCATCTAGCCTTTGGTCTGCTAACACTTTGTCTACCGTTTCTAGGCATCCATTCCGTCAGGAGTCTACTCCACCTGCCAGCACCACGTCTTGCCAATTTTTTTTAATAACCAACAAAAAAAAATGTTTGAAGTGGTTTTAAACAATATTGTACGGACGCCTAATGTTTGCTGAAGTGTTGTGGGTGTAGCTTTGATAAAAATTTAATATTAGGGTGGCTTATTTAATAATTGACTCTATTAGCAGATAATCCACCTTATGATGAGTAAAACCATAAACAAAAAAATAACACAAACATGCCTGTAATCTTTGAAGAGTCAGGCAGAGCTTACCTATAGTACCTACACTCACATTTCGCCAGTTATTTTTCGAGTTCCATGTAATAGGTGTCAACCGTGCACAATTCCTGACTCAGGGCTGGAAAATATAACAGAACAAGTATATATAACCTCCGAAGACGAGATGACGACTAATAGAGAAGTATGGAAGAAAAAGGCATGTTGCGCAAATAAATTGGGATAAGGGCAGGTGAATGATGATGATGATGATGTGTATCCTCCGAATGAGTAGAGCTGCATCCAGTGTTCGCCAACTCGAATTGGGTATTTGAAAGAGTAGTCAATAACGTTAATTTTCGTGAATTACGTGATTTGTACGAAAATAAAATGTGACATCACAGATTTTTGGAATCAAATGGAATACTTATTAGCATTAAATGCAATATTACAATTATATCTCCTCATACATCATCATCATTCTCCTGCCCTTATCCCAATTTATTTGGGGTCGGCGCAACATGTCTTCTTCTTCCATACTTCTCTATTAGTCGTCATCTCGATAGTCACTCCCTTTCTAGCCATATCATCTTTCACACAATCCATCCATCGTTTCTTTGGTCTCCCTCTACTGGTATAGCCATCCACATTCATACTCACAACTTTCCTGACAACATTTTCCTCATTCCTCCGCATAACATGCCCATACCATGACAACCGATTTCCACACAACTTTTCAGTCACCGGTGTCACTTTCAGACTTCCTCTTATATACTCATTACGTATTCTATCCATTCGCGTAACACCACACATCCCTCTTAGCATTCTCATCTCAGCTGCATGCAATTGTCTTTCATTCATTCCTTTTGTGGCCCAACACTCTGATCCATTGAAGACGGCAGGTCTAATCATGCTTTTATAAATCTTCCCCTTGAGTTTAAGGGGAATGCGGGAGTCACAAATTGTTCCCGTGACCTGCCGCCATTTCATCCACCCAGTGTTAATTCTATGCTTAACAGTCCGATCTATTTCGCAATCGCTTTGCACAAGTGAACCGAGATACCGAAAGTCGAAGCAAACTGGGAGAAGCGCGCCATCAAGCGCTATGGCCCCAGAACTGGAGAGACCGCCGAAATCGCAGAACATGTACTCCGTTTTGGTTCTACTGATTTTCAGGCCAACAATCTCCAGTTTCCGTTGCCATTTCTCCAGTCTGCTCTGGATCTCAGGTCCATCTTCACCGACAAGAACGATGTCGTCGGCAAATAGCATGCACCATGGTGCCTCTTCCTGTATGTCCGCCGTAAGTGCATCCATAATCAAAAGGAAGAGGTAAGGGCTTAAAGCCGACCCCTGGTGCAAGCCTACCGCCACATTGAACCTGTCGGTGTTGCCAGCAGCCGACCGAACGTAGGTACGGGATTGGCAGTACATAGCACGAATTAACTCTACATACTTCTCGGGCACACCTTTCTCTTTCAAGACCCACCATACGACATCCCGAGGTGCCCTATCATACGCTTTCTCTAGATCAATGAACACCATGTTCAAGTTTTTGTGTGCACGTCTGTACTTCTCGCACAATTGGCGGAGTGCAAAAGTGGCGTCCACTGTTCCTCGACCTGGCATAAACCCAAACTGGTTTGGGGTAATCTGACTTTCCTCTCGCAATCTTTTCTCTATTATTTTCTCCCATACCTTCATACTATGGGACATGAGCTTTATCCCTCGATAGTTGTTGCAGTCCTGTACATCACCTTTATTCTTGAAGATGGGCACACAGCGAACTATTGCACCATTCCTGTGGGATCACTCTTTCTTGCAACAACTTATTGAAGAATAAAGTCAGCCACATACATCCATCTTCTTTTAAACACTTCCATACTTCTACTGGTATATCATCTGGGCCCATGGCCTTTCCATTCTTCATACTTTGAACTGCCTTTCTTACTTCATCCATGCTAATTTCCCTTACCAAAACCCATATTTGCTTGTTATAAATTATATCTCCTCATACCTACTATTTAATTTATGTGCGGTGATGCAAGTTTTTATGACGAGCTGTCTTTTTTCTATGCGATTTCCTTCCAAAAAGAAGTAGTAGGTATAATAATACTCGCTTACCGCGCTGCCAGTATCCGTGATCCAAGCTTCGCTCCCCGATAGTCTCTTGCCACCACTAGACCTGAAGCATACAGGATCTTGTCCATTTCCAAGTATTTGAAGGCGTCTACCTTCTTCCCTGCCACTTTAAAAGCTCCGTACACGTTCTTCCAACTTTCTCCTTCAATCTAAAAGAGTATGGAATGGAGTACTTGGTTTATGATGGTTAACAATGCACCTGTCAAATAAGAAAGAAAATGCACTTATTTTATTTAGCAGGTTAAAAGGCATACCACAATTGCCTATTATTGTAAGGAATGGAAATCAAATGACTCCTCCGGGTGTCCTGTCCTGTGGGTGGAGCAAAACGAAGTGTCAGACACATGCTGGCTAAAACCCTATTGAAAATGAACCTTATGCTTTTGTTATAAAGTTGAAAAACTATTCAAGGAATTTGACAGATTTACTAATTTAACTTTTAGATTTTTTATTTAACTGTATGTGCTGGCCTCTCTACCTTTGAGTTTCCGATTATAGAACAGCACCTTTTAAAGCCGCTGAAACGTTCATTGGATTTATATATTCAAAGTAATGTCCAATCTAGGGCTGCCAGGACAAATGGCAGGGTTAAAACAGCCAGGATAGTTGACAGAACGGCGCGTACGTGTTCCACGCGCGCCTCAAAAACATGTCAGGATATGAAGCCCCTTCATATGCTGACAGGGCCGTTAGGGCCGAGCCTGTTGGGTAAGCGGGATTGTCTGAAATGGTTACCGCTACCCTGGAACATAAAGGGCTAAGGATCCTTCCTTAGCCCTTTATGTTCATGGATGGGTTTTAGTCAGTAAGAGTCTGACACTCCCTTCCGCTCCCCCACAACGGGAGGAGTCATTTGATGATTTCACACCCTCAAAAAAAAAAAAAAAGCCAGGATAGTTGACAGGTTAAATGCTTACCACATCATCAGCCTTCTCTCCTTCGCATCTCACCAGACATACGTTCAACGCTACTAGTTTGCTCTTGCCATCCTTCTCTGCATAACAGGCCAGAGACATCCTCTGTGACAGGCAGCCTCTCCAGAATTCTGCCATACTCTGTACACTTAGTGGGTCCTCAACGAGTTCTGGAAGAAATTAACTGGTTAGGAGAGTCTAGTGATCAGCGGGATTGTCCGAAAGGGTTACCGCTACCCTGGAACATAAAGGGCTAAGGAAGGATCATGGATGGGTTTTAGTCAGTAAGAGACTGACACTCCCTTCCGCTCCAACCAGTGCGGGGGGAGTCATTTGATGATTTCCCACCTTAAAAAAAGAAAAAGGGGAGTCTAGTTATACGTTATACGTAAGTTATACGTGATCAAGTTATTAATAGCTGACTCGACTTCGACCCCAATGCCTCTTCGGTCTAGTAGTCAAAAGTGCTATTGCTGAGCAAGAGGTCCTGGATTCAATTCCCGGGTAGGACAAAGTGTTGTTGGGTTTTTCCATCTGGAATTTCTCAGTAGCAGTCTGGAGCCTTGATTTGTGCCTTAATAGTAATAGGCTCGCTGTCTATTTCATAGGACTTAAACACAACAACAAGTGAAATGTGGGTGTACTCTAGTTTCACTTCTGACTGACTGACTCCGTGCTGCTACTGAAAAATTCCAGATGGAAAACCCAATGGCCCAACCCGGGAATAGAACCCAGGACCTCATGCTCAGCAATAGCGCACGCGACCACTAGGCCAACGAGACTTTACGGATATGATAAATAAAGAACCAGTAGAATATAAAAAAAACTTTACAAATGTACCTAAATTATTTTCATGTTAATGGTTATGTTATTTTACTGCCTTACCTATAGCCTTCGGGATTTGCCCATACAAAGTGGCCATCTTTGTACGAAAAACCTCATTAAAATAACAGCAAAACAACATCATTAACGACAACATTTTAAAATACGAGCTAATTACCACACGGAAGTCAAACCACGGTAATAATTTTCTAAACAAAGTCATGTAAATTATTTAGTTAGCTACCTACAGCCGCTAGCATATTAAGTTACCACAAACTGTCATATTTTATCAATCGATTTTGAACTTAATAATCTTCCCCTTGAGTTTAAGGGGAATGCGGGAGTCACAAATTGTTCCCGTGACCTGCCGCCATTTCATCCACCCAGTGTTAACTCTATGCTTAACAGTCCGATCTATTTCGCCATCGCTTTGCCCAAGTGAACCGAGATACCGGAAGTCGGACCAACTTGGAGAAGCGCGCCATCAAGCACTATGACCCCAGAACTGGAGAGACCGCCGAAATCGCAGAACATGTACTCCGTTTTGGTTCTACTGATTTTCAGGCCAACAATTTCCAGTTTCCGTTGCTATTTCTCCAGTCTGCTCTGGATCTCAGGTCCATCTTCACCGACAAGAACGATGTCGTCGGCAAATAGCATGCACCATGGTGCATGCTATTTGCTCTTCCTGTATGTCCGCCGTAAGTGCATCCATAATCAAAAGGAAGAGGTAAGGGCTTAAAGCCGACCCCTGGTGCAAGCCTACCGCCACATTGAACTTGTCGGTGTTGCCAGCAGCCGACCGAACGTATGTACGAGATTGACTGTACATAGCACGAATTAACTCTACATACTTCCCGGGCACACCTTTCTCTTTCAAGGCCCACCACACGACATCCCGAGGTACCCTATCACACGCTTTCTCTAGATCAATGAACACCATGTGCAAGTTTTTGTGTGCACGTCTGTACTTCTCGCACAATTGGCGGAGTGCAAAGGTGGCGTCCATTGTTCCTCGACCTGGCATAAACCCAAACTGGTTTGGGGTAATCTCGCTCTCCTCTCGCAGTCTTTTCTCTATTATTTTCTCCCATACCTTCATACTATGGGACATGAGCTTTATCCCTCGATAGTTGTTGCAGTCCTGTACATCACCTTTATTTTTGAAGATGGGCACTAGCGAACTATTGCACCATTCTTGTGGCATCACTCCTTCTTGCAACAATTTATTGAAGAATAAAGTCAGCCACATACATCCATCTTCTTTTAAACAATTCCATACTTCTACTGGTATATCATCTGGACCCATGGCCTTTGCATTCTTCATACTTTGAACTGTCTTTCTTACTTCATCCATGCTAATTTCCCTTACCAAACCCATATTTGCTTGTACCTCATTGAGCACACCATTCCATTCAAAACTTTGAAAACAACCAAAACAAATATTTTGTTGGGTGTTTAAGTAGCTCAAGCATTATTCAGTATAATTTTTCCTTTTTTTTACTTTTCATTGAAGTTTTGTTTCGTTTTTTACTACTACTTATATTGTTAGCAAAAATGTATGAAGCCTGGGCTCACCCACCAACAGAGATGAGACCACTTTGAATATACTTGTAAAGCACTAAATATAAAGATTTAAACTCATTTTTGCGAAGAATCCATGGGGTTATTTTGCTATAAATATTTTTCTCCGACCATAAATAAACTAAAATTCTGCAAAAAGTAGTGCTGTTATGGCATTGTAGGTTTATTTATTGAACATCTTTAACTAGTTTTAATTCCAGGTTTAATGTATACATAAAAAATAAAACAGCTGCTAACAGTTACTAGAACACTATTACAGTGAAGAGTTTAAAGTACCTGTCAAAAATAAATATAATACAAGAAGTGTAAGAGAGAAAAGACTAGTTCAACCGAAAATGACAAATTATTATGGGGAAAGAACTTCTAAATATTTAGTGCCAAAAGTGTTTAATAAAATGGATCTGTTAAGACAATACCCTAAGCTGAGCAAAGGTATGTTAAAATCTAAATTAAGGAGTCTGCTTATCGGTAACGAGGAATCTGCCTTTACCGAGAAGTAAATTCACGCCTTGTACAGACGCCAGCCGGCACATCAAGCTATCCCTAACTGTCAAATTTTCTGAATTAGAAATGAACCTTATGTCTTTGCAATAAAGTTGAAGTGCTATCAAGGAAATTTCACAGATTGTGGTGGCTTGATGTGCTGGCCTCTGTACCTGTAGTATTTATTTATTTATTTAAGAGTATTTATGTATATCTAACAGGCGCTTCTCGCCATCAAACTCGAAAGTTTGGCGAGTAAAATTGTAAAAGCAACAAAAAAAAAATATAAATAAATAAATAAAAAATAAAAAAGTTAAAATTATTTTTATTAACATTTCAATCAATAATAATGTCGTCTAAATATCCTGCCGGTGGATTAAATTGTATGTGCCTGCGTAACCCTAGATACCATATTCCCTAGATATATATAGGCGCATCTATTGTTTACCACTATTTTAAGCATTTTAAGAATGAGTATATTGTTTCAATAAGTTTTACGACTCCTAACAATTGTCTTTTTCTACAAAACCTATTTAGGTGCATATCTTTTTTCTGCAATGGAATTGAAGGTGGTGCCCATAGTATCAATTTTAGTACAAACAAAATCGTTCACAACGGCATATGCTATAACTCTGTTGGACACTGAGCCCAATTTGACTCATGGTCCTTTGACGTGTTTTTATCCCATTCAAGGACACAAAACGGGACACACAGATAGATGTTTTATTGTTATTACCCCTATGGGCGTTTAGTGTCACTCAAAGTGATAAGGTTTTTTTAATCCACAATAAATTAATTGAATTGAATTATTTTGTCTACAAATGGCTAACAGCAAACTGCGGTACCAACCGGGCCGAATAGGCCATCATAATACAGGGTTGAAGCAATTGTTTCCATCACCAAGTTAATCAGTAGAATTATGATAAAATACTTACTGCTAATAGCACACAGCACTTCATCAGGACAGAAGTTCTCCACCAGAATCTTGATCGCCTCTTCATCATCCTCCGGCGGTAGGTCTCGGATCACCCACGTTGTCCCGTTGTCCTCCCATTTGTCCCAAACTCGGGGGCAAGACGAGTCCCAGACTCTTTTGAAACCCATGGCTATCCTGAAAAGCAGAAAATTATTTTTGATGAAAATTAGGTACATATTATTTTACAGGAATATCCGAATAGTTTCAAATCCGTACTGAAAGTTATGGTGACTGAAAAGCTGTGTGGAAATCCGATGTCATGGTATAAGCTCAAACTCCACTCCAACTCCATTTATTTAAATAAACCAATTACAGGCTTTTGAATTGTCAACGGGTCGGTCAATCAGAAAGATGAAGTTGCCCTTTCCAAACCAGTAGGTAACGATGGAGAAGAACGAGCAAGGAACTCCACGGACTGACTTTTAAACAAAATATTGGTGACATTGTCATGTTGTTACTAATACATGGGAAAATGATGGAGAGCGTCAAAGCACCGTAATAAAAATATAAATTATAATATTTATATTAAGTCATAGCAGCTAAGAGACGACTAACAATATTTTAATTTAACAATCCTATTAATTGAATAAACCACTGCAAACTATTACAATTATTATTACGTTTAACCTTTTTAAAATAATCTTAAAAATAAATAATATTTATTAGTAACTAGACATTTATTAACAGAAAAAAGCGTCACTCATTTTACCAGATTTAAAGCGAAGTTGGCGCTTTATACACTGCATTTGTCAACGAGACACGCGTTATACTGTGTAGCTGATATTATACGATCGTGTGATAATGTTTGCTTCCTGACGAGAGGTTTGCCTAGACCTAGATCGAGTAAGTGCGCTTCTTAGTGCATGTGTACACTATCCAACATTTACGTTACGTAACTCATGAGATTATCATTTTAGCCTAAGCTCTCTTTAACACTGTTCACAATTAGGGAAATACATTAAAAAAAACTTTAGTGTAATTCAATCGTTTACCATGCGAATAATAATAATTATCGTTTATTATAAATATAAATAATATAATAATAATCGTTTATTTTATAAAAAGGGGCATATTTGTAATAATAATATGTTAAGAATTTGAGTAGAGCACAGTTGCTTATTTGCCTGAACTAGGTTGAACCTGTGTTTCAGACTAAAAAAAACAATGTATTTTTTTTTCTAGTCACTACATAGTATAAAACAAAGTCACTTTCCCTGTCCCTATATCCCTAAGTATGCTTAAATCTTTAAAACTACGCAACAAATTTAGATGCATTTTTTTTTAATAGATAGAGTGATTCAAGACGAAGGTTTATGTGAATAATTTGTCGATATATTAAGCGGGCGAAGCCGCGGGCGGCAGTTAGTAATAAATAAATTAACAGTGTAAAGTACTTAAACTAAAACTACATAACATAAAAGTAAAAACAGCGTGTTAGCGGATTATTTGCCGACCAACAGTAATTCCTCAGTCAGTGCATATGCAATGTTACGCAAGAACGCAATGACGGTGTTTTTACAAATAACATAATTCTACTTATAGATACTTAGATTTCTATTTAACCTATTGTACAAAAATGGACCTAAAAATGAAAAGACTCTTTCCGCAAATACATTTCTGGTGGGCGCGTTAGAACTACACACTATAATCATTCCGTCTCTTATAAGTATTGAATTCCATCTGTCTTGTTAATGTTTCCGCGTCAGTTGTACCTTGGTTTGAGACTGTTGGGAAGTATTCACAAGCGCTTTGGCTGATACTTGGGACCTCGTAGAAATAAATAGGGATTTTAAAATGTATGTCTTTCTTTACATATACATAGTTGAACAACATTGCTAATAGAGCATTGAATCTTAAGAAGTTGCGGTAATTTAGTTTCTCGTGAAATAAACTAGAATGTGTTGTTTAAAGTTATATTGTTTCAACTTATAAGCTTTAAAGATATAGCTTAGTAGGCCATGATAGAACTAACTAATGAAGTACATAACGAACATAAATTAGGTAATAATTTATAATTTGTGCCATACTATTTTAACATTTTGGAATAACTTTAACTCACACATTGATTGATTTATTATTATTAACTTTTAGAATGTTTGAAAATATGTGAGCGCCATGTACTTATGACATAATTAAATTTACCTGCCATTGCTATAATTGTGTTTTTCTTTTCACCTTTTGTGGTGTAGTGTTTTTATTCTGGGTTTATCGTCTTCACATTATATTATAATGTTATAATTCATGTATACAAAACATTGTAAAACATTTTAAAAGAATAACGGTGGAGTTTCATGCCCATTCTTCTCCATACGAAACTACCTTTTGGAAGGGGCGACTAGAATAAATTCTATTACTTGTTTATTTCGACGTTCAAAAGTGCCTTTCTTGTGCCTATTTGAAATAAATAATTTGACTTTGACTTTTGACTTTGGCTTAAAACTATAAAATGTACCCAACACCAATGTGTTGCTACCGTGTGTGTTGGTTTGTGGACCTCAGCCTTTCCTGAAGCGTGTTACTCTCTTGACCTTGCATTCCAATGCTTATAGGACGAATTATACGCTTTTTTGGAGTTACCTAATTAGTTTTTTGTTTACTAACAACCAGTTTACTGTTGGTAAGTCTTTTTATGAGCAGCAGTTACCAAAAAGATACTTGCCAAATACAACGTTTCGCTAAAAACTAAGTAGATGAAAATAAATCAACTGAGATTTAATTAATACAACAATTTATACACTTTTTAAATATTTTTGTTAGCTGAAGTTGAGTCCTGCAAAAAAATTATTTAAATAACATCAAAATATTAAAATGGTGTGTACCTACTTATGGAATTTAGGTAATTTAATTTTCTCTGACATTTTAAAGTTTAAAACTAAGTTTGTACGATACTAAGTGAGTCTAATTGTTCTACTTATTAAGGAAAATCGTTTTAATCTCTTCTTTTGGTATTCTACAGTCGATTCAAGGTTTTAGGTTTGGTTCATATGTTTTTCAACTATTGTTTCATGTTTATCACATCCACTGTGGTCAAATCTCCAATGTCATTGCACAATGCACAGCTTCTTTGCCAATCAATGAACAGTAGAGCCCGGCGCACATTGGCGGCACGGCATGGCAAGGTATTTTTAGGCGACGAATGAAAATATAACTAACTGTACGTAAGTGGAAATTTCAATGATACGGCATGCCTAAGCATACCGCGTTTCGTGTTTGTTTGTTTTACTTACAAACATTAACATTGAAATTGTCGTCGCCGTGTCGCAATGTGCGCCGGGGCTTGGCCGTGCGGCAGCGGTAACAAAACCAGTTCATGCTGACTCTACGCTAGGTCAGCTAAAGGTCATAGTGTTACCAATGACGTGCGGTCTACTGTACACACGGAGTGGGGGCTCTAGACGTCCAGCTGACACTCCCAGGATATCTGCAGCATTTATTTTTTAAGGAAGAAACATACGTCACCTTTAGATCTGAACCAGCCTGTGCCGAGGTGCCCTTCCCCAGCGACGCCATAAGCCGAGGTCCGTACAGGGTACCCTTAGCGTATAGTAGCGAAGTCTGTAAGTTTCACGCCCTGTCTGGAGGCCTTATTAAGGCATCCACAGGAAAACCCGGTTAAGTAACCAACAACCTTCTAAGTTGACTTTTTTTTTGTGGGTAGGCGATCATCAAATGACTCCTCCCGCTCTGTGTGGAGTGGAAGGGAGTGACAGACTCTTAATGACTAAAACCCATCCATGTTCCTTCCTTAGCCCTTTATGTTCCAGGGTAGCGGTGACCCTTTCGGACAATCCCGTCGCGAGATATTTGACATTGACACCGATATGAAAATAGCAATAAGTTATATGTAATGTGGTTGCGTTCTTGTAAAATGAAGGCGCTGTTTTAATGACTTAGACCCTTTTTTTTCCATCGTCAGGTAAGTTTTATTGGAAGAATAAATAATTATGGCAGTTTGAGAGCTTTTGCTTTTGCTTTTTGTCTAAGAGATATCTCTCAACAGCATGTGAAGCTAAGTCAGAGGCCCATGGGCAGCATAAAAACTCTGACACCAGGTTAGTCACTAACCACACGAAAAGAAAGAAAGAAAAAATCTTTATTCTGCACAAAAAAACAAAACGCACTTTTAGTTAGGGATAGCTTGATGTGCTGGCGTCTGTACATCAGAATAACACATAGCCTACAATTTATAAACATTGTTCTTCTTTTACAACGCACATTTTAGAGTACTTAGTTAATTCTTATCAAGTTGAATACGTTTATTACTTTCGGTATTTAATGTAGATAAACTTTGTATTTTACACTAAGCAATTAGGACGGATTGTTCAAAAGTTATCACGATAAGATTGACCTGAGTGGGGCGTCATAAATACGTACTATGAGTCAGCGGCTCGCAGAGATGAAGGGGTAAAACAAAACTGAAAAATGAAGTTCTGTTTGCGCGCTCCTTGCGTGGCTCCGCATCGCTGCCAATGCGGTGAAGATGTCAACTGCCTCGGACACCATGGCTTATCCTGCAGTAAGAGTGCAGGCCAGTTAGCACGACGCGCCAGCATCAATGACATCATCCGTCGTGCTCTTGTCACCGCCGAGGTGCCAGCTATTTTAGAACCCAAGGGCTTGTGTGCGTTCGCGCAGCGGAATGTGGTTGAATTTAAAGATTTTAATTATGCAGATATTTAGTGTATGACGTCGTATAATTTTGTATGGTAAAAAAAAATTTGTGCATGCAGCCATTGTGGAGAAATTCACCAAAAACTGATTCCGCTGGGCGAACGTTGTCCTGGCGGAACTTTTTTTAATCTAAAGACTTTAGAAGAAAAGAGATGTGTCCAAAAATTAGTGTGTATTTGTGTGTAATTGTGTATGTATGAATAAAATTAGTGCATGCATAAACTTCGGAGAAATTCAAGTTTCCGCTACGCGAACGTTTGGCCATTAGCTAGTTTTCATATAAAGCGCTTACATAGAGAGCTGTAGATTTTTACATACGTTGATTTGAATTTGTTTATATTTGTTTAAAAAACTGATTTAGAAAAAATCGTAGGGCTTAAAAGATAAAAATATAACCGTAAAATACGCTTATTAGGTCTTAGTTCTTAAAGTATGCACTTTGGGGTCTAGATTTTCACGTTTATACAAACCTTGTAAGTGTCTGCAACATGTTGCCAAGTATCAATGATGTTCCGTTACTAATTAAAGAGTTATAGGACAATTTACCATGAATAGATCACTGTTTACAAAGCAGTCAAATATCACGACGTTCAAAAGGAATTGCATGGTAAAATGTATGCCAATAATTAGTGTATTCATTCAACTATTCACATGCAAAATTTCATGTCATTAAATTCAGTAATTAAAGAAAAACAATTATAATACTGACGAAGCATCGAAAACCTACATAACTCGACCAAGTTCGGATGGCTACAAAAAAGCGGCCGTGCAATATATTTAGGTAACATCCCAAAATTTTCAACTAATTTTTGGACACATCTCTTTTCTTCTAAAGTCTATAGATTAAAAAAAGTTCCGCTAGGACAACGTTCGCCCAGCGGAATCAGTTTTTGGTGAATTTCTCCACAATGGCTGCATGCACAATTTTTTTTTTACCATACACAATTATACGACGTCATACACTAAATATCTGCATAATTAAAATCTTTAAATTCAACAACATTCCGCTGCGCGAACGCACACCAAGGGCTTGGCACGCGACGATGGGAAGAGACCAGACGGAATGACACTAATGCCTTGAAAGGTAGGTAGGCATTTGGTGTGGGATGCGACGTGTGTCAACACCCTTGCGCCATCCCATCTTCCTAGTACGGCGGGCTGTGCAGGAGCAGCCGCTGCTGGTGCAGAAAACCTCAAACGGCGCAAATACCTTATTAAGACTTACATGTTCGAGCCGCTTGGGGTTGAAACACTAGGGCCATGGGGTCCGAGTACCCACTATGTTTTTCGAGATATTCGCAAGCGGTTGATCGACTCTTCACGTGACCAGAGGGCTGGCCTATTTTTTGGTCAAAGAATCAGCATTGCCATACAACGCGGCATTGCCTTTGGGAACTTTTCCTATTGACAGCGATGTGGACGATTTTTTGGATGCTCTTTGATTATTACAAATATTATCTCTGTACATATTATTAATATGAATATTTAGCTTTTAAATGTAGATATGATTACAAAGAATAAAATGTAACAGGGTTTACCGAAAATACAGTTTGCATGAAAGATTTTATTTATTTGTTTTAGAAAACGTGGCAATTAACGAAACCACTGGGTCTTCCATATCACAAAGCGCGTGCATCTGCTTACATATAATACTGCGCGTGGGCACTCCTGTTATGTTTTTTGTGAAAAGGCTAGTTGAAAATAATTCCAATTAATTTCAAATCTAGAATGCAGCATACTAGCCAGCTTCAACATAACGTCGCATTGAAGGCTGTACAGTACAATAAAAACTATGCACTTTTTTTAAAGTTAGCATTCAGCAGAGTGCGTACAGAATAGATTTTGCTAGTAAATGGGTCAAATGAAAACTCTTCACAACGAATATTAAAGTCCTTATACGCTCGCAATTTTGTTTTATTTTATTTATTTGGCTCACCAACAATTGAATACACGAAATCAAAGATATGAGATACATACATTAGAATCACAGACAAATGTATCAACCTCTTACAGGTAAGCACAACATGCACAACTTATTCGTCGTTGAGTGCCTACTTAGAAACTGGTGAGTAACATACTACTCACGGCACATAACTATCGATTTTAAATATATAGTTAAACTGTACTAAAACTAATTGAAACCAAACATAAAACTAAAACTAAAGGACATCATCCACGCTTCATAAATTTTTGGCCCAAATGTGAAAGTGCCGGCCAAAGAAAATTTTGCTGTATTCTGTTAGAACTTGTCCTCTTAAGCATTTGTTATTATGGCACCAAAGCTGTGTGACCATTGTACCTGGTTTTATTTGAGTTTCAAAAATCTGCCTTTAAGATTACATTTTCGATGAAATAAATTGTCAAAAACTTAAATAGCATGACATATTGAATAGTAACTTCCAAGAGCCGTCTGACGCCACACAATGCGGTACCCTTCCCTCTTCTACCTGCTAACCGACCCGCCCTGCCTCGCTCGTCTCAACTACTTAGTACCGAATGCGACGCTGCCGTGTACGTTGTGTGATTTCGCTAGCTCCCGCTATACGCTCTTTGGTTGTTTTTGTTTGTTATCATCTTTGATAAGTTTTATTATTGATAGTAGGGGAGCCCAAGAAGGGATTTCGGGATTTACTAAAGCGCGGCAGATTAATATACAGGGGGATACCTTGTACCCGGTTAAGTACCTCCACGAAACATGAGGCCCATATATAAGGCCGCCCGTGAAGGATACAGAATCAGATTAGTAAAAAAAAATTGACCATCAGAAATTCTCGAGCGCGTCAGATTTAGGGTTGGGTTAGTTAATTACATCCTAAAAAGTATATATTCCACTAATCTGACAATTTGAGAGTGACGTAAAGAAAGGGGAGGGCAACAAAGTTGTAAAAAAAAAAACGTTATCTCGACATTCTCGAGCGTAGCTAAATTTTTTTTTATTTTGAAGGAAATAATTCAAGAATAATGAAAAATATATAATCTGACGATTTCCGCAAGCCGAAATAACAAAAATTCGTCGATAAAGTTAAATGCATGCAGCTGCGTGATGCCTACATTTCCTTCTCCGCGTTTCTATTCCTCTCTCACTCTTTCTCTATATCTCTCACTCCGTCCCCACTCTGGTTTCTGCTGCCATGACGCCATCACAGCTGATCATAAAGACTCGTTCGTGGCATACTGTTTACAACGTGTTTCCAACGTTTTGGCTTTTTTTGCTATTTTAATATTATTTGTGTGAATTAAAGTTTATAAATATTTAATATGAGTAATATTAATTTATTGGTTGATCCATTCAAAACTTATTACGGTTTGAAAATTCCAAAAATAGTGTTCTATGAAACTTCTATCAGACTTTCGAGGAGAGAGCTCAATTGCATAGAAATATTTCTTTGAACTCAGCGAGCTCAAAATATCACATAAATTATATGTTGAGCTCAAAAATGTCATAAGTACAATTTTAAGTGCCCAG
This sequence comes from Hyppa rectilinea, assembly GCA_951799385.1. Classification (NCBI taxonomy): domain Eukaryota; kingdom Metazoa; phylum Arthropoda; class Insecta; order Lepidoptera; family Noctuidae; genus Hyppa; species Hyppa rectilinea. Next base: position 3,298,297 of record OX637302.1, on the reverse strand, counting down.
GAATGGAATTAGCGGGAAGTTGCAGGGATGGCCTTTAAGGTGAACCGTTTTTCTAATTTTTTTTTGTCAGATCAGTCGAATCCCTCTAGATAATCGTCAGATTATGAGACAGTACGTTTAGAACATAAAGATGAACCATATATATCTTAATCTGACGCGCTTGAGTATTTCAAAATGGCGAATTTTTTTTGCACATTATGAAAATGGCCACGAGTTTGCGTCCCATCGAAATCGTCAGATTAGTGAATTAGAGCTTTTTTTTGGTGCACTTAACACTCCCTTAGAAAATCTGACGCGTTCGATTAAATTTTTTTTCATTTTCGACCCTTACATACAACCACCCGCATCAGATTAACATACGTACATTATTAAAAATACGTAGGGCATTGATGCTATTAATATCTGACGCGCTCGAGGATGTCCATGCAACAGTTTTTTTTACATATTTAAAAATCTATATCCGCTTCCCCCACCGATGTATATATCATATAACATATTTTTCTTCTTATTAACTAAGCTTTGCAACCCAATAGGTCTTTACGACGCTCGAGTAAATCCCCATTTAGCATCGTGGGCTCCCCTACTATGACTGTTACGTTAAGTTTAAAGATTGGTGATTGTTTTTAAAGCTGTTATATTAACGTGAGTCATGGCAGACTTATGTATCTTGTGTCGTGAACCAACCGAGAATAGACGAAGATATAATTGGAGTTCCCGTGAAAGCGAACATCTTGATGTTGCCCAAATAGTGATAGAGGAATTTCTAGTTCGACAGGTAAGAACACAGTCCACTTTATTTACGATTATATACCTATATTATTAACTTGTATGTCTTTTCCATGCACCTTAAGAATTATACTTGTTTATACTTGTTTTAAAGAAATTGTATTGTTTTTTACTTTTCAGTTGGAGGCCACCGAATTCATTTGCCGTCCATGTTGGCAAAGAACAGAACGAACGCACCGACGACGTATTCGAGAAGCCAAAAAGCAAGCTGGCCAGGAAGTTGATCCACCCGAAAATCCAAATCCAAGCCCTACTTCGTTAGAATTGCCAGGTCTTCTTCGCGCACCAAATACTTCGAATCGTTGCATTTTTCAATATTGTTTAAATGAATCTCGTCATCGTATCCCGGAGAATATTACTTTTCGCATGCTCTGCCGATACAACTATTTTGTGCCACAAAGTACACGTGTACATATGCAGAACACATGGAGCAAAATCTGTGGCATTTACTTCCTCTGCAAGACAACGCGTTGGAAGATTTCACTGCTGCTCAGATAGTCAATATAGTGTCAACGTTACAGAGACACATTACGCAAGATGTTATTGACTTCGAACTGTACGAAAATATAGCACCAGACGAGTTCTGATCTGATCCTTCAAGACCAGTTTGCAGAATTGCTAGAGAGTTTGCAGAATTGCTAGAGAGTTTGCAAAGCTTGAGATTAAATAATAAAAAAAGAACTGTATTGGCGGCAGTATTAGTTAAGTTGAGAACTGGAGACTCAAACGCGAGACTTGCTAACATTTTCAAATGTGGCGAAGCAACATGCCATAGATTTTTACAAATCGGACGTAATGCACTTGTAGAAGATTTTGGGCCTTTAAATCTTGGGTTTGATCACATGTCACGTGAGAACGTAGCACAACGAAACTTGTTGCTACCTAACCATCTGTTCGGAAACCCCTTGAGCCCAGAAAATGAAAGGAAAACAAATTACGATTTGCAAAAAAGTGGTAACTATTTTTTTCAACGGAAGTCTTACAGCCATCACGAATACAAAAACCTCCTCAAACCGTTCCTCTTGGTTTCTTGCGATGGGCATGTCATTGATGTGATTGGACCATATGCCCGACGATGACGATTCAATTGTTTAATATAATTAGTAGAAAAGCTGTAAATCTTACATGTACCTTATATATAATTAAACATAATCTTTAAACGGAAGATACACCAGTATTTTTTTTTTTAGAAAATCCCGAAAAAAAAAATGAGAACTCTTCAAATCAAAATGTCATGCTATGGCAGGACGTTTCATTTGTTTTAGAAAATTGATTTCATCGAAAATGGAAATGAAATGGAATGGAAAAAAGGCAGATTTTTTAAACTCAAATAAAACCAGGTACAATGGTCACACAGCTTTGGTGCCATAATAACAAATGCTTAAGAGGACAAGTTCTAACAGAATACAGCAAAATTTTTCTTTGGCCGGCACTTTCACATTTGGGCCAAAATGGATGATGTCCTTTACAAACAATCCTTAGTTCTAAAATTATTTTACAAGTTTTGCTTAATTATACTTTTAAACTCGCTAAGTGAGCCGGAGTACATATCCACAAGATCACTGCAGCTGTTTAATAGTTTGCATAGACGAGGGATAGGCGAATTAGCACCAAGTACGGTTCTGCGAAGTGGAGGACGCAAGGGGGTTATAGGAGCTCGTGGGCTCTTCGTGGGCACACGGAATTTGAACCTACGCAATAATTGGGGACAGTCCAATCTTATTTCTCAATATTTTATATAAGAATACTGAATCTAATAAATCTCTCCTCTTCTCTACAGAAGAGGAGAGATTTATTAGATTCAGTATTCTTATATAAAATATCAAATAAATCAATATCAAATATCCCTACGGATATCATCTTAAAGTGCATAAGTCTCTCTTTATATGAAAATTTCTTTTTAGCTATCCCGGAAGAGAATGCTAAATGCCACATAAATAGTTTTTGAACCCTTTCCAGTCTTAGTGTGTGGGTTGCGTAGTGAGGTCTCCATACAGTGCTGCAGTATTCCAACGAGCTACGCACTAAACAGTTATAAAGTAGAATTTTAGTCTTGGTGTGTCGAAAACAGGTTACATTTCTTATGACTAACCCAAGCATTCTCGAGGCTTTTTTAATTACATTTTCAATGTGGGGTACAAATGTTAACTGCCTATCGAACAGAACTCCCAAGTCTCTTATCAGTGTTCTACTTCCTGAACTAAGTTGCCACCAATGTTATAAGCAGATCTTATAAAATTAGTTCTTCTGGTGAATTTCACGTGGTAGCACTTGTTGATATTTAGCCAGCACATCAGACATACTGTCAAATTTTCCCAATTGAAAACTAACCTTATGCTTATGTATTAAAGTTGAAAAACTATCAAATAAATTTAACCGATAGGGGTTACTTTATGTGGTGGCCTCTGTACATAATATAACTATCATAATATACTAATAATTACTAAGCAGCAGGTATATAAGTCTGCCGACAATTGTGCCCGAAACGTAGGTACATACATGATTGTGTCTATAATATATCGTAATTTAGTATAATTACAATAATGGATCACTTATTTTTACATTAAAATTTATTTGTTTTACTACATGATAGCACAGTCGCGTGTTTCGAATAAGGCTCGTCGCTCACTGACAGATGGCGGGGGAAAGTGACGAGGTGGAGCGTTTGCTCATCTGCGTATGGGTCAAAGCCATGTGACAAGATAAACACCGCATTGTTACGAACTTAGCTTTTATTACGAAGAGAAAATGAGGAGTGGTTACAAAGTTCTACTAGAAAGAGATAATGTTTATTCTGCACAAACAAAACGCACAGTTTCAAAAAAATAAATTTATAATAGTAACTAAATACACCCGTGCAAAGCAGCTAAAAACTTCAGATTCAGCCACTAAAACAATTGACAATCTGTATCTCGGCTATGGACAATGGATGGACCACCGACAAAAACTGAGAACATAATCAATCTATTGCATAAGAATATAAACATAACAACAAACACTAGAATAAAAAATCGAAATAGTTCTTTTTTAAATAAAAAAACATAAAATGCACGAGAAACAAAAATACAGATTGCAGGGTGATAACTTAACTACTATTTTTTAACAACTAACATAACTCATTTATATAACACTATAATTGTAGACTCACTGAAGAGAAATGGGTCATCGGTCAATATTTATTACAGATAACCAATTAATAAACGATTATTAGTACACATCAAGTCATAGGTCTCGAATTCGAACCCAGGGCACGCACCTCTGATTTTACGGATTCATGTGCGTATTGTACAATTTTCACTTGCTTTAAAACTGACACCAGGTTAGTTACCTGGTGTCAGTTTTATGCTGCCCATGGGCCTTTAACTTAACTTCACCTGCTGTTGAGAAATATCTCTGAGACAAGCATGTTTTCCTTCACCGATTTTAAAGCAAGTGAAAAGTGATGAGTGAGTGTGATTAGTAACTACTAATCACACGAAAAGAAGAACATTATTACACAATTAAAACATATCTAGTTAAACTTGTCATGCATGTGAACAATAATATCATAGTAATCTTTCTGCAATTCTGCCTAGCTTTTTCCCAGCTATGTTGGGGTCGGCTTCCAGTTTAACCGGATGCAGCTGAATACCAGTATTTTACTTGGAGCGACTGCCTATCTGACCTCCACAACCCAGTAGTAACTGAGTAATACGATACCCTTTGGTAAGACTGGCTGTCAGACTTTCGGGCTTCTGACTACCCGCAACGACTGTCAAAGATCCACGAATGAAAGCCGGGACCAACAGCTTAACGTGCTTTGCGAGGCACGGAGGAGTCTTGATATATAAAGATGGTCACCCATCCACGGATCGATCCGGCAGTTTTAATATTATCCATTCAACTTCATTTCCAACGACCGCTGCAAACTCTCTCGGGATTGATACCTCGGGATTGATACCGAGTATTTCGTAGTGATTAGTAAGTCACGGTACTGAAGCAACAATCAATGTTTATTACTAATGATTTTCACATGCTAGCTTTCTGTCGACGTGCGCTGGTCTTTAAGCCATTCCAGGATTTTCTTGTAATTCATAACATAACACTGATGTTATGTTATGAATTACAAGAAAATCCTGGACACAAACACTTTGAGGAAACAAGGCCTGAGCCTTGTTTCCTCAAAGTGTTTGAGATAGGTGTATCAATAGTACACCGACATTTCGCCAATTATGTTTAAGTCCCATGTAATAGGAGGTGAGCTTAGTGCCTTCAACCGGATGCAGAACTAAACTCTGGGCTGCCTGTGAAAAAATCCTGACGGGAAAATCCAATAACATTTTGCCCGACCCGGGAATCAAACCACAATCCTAAAAAGGCAGTTCTTGTAATCGTGTCCGATGTAAATACGGAATTCTCCTGAATATTAAAGGCACAGATATAATTATGTTACAAACCAACGGTTCCTGAAAGCCAAATCTTACGTGATTGACTAGCAGAAACAGCAATATCGAAATTTTGGATTTGCTCATTCAATACACCACTACCGTGGGTATCTTCGGTCGATCAGCCGTAAGTGTGCCCAACAGGCAAACCGCACATTTATAACGGGCCTTATGTTGGTGCCTTCTTTGTAACTTCTCACAGGGCCGAAATCATTTATCGTGTTGGCTTTTATAATGATGTCGTAATTGCCAAAATATTTTATTGCGAGACGGGCAAAGATCAGAGTAGGTAAAGATTTGACAAAAAATAACACCATTAAGATAAAAAGTGCTACAAAACATGTTCAACAATCTCGTGATTAGCGGTAGACGAGTAATGCAAGCGAATACCCACGTCAGAAGTTGACACAGATGGCTTTATAAACGCAAATCTCAGTAGATACACAATCAGTCGACTCTTGAACTTGAACTAAAAGATATCTTCAAAAATGCTAACAGTAATTCTAAGTGTCGTTTTTTTTGTGCTAGCCATCACTTATTTCAAAGGCAAATACAACAAGAACTATTGGAAGAAACGAGGCGTAGCTTTCTACGATGAACATAGGACCGGTGGCCCTTTGTGGCAATTCGCTACAGAAGATAAATCATTCTTTCAAATTTTGAGTGAAATCTACTGGAGCTATGAAAAGGAACCAGCTGTCGGTCTTGGATCGTTTTGTGATCTAGGACTGTACGTGAAGGATCCCACCAACATCCAGCACATCACGCAAGGTGACTTTCAAGCTTTTAATCATAGAGGCATTGCGTTTATCGATGAGGACATCTTGGCTCAAAATGTTCTTATGCTGCACGGCCCGAAATGGAAGCTCATCAGGCAGAAATTGACTCCTCTTTTCACAACGGCCAAATTAAGAAATATGTTCTACATAATTGACAAGAGCGCCCAGGATTTTGTGGAATATTTAAACAATAAACCAGAAAGATTGACGGGAGATACCCACGAACATTTGTCCCAGTTCTGCTCTGCGGCTATCTCGGCTGCTGTGTTTGGCATCGGAACAAAATCAATCTTCGATTCTCCATTCCGTGAGATAGCTAGAGAAGCTTTAGTGCCTACTTTCTGGACGAACATAAAGTTTGCATTGAGTGGAGTCAGTGAAAAACTTTTTAAAACTTTAAAGTTGAAGTTGTTCCAAACCCAACAAGAGGAGTTTTTTATTGGAGCCATCAAACAAGTTATCAGACAACGTGAAAAAGATAACGTAAAAAGGCACGATTTCGCAGACATGTGCGTTGAGCTTCAAAAGAATGGAACGATGGTAGACAATGAAACCGGGCTGAGGTTAGAACCAACGGATGAAGTGTTAGCTGCTCAGGCTTTCTTTTTCTTCTTGGCCGGTATTGATCCTACCGCTGCTGCAATCTTCGGAGTTTTAATGGAAATGGGAAGAAACCCTGATGTCTTGAAAAGAGTACAAGAAGAGGTAGATGCACTTTTTGAGAAATACAATGGTCAGCTCACCTATGATTCTATCTATGAAATGAAGTATTTGGACAACGTTTTGAGTGAGAGTCTTCGGCTGCACCCTCCTATTGCTTTCTTAACGAGGCAGTGTGTTCGAGATTCTGTGCTGCCCGTAGGTAAAGTGCCTGTTGAGAAAGGGGTGAAAATATTTACAGCTATTTTTGAGCTGCACCACGACCCCAAATATTTCCCTGACCCAAAAAAATTTGACCCTGAACGGTTTACAAGGCAAGGAGAGGTCAGTGAAACGACGTACATGCCTTTCGGAAAAGGTAATAGATATTGTATCGGAGCCAGATATGTTCGCATTCAGGTCTTAACAGCGGTTATTCATCTTCTAAAACACTATACAGTGTCCACACACCTTCAAAAAGGAGGCGTACAATATAAAAAGGAGCAATTTCAAGTGAGATTGAAAAACGTTAACGTTGAATTTATTCCTAGGTGCAAGTGATATTCACAAGCGTACTTGGTGTTTTAATTAAAGAAACGATTATAGGTGTAAGATTAAAATTTAAGCAAGACTCTAGATTAAAGATTGAATTTAAAAATGCAACTGTTTTTTGTACTACTGTAATTATTGTACAATACATATCCGATAGAAATACATTATACTAATTGTAGAGAAAAATAAATTTATTTTTACTGATGTACTTTATTTGGGGCTGTATGAATTTGATGATGTCACTGCACAGGAGCAGTAAAGGCGTTGCAGGTACTTAAATGAAACTTTTGAAAAATTTTGATGGAAAATTCATATCAAAAGTTATTTATTCAAACTAGGCTGAAAATCAGCACTTTTTGAAGGTCAAAGTTGAATAAGACAGTTCCTCAAAAACGCCCACCCTTCACCACTTCCTAGTGCTTTAGCTTGGCTCCCCCGCAGCACAGCTGTCTGTTCAGTTGGAAGAACTTGACTACACATTTATCGTATGAGAAATAATTAACATTTCGAAACACATCAAATTAAAATCAATCATTTGCCACATGTAAGCTAGCATACGCAAATAACTAAAACATTGAAAACCGATTGTACTCATGCGTTAAAATTAAAAAAAAGAGCCTCCGGGCAGAAAGGGCGTGCGCGCTTACATGTGCAATACTGTACTATGTCCATACAGCCATAACTCGAAGTTGCAAATGATAAACTAGGACCATCGAAGTAAAATCAATCAATTAATTGCTAATAAGTAATAACAAGGACAACGCCAAGGAAAGCAAGATCAAACAAAAAAAAATACAATATGATTAACTGTCGAAGTCTCTAGCTAACCACATATTGCAATACAGCTCATTAAGAAAAACATTGTAATAAGTAGATTATGTCAATAATGAATAAATAGGTATAAAATAACAAAAACACAATGAATAGGACTTAAATAAAATAATTAATTATATGAAGCTAATTCTGAAGAAAGAACATAAACATTGTCCTGTCTTAATTAAAGCGAATAATATTTGTAAAAGCTCTCATAAATGATCAGTATCTACATTCAGATCCGTCTGGTCAGATCAGAACAATGCGTAGCGTGTGTGCCTGTTACATAAACAGTTTATAACGTCCCCACAGGGAGTGGGGCACAGAGTGGGCCATCATGTGGGCATCTACCACGTGGGCCCAGCGCGGAGCGCATGTTACATGTCTTCGAATTGATTGGTGATGAAATTCAATACACAAAGCAAAGGGCCTGCTTGGCTTCGAACTTACGACCTACTATGTGACACGTAAGTCAAGGCCGATACCACTGCGCCACGATTGCTCGTCTCGTGTGCCTATTGATATGATCCGATTGATCGCATAAGACAGCCGCAATTATATTAACTATTTCTTTATGGCTGTGATATATGTAGATACATACTTATTTGAGACTGAACTGTAGATTCGTTTTTTAAATAACGAAAGTGAGCATTAGGGGGTTTTTAAGTAGCGGATGAAGGTTTGTATGGAAGTTTCTGTTTTTTAAAGTCAGGAACGTGAGTATTGGTATGTTCTCTTTAAAAGCAAAAGTTCGTAGCATCATAATTTTTTGGCAACTCATCGGGGGTGATTTTAGGCGCTTTAGGGGTAAAGCTCTAAAGGGGGGTAAAGGGAAAGCTTCTGAAGTTATTATGTTACTTTACAAATCTCATCGTTCATCTGGACAATATTTCCACAGCAGCAAACAGGGATCTGCGCAGTGAACTGAAATCATTATTATTTATTGACATTAAAAAGTTTGTGAAACATCATTACGGCAGTTCTATCGTTTGAAACGAAACACTGTTGTTTGTTGATGGTACACCATTGTTGTTTGAACCAAGAGTACGCACAGTTCCCGTGTATACGTAAGTTAGTTTGACAGGAAAGTCTGTTGGTGAAAGATCAGAGGAAAATGAGGAAAACGTTTCTAATGGTGATTGTGTTTGGAGTGGTCAAATGTGAGTATGTTTTTGTTTCGTTAATGCCATTGAACTCTATGTCTAGTTTAAGGCAATTGGATCTGTAATGAAATTGTACCTTTGTTATTATCTTATTACATAAGCTATAGTTGTAGTGATGACTTTGTACAGGCCGAAGGAATCCGTTGTTTGAGGGAAGTACTGAACGGTCGAAGTGGTGGTGCTTGGGGGAGGCCTTTGTCCAGTAGAGGATGACTTTTGGCTGAAATGATGATGATAGCTGTAGTGGATGATCAGTAAAGCTCGAATATTAAGCAAGGTTGTATTTAATAGCCACTAATCAAAGGATAATTAGGAGTCAGTATTCAATAATTAACGCTACAAAGAAGACCACGTCTCTTGCGGTTGCTAATTTGGTCGAGTGTTGCTTCGTTGCTATGGATGCGTTTGATATCCACCAATCATATTCATTGGTCCATATAACATAGCACCGATGAGAACGGGTTCTGCTAAACTATGAGTTTTATATGGATGCGTGCTATGGATGGTCGCGAGTGGTGTAACTATTATGCAGAACAGAATACCCACAGTAAGCGCACTTCCTTGTACAGATACCACCGGTGCATCTTTGTAGCGCATCTTACATAGCATTAGCATTAGCTATAGTGGAAACGGTCACATAGTTTCGTACCTTAGCTTTCACACCTTGTGTTGATCGACAAAGACACAAAAAAATTATTAGAAGATAGACAATTTTCAAAAAGAAGAAATATTTGAAACAATGTTTATTTTTACAGAAGCGAGACGGTAGAAAGACAAGACTAAAAGAAAGACAAAATTCGGTCACCTACCTACTAACTGACCGTACCATACAAAGTTAACCCCAAAATAAGACGTAGTATTACAAGTAAATTACGAGGGGCTTACCCAAGCCAAGTTCTTTGCTTCGCCATTAAATATAGCCTAAAGAAATGTGACCAGAGTCGTGCCAACTAGCAGCCGGTTTTTTTTCTTTTTTGGCATGTTCAGCACAGTTTGAAATATATGCCACAATATGTTTGAGATTTTTATTTTCTTTGAGTGAAAATATAACTGGTAATTTGTTTTTTTTTGCTGCCAGTATTGTATTGTTTTGGTTGTACATAAAACTTGTCATCTTTGTCTTTGGGTCCCATAAGCAATTAACCCAATAAAAAATTATGTTTCATATTGTCTCGTTAATGATTGGTTAATAATTTTGCCGTTGGTCGCGGCTGTCATTATTTTGTGCATCTTTGACAGTCGTTACGGGTCGTCAGAAGCCTGAAAATCTGACAGCCAGTCTTACCAAGGTATTGTATTGCCCAGTTACTGGGTTGTGGAGGTCAGATAGACAGTTTCTCCATGTAAAATACTGGTATTCAGCTGTATTCGGTTATACTGGAAGCCGACCCCAACATAGTTGGGAAAAGGTTATGCAGATGAAGATTGTCTCGTTAATTCTTTTTCTGTACTGCATTCTTTCAGATATCAACAGTCAACACCTCGCAATTGGGTCGAACCGCAAAATATCAAAAACGTCATGCGACACGTCAGCCAAGTCGTCATTGGTAGAACATTTCTTCAACATTATATTCACAGAGTTTCACAACACACCGCCAGTCTGCGTATGCGTTCAAATGTGCCCCGATCAACCAACATACTGCTATCCCTCCGGGTGCTTGAAAAAAGTGGAGAAGAATAAGAAGATAGAAGTTCCAGTACCGGTGGCTCCGATGAGTGAGAACACTAAACCAATCTTCTTTATTGACGAGACTAATGACTTCATGAATGATTTCCTTACGAAGAATTACATTGACGATAATATACCAGTAGTTGCACCAGGTAAGTTTACAGGCAAAAAGTATTTTACGGTTTCATAAGCGGGATATACAATTTGTTGAGTTATTATTTTCCATGTTGTTACACTATCTATTATGCATCCCGAGTATTTAATAATTTATATAGACGCCAGTACATCAAGCTATGCGAGACTGTCACATATTCCCAAATGAACATAAACCTTATTGTTTTGTAATAAAGTGGAAAATCTATCAAAGAAATTTGACAGATTGGGGTAGATTGATGTGCTGTACCTATATTTGGAAAGTAGTCAACTGAACATGCAATAATTATGTTTTCAGTGCCCACACAATCTGAATATTCCATGACGAATATGCGCCCTGATCCTTTTAAAGACAGATACAAGATCCTCTTCAAATATAAGAAAATGCCGAAAGTGGAACTGAAGTACAACCTTGGTGAACAGGTTAAAAACATGAAGTCTGACGTGATGAAAAATGAAAACGTAGATGTTTCTAACACAAGATGGCCGATGAATAAGTTCGATCGTCGATTAGGTGTTGGTCAAAAATCTGTTCAAAATAAATCGCAAAAAAGTGCATCTAATCCCAGTTACTTTATGTCATTGTTCCCCGATAAAGATACTAGTTATCCACCTAAATACTACAAAAGAGAATTAACAAACGATACGGATCGTGAAATGGATATCAAAGCAATTTATGTGGTAGGAAAATCTGAAACAGAAAGCAGTGCATTCTCATTAGAGAAACTAATAGATAGTTTGATTGAAAGCAGTTTTGATAAGAATGCAACCTCACCTGATGCTGGTGCACAGAATGACACCCAAGTCAATCAAACAATTATCCAAATTAAAGATCTGAATGACACAAAAACAATTCAACTTAAAGACAATTCAACTAAACGTTCGATGAAGAATGAGACCACAAATATAATATCAATGAATTTAACAAATGAAAATGTCGACAAGAATAAATACTCGGACGATATAACGAATAACTCGAATAATTTTGGAGACATGATCGCGACTTTATCGAAAAGAATAGAGAGACAGAACAATACCAGCTTAGAAATGATGAAGCGAATAACAGGGGACTTAGAATTTGAATCATTTATTACCACATCGGAGAAACCCATACAAACTACGTTCTATACGGAAAATGAAACTTCAGCAACAGAAACTGCCACGTTGCCAGTCGTGTATGAAACTAGGACGACGAGAAAAATCAGAAAGAGAGTAGTGCGGAGACTTCAAAATAGCAAAAATAATTAGCAATTGTTATTTTTTTAGCTTTGTGGAATAAGTTGGATGTTATTTTAATAAGTTCTTATTAGTTGTTATTATAAATTAAAACATATTTTTTTCAGCCTATTCCTTGGAAGCCTGACAATGCCAACTCCAAAAATAGTAATTGCCAATTATTCTAGTTCCAAAGAATTTCACGTATATTTTTGTAATAAATTGCTTGAGTCACAGATAATTGGTGGCTTTGTAATTTACACTTTCTTTGACACAGAAGAAGCAAAGATTTAATAGTGACTGTTTATTTTTTTGTGGTATTTCAGAGAATTTTCTTCAATAAAATATTTCTATTTTAGCCGCAATGTAATATTGGTAACTTTGTACGTATAACGTGTATTCCAATACAAGGCAGACTCAGCATAACATGCACAAAGGAACGTGATGTGTCAAGCATTTCAATACCTTCGCTTACTCTGCAACATATTTCAGAATTTGTATTTATATGTATTGATAGTAAATACATTGCTAAGACTTTTCTTTATAAATTGGGGTGGATGGATCACTTTGATAGATATTCCTTCTTAATTTCGAATCCAAGATATTTTTAGATTGCCTCTAATAGGTGCATATTATATATAATATTCATCAGTGGACCTTTTTAGGGTGGGAAATCATCCAATGACTTCTTCCGCTCTGGGTGGAGTGGAAGGGAGTGGCAGACATGAGAGAGAGAGACATGAGAGATTACAGACTAAAACCCACCCATGTTCGTTCCTTAGCCCTTTATGATCCGGAGTAGCGGTAATCCTTTTGGACAATCCCACTTAACCGTCAGGCTTGGCCCAAACGGGCCCCTTCATATGCTGACATTTCTTTGAGGCGCGCGTGGAACATGTACGCGGACCAGTCAATCCTTGGACATTTCACACAACGCCATGTAGTCCCAAGCTAAGCAACCTAATGCTTGTGTTATGGTAACGAGATGGCTGATAAACTACTTATATACATTTTTTTTTGTAAATACATACATATTATAGATAGAAAAACACCCAGACCCGTAACAAATACTTGGAGTTCGTACAAATATTTGTTCCGTGCGGGAATCGAACCCACGACATGTTGCGCAGCAGTCAATCGCTCAACCACTGCGCCAACCGTGTCGTCAAAGTCAATGGACCTGTAATAGGTATAGTAAATGTGGTGCTGTTCCACAAACGATGGGACACTTAATATCGTGTCCCATCACATAATATACACACATATATATTGTGTGTGTATGCACGTTACAGTCAGGAACTGATGGACGCTAGTGATGGCGCCAAACACGTAGACGAATTCTAGGCCGAGTCCATTTAGACTGCCATCGACAAGCTACGTAGAAGAGGTGTGCTGAGCAGTTAATTCTTTAACAAGGATGTCTATAATGTTAAAAAGTTATAACGCAATCAATAATAATGAATGTTGACAGTGTATACGAAAGATAAATATTTTTGCCTGTTTGCGAATAGCTTGTTAGATGTACCTAGTAACCAGCTATATGAATAGATTGTAGACGAGACTTACCTTTACGTTCGAGTTTTTTTTTTGAGGGTGGGAAATCATCAAATAATTTTAATAATTATTTGATGATTTCCCACCCTCAAAAAAAAACTTGAAACTTGAACGAAGTGAGTGTCAGACTCTTACTGACTAAAACTCATCCATGTTCCTTCCTTAGCCCTTTATGTTCCGGGGTAGTGGCAACCCTTTCGGACAATCCCGCTGACCTGGCAGTCATCGGCCCTTCATATAGTGCGTAAAAGTGTCCAAGAAAAAAAAATAACCACAATTCACTCGATTGCGGATATCGAAAAGGTAAAATCATCACATGGTAGACAATAGGTAAGTAAACTAATATTTTAGTCATCATAAATACACAAACTTAATATTTTTTACGCTGGATACAACAGAGAGCACAATATAGTTGAAATCAATTGTCAAACATGGGATGATTTTACTTCCTACGTATCTGAAAATTGTTTATACTTTCTGCATGTAAACATACGATCTATAAAAAAAAACTTTGCTCAAATTGAGTACATAGTGTTAAATAGTCAACATACAATTCAAATCCTGTTATTAACTGAAGTTAACATTAAAAATGACTTGGTGCAAATGTTTGAACTCCCTGACTACAACTTATATTCAGAATTAAGAACTAATAAAAGAGGCGGGGGTGTGCTATTGTATGTTCATAAGTCTGCACGTTTTATGAGATATAGTAACTTGTGTACACAGGAGTTTGAATGTGTGGCCGACGAGTAAAGTATAAATAGTCTTAAATTCGGAATATGTGCCGTGTATAAACCGCCCGACACATCTAAACTTCGATTTATAAAGGAATTGTCGTCCTTAATAGCTAAATATCCTATAAAACTTTACTATATAACTTTTTATTATGTAATAATGGGAGATATGAATATAGATATAAAGGTATGTAGCCCTGTAGTTAAACAATATTTATGTTCTCTGTGCAACCTGGGATTTATTAATGGCATAAATTGTTATACACGCATCGAAAAATACGGTGACAGAATTACTAAGTCATGTATAGATCATGTGTTTATTCGAAATGCTTGTGCGTATAACATTTATATCTGTTGTAAATACCTCACCGGCCGACCACTGCATAACCGGTTGTGCGATAATGAGCGCGCTAAACAATAATGACTCACACTCTTCTAGTCAATTAATAACTAAGATAGATAATCGCCGAGTGCACAGGGAAATAAATAACATCGACTGGAGAAGGGGTTTCCTTCAATACAAGTGTCCAAATGAAATAGTTAGTTATATACATACTAGCTTTAATAATGTGTACGACAAATGTAAATTCACAATTCGTAAAAGTAGTTTCAGTAAACGTACTACATGTACCTGGGCCAACAAAAAACTTAAAAAGATGTGCATGAAGCGGGATCAATTATTTAATATCTGGCTCAAAGATGAAAACAACCCAAGAAAAAGATTGTTATACAATAGATATAGAAATAAAACAAATAAATACACAAATTACATTAGAAATAAAAAACAATGATGGAAGTTTCACAAAATTTCAAAAATAGCAAAAAGATATGGAGCATTGTGAATAGTTTGACAGGCAAAATCATGCAATGTATTGAACACGTTTTACTTGCAACTTTTCGAACGAGTCCATCAGTACTGGCCAACACCTTCATGACTGAATTTAATTCTAATATAAAGAACCTAGATAACACTTGCGATGTGCCTCTTTTAGACAAATGTACGTACGAAATAATTCCTGATAGGTCGATAAGAGTGAAACCTGCACGAGAAGATGCGGTTGAACGAATCATCAAGCAAATGAACGATAGGAAAAGCCCGGGTTACGACGGGATACGTGCTAAAGACGTTAAGTATATTTCAGCTAAACTTATCCCAGTTATTACACATTATTAATTAATTGCTGCTTGCAGACTGGTACGTATCCCGACATTTTAAAGATAGGAGTGATACGTCCAATACACAAAAAGGGATCACGTGACGACGTTAATAACTATCGTCCTATAACTATATTGTCCTGTAGGTATAGATAAGATCTTGGAACGTTACATTGGTAATGAGATAAATAATTTCTTGCAAACACATGGAATAATAAATAATAAACAATATGGATTTCAGAAAAATAAAAGTACGACACAATTATTACGAGAATTTACCGATGAAGTCAACAAACAGTTAAATGATAAAAAACATGTTTTGACACTCTTCATAGATTTTAGCAAAGCATTCGATGTGCTCCGTTGTGATACACTTTTTGACAAGTTGTCACAAAACGGAATACAGGGGCCCCTGCTAGAACTATTAAAAAACTATCACACAAACAGATACAACACAGTTAAAATACTAAATGAGTATAGTACAAAGCATCCATCCACGCAGGGAACGGCCCAGGGTTCAATTATAGGTCCTACAGAATACTTACTTTATGTTAATGACCTGAGTAATGCTATAACTTCAGGTTCTAAATACCAATTTGCAGACGACACGTGTATATTGGTCGCTAACAAAAACATACATGATGCTGAAAAATCCTTACAATCTAACTTCGATCAAATGTGTAAATGGGCTCATGACGTAGGATTAGTAATAAACTCAACAAAAACAAAAATTGTTCACATACATTCATCACACAATAAATGCTCCACTATACCTACAGTTATAGCACACGAACACACGTGCCTGCATAGCTCGCCAAAGACTTGCAAATGTCCCTTGTTAGAAGTTGTTGATAAACACATGTACATCGGTCTAATAGTTGATAGCCGATTCTGTTGGGGACCACACATAGATTACGTATGCAACAAACTTAGGTCTATTCTAGGTAAGCTTAGTATACTTAAATATAAACTGCCATTTAAAACACTTAGAATGCTATATATGGCCCTAGCAGACTCAGTTATCAACTACGGACTCAGCAGCTATGGGAGAACTTATCATACTTACCTGACAGATGTTTATAAGTTACAACTACGGATACTAAAAGTAATTACGCCAAAACACTTAAACAAAAATTCAAAAACAACGACGACGACCTTTT
This sequence comes from Hyppa rectilinea, assembly GCA_951799385.1. NCBI lineage: Eukaryota > Metazoa > Arthropoda > Insecta > Lepidoptera > Noctuidae > Hyppa > Hyppa rectilinea. The sequence goes on along the minus strand of OX637302.1, from coordinate 3,281,501 downwards.
TAAACACTGTAATGTCATGAAAGTGTTCAATAAAGTTGAATTTTTTACTCTTACAGAAGTCAATAGATCTGAGTTGCTGACCAAAAAAGAAAGACCTGAAAAATAAATATGTCTTACCAAAATTTAATAATGTGTACGGGATGAGGGTTGCAGAATATTTAGTACCGTTTTTTCTTAATAAACTTCCAGATGAATTTCAAACCTTATACAAAACAAGTTCGAAAAGTTACAAGTACAAATTAAAACGGGTCCTCACACAAAAATTATCCTAATGTATGTACCTACCTATATACTATTATTGTCATTGTAATCTAAGTATTATTGGAGCAACTGAGTAAGGAATAACATTTTGTAAAATGTAATGATCGGCTCGCCGGCACACAGATAATCCCTGAGAGGTTTTCGTTGTGTGGCTTAAACAATGTGTAAAATAGGTTAAGAGTTTTATGTAAAATAATAATAATATGCTGACAATTCTTTAAGGCGCGCGGGGAGCACGATCGTACGGCCTTATCGTTTTTTACAAATTTATTTTGACATCACATTACTGTTTGAGTAAATACTGCTGTCTCCTAATTCATTATCTTGATCAACGAACAATACTATTTATAAAAGAGTAATAAAGTTTGACAAAACCACAGAACCGTAAAATTCACGAAATGCCTACCATTGTGTATTGTACGTAAATGATGACCGCCAATTTACCCGACAATCCTTTCAAATGTCACAGCTCAAAAAACTTCAGTATAACAAGTGACATTGACCAGAATTAATTCACCTCGACCAGCGTAAATTATACGCAATGAAAACTGTAATTTTGTAGGACGATACAATGGAATTGAACCCAGAAAGGGTTGAATGTAATGGTGGAAAGCATCTGGGTTCGTTCCGTGAAATGTGTCGAACACAGCTTGTGTAAAGCACCTGTTTCTCAACCTTTTTACTATCTGTAAGGACGAAATATTTAATCTGTATCTATGCCTTGTGAACTATACTGTTTTTTCGGATTCAATTCATGTGCGTATTGTATAATTACACTAATTGCCAATGGTAAGACTGGTTGTCAGATTTTCGGGCTTCTGACGACCCGTATCGACTGTCAAAGATGCACAAATGATAGCGGGGACCAACGGCTTAACGTGCTTTCCGAGGCACGGAGCAGTCTCGGTATGTAAAGATGGTCACCCATCCACGGCCAACCCTGGCAAGCGTAGCTTAACCAGATGGATGCGGCTGTTAGTACTTAGCCATGATAAAAGTATAAGGTTGATTTTCAATTCGAATATCTTGACAGTTAGGAATAGCTTGATGTGCTGGCGTCTTTAAGTACTAGTTTTGGACAACTTTCATTTAATGAGTCGATCTTGTCGAATCCAAACTCCAATCAAAATAAAGTTTTATAATTTAAATACATAATATTCTAATTACAATAATATACAAACTAATACAATAACAACTTATACATACTTAAATTAAAAGACTATCTAACTAACTATATGCAAATAAATCCGAAAAAAAAATAGGACACTTAGGCATCGAAGTACTCATCCGCATCGTTGTCGTCCAGAAACGTGCCTATAAGATTGGAAGTGGCAATGCTAATTCTTCGGCCAAAGAACAATCCAGACAAATAGAGTAATAAAGACTCTTTTTATCATCCAAAGCTTTTATTTAACCATGGGCAAACACAAGAATCCCTTTGAATCCAACTTCGCAACTCAATTCCCTCTCAACATTGAGAACCGCAGCAAATGACCTCGATTAGCGCTATTATAGCTGTATAAAAGTAGGATATTAACTGTAATAAGCTTTCATTGGCCTGTATAAGATTATTAGCTGGATATAGGTGTGTATTACTTACAGTATACGGACGTCTTTGTGTCATAATTGCATTTTGGATTAAGGATGTTGAGCTGGTATTCTTAGGGGATTGAAAGGCTTTTGGGTAAAAATTTGATTGTAGATAGATTCATTTATTTGCCTGAAATATGGCATTTTACAGATATTATATTACACACGATATAGTTCTACATATTCCACTTACTACACACATCAAAAGTGTCTAGGGATCAACATATATTTTTGCAATAACTTTTCTCTTGATTGATATTAATTTAAATTTTCTTTAAGGATTCATCAAATAAAGTGTTTTCGTTTGTCACAGTAACGATAAACCAAGTCACCTTTGCATTAATAAAGAAATTTGCCATTTTCCTAATAAAGGGATTTTTGACATTTGAACCACTAACATTAAAGTTCGAAAAAAAGACTGAAATAACAGTTTTCTTTAAAATTTTATTGGGTAACTTAAACAATTAATAATCCGTGTTTCTACCGCGAACACTAACAACACAAGAACATCGGTTTGGCATACTCAAAATGAGTTCATCCAAATCACGCTGTGGAATGGCCGCCCATGTTCGTTGCAACAACAAAAAAAGGTGTTATCAGTCGACTTTGGACACGTTACCGAAGCACTGGTACCGTGGCTGAGCGCCATGAAGGACGGTATCGCTGCACCACACGGAGACAAGACCGATACATTCAAATCTTAACTCGAAGAGCTCCAACAATAACCGCCATGATGTTAGCCGTGAGGCTTCATCACTCTTCAGGGAACTTAATTAGCGACCAAACAGTCAGAAACCGCTTGCATGAAGTGAACCTTCATTCCCGAAGACCGCTACGGGTACCACCTATAGCAATGCACAATCGTAGGATTCGATATCAATGGGCTCTTGAACACAGAAATTGGGCAGAAGAACAATGGCGTTTCGTGTGCTTTTCTGATGAGTCTCGTTTTGGTATGAGACCGGATACAAGACGTATACGACACTGGAGAACCCCTGGACGCCAACAGCGATTAAAATCCTGCCAGGAAGTCCATCCTTATAGTGGTGGAACCATCATGGTATGGGCGGGTATTTGGATCGGCGGAAGAACTGAGTTGATTTGGATCAGAGGCAACCTCAACGCTCAAATTTATGCTGAGACGATTGTAACTGACGTCATCGTTCCTCTACAAGTGCAAATCGGTCCCTTATTTCAGTTAATGCATGATAATGCACGACCGCACACCGCAAGAGTTGTAAGACAGACTCTCGCCGCAGCTAACATCAATGTCCTGCCCTGGCCTGCTCAGTCGCCAGACTTGAACCCGATTGAGCATGCATGGGATATGCTACAGAGAAGAGCTCTGCCGAATATGGAGGGTATCCAGTTGCAAGAAGACCTTTTTTTGTTGTTGCAACGAACATGGGCGGCCATTCCACAGCGTGATTTGGATGAACTCATTTTGAGTATGCCAAACCGATGTTCTTGTGTTGTTAGTGTTCGCGGTAGAAACACGGATTATTAATTGTTTAAGTTACCCAATAAAATTTTAAAGAAAACTGTTATTTCAGTCTTTTTTTCGAACTTTAATGTTAGTGGTTCAAATGTCAAAAATCCCTTTATTAGGAAAATGGCAAATTTCTTTATTAATGCAAAGGTGACTTGGTTTATCGTTACTGTGACAAACGAAAACACTTTATTTGATGAATCCTTAAAGAAAATTTAAATTAATATCAATCAAGAGAAAAGTTATTGCAAAAATATATGTTGATCCCTAGACACTTTTGATGTGTGTATATTCGGCATGCAAATTTGACAATAATAATGTGGTACCTTTTTTTTTTGAGTGTGGGAAATCATGTAATGACTTCTCCCGCTCTGGGTGGAGCGGAAGAGAGTGTCAGACTCTTACTGACTAAAACCCATCCATGTTCCTTCCTTAGCCCTTTCACAATCCCGCTTAATAATGATGCACCTACGTCGATTATCTTTTTGGGCTTTAGAGTGAGTGCCAATTCCACCATTGAAACTGAATGCGATTAGCACGTCTAAACATCATTCAAAAGCTGTCAGAGTCAAAATATTCTCCAGCAATGTTGACACTTATACGCGGTTTATAAGGCATTCCTTTTAAACCGCGTTTAAGAGCAGTCATTTTTATTAGTGAAATATGCCCTGAGTGTTCAGAGTAACCTACTGCATACACGGTGAGGTACAAAGTGTCTCTGATGACATGTATTATCTTATAAACTTATATTTTAAACACGTAAAGTGGGTTAATTGATTTATTATTATTATTTATACAAATCTTAGATATAATACAACTGAAAACTAAAATATATTTTATATAATTACATTAAGGAAAAAGGGGTAGAGCTCATTATTTTTTAATATAAGTTTCAGCCAGAACTCAACTCTAGAAAATTAATTGGAAAATGTCTTGCACATGCCTCAACTCAAGCCCCACGGTTTGAAAAACGAATGAAGGCTTTCAAGCCATCGTAGTATAGCTAACTTTGCAGAAAGGAACTTTGTTCAGTACAAAAATAAATATTTTACCACATCATTAAATCAAATAAAACCCAGTTCATTTAACAAATTAATAAGGTTAGACCATCAATAACGTAATTTGGAAACAACTGTTAGAAAGTAGAACAATTTTCTTTGGAGTTAAGCGAGTGCCCAGGAACAAGGCGGGAAGTGGGGCGTGATGCCTTGATGAGCGGTAGCGGGCGATGAAGCGGAAAGCGTTTGAACCTTTGTTGAGGTGCAGTTTTACATCTCATTGCTATCTGTATGAATATTAAAATCGAAGCTCTGTGGAGGTCGGCGGTTTTTAGACTCACATTCTGATATAAATATAATAAGGTGTTAAAAAATATTTACTCTAAGAATTTCGTGGGAGCTGAAGCTGCGTGGGAAAATAATGAGCTGTTCCAAACATTTATAAAAAAATATGAGCTGTTCCAAACATTTATAAAAAAATATGAGCTGTTCCAAACATTTATAAAAAAATAATGAGCTGTTCCAAACATTTATAAAAAAATATGAGCTGTTCCAAACATTTATAAAAAAATATGAGCTGTTCCAAACATTTATAAAAAAATATGAGCTGTTCCAAACATTTATAAAAAAATATGAGCTGTTATATTTTTTTGCGCGATTTCAGGGTTCATATCATTGTAAAAGTTGTTCGTAACGATGAGTACAATGCACCCACGAAATTAGAGATAGTTTTTTTTACACCTAAATACCTATATTTACATATATGTAAATATTGGTATTATTACACACACACACACACACACACACGACACGACATACACGACGACATATTTCACGGCTTGTCTTCGTGTTGTCGTACGGCAAAAATGACAAACTTCCATACAAAAATTTCGTCCCCAACTTAACCGATTTAAAGAATCAATTTTCAAAAATTCTGCCTTTCATAATATGTGGAAGTATTGTGCGAAAATAAATGCCTCTAGACCCTAAGGTTTAGGCTGTACATTGTCTGGTCGTGGGTTTAAAACTTTTATTAAGTAAGAAAAGAAAAAAATATTGCACCAACAAAGCGCACACGAACATAATAAATTAAAAGATGTAAAATACACCTATACAAAGTAGCCAAAAGCCTCGAGTTCAACCAATAGAAAAACTTAGATAATTTATTGCCGGTACACTACAAGAATGCAATACAAAAAATTAATTAAATACTATAAAACATACATAAGGCGGTTTCGATCTTCATTCCTGCGGGTGTCACAAGGTCACCGGTCTACCTGTAAGGCCTTCCAACGCTAAGGTACGCGGTAAGCTAGGGTAGCAAGAAAATAGTATCCTGGCATGCTATCCTCGGTTGGCAGATGCAAAAATCAAGAGGCCAGAGTGACTACCTTGCTAGTTTTCTAGCACTATTTTGCCATGTTTAAAAACACCACCAACCCGCTACACCCCACACAAGACCACACCCTTAATTCATTCAAATAAAAGAAGAAAAAAACCAATTTGTACAGGAAACAAAGCAGGGCCATTCAGAAGAGTCTTTTTCTATTAAGTTGTGAGAGAAAAAGTTTTTCCATTTGACCCATTAAGCTAGCGGCAAGACACTTCAGCTTGCACCGTATATTCTAATAATGTTCGAGGTAGTACTATTTATCTACTAATAACATTACACCTTGAGTTATGTTACACTTTATAGGACTGCGTACAAGGTTTGTGTATTTAAGACAACAGAACATTACAAAGGATAATCTATACTAATATTATAAAGCTGAAGAGTTTGTTTGAACGCGCTAATCTTTGGAACTACTGGTCCGAATTGAAAAAATCTTTTTGTGTTGGATAGTCCATTTATCGGGGAAGGCTATAGATTATGTAACATCACGCTACGACCAATAGGAGCCGAGCAGCGGGGAAACCGCGCGGGAGCAGCTACTAATTATATAAATAAAAAGAAGTAAAGTACGCGCCACGAGAAGCTATAAATTATGTAAACAAACATCTTTTACTAAGTAAACATTTTATACTGCGAGATAATAATAAATTGACCATATTCAATCGACATGAAATATAGACGGGTTATATGAAAGTAACAACCTATTTAATTTAGTCGGATCATATTTTAACGACGCAAAGCGCTATCGTTTGTGTTTCTTGTTACCGGAACGCGTCCGTCGCAGGGATTGTAAACTATCGGGACGCCATTTTGAAATAAACGCGTCATTCGAGTTTCGAATGCGTACGAGTTTGTTTCACACAGAAATGGAAACATCTGAATCTGACGAATAATTATTCTTAAATAATATATGTTAATTAATATTTGTTACTCAATAATTTATTAAATCTTAAACAAATTCATTTTTTTTGTTGGTCCAAATGTTGTGAACTCCTGAACACTTGTTTACAAAATTTATAGCTTCTCATGACGGTTACTATAGGTAAGCAGTGTGAAGACTGAAACTGAGACTCGCCCCACACCTAGTCAATCTCTTTATACAGGAGGTATATTTTGGTTTCAAAACTTCAGTAGGACCAACAGCAATAACATACCCTCGTGGACCTACTGGTAGGACAAGGTAATAGGACCGCGAGAAAACACCCATAAAAATTGGTAATATTTTGATTCCTCGCATTGTTTAGTTAGTGCTCATTTAATACTCAATACTCAATCTTCATTTGCATTAATTGCTGAATTACTTGAATTTCTTCGAGGAAAAATTTATAAGAGGGCACAAAAACTTAGTCAATCTTTCAAAAATCAATCTGCCTAGCCTTTTCCCAACTATATCGGGGTCGGCTTCCAGTCTAACCACATGCAGATGAATACCAGTATTTTACATGGAGCGACTGCCTATCTGACTTCCACAACCCAGTCAGTAACTGGGTAATACGATACCGCTTGAAAGAAAAAAAAATTGGTCAATCTTTCAATCACATTTAATTAATTTTCCCTTCTATGATACAAAATCTTTCACTAATGACTTCGAAACTTATTAATTGAGTTTTCCTTTCTTCTCATACTTAAACAGACGTAAAGATATAACATCTAACTACGAGTAATATTAGAATCACGGTATCTACCCTTGTAAAACCTATTAAGTTGGGCCTTAAATTGTGGCACAACTTTTTTGCGGGGACCGAATTCTTGGCCAAACATCTTGATAACTCTTTTGGACGACCCTAAATGATTTAAGGTTGTTCCTCACTTCTTGTTAGGAGATAAAAACGAATGTCACGTTCCAAATGTTACTTTCTTCGAACCCAGATTTGGCTGGTTTTGTTCTAGTTCTTTTGTTCTGTCATAGAATCATGCTTGGAAGGAATAATTGAGATATACACTACTTTGAAAAAAATATATACTATCCATAGAAAATCCAATGACAATTTTTGCAAAAGAGTGTATATTTTATTTTGCATTGCACCAATCTGTACCCGGCATTATGTTTTGGTTTTTGACGATGACTTGTTTTACGCAGCCGGTTTTTATATACAGTTTCTAGCTATGGTGCTATAGATGAGCTAGAAACTGTTTGTAAAAACTAAAATATCAGCTAATTAATTATATTTATTTATAGAATTCACTGTGTAACTGGTGGTATATGGGCACCGTACCACTATACAGACGACAGCACATCAAGCTATACCAAACTGTCAAATATGCCCAATTAAACATGAGCCTTATGCTTTTGTAATAAAGTTGAAAATCTATCAAAGAAATTTGACAGATTGGGGTAGCTTGATGTGCTGACCTCTGTACAACTGTAACTCTACATATTTAAAAATAAGTATTTCAGTTTATAAAAAACACGCTAGTTCTATGTAGAACGACTGCCTATCTGACCTAGCTGGGTGCCATGATACCCCTTGGAAAGACTTTCGGGCTTCTGACGATCCGTCACTAATGTCAACGATCTCCAAATATTTACCCTGACCGTACCTACGATAATAACTTTATGTAGTCAAGTAATCTCTCACAAATATCAGCATCAAGTTTTCTGGTACAGATCCTTGATCCCGATCGAATCAGACATCTTAGGCGTTCGGCAGTTTAATTGAATATTTAATGGATACAGCCGTCTTGTAATTTCACGGGTTGGATCAATCAATTAATCCCTCAATGGTAAATGAACCGCGGGGATCGATTGAGAATACGTATTTGTGTTGATTAACGATTGATACTGAAGTGGGAAAGTTCGAAGTTTATTACCAAGTGGTGGAGAGGGCGGAACTATTGGCGATTTCAGATTTATGTTAACTATAAATACAGGTTTCCTCACGATCGATGTCACTTATGTCCAAGATAAACTAAGTCCCTATTAAAAATATCACGTTGGTACTTACTTGCACGGGTTCAACCTGAATCACGATAGCGATCAGCGATCAACGAACAAAAGCATGAAAGAGTATTTTATATCAATGAAGACAACTGTATGCTTTCGTTAAAATGTAATAGGACGAGTCTACAGGGGGCCTAGACAAGTGTCGATTCGATTTCGAAAATAGTTGATCGAACAATTCGTTATCTCTGCAATTCGGATTGTCAAGAACGCCACTTGTCAACGCATTTGTATGGGAATATTGATCAAGTTTCACTACACGTTGACACTGTCTTGCACTTAGCGATCGAAAATGATTGATCACGTGACACGTGACGTGTTTCAATGTCCTTTTCTCAAATAATGCGCGGAAATTCAAAGGAAAATTACTATAAATATTTTTTTTTTTTTTTAATTAAATTCCAAAATCAAAAACGAACAACAATAATTTTTCACGCGCCAATATGTTCATTTTGTTTGTTTTTACATTAAACAGCTCTGTTTGCAAGCCAGTTCGAAATTCAAATAACATTTTTGATAAGTTACCTCCTTGGTTGCTATGTTTCGAAGTATTTTACTTTAAAACATGGCAACCAAGGAGGCTCGTTTCATTTTTAAATTACAAGATACTCGTAGATAAGAGTTTTTATAATGTAATTTATCACCTATAATTATTTATATGTCGTCACACATGAAAGTTTGTTACTATTTCCAGCCGCTGTACATTTGACCTACCTATATTTTTAGTATTTTCGATTAACCTCGTAGAAAATTGCCAGAAAACTCTTGGCGTAATATATATCTACATTGTATCAGGTGCCGAAAAGCATTGTGTAGTTCCGGTTTTAAGGCAAGAACTTTGGTGAGATTATAAGCTTTTTATCCAACTAGATTATTTTGCAGGCATCCAGAGGCGTAAGTAATCATTTTCCAACCTACAATGTAAAAATAACTTCTAAGTATAATTCTATTAAAGGTGAGATGTTCTTTGGATCCCTTGAAAACCTAAGGATTTAAACGAAATCTTTTAATTTAAAGAAAGAAAACGTCTCGAATTTCGACGGAAAGTTTGACAAACAGCAAACTCAATTTCTTTCGTAATTTGCGGATAATAAACAGATTGAAGCTTCGGCTCATTTTCGGGGTCTTTCGGGAAAGATCGGCTTTAAGAAAAGGAAGAAAGTCGGAAAGTGATTGCTTTCAGGAGAGTTATGGGGTAATAAAATAGGTAATGGTAGTTTTATTGTTTGTGTTGTAGCCTACCAGTTTCTGTGTCCTGTGCCTATAGGTTTTCTGTGCCTATACATAAATAGCCAATGAAAAAAACTTCGCTTCCATTCGACGCGAAAATATGCCATAGTTTTCCGATTTCCCCCTAATTTACATTTCAACAACGTAACCGCGAATCGAATATGAAAACTTTTTTATAACATTGACACACCCCATACAGCGTCGTTAACAGTAAAGCAGAAAGCGCTTAAAAGCGGCGCGCCCATTAAACCCGATTCCGCTGTTGATGTTTGGAATTATTTTTTTCATCTTTTTCCGAGCGATTTTCTTGCTGTTGGCGTAGATGCTTTTCGGCTTAATTTGAAAAATATAGCTTGTATTTTTCTGCTTCAAGTGCTTGTTTGGAAATGATTTTATTCTCTAGTGAAGTATTAATTGAATTCACCACAATAGTTGAAAGAGAGAGAGTTTAATTTTCATTGTTATGGTTTTTGGTTTCACCACTGCTCTCAAAACGGTGAAGGAATACTTCGTGAGGAAACCGGCATGTCATAGAACCATAAATTCTGACATCCACCAACACGCACTGGGCCCGAGTGGTGGATTACGGCCCACTCCCTCTCGAAGACAGGAGGCCTGTGTCCCAGCAGTAGGAACATTATAGGCTGATTATGTGTATAATAATAATAATATCCTTGGACATTTCACACAACGCCATATAGTCCCAAGCTAAGCAACCTAATGCGTGTGTCAGCATATGAAGGGGCCCCTCAGGGCCAAGCCTGCCGGGTAAGCGGGATTGTCCGAAAGGGTTACCGCTACCCCGGAACATAAAGGGCTACGGAAGGAACATGGATGGGTTTTAGTCAGTAAGAGTCTGACACTCCCTTCCGCTCCACCCAGAGCGGGAGCAGTCATTGGATGATTTCCCAGCCTTAAAAAAAAAAAAAAAAAATGGTGTCGAGATGGCTGATAAACTACTTATATACATTTTTTTTTGTTAATACATACATATTATAGATAGAAAAACACCCAGACCCGTAACAAATACTTGCAGGTCGTAAAAATATTTGTTCCGTGCGGGAATCGAACCTGCGACATGCTGCGCAGCAGTCAATATATCAACCGCTGCGCCAACCGTGTCGTCAAATGTCGTCGTATGGTTTCTGACAACTAATAAAACTCATCAATACTTAAATTGTGAAACCATTACAGCTTGGTTTATATAGTTACCACTAAGCGTTCATAACACAAAACACTTAGACACATCCCACATACGCTTTAATATTCAGAGTTTATAATAACATACCACATGAAACATTTATCCACTCCAATGTACAATAATTTCCACAGAGTAATAAAAACATAGAGTTATACAAAGTTGAACGCAGCAATATATGCGTCTCTTTCTGTCCTACGAAACATCGTATGAGTTAGACAGGTAACTGAGTAATTTTCCCTCTGCTCTTTTTTCTGAATCTAACGCACCCGGTGGACAAGAGATTTACTCTCATTTGAGGCATTTAAACATTTGTTTATTTAAATGAGGAAAATATTGTCCGGAATGTTTTGAATAAGAATACAGATGGCTTGACCAGTAGGGGAAGACCAAAGAAACTATATATTGGGTGTGTAAAAGATGATACGGTTAAAAATGTCACTATAGACATCACGACTAATAGAGAAGCACCTATAGAAGAAAAATATACAGTGCGTTAGATTAAACGAGGGACATACTTTCAGGGGTTACTATACTCATGAAACACCATCAACTCAACTTTGACTATGGAAATACATATGCCTGAAATCATGAAAAAAAAAATCAGCTGTTCAGTACATTTATATCCGGATAATTCGTCAAAATGATATTTATAACAGCTGATATTTTTTTTTATATTTCAGAGTTGGTCCCATGGATGAAGTTGTTGATTTTCATGAGTACTAGAACCTGAAAATATGTTCCTCGTTTAGCCTAACAAACACACTGTATGTTGCGCCGACTCCAAATAATAACTTGGTATAAGGACAGGTAAATTATGGTGGAAGGCCTCTATACTGTGACCTGGTGACCAAAGTGTCTTTATTTGACACTATCATCTGTCAATCTCTGTATTATAAATAATCTATGTATACTATTATTAGTGGAAAGATTTGATTGTTTGTTTGTTTGCACTGTAAAGGCTCCGAAACCACTGAACCGATTTGAAAAATTCGTTCACTCTTGGGAAGTTAGACTATCCCCGGATGACAAAGGCTGTAATATATATATTTTTTAATTAGGGATACTTACTGAAACTTCAATAATGTTACAATTGTCCGAACACACAGGTTCAACCTACTTCAGGCAAATAAGCAACTGTGCTATACTCTAATTGTTAAGATATTATTATTGTAAATATGTCCTTTTTTTGTAAAATAAACGATTATTATTATTACTAGCTTCGGCACGCGGCTTCGCCCGCATAATATGTCGACAAATTATACACATAAACCTTCCTCTTGTATCACTCTATCTATTTAAAAAACTGCATCAAAATCCGTTGCGTAGTTTTAAAGACTTAAGCATACATAGGGATATTGGGACAGAGAAAGCGACTTTGTTTTATACTATGTAGTGATTATTATTAATTTCCGATATCCACGCCACGCGGGCGATACCGAAGGCAGAAGCTAGTTCTATAATAATTCCTAACATCATAGTCTTACGAAAGTGCCAATTAACATCGTACACCCGAGTGGCATTGAATTGACACCTCGATAACAAGGAGATTGTTACAGTTGAATTATTAGAGATGTTGACGCTTTGGTCTTGGTATTAACTGTGTAATATGAAGATGGTTTGTGGCTTTGGGAGAACGTCTCATTATACACTGCTACTAAGATTTTTGGCGCTCAAATGACGTTGACGGGGCTGCGACGTTGATGCTGGTAAAAACATAATTAAGTGTTACATAATTGTGTTTTGAGAGAAACGTATTCTAAAAAACAACATGGCGGCGCGCGGTGTTCGTTCCGTTTTTGTACACATATCAAAACATTTTTTTTATTTGAGGGCGGGAAATAATCAAATGTCCTCTCCGCTCTTTTTGACAATCCCGCTGACCAGGCAACAATGCCGCTGACCTGTCAGCCAAAAAAATCACGTAGCGGTATTGTTGTGTGACTGTGCTTTAAGGTTTGTATTCCTATAGTGATGAATTTCTTGCAACTCCAGTTACTCGTGTGTCACTAGAACACGACGTGTCATGGGACTAGTCGTGGCATTACAAAGTCTTGAATATCAAGTAATTAAAATTAAAATACTGCCATTCTTTTTTTTTTTTTGCGCATGAGAAGACATAACGTTTTATTTAGATATTAGCAATTTACATGAAGAATTAATTACTATATACAACCTAAAACTAAAAAAATATATACATTATGTACAAGTTATCTAAACCGCGTTAAATATAATATAATCTGTCAGTATCAATATTCCACAGAAAATAATGACACCGACAGCCTTTAAACTTAGGTTTAAGTGCTGATTGCATTCAGTCTCATTAGAGAAATTCACCCTTAAGTCGGTTATTATTTTAACCTAACTTACCTTGCTATACTTTTTATTACGTCACTGTTGCAATATGCACATAAATAAATCAGTTTAAGATACAAAACAGCCCCACTGTAAAAATAAAAACAAAACAAAAGGATAAACAACATAATTCTTAAAGTGATCCCAACTTTTTAAAACACGTACAAACAGAAAATGCGACAGGAATTCGCAATTTAAACTGCGCCCGAACTCATTTACAAATGGTCACCCTAGCTCGGACGTAAACTACATTCTTTAGCGCCAAGGAACAGCTTGTTCCAGCTCCGGGCACCATGATTTACATAAAAAGCGGACAGTCCACGTCCCGCTGGTTCGTAATTGGACAATTTTGTTACTCCACTTTTTAATACTATGCACTTTTGCAGTATTTGCTTCGTGGCAAAGAATAGAAAGGTACAGAATTCCCACTATTATTCATTATAAAAAATAGTGTATACTCACAAGGTGTTCGGGGTTGGGGTGAGATTGAGATAAACTGAGATTAAAGGTTATAAAGATGATATATTTCAGTAATAAAGGTTAACTAATCAAACTAATGAGGTGAATAGGATGAGATTGAGTCGCGCCCGATATGCTGTCCGAAAGCGTACTGACTATATTACTTAGGTAATACATAAAATATTCAAGGCATAAAGCGCGGTGTCGCGATTACGCTGACATGTTCATTTGTTCGGTGATTGACCCGAACATGCTCCCGAGGGAGAAAGAGATGAGGTTAGTAAGTATGTAAGGTTAAATGGGTGGCGAAATTAATATTAACAAGGTGAAAACAATGTTCTTATAATATTAAAATATGTAGTAATGTAGGGTTAATTATGTTAAAAGATGAGATGAAGGTAACATTACAAATTAAACAGAATCGTTACAGTGTAAATCAGGAAGAGAAAACACACGAAATATTGGTGAAGAACCTCTATCTTCCTTTTTTTGTAAGCACTCACTAGATAGAGCTAGTCTCTTAGGATCACTTTTCACTGATTTACGACTAGATTGCCCATTTTCCCTAATTTCACTACACTCAATCACTTTGACTTTAAGCAACCGGAGTCAACCAAAACTTTAGGTCTTCGGTGGGAACCAAAAAATGATCAATTTATCTTTCGCCCCATAGAATTTATCTCGCAAGACATCCTTACCAAAAGACAATTCCTATCTCAAATATCGAAAATATTCGACATTATAAGGATAAAAAGGAGACCTTACTTGTACTGAAAGCTTCTTTGGAGATCAAATGTCCTTGCGATGGCTGCAAGAACAAACCTGGAGTAGCAGCGAGATGAGGTGACACGATGCTTTTCGTAAAACCAGGTTCAATCAGGATCAGTAGGATGATGTTGGAAGGTAAATCCACTTAGTTCTGTTTCCAAGCGAGACACTCACACAGTACGGTTTGTAGGCACACGCGTAATGGTCCCGCTAAGGCTCGAAGGACCAATGTTCGGGGTTGGGGTGAGATTGAGATAAACTGAGATTAAAGGTTATAAAGATGATATATTTCAGTAATAAAGGTTAACTAATCAAACTAATGAGGTGAATAGGATGAGATTGAGTCGCGCCCGATATGCTGTCCGAAAGCGTACTGACTATATTACTTAGGTAATACATAAAATATTCAAGGCATAAAGCGCGGTGTCGCGATTACGCTGACATGTTCATTTGTTCGGTGATTGACCCGAACACAAGGTATATCTTATAAATGCTTTCATAATCAAAATGCACTGACAGACAACTCCATGCTAAAACCGGGTTCCACCACAAGAATTTGTTTTTTTGAAGGTGAACACTACGAAAGGAGTTCTGATAATTCTTCGCTAATAGGAGATGAAAGTTTGTTTGGAAGTTTGCTATTTTTGGAAAAAGTATCGAGCTTTTTTCTTTGAGGGTCGGATATCATAAAATGTTTCCTCCCGCTCTGGGCGTAGCGGAAGAGAGTGTCAGACTCTTACTGACTAAAACCCATCCATGTTCCTTCCTTAGCCCCTTATGTTCCGGGGTAGCAGGAACCCTTTCGGACAAACCGGCAGAAAACGTATCGGGCTAACGGTTTGTTATTAATATTTTTAATAAATTATCGTCTTTTCCCCATTTGGAAATTCTCAGTACCTGCCCAGAGGTTAGATTTGTGCCCGGTTGATGGCAACAGGCTCGCCCCCTAATACAAGGAACTCAAACATAGTAAGCTAAATGTGTGCGTACTAGAGGTGTACCCATAGATATAATAAAGAAGGTGTACCTCTATCTTACCCTTGGCGATTACAAGCGTGATGTTATGAATGTAAATAATGAAACATCATCATCATCTGTCTAGCGTTTTCCCAGCTATGCTCTATGCTGGGGTCGGCTTCCAGTCTAACCAGATGCAGCTGAATACCAGTATTTTACACGGAGCGACTGCTTATCTGACCCCCAAAACCCAGTAACTGGGCAATACGATACCCCTTGGTAAGACTGGCTGTCAGATTTTCGGGCTTCTGACGACCCGTAACGACTGTCAAAGATGCACAAATGACAGCCGGGACCAACGGCTTAACGTGCTTTCCCAGGCACGGAGGAGTCTCGTTATGTAATGATGGTCACCCATCCACGGCCAACCCCGGCTAGCGTAGCTTAACCTGATGGATCGACCTTTTTTTTTTTTTAAGGCTGGGAAATCATCCAATGACTGCTCCCGCTCTGGGTGGAGCGGAAGGGAGTGTCAGACTCTTACTGACTAAAACCCATCCATGTTAATTCCGTAGCCCTTTATGTTCCGGGGTAGCGGTAACCCTTTCGGACAATCCCGCTTACCCGGCAGGCTTGGCCCTGGGGGGCCCCTTCATATGCTGACATCTCTTTGAGGCGCGCGTGGAACATATACGCGCCGTACGGCACGGGTCTGGTGCTGATCGGACGGTGAGTCACCCATTACTCACCGCCCGCAGGCCCGCGCCTACGGTGGCCGGGAGTCGTCACGTGGCTCCCGACGCCCGGGGCGTCTCCTGCGGCGGCTGGGACGGGAGGACCTTTCTCTCTCCCATCCCGCCACCTCCTTCGCGAGCATGACTTTTTCGCAGAAGGAGGTGACTGCCTCCCACTCCCTCTCGCCCCGGACCATGGCTTGCACCAAGGCCGGGCGCGAGAGGTCGCCGCCGCCGATCGCCTCTACGACGACACGGCGGTGCTCTGCCCATGCGGGGCAGGTTTGCACCGTGTGCTCTACCGTGTCCTCTGGGCGATCCTCGCAGTGGTGACACCCGGGCGTTTCCTCCCGCCTGATGATGTGCAGGAACCTCCCGAAACATCCATTTCCGGTGAGGACCTGCGTCAGGCGGTAGGTGAGGGCGCCGTGACGCCTCTCTAGCCACTCCTCAAAGAGGGGCCTTACCGCCACTATCGTGGCGTGCCCTGCGCTGGGTTGCGACAGTCGCTGCTTCCAGGCCGCCATGAGATCGCGCCGGAGGTCCGTCCGCTCCACCGCAATTTGCTGCGGAAACGGAGTTTCCCCCCGGCTTAGTACCTCCGCGCGCCACTCGAACAGGCGCGCGAGGACTATCGCCTCCAGATCCCACGGCGGCAGTCCGGCAAGGAGGCTTGCCGCCTCGCCCGAGATCGTGCGGTACCCCCGGATTAGCCGAATGGCTACCACCTTTTGGGGCGCGTTCAGATAGTGGGCGGCTCGCCGCCGTAATGAACGCGCCCACACCGGGGCCCCGTAAAGGGCCATGGACCGCACGACTCCCGCGGAAAGCCTCCGGCAGGAGGCGTTTGGCCCCCTCAGATTGGGCAAGAGCCGCTTGAAGGCGGCCCCAGTCCGTTCCAGCTTGGGGGCCAAACGTCGGAAATGCTCCACGAAGTTCCATCGGCTGTCGAGGACCAGACCCAGGTATTTCATCGTGGTCTCGACGCCGATGTGAACCCCTCCTACCGTAAGTTGGGATCCCGATGGTGGCCTATTCCGAGGCCCATGAAAGGACATGGCCTCGGATTTGTGCAAAGCCACCTCGAGACCCAACTGCCGGATCCTCTCAACGACTGTCGCAACCCCGCGTGTCATCGCATCGGCCGCCGCCTGATGCGACCTCCCCTGCGCCAGGACCAGCGTGTCGTCAGCGTAGCAAACTACGCTGACGCCTTCAGGGAGGTCGGCCCGCAGCACCCAGTCGTAACCGATGTCCCACAGGAACGGCCCCAGAACCGATCCCTGCGGGACACCGCACGACATCTCTCGCCGGTTCCATTCCCCTGATGGATCGACCTGTGTGGCTGTTAGTAGGTACTTAGCCACAACCTCCTCTCATGTAAATAATGAAACAATAAGACGAAAACGAGGTTGATAGGTTAAAAAAGTTTCAAAGACATGGTTTTTTGCAAACATTTGATCAAGTCATAAAAAAGTTGTTTTTTTTTTCCTTGTATCAACAAGCTTCGGAGTGGCGCCTTCCAACTGAACCGAAACCGAAAAAGGAGAATTCGCGGCGAGAACTGAACTCAATTCCGGAAGCAGCGTTTAAAAAATGTTTTGATGAATGGATTATTCGTTGGCGCAAGTGTATCGTTTCTAAAGGAGCATACTTTGAAGGCGATAAAATAAATTTGGATGAATATTCATTCATTTTGTGTATTATTGATCTTTTCCCGGTACTTTCTTGACAGAGTAGTATACAGGGTTATTTGTAAAACACCAGAAACCTCTTAAGAGGTCATTGTACTCATCATTATGAACAAAGTACTTTTACTATGGGACCAAACCTAAAATCGCGAAAAAGAAATCTGCTGTTCCTTACATTTTGACGAGTTATACGAACATAAATGTAGGGAACAGCTGAATTTTTTTTCAAGAAACAAAGTACTTTTACTATGGGACCAAACCTGAAATCGCGAAAAAAAATTCAGCTGTTCCTTACATTTTGACGAGTTATACGAACATAAATGTAGGGAACAGCTGAATTTTTTTTCGCGATTTCAGGTTTGGTCCCATAGTAAAAGTACTTTGTTCATAATGATGAGTACAATGACCTTTTAAGAGGTTTCTGGTGTTTTACAAATAACCCTGTATATTATTTTTTGTTTAAAAATACATTGAGCCTCTAAAATTAAAAAGAATGAGCGCAATATGGAAGAAATTATGAAACTATGGAGCAATGTTTTGACGTTGCGTGACAATGTGAGCGTGTATGATTCTTCGCCGCCCGTTCGTTGTCCAGCGCGCACAGGATGGATGGAAAGCAGCATATGAAGTATTCTTTGCTCCGTTGGTGTAATTTCTGTATGTCCAGTGGATGGATAAATTAAATAAATTAAATTCATTTATTTCAGGTAACATTAACCGATATTAAAATTAAAAAAGGAATTTTACAATAGCCATGCTTGCACTATAAATGTTACAATACTAATAAATAAATATAAAATAATATTACTTAGACATTAATGAATTTGAATTGAATTTAAAATTAGAATTAAAATACAAAATATTCAAAAATGTCAAAAAAATACAAATAAAAAAAAAACACAATAATGTCCAAAGAAAAAAGTCAAAGATATATACATATATGTGCAGGCGCTGGCATGCAGCTGCAACCATCTCTGCAAGAAAGGAGAATCCCACCGCTCGGACAACACCACCTAAATAAGTCCTGATTATCCTCATACAACCATCAGAGTGGCCCTTCTGCTCATACCTGCTACAGTATTTGCCTGTTAGACTCCAATTGTTTATGCAACTGCCAGTATTGTTTAGCCAATCATTACCGAGACCAATTGGAAGTCCATGTTGATTTTTATTAGGCCACAGTATTATTGGTATCACAAATTGGATATTTCAGTGATTAATATTGCGATATTTGTTCATGTTATTAGGATTAATTTTGATGTCAATTACCTATAGCTAATACCTACCCTGTAACCCTGATACCTTCCTATAGGAAGGTATCAATTATCTAAGTAGATGGAGTAATATTTTCCTGTTATTGTTTTGTTTTCCTTTAGTGATGTCTTATTCCATTATATGTAGTGAGTCATCATCTGCCTAGCTTTTTCCCAACTATGTTGGGGTCGGCTTCCAGTCTAACCGGATGCAGCTGAATAGGTACCAGTATTTTACATAGAGCGATTGCCTATCTGACCTCCACAACCCAGTAACTGGGCAATACGATACCCGTTGGTAAGACTGGGAGTCATTATATATCATGACTCCCTAGCAAAGCTAAAGTATAAGTTCATGAAATCCTTGTTTGATCTGTAATAAGATACCTAGCTTACCAGTTTTCTCGTTTTTAGTTTTTTTTTTTTTAATTTTGTTAACCTAATATAGTTAATATGTTATTTTGTTACTAAAATTTGAAAAGTTATTATAATGGTTAGATTACTAGAAATACATTAATATTGCGCTTGTGGTGTTTACCTATAAGTGAGTGTTACACTGTTACCTTTGTTTAAAAAATAGTATTAAGTTTATTATTAGTGTAAACAGTCGTTGCTGAACCAAATAAATAAATATGTAGTGACTAACAAAGTGAATTGAATGATTTCTGACCGCCGTTGTACAGGCTTTTTTTTATCTGCTTATCAGTGTTATCAGCCTGTAATGTTCCCACTGCTGGGACACAGGCCTTCTCTCTTCGAGAGGAGGTGGGCTGTCATCCACCCCCCGGGTATAGTGCGGTTTGGTGGATGTCACATATCGTCAAATATTTGGTTCTAGGACATGCCAGTTTCTTCACAATGTTTTCTTTTACCGTTATATGAGCAGTGGTGATGATATTATTTGCACAAAGTACAACCTAGCCGGGTTCGAACGCGATCTACAAGTCGTAACTCGGGGCAGTTCCAATCACTGATCTGGAGATCAGTGGTTGGAACTGCCCCGAGTAACGGACCGTTAACCAGTGGACTGGTTCATCGTTGCTCTACTGTTTACCTCTAAATATTATAAGTATTATACTAACTTTTATCTTTTTTTTTTTTTTTAAGGCTGGGAAATCATCCAATGACTGCTCCCGCTCTGGGTGGAGCGGAAGGGAGTGTCAGACTCTTACTGACTAAAACCCATCCATGTTCCTTCCGTAGCCCTTTATGTTCCGGGGTAGCGGTAACCCTTTCGGACAATCCCGCTTACCCGGCAGGCTTGGCCCCTTCATATGCTGACATCTCTTTGAGGCGCGCGTGGAACATATACGCGCCGTACGGCACGGGCCTGGTGCTGATCGGACGGTGAGTCACCCATTATTCACCGTCCGCAGGCCCGCGCCTACGGTGGCCGGGAGTCGTCACGTGGCTCCCGACGCCCGGAGCGTCTCCCGCGGCGGCTGGGACGGGAGGACCTTTCTCTCTCCCATCCCGCCACCTCCTTCGCGAGCATGACTTTTTCGCAGAAGGAGGTGACTGCCTCCCACTCCCTCTCGCCCCGGACCATGGCTTGCACCAGGGCCGGGCGCGAGAGGTCGCCGCCGCCGATCGCCTCTACGAGGACACGGCGGTGCTCCTCCCAAGCGGGGCAGGTTTGCACCGTATGCTCTACCGTGTCCTCTGGGCGATCCTCGCAAACTAACTTTTATCTAAAGAAAAGTTCAGTGGATTGACATAATTTTCGATACAAAAGCTGATAACCCGTATTTCTTGTAAATCTTTTATTATTTAATTATTGAAAAAACATCCTTTTACAATTAGTTGCTTCCTTGCAATAATGTATACTATGTGAGAAAAAGCAGTTCTTTTAATCGTAAGTCTAATGAACCGATTCTACTTTTCCTTCCCTTTCGAACAATTTGTAGCTATAAATCAATCAATCAACCTGCCTAGCCTTTGCGTTTATCCCTATGTTGGGTCGGCTTCCATTCTACCCGGATGGCTGCCACAACCCAGTAACTGAGTAATACAAGACATGACATGACTGGTTGTCAAAGTTTCGGGTTTCTGGCGGCCCGTAATGACTGTCAAATATCAAAGAATGACAGCTGGGGCCAACAGCTTTACGTGTTTTGAGTAGTCTCGTAGTAAATGTGGTCACCCATCCATGGATTAACCCCAACAAGCGTAGCTTACCCTGATGGATCGATCCGTGCGGCTGTTATTACTAAGCCACGAGCCACTCAATTGATGTAGACTATGATCTTCATTAACTATAGGATGCTTTTTATATTGGTATTAACACAATTTTTGAAGAAGAATTAATTTAATCTTTTTGTTTTCTATTGCAATTATTATCTGAAAGTGCAGACTTATTCTTCTTTTTCGTGTGATTAGTTACTAACCTGGTGTCAGAGTTTCTAAGCTGCCCATGGGCCTCTGACTTAGCTTCACATGCTATTGAGAAATATCTCTCAGGCATGTCGGTTTCCTCGCGATGTTTTCCTTCAACGATTGTTAAGCAAGGGATTTATACAATACGCACATGAATCCGTAAAATCAGAGGTGCGTGGCTTGGGTTTGAACTCGAGACCTATGTCTTGGCAGTCCGACGATCACACCACTAGAATATCACTGCTATGAAAATACAGATAATAGATACAGATTGTAGAACTTGTCGAAGGCTGGCAGCGAAGGGGTGGACTCGTTGATGATATTGGTTCTTCTAATGAGACGAGTACAATTATAATGTCTTCCAGACTGACAAAATAAGAACTACAAAACACAAAACCTCCTTTAGCCCACGACGAAAGGGCACGCCACGATAGTGGCGGTAAGGCCCCTCTTTGAGGAGTGGCTAGAGAGGCGTCACGGCGCCCTCACCTACCGCCTGACGCAGGTCCTCACCGGACATGGATGTTTCGGGAGGTTCCTGCACATCATCAGGCGGGAGGAAACGCCCGGGTGTCACCACTGCGAGGATCGCCCAGAGGACACGGTAGAGCACACGGTGCAAACCTGCCCAGCATGGGCAGAGCACCGCCGTGTCCTCGTAGAGGCGATCGGCGGCGGCGACCTCTCGCGCCCGGCCCTGGTGCAAGCCAGCCAAGCCGGGGCGAGAGGGAGTGGGAGGCAGTCACCTCCTTCTGCGAAAAAGTTATGCTCGTGAAGGAGGTGGCGGGATGGGAGAGAGAAAGGTCCTCCCGTCCCAGCCGCCGCAGGAGACGCCCAGGGCGTCGGGAGCCACGTGACGACTCCCGGCCACCGTAGGCGCGGGCCTGCGGACGGTGAGTAATGGGTGACTCACCGTCCGATCAGCACCAGACCCGTGCCGTACGGCGCGTATATGTTCCACGCGCGCCTCAAAGAGATGTCAGCATATGAAGGGGCCCCTCAGGGCCAAGCCTGCCGGGTAAGCGGGATTGTCCGAAAGGGTTACCGCTACCCCGGAACATAAAGGGCTACGGAAGGAACATGGATGGGTTTTAGTCAGTAAGAGTCTGACACTCCCTTCCACTCCACCCAGAGCGGGAGCAGTCATTGGATGATTTCCCAGCCTTAAAAAAAAAAAAAAGCCCACGACGAACTCCTATTTGTAGCTATAAATGTATATACGTGTTACAATTTTCGCCACACAAACTTGTGCCAATCACGGCTTTCAAAACTGAAATCGAAGGAAATTGATTGATCATACTTTTCTACGTTTTTTTCATGTTTAAAGTTCGACAACTTTCGAACGCGGCTCAACTCAATGAATAAAGGAATTTCTTTGAAAAACTTCACGTTGCTTTAGTTTTTCTTTTACTTGTATTTTATTAAAAGTAATGTTCGGTGATTTTTTTCTTCTTTTTATTCGGTTCTCTTCTGCGAAATAAATGTTACGATACTGAGTAAAACTTCTATTGAATGGCTCTTAGTAATTGGCTTAACATTAACTCTTACCGAAAATTGATATTATTTTTGAACGAACCAGTGATTAATTTGAAAGAACAACCTTTCAGGACCTAAAGGGTAGAATGATAACCTCCTTAGATAAAACTTTTTCGTTATTATACAAAAAGTCTCTTTTCGTGTCTGCCCGTGTGACCACGTTTTTCTTCTAAGCTCCGCAACGGATTTTGATGTGGTGATCGCCATCATTTAGAGAATATAAGTAAGGTATATGTTTATAAAAAAGTAATAATATGTATATGAAACCTACATACTTATAATAAAGTGGTTAATACCGGTAATCAGATGTGATTATGGATGTATTGAGAAATCGTAAAAACTGTGCGAAGCAGGGGCGGATTGCTGTTAAGCAATCTTCTTCTTCTTTTCGTGTGTTTAGTGACTAACCTGGTGTCAGAGTTTTTATGCTGCCCATGGGGCTCTGACTTAGCTTCACAAGCTGTTGAGAAATATCTCTATTAAAAAATAAAACATTCGAAGTTTAAAACAAAAACCGCTACTTAACACTTTTTTCAGTTACCTCTCTAAAAATTTAAAGGCTCCCGTAGACAGGCGCGACGCGACTCTCCAAACAATTTTCTGAAAACTTTTTGGAAATTGTTTTACCAGAATCGCGACGCACCGTCGCGTCGCGCCTGTCGGCGGCAGCCTAAGACCATCCTAGAACATTCTCAAAGTACGTATAGAAACGTCGCGTCGCCAACCGGCGCTCATTAAGCCGGCGGCACGTAGCACGCAGATTGCCTTAATGTCTCTATCGGAACAGTTGACTAGACCTTAACCTCAGGTGACGGGTTACTAAGATAGTTTATGGCGCAACTTTGGTTTGGGTACGTGTACACAATGGCTGGAGTTGGCTTGCACTGTGGAAGTTAGAGGTGTTAAAGTAGTCAGGTCTTTTAAACCTATGCGTCTAAAATGTAAAAACCTGAAAACAAATATATTTTGGCAAAAAATTATGGTTTGTTGTCAAGGTGAAAACAGCCCGCGAAATTCAAATTTTCTTACGTTTTTTTGCAATTTGTAGGTCAGTATTAGGTTTTGTGTTGAACAAAGTATGATTCGCGGCCATAGCAAAAACGTATTTACAGCATAATAATTATTATTAGAATCATGGTAATAAATTCTTTATAACTTAAATAAATAAACACGTTATTAAATAATAATCAATTATAATCTTTGTTTGACTAACGTACAGTATGCACTTAGCAAAAAAAAAATGTTCTGAATCTGTGATATTTTGTCTGACGCCATTGCAAGACATAAATGCAGATAACGTCATGTATTATAAAATTAAATCTTTACTCTCATTTTGCTTAGCAGTAAAGGCTAAGTTTTAGTTTTTAGTTTTTCAGCTTACTTTACTACATACAAACTCTTTTGTAAGAATGTGACTACAAACATTAAAACCGTCACTTGGAGGGACGAGCCATGGTATCGTAGTTTATCTCTACATGCATACACTAAGGTATGGGAAGCAAATTATTATTTGCCAGCTACACAAATGTGTAGCTAACGAGAATCACACTGGTCCGCAATTCACACAGAAGGCATTCGCACAGCCATTGCGCAAACTATACTCGTATTATGAATTCTGACGTCCTAACCAAAGCAATCAGTCGCGCCACTACGCGATACTCATTTGAACAAAAAACATCGCGCAACTCTCGCTTTATACGGCTCGGCTTTTTTTTTGAGGTTAGGAAATAATCAAATGTCTCCTCCCGCTCTGGGTGGAGCGGAAGGGATTGTCAGACTCTTACTGACTAAAACCCATCGATATTCCTTAATATCGATAGGTTTTAGTAAAGGGTTAAGGGCTAAGGAAGGCCTTAGCCCCTTATTTTCTGGGGTAGCGGTAACCCTTTCGGACAATCCCGGTTACTAGGGTACGGCCTGAGAAACAACTGCAATAATGTCACAGTATGTTCTCGTCTATCACTATCCAAGTTCGGTTTAGCTACTCCCGTACCTAGTGCGAAAAGATTGTATTCATTAGCAGGCAGCCTGTACCCAGCACAGCTTGGTTTAATGTTCCTTGCCGTACAACTATCTTGCCTCAATTTATCGCCCCTTCGCTTGCCAGCCTTGAATAAAACTTTGAATTAAATTTTGTTATTTTAGTCTTGCAATTTTTGTTTGGACTTTTTTTATTATTTAGACTCGTTTAGGTAAAAGATTTTAGTTTAGGGGCTGAGAAATGTGGTGGCGTTATCGCTGTACGTAGTACAAGCATACATACTTACGCCTTTGCTGGATTGAAAAGCAAATTTCTCCTAATGTTATTCTCCTTATGATATTTTACAGTGTTACGAACATGATAATTATCATATCAAAACCATATGAAATTAAGTATGCAAGGTTGAGCCCAACAGTCTTGACTTTTAATTCTGAGTCTAATTAAAATAAAATGCTTTCTGTGTTTAAAAAAGAAAAAAAAAAGAAAGAACGAACGTTTATTTGCGGCAAACATAACGCAGTAAAAAAAAACAAGTTGAAGGAAAAGTTTGCATGCATAATTATGTATGAAGCTATAATGTCCAATTCGCATTGCAACGTACGATATTATTTTGTTTAAATGTTCAATACGCGTTGGAAAGCAAACTAAAATAAATAGCCTTATTTTATTTTATTCCGTACACAATAAATACACGCTTATAACCATTAAAAAGCACCGAGTATCGACGCGGGAGTTATTTATTCAGCTCCAAATGGATTGAAAGTGATTGATGCGCCCCATCGCGCGTTGGTATAAAAGTTGCTATAAATCACTTTATTGGCCATTGATGCACTGCAGCGTGGGTTAAAGGAGGTTTTGTGTTTTGTAGTTCTTATTTGTCAGTCTGCACTTTCAGATAACAATTGCAACACTAATCACTTCAAGAAAAGAAAAAGATCTGATGAGTCTTAAAAAAAATGGTGTCTAATCATCATCTGCCTAGCTTTTGCCCAGCTATGTTGGGGTCGGCTTCCAGTCTAACCGGATGCAGCTGAATACCAGTATTTTACATGAAGCGACATACCAAGATAAAAGGCATCCTATATGCAGATCATAGTCTACATCAACATTGAAGAGCTCGTGGCTAAGCAATAACAGCCGCACGGATGGATCCATCAGGTTAAGCTACGCTTGCCGGGATTGATCCGTGAATGGTTGGCCATCTTAACATATCGAGACTATTCCGTACCTCGGAAAGCACGTTAAGCCATTGGTCCCAGCTGTCATTAGTGGATCTTTGACAGTCGCTACGGGTAGTCAGAAGCCCGAAAGTCTGACAGCTAGTCTTACCAAGAAGTATCGTATGACCCAGTTACTGACTGGGTTGTGGAGGCAGACAGGCAGTCGCTCCATGTATAAAAGACTTATATTCAGTTGTATCCGGTAAGACTGAAAGCCGACCCCTAAAATAGTTGGAAAAGGCTAAGCAGATTGATTGAGTCTACATCATCATTCTCTTTAAACGCCTGTCCTTATCCCAATTTATTTAGGATTGGCGCTACATGTCTTTCTTCCATACTTCTATAATAGTCGCCATCTTGGTAGTGACATCCTTTCTAGCCATGTCGTCTTTCACAGTACCCTCAATCGTTTCTTTGATCTTCCCCTACTTGTATAGCTATCCAGATTCGTACTAAAAACTTTCCTGACGACATTCTCCTCATTCCTCCGCATAAACACAACAAACCACACAATTTTAGTCACCGGTGTCACTTTTAGACATCCTCTTATAAACTCATTCCTTATTCTATCCATTCACACATGCCTCTTAACATCATCCACATGTGCGCTTAATTTCATACAAATCTATACATACAACTTCAGAAATTTCTACATTAAATAATATTAGTAATATTCCTGTTGTCGCAAACTCTGTATCTCGAACTCCCAGTACTTCACGGATCCAAAACAGGAGCGGTTAGGTACACGTTATGATAAGCACTAGTTTCGAACTATGCACGTGTCGGGTTAAGTTTCCTTCTAGTCAGCACCAAGTCGGTTAGCTTTAGATATTGTAATGCGACGTTCGAGTTCAACTATAAAGATGTTGCGAATGCTGATAGCGGAGTGTCCTGGCTGTGTGGTATGATGCGTTTCTGATTCTAGGAGTTTGATTGGAACATAATCACGCTAGGATCTACCTAGCCTAAGCCTGTGTTGTTCTAGGAGTATATATGACATATATTATGGTCTACTTGTGCATAGGTAGACTTCACCTTGTACCTACATAAAATCCGAAATACAAATATTGGTAACTGACCCGGAGTTAAGCTGAAGTAGCGCAGAGTTAGTCATGTCTCCTGAAGGTTCAATGGACGCTGGAGAACATGAAGTGTTTATGAAGATTACGATGTTCGGTAGTCCAAGCGCCAAACAAGGGCGGCCATTTATCTGTGTTATTTTAATAAAATGGGTTTAAAACCTTTAAAGTAATGGTAATATACGACATGCAGTTTTATTGTTAACAACGTTCTATTGAAACTTCATCAATTTAGCCTCAACAATAAATTGATAAGACGTCGTTCGCACTACTAATTATTTCTAATCTAGTATTCGACTTATCAAAACTATTCAGTAGTGTATTCACAGCAGAGTCATCTACTTTGTTACGTTTCGAGCACTTATAAAAATATGAAATATCTTTCTTGGGACTTTTGCGAGACGAATACCAGAATAGTCCTAGACTCGAAGGACCAGTCAGCAGGATTGCCCGGAAGGGTTACCGCTGCCTCGGAACACAAAGAGCTAAGGAAGGAACATGGATGGGTTTTAGTCAGTAAGCTCCGCCCAGAGCAGGAGGAGTCATTTGATGATTTCCCATCCTAAAAAAAAGCCTCGAAGGAGCTCAAAAAAAGACAGACAAACGGGTGACGTCGGAGAGTATTAGAGATAGATGAGTTGGCTTCTTTGTTGCATATTAGGATATCCTTAGAGGGTATGACTAACAAACATAGGTCTGATATTGTTAGAGAGAACGCAATTGACGAGACTGCCAATAAGGTTTAATTTACAATGCCAGAAGAGCGCTTGAGAACCGAATACAGCTGAAAACCAGTATTTTACATGGAGCGGCTGCCTATCTGACCTCCACAACCTAGTAAGTGGGCAATACGATACCCCTTGGTAAGACTGGCTGTCAGATTTTCGGGCTTGTAACGACCCGTAACGACTGTCAAAGATGCACAAATGATAGCTGGGACCAACGGCTTAACGTGCTTTTCGAGGCACGGAGGAGTCTCGGTATGTAAAGATGGTGACCCATCCACGGCCAACCCAGGCAAGCGTAGCTTAACCTGGTGGATCGACCTGTGCGATTGGTAGTACTTGAGAATTAAAACAACTACAAAGGTAAATTAATAATCTAGATGTTCCTTTGACAACCTTCATTATAATTACTCACCAAATTGTGTACTTCAAACTTAACATACCCTTTATTATACTTATCAACTTGTAATTAAGACAATACGAGTGTTCGTAAGACGAAACTGTTTATTCAGGACACAGTTATCTCAATTTTATCATAATGAGAGCATCCTTTGTCTCACTGTTAGGCATTATAAGATGGTAAATAAAGACTTTCAAAGTAATAGGATTTTGATGACAATGTTCGTGTTTGAGTTGTATTTTCGTTGGTAAAACGAGTACGTACAAAGTGTTTTTGTTTCCTTATTAGAGACGATAATGAGTAAGTTTTTTTAAATGATTCTACTAGCTGTAATATTGGAGACAATTAACATTTATTCTATTCTAATCTATTCTATAAGGTCTTAAACTTTCTTTAGGTAGAGTGTATTGAAGGTCGGTTACTAGTATTTTCATCTTTTGAGTGCGAGGTCAGATATAGCCGACAAATTAGCCGACATTTGAAAACTTGAGCGTCAGGTTAGATATAGCCGACATCTGGAAATCTGCCCAACACGTCACGTGTCAGCTCATGCCGATAGATAAACGATATTACTTAAATACAAAAATGTATACTATACTAGAATTTGTGGCTTGGCGTGAGAGGAGAGTTTACGGGCTGGCGGTCAAAAGGTTAAAAACATTTTTACAAAAAAAAAGACCAACATAAATAAAGATCAGTGTATTAGATATCTGTAATCAAGCTGTTTTCTGTGTTGATTTTTTAAATCATGTGTCTTTTACATAGAAAATATTATTTCAAACCGCCATTTTCATTTTCAGTTATCTGACGAAAGAACACTCAGCCCTTATAAAAGAAATACTTTGTTACGACCATATTGAGTTCTACACTCGTTACTTCCTCGAGTTGTTAAAAGACGTGCAAACGGCAGCACAACGAGGTACATACTGTTCCGCTGAACATCACGAAGCGTCTACGTAACCGGCACCCTTACTGATCGTAGCCCGTAGCTACGGCGTAGCACCTCGTAGATCGCTAGACGCTACGAACGATATAGAAAATCATCTTGAGGTGATAGTAAAACATTTATATGATTTATGCAGCTTATGTTGCCCTAAATTTGCTCCAAGAGTAGTTCTTAAAATTAACTACTTTTCGAGCAGCAAATTCTCCTCTATTTTCACACAATTCCTATCATCTTCAAGCGATAAAAGATAAAGAAAATCTCATGAAAATTGCCAAGCAAAACATAAATAAAGCTGAAAATATGATACAGTGTTATGTATAGCTACATTGTAGCTCGAGTAAGCCGCTTTGGCGCAAAGTTTTTCAATTAAAAAGGTTTTACTGCGACCACGGTGGGCGATGTATGATACTGTGTACAGTTTTTGTTGTATAATAGTGTTATAGTTGATGGTAGAAGTTTTGGTGTGAGGGCTGCGTTATAAAAGTGTATGTGTGATTTTATTTTATCAATCAATTCTGGACATTAACTATTAGAACGGAATAGTTTTCTTTATAAAGATAATGCTTATTTTTTAACTTAAAAACATAACATTACGATTACGTAAAATCCCTTCAGGGATTACCCTGAAGGGATTTTTGCTTGTTTTGTTTGAGTCCCATGTAATAGGGGGCGAGCCTACGAGCAATAGCACTTGCGAACACTAGGCTAACAAGGCAGTTTTTATGAGGAAAAAGGAGACAATATATACCTCCTAGGTTCGTTTCGTTGGTAAGTTCGTTACGACAAGCAATTATCTTGCTCATATAACTTAGCGTCGATAAAGCTTGAAAAAAAACTTTTACAAACCTTCGCTATTGAAATTCAAGTTGAAGTGAAAGAGCAATAAAGAATTAATTAAAACATAACTTCTGTATCAAAACCTCTTCAAAAATGTCACACGATTAAAACAAAATGGTCTTCGGCAATTTTCGCGAAACATCGTCAATTTTCGGCCTCCATCGCTCACCGTCAACTCCGTCCCGAACGCATTCCATTTTGAATTGAGAACGTCCATGAATTGCCGTTTTTGTTGCTGCTCGGTTGAACAGGCATGTACTGGCAAATAAAGGGTAGATTGAAAAATTTTCGCGCGTCCTACGAAATATGGAGGGGGACTCTGAACCCCTGACGTGTTGGGAAAGAACGTGTGTAGATGTTGCATTTTAGTACTAACATATTTTCAACCCATAATTTCTTTTTTATTAAGCGTGTTTTCTTTGTAAAGTTTGCTATAAGAGTTTCAATGCGTTCATTTGTTATCAAATTTATAACTCGATATAATTAATAATACAACTCTTTGTATTTACATTTAAAAGCTAAATATTCATAGTAATATATACAGAAATAATAAGTATATAATCAAAGAGCATCAAAAAATTCGTCCACATCGCTGTCAACAGGAAAAGTTCCCAAAAGGCTGGCAGCATTGCCGCGTTGTATGGCAATGCTGATTCTTTGACCACAAAATAGGCCAGCCCTCTGGTCGCGTGAAGAGTCGATCAACCGCTTGGCGATGTCTCGGAAAACGTAGTGTGCACTCGGACCCCATGGCCCTAGTGAATCAACCCCAAACGGCTCGAACATGTAAGTCCCAATAAGGTTGGAGTATTTGCGCCGTTTGCGTAAAGTTTGCTTATTTCGGGCTCAAAATACAATTCGATTCTGATACAGAACTAAAATCGATGAAAGTCCAGCTTTTTGAGATACTTGTCTCCACAGTATGGGTGATAAAATTTCAATTATGGTGAAAAGGAGATTGTTCTAGACCGCCCTATAACCCACAAACATTTGACGTGTACGTTAATTTTAATTATATTTTAATATGC
This sequence comes from Hyppa rectilinea, assembly GCA_951799385.1. Lineage (NCBI taxonomy): Eukaryota > Metazoa > Arthropoda > Insecta > Lepidoptera > Noctuidae > Hyppa > Hyppa rectilinea. Next base: position 3,250,056 of record OX637302.1, on the reverse strand, counting down.
TTTTTAAAAATAATAAATTCAAGCGGACACTGTTTAATTCTTAATAGGTTTTTAAAAGTGACCTCATTGATTTTATTACCAACTGAACTCGCCATCTTTCAAGGAAATGTCAATGTGATTGTCACAAAAGATTTGACAGTGTCGCTCTCGCTCATATTACATAAATATCGATATCGACGACGATGTCCATAATATCTAGTGATAAATAATGGATGTTCGATATTTATCACTTCCAAAACATTGAAAATGTGCAACATAAAAGTTTTTCATGCATATTTTTTTCATGGAATTAGTTCCGTGAACATTAGTTCAGAAAATATTAGTTCAAAAGAGGCGTTGGTAAAAAATACGTCACTGTCTCAGGTTTTTGACATCAAATAAGCTTTCTTATTTACGGATCTTATTTTTGTTATCAGTAGCCAGTAAAACAAAGACGTATTTTTTACCCACTCCATCTATTGAACTATGTTTTTTCACCTGTCAGAAAATCTCTCATTTAACGATTGAAATGTCATTTACGACGCAACTCTAGTGAATTGTTCTCATAACCATTTCACAACTTCAATAGCCATATTTTTACTTTTTAAGTACTTAAACTCTATTTTTAAATGTTGCAAACTAAAACGTTACACATTGTTTGTTGGGAACAAAATATTTTATTTTTGCATTAATTTAATTGGAGTAGAATCATAGCAACAACGTGTTTATGTTTGAAACGGAACAAATTAATTTACATTTGACATATTGATCTGTCATTTTGGTATACTAAATTAAAACCACAGTTTAAATAGGTGGTCATTGATAATCGAAATACAATGATTGATCTTCAAGAGAGCATCTCTACGTCACTACGTCAGTTGGTGCCTGTGGCTGTGTTGTGTTGTTGTGAATACCTACCTATTTGGCGATTTCTTTTGGCGTTTTTGATTTTGTTTCTGTTTAACGGACTACAATTTGGATTGCTTTCAACGTGACCTGGCTTCGAATAACTGATTCTGTGATCTGCTTAAACGACACCTTAGCATTTCGACAACGGATAACGGACTTCGCTTAAAGTAAACTTCAACCAATAAATAATAACTATACCTAAAAGGCATAATACAACTGTATTTACGGTAATATTTTACTGTATTTGAAGTTTAATGCTTTGTAGAAACCAGAAATAGCGATTTTAGCAGGAGTTACTTAAGTTTTCTTTTATTAAACATAACCTCAAAATCTGTTCCTTTTCTTTAAATAAATATTTTCTTTAAAGTGTCCGTCAAGAAACTTTGTTCTTATGGGGTACTAAGGGCAGTTTACAAATAGAAAATGATTTTTTCTATACTGTTGGCTCCAGGGCGAACAATGTATGGGCGTAGAACAATCTCCTTTAACGCTATTTAAATCTCAAAATAAATTAGTTCTTCTCCAAAGAATAATTAAAACCCTCTAGTTCTACAATACTTCTACCACTAACATTTCAAGAAACACTTAGAACTTTCAAATTACTTTAAAAAAAATCTCCGCTTCGCCCACAAGAATTTCAATATAAACCCAACGCCAGACGGAAACTATTTGAATAAAATCCCTTTTGTTGCGCGTAACGACACTGTCTCGGCCATTACACAGAATAGATAGGAGGTCAGAAGGTTACGTCCAAACAACGATCAAAACGAACGGAAACGAAGGCACGCTCCTCGAACAGCGAGTGCAATTGCGTGCGCGACTGGTATTTACCAAATCAAATAAAAAATTGAACGATCGATATTGCAATAGTTTTGGTCTCAGCATATCCTGCCATATTAATGGCGTGCAACCACATAAGGTTTATGTCAGCGATAAAGTCAAGATTATAGATATTGTTGTTTAGTATAGTATGGTTTTTTTTTTGTATGCCATCTCGCAGTTCAACCTAGGAGGTTGACTACTGCTGTGTGCTTCAACAAATTAAGGCAGGGAATCAAAAACTTACAAACTAAGCGACTACAAGCTAAGGGCACTCGTGAGGCACGGACTTTGGCGGCGCGGGATGACTCGAGCAAGGTTCGGGGCGGGGCATAATTCTGTCACAGTGCACACAGCATTTTCGTTAAGCAGTCGTGGAGAGAGGAAAATTTGCGATTATGTTCCAAACTGCCATATTATTCACAAACTTGTTACTTAAGTAAATATAAAGGAAGGCTAGGTATTGAGAAATGTCAAAATTTTTGTGCTGACAAATGAATGGGAGGAAATCACTGTACGTTCGGAACTACATGTACGTGTGCCAGTTCCCGCAAGCAGTTTAAGGCAAACCTTCTGTATCGATCTATTCTGTGGCATCACTGTCACGGCAGTTACATGAAACTAGCTCGGTTGCGCGTGGAAATACTAGAGAATTACCTTTATTACGCAAACGTGCGGTGTATGGGTATTTATTAGGTATTATTTACATTACTGTTTATGTTCAGTAGCTGTGAAATGGCCAGGAGCATTTGTGGTAATGGATTTTGAAGTTTAGTTTAGAAGTTGAGACACTGGTCTTGAATAGGGTGGAGGTTTTTAGTGGGTGGCTGTTTCATCTGGGGTAGGCTTCGACATTAAAGTTTATCAGGTTCGTGAACAAATGCCGTCTAGTCTAGCAATTTTGCCTAAGCTTGGGTTGTAAGAGAAAGATTATAAAGACAATTACCATGATTTTCTAAATTGTTATTATCATCCCCCGTTTTTTGTCGTCTGCTGGTGAAACTAGTACTTTACACAAAACGGCACAAAGATAAAGCCAAGGCCAGTTGAGTGATTATAAAGATGTAGACTTTTTTTTTGAGGTGGGCAATCATCAAGTGTTTACTCCCACTTTGGGAGGAGCGGAATGGAGTGTCAGACTCTTACTGGCTAAAACCCATCCATTTTCCTTCCTTCGTCTTTTAAGTTCCGGGGTAGCGGTAACTCTTTCGGACAATCCCTTGCATCTGTGATTCTAAATGAAACACATTTTTTACGTATAAAATACTTATAGTTTGTTTAACGAAATCTCCAAACGGCTGGTTGACACTGCCGGTGACCCAAAAGCTGGCTTTTGCCTTGGCCAGAGGCCAAGCATTGCCATATAACGTGGCAATGCCCGCACGTGTCTTGGGTACATTACCTGTCGACAGCGATGCGAAAGAATTTTCCGACGGCATAATTTGGTTAGTAAATTAGTGTTAATGTTAATAATTTAATAATTGTAAATGTTTTAATTTTAAATTAAATCTCCATTCCTGTGTGATTGTAACGTAATCGCTCAGTCATTGGACTAATTACGAAATATAGGAGGACCTTCAGTGTAGCCGGTATCAGCTGTTTGATCTAAAATTTGCGCGTGATTGGAGAGGCCTGCATAATGTTCAGCATTGGGCTGCAATAGGTCACTGATGATGATGACATGATGCATTACCAGACCAATGAATAAATAAAGAAATTAAACGCAAAATGCAAGTTTAATGTCGGTTTGCCGTAAATATTCATACCGGGGCATACGCAAAATGAAATCTGATTTATTCAGAATATTATATTATTACGAACAACTGAAATACACAGTTATATTTCAGTTTGTGCCTTCTTTTAAAGAGGTCAGTTGCTGCTGTGCTTAAACAGAGAAATGGGATATTATTATTATGAATGAAATAATCGGAGCATACATTTTGAATTTCTTGTTGCGAATTGTTCGTATTCGTTAGCATCGTTTTCGAGCGTGAGGAATTTATAGCTTTGCATTCTCAATTAGGGAATGTACGAGTATGTTTGCTTAAAATGTATTTAACCCAAAATGTGTTGAACCAAGAGCTTTATGACTAACTAGCTTGTGCCAGCGGCTTCGGCCGCGTGTATGTCGTAATTTAACCCGCGGAATCCGTAATTTTTACCGGGATAAAAAGTAGACTATGTGCTATTCTAGATTATAATCTATCTCTGTGCCTTTTTATAACATTAGTGTAGATAAACGATGATTACGTTACTGACATCATGACATTTGGCTCCAACAAGCTTCCAGCGAGTTCAATTTTTTTTTTTTTTTGGGTTTTATCCGCAATCAGTTCCATTATTATCAGATGTGTTGGTTATGTGTATGTCATTGTGGGTGAGCCCTCCACTGAGGACTTCTTCCCTTCAGGTCTGAGGGCATAATTTTAGTCATCTCATCATATATTTAGGCTTTTATTTTATTAATAATGTTCAGTTATTATACATATAATATATCCGTCATGGCTTTTGTATAGTGCAGGGCTTTGTTTTTATTTATTGTAGTTTTATTTCTTTTTTTTTGTTTGCGTTTTAAATATATTTGGTCTGTGTTCTTTATGTGTCCCGATGACTACTTTTTCTTAAATTTCTTTCTATGTTCCTCAACTTTGACTAGCTTTGATCCTGTATTATACAGCTTTCTTACAGAATTTGATTTATTTTGCTGACCCTTTCGCGGGGAACCATACCTGAACGGAACCTCGGACGTTCTTTCTATTCTGAGAATGAAAGCTAAAAACGTTCTCTGCATCTGCAACAGCTGTTTATACCTACAAACTAGTAAATTGCAAGAAACTGAGGAAGCGTGTGTAGTATTGCTATCTTTTTACTGAACTCCGATATTGCAGTACGTGACTTCATGCGAGCAACCACTTTTAAAGTAAGCTTGTGTAATGTGTGTACGTCACTAGGAATGGTTGGAATTGGTATTCTTGTACCGTTATCAGTGTTTGTGTGTAAGGTAAAGGGGAAGACAGGCAAAGAGATGGATTGTCGACATGAGAAAATTGGAAGCGCTACCTATTTTTTTTTTGAGGGTGTTACATCATCAAAGTACCACTCCCGCTCTAGGTGGAGCAGAAGGGAGTGTCAGACTCTTACTGACTAAAACTTCTTTATGTTCCTTCCTAAGCCCTTTATGTTCCAGGGTAGCGGTAACAAGGACGGACAATCCCGCTGGAAGTGGCCTATGTGTCACAGGACACACTGATCACTTATCAGGAAAACTCGATGCGATCGAACTCGATATTAGATTATACTAGTGTTTAGTTCTTCTGCAATAAAGGCTTAATAATATAATAAGCGTTTTATATTAAGGATCAGAAAAAAGATTCTCAGAAAAAAGGCGCAAGGGTTGTGGCCGTGATAAGTACAATTTCCATTATCCATGCCTGAGAGATATTTCTCAACAGCATGTGAAGCTAAGTCAGAGGCCCATGGGCAGTATAACAACTCTGACCCCAGGTAAGTCACTAACTACACAAAGAAGAAGAAGAATTATCCATTTTCGACGCAGCACCCTCTTTGGTAAGGGGTTTCCCTGACATGCCGTGTCTTTCTTTTTTTAATCTCCATGTTATTTCATGTATCATATGACAAACTCTGAATTCTTTTTATACTATCTGTACTTGAAAAATCTTTAGCTCATGAAAATGATTTTATTTATTTTTAAGGGTCAACTCAGTTTGTGTATCACACCATACTTAGTTCTTTACTTACGCATCCATTTAATTGTAGTCTACGTATGGCGAAGTATCGAAAATGCAAAACTTGCACTAAAGGTCGAACCGTTACAAGATAACAGACTCAGCAAAATAATCACTTGGGTGCCGTGCATTTGTCGCTTCATTTCCCAGTTTTACTTATGCAAATAAGTTTCGACAGCGGACGAAAACCTGCTGAAATGAAAGCGTTTGTTTCGCTCATATAGGTGGCGTGGAGTCATTGTTGCCACTTATTTTTTCTTTTTTGTTGTGTTAAAATTAATTTGTTCACCGATCAATAAGTGTCAATAAGGTTCGCTTCAGAAGATGTTATGTTTATTTTTGGCATTATTTCGTTTAATCTCACTGAACCACGGTCATTATACCATTCAAGCACAGAAGTATACAGCGGCGGACTTCATGCTATAGGCATACGCTACTAGTCAACCTTAACGGGCCCTTACACAACTTTATCACTTAAACCTCATACATTCAGTCATACATTTTCTGTTTTTATCGTTGTTACCACAGGAATTCCTTCGTTGCTAACATACTGTCACATTACTTAATTAATTATTAAATAGTGCGTGTGCTGCTAGCGTGTAAGTAATGGTTGCACTTATAAAATGTATATGGCGTACTTTAAAAAAGTGTACACAATTGTAGGCTAACCTAAATAACTAAGAGAAAAACAGGCGTTATGCCCTAAAAATAAGGATGAAAAATATTTGAACCACAAATGATTTTGGCATTAAAATACATAGTTAAAAAGACTATAATTAAACAAAAGGTAACGCAGTATAAAAATTCTCTTACACAAAAAAACTTTAGCACCGACACTACTCAAATACCTTTGCTGTTTTATGAAGGAAAACTTTTTGCAGATGCGAGAGCGCTGAGCTCTAATGACGACGGGTCACCGGCCGCTCCGAATATCCCATAATGGACCATTGTGTGTACCGCTGTTCAATGATGGATGGCCACAAATATTTTAAAAAGAGAATACTTTTATTCTAGAAAGAATTTTGGAAGGAAGGTCCGTGTATTGGGAGAACTTTGGAGTTTCCTAGTTGGATGTGGACTGTGTTTCTTGCAATTTTTACCAACTACCAGTTAGTATCTACTACAAACAGTCTCATTGGCTATATAACAAACCCATTGGATTAATCTTTTTAATAGACGCAGTTTTCTCACGGATAATAATAATTATGATTTTACATCAATCCGTAAAATCAGAGGTGCGTTTTTTGGGTTCGAACTCAAGACCTATTACTTGTCAGTCCGAAGGTCACACCACTAGGCTTTCACAGCTGCTAATGAGCTAGTTTGCTTCAGAAGCGTGTAGTGTATTTATGTAGCAGTCAAAACTCTTAACTAGTCAAAAGTACTTTTGACTAGCAACATCAGTCAAAAGTACTTTTGACTGTATGCTTTGGTCAATAATACTTATGACTGAAATAACAGTTAATAGTACTTTTGCCCAATGGAGCTGGTTAAAAGTACTTTTGACTAAGTGATTCCGTCAAAAGTGGTTTTGACTGGTTGTATCAGTCAAAACTCTTAAAAAGTTAAGGTGATCGATAAAAATAATGACAAACGCACATAATTATACATTTTTATATTACTCATTATTAGTGGAGAACGTGCTGATATTAGAACAAAAATGAGTGACTACGAAGAGAAAAAACGCTTTTTGCAAAGAATTTTAGTGATAGAAGATATGAAAGATAGTCATTTCAATGTGATGACAAAAGAAAAATTTGAAAAGTATGCAATGGATGTGGAAGACGCGAGAAAACACCATTACAGTACAGTAGGCTAAAACATTTTTAGAACCTGTGAATTTTCTGATTATCTATTTTAATGTCAATTTTTAAGTTTATGTTTTCTTTGTTTTGATTGTAATGTCAAATTTTTCGTAATAAACGATTTCATATTTAATAAATATCTTTTTAATTCATCTAAAGAGTTCATAGTGCTTTTGACTGTTGCTTTATTGCATTTAAAACTACTTTTGAAGAAGAGCGTCAGTCATAAGTACTTCTAACTAATAACCAATAATTTTCAGTCAAAAGTATTATTGACTAAAGCATACGGTTAAAAGTACTTTTGACTGATGTTGCTGGTCAATAGTACTTTTGACTGGTTAAGAGTTTTGACTGCAACATATACATACACCAAAAGCAGTATTGAGACCATTGTTACCTACATTTTATAAGAGTACGTACAAATAATGAAATAGCAGTGAATACAGTTAGTAATAGAAATGAAACAAATAATTAAAACTTGCATCAAATTAAGTCTAAACTCATTCCAGAGGTGTGGTGGTCACGTACGTATAAGCCTGGGCGTCAAACTCATGGAATACCTTTTTGCGTCGAGGTTAATGAGAAGGAGCATAAAGTGATGTTTTTCATATAAAAATATCATATTCTGCAAAATCTAGCAACAAGTTTTTCCATCCATAAAATTGCGCAGCGAGTTTCTCTTTTAAAACCTTTTAAAATGTGGTGGCATTCTTAAAAAACGGAGGGGAATATTTTAAAATATATCAACGCTTTAGCTGCTTGCTTGTTTATTTGTTTGTGAGTTATCCAATCAATTAATTGCTGGTCGTTTTTATGTGTAATTTTTTAACAAATGTGATTACTCTTAGACTGAAGCAAAGAATGTTTGCGAGAGATCTTAGAATTATCACAATAGAAGTATAGTATTGAATCCAGCCCCCTGAATTAGTTCGTTCCTAATCACGAGAAAAAAAGACTCATTCCCGGATTCGTTTCTTAAAACATGATTACACTGTTCACCTAAATATTTGAGCAGTGGTGGGTCTTAGTGGTGACTTATCAGTTGAAGGCCGCGTCGGTTCGAAATCTGACAAGCAATTCACATAAAGTCAGTTACTTTATGTGACTTACTTTACTGTACTTACAACTTCGCTCAAAACCATGTAGGAACACATCGTGAGGAAATCGGCATGTCTTAGAACCAAAAATTCAAAGACATAATTATGCCAACTACCTGCACAAGGTCCCCGTGTTGGAATACGGCCCATTCTCCCACACTGATTATGCGAGCCATTTCAAAGCCTAGAAGACTGCTTATAACCTTGTATATATAACCAATAAACATAAACACTACTCATATAATAAGCTAAAAAGATTAACCCTGCCTACCCTCCAACGAAAAAGCAGCACAAAGATAGGCTCAGTCTAAAAATAATTTAGCACGTATCAGTAATTCGTCTTCGAGAGTAGGTCGATTAGATTGGGGAGAACAGGCTAATGTGCCCAATTCTGAACCAATGGGGAAGCAATTTGTCTCTTTAAAACACTTGCAATTGTAAAGGCTCTACGTGCTCTTGCTTTGCGTAGCTTTTGTGGATTTTGGACGACCTTTGTTGTGATAGCCTACAAAATTAATCCACCTGGCCTTTTTCCAAGCTGAATACCAGTATTTTACATGACGCGACTACCTATCTGACCTACACAACCCGATCAGTAACTAGGTAACACGATACCCCTTGGTAAGACTGGCTGTCAGACTTTCAGGCTTCTGACTACCCATAACGACTGTCAAAGGTCCATGAATGACTGTCGTTACGGGCTTGCTTTCCGAGGCAAGGAGGAGTCTCGATATGTTAAGTTCACCCATCCAACCCCGGCAAGTGTAGCTTAACTTGATAGATTGATCCGGGCGGCTATTATTACTTAGCCACGAGCTCCTAAACATACATATCACTACATAGTATGAAACAAAGTCGCTTTCTCTGTTCCTATATCCCTATGTATGCTTAAATCTTTAAAACTACGCAACAGATTTTGATGCGGTTTTTTTAATAGATAGAGTGATTCAAGAGGAAGGTTTATATGTATAATAACATGCAATTTCCGTCATCCACGCGGGCGAAGCCGCGGGCAGAAGCTAGTCATACAATAAAAACGAAGGATTTTAGTCTGTTTGTCTATTGTCCGGACTGCCCTAAAAACTGTATGATAGCAGGATAGCAGTTTTAAACCTGGATTAACACAGGGTAATTTGAATCCCAATTGTAAGTTGCCGTGGAATAATTTCTGACATCTACGCAGGCGAAGCCGTGGACAAAGTCGCTAGTGTTTAACAGCTGCAGGGATGTTATGTTGATATACCTACACGTTTTTTTAATCGATATAGAATTTTGTTTGACGACAGAACATGGTATACTTTCGTGATTGCCGGAAGTAAACTTCCGGGGCTTTGGGGGCCATCCACCACCCTCTTATAACTGTATTATTTTAATATTGCTTCACATACGGAAAGAGATGGAGCTATACCTCCTGTTCAGCTTTATGTCTTTCTGATACTGAAGTAATCACACTATCACATTATTTCCTTAGCATGATAGCTAGTGGCTGGACTGCAGTTACATCAGTTATTGCTCCGCCATTTGTCGTGGAATGGAAAGAGAAAGAAAGAAAGAAAAAATATTTATTCAGCACAAACAGGACGCACAATTACAAAAATAAACAAAAAAAAAAGTCACATACTATATCCGTGCAAATCAGCTAAAAAACCTTGTATTCAGAAACAACAAAATCATTGACAGTTGGTATCGCGGCCATGGACAATGTATGGACCACAGACAAAAACTGACTATTGCATAACATGACAACATAACACTACAACAATAACAATAACAAATCTACTTAAATTAATTCTGTTCTAAATACTACAATGTGCGAGAAACAGAAATGCCGATTGCAGGGTGATAACTCAACCACTGTTTATTTCTACGACTAACACGTTGAAGCCGTGCGTCGCATCTGTGCATGAATTGGTCGTTGCTCAGCAAAAATGCTGTGACTTCAGGCGAACCTATAGTCAACAGCGCTGATTTTCAGCAACTACCCCTGGAATGACGTAATGACGTCCCCCTGTGTGACTAAATAACTCGGGTAAGTGACGTTTTATAATTTTCTACAGAAACAAATGAGCAAAGACTACAAAATGTAAGTGAGTGTCCAAGCGTGTGCAAATAGTAGGTATCTTACATAAAATAATAAACTTACTTATAATAATAATTGTGATAAATGTTGTGTAAAAATAATAAATTCAATAAAATAATAATTATAAAGTGCATTTAATTACCAGTTTTGTAAATAATATTAATATGTCCACAAATCAATCATGACTAGCTAACCATAGTACCTATAATAGGTACCTATGCACCATGGGAATTGCGATGGCGGCCATTTGCATACGCCATGCTCTGAACCAAGGCGCTGGAAAACGAATAGCATTATTCTCGGTGAAACCCGTAAATTTAGCTAATTGGTACCTACTTAACTATTGTGTTTACTAATGGTATTATTATTTTAGTGGGCCGAATGGATACTGTACTGGCTCTTTGGATGTACGAAGGAGTAAAAATCTACGAGACACGCCCCAGTATCAACTGAATCCTACAAATCCTCTTGTAAGAATGACCGGACTCAACCGGGAATGAGTCAGAGACGGGACACACACTGTCGGACGCCTTAACCATCGCCCGTAGGCCGTGACCCACGAGGTAAGTAAACAAAAAAGGGCAAGTTATTAATATGTTTAGCTTCACAGACATGAGGTTTGTTGTATCTGCATAAAGTGTTTCTTTAATTTATTTAAGAAATTCCTTTTTGTTCTCAGGCCTCTTAGTGGTGGAGGAATGTTATTCCAACAGTGTGTGGCAGCATATCTGAAGCAACCCCTGAATGCTGCGGTCCTATGCTGTGATGAACATAGAGGATTAGTAAAAAAGCGTGGTTCGTATTTGCTTTGCCTCCAACTCAACTTTTCGAACAAATAGTGTGGCTGTTGTGTATTTATTACTCCAAAAAGTAAACCAGCCAAATGTAGTTTTCTCCTAGCGTCCATTTTCAAAATATTGTTTTCGTTTATGTAAGGAGTAACATGACTTCTACGTGGTATATTTACACAGAACCGAGTACATGCATTTTGGATACGTTGTATCAGCTTCCCTGTTCTTGTTAACAGGCAAGGTCCATACACTGTATCACAGTAGGTCAGCCTTGATAAAATTAAACTATCCACTAATTGCTTACGTAGATCAACACTCAGGTATTCTCTTATTGAATATAGGAGTTTTAATCTGTAAAAACAATTTTTCATACAGTTACTGATGTGCTTCTCAAATCGTAGTTCGGGATCCATTGTCAAGCCAAGATTGCAAGCTATTTCTACCCTATCTACCTGTTCCCCCCTGATGACAATCTCTGGTTTGGCCGACAATATTGCGCTGATCATTTTCCTACTTCCTAGGACCATAAATTTAGATTTTACTGGGTTTAAAACTAGTGAGTTATTTTCTGACCATGCCACCACCCTTTCAAGGTCATCATTGATTTGCTCTACTTCCTCCAAAGTATCAGCTGGTTTGAAAGTTATATATAATTGGATGTCATCCGCATACATATGATATCTACAGTGCTGGAATGACTTAATAATGTCCGCGCTGTAAAGTATATACAAAAGGGGCCCCAAAATAGATCCCTGTGGCACACCACGTGTTACATGACGGGGTGGGGATGAGATCATTGACCCATCCTCCTTCTGTATTTCAACGAGCTGTGTCCTATTTTCCAAGTAGCTAGCAAACCACTGAATTGTTTCAGCGGTAAATCCATAATAGGCCAACTTGGAAAGTAACAAAGTTGTGTTTATTGAATCGAAGGCCCGTGAAAAGTCAAGAAGTGCAAGGATTGTTCCCTCCCCCCTATCCCGTGCCTCTAGGATATTCCCCACCACGTCAGAGAGGGCTGTGGCTGTGCCCCGTCCCTTCCTAAAACCAGATTGAAGGTCCGGGAGCATATTATTTGCTTCTAAATATTTCAACATTTGGTTATAAACCACCTTCTCCAGGACTTTTGACAATAAAGGCAAAATGCTTACAGGACGTAGGTCTTTATAACTACTTGGGTTACTAATTTTAGGTAGAGGACGCACAACAGCACACTTCCATAGATCAGGGAAAGTGTGGGTATCTACTGATTTGTTTATTATTGTGGTGATCACGTGAAGGGTGGCTGGCAACGTTAGAATTAGCATATCCAGACTCACTCCATCTATCCCTTTAGCATTTGACCCCAAAGTCTTAATAATTTTGGAAATATCCTCTTCGCTTACATTTTGTAGCTTAAATTGAGTTTCACCAAACCTATTCTCATTAAAATAAGACAACTGCGACGTGGGCAGTGTACACTGTCCTGGAACATTCAGAAATGCTTTATTAATTTCATCTGGGTCATTAAACTGTCCAGGAAGCATAGCGCTACTATGTTCTGAGAACACATCGGCCTTGAGATTTTGCCAAAGCTTTTTGGGGTTTTTTATCTGATTATTAATATGTTTGTCAAAGTACACCTTCCTTTCCTGCATTAGTGCTGTGAAAGTTTGTTTTTTTAGGTCCAAATAATAATTTTTAGATGTATCTAGCCTGTCCATATGATACTTATTTTTTGCCTCATCTCGCAGCTTAGTCATTAATTTAATGTTATCTGTTATCCATGGAGTGGGACGGTCTCTAAATATCTTACTCCTAATGGGGGCATGCAAGTCATATAATTGGGTGATATAGACATTAAAATATTCAACCATGCTATTAACATTTGGCATTAAGCTAATTTCCAGCCATGGCATTAATTCCAGATCCACTGCAAAGTATTCCGTCAATATATCTTTTAGAGGACGATATACAACTAGCCTAGGTTTGCTCTTTACCTTCTTTATGGCGGTATCGCATACAATAAACGAGTGATGACCTAGTTCACTTGTATGACTGACTAGCACATTACGAACCCCTACATCGGTACAGATCACGTCTATGAGAGTACTGCTGTCCCCCACAAAATGTGTTGGTGATTGTACTACCTGATTTAGATTGGTATAATTCAGGAATTCCATCATATCTTTAAATTTCGCATTGTTTGTGTCCAATAGGTTAACATTGAAATCCCCCAATAACACCAAATGATCGTAAGGTGCCAATGCGCTAATACTGTCGGTCATCCCATCCAGAAATTTTGACAAATCGAACCAAGGAGGTCTGTATGCTGTGCCAATCAACACTTTCCTTCCGTTAATACTAAGGTTCAACCACATCTGTTCCACATCAGACTGTTCTGAGTGTGGCCGTACCCGCGCCCTAACTCCCGCTTTAATATAGAACGCTACTCCTCCGCCGCGACCCCCGCGTATAGTTTCAGGACGGGGCACATGCTTCAACCTATATCCCGGAACCTTTGGCGCTCTTCCCTCCTCTCCCGGTCTTAACCACGTTTCATTGATGGCCATAATATCCACTGAGTGTTGTGACATGGCAATTAAAAACTCGTCCTGGTTAGTTGCCAGAGAGCCCGCATTAAATAAACCTAACTTTAATAGTTTTGACTTAGTCATGTTATATGAAGATTATTGACTGTATAAGTGTATTTAACTAATAATGATTGTACTTTATTCACACGATTTTTAAAGTAATTTTGTTTATTTCCCTTGTGTAAATAATTTTTGTACGTAATTTTTTGTTCGGGTATTAAATAATAAGCTATATTTGTATTATATTTTGATAGTAATATATATTTTATGTGTATAATCAATATTGTTGTTAGTGTGTAGATAATGTATGTAAATAATATAAATAAGTTCCTCACATTTTTGCAATACTCACCTTGATACTCCCACCTCCCCAGATCACGACAGATACGAACCACAGGCTCCTTGTTTACACAATGATTAAAAATAAAAAAACTTACAATTAGTACAAAAAAAAGTTCAGCGTTAAACATAGGGTTATTTAATAATCTGGTGAATTTCCTCTTCAGATGCAATCCTGTGTGTGGATTCCCCCGGCTTTTGTCGGACCAAGATGCGACCACGCTTCGTCCATACGAACCGCCATCCATGAATCCCCGCAGCGGCCCTAGTCTGATGAAATAACTGCTGGTTCAGTTTGGTCAATCTCTCGTTGACAAAGAATCGTACGGGTTTCCCTGAGAGTCCAAGATTCTCTGTAGTAGCGCCACGCCGCACGCGGGCGCCGTTCAAGACAGCGTCCCGCTGATCACGTCGCGCCAGGCGCACCATAATAGCACGAGGGCGGGGCTCAGTTGAAGCTATAGGGCTTGTCGCCTTAATATGTCTGCCACCGACTCGCTCCGCGCTAAGAATGTCGCGATCCTCCAGATCGACTCCGAGCTTTGTAGCAACTAGTTGGAACAGGTGTGTTGGGTTTTCTGCTGGTGACTCAGGTACGTTCACTATCACCAGATCGTTTGCCATCAACTCCTGATCCCTGTCATTGAGGTCACTCTTGAGCTGTTGAACCACACACTCCACCGCACTTAAATTTGCTGACAGATCGCAACCGTCATTGTGACGCGTTTCTAGCAGCTCCAGTCTGGACTCAATCCCATCTATGCGTGTGTGGCACGAGTCGCCAGATGCCTTCAACTCCGCCACATCCTTCCTGAGCTCCATGACCTCAAATCGCAACGTACGTAGCTCCTCCACTACCATTTTTAAAGCAGAGCTTACGTCCTGCGTGAACTCGGGAATCATCCCTGAAGCGGTGCCGTCCGTGTCCACCACCGCCGTCCCGATTACAGTAGGCGTCCCCAACCGCTCGAGCGGCTCCACCACCGCAGACGATGGCGTAGCGATAGATTGAGGCGACGACGGTGCGGCAGTTGACTCATGCGACGGCGATGCGGCAGATGATAGAGGCGTCGTCGGGCAAACTAATATAGTTGACGACTCGGGCGTCGCTGACTCAAGCATTGTGCCAGCTAGTGGCGTCGGCACCGACGTTAAAGCCGGCTTTTCGCCCTGAACTTCTACCATACAACCCCGTACCGGCGTTTCAGCCTTGTTGTCCCTGCGGACATTTTTCCTGCATTCTGGACAGTGCCAGGAAGAGACTACGGGACCTTTGGCAGTGAGGCCGACGCACACGCGATGATAAGCGGCGCTACACTTTGCGCACCTCGCTGTATCAACCGCCGACAAAAATTTACCGCATCCACCACACTTTACCGGCATTCTTGTGAAATTTAATGAGTCTCCTTATTTCGTATACAAAGTCTGTTTACTACCTTGTTTGACGTTGTCAATATAGACGTCAATACTATTGACAGTTACAACACGTCAAACATTGACAGCAACTGATTATCCTAAATGTGGGTATTTACCGAAATGACTTGAAGATTTGTTATAAGTTTTTGCAATAATTAAGCAGTATAAGATAACACAAGCGCTCTCACTACACTGTATATAATGTATTGCTTTGTTATACACTTGATTAAAAACTTTTTAATAGTATATCAACGTTGTTTAATTTTATTTCTGCGAAAAAACCGACAACGATCACACCAGTACAAACGTCAAAACGTCACTCGGCGAATGGCGAATGGCGAATGGCGAAGTAGTCATTAGTGAGTTCACTTTCTTTTTGCTTATGGGTAGTTTTTAAGGATTACTAAGGCGATTAACACACGACACCGCTCGACCGCGCGGTAGGAGCAGTTTGCGGTAGAAACGAGCACCGCTCGACCGCGCGTCAGGTGGTGTACGTGTGTTAGGCATCAACGGATTTCTTAGAGACCAATGCGTCATGAGATACGCTTCACCGCCTACTGCGGCGGAGCACGGTGCCGTGTGTAAATCGCCTAACACTATGCTATGAGAATATTGTTACTTACAAAATTGACACTATTTATTATTATCGTTATTAATATTCTAAAATATGAGAGGGCGATGCGTCTTTTGTAACAGGACTTTAATTTAACATCGCGAGGCATGTCAAATCCTACAATACGATTAATATAACACGAAGCCAGAAAAGTCAGATTTTCCTTCCATGAGCTAACCAGTGAATCTTGCATGTCACTGCGCACTGACAAACGTCAGAGCCAGCCCCAGCAACCGGATTTTCATATAAATTGTATTGCCACAGCTTCCGGCGATCCCGACCGACCAGCAAATAATAGGATTATGGATAGGGAACAGATGCGGTAACCACGAGAATGAACTATGAACGTTTTTGCTGGCCGCTACGTAATCAGGATTCAAATCAATGTGCGACTCACCGATTACGCAATTCTATGGTCATGAAATGAGTCTTGACTGACTCAAGTGCCAAAGGGTCACAGGGGAGCGGGCGGGATCATTTGATAATTCCCACCTTCAAAAAAAAGGATTACAATTAGTGGATCATTGTTAGAGAACATTAGGTGTTAAATCTATCACGTGTTGCTAGATTAGGATCGAAGAATCTTGATCGAAGGGTGTATCTATGTACTTAGAGTGTGTGTGTTTCTATGTTGGTTACTTCTTCACGCATAAACGGCTGAACGGATCTGGATGAAAGGCACAGAGATAGATTATAAGTTTCGAATTAGGATAGAACATAGGATACATTTTATTCCGGTGGCGGTAGAAGTTTCCTGTGGGATAATTTCCGACATACAGGCTGACAAAGCCGCTGGGAGACGAAGTAGGTGTATAATACTATTGCTCTCTGCGATAGTGGTTGACCCTCAGGTTCATAATTACTATACATCATTCGACAAATAGTATATACATATCTCAATGGCCAGGCTAAAACTGTGGCTCCAAATCAAAATTCGAAACCGACTCAAATTGCTAAGTGTTTCGGCGCTAACTTGATCAAAATCTCTTACAATCCATTGAACGACAGAATTTAAGAAAAATGGCGTCTACATGAAATCAAATGCCGAAGATCAGCCAGACACTATCAGGCGGAAATTCTTTTTTTTCCAACTTGTCCCTTTATTTGTTTTATCGAACGGGAAGAAAATTTCCATCTGTTCAAATGGATGCCTCCGTTCGGAATTATTTTTCGGATTTCTGTTATTTCATCGTACGCTACGTGGGTTACAAAAAGTTTTTGGCGCGGGGCAATTTTGTTAAGCAGTTTTTTGGAAGGATTGCAAGAAGTAGCCTTTTCATATTTTGTTCGAGTTTTGTGGAATATTTTTATGAGATTTGGGAAATTGAAATGATTTGTGGTGGATGAGAATTTTGTTTTGATTTTGCGAGGAGCGTTTAGAAATGATTTGTTCTAATGGTGTGTTTAAAGGGACAGATTTTTTTACAAATAGATAGTAGAAATTACCAAGTTTCAGAGTAGCAGGCCCGTGCCGGACGGCGTGTTTGTAAACCACGCGCACGTCAAAGAGATGACGGCGTCATTGAAGGGGCGGGTCAGACAGACTGTCCGAATGGGTAACCGCTTTCCCAGAATATATAGGGCTAAGGAAGGAACATGGATATGTTTTAGTCAGAAAGAGTTTGTCACTCCCTTTCGCTCCACCCACAGCGGTAGTTGTCATTTGATAATTTAAAATTTAAAAAAAGACAAAAAAACAACTCTTCGCATCGTTCTTAAATGTACAGACGCCAGCATATCAAGCTATTCCTAACTGTCAAATTCATAATTAAAAATGGATTTTATGCTTTTGTAATAAAGCTGAAAAACTATCAAAGAAGTTTGACAGATTGGGGTAACTTGATGTGCTGGCCACTGTACAACGCTTTCTTTCTCGTCAACCTCACTAAACTCCTCATTATATTGTTACAAAACCGAAAACCTCTAAGTCCCAACTATTACTCCAACTAAGGCACAAAGCCTCACATATAGATGTAACAGGATATTACCCTAAATTCTCGCAGGGCCCATTAGACTGGACAAACGGGATTAATTAGGGATCCCACTTGGCAACTACCGACCTACTTAAACATGAGGCCGCCTCACAAATTGGTAGAGGTATCGATATCGACAAATGTAAGTGCTAGGTGGCTCTAAAAAGGCTCTGTGATGTAAGTAGTTTAGATTTGGTTGATATTTGGTGGTATTGAAGTCATAGGTTTACTTGTAAACATAACATTACGCAGCATTATGTTATGCTAGATACGATCCTTTTCGGTCTCGCATATGTCTTTGTTTTTTTTATAATCTTTTTGCCCTTATATTTAACTGTTTAATTTTTTTAATATTCCGTTTTGTTTTTTTTTGTGTATTTTCTGTGCGTGTCCTGAATAAAATATTTTAATTTTTTTCTTTCTTTCTTTACTTGTTTCCCACAAGGGTTAGGCAGAGGTGCCTACCTTATTCGACGACACGGTTGGCGCAGCGGTTGAGCGATTGACTGCTGCGCAGCATGTCGCGGGTTCGATTCCTGCACGGAACAAATATTTGTACGACCTGCAAGTATTTATTACGGGTCTGGGTGTTTTTCTATCTATAATATGTATGTATTTACAAAAAAAAAATGTATATAAGTAGTTTATCAGCCATCTCGTTACCATAACACAAGCATTAAGTTGCTTAGCTTGGGACGATACGGCGTTGTGTGAAATGTCCAAGGATATTATTATTATTATTATTATTATTATTCCACCGCCATGTTTAAGTCCCGTGTAATAAGGGCATACGATTAGTTCAGGTTATTTACGACGAATTTCACCAATGAAACTGAACGCGATCAGCAGCACTTCTGAACCGCGTTCAAGAGCTGTCAGTGTCAATATGCCATAAAAAAAGTGGACACTGAAAGTTTAGATGTTCTGAACTCGTTTAGTTTTATTGATGACTAGCTTCTGCCCTCGACTTCGTCCGCGGAAAATTGCGATATACTGTAACTGTTAAGGCAGCGCATGCAAATAATTCTGTTTTCGGAGGTATTTTTTTCCGATTTGCTAGACGAAAATTGCGATAGCTCGGCTCATATGCATGATATAAATATAATTTATAGCCTATAGCACTCAGGAATAATGTAGCTTTTTATCAGTGAAAAAAATTTTGAAATTAGTTCCGGAGATTACCCCCTACATACAAACTTACAAATTTTACCTCTTTATAATATTAGTATAGATATACGCCCTTCGATCCTATGTGATGCCATAACACTAAATGCCAATGTCACGTATTAAACTGAACGGGATTAGCACATCTAAACCGCATCCAAGACCTGTCAGTGTCAATATTCCACAGAAAATAATGACGCTGTCATTCCTTACACGGCTTACGGGGCTTAAGTGCTGATCGCGTTCAGTTTCATTGGTGAAATTTGCCCTAAGTGACGTTAGCAAGTAAAATATTTTGTTGGATAAAGCATTACAGGTGGAAGATAACATAGTTTTCAACTGTAGTTGTAACAGAAATCTAGAGTATAAATGCGGAGTTTAAACAAGATAGATAACTGTTTGATGCAAACGGCCTTGTTTTTAATGTTTTCAAATCTGTTCTTCCTTGCATAGAATTGATAGCCTATGATGTTCCCACTGCTGCAGGACAGGGCTCCTGTCTTCAAGATGGGTCGTAATCCACTACGTAGGCCTCGTGCGGATTGGTGGATGTCATGTCTTCGAACTTTTGATTCTAGGACATGTAGGTTTCCTCAAGTTGTCAACCTTCACCATTTTGCTGCATCATTGCGTAATTTGAACTAATCTTCTTTTCGTGTGGTCTGTGACTAAACTGGTGTCAGAGTTTTTATGCTACCTATGGGCCTATGACTTAACTTCACATGCTGTTGAGAAATATCTTCCGACATGCTGGGGTTTTCCTCACGATGTTTTCCTTCGCCTAATTTCGATCACTTTAATTTTGATGTGTTGAGCTATCGTGGCTATTATAAATCTATCTATCTACATGTTTAATGTTTATTTTGTAACCTCATAAAAACTATCCTGTTCCACGCAAGCGACATATACACTAAATCTGCCCCATGTCGCCTCAGCAAGGAAATGATCTTATAAATAATCGCATGAGGGTGTAATTGAAAAGCGAATGGAAATACATCAGCAGTAACAAATATAAATAACCTCAGATCCGGGGAAGTGTAGACAGGGATACGGAATTTCAAAACTGCATGCATGGACGGCGTAGGTCCGTTGGAACGCGCCAGTTTACTTGCATGATTAAAATCTTTTTCTTTTTTCTTTTTTCGTGTGGTTAGTGATTTCGCAACACATTATGTGAAGCTCAGTCAGAGGCCCGGGCAGATTTTTCTGTATTTTTTTTTAACCTCGTATTTATTTCCTACGGCAACTTTCGGACATAATACTTGCTCGTGTATTATTTGTATCACTAAAAAAACTATAAGTAGTAGAGCCTATAAAGGTAGACTACACTGGACTGGACTGAAAGGAATCGTTGTTCTGAAAAGAGTTTAAAAAGGAGGAGGTTATCAATTCGGTTGTTTTTTTTTTCATTAAGAAATAAAATGTTTTTTTATAACATTATGAAAGCCGGTGCCTTTATTATCGTTTTTTGCCGTTTTAAATTTTCTAAACTCGTAACAAACCTTTAAATCCAAGACATAAACATTTTACTCGACTAAAAAGCCCAGCTAAACTCAAACGCAGCACCATCCCGAACCACACGGAACCCACGGGAAATGTAGTTTTATGCGGGCGCTACACAAATAAACTGGTTTTAAGAAACCCCCCAAGTCTCGATGAAACTTGTCCGGAACGTAAAATGGTTCGGAATACAGTCGGAACTGAGTTGCACTCTCTGAACTTGGACAAAATGTTCATATTGATCTTTTGTACGGATGAGGAATAATTAATTTTTCGGTTACGTGACCTTGGAGTTCGGAGTTAGTTGGAGAGAATGGAGGAGTGTGGGAGAACTTGGTTTTTGTTTGGGATTTTATTTAGTGTTGGAAAATCCGACACCATCCGGGTATATATAGTATGACACATGTTTTAGAAAGTCCTCGCATCAATATGTTAATTAATGAAAGGCGTTCCCGTAAATCTAAATCTGCTGTTCTCTACATTTTGACGAGTTCATCCATCCGCCTAGCCTTTTCCCAAGTATGTTGGGGTCGGCTTCCAGTCTAACCGTATGCAGCTGAATACCAATTTTGACGAGTTATGCGAAGATAAACGTGAGCAGCAGATTTTTTTTTTCACGAATTGTTTTAAGGTAAATTAATGTTTAATCAAGTATAGACGCTAAACTATTGCGGGTTGACAGGAACGTCTTTCGTTAATAAACATATTGTATATGAGTGACACCAACGACAAACTAAACAGTCGAAGGTTTTCTGAACCGGTCATAATACGTATCTATGACTCAAATTAGCATTTTGGCAGTTGAATTAAGCCTTACTTATTACCGCAATTCCGCAACGCGGTAGTAATGTGTTCGCATGCTGATGAGGCAAGCAATCGATTGATTGAAACCTGTCAAATCATGAACAGATTCAACCGCGTTTGATAGGTCCTTTACGGACAGACCATTCGGCAGCCGATCATTGCCGATGATGCCCGAACGTGGGTACGACTGATAGAGTGGACGTATAAATAAGGCATTCGCACTTTGTTTCGGCGATCGTGGGACTGAACCGGCTCTTTACGAATGTCTGATACAAATCTCACCTTGAACACGAGAAAGGTGTGAATCGATTGTGTCGAAAAGGTTTGGTACACTTCAAAGTCAAAGTCAAAGTCAAATAGTTTATTCCGATTAGGCACAATAAAGACACTTTTGAACTTCAAATTGAGCAAGAAATATAATAGAATTGATTTTGAACTTTACGATAAAATCTGCAATGGTGGTTGGTTTTAGTAATAGTAGTACGGTCGCTAGCTCATCAAGTTATACGAAATTGTCCGCCAAATGATTTTAAACCTTAAAATGTTGACAGTTAAATTTAAAATCGATGTTATGTTTTAATTGCTCTGTAGTTTGAAGAAAATACTTATTTGTAGTTAAGAAAGTTCTCCGATACATAGATGTACGTCACGGCCTATTTTCCATCAACACAATATGTAAGGAAAAATAATATACGTAATAAACTTGCAAATTAACGATTTTTCAACTTTCTTCATTACTTGTGCTACGATACCTTGCTTCTTCCCAAACTTCATTATTCTAGGTCAACGGGAAGTATCATAGAAGTTTTGATTTATTTGCGCATATCATAATAATTATGTTGCATAAATATCCTTGTATTTTATTGCGTTCACTTCAACACAAGAAAAATAAGCTTCCAAGTAAAAGCTTGATTTTTCAGGCAAGGGGCCCGTTAGGGCCAAAGCCTGTCGGGTCAACGGGATTGTCCGAAAGGGTAACCGGTACCCCGGAACATACAGGGCTAAGGAAGGAACATGAATGGGTTTTAGTCAGTAAGAGTCTGACACTCCCTTCCGCTCCACCCAGAGCGGGGGGGTCATTTGATAACTTCAAATACTAAAAAGAAACTCAAGTAAGCGTTCTTTTATTGAGATACCTTGTCGTGTGTCGGTTAAATTGCGACATCTGTATATATCATTCCCTGTGGCTATCACACTAATATATAAAGGCAATAAAAGGTACCGTAACGTAGATCTATGTCCTTCATATTGATTTCAACTTGATATCTCAACGCGTTACTTAGAAAAGGGTCTTGACATACAAACAGACGGACGGAGCTCTAACGACACACAATATTATGATCTTAGCTTTCTTGTCTTCCCATTGGTGAATAAATTACAATAATATTATGTATGTACAAAGTTAGAAAACTTTGAAACCGATGTGCGCTGCATACTTAGAAATCCACGAATGTTTGCTGATCAACTTTAAGAGAATTTTGAAATGATAAATTTTGTTTACGTTTTGATGTCAGCAAAGTATGATGGGTAATTTAGAAGTGTTGGGAGATAACTTTTGCTTGATTATGTTTGTATTTTGAAGAACAATATGACGCTAGATGATATGGCATTGTACACAAAGGGCGTGTTATTGTTCCTTTGTTTCGTTAGTCGTTTTTGTATCTAGTGTGTGGCCTTTTTACACGAGCGAACTAATCTATTCTTTCATGAATTTCGTGTGTAATTATCGCTTGCTTAAAAATCAGTAAAGGAAAACATCGTGAGGAAACCAGCATGTCTGAGAGATATTTCTCAACAGCATGTGAAGCTCAGTCAGAGGCCCATAGGGCAGCATAAGAACTCTGACACCAGTCTGTTAGTCACTAAACACACGAAAAGAAGGTGTATTGCGTAAAGTATTTGTGTTGGGGTTTCTGCGTTAGGGTAGGTTAGATATTTGTTTTATACTCTCTTGGTTAAAAATTAATGAGTAAAATGGTTTCATCTTCATGATTTGGAGGTGATGTGGTGGTGTTTTTTTTCTTATTATGTGATACCGATAAACAAATTATGACTAAACCAAATTAGGTACGTATCATATCATGTAGATTACTCACTATTTTTTCCAGATGTAATTTCTCTGTAATTGCTGACGAAAAGCTGCTTCATTTGCGCGCTTTTTTAAGCTCTTTTCGAGAGACCAGCCTTAAATGTTAACATCGTTGTTTGAGTTTTCTTTTTTTTTAAATTGTAAACCAATGAACAAGGAATTTTTGCTACACAACAAAACCACCAAACGAAACTTTACTACCTGAGCCCTAACATGGAACAACAAACAAAAATGCCGTTTCCCAAATATCTTTTAATACATTAGAACGTCCCTTTCAATACCAACTGATCTCAAGGAAGGATGTTCGTTCGCAACATGTTCTTTATCTGCCTAATTTATTGGAAAGGATAACCATTAGTGTGTGGTATTGGCAGCCGCGTATCAAGGGGAATTGACTTGAAAGGTTACGATTATATTGCCGTTTTATCTGGGTTGAAATCTGTGCCTCGGGCTACGATTTCTAAAGTACAGTGGTGTGTTCGGGATAGTCCTATAAATTTGTAGTTCAAGATTTTAGACACATAAATCTGAATGTTGTATAATAAAATAAAAAAAAAAACAAAGCAGTATTCTAGCAAATAAATATTTTGATTTGATATGAATTATGATTTAACTAGGTGCTGCTGCTGCTTCACGCGCGTGGATGTCAAAATTATCTCAAGGTAACGTAGTACGGGGATAAAAAGAAAATATTCTGTGTGTTAATCCAGGTCATAAATGACCTCTGTGCCAAATTTCATCCAGATCGGTTCAGTCGTTTGAGCGTGAAAGACGGAGAAACATACAAACTCACAAACACTCACAAACTTTCGCCTTTATAGTATTAGTGTCATTGTTTATCTACCACGCTGTTCATTACTCATTAGTCTTCTAGGCCAAACCAAAACGAAACCTCAAACATTTTCAAGATGAAAAACTATTATTCGCATTATATTTCGCACTATAGTGATACTTTTATTAAATCCGTCACCGGATTGTAGTCGAAAATAGGAAGAATTATTAATCTTCTTATTTTTCTTTCCGTGTCGATAGTAATCTTCCTTGATATTATTATATTGATGGAGTACAGTCGGTTGCCACATTGATCAGCATCCGTGGATTTCTTAAGGTCATCCGAGGTGCAGGTGAACGGGGAGTTTAGTCACTCCATCAAGTGGAGCATGGTCTAATCGGAAGCTCCGCACTGGCACTGGGTATTGGGTGGTAGGACTTATTAATGAGATTTACACATTAATAATTATCGACTCCTCAACTTGTTTCAACAAATTCAAGGTCACTCAGCGCGCTATGGAGCGGGCTCGGAGTCTTTTCGAAGGATAAAATCAGGAGTTAAATTATCCGGAAAAAATCCGAAGTTACCGACATAGCTTGCAGAGTAAGCAAACTGAATGGCAGTGGGCTGGCCATGTTTGTTGAAGGACTGTTGCTCGGTGGAGCAGACGAGTCTCATCGTAGAGACCGCGTATCGATAACCCAAGGTTAACCAACCGATGACCTTATGAAGGTAGCTTTTTAAGGGTAGAAAATTATAAAATGACCCCTCCCGCTCTGGTTGGAGCGGAAGTGCCAGACTCTTTCTGACTAAAACCCATCCATGTTCGTTCCGTAGCCCTTTATGTTCCGGGGTAGCAGACTGGTCCTAACAGGCTCTTCCTTAGTGCAGACATCCGTTCGGCACGGGCCTGGCCCTGATCGGGCGGTGATCGGATGAAGGTAGCTGGGCCAGGTTGGATGCGGCCAATGGAGGACCTGGGAGAGGCCTATGTCCAGTAGGGGACTGCCTTAGGCCGAGTTGATGTTACATCTTCAGCGAAGCTAAATATTCTTGATCAACATTAAGGCGAATTTTGGAATGATAAATTTTGTCTACGTTTTGATGTCAGCAAAGTATGATGGGTAATTTAGAAGTGTTCAGAGATAACTTTTACTTGATTATGTTTGTATTTTGAAGAACAATATGACAGTAGATGATATGGACAACGATATTACACAACGGGCATAAAGCCTCTCATATTAAAATACCGTACTGTTATGTTTTTTCATATTGTCTTTTTCCCATTACTTACCTATAATTGAATTTCTTTCATCTCAAAAATAATAATAAAATGTCAACTTCAAAATATCCTCACAAAAAGCCACATTGAGAACCTGAAATCCTGAAATTCGCGGTAATTATTCAGCGTACGAAATAGGTATGGCTCCTGAATTTCAATAAGACGCCGTGAGATTTCCTTTAAGTAAAGAATGGCGGTTATAATAAACATATTAATAGCGACCGTGGTAAGCCTCGGGATTTGTGTGATTAGAATGTATGTTGTTTGTTGAATAAACTTTGTTTTCTTGTGTTTTGTGTAAGGAGGAAACGTTGTTATTATGGGAAATGTTTTAAATCAGGTTGTCATTGCGAAGTTTTAGATTTCTTTATTAACTTTTCTTGTTTTCACATAGATAAAAATTAGAAAAAAAAACAATGATGAGTAGTATTGACATTGTGAGTTCCTTCGAGATGTATGTACCTATTGATGGCAACCAGCACCTATTTTTCGGAGGGATAGATAGACGATTTAATTCATTTCGCATGATTCGACCAAGATTATGTCTGGACTTTAGAAGAGACTTGTCTTCTAAAAGTAGTCAGTTAAAAAAACTTTTTTACAAAAAATAAAACCGACTTCCAAAACAAACACTACAAAGTGAAAAATAATTTTGATTTCGGAAGTCGGTGTCTTCGGTTTTGTATTTTCATTTTTTGCCACCGACTTCCGAAATCAAAATTATTTTTCACTTTGTAGTGTTTGTTTTGGAAGTCGGTTTTATTTTTTGTAAAAAAGTTTTTATTTTTTACTTTTTAGTTGTGGTACCAACACAATACCCCCCCCCCATTTTAATACCACTACCTGGTATGAAAATTACAGTGACAGGAAGTTATTAGAACATCGTCCACATATATTAAGTAGGATTTTTTTTAGATTTTTGTTGATTTTTCAAAAACCGCTTATCCGATTTCGATAAAAATTTTATGGGACCATTTGGGATGTATACCCTTTCCAACAAAAAAAGAATTTTTCAAATCGGTTGGCAAGCAACGGAGTTATGCGCGAACAAACATAAAAATTATATATTTACTTTTATTTAATATATTTACGTGTAAAAGTGTTTATGTTTGTTATGTTTGTGAAAACCCATTTACAAAAATAAAATTATTTATCAATTATCATTCTCCATCAGATGTTAGACATATCTAACAAAAACAATATGAGCTGGCCTTTTATTCTATCGTAAAAATTTCGTGCTACGCAAGGCCAGCTCAGCATCAAAGTGTGGACCAAGCGATTGCAATGTAGGCACAATTTTTAACCGACTTCAAAAAGGAGGAGGTTCTCAATTCGGATGTTTGTATTTTTTTTTTTTTTTATGTTTGTTCGCGCATAACTCCGTTGCTTGCCAACCGATTTGAAAAAATCTTTTTTTGTTGGAAAGGGTATACTTCCCAATTGGTCCCATAAAAATTTTATCGAAATCGAATAAGCGGTTTTTGAAAAATCAACAAAAATAACCTACTTAATATATGTGGACGATGTTCTAATAAGTTCCTGTCACTGTAATTTACATACCAGGTAGTGGTATTAAAATTTTGGGGGGGAGGGGCGGGGTTGTCTAGGTAGGTACCACAACTAAAAAGTGAAAAATAAAAACTTTTTTACAAAAAATAAAACCGACTTCCAAAACAAACACTACAAAGTGACAAATAATTTTGATTTCGGAAGTCGGTGGCAAAAAATTAAAATACAAAACCGAAGACACCGACTTCCGAAATCAAAATTATTTGTCACTTTGTAGTGTTTGTTTTGGAAGTCGGTTTTATTTTTTGTAAAAAAGTTTTTTTAATTCCAGTCTTTGTTCAACAGATTAATCGAATCTTCTTACATACTAAGCACAAAATTAAAGCAATATTTTATCATCTTACGTTTTCGTGTTCTAGACTATTTTCTCAGTAACTCTGTTTACTTTAACAGCAGGCTTTCTTAATAAAATCAACTTTCAATATTTATGACAAGCACGAATCCGTGTAAAGCGTCACCAGTCATTATAAGTACAACAGATTTGCGTACTGAGGGAAATCTTCGTCAACACCGCACCGGTGACAAAACTCAAATTAAAACTGCCCCAAAGAAAATTTCTTTAACCATTGCCTGTTTTATTCGAGTAATGAAAAGTATCATGGTTTAAACCAGCAATGGATGTCGTGTTAAACGAAGTTGTAGAGTTTAAAATGTAGGTTGGAAGTGTGGGGATGGGAGGTGAGAAGTGTTTGCAAAGCAAGCTAAGCTGTCTAAGGAATTAGGAGCCTCTAAGTATTCACGGACGCTGAATAAGTGCGCGCTTTGATGTCTCACAAACTGCTGTTTGTGAAGTAAGTACTGGGTACTCAGGTAATGAGTTAAGGACAATTATTATGGAGGTGCTTGTTTGAAATGAGGAAAGAAAAGTATAAGTATTGTACTAAAATGGCTTCGATTTTGGTTATTTGATGGTTTTTCTCAGTAAATCATGTAAATTATTTCCTAAAAGCGCTGTGGAGGCCCAGTAGTTTTGGCCCCGACTTACGAGTTGTTGCGAAGACGATTCGTTCAGACGTTCGAAGTCACGAGACTTCGAACCCAGCAAGGTACAGAGGCCAGCACATCAAGTTACCACAATCTGTCAAATTTCTTCGATAGTATTTCAACCTTATTGCAAAGACGTAAGGTTCATTTTTAATTGAGAAAATTTGACAGCTAGGGATAGCTTGATGTGCTGGCGTCTGTACTTTGTGAATTTAATTTCATCACCACTGCTCTCAAAACGGTGAAGGGAAACATCGTGACGAAACCGGCATATCATTGAACCAAACCCGCACTGGTTCGCGTCGTGGGTTACGGCCCACTCCCTCTCACAGAGAGGGGGCTTTGTCCCAGCAGTGGGAACGGATGTCGGAAACTGTCCAAAGGTGTGCATATATGTTTGTTACTCTTTCAAGCTAAAACGACTGAACGGATCTAGATGGAATTATGGTACAGATATAGGTTATAGTCTGGAATAGTACAGAGGCCAGCACATCAAGTTACCACAATCTGTCAAATTTCTTTGATAGTATTTCAACTTTATTGCAAAGACATAAGGTTCATTTTTAATTGAGAAAATTTGACAGTTAGGGATAGCTTGATGTGCTGGCGTCTATACATAGGCTACATTTTATCCCGAAAAAAATTACGGTTTCCGTGGGATAATTAATTTCACACATACACGCGGGCGAAGCCGCTGGCAAGTGCTAGTTACTTATAAAACCTTTACAAACCGATTACAGAACGCTACAGAAACCACACACTGTGATGGCCTGACAAAGCAAGACCGTAATTCGTTAATTGTACGCAGTTAAATGTGCAACTAATTTGAATAAACCTTCTGCGGTCGCTATTACGTGTGCCCATAGAAACTAATGGTTATTGTAAGTGTGCATTATGTTGGTGTTTGGTGAAATATGCCAAGCATTTGACAAAACGCATTTCAGGGGCTTAGAGAAGTGACAATCGCTCCGTGTCGATTCGATTTCGAAATTGTTGATCGAACAATTCGTTATTTGATTGTTGATCGATTCGGATTGTCAAGAACTCCACTCGTCAATACATTTGTATGGGAATAGTAATCGAGTTTCGTTGCACAATTTGACATTGTCTAGCACTTAGCGACCGATAACGATTGATTACGTGACATTTCGAAAGCTTATGCCAATTCCATAAATAATGGATATACATGTTTAATTTCGTTATCGTTAATGAAAATATCACTTTGTCCAGGGCTCCAGGTGTTAATTAAGTTTTGTTACCTTCAACTTAAAAAATAATATTTTGTTGGCTGGAAAGACTGTAAGGTACTGACAGCGGTGGTACAGGAACGAAATGAAAAATATTTAAAATTAAAGTAATTCGTAAAAGAAGAATAAAATGTAAAAGAAGATAAAGTTTTTAATAATAGTTATATCCTTGGACATTTCACACAACGCCATATCTTCCCAAGCTAAGCAACCTAATGCTTGTGTTATGGTAACGAGATGGCTGATAAACTACTTATATACATTTTTTTTTTGTAAATACATACATATTATAGACTAGCTTCTGCCCGCGACTTCGTACGCGTATCCTGTTGCTTATGCCAGCGACAACGGGGTCGTCAAAATCAAAGATCTGAATCACGATCAGCGGTCAGTCGCGCATAACGTTCCCCACTTGTCTCTAGAGACCTAGAAGTCGATGCGTAGATACGCTTGGAACTCAAGCGTAATTCTCTATCCGTGAACGTCTCCGATTCGCGAGACAAAGCATGACTTGCACGATCAGCGGTCAGTCGCGTATCACGTTCCCCACTTGTCTCTAGAGACCTAGAACTCGATGCGTAGATACGCTTGGAACTCAAGCGTAATTTTCTATCCATGAACGTCTCCGATTCGCGAGACAATGTATGACTTACACGATCAGCGGTCAGTCGCGCATTATATTCTTCACTGGTCTCTAGAGACCTGGATGTAGATGCGTAAATACGCTGAAAACGCAGGCGTGCTTCACGATCCGAAGAGGTTTCCACGGAGCGAGTTGCAGCCGGATGTTTTCGAAAAGCATCAAGTCTCTCGTGACGCTCTTTGGTAGATTTTTGGGCTCTTATGATCTTCAATCTTTTAGCTCTTTTGGAACATTGGGAAAGATTTGACCTCTTTCTAGGCATGGTTATAGTTTTATTGTGAATATAAGTGATCAATTAAAATCTAAGGGACTGCTCCCCTGCGTTATCGGGTAGGCTACTGTGTCACGAAGATAAATAGAAAAGGAAATTAAACACTTAAATAACATAATTCCGAAGGCATATTTATTTGGTAAAATAAAAAAATAAATTGGAGTTTTGGCCAGCCGAGTCAAATTTTCAATGATATAAGTACCATCGTCAGCAAAAATCAGTCCTAAACTGTTACCGCCTTCACCGCGTGGAAGTACTCCCAGGTTATGTTATTTTATAATTATACAGTGAAATTAGTGATAGCTTTGATTTCCACATCAGATGTTTCTGATCTTCGATTTTTATAAGTTGTCATTCCTATGTGTGTTATAGTGTAGCTGTGTGCTGGGCTCTTGGAGTTCTACAACAGGTGTTCCAGATCTTCGATTTTTATAAGTCAACAGGAAGTGCTCATCAGATTTGACAACTTTTGCTAAGACGTCATTCCTATATAATATATGTTATAGTGTAGCTGGGCTCTTGGAATTCCACAACAGGTGTTCCAGATCTTAAATTTTTATACGTCAACAGAGAGTGCTTATCAGGCTGAACAACTTTTGCTAAGACGTCATTCCAATATCTGTTATAGTGTTGCTGGGCTCTTGGAGTTCCACATCAGGTGTTCCAGATCTTCAAATTTATTCTCTCAGCAGAAAATACTTATCACGCGGAACAATTTTTGCTACGGTACTATTTTTGTATCTCTTATAGTTTAGCTGGGCAGTTGCGGTTCTGCATCAGGTGTTCAAGTTTCCAAGATAAATTATCTAGTCTATTTGTTGCCTAGACTTAATACCTGCACAACAAAAAAAAAACATTCAAATCCGTCCAGTAGTTCCGAAGATTAGCGTGTACAAACAAACAAACAGACCGATTTTTTTTTTGGATTTGTGCTCTATTACTGTTTCTAAACCCCCTCAATCATTATTTTTAATATATTCAATGTCAGACACAGTTTTTTTACTGTTTTATTTTAATATAATAGATAGATTTTAAGGAAAATTTAGAAAAAGTACGTAACCTACAAACCCTAAAATATAAATAAATGAAATATGCAAACAGTCAGTATTCAAGTGAATCGCAATAATCAAATGCAACTATTCGCCTATACTCTCCAGGATATGTGCGTTCGCTACGACTAACTGAATCCTTATGGCAGCGGCAGCGGTGTGTTTTTTTTTTTTGATAATGGCATCTCGCAGCTTAACCATAGGGTTGTATACTGCTTATCCGGACTTGCCTGTGGATGCCACAAAAGAATTGTAGCCTCCAGGCAGGGCTTATAAAAACTTACAAACTAAGCGACTACACGCTAAGGGCACCCCCTATGGGGTACTGACCTCGGCTTAGGGCGTCGCTGAGGCAGGACAGCAAGGGACAGCTGGATCGGGGGTAACAGCGGCGCGGCTCTCAGCGCGCTTTATATAGCCACGGACGCGCAGGCGCGAAGCGTATACGTACTCTGATAGAATACCTTAACAAATGTTTGCCGTGATTCTTTAAATTAACATAACTTTTTTATTTATGAACCGATTGACATAAAATAAACACTAAATGTTAAGTGAAGCCTACTACAATATATTAGTGAAAACCGTATCTAAATCGAATAAGCCGTTTCTGATATTAGCGTGCACAAACACACAGACAAACAGACAAAAAAAAAATTAATTACAATTTCGGGTTCGGCATCGATATAATAACAACCCCTTTTTTTTTTTTTTTTTTTTTTTTTTTTTTTAAGGCTGGGAAATCATCCAATGACTGCTCCCGCTCTGGGTGGAGCGGAAGGGAGTGTCAGACTCTTACTGACTAAAACCCATCCATGTTCCTTCCGTAGCCCTATATGTTCCGGGGTAGCGGTAACCCTTTCGGACAATCCCGCTTACCCGGCAGGCTTGGCCCTGAGGGGCCCCTTCATATGCTGACATCTCTTTGAGGCGCGCGTGGAACATATACGCGCCGTACGGCACGGGTCTGGTGCTGATTGGACGGTGAGTCACCCATTACTCACCGCACCGTGATAATAACAACCCCTGCTACTTTTTTTTTATATATTTCTCTTGTACAGACACCACTTTTCTACAAATTTATTATATGTATAGATAGAAAAACACCCAGACTCGTAACAAATACTTGCAGGTCGTATTTGTTCCGTGCGGGAATCGAATCCGCGACATAGTGCGCAGCAGTCAATCGCTCAACCACTGCGCCAACCGTGTCGTCAAATGGTTTACGATATTTAATAATAGTGAACAGTTAAAGTGGGAATTTCCAGCAGCTTAATGTAAGGTACAACACCAACACATAATTATAACTTTTCAGAAGATCTAGACATCATCTCACCATCCACCGAGCAATCACTTCAGTCACTGAAGCCTTAGCCGCATATGCCTATGCAAAAGTACTTTTGAAATCTCTGGTCTAATTACATGCTACATACATGTTGCAACCGCAGCAATCTGCCTGGAATTCTGTCCAACACTTAAGGGAGAACAGCGTGCAGATAAAAGTAAAATTATCGTGCATATTTCCCAGAGGAGTGGCCGCCGTCATTGCGAGAAAGTAAAAGTCTAGGATATTGCGGGGCTTACAAACTATCTGCAGAGTTTTCATTAGTATTACAGTTTTATTTTTCTTACATTACATAGCATCACGCTTGTAGTCTTTATAGGTTTAGGCAGAAGTGTGCCTTTTTTTAAGTATGGGGACATCAAATGAACTCTCCCGCTCTGGGTGGAGCGAAAGGGAGTGTTAGACTCTGACTGACTGAAACCCATCCATGTTCCATTCTTAGCCCTTTGTGTTACGAGGCAGCGGTAACCCTTGCCGATAATCTCGCTGACCAAAACATCATGCAGAAGTGCTACTGAAAAAATCCGGATGGAAAAATCCAATAGCACTTTGCCTGGTAATCAAACCCAGGAATCCATGCCCAGCAGTAGCGCTTGTGACTACTTGACTAACGAAGCAGAATGTACAGACTCCAGCACATCAGGCTATCCCTTTTATTTTTTTTAAGGCTGGGAAATCATCCAATGACTGCTCCCGCTCTGGGTGGAGCGGAAGGGAGTGTCAGACTCTTACTGACTAAAACCCATCCATGTTCCTTCCGTAGCCCTTTATGTTCCGGGGTAGCGGTAACCCTTTCGGACAATCCCGCTTACCCGGCAGGCTTGGCCCTGAGGGGCCCCTTCATATGCTGACATCTCTTTGAGGCGCGCGTGGAACATATACGCGCCGTACGGCACGGGTCTGGTGCTGATCGGACGGTGAGTCACCCATTACTCACCGTCCGCAGGCCCGCGCCTACGGTGGCCAGGAGTCGTCACGTGGCTCCCGACGCCCGGGGCGTTTCCCGCGGCGGCTGGGACGGGAGGACCTTTCGCTCCCCCATCCCGCCACCTCCTTCGCGATCAAGCTATCCCTAACTGTCAAATTTTCTGAATTAAAAATGATCCTTATGTCTTTGCAATAAAGTTGAAATACCCTCAAAGAAATCTGACAGATTGTGGTAACTTGATGTGCTGGCCTCTGTACAAAATAAATTTAAAAATAAATAATCATCATTGTATTTTCTTACTCAATGAAAATATCATGATTACATTTTCCAACAGCTACGTGGGCGAAATTGCGAGCAAAAGCTATTATGAGGCATGAGGAACAGAGTGCAAAGTTTACTCATCCTCCATAGAATAGTTAGGATCCTCCGACCATACGGGTTTTGTGACTGGTGGACTACTATCGATGACGGGACACTGTATAAATGATAGTCGCGCGGTAAACTATACTTGCGCGATGCAGGATTGCGACGTCACTTCTACATACATAAAACACACATAGCCCAAAGAGGTCGAACGTAATATAACCTACTTATTAAAGTCGACTCGGAACTGTTTGCATACCCACACGTAGTGCTAATAAACTGGCTGGCGGCTAGACATTATAGGATTTATAGGATTGCAATAATAATAATATGAACTTCATCGAATGCCAGCTCTTCCAGCTGTAGACGCGCAGCTATTCCTTAATAGCTTTGTTTTAATGTGCAGCTGATTTGAATAAGCTTCAAGTGGTATTACGTATGCTGATAGGAATAGCAAGGCGCAGTGATGACAGATGAAGTAAGGCAGTGACCGAGTGGCATCCAAGGACTGGAAAATGAAAACTCAGACGTCGGGCAGTGAGAGGAGCAGACGATATTGTTACCATGACGTGTAGAACCTGTGTGCATCTGATTAGGGACCCATTTCATAAAGAAAAGAGAGGCCTATGCTGAGCAGTGGGTGAAGTCGGGCTATAAATGATGATGAGAATAGATATGTTCGTGCTTTGGAAACTATATATTTAATTTAGATAATCGTGATAAGATCTAGGAAGGACAGGTCTAGGAAGGACAGTCTCCTAAGATACAGGACTATCTAGTTTAGGAGACAGGGTTAC
Source organism: Hyppa rectilinea (assembly GCA_951799385.1). NCBI lineage: Eukaryota > Metazoa > Arthropoda > Insecta > Lepidoptera > Noctuidae > Hyppa > Hyppa rectilinea. The sequence goes on along the minus strand of OX637302.1, from coordinate 3,215,109 downwards.
ATGTTTTGTGTAGATTTATGTAGATATCCTATGCTACTTAAGTACATCTGCTCTTGTGTATCATGAATCTTCTGTGTAGTAAGTAAAGGTTATTATTATTATTATTACTGGTTCTGCCAGGGTCGCGGGTTGGTTTGAAAGAGTAACTGTAGCCCCTCGCATAGGCAACTGACGGTACCTGGCTCAGTCAGAAAAAGTCTCACGCATTCTTGCTCCGCCCAGAGCGGGTGAAGTTATTTGATGATTTCTCACCAAAAAAATGATAATAATACAGGAAAGACTAACTATATTTCACAGAGATTTATGAGGGGTCATTGTTAAGGACGTCGTCCGTCGTAGAATAACAGGCAATTTTAACGAAAAAAGAGAATCTCATTTGAAATTTCAAAGGGCATGGTTAAAAATTGCCTGTATAAAACCAACCCAAACTTAAAGTATTTTTGAAAATAACCTCTAAAAATCCGATTGAAAAAAAAGGAACGTCTTTGCCTCCATATAAATTATCAATAGCATCCAATCTCTATTCCTATCCCAACACGTAATACCACCAAATGTGCATTTATATTAAGAGCGACACAAACGTCACCCGTTGACTTAGCTCGATTGGTCTAATTGCTCCCTATGTATGCACCCGTTGCTTCATTGCTCCCATTGCTCTGTTGCTCAGCTAACACAATTTGAAGCGATTGCTCCTTAACTGTTTTTTTTTGGATCTTGTTTGATGGGAAGTATTTGTGAGATAGTCGATACAGGTAAATCGAGTATTTTGTCTGTAAAAATGATGTGAAAGAAAGTAATCGTCTCTGTTTTAGTGGGTGGGGTTCTTCGTTGGTCTAGTGGTTGCAATCGCAACTGCGGAGCTGAGGTTCTGGGTTCGATTCAAAAGTCGGTCAAAGTGTTACTTGGTTTTTCCATTAGCAGCCCGGAGGCAGGATTTATGCCCAGTTGATGGCAACAGGATCCCCTATTACCTAGACTAAAGCTACCTACTATTGGTACAGACGCCAGCACATCAAGCTGTCTCTAACTGTCAAATTTTCTCAATTAAAATGGACCTTATGTTTTTGCAATAAAGTTGAAATACTATCAAAGAAATTTGACAGATTATGGTAACTTGATGTGCTGGCCTCTGTGCATGGCGTAATCCTTCGGGGAAACAAGGCGAGATCTTATTTAGTTGAAATCCGTATGGTTAATTTAAGTTGTTCTGTCATTATTTTCTTCAAAAAGAACATTTTCAAATAGTTGTAGGTACTCCCACACACCAGGGGGCCTAGACAAGTGTCAATCGCAATTGTTGATAGAACAATTCGTTATCTCTGCGATTCGGATTGTCAAGAACGCCACTTGCCAACGCATTTTTATGGGAATATTGATCGAGTTTCGTTTCACAATTTCACATTGTCTTGCACTTAGCGATCAAAAACGATTGATCACGTGACATTTCGAAAGCTTATAATGCCAATTCCATACATTTCGGTTTTATCTAACTTCGTTATCATTCATGAAAATGTGACTTTGTCTAGGCGCCCAGGATTGTTAAAATGCTGCTGGTCTTTTAACATTTGGACAACCACGACGCGACAACTGTACCAAATATTCAATAATCATCATCATATCTGCCTAAAAACGTCCACAGCTGGACATAGGCTACCTCCAAACATCACTGCTTTTCATTTTAAACCGGCTGTCACAGTTTTTAACCTAGTGCCAGGATTGGCTTCAAATTCAGCTTTAAATTTCAAAGCCTGTCAGAGTGAATATACACAATTTTATCCCCTACACAAATATGGCGACTGGTGTGTACTTTTTGTTGCTGGCTGTGTATTCTGTGTACTGTGTTGTGTACAAAGGTTTAAGCCTTGGTTTAGAAGAATTTGTGGTTTGAGTATCAAAACAAATCTTGTGAATCGTTGTGTGAATTTGTTATTTATACTAATATTATAAAGACGAAAGTTTTGGTTGTTTGTTTTTTTTGTTTGCATTGAATAGGCTCCGAAAGTACTGGACCGGTTTGAACAATTATTTCACTGTCGTGAAGCTGAACTGTCCCCGGGTGACATAGTCAGTACTATATTTTCAAAAAAGTTAGGAATCCTTACTGAATCTCCAATAATGTAACAATTTCCAACATGCACGCGGGCGTAGCTGCGGGCAGAAGCTAGGTGATAATATTTTCATATTGAGCACTGTCAGAAAAATCGGTTGTGCAGGTTTAAAAATATTGTTTTAGAGAACACTAGAAAACTTGGCAAACATTGATGTATTTAATTATGATTCTGGAAATGAAAAAATATATTTTAACCTTTTGCAAAAACATGAATCGTTGTTACAAATTATGTACAAATATTAAACTATTATCAAACTAAAGTGTTTGCTGTCGACTGGTAATATACCAAAGCCAGCCCATTGATTTAAATACATTCATGGAAGAAATATCAAAATTAGTTTACTATTACTAAAAACATTGTATTTTTGATAAAACAGCTGACCCATTTTCTATAAACAACCGTAATAAATATTGTCTTCCTAGTAAAAATCAGTTCATACCACAACATTCCACCCTCAGAGGCTCAAATGAACTGCGTGACGTCATCCAACCCCCTACAAGAGCCCCAAAATTGCCTCGTATGATTAAACGTAAGGATTTACAAGACGGATGCTTGCCGAGTCTTAAAGACAAATCACCAGCGCGTTTGTTAGGGACATTATGTTTACCTTATTAGCATTTTGTAGGTTATTTTTGGGATTATCGGTCCTTCGAGGATCATTTAAAAAGTTTTGACCTGTACCGTCAAAATTGTGGCGTAATTTGGCGATAAATTGTGGTATTTTTCACTTTGGGTTGGAATAGGGCCTAAGAGTGCTGTTGATGGATGTGGCCTTGTGGGCTGTTAGAACCTTATTTCGCAGGTTGGTTGAAAGTTTTTTTTGTATTTCTAAAAAAATGCCATCTTGTTTTTTTTTCAGTAAAAAGAGGGCTACCCAACGACCCTTTTTCTTAATATTTTAACTTTTTTTTAGCTTTATGATTTCTGTAGCATTTATAACAACAAATGTCTATATTTTAATGTTTACAAAATTATTTTGTGATTAAAACTCGAAGTACAGACGCCAGCACATCAAGCTATCCCTAACTGTCAAATTTTCTCAATTAAAAATGGACCTTATGTCTTTGCAATAAAGTTGAAATATTATCAAAGAAATTTGACAGTTTGTTGTAGCTTGATGTGCTGGCCTCTGTACTAATATTATTCTCAATAGCAGCCCGGAGCCTCTATTTGTTCCCGATTGATGGCAATAGGCTCGCCCCCTATTACATGGGACTAAAACATAACATCCCATTCCATCCTCTAGGACTAACCTGAACAAGTTTCCCCCTTGCCGTAAGATGGTTAAATATTATTTCATATGAGGTAGACATATTATACATATTTCACTGCAGCCTGATGAAGTTCACAAGAGTTCACTGAAGTGCATTGATAATGCTTAGTAATGTTTTTAAATTGTATTTTAAATAGTTTTTATTGATATTTTTAAGTGGTTTGAATTGTTTTTTAAATTGTATTTTGTTTGTATTTTTGGTTGAATTGAATTGACATAATAACAGTAAAGTTTGTAAAATTTTGTAAACCACACACAAAATTTTGAATAAATAACTTACGAAATATGAGTGTACTATTTGCCTGAACTCTCTCTATCTCTACTATCAATTCTGATTAACTCTTCGAGAAAAAAAGGGGTGATGACATGTTATCTTAAAAAAAAAAAATCACCACTGGCAATATATTAAAGTTACAAGTAAGTATCAAAGTATCCCACCTCTTCCATGTTCTTCTGGACGCACTGCTGCACAAGTTATTATTAAGGAGAATTTAATGCACCTCCTTGGAGCTCGGATGCGTCGCCGGCAATTAAACCTTAGTTATGACGTCGCGAGGAAACCTCAAAGGAGATATGGGTTCATATTTTGTTCAAATTATGGATTTTATTACCAAGCGAGGCAATAAATCTGTTAATTATTACTACCTTACATATATACAGAGTTGATATGACAGAGGGGCATTAAATTACACTACGTATACTATACGTGTTTAGTATTAACTCGGTACGGTATAAAAATAAAAAGCACCAAAAATTAGGTTTTTATTTTTTCAAACAAACTCAATAGCTTACAAATCAGAGTAAAACGCAACCACCCTTTGTAAATAAAAACTGACCTTGTAACGCAGCGGCACCGACGCGTCCACGCCGGAGCGCTATTAGGAAAGATACATCGTGTTCAAACGGGGCAAAAACTTAAAAAAACATTTGCGACTAAACTACTGCTCCTATTTAATTGATTTTTGGTACAGAGCTTGAAAATGGTCCCTAGTATAAGCTGTTTAAAGGAAAGCCCCTCTGTCGTATCAAGTCTGTATAAGGTTAAAAAACAAAAAAAAAATTTTTTTTTGAGCGTGGGAAATCATCTAATGACTTCTCCCGCTCAGGGTGGAGCGGAAGGGAGTGTTAGACTCTTACTGACTAAAACCCTGTATGGGTTTACTGAACCCATCCATGTTCCTTCCTTAGCCCTTTATGTTCCGGAGTAGCGGTAACTTTTTCAGACAATCCCGCTTAATTAACTACATGACTAAAGAAATGTGTACCGAACGACTATTAAAAAAATGTTTAGATATTAAAAATACTGCTTAACAATTTTAATTAGCCTGTCTTAATAGATATTTATATTTGTAGTCTTTGAGTTATTTGGGCAGACGCTCCGTGGTACTATTGACGCGCCTGATTTGCATGCTGTTCTTTGCCCAGAAAATTACTGCCGTGGCAGACAGCATAGGTTGTTTGTTGTTCCCCTATGTTGTACTGTTGCGCGTGTCCCCAGTACCTCGCACTCTGACCGCACTTGATGGTCTCTTGGATTCTATTCCAACAAACGATCTGTTTGCGGATGAATGGACGAAGATTTTACTGGCATGTCGGATGTACTGTGAGAGGGATTCATGAAAGTATTGCACATTTTTAATCTTTTGTTTTTCTTTTCTATGTGCCTTTAATTAATGTTTGAACCAGTAGTAATCAAAGGTAAATCGACAAAAAAAAATCGCCGTTAATCGGTCAGATCGACTTAAAATGGACTTCAGATCGTGAGGGTACAGACACTGCGCATCGGCCAATAATTGACTTGCTGCATCAGGAGGTGATAAAACACATTTAGAGGCATCACCATCTTCCGGGCGTTAAATCTTCCAGGCTCAAAGGATGGTCAAGCAAGATCTCCCACCCCAATTATTTACATGATGTGATAAAGACTGTCCCGTTCAAAATATCTTCCCGTATATCTCCGCTGGTCAGCGATACGTCGTAAATCGCGCTGTATTTTCAACTACCTCCCGTTTTATTAATGTGGGGAACGAGAACCACCTTCATTTTACTCTATTAAGCGGTCACTTGTGACAAAGGAAGGTTCAGTTTTGTATCAGAATGATTGTTATGTTAAATAACAGCGGAAATCGATTGAGTTGTATGAAATTGAAGTTGAGTGTTCACAAAGTAGATTGGTGCCGGGTCTAAGTTTGTGCATGGGTGGTTTGTTCAAATCGAATCAAAATCGTTTAGGTACTTGCTTAAAATATTGTAGGTACAAAAGATATCTATATCTATAAGTACATATAATAAATTTGTAGAAAAGTGGTGTCTGTACAATAGAAATATATAAAAAAAAAGTAGCAGGGGTTGTTATTATATCGATGCCGAACCCGAAATTGTAATTAATTTTTTTTTTGTCTGTTTGTCTGTTTGTCTGTGTGTTTGTGCACGCTAATATCAGAAACTGCTTATTCGATTTAGATACGGTTTTCACTAATATATTGTAGTAGGCTTCACTTAACATTTAGTGTTTATTTCATGTCAATCGGTTCATAAATAAAAAAGTTATGTTAATTTAAAGAATCACGGCAAACATTTGTTAAGGTATTCTATCAGAGTACGTATACGCTTCGCGCCTGCGCGTCCGTGGCTATATAAAGCGCGCTGAGAGCCGCGCCGCTGTTACCCCCGATCCAGCTGTCCCTTGCTGTCCTGCCTCAGCGACGCCCTAAGCCGAGGTCAGTACCCCATAGGGGGTGCCCTTAGCGTGTAGTCGCTTAGTTTGTAAGTTTTTATAAGCCCTGCCTGGAGGCTACAATTCTTTTGTGGCATCCACAGGCAAGTCCGGTTAAGCAGTATACAACCCTATGGTTAAGCTGCGAGATGCCATTATCAAAAAAAAAACACACCGCTGCCGCTGCCATAAGGATTCAGTTAGTCGTAGCGAACGCACATATCCTGGAGAGTATAGGCGAATAGTTGCATTTGATTATTGCGATTCACTTGAATACTGACTGTTTGCATATTTCATTTATTTATATTTTAGGGTTTGTAGGTTAGGTACTTTTTCTAAATTTTCCTTAAAATCTATCTATTATATTAAAAATAAAACAGTAAAAAAACTGTGTCTGACATTGAATATATTAAAAATAATGATTGAGGGGGTTTAGACTTAGAGCATTTAATGCTCTAAGGGTTTAGAAACAGTAATAGAGCACAAATCCAAAAAAAAAATCGGTCTGTTTGTTTGTTTGTACACGCTAATCTTCGGAACTACTGGACGGATTTGAATGTTTTTTTTTTGTTGTGCAGGTATTAAGTCTAGGCAACAAATAGACTAGATAATTTATCTTGGAAACTACACCTGATGCAGAACCGCAACTGCCCAGCTAAACTATAAGAGATACAAAAATAGTACCGTAGCAAAAATTGTTCCGCGTGATAAGCATTTTCTGCTGAGAGAATAAATTTGAAGATCTGGAACACCTGATGTGGAACACCAAGAGCCCAGCAACACTATAACAGATATTGGAATGACGTCTTAGCAAAAGTTGTTCAGCCTGATAAGCACTCTCTGTTGACGTATAAAAATTTAAGATCTGGAACACCTGTTGTGGAATTCCAAGAGCCCAGCTACACTATAACATATATTATATAGGAATGACGTCTTAGCAAAAGTTGTCAAATCTGATGAGCACTTCCTGTTGACTTATAAAAATCGAAGATCTGGAACACCTGTTGTAGAACTCCAAGAGCCCAGCACACAGCTACACTATAACACATATAGGAATGACAACTTATAAAAATCGAAGATCAGAAACATCTGATGTGGAAATCAAAGCTATCACTAATTTCACTGTATAATTATAAAATAACATAAGCTGGGAGTACTTCCACGCGGTGAAGGCGGTAACAGTTTAGGACTGATTTTCGCTGACGATGGTACTTATATCATTGAAAATTTGACTCGGCTGGCCAAAACTCCAATTTATTTTTTTATTTTACCAAATAAATATGCCTTCGGAATTATGTTATTTGAGTGTTTAATTTCCTTTTCTATTTATCTTCGTGACACAGTAGCCTACCCGATAACGCAGGGGAGCAGTCCCTTAGATTTTAATTGATCACTTATATTCACAATAAAACTATAACCATGCCTAGAAAGAGGTCAAATCTTTCCCAATGTTCCAAAAGAGCTAAAAGATTGAAGATCATAAGATCCCAAGAATCTACCAAAGAGCGTCACGAGAGACTTGATGCTTTTCGAAAACATCCGGCTGCAACTCGCTCCGTGGAAACCTCTTCGGATCGTGAAGCACGCCTTCGTTTTCAGCGTATTTACGCATCTACATCCAGGTCTCTAGAGACCAGTGAAGAATATGATGCGCGACTGACCGCTGATCGTGTAAGTCATACATTGTCTCGCGAATCGGAGACGTTCATGGATAGAAAATTACGCTTGAGTTCCAAGCGTATCTACGCATCGAGTTCTAGGTCTCTAGAGACAAGTGGGGAACGTGATACGCGACTGACCGCTGATCGTGCAAGTCATGCTTTGTCTCGCGAATCGGAGACGTTCACGGATAGAGAATTACGCTTGAGTTCCAAGCGTATCTACGCATCGACTTCTAGGTCTCTAGAGACAAGTGGGGAACGTTATGCGCGACTGACCGCTGATCGTGATTCAGATCTTTGATTTTGACGACCCCGTTGTCGCTGGCATAAGCAACAGGATACGCGTACGAAGTCGCGGGCAGAAGCTAGTTATAAATAAATTCAGAACAGACACTTTCCGCCATGCAGTGATGGCATGCAAATATTGAATAGCTGATAGGGACATTAAAAGGTAAAATTAAAATTGATTACTTACAATCCATTCCCCAAATGATAGGACTTCAGTGGGATTGTCCGAAAGGGATATCACTACCCCGGAACAAAAAGGCTAAGGAAGGAACATGGATGGGTTTTAGTCACTAAGAGTCTTACACTCGCTTCCGCTCCACCCAGAGCGGGAGGAGTAATTTGATGATTTCCCACCCTAAAAAAAATAAAATAAAAAAGGCATAAGCTACAGGATTTCAATGAAAATGATCAGTTAGCTATTTACGAATTCACCCCATTCCGTATAATATATAACTAAATATCTGCAGAAGTTAAATTACAAATCGCCGACTGTATAAAAACTATACGATATCAACCATTTTATCAAAGCGGCGCAGAAGTGTTAGCATAGGTAGTATTTACACGCTACAGCTGTACTAAGAAACCTCCCCTGGGAACCCTTTTCTTGGAGGCAGAAACTCTCTTTTGCGGTGGCCATGTCTTGTCATTATTTAAAAGCAAATAAAGATTTTAATTTGTTTCGAGGCCGTCCTAGTAATTTATCCTTATAGTAATTATTTCGAAGCTTCGTTGCAAAGATCAGATTTCAATTGCTATACAAACTCGTATTATACCGATACCCTTTTTTTTAGAGGGTGGGAAATCATCAAATGACCCCTCCCGCTCTGGGTGAAGCGGAAGGGAATGTCAGACTTTTACTGATTAAAACCCATCCATGTTCCTTCCTTAGCCCTTTATGTTCCGGGGTAACGGTAACCCTTTCGGACAATCCCGCTGATTATACTGACACCCTGATGAAATATCATCTGATTAGATTTTTACCCAAGTCAAGGGAAGGCTCTACTAATAAACTCAACAATACGTTCATCAACGTAAATGTTGAAAAGCAACGTAATATCTCATTGGGTAACAAAGCATGGTTGACAAAATGGCGTCGATATTCAGGGGCGCACGATTTGCATATCAACGGGCCAAATGTCAGTTTAATAGCGAGTTAAATGTTTCGTCGTGGTTCTGCGTTGAGTTGAAAATATATAATGGCGAATGCGATAGGTTAGCGGCACGCCGTCATCAGGAGGGTTTCAAACCACAACTAGACTTCTCACAATCACTTTTATTTCACTGTAATTAGTTAGGTACATTGAATACAGTTTCTGTACCTAATAATTACAATTTGAGCCGAGTGAACCAGCGGTCCCGATTGGAGGGTCCGAACCACTTGCTGGATTGCAAAAGAGTGTCTTACCGTCCCAGCAAATTCAAATTATAACCGTCGCCCCTCCAAACGATTCCGCTCTCGTGACTCGTCAACAACGAAATCAGTTGTGTCTAATTGTAGTTAAATTGCCGTAATCGTCGACAAATATATATACATTTTTTAAACAAATCAAGGGTGAGATTTGGTTCACCGCTTCGCTCAGGGTGTCGCTTTGTTGCACTGGTGCTTGGTCTACCTTTGTTAACAGTGTTAGTAAATTGAAAAAATATTCAAAAGTCAGTGATATTTTACAAATTAATACAGAGGACATACAATACTTTGTCACTCTCTACATTCTACCTACAATCGATTGACGACACAGTTGGCGCAGTGGTTGAGCGATTGACTGGTGTGCAATATGTCGCGGGTTCGATTCCCGCACGGAACAAATATTTGTACGACTTACAAGTATTTGTTACGGGTCTGGGTGTTTTTCTATCTATAATATGTATGTATTTACAAAAAAAAAATGTATATAAGTAGTTTATCAGCCATCTAGTTATCATAACACAAGCATTAAGTTGCTTAGCTTATATGGCGTTGTGTGAAATATCCATGGATATTACCTATTATTATTTTGTCCATGGATATTATAATCATCACCATCATCTGGCTAGCCTTTTCCCAACAATGTTGGGGTCGGCTTCCAATCTAACCGGATGCAGCTGAATACCAGTATTTTACAAGGAGCGACTGCCTATCTGTCCTCCACAACTCAGTAACTGGGCAATACGATACCCCTTTTTTTTTTAAGACTTGGAAATCACATCCAATGACTTCTCCCACTCTGGGTGGAGCGGAAGGGAGTGTCAGACTCTTACTGACTAAAACCCATCCATGTTCCTTCCTTAGCCCTTTATGTTCCAGGGTAGCGGTAACCCTTTCGGACAATCCCGCTTACCCGGCAGGCTTGGCCCTGAGGGGCCCCTTCATATGCTGACATCTCTTTGAGGCGCGCGTGGAACATATACGCGCCGTCCGGCACGGGCCTGGTGCTGATCGGACGGTGAATCACCCATTACCCACCGTCCGCAGGCCCGCGCCTACGGTGGCCGGGAGTCGTCACGTGGCTCCCGACGACGCCCGGGGCGTCTCCCGCGGATACGATACCCCTTGGCTGTCAGATTTTCGGGCTTTATTCTACCTACAATATAATATGTTATCCTGAAGTACTCAGCACCAGTTAGGTCTAGCTAGTCTACGATATTAATCCTTTGAGCGTTAGTATTTTGCGTAATAAACATTATATTTGGTATCGTTTTTTTTACTACGTCGCTGGATCCCTTTTGGAGACGTTAATAATTTATTTTCTCAGAACCAGATTACCTCTTTTATGAACGAACAAAGTTTAAAAAAATGATTTTTAATTTTTTAGTCATTCGTATATTGGATTCCTTTTTCCCCAATCGACTATAAGAGAACAAAATGGAACTCTGAGCTGCTTCCATCGCCACGTAAGCTGCTTATAAGCTTTATTTCTTCCAGTTTGTTTTCTGTGGATTGTGTAATACAGAATGCTGTTGTAAAGCATAAGACGTATTCTTTTATTACTCTCAGAAGCCTTGTTTTCATGCCTTTGAGAACATCAACCTGTATTTTACCTACAACAGAGAAAAGATCTGGCCAAGAAAGCGAACCTTGCGCGGGATTTGCTTGCGCCGATTATGTCGACTAACTTGTATACAGCGGGCCTAGAAAAAGTCACATTCTCACTAACGATAACGAAATTAGATAAATCCGAAATGTATGGAATTGGCATAAGCTTTCGAAATGTCACGTGATCAATGGTTTTCGATCGCTAAGTGCTATATACAGTGTCAAATTGTGTAAAGGGGCTCGATCAATATTCCCATAGCAATGCGTTGACAAGTGGCATTTTTGACAATTCGTTATCTCAGCAATTCGTAATTAATCATTAAATCGATCGATACGCGTAATAGAGTAGAAACGGTTAGAGTGGTCAACAGAAAGTTCATAATAAAATCGTATTAACAGCGATGCGGACGAGTACTTGGACGCCTTAGAGTCTTTTTGTTTTTTATTCGTATGGTTAGTTAGACCTTCATTTAATCTTTAGTACTGTAAATAATTTAATGAATATATTAATAAAGGAACGTAGGTAGAAACTATAATTATTAATATTGCAGATTTCATTTGCCCATTGAATCGGCAATTGCTTGATATTATATTAAAACTTAGGTAACTCATTTTTAAATGCAAATATCATTTGTATAACCATTTGAATGGGCTCAGATAATTGATTAAGAGCTTTTAATTTTTATTCGATTAATAATTAATTGGAATTGCATCGCATGAAGTTGGTTGTGAAATATTATGAAATAACTGTGTTAAATACAATTTGATGTGAAAATAATGGCTCGGTGATCACAATTCAAAGTTAAATGGTTTAAGACCAACGGTAAACGAGCTGATTGGCTAGCCAGAAGCTATAAGTTTGATGCCTGTGCAATGCAATATTTACGAGAGCCCAGAACAAGCATAGCTTAGTTGGAGAAGTTAACAGGGAAATAAGTATCATGTAGCTAATTTAATAATTATGCAACTTAATTCGCACCTAGAACCTTTCGCAATCATTAAAACAAATGTGAAAAGCCCATTACGTAGTTAAATACACTGGAGATCAATTACGTGTATATGAAAATATGTGTAATCTACAGCTAAAACATATTGACTTGCCTTTCGAGCTACAACAATGTTGTGGTAGGTCTTGTAGGGATTATAGTCATAGTAGCTTTATAATTGACATGTATTGGGATATTGTTTACATTTTATGTAATAATGCGAGTTATACAGGCACAGGCATAGGCTACAACGGCGCGTACGTGTTACAGATGTGAGGGCCCGTTAGGGCCGAAGCCTGTCGGGTAAGCGGGATTGTCCGAAATGGTTACCGCTACCCCGGAACAAAAGGGCTAAGGAAGGAACATGGATGGGTTTTATTCAGTAAGAGTCTGACCCTCCCTTCCGCTCGACCCAGAGCGGGAGGAGTCATTTTATGATTTCCAACTTTAAAAAAAAAAAGGCATAGGCTACAGGTTATCGGCGTAGTTTCTTGCCCATTCTTCTCCACACGAAACAACAACTAGAATCAATTCTATTTCTTGTTCATTTTGACGTTCAAAAGTGGCTTACTTGTGCCTATTTGAAATAAATGATTTGACTTTGACTTATCAATAAAAATGATCAGTTAGTATTTACGAATTCACCCTTTTCCCTACATATGAATACCTACAGAAGTTAAATTACACTTCCTAGCCAACATCCTACCACTACATCTTCGTCGGATGACAAGGAACACCGCTCTAAGCCCACCCTTGTACTTGGCTATCACAAACGCAAGCCACATAATCATTTTCTATCCTGCCAGCTACACACAATGCATTAGGCAGTGCAATCTTTAAGCCTAGTACACACGAACGTGGCTTTAAGGCAGTATCAACAACGCTTGTTGACGCTGTTCTCTACGAAGCCTTGTTTACGAAAACGTAGTGCATGACTGTACAATGTATGTGTTCACTTGTCTACGCGAATGTACGTAATTATGTGTGCATTTCCAGGTATGGCTGTGTAAGTTGGTTGCGATGTAGTAACAAGGTATCGTTTGCTTTGGTAATTGAAAATGTACTTTGTTTTATTATTAAAATGCTTTTGTAAGGGATTTTACCATCATTAAGAATTGGCGATACTGAGGTATATTTATAAGAAGAGTGTCGTCCCATTAGAATTTAATTTCAGAAAAAATAGGAGGTTCTCAATATGGTTCGGTTCGGATTTAAAAAAAAAGTTGTTAGGTATTTCCGAACTCCGTTATATCAGACCAGGGAGTAACCACAAATAAAATGTAAAAAAAAAGGGCTGTAATTTTTTTTTGTAAGAAAGTTTTACTGTCCGTTATTCCGGTTTGCTCCGAGCTGCAGCTGAAAATCAGCATCAGGTAGTACATACTCAGTGTTGCCATCCGATATTATGCTGAGCTGAGGCCCTTTTAGCAAAAAATCCTTTTTGATCGACAATTATTACACAGGCCGATCAATTCGTGTATTAACATGTTTGTGATCAGACTGACTGGATCAGATATCTGTTTTCAGATTAATTTTCGATAAAATAAACACAAATGTCTGAGATAGCTGTCCCACAAATATCTGGGACGTGTCATGTTATACACTCTCCATCAGGCGGACCACCTGTTCTTATACAACGTGGCGCTACAATGGTGATATTAATTTAACACACGGGTAGGGCTCGTGCCCATTGATAGGTTAAAATAAATCGCAAACTGAAAAATAAAATGTATTTTCATACAAACTAAATAATGTAATTAATTCGCCTACTTTTTGCAATGGTTTCATCCTAATAGTATTGCTTATTCGTTTTTATTTCATTATTGCGAATGTTATGATCCGTGACCCCGGCAAATTATCGCTGCGCGACAGTTCTTTAAGCACAGGTTGCTCGTAGATGCTATTTTTTAACATTTTAAATATATCCGTAAATAATAACGTTTAATGGAAATATAATGTCTTCATGAAACGAAAATGTGAAAGCGTATACGTGTAAAAAAATAATGTCACCATTGTAGCGCCACGTTGTATTTATACCGTTCAAAAGTCTTCCGAGATAAACTAAGAACAAAAACAGTCCACAAACGTAATAGCATAAATATTTATCTTTTTTTTTTGTATCGTAAAAGTAACTTTTATAAGTTTGGGCTTAAGTAACTGGAATGTTTTTCGATTCGCACATTGTTTATACAAAAACTTTTATGATTAAGTCTCGGAATTGAATTTACCGAGAGCGGTACGACGCGCTCCAGGGTTGGGGACATACTGCCCCGAAATATTACGATGGAACACTATTTAACACCCGAGGCAAAGAGAGGGGTGTTATAAGTCTAACATATTGTTTATCTGTGTATCTGTCTGTGGTATCGTAACTCCCAAACGGATGAACCGATTATCGTTTAGCCTTTTTGTGTCATAGATAATTTTATCCCGAGTGTTCTTAGCCATGATTCATGAAAATCTGTTTAGCCGTTTGAAGATCATCAGCTCTTTTCTAGTTGATGAGGGGATCTGGCTACTTTCTATGTCCGATCGATTCGAAATATTTGATTATGAAGGACATTAATAATATAAAATATTAATTTAATATTGTGTCAGAAGTTCTAAAATTTACTTTTATTTTGGTTTGTGTTTAGTAGTAATAAACTACGATAACATGGCGCGCCCCTCCTAATTACTGTTTCAATGTTTGTAGTAACATCCTTACAAAAGAGTTTGTATGTAGTCGTATTGTAGTAATAGTCCGGTTAAGCAGTAGACAACCCTATGGTTGAACAGCGCGATGTCTTCAGTAGCAGGCCGGCAGCATCATGCGTTATGAGTCGTAGTGGCACTTTGTAATTACTCTCATCAATACTTTCAAACGTTTTGAATTTTGGAGGGGCGGGTCATGTTATCGTAGTTTATCTTTGCCAGTATGACCAGACCCTTTTACCTGCATCCATTGCTCGAGTTGGGGAATTCCTATTGAGATTAAGGTTAAACAATATTAAGGTCGTCGGTCCATCGGTCATCGGGTGGATGGGACCACGTGAGCTTCAATTTTTAGGTATCGATATACACAAAATATAGGTACACACAAAAGTAATGCTTTAATTGTTTATTTCGTGTTATAGTGTACCCACATTGTCACATATTTGTGTCGTTGGCGTACACGGCATGCGCTTGCTTGACACGCATATATGGCAATGGCGTTGAAAAGGTTAAATATGTATTATTACGATATGTCTGGTTCAAAACCGTGGTACAGGCAACAAAAGAGGCTTTATTCCTATTCAGTGGACAAAAAGAACACGCATCAGTCCATCAATCATTTCAGTCACTCCCAAAGCTCATTCTCGTCAGCCATCCTTCACGTCCGTATGTCCACGAACACCCTAGTAGCTTGTTTATTGGTTGCTATTTGTCAATCCAATCGGTCGGTGTGTGTCAATAAAAAATATTTTCCTAATCCCGCGCCGATGCCTATGTTGTCATATAGAGAATATAAAAAGAAAATGGACGAATGGATGGAAGGAAACGGAGGATAAATATTGAAAATTGTTTGTTGTTGTTGTTGAAAATAGTATGTTATAATATCTGTTGATAGATGAAATCGATTCAGGTGAGACTCAATCCTGCGAAAAGTAGCGTTGCAATTAATCGGTCGGTCAGTCTCTGTACATACCATAGCGTTAAAATATAGATTAAAAGAGAGACTTCGTTTATGGGAGTGTAATACAGACGCCAGCACATCAAGCTATCCCTAACTGTCAAATTTTCTCAATTAAAATTGAACCTTATGTCTTTGCAATAAAGTTGAAATACTATCAAAGAAATTTGACAGATTGTGGTAACTTGATGTGCTGGCCTCTGTAAATAATGATTTGCAATGGTGTGTTTTTTTTATCTGAAGTTTTTTGTTAAATATTGTATGATAGTATGGCACTATTCGTGTGCGAGTTCGACTCGTAATTGACTGGTTTTTCACTGTGCAGCTGTAAGTAATATGTAGTATACCAGTAGCAAAGTACTAACTCAAAAATGTTATGACGATAGAGATAAGTAGTTTATGCTGTGTGTTTGTGACAGGCCGAATGGACACCAATCACTTGGTTGTACAAAAAAGAACCAAAACCGTATTTTTACGGGATCTTCGTCCACAATATATCTCACGCGTGTCAAATAACCCAATTCAAATAAATCCCCAAACAAACGAGAACTCTTACAAAATAAAATTAACATCGCGTCGCACAACTTATTACGCATCAAATTGAACAATTCAGCGTTACTCAAACTTCTCCCAATTTAGACCCCCGCGGGCTGACACAGCGGATACATAGAATTTTCCACTCAGAATACATGTCAAATGTCTTTGTGATTCTCAAAGTTCTCGACGCAGTGACGGCGCGCAGAAATGATAAATGACAGCGGCTAATGAGAGCCCATCAGAAGTTACTGAATTATTTCAATGATGAAGCTGAATGTAGCGAGCTTCTGAACTGGCTTTGAGTTGTGTTGTTATTTTCTTTTTGTGATGGGGTTGAGAGAGGGTTCAGTGTTTGGTCGACCTTTATTTATAACCTCATATAAATATATGCACACTACCTATATTTTTTCTAAGCAATTTTCCTATATTTAAATTAATTATGGAACTGGGCTGTGGAGGGCAGATATGCAATATCTCCATGTAAAAAACTAGTATCAAGCTACAATCATTTTGACTGAAATCAGACTCCAACATAGGTGAGTAAAGGATAGGCAGATGATTATGTGTCTTTGATAGGACATTTGTTGAGGTTTATGTTTCTTAAATGATCCAATATATACATAGGCTGCACTAAAAGTATCGGGAATGGAATATTTCCATTGTTCCTGGCATATTAAAATCTTTTTAATTGAAAACTCCTTGGTTTTAAAAATCGAATACCATTTATTTATTTAAAAAAAGATTCTCGGTCTTGTCACAAGGTTTTGTCAAACTTGTATAATCGTTGAGAAAATGGAATTGACTCGAGAAAATTCAAGAGCGATGATTTATTATGACTTTCGAAGTGGTTTAACACAAAAACATTGTATTGACCGGATGATTTCTGCATTTGGTGATGAAGCCCAATCCAAAACCACAATTTATCGCTGGTTTGCTGAATTTCAACGTGGACGTGTCAAGCTCAGTGATGATCCCCGTCAAGGTCGTCCAAAAACTGCAGTCACCCAAGAAAACGTTGATGCTGTGCGTAAGCTGATTGAGGAAGATCGACATGTGACATACCGCGAAATTCAGGCAACTTTAGACATTGGCATGAGTCAAATACAAATAATCTTGCATGAACAATTATGTGTAAAAAAGTTGTTTTGCCGATGGATACCGCATTCGCTCTGTGAAGAGCAAAAAGCGGCTCGCGTTACTTGGTGCGTCAGAACTCTCGAAAGATTCCACACAGGATCCTCAAATGCTGTATATAACATCGTATCAGGTGACGAATCCTGGATATACGCGTACGAACCCGAAACAAAAAACCAGTCACGAGTTTGGGTGTTCGAAAATGAGTTAAAGCCAACAAAAATTGTTCGTTCACGGAGTGTTGCAAAAAAAATGGTGGCCACGTTTGTCACCAAAACCGGCCATGTTGCGACTATTCCTCTTGAGGGACAAAGAACGGTTAATGCAGAATGGTATGCTAGCATTTGTTTGCCACAGATCGTTTCTGAACTCCGTAAAGAGAACTGCAACCGCCGCATCATCCTCCATCACGACAATGCGAGTTCTCACACCGCGCACAGAACAAAAGAGTTTTTAGAGCAACAAAACATAGAATTATTAGACCATCCGCCGTACAGCCCCGACCTAAGCCCTAATGATTTCTATACTTTCCCTAAAATAAAGAATAAATTGCGTGGTCAGAGATTTTCATCACCTGAAGAAGCTGTGGACGCCTACAAAACGGCCATTTTGGAGACCCCAACTTCCGAATTGAATGGTTGCTTCAATGATTGGTTCCATCGTATGGAAAAATGTGTCAAATTTCGCGGAGAATACTTCGAAAAGCAATAAATACATTTTTAAATAGTAATGTTGCGTCACTTCCTTGATTCCCGAAATTTTCAGTGCCGCCCTCGTAGCAAAGAACGACACAGGCTATTAGAGATGGTCAGCGGAGATGGTAAACCTTTCGAGCAATCCCGGAACACAAAGGGCTAAGGAAGGAACATGGATGGGTTTTAGTCAGTAACAGTCAAACACTCTCTTCCGCTCCACCCATAGCGGGAGGAGTTATTTGATGATTTCCCATCCTTAAAAATAAAGGCCATTAAAGATGTAAGTGTGTAACTTATATCATACTCTTGTGAATTTAATGGACTACAGTGATATCAACTACCAGCCAACCTGTCTTGTCTTGATATATAAATATATGGCAGCAGTAACACATTTCCTTGATAATGCCTTTACATTTGAGACAAAATTATTCAAAGAACTTATAACAAGGATGTCCATTCTCAACGAGCATCGGCCTAATGTTTTTGGTTGCAAACGAGGATAAAAATAGGCTTAAGTTAAGATCGTTTAGGGACATAAAGAAAGAACTGAATGCGGCTTTAACGTTCCGAGACATGGATAAGTGTCTTTATTTTTAAGGATGGGTAATCATCAAATGACTCCTCCCGCTCTGGGTGGCGTGTTAGACTCTTCAGCACATCTGCGCTCATAACCAGAACTCGATAACTATTGAATAGAAAAAAAATGCATGGTGTCGTGGGACACCCGGATGGAACGAATTACTATTCACTTTGTATTAAGAATTAATACAAAGCCATCTAGTATAGTTTTTAGCTTGCTCTGTATTATAAAAAAAACATTCGGCACAAGAAACTAACTTTTTCGGTCATAACGCTTTTTTGTTACGTGATGATTTCTCATAGTTTATTACTACCGCAAAAAAAAGCCCCGTTAAAGAACTTCATTCCAAAAACAAAACGTAATCATCAACATCTTTTCACATAAAAAAAAAACAAAACGTTAGCTAATAAACAGAACACAAACTCCATCCATTATTTAAATTCAGTAATAATTCGAGAAAACCAATGTAACGCCATAATGGAATCACTCACGATTCATCCGAGAGACTTTCGTCCCAAATAATTATGCTGCAAAGTACTACGTCACAAGTTGTCCCAACTTTCGGGCCCGACCGAGAAGTTTTTTATTTGTAAATCGCCAATCCGAAAGAAATTAACATTTTTTCTGACATCCAACAAGGTTTGCGTTCTTTTATTTCCGCGCTCTATTGTTTACTGAAAATGAGGTTTTGGTGTAAGTTTTTAATAATAAGACTGTGTTTCAAAGTTGTAAGGAAGCAGGAAGGTTTTCGCGTATTCAAGGAAATTCTTTGAACAAAAATCATTTTTCTTTTACTTTTTTCGAACACTGTTTTCGAGTATATAAAAATCGGATCCTTGAAGGAACCTGACCTTCACAATTTATACGGGTAACGCTATTAGGATAAGGTAAGACCGATTGTTAGTCTACCAGGTTTTGGATTTCCCTGAAAATCGGGATTCTACATTAAAATTTCTCGTACGACTCACTTAGAGAATCGGGCGAATATGAAATGTAAAAAAAAAGTAACGACTCACGCACACTCCCAAATGGTAGTTTTCTAGATAAGTGTTAATTATCCTTACAATCATACAATGATTAACAAAGTAAAATAAAAATAAACACATAATAAACTTATAAAAAAATTATGAGGTCACATTAAACAGTGCTGTTATTGCATAAATCCTATTTATACTTTTCATATAAAAAAAGTTTGAGAATTTATGTTCAATTTTTTGTTTAGGCAACACTGAAGAGTCATTTGTTATACAATCAGAAAGTTTGTAGTGGAACTGACAAGTTTGTTTGGGAAAATTGGGTTATGAAGTGTTGTTACTTTGATTTTTTTTTTGTTTCTACGCTTTACAATTAGTCTATTAATTAAATTCCCGGCATTGTTAAATAATTAATTTATTGTTCTAAGTGATATTGTGTTATGTTGAATATTCCTGTGAGGGAAAAGCTTTTTGAATAATAAAATATCTTTCCAAGTATACAATACACTGTTCAGTCATCTGGTGAGAACAGTGGAGCTATTCTGTAAAGATATTATCGAGAAAACCTAGATGAAGTGAGTTTAAAGTAAGCTGTCCATAGTGTCAATCCCTAACTTGGAATTAGATGGAACGACAGTTGCTCCACGCCCACTCCACCTAAGTTTTCACGTGGGATTTTTACAGAATGGATCGACTATTCAATCTAATTGATACTAAAGATAAACAGCTGCAAATAAACGTATTTTCTTTAATTTCTGTCCAAATACCATCCATGCCCGTGGAGGGCCCCCCGCTATTTAGTACAATTTAAATTTCAAATTTTCATTCGAATGTAAAACAAAATGGATGCAAAAAATATAACATTTGAAAACTGTGAAAATGGTTCCAACGTCCTACTAGGTTTCCAGCCAAGCGGGAGCGTCGACTTCCGATCCCACCGACGTCACTTCCGGACTCTCCCTCGCGGGCGAGCCTTTGTTGACTGAAAATTGTAAAATGCATGTAAATAATAAATCCTTTTGGAAAAATGAAAATTGTTTTTCCATACTTCGCTCCATCATTTTTGCTTGGGCATAATATTATGTTGATGTGAGGAGTTGTATTGTTATCTGTTTACGCTCTGAAAGTGAAATTTTTAAATATGTATACCTAGCAACCCGCACCTGCTTCGCTTGATTTTTACAACACGACACAACATGAAGATTTCTTTAAATATCTAAGCCAAATTATAATGTACAGTCGCCAAGTAATACCAAACTTTCATATTTCTCCAAATGATTTTAAACCTTAAAACTTTGACTATTACGTTCAAAATCGATTGAATTTTTTTGACAGATTTTTTGATTGATTTGCTGGCGACTGCACTATGTACAGAGGCCAGCACATCAAGTTACCACAATCTGTCAAATTTCTTTGATAGTATTTCAACTTTATTGCAAAGACAAAGAGAAAGAAAATTTGACAGTTAGGGATAGCTTGATGTGCTGGCGTCTGTACATAAACCTTGAGGCGCTCATAGCTAAATAATTAAAGCCGCTCGGGTCGATCGAACATGCTATGTTCGTCGTATTTGGATCGTGGATGGGTGACAATCCATTATACATATATCGAGACCTCTCCGTGCGTCGGAAAGCACGTTTTGCTGTTGTTCCCGGCTATCACTTGCAGATCTTTGATAGTCGTAACAGGTAGTCAGAACCCCAGATTTCTGACAACCATTCTTACCAAGGAGTATTACTTTACTCATTCAATGGGTTGTTAAGGTCAGATAAGAAAGATCGCTCCATGTAAAATATTGGTATTTCAACTGCATCTGGTTTGAAAGCCGCATCAAAATCTCGCGTAGTTTATGTTTTTATTTTTTTTGGTACCTCATAAGGTTTTCACAAATACTTTTACACGTCAACAATATTTTTTAAACTGGATGAGGTCTACGTTTCCTATCTGACTACTCTGAAAAGGCCTAAATAAACTCAGAGGTCACAGTCGCTTTTAATGTCCAGACGTAATCTTGGTCAGATCATGTGAAGACCATGTAGGTTGGTATCTGAAATGGTCTTTTGAAGAAAGAACCATATAGACTGAGTGGGCTTGTCTAGTCAGTGCACGCATTTGTCATTAATTGCAAGCAGCTCAACTCAAAACTTAAGAAGAGCAACGCCATCACACAGATTCGAAAAGCGATTTCTATTAAGAATTTGACTGCCTGTCTATGTGGTGGACGTAGGCGGTACTGCTAAACATGAGGTCCTGGATTCAATTCCCGGAGCAGTATTATTGTGTTTCCACATCTGGTATTCTCAGTCAGCCCGGAGTCTGAATTTGTGCCAGGTAATATAACATAACAGTTAAATAACAAATTTATCGGTTTTGCATGGAATTGAATTTGAAATGCTGCATATCAGGTATTGAGGTAAATATTCATTGCATTATGATGGATTTTGACACAGCTAACAAAATTCTATTTATAGTTGGAATTTCAGAAGGAATTAATTTTAAAGGTCACGTGAACATTACGATATGAGGTGTGTATTGACGATATGCAATGCATCAGAAAATGATTTTACAGTTATTATTTTTTATACTTGTGTCTGTAATATTAATGAAATCTCAGATTATATAATGTATATCTTAATGTGTACATCACTACATAGTATAAAGCAAAGTCGCTTCCCGTGTCCTAATGTCTGTATGAAAGCTTAGATCTTTTAAAAGTACACAACGGATTTTGATGCAGTTTTTTTAATAGATAGAGTGATTCAAGAGAAAGGTTCATGTGTATAATTTGTCAACATATTATGCGGGCAAAGCCGCGGGCGGAAGCTAGTTAATAATAAAATAAATAAATTACAAAAACAAATATCAATATTATTCAATATTCATATCCTAAGTTCTAAGCAAGGCATTTGCTGCCATAAATAATTTAATAGCTCATAAAACGTAATACCATAAACAATATTTCCGCTATGCTACAATTCTTTTCACTTTTATTATTACAATACCAACATCAGAACCTCAACACTTCTCCTAACGGCCGGCCCACCGACAAGGCAAACCGTATATCCTTAAAATTGCAAAGAAAAGAAAAAGCCTTTCTTTCGCAGGTAACCAGGAACCTTCCAAGAACGTATGGTCATAACGTCCAATAAAGTTTATCGCGGCTTCGAATGGGCCGACAATGAAAGCCGTGGCCGGACCGTGGCGGACCGTGCGCCATAAAAACTAGCCGTAACCCTCGTCCGCCCGCTTTACTTCACAAACGTGGCTAAATAATGGAAGGTTGTTGCGGTAAGGGTTGGCACGTGAAATGACGTCAAGTGACGTAAGCAATTACTTGCTTAAAAAAAAGTATACCTTTCAAACCTTCTTAATCGTACGCCATTGGAATTGACCTACGACCTCACTGATCTGGCTGAACCCTGTTCCCAGCTGCTCTGGGCAGGTAACTTACTACCTACTCTATCTATCTTAGCCTCAGATTTTTTTAGTCTGGTCAGATTAATTTGAGTACACAGATTTTCACGTAGCACACACGCGTCATGGTCAGCGGGATAGATGATCCGATAGAAGAAAAGAACAGGATGGGTTACTCCACTCATTAAATGATTTCCCTTCCTTCAAAAAAGCACACACACACATTTTTACAGACACATTCAGGCACAAATTTAATACATAAATTAATAAAAATGTTCGTGATTAAGTAATTAACCAATCTGCCTAGCCTTTTCCCAACTATGTTGGGATCAGCTTCCAATTTAACCGGATGCAGCTAAATAATAGTATTTTACATGGAGCGACTGCCTATCTGACCTCCACAACCCAGTTACTGGGTAATACGATACCCCTTCGGTATCTGGCTGTCAGATTTTCGCCCGAAAATCTTGCCCTTCTGACGACCCGTAACGATGCACAAATGACAGCTGAGGCCAAAGGCTTTGCGTGCTTTCCGAGGCACGGAGGAGTCTCGGTATGTAAAGATTGTCACCTATCCACGGCCAACCCCGAAAAGCGAAGCTTAACTTGATGGATCGTCCTGTGCAGCTGTTATTACTTAGCTTAGAGCTCGTGTATAAATAACAATATCCAATGAATAGAAAACTTTGTTTTACCCGATAATATATTACTTTAGTGTGTAATTAGTTACAGCTTCAGACGGCAATATTGTCTGTCGTAACATCGATTCTGATAGTAGAAAAAATTCAATGAATTTTAAAGCAGTTCTCTCGCCCGTATGACTTATTCCAAAAAGTTTAACTTTAATTTAAATACATTGGGCAAAGAAAACAACTGACTACACTTCAAAGCATCCAATTGTATTTCAGCGTCGCTTTGTTTTCTACAACCCTACAGTCATAACGCTTGCTAGAACGACAATAGGGCATAGAGAATAGAGCCTCAGTGAGCAACTCTATGACATTGTCGAGTATTTTATGTGTTGACTGTAACCTGGTTACGACTTTGTGACATTTCCTTATGAGAAACAGGGATGGCTATCTTCCATTCTCCTTTGTAAAACTTATAGCCGTGAATTTTATTATTATTATCCATCTAGCGATTGTCATTTGTCAAGACAGTTTTAGATTCCAAATAATTATGTTGAATTGGTGTACAACTTGTCGTTATGGATATGTTGGAATTCTTTTGCATATCCTTTTACATAGGAAACAACGTTTTCGAATGGAAAATACAATTTATTTTCATGTCTGTCTTTCAAAAGTACGTACTAAAGGAATACCAGGTAAGCATTATTAATTATTTCGGAGATTTTTATGAACGTAACAGCTCCTGCTCTCAGTAAATAAAAAACCTAGAATATACTGTCTATTGAGAATAAAAATCTAATCCTGAAAATGGGGCCACCATTTTCCAAACTTAGATATAAGTACCTAATCTCTTTTGTCGTTTCTTCCTTAGAATTATAATGAAAAGTCTTGTGATCTTATAGACTTATTCGAGATAAAGTTCACTCAGCTTATGCGATGCGCGTACAATGAAAATTAACATACAGATAGTTTGAGAGACGTGGCGTTGGATCAGGGTCTTAGATCAAGGTTTTTATAAGGATCTAGATAATATAGGATGTGGGGCTGATTATTGGTATACTCGATTAAAACTCGCTGATCAAATTTCAGACTATGGCATGCTAAGACAGACTCCGGAGTTCTACTTGTGTGCTATAAGCGTGTTTAAAAAAAATGAAACATTTACTTTAACTAAACTTTCGGGAACTGTAGGAATGTCCGCCATTTGAAATGAAAACACTTCAGTTGCTACCGCAGAAACTAAATGAAATTTAGCACATCAGCAATAATTGCTTTCTAGTGAAATTATATTTAACAGAACTTTGATTCTCACCCTCCCTTCCGCTCCACCCAGAGCAGGACGGGTCATTTGATGATTTTCCACCCTCAAAAAAAATCGTTTGAAATAATATGTGTCTGGTAATGAAAATACGTATAAACCCAGGGTTGTGCTGTGCCCTGAAGATATACTTACACTTATACTCTCTGCTTACCCTTTCGAGGCATATAGGTGTTGTGTATGACAATAATTATGTAGGTAAGTATGTATATTGTATAACTAAATGAGAAAACTGAATCTGTTATTTAAAGAACTTTTATACTAACACAACATAATTGGCATCACGCATATTTCCCTGAAGAATTTGGCAGAGTGTGTTGTGTAACATACCTTTCATAACATTATGCTGAGCAGTGGGGACGCGTATTTTCCTGCAAATTGTTATTTTTAATTGTTGTTCTTTCTTTACGTCATTTTTGACGGAAGCAAACTTTTTCTTTCCAAATCTTATTGTAATCTAGACTGACATGAAAATGAAAACAGAATTACCCAGAATTGAATTGGATTAGGCAATTCAGTGGCTACTGCTTTTGTAAGCACTACCCACTATAGAGGTCTTATTGAAATAGAAAGAAAGAAAATAATATTTTTTAAAGGAGTCGATTCGCACGTTTCGTGCGAGTCGTCCAATAAGCCATATTTGGCTTATTGGACGACTCGCACGAGTTTAACTCGCACGAAACGTGCGAATCGACTCCTTTAAAAAATATTATTTTTTCTGTAGTCGATTCGCACAAATTTTATTTATTGGCCTGCGAATCGACACCCTCACAAAAATGTAGTAGGCTATTCGCTCCCCATTAAATAAACTTTGTGCGAATCGACTACAGAAAAAATAATAGTTTTTAAAGGAGTCGATTCGCAGGTTTCGTTCGAGTTAAATTCGTGCGAGTCGTCCAATAAGCCAAATATTTTATTCGGGACACGGAAATAGCACAGAAATAAGTGATTAAAACAAAAAGTAAAGCAAAACAAAGAGATTAAAAATATGATCAGTTCAAGGCCAAAAAGGCTCCAATCTGCCGATACGATATTAAAAAAAAAATTACCGCAGCGCTGGTATTTTGACTGGGTCCGCTGTGATGCCACGGACACATCTACGGACCTCTATAAATAAAAATAGAATAAGAACTATAAAGTGAAAAAAAATATAATAATATAAATAAACTAAAATAATATTGTTATACTAACAGTATTAGCTCAGACATCTGCCCTGATCAGTCTGTCTGTGGTGTGATCGCGACTCGATCCATCCCAATTCCATTTGGAGATCAAATACTATCTCCAGTTTTCGTTGTTAAGTTATAGGATGTTACATTTTCGAGGTCTTCATATTTGTTATTGGCAGATGTTTGTAAGGTGTGTTTGTAGAATAAATAAGTACCTACTTATCTTTTAGGATGAAAACGACACAATAAAAAAAAAGTTATCGTCATTAAATGACACAGCAGTGTTAGCCTAGTGGTGTAACCACCGGACTGCCAAGTCATAGGTCTCGAGTTCGAACCCAAGGCACGCACCTCTGATTTTTCGGATTCATGTGCGTATTGTATAATTATCACTTGCTTAAAATCGGTGAAGGAAAACATCGTGAGGAAACCGGCATGCCCGAGAGATATTTCTCAACAGCATGTGATGCTAAGTCAGAGGCCCATGGGCAGCATTAAAAGTCTGACACCAGGTTAGTTACTAACCACACGAAAAAAAAAAGAAGAATGACACAAAACGAAAATAGTGGAACGACTTTTTTATAATTTGCAGCACAAACATAGTCACTGACGTAAATAATCACGAAATAATACGGAGGTGTTAAGAATTTCAAAAATTGTTTTGCTATTTCCCTAAAAGTCACTTTTTGAGTTACGTCGTTTTCATCCTAAAGGTGCGTTATGTATGTTTGTAGTTTACGACAACCGATAGTAAACAAACCGACAGTTTTAATAAATAAATGATAATAAAGCACCTGCCATCTAATCTCTTCACCACCCTTGGTTGACTGGTAAAGAATGCTTAAGGCATTAAAGCCGCCTTTGAACCTTTATAGTGTGCGAAAAATTTAAATAAATAAATAAAGTACATTTCGCTGATGCGTACTAACAAAAGAGTTAAAGTTCATAATTATTTTTTCGGAAAATGATAAAGGTACCATCTTTAAGTTGTCATTATCATTGTAATTTAAGTATACACCCATAAAATTCGCACATTCTTCTTCGTTTTATTGGTACGATTGCATTTCTCTCGTTGACCCAAATCTTCAGTCCTTTGTGTCATTCCAATTAATATCAATTCACACATTAATACGTATTCCGTTTTCTGGTGGAATAATTATTGGATGTTTCAAAATTTGGGTAACGATTATAAATATAATATTGTCGCAACTAATTATTTACATTAGGTACTTAATTAAATTAATAACTGAATATATGAACACATAAATACAAAAATAAAACATCGTGAGGAAACCGGCATGCCTGAGAGATATTTCTCAATAGCCTGTGAAGCTAAGTCAGAGGCCCATGGGCAGCATAATACTCTGACACCAGGTTACCCACTAACCACACGAATAAAAGAAGAAGAACATAAAAACCAAAAGAGCACTTTCATCTGCACCACTGTAAACGTGCACCAAAGACTGGCAACAAGGCCACGTTGAATGGCAATTTTTTTTTTACTGAAGAATGAGCCAGCCCTCTGGCACTAAGCGGGATTGTCCGAAAGGGTTACCGCTACCCCGGAACATAAAGGGCTACGGAAGGAACATGGATGGGTTTTAGTCAGTAAGAGTCTGACACTCCCTTCCGCTCCACCCAGAGCGGGAGCAGTCATTGGATGATTTCCCAGCCTTAAAAAAAAAAAAAAAAAGCCCTCTGGCACGTGGAGTATCAGCCAATCGACGAAAAATTCCCTTAGAAAGCAGACGTGGTAACAGTATCTGCGCAATGTGTATTAATTTTATCATACACGTGTTGATCTGAGTGTTTTGATAACCTACGTACTAACGTACTAAGGTATCTATTAAAATTAGAATGTAGACAGATAAAAGAATCATCAATACAGTTTTATTACGACATATTTAAATCCACTTACGATTTAAAACTACGGACACTGTATACCAGTCAAATTCAAAAACCCTCACTCATTGTTACCCGGTTTACAGAAATGTACAATTATTAACCAACCTTTTTATTTCAATCTAACAAAAAACACTATTCTATAATCGATACCTAAAATCTATAACCCCAATTTACTACTCGATATAAAAATTACGACCCACCCTGTATTCGAAGCACCTGCGCTCGGATCACGTTCTTATTAATTCCACAGAATAGAAATTGGATTCCCTTATTGGAGCAACGATTATTCCAATGGTTTAATTTCGATTCGCGAGTCATCGAATAATTTATTCCAAGTATAATTGAAGAGGGATCGACTGCGTTTTTGTCAATACTTTTGATTATAGGTAATCTTTTGGGAATTAACTTCTGATAGCAAATAAAATAGTCCTTCTAAGGATAATCTGTCTCGTCAGTCTAATGGTTGCAAGCGCTACTGTTGAGCATAAGGTCCTGAGTTCGATTCCCAGATTTTCCAGTGGTCTCCGGAAATTTGATTTGTGCCCGGTTAACGGAAATGAACTCGCCTATTACATGGGACTTAGACATAACTGGCGAAATGTGGGTTTACAATCGGTAAACTTTCGGGAATACAGGCGTGGTGACGTCCTAATAACAAAGAAAGTCTTCCAACAAATGAAGATTTAGACAAATTATATAGGTACAGAGGCAAGCACATCAAGTTAGCCCAATCTGTTAAATTTCTTTTATAGTTTTTCAACTTTATTACAAAAGCATAAGGTTCATGTTCATTTGGGAAAATTTTGTTGGACTCAGAAGAATCAGTTTGGACTAGCTTGATGTGCTGGCGCCTGTACCTACACACATTATTTTTTCTAGACACTTACTTAATACATTGGGGCAGATGATTAACACATTTATTTTACTGGTTAAATATGACCCAAACAAACATTATAAATAAAACATTCTAAAAACAAGGGACTTCCTTAATCTATATTTAAAAAAAAACAAATGCTTTTAGAAACAACCTTGTGGTGCACAAAAAAAATTATAACTGGCACAAAATGCAACAAAATAAACAGTTGATTTTTCTCTGCGAATCCAGGATCAATTCCTTAGTAGAAGTTAATCCCCTATTTTTTTTTTGGAATCATCAAATGACTCTGGGTGGAGAAGAAAGGAGTGTCAGACTCTTACTGAACCCATCCATGTTCCTTCTTTAGCCCTTTATGGTCTGGGGTAGCGGTAACCCTTTGGGACAATCCCGCTTAAGTAGAAATTAACCCTTATGAGGTTTTCAATTATTTCAATTACCTACATCTTGCAGTTGCTGAAGAAGGGAACACGCATATTCCTTATTAAACCAAAATCATTGAAACTTCAAAGCCGAACAAATGATTAACAGAACTCTTTGAAATTCAAAAATATCCATTCCACTCGCTGATACACGCTTGATTAATCTACGAATGTACTGAGGAGTGATAATACTCAATTTAAAAATACATTTGTTCAAATTAATAACGCTTGAGCGTTACGAGTTCAAAGAAGAACGAGCATTAAGGGCTGGGTTACACCAGAATGGCAGCGGTCCCCGGCGTCGTCGCTGGCGGCCTCGCGACCTTTTCAGGCGATACCAGTCCTTTAAGCATGTAGATGAAGTTTAAAATTATTACACACTGAAAGTGCTCGCCGCGTCGCTGCCGGCCGCTGCCATTCCGGTGTGACTCGGCCCTAATGCACATGTGAAATAATTGAGCAGGCTCCTTTTAGCACCAGACTATATAATTTGAACGGACGAATGCGCTATTCAAACTTTACATGTCTAGCCGATGACAAGCCGACCGTCACGTAAGGAGTACTTCTCGTTTGTGAATGTATCGTCGGTAATAAAGTGTTTATCCTTAACTAGATGGAGCGTAAAAATCAAATAGTCATAAAATACAACATCATAACTCATTATTAACAATATCTAAACAGATTAAATACACAAGATTATCGTGTTGACCGCTAATATATCTTTAAGTAGACAGAATGGAAGCAAGAAAACAATTTATATGTTGTGTGAGGTGAATAAAACATCAGTTACCGAGAAATATTACACATATAGCCAGATTAATGGTGCTAAGAGAAGACGGCCATTTTGGACTGGGAGCGTGGAACAAATATAATTGGTTAATGAACCACTAATGAGATAATAGCGCTTATGTCTTTTGTATACGCATGAATAACAACAGAACTATATGAGCTTGTTATTGTCTTGGAAAGGTAAGGCGTCGTTTGAACTGTGGATAGACTATAGTAAGGTTAGCAGCCCATATCGAAATAATGTATTGGAACTATAATTATGCATTTTTGGGCAACAAAATATAGTGTCTTGAAACAATCCAGGGTTAAAACTTTACCTCCTTCTGCGAAACAGTCATGCTCGCGAAGGAGGTGGTGGGATGGGAGAGAGAAAGGTCCTCCCGTCCTAGCCGCCGCGGGAGACGCCCCGGGCGTCGGGAGCCACGTGACGACTCCCGGCCACCGTAGGTGCGGGCCTGCGGACGGTGAGTAATAGGTGACTCACCGCCCGATCAGGACCAGGCCCGTGCCGGATGGCGCGTATATGTTTCACGCGCGCCTCAAAGAGATGTCAGCATATGAAGGGGCCCCTTAGGGCCAGGCCTGCCGGGCAAGCGGGATTGTCCGAAAGGGTTACCGCTATCCCGGAACATAAAAGGCTAAGGGAGGAACATGGATGGGTTTTAGTCAGTAAGTGTCTGACACTCCCTTTCGCTCCACCCAGAGCGGGAGAAGTGATTGGATGATTTCCTAGACTTAAAAAAAGGATGGATGCATTGGATGATTTCCTAGCCTTTTTAATTTTTCGAACAAAGTTTTAAACCTTTTAAAACTTTGTTCGAAAAATTAAAAAATACTGCATGTTTATCCAAAATCTCAGTCTCGTTCATCCAAATATACAACTAATGAGGTATACATTTAAAAAAAATAACCGTTGTAGTAGGCTAAAAATGATGAAAATGGATATACATATTTAATTTCATGACATAAGAAAATTGTTTATTGATGGATTGAAATCCAGACTCCCGGTCTAAAACTTACGCAGTCGCGACACGTGGAGTGTACCAACCGATTTAGAACATGGCGGCCTAAAGGAATTATTATCAAGTATTATTTTTTATCCGCCATGACATACGATGCTTTATAACGGATGTAATGTGCCTTTGGGCAATAAATTGAAGAATATTGCAAACGATAGACTGACGTCATGAGCAAGTGATGTGATCATGTTTTTGTACGACAGCAGGAAGAAATTGTGTTCTGGTAAGAAACGTAACGAAAAACGATACTTCAACCAATTCCGTACAAAAGTAAATCGATCAACCATTGCCAAACATTAATAGAACTTACAAAGTATGTAGGAAATGAATTCAGCAGTCTGTGGTGCTATTCTGTAAAAATCAAACTCAAACTCATTTATAGCATCACTCAGCATTTATTTCAAATAAACCAATTACAGTCACTTTTTGCTTTGACAAGGGGTCGGTCAGTCAGAAAGATGAAGCTAGTAATCTTACCGTGTTAAGTAAGCTGTCAACAGTGTCAATCCCTAGCAATATGTGGAACGACATCGCACTTCACGCTGACTTCACCTAAGTTTTCACGGTCAAATTTTGACAGAATCGCCCAACAGATGTCACGTCAGTTTTTAGTACAGACGCCAGCACATGAAGCTATCCCTAACTGTCAAATTTTCTCAATAAAAAATGAATTTTATGTCTTTGCAATAAAGTTGAAATAATATCAAAGAAATTTGACAGATTGTGGTAACTTAATGTACTGGCCTCTGTACACCGCCATACAAACTGTAACGAGAAATATTCCAATTAGAAATAAACGGAGCTTTACAAACTCTTTTTTTTGTATATCTCAAACAAAACTGGAACACTGTGCTATGCCATACAAGGAAAATATTAAAAACAGCTAAAAGTATCCCTTTCTAGAACACCCCATAGCCACATCACCACAAAGAAAATTATTATGAAGTATTATTTTTTATCCTCCATGATGGACGGGGTATTATGGCGCATGGCAATATAGGCCAGCAGTCGCTTCGCGATTTTTTACTTTCATGGGAGCATTTTGTAGGCTGCCATGTTGTATGTACGGGCTTTTTGACTGTTAGAGCACCGGCTATTTGCTGTTGAGGGCCTGTAAACGGCTTAAATGTTCCGCTATATTTTGTGCTATTGAAGCAGGATTTTGGTTGGTGCCGCGTGTATGAATAATACATAGTATGTAGTTGTTTGTACAATATGTTGTGTTATGTGGATAAAGTTAATATAATACGTGGATGGTTTTAAAAATACTGTCAATTTTTTTTGACGAGCGTTATTTTTTTATCATTTAGTATAATGTTGGTTAGACTACCCTGCCACATAAAGGGCTAAGGAAGGAACATGGATGGGTTTTAGTCAGTAACAGTCTGACACTCTCTTCCGCTCCAACCAGAACGGGAGGAGTCATTTGATGATTTCCCACCCTCAAAAAAAAAAAGGGTCACCTATTACTGGTACATATTTTCAATTTGGTATGGAATCATCCTTCAGGTAACTTGTCTGCCTGCTAGAATTGAATTAGGAGAAAATCTGTCATGATTTTGAACTTTATTAATAATATAATAATAATATCCTTGGACATTTCACACAAACGCCATATAGTCCCAAGCTAAGCAACCTAATGCTTGTGTTATGGTAACGACATGGCTGATAAACTACTTATATAATTTTTTTTTTGTAAATACATACATACATATTATAGATAGAAAAACACCCAGGCCGGGAACAAATACTTGCAGGTCGTACAAATATTTGTTCCGTGCGGGAATCGAACCCGCGACATGCTGCGCAGCAGTCAATCGCTCAACCACTGCGCCAACCGTGTCGTCATTAATGATTCTAGTAATTAATCCATTACTTGTTCGCCTATTAGAAGCCATTTGCTTATAAGAGCTCAACGATTTATACGGATATATTTAGGTATTGTCATTTTGAGAGAATTTTTCTTATGAACCTATAGGTTTCATACGACATTAAAATTTGAGGGGTTAAAAGATGATGGTTATAGGAAAATACTTTCTAATAACATTATTAGGCATGTTTAGATATCTACCAAAAATTTCACGAACCCTCGTTAAGTAAACACCCTTTTGCAATTAATCATGAATAAAACCTCGTATTAATAAAGAACAACCCCACTCGCAAGTTAAAAGCCGACGAAACTTCGTCTAAACCACGCTCAAAATATCTGAACTGAAACCGAAAACTCATCAAATCTTGACGTATTTAAGGCTGATATAAAAATTTTCGACAAAAGCGGAGTCGCCGGTAAACTTTCACAATTAAGCCGTCGTGGTATCGTATCGTTCGACTTTTGTGAGCGAATTTATTAAAACCTTGCTCACGATATTTTGTTACAGCTTTTGGGATCCTTTGGGTAGGGACTATTTGACTTTTGAAGACCTCGGAAACAATGGATGTACATGTATATAGAAGGGTCAATATTATGTATATATGCTGTACGTCTGTGAGAAACCTTCGTTTTATAAGTGACACTTTATGGTTGATAACGATGAAGCGTTATGCTCTTTTTATCGCAAGTAACACACCGTAGAAGTTTCAAATCAATTTCTAGTAGTTTTAGAATAAGCTTTTGAGACACATAGCGATAGGAACTATGACTTTCTTTTATTTATTAGTATTAGTAACCTTATTACAACTAATTATCAAACATTTTTGGTTACCCAATAAACATATTCAGACCTTTTATCGTCTTTCAAAATATAATCATCAACAGAACCATATACATAGCAAGAGGGGTACCCCAAGGCTCCATCTTTGTTCCCCGACGAACTTTGACGGTAAACAATGAGCTTCTAATTAATTTCGTCTTTGAAGGTGTGCGTACGACTCACAACTTTACTAAATATTAAATTAATTTCTCGAATTTTACTTTAACACGGGAAATTTAATTTACAAAAACAGGTTTATATTATCAGTTGATAAGAATGTATGTTCTGTTTCTTGTGAGTTGTTTGAATGGATTTTGAAGGGGTTGCGATGAGAACGTGTTTGTTAATATTTTATTTACTAGCTGTGGCCAGCGGCTTCGCCCGTGTTTATGTCGGAAATTACCCCAACGGAACGTACTGTCGGGATAAAAAGTATCCAATGTGTTAATCCAGGTCATAAACTACTTCTGTGCCGAGTTTCATCCAGAACTGTAAAGCCGTTTCAGCGTGAAGGATGGACAAACATATAAACTGACACACACACACACAATCACTCACATACTTTCGCCTTTATATTATTAGTGTGATTTTGAAAAGTTTTTTGCTATAAATATAAGTTGCTATTGCTATAAACATCAACCTATTCTTAATGACAACCTTAATGAAAAACTGATTTAAATCAGTTTATAACAGTTTATAATAATTTTATTCTGTCACACTGATTGTAATCTACTAATCATCGCGCACACAAAAATAAGAAGTTTCAAGAGAATACTTTTGAAAATAAGACTCAAATTTTTGTTGGAAACTGGCCCAAACTTATCTTGCAAAATAAAAAAATACCTTAGACTTGATTTCAGTATCTCCTTGTAAACGATATCGTAGACCTTTACTTGGACTGGTTTATGATGAAAATTGCTGTAATTTAAGGGTGCGTAATAATTTTAAGTTGATTAAGAAAAAAGAACAAAAGGGTTAATGGGTAGAGTAAGGGAAAACTTGTTCAAGGACGCTGGTAAAACAGTTCGCTACAAAAATATTACACTTTATTAACATTATAGGTTCTTATAAGAAACAAAGCGGATTATCGTTTTAGTACAAGAATAAGAAGCGATATTAAAAAAATATTTTTGTATCGAAAGCAGGCTATAGTATTAATCATAATTTAATTTAAAAAATTAAAAACAATAACCGAAAAATAAATCTCAAGCCTACCAAGATCTTTAATCTTTCCAAAAATATAAGATTTCTTTCCTAAAATAAAATTCCATTCACAGAAATAACAAGTCACAGTCGACATTATAATATTAATTTATAAAAATAAACTTTTTTTTTTTCAATTCCGGATGGTTTCTGCGGATAATACGCAATCAGCGAAACAATTAAAGCCTGGCCGAAAAGGTCGGGACTTTTATTTTTCCCAACCCTTTTACCTGATCCCTGGCTAATAAATCCGTTGAGGAAAATTTTTGTACAAGGGATGAGAGAATGGCGGGGAAGTGTTTCATCGTGTTTGTAACCAATATTTTGTGACCATCTCTGCCTACCCCTTTCCTAAGTATGTTGGCTTCCAGTCGAACTGGATACAGCTGAATACCTGTATTTTACATGAAGCAACTGTCTATCTGACCTACACAACCCAGTCAGTAACTGGGTAATACGATACCCCTTGGTAAGACTGGCTTTCAGACTTTAGGGGCTTCTGACTACCCGTAACAACTGTCAAAGATCCACGAATGACAGAAGGGACCAACGGCTTAACGTGCTTTCCGAGGCACGGAGGAGTCTCGATATGTAAAGATGGTCACCCATCCACGGACCAACCCCGGCAACCGTAGCTTAACCTGATGGATCAATCCGTGCGACTGTTATTACTTAGATTTTGTAACAATATTTCGTTTAAAAGAGTGTCCGTGGACTTCTCGCCTGTTTTTCTCCATAGGTGCCTACTGCTTTGGAATGGGCAACTAGCTTCATCTTTCTTATTGACCGTTTATTACAAGTAAATTTGAAGCGCCGGCTCGGGAAAGATGGAACGAGTGGCTAGAGGCCTTTGCCCAGGAGTGGGACAGCGTAGGCGAAATAAAAAATACTTTGAGTTTGATCTAACAGAGGTCTGCTTTTAAGTGTCAAATTTCATTGACCTTGAATCCTAACTAATATTCTTAATGCGAAAGAAGTATGTTTGTTTATTTGTTACTTTTTCACGCCTAAACCACTGAACCGATCATACTGAAATTTTGCATACCCGTTGTCAGGTGTACAAAAAAGGTCACAGACCTTTATCCCGAAAAAAATACTGTTCCCGAGGAAAACCTCAATAAAAAAAAATATATAATCCATTTATTTTGGGTTCTCCCATATTAAAAAATCGCAAATTACGACGCACGAGATAAATACAAAACACAATATAAAAATAAATACAATGTCATCAAATTATAAATTGTACGATGTCAAAATCATTGTCACATAAAAATTAAAATTAATCGGAATTTAATAATATAGAATACATATAAAAACTCCGTTTAAGGACTGTCAGTATAATCTTTTTTGTCGAATATTGACATTGTCAGGTCATATCAGGTCGGTCAGTTTCATAGGCCCTAAGTAGTAACCAACTGACTTTGTTAACGATATTTGATTTTCTACACACTAACTCCGGCAAAATATGTTTGTTTGTAATCAAACACATTACATATAACTTTGACAGATAGTATCAAAATTAAGCAATCTTCCTCGAAATAGAATAGTTACTATTTTGAGACCACGATTTTTACTATTTGATAGATAGTATCAAAATTAATCAGTCTTTCTCAAAACAGTTATTATTTTGCTACCATGACTTTTTTACTATTTGACAGAGAGTATCAAAATGAATCAGTCTTCCTTGAAGAAGTTACTATTTTGCCACCATGGTGTGGTTCTCCACATATTAGATCTAAGTTAGAAGTTAACTTCGATGCGTGTTTAATTAACTTCACAAATATGTAGATATTGAAATTGTTCGGGCAACTTCGCGGAAGCAAATTGCTTAGAATTTGCAATGAATTATTACTTCGAATTGAAATTATTGAGTCTTGTCTTTTAAGAGTCATAATAAAATTATTGTGTGATTATAGGACGTCCGATATTTAAATGGACAGAGTACGGTTTATATTATGTTAGCATTACACAACTTGTCAAATTGTGGATTACAGACCTATCCGACACCCAATCGTTGACTCAATTGCTGGCATATCCCAAGTGTCTTGCACTTTGAGGATCTAATGGACGCCATTGATGCTGCTATTAAAAGGCTTTTTTTTTGAGGGTGGGAAGTCATCAAATGATTCCTCCCGCTCTGGGTGGAGCGGAAGGAATTATCAGACTCTTACTGACTAAAACCCATTCATGTTCCTTACTTAGCCCCTTATGTTCCGGGGTAGCGGTAACCCTTTCTGACAATCCAGGCTGAATTATAAAAACTGTGTCGGCAGACTTCCTTCGCCATATTTGTGAGAAGCCTTAGTTACCTTAGCTTTTTGTCGTGTCTAGTACAGACCCCAGCACATCAAGCTGCCCTAATCTGTCAAATTTCTTTGATAGATTTTAAACTTTATTTCAAAGACATAAGGTTCATGATCAATTGGGAATATTTGACAGATTCGGGTAGCTTGCTGTGCAGGCATCTGTACGTTTGCCAGTGCATCGTCATACGTTAACCAAAAAACATGGTCAAGTTCAAAATCGATTGAGAAAATGTGACAGTTTGTGGTAACTTGATGTGCTGGCGACTGTACATGGGGGGACCTCTCATTTATTCGTCTATAATTTAAGTTACTAACAATACTGTTTTAATTGCAAACCTGTTACAATTTAAAGATCTCATATTTGTTAGAAATAAAACTGTTTTTTTTTACTAACGGGGCTACGAACTGCGAACAATTAATTTTAAAAATAGCACCATTTCGACTCAAAAAGAAAAAGAACAACAGAAAGGATTTCCAAAACTGGATATAAAAATAAAAACTTTTTTACAAAAAATAAAACCGACTTCCAAAACAAACACTACAAAGTGACAAATAATTTTGATTTCGGAAGTCGGTGTCTTCGGTTTTGTATTTTAATTTTTTGCCACCGACTTCCGAAATCAAAATTATTTGTCACTTTGTAGTGTTTGTTTTGGAAGTCGGTTTTATTTTTTGTAAAAAAGTTTTTATTTTTCACTTTTTAGTTGTGGTACCTACCTAGACAACCCCCCCCCCCTCCCCCCCAAAATTTTAATACCACTACCTGGTATGTAAATTACAGTGACAGGAACTTATTAGAACATCGTCCCCATATATTAAGTAGGTTATTTTTGTTGATTTTTCAAAAACCGCTTATTCGATTTCGATAAAATTTTTATGGGACCATTTGGGAAGTATACCCTTTCCAACAAAAAAAGAATTTTTCAAATCGGTTGGCAAGCAACGGATTTATGCGCGAACCAACATAAAAAAAAAAAAAAATACAAACATCCGAATTGAGAACCTCCTCCTTTTTGAAGTCGGTTAAAAAAACAGGCAATAGCTAATACAAACAGTTGAACATCAAACCGCTAATCAAACAAAATTGTACCACAAAACATGGAAGGAAACGCCGACAAAGCGATATAAATGTTTTATTGTACTTTTGTAACTGAATTGCATATCAGGCTTCGTGTTTTATTAATAACGACGAGACCAGTGTTGGGCGTGGGCTTATGCGGGCACGGATTTGTGTGTTTATCGGTATTAATACTTGTGGAATAATTAAAATCCGAGGTGGACTTGTAAGTATTGTTCTCGCTTTGTGCTGCAAATTGATGGCAGGTTTTTGCATTGTCAGGTTGGGCAGCTGTTATCATATCATTTGTATTTGTTCGAGCTCTACTGGTTCAATGATTTACGTACAAATTTTAGAAAAGATACTTTTTGTTTCGTTTTTTTTTATTGTATTCACATGTTATGCGTCAGATTTTTGCAAACTAGAGGCAACAATAGCAAATTCAATTTTTAGATCTTTCTCTACCTTTTTAAATATCTTAATTGGCATTTGGTTATCTTGACTTGTTTTGAAACTTCAGTGTTTTGTTGAACACTTTAAGTATGTTAGCTATATTGTTTTTTTTATCTTGAATTTCATTCCCCATTATAATTTATTATTTTCTGTTGAACAAGTCTTCTTTCACTCACACTTCTTGTATTATTGTTATTTGCAACAGGTACTTTATACTCGTCACTAAAACAGTGTTCTAGGTTTATCAAAAAATCATTTTTTTATTGTTGTAAAGGCCTTTTTTTTCAAAACAAATTCTGGATTTGAAAATGAACTCCTTATACATATACACGTCACGAAAACCTCAGAGATCCTTACATCGTCGTAATGTTTGAGATTTTCCGCAGCTTTATCATGCAGCCCGGCCTTAAGTGTAAGACGGCGTATATATAAATTTTGTTTATCACTAATAGGCGACTTTGGTACGTCCGCGGAATATAAATATGGCCACTCTATTGTCGCTAAAGCTGGTAAGAAGTATGGCGACTTGTGGCTTTGTGAATTTGGACCTTCAGATTTTTATTACTTAGTGATGTGTGTATGTGTGATGTTAAGTTATATTTTTCTAAAGTATTTTTCGACTAAATATATGTTTTTTTTTGAGGGTGGGAATTATCAAATGACCCCTACCGCTTTGGGTTGAGCAGAAGGGAATGTCATACTCTTACTGACTAAAACCCACCCATATTCCTTCCTTAGCCCTTTATGTTCCGGTTCAAACTATCCCGCTCAAAATAAATATGCTCTGGACCAATTTTTTGGCAATCAGCAGTCAAGAGAATTTGTGAATTGAAAAGTTTTCTGTGAAAGACTGAATTTTATATCTATGAGAATGTTAAAGTGTTGGATGATAACACATCTGTTGGTCTTTCGGGTTTGGATTGATTTTAAGTTTAACTCTACCAGAATAAAGTGAAAAGTTGGAAAGCAGACCTGAGAATTAAAATACAGAATTAAATTTAACGTAATGAGGCATTAATCGAACGGACGATATAGTCCGAATTGTCTAGACTAGATTCCACTGTAAACCCAAGCGGTGTACGTGAGTTTTTAAATAAAGAACCCAGTTTCTAGAATAAAAGCCTAGCAAAAAACCTTCTTTGCCCTTAACACTAAAATAAAACAGACCTTCACCCAAAAAAACTGCCTACATTAAAGCTCTAAGTTGTACTTAAAAGGTCATTAACTAATTTAAAGGTAGTCTTTAAAGTTATAAACTTTTTAGTACCTTTGACGTTATTTTTTTCATGACGTCTTTTTACGACGTCGTTCGAGAATACGGTGCCGTCCCTTTATAGGTTTACTTAATTATTTTTTATTTATTTTAGCAATTACCTAATTATGGGGGCTGTTAGCTTCATGGGGAGTTATTTGCCGTAATGTTTCAGTTAGTATTTTGGGTGTTCACCTGAGCTGTACTCAACTTGGGTCTTAGAAGTGAAAATAGGTTCTACAGACAATTATGTAAATGATGAGTGATGAGTGTATGTGATGTTATGTTATGCGCTCATGCTTTTGACATTTTTCAAAAACTATGTGAGAGCAAATGTTCGCCAAATTTTTTAATTAACAATAAAATTTGGAACTTATAGGAAGCCTATATTTAGTGTCAAATATCTTCAACCGTTAAAAATGATTCCAGAAAATTCCGCAAAAATACCAAAATTTTCTCTTTTTTTACTTAGCCTACACTGTTCCACTGGCCAAAGGCCTCCATCTAATCTTTCCAGACATCTTTCTTTTGAGCCACCTCGATCCATCCTTTGCGGCATACCGCATACCAGGACCTAGACGCATACGTCTAGGTCGTCTCGCCACCTCTTCCTGGGCCGGCCTCGACGGCACCGTCGATACTCAGTCACCCATCTTGTTAGCTCTTATTTATGAAAATTCCTTTAATTTCACGGAAAATTTCAACAGAAGATACCCTTGAACTCGATCTCGGAGAACATAAACGATTATTAAATCCCTTTCATCTTTATGCCAGCACAAGGGCCAAAGGTGTGCCTAACAAGAGAAAAAAGGACCAAACTTTACAACGAAAGACTCATTAAAAGTTTCTCGAGAGAATTAAATAACGTCTCCGAAACGAATCCGTTTACTACGAAAAGTTTTAACAAAGTTTTGTATAAAAGTAATTTTGAAGTGAGGTTTTAGTTCGTAACCCCTTTAGTAGTATTTACTGGCTGTTTATAATTATTTTGTTCTGTGATCGTTTTAACAAGATGTTTTTTTTTTTAATTTTTGGTTTTGGAAACTGTGCATGGTCACGGTTTGATGAATAATAATATTACATTTCAAAATTACATAAGTTTCCTTTTTTTTGCTTCGTTTAGATGCCAGCATGTTACCAGTGCAAGAGAGAGAAGACGCCATACATGACACGTAGCACCGTCTCTTTTTCTTTCTGGAAACATGATGGGATTTAAACTTCAAGATACGGCTCCTGATCTTTGAATTATCAAGGAATATTTGCCCATTGATCATAGCGGTATTGTGACTATCTTCATCTAAAATTCCTTTACGTTTGACGCAGTAGATAGTCTAGATACAGGAGATAGCCAGCAAAATGGATACTCATTTACCGATAAATTTGCTTTTATGACATTCTCATTATGAGTTCGTATATAGTTATTTTGATTATGCATTCGACTTTTTATTAATTTTTAATAAAAATTTTTGTATTTAATTTTTAGTATGTAATTTTGTTTTGTATTAAATTTTGATTCAAATTTTGTTTCTATATAATTAGTAATTATTTTAATGGGGCTAACCTATAAGAAATTGTTATACTAACCTTTGATATAAGTGTCTTTACTTTTATACATGTGTATAGTACAATTGTTGGTTGGCCAGAAATAATAAATAAATAAATAAAATTCGAAACATCTGATTGCATTTGAAAGCGGACCGCATCGCAGTTGGACATAACAGGTCGAAATTAAATGTGCACCGTTGGTGGATTTTGCCGATAATTATTATCAGTGCGGTGCCATGACCACTTTCGACAAGTGTAAATTGACGGGTCGGAATGTTCGCGCGTGTTTTTTTGTTTGTTTTAGGCCAAACGCGGTGCATCAGTTGAACATATTTTTGGTTGTTAAAGTGGTCGCTATCCAATTCTGTAACTGAATAGATACCACTCGCACGTAAATAAGGTCTATTATATGACTGTTAAATAGTTTCAACCTTAGTGAAGTTATCAAGTATCTGGCGATCGTTGGCAATAGTTGTAAAACAATTGCGAAGTCCACTATATCAACCTGGGTGCCTAGACAAGTGTCAATCGCTCCGTGTCGATTTGATTTCGAAAATTGTTGACCGAACAATTCGTTATCTCAGCGAACCGGATCGTCAAGAACGCCAACTGTCAACATATTTGTATGGGAATATTGATCGAGTTTCGTTACAAAATTTGACATTGTCTAGAACTCAGCGATCGAAAAAGATGGATCACGTGAAATTTCAAAAGCTTATGCTAATTCAATACATTTCGGCTTTTTCTAATTTCGTTACCTATAACGAAAAATATGTGACTTTGACTAGGCCCCCTGAATTTCTAATTGTTTAGCTCTGAATGATTAATTAATTTAGTCATTGTTCGCCGTTACTCTAAAGAATATGAACTCTTTTTCAGACATAACTTTCTCAAAATATTTTGCCTTAGGCTTTTCCTCATACTAAACTGCGACTTGACGCGCGAATATTGCGTTGTGACTTTACAATACCTTTTTCAGTCGCAGCGTCGCAATTTTTAGCTTTTTGCGAAGCTGTTTTGCTTTAGGAATTAAATAGTAGTCATTAGAATCTATATTATAAAATCGAAAGGTCACTCATTCAGACATTTACTCACAGATTAATCACGAAATCTCAAAAACTGCTGAACCTACGAAGATGAAATTTGGCACAGGGTTAGATTAAGAGTAGGATACGTAAGCTAAGAATATTAGACACATCTCCCCTGAAAGGGGTGAAATAGGGCGTGGAAGTTCTTATGAATAAACTTCAACATTGACGCGAGCGAAGCCGCGGGGAGCAGCTAGTTACTTTATAAATAAGTAAATGAACAGTGCAATACTACATCCATAATTCACCTATCAAATCCAGATGATCGGGAACAAAATAATCATAACACTATGTAATTGGGAAACAAAGCGCACATAACAGCCACGTGCGCGTGGGGCCGCAGTGAATCGCAGTTTAATAGAAAAAAAATCTTTGCAATCCGCCTGGAGTGTGCGATGGTTCGTACTAAGCGTATGAAAGTGATAATAGATGATTTTTGTCCTAATATGCGTCCGCCTTTTATAATTAAGTAGCTGCTCCCGCACGGTTTTACCCGCTGCTCGGCTACTATTGGTCTTAGCGTGATATAACATCTGCCGCCGTGGGATCTGGAGGCGATAGTCCTCGCGCGCCTGTACGAGTGGCGCGCGGAGGTACTAAGCCGGGGAGAAACTCCGTTTCCGCAGCCAATTGCGGCGGAGTGGACGGACCTGGCGCGATCTCATAGCGGCCTGGAATCAGCAACTGTCGCAACCCAGCGCAGGGCACGGCACGATAGTGGTGGTAAGGCCCCTCTTTGAGGAGTGGCTAGAGAGGCGTCACGGCCCCCTCACCTACCGCCTGATGCAGGTCCTCACCGGACATGGATGTTTCGGGAGGTTCCTGCACATCATTAGGCGGGAGGAAACGCCCGGGTGTCACCACTGCGAGGATCGCCCAGAGGACACGGTAGAGCACACGGTGCAAACCTGCCCCGCTTGGGCGGAGCACCGCCGTGTCCTCGTAGAGGCGATCGGCGGCGGCAACCTCTCGCGCCCGGCCCTGGTGCAAGCCATGGTCCGGGGCGAGAGAGAGTGGGAGGCAGTCACCTCCTTCTGCGAAAAAGTTATGCTCGCGAAGGAGGTGGCGGGATGGGAGAGAGA
Organism: Hyppa rectilinea; assembly: GCA_951799385.1. NCBI lineage: Eukaryota > Metazoa > Arthropoda > Insecta > Lepidoptera > Noctuidae > Hyppa > Hyppa rectilinea. Next base: position 3,171,274 of record OX637302.1, on the reverse strand, counting down.
AAGGTCCTCCCGTCCCAGCCGCCGCAGGAGACGCCCCGGGCGTCGGGAGCCACGTGATGACTCCCGGCCACCGTAGGCGCGGGCCTGCGGACGGTGAGTAATGGTTGACTCACCGTCCGATCAGCACTAGGCCCGTGCCGTACGGCGCGTATATGTTCCACGCGCGCCTCAAAGAGATGTCAGCATATGAAGGGGCTTTTCAGGGCCAAGCCTGCCGGGTAAGCGGGATTGTCCGAAGGGTTACCGCTACCCCGGAACATAAAGGGCTACGGAAGGAACATGGATGGGTTTTAGTCAGTAAGAGTCTGACACTCCCTTCCGCTCCACCCAGAGCGGGAGCAGTCATTGGATGATTTCCCAGCCTTAAAAAAAAAGCGTGATACTACATAGCCTTCTTCGACAAATGGACTATCCAACCCAAACCAAAAAATAATTTTTCAATGCGGACAGCTTTATTATAATAATTATAATAATAATTATTTGTCATTGGCCTATCCGACATTATAATTGTGTTTAACCTGTAGTATTGATCGTTACGTTACCTTATATGGTTATCATACTGATTTCATTATGCAATAACTATACTATATAAATACCGCAAAAAAGACGAGTTGGTACAGAGGGTTCACTCCATACAACGAACGAAAGTGTACACGGCCGGCATAACACGAGACTAATAGCTAGTGCTAGATAGTGCAAGCAACTAACTTTTAGGCCCGGCGCACATTGGCGGCACGGCATGGCAAGGTATTTTTAGGCGAGGAATACAAATGCAACTTAATGGTAATAAAGTTGAAATTTCAATGCCAAGACCCGGCGCCTATTGGCGGCAAGGTAGTTTTAGGCGACGAATATAAGTATAACTTAAAAGTATGGTAATAAAGTTGAAATTTGAATGTTAAGGCCCGGCGCCCTGGCGGCACGGCATGGCAAGGCATATTTTTCGCTCATTGTATGGACCCAACCTTCTGTGGGTTTGCTCCGGCAAAATACGTTAATTGAAATCCATTAGCTGACCACGCGGTTTGTTTAAAATTGTGAGGTGATTTTGATAAAACGGCAGCACAGAACTGTTTGTGTCGCGATAAGTGATCAGCAAGGTCACAAGTCGTTATTGTTAATTGGGTGTTTTTTTTTTAATAAATATCTTTGTGTGTCTCTGTTACTGGTTGGTGAGCCAGCTGGTGGGCCATTATTTCGGCTCAAAGAGGTCCACTGTTGTATAGGTCCTGTGCTACTCGGATTCCTGCATTCTTTAGGTATTTAGGTCATCGGTCCAGTTTGTGGGAGGACTTCTAACGCTTTTCGTCAAAACTTTTCAACCCTATCGGCATCTTGATAGTACGCGGACATTTGCTAAACTAAAAGAAGATAGAAAATGCGTTTATTGGCGGCAAACATAACGCAGTAAAAAAAACAAACAACGAAAAAAAAACAAGTTGTGGGAAAATATGATGACACGGTTGGCGCAGTGGTTGAGCGATTGACTGCTGCGCACTATGTCGCGGGTTCGATTCCCGCACGGAACAAATATTTGTACGACCTGCAAGTATTTGTTACGAGTCTGGGTGTTTTTCTATCTATAATATGTATTTATTTACGAAAAAAAAATGTATATAAGTAGTTTATCAGCCATCTCGTTACCATAACACAAGCATTAGGTTGCTTAGCTTGGGACGATATGGCGTTGTGTGAAATGTCCAAGGATATTATTATTATTATTATATACGTCACAAAACGGCCGTCGCTCAGCATAATGCTTCGACCCCATGCGAGACAGAGCCACATCGCTGATTTTCAGCGACAACCGACGTTAGCGTGATGACGTATCATAGATCTTTCGTCTTCGATCATAGAGGCAGAACTGATATGAATTTTGTCCCTTCCTGTAATTACACCGGCATATTTTCCCTTCAGCCAGTCTTACCAAGGGGTATCGTATTACCCAGTTACACCCAGTAACTGTATTGTAACCCTATATAATACGACATAACGGTTTTGATACTTTGTTTTTTTTTTCAAATTGCATTTTTATTTAAGGAATACTTTCACGGGTTTTAGAGGAGCTCGGGGCTAAATAGTAACAGCAGCACAAGAATATCTTCAAGGTTAAGCCGTGCTTAACTAGCTTAGTCTGTGGATGGGTGGCCATCTGTCATAGAGTTTCCTTCGTGCCTCGGAAAGCACTTATAGCCGTTGGTCCCGGCTGTCATTTGTAGCCTTGATCTTTACTGTGAGTCAGCCCAAAAATCTGACAACCAGTCTTACCAAAGGGTATCGTAATACCCAGTTACTGGGTTGTGGGGGTCAGATAGGCAGTCTCTACATGTAAAATACTGGTATTCAAATGCATCCGGTAAGACTGGAAGCCGACCCCAACATAGCTGGGAAAAGGCTAGGCTGATAATGATGATGATATTCCCTTCAAACCAGAACACAGTGACGATGCAAGGTAGATTAGAAGGAACTGCTTCATAAAAACCTCCTTTATTTTTCACCTATCTTATAACGACCAATGAAAGTCGGTACAGGTAGCTGGAAGATTATAAAAGGTTAATGTACAGAAAATGTTTATAGATACCCTATAAACGGGCAGGTTAACGTTAACACAAGTAATTGACCCGGTTATCCGGTTCGTTACGTTTCTCCATGGAAACATGTACTGAATTTTTCCGGATCTTAATTATTATTGTGACAAAAACAATGTAAAACCCAAAACAAAACCTTTGAAAATAAAAATATCTAGAACTGTAATATGTTTTTGTTTATTAGATCCGGTATAATATCCCTTAGGACTGTCTGGAAGAAATGGGTTACCTCTCATATAATTGAACGAGGCATTGGAAGTTGTTTTAGGTAATGTAATACATAGCTAATATTCCTTGAAAACTATTTTGATATAGGTTTATTTTGTTTGGCCTAGAAAGTCTAAAGGGTGTAGTGGACCTATTTTTATATTGAGATACTTCTTCGGAGCATATTTTATTATACTTTACCAAAATTATCATAAGATAATAGACCACAATAATAACAATATAACAATACTGTGTCATTTTTTTACTTTCTTTTTTGATCTAAGAATTTGAATTTGAGTTTTTTTACACAATAAGTATCTTCCTGAAACTATTTCAATATTTTTATAATGACAACTGAATGTATTTTGGCAACACTTTGAAATAACGTAATCGTTATTTTATTCCAGATAGGGTGGAGCATAAGAGGTTTTAAACGGTAAAATGAAAGAGTATTTTCATAATCTAATCCAAAATCGGTGTTCCAAATTTAAATATCAAACGCGATTTCAATTGCCGAAGCCAGCACATTCATTATTCAGCTCCTTAATGCTTTGCTAAAACTCGAACTGTAAAAGCGAAACACGACTTATCCACCATTTTAGCCCACTTTAAAAGTGCCAAAAAGAAAAAAATGAAACGATACGATGAAACAGACAAGTTTAAAAGGTTGGCTACGTATGATAAACGTAGAATGTTGCCATATATTAGCATGCACAATTTCATTCATAGACAATGGAGTGGGAACTATGTTATCAAGCAGGTGTTATGTCTTAGGTGAAGTGAGCTGTCAATAGTGTCAACCCCACGTCACGTCAAACTTACTTCAACAAAGTTTACACGGTGAGGTTTTTACGGAATGGCCCTGCTGGTGTTAAAATCCGGTAAACAGCAAACTGTATGAGATACATAGAAGTCATTAAGGTACAGACGCCAGCACATCAAGCTATCCCTAACTGTCAAATTTTCTCAATTAAAAATGAACCTTATGCCTTTGCAATAAAGTTGAAATACTATCAAAGAAATTTGACAGATTGTGGTAACTTGATGTGCTGGCCTCTGTACCCAAAGCAGTCTAACCCACCACCATAAAATTACAATGGATGACATTCTCAAACCATAAATGGAAAAATCTAAGCAAAATCATTGATTAAATGAACCAAGCCTTCTGCACGTTCCTGTATTACCCCGAAACGGTGAAAGCATATTCGGTTCCGTGTTATCCATTCATGAATTGCTTAGCCTATCTAGTACTAATGGACTTGCTGTTTTACCAGCAGTGTCCTCTATGTGCTGTGGATTGAGTTTTTTTTGTATTGACAGTATTATGTGGAATTAAGGTGAATATTATTGGACCAGTGGTGGACCAGTGGCAGCTAAGTCAGAGGCCCATGCAGCATAAAAACTCTGACTCCAGGTTAGTCACTAATCACAAGAAGAAAGAAAGAAACTGGTAACTGCCCCGACTTATGAGTTGTAGGTTATAGGTTTGACCCAGGCAGGCGCTTTACGTTGTGTAAATAATTTAATCACCACTGCTCCCGAAACGGTGAAGGAAAACATCGTGAAGAAACTGGCATGTCCTGGAAACAATAAATTGAAGACATGAATTGACATGATTACCAAAATATTGACTTTATTAAATCTGGTTGAAGATTTATTTATTCTTTTTTAAGATACATAAACAACATAACAGGATTAAATAATCTAAGGCACGTTAAATCCAACAAAAGTATTAAAAACACGAGAAATTGACATAATAGAAATAATTGTGCCTAGACAAGTGTCAATCGCTCCGTGTCGATTCGATTTCGAACAATTCGTTATCTCAGCAATTCGGATGGTCAAGAACGCCACTTGTCGTGAGTTTCGTTACACAATTTGACATTCTTCTTCTTAGCGTGTCGATGGCAAAAATAGTAAAAATAGTTTAAATAAATATATTTATATTTTAAATTATATTGGCCCAAAATTCAGCAACAAATACCGTTCACTGACGCAGCCATTAGGTCCTCACGTGTGCATGTGACGGGGCATGCGGTGCAAGATGGGAGGTGAGCCATTGTCTGTGGGGAGACGCCGCACAAACATCGGAGATCTAAGCCATCCATGAACCAACACTTATGGAGGTTGTCCTTACTGCGACCTACTTGGGTACAGAGTCTGTTTAGGGTTTTCCAAGTAGGCCACGGTATCTTGTACCCAGATGGGAGGCTTTCTGATGGTTCAGCTAAAGAATCAGGCGGCTTAAGCAATTCTTGCCAGAGGTCGCATCTACCTGTGGAGGGGTTGCCTTCGGCTGGACTCACGCACCCAATGAAATTTTTTCGGCTTTTAAGCCTCTGTGGTACTGGGTTAAAGTTGTGCATTGGATGGCGTGGGTCATCCCGTAACTTCGCCCTCTCGATACGGCCAGCTATGGTCCTACGAATTTCTGGAGGCGCGATGCCAGTCAGTGGATACAGCATCCGCAGCGGGGTCGGTTTTAAGCAACCAGTAATAATCCGGCAGGTCTCATTTAGAGCTGCATCCACTAACTTAGCATGGGCAGATCGGCTCCATACTGGACACGCATATTCACCAGCGGAGAAACAAAGTGCCATACCAGTTGTCCGCAGAACTAGAGGACATGCTCCCCATCTAGTGCACGTTAGGCGACGGTGTAGATTATTTCTGGTATGTACTTTCTGTTTGACATTTTCGCAGTTTTGCCGGAAGTTAAGGGACCTATCCAGTGTGATGCCGAGATACTTTGGGTGGGTGCTGTGGATGATAGGAACCCCAAGCCATGATATGTTGAGTGTTCGACCAGCTTGTCTGTTACGGAGGTGGAAGGCGCATGCTTGTGTTTTTGAGGGGTTTGGTTTTAGGGCGTTCTCAGCATAGTATTGACTAAGATCCGAGAGAGCGTTGAAAAGGTTAGCTTCAATCTCCTCAAAGTCAGTGGCTTGGCTAGTTAAAGCCAGGTCATCTGCATACAGAAAGCGGGTCGTATTTGAGCTCACTGGTTGGTCATTGGTGTAGATGTTAAACAACAGAGGGGCCAGTACACTACCCTGAGGCAAACCGTTCTTTTGGGTTCGCCACCTACTTTTCTCATCAAGTAGATTCACTTGAAAACGACGGTTACTGAGGAGTTCTCGTAGAATTCGAGTAAATTTTGAGTCTTCTGTTAAGTTGGTAACCTTCCATAATAAGCGCTGAATGTTAACAGTGTCGTAGGCTGCCGACAGATCTACAAATACTGCGCGCGTCACTTTTCTTGTTTCAAACCCATCCTCAATATGTTGTGTGAGGTTAAGGACCTGGCCACAGCAAGACTTGCCTGGTCTGAATCCAGCTTGCTTTGGAATAAGTTTGGGGTCAACAAGGTTTGTGAGACGAGCTAGTAGCAGTCTTTCGAACAATTTGTGTGGCACAGGAGAGATATAGGGCGGAAGTTTTTGGGGTCGTCATGTGTTTTACCTGGTTTGGGTATAGCGCTAACCTTTGATTTCCTCCAAAGGCGAGGTATGTTTGCCGACTCCAGACAGTGGTTAAAGAGTTGTAGTAACCACATCACAGATACCGGGCCAAATTGTTTGATTTGTTCCACCGATATATCATCCACTCCAGAAGCCTTACCACGTTTCAGCCTTTGAATAGCTTCAATTATGTCCGCTAGTTGGAATGGTTTACAGACGGATTCCGAAGTAGGAGAGAGGTTATTAATTTTTGGAGTTTTGCCAAGACGTTTTGGGGCTTGCCGTTTAGAAGGAGTTGGTGTGCCACTTGGTTAGCCGTAACTGAAGGTGTTTGAGGTAGTGGTGGTTCGTTAGTAAGTTTGCGAATAGTGTTCCATGCTTTTTTGCTATTATGGGTCATATCAATAGTAGTGACGGTTTCCATCCATTTTTCCTGGCGTCGCTCGGTTATTCGTGAGAGCAGTTTTTCTCCAGCTTCAACAGTCTCTTCCGCAAAGGGATCGTTATTATAAAGGACCTCGTATGCCTTAAGGAGCTCACTAGATTCTCGGGATATACCTGGAATGTACGATGTTCGACATCCTCGGGGGATATATTTTCGCGATGTTGCTGCGACTACACTTACAAACTTGTCGTAGTTTTCTGGCATAGGCGGGATATTGCGGAGCTCAGCATCCACAGACTTCGAAAATTGGTCCCAGTCAGCTTTCAGATAGTTAAAGCGGCGTTTGAACGGCATAGACACAGGGTGAACGGCTGGTTGAATATTGCACATAATCGGCCTGTGTTGGGTTCGGGGGATTGGTGGGCATATGATCTTTTTGCTTTGTGAGCTAATATTTGAGCTTACAAATATCAGGTCTGGTTTGTATCCGCGTTTCCATCGTCTGCTATTAAATGACGAGAGTTGTTTTAGGTCATGGATTAAGACTAAATCGTTAGCTTCTGCCCACTCTTCGACAATTTGACCGTCTTTGTTCGTGGACCGATAGCCCCAGCTGGTGCTATGGCTATTGAAGTCACCAATGACTATTTTTGTACGCTGAATGTTAATATCAGGTGAGTCAAGTTGAAATGGAATGCCGGGGGGCTTGTAGACTGATGTTACAGTGCAGTTACCAAGGTCTAAGGTGATAGTTTCAATGTTGTTCTCACTAGAGTATTTAGAAGAGAGGATACTTACGCCGGGAGCAGCAAACACTGCGTTACCGTGCTTCGGGTGACAGATCTCGGCGACAAGTGACAGTCCAGGAATGTGAGGCCTGCTTTGGGTGGAATCTCGGTGTGTCTCTCGGACGCATAAGATGTCGCAATGTGTCTTGTGGGCTAATTCAGAAAGAATTTCTGCTTTATCTCAATGTTAATTGAATGTTAATTGAGATTACACACAAAGCTGGTTTTGTTAGTGGACTGTTTGACCCAGAGGAGGGCCTATTGGAACTTATATTTGCCATCGTGGTGAAAGGATTAGCCAATCGACAGAAGTCGATTGCCCAGGGTGCGCCGGACGTAGCAAAGGGTCGGAAGGTACGTCACTCGGGGAGGCTCCTTTCATGCACCCCAATTTGACATTGTGTAGCATTAGTGATCGAAAACGAATGATCACGTGACATTTTGAAAGCTTATGCGAATTCTATACATTTCGGATTTATCATATTTTACTATCGTTAGTGAAAATGTAACTTTGTCTAGGCCAAACAAAATTCGAGTGCGTGTGTGTCAAACGCGAGGTTTGTCACACACGCACTCGAATGTCATTTCCGGGTATCATGATGCATTTATGAATACAGGCCCGGATGCTTTACCAGGCCATATACACGTAGCTTTCAGCTTCACTAACAAATAATTTAGTTAATTCCGTACTCACTTTATTTCCACAACCTACCTGCTGGAAAATAAAACTGGCAAAGATATGGCCGTATACATACCGCTTTGTTGTAAAAATACGTGATGCGGGCTCGGCCAATGAACGGGTTTACTTCCAAGCTAGATACGTTAGGGGTCTCCGAGGCACCCTAAAGCTAAAATACTGGAGATAGGAGATCCGGCCATGATGTTAGGTAAACACTATATAACGCTCCTAAATTTTCTGGATCTAGTATATAAAGGTCGGACTATTTTTGTTTGTGTAGTAAATTACAACTGTAAGCGCTTTTGTTGACATGCTTTTATAGAGTGGTCGTTTTTTTAAGGCTCAGGCGTTAATTAAAATTATTGGATAGTTAAAATTTCCACTAGTTTCTGCATTTTGAAATATTATTCTTTGTTAGTTTACCATAGTTCGAACAAACGAAGAAAAGCACTTATGAAGTGAAGTTTAATGATTATGAGAACGATTTTATACGATTCGATTTATTCTTCTCCACACGAAACTACCTTTTGGAAGGGGCGACTAGAATCAATTCTATTTCTTGTTCATTTTGACGTTCAAAAGTGCCTTACTTGTGCCTATTTGAAATAAATGATTTGACTTGACTTGACTTGACTTAGTATTTAGTAAAATTACTGTGCAAGATCAGGGTGTTCGTCCAAATTATGCAAGCGTCTAGTTTTATAACAGATTTGTTTAATATCGAATGTATTTTACAAAGTTTTTCCGTGGTGTGTCTGTTGCCAGTTCGCAAGAAAAAGGAAGAGTGATTATATTCCAACTTGACGGAGGCGAGAGTGAATGGGACCGAACACGAGAGGCGACCGAATGAGCGACGATTCTCAGTCGATGGTGTTCTTCACCGCTTTATCGACAGATGGCGCTTGTGCCGCGTCCGATTGTATATAGTCAGTAATACTATTGTAAGTATTCAGCGTGGACAGTGACATAACAGCACGCCTGTAATCCCCGAAGGACTAGGTAGAGGTACACTTATAGTAATATCCCTATTCGGCCAGTTATTTTTAAGTCCCATGGGATTAGGAGCAAGCCTATTGCTATCAAGCAGGTATTAAACTAGACTACGGGTTCGTACTGAAAAATTCCAGGCGGGATAACCCAAAAACACATTCAAAGCCAGGACCTCATGCTCAGCAATAGCGCTTACAAGCACTAGACCAAATGGACCACCTAAATAGTTTTCGTTACTGCTTTTAAGTCATGTGATGTGATGACACGAAAATGGAAAGAAAAATTAAATTTTTCGACTTACGTTCTTTTTACGATCGCTGTTTTTTTACTTATATTAGCAACGGAACCTGATCCCTTCTATATAAATATAGTTAAAAGCCTTCACCTCCCGTATCAACATTTTTCAGCCGGCTTCACATACCCAGGTAACTACTGCAAAATAAATAGTGCTTGTTCGCGCAGTAATTAGGTTAGACGGATAAATTGGCGCCCCGGGTGTTATGTGCCCCGCTAACGAACGGACCAACCCTGTTATATACAAGAGGTAATCAGTATGCCCAAGAACCGGGTAACATTGACCTTGCGTTCGAGGGTCAAATCGACTTTTTTGGTCATTACTGTTTGCTTTTATTGGATTAGGTAGGTACTACCTACCTGGGTAATTGTCGTTTAGTGTTATTGGGTCGTTATTCGGTTTGCTGTCGGAGTACGATTCTTGGTTTCATTTTCTTTTATTACTTAGGTAAAAATCTCACAAAATAGTCTAGAATACAAATTATTTGTAAGTAGGTATTAAGAATTATGCGATAATCAAACTTTCAATTTTAAAGTATCCACCTCAGCTTTAATGGATAATTTATTTTGAAATGTTCCTCCATAAGTGAGTCAAACAAAATTGAATCTTGAATAGCTAGTGTCTGCACCTTTATTGCCTTGAGCGCAACACATCTTATGTATAGTCGAAACAGCGTCTTGTTCATTAACGTTCTTTAAAACGCTCGAGACAAAATGTATTCATATTTTCTAGAAACCACACCAGACACTCCCTATAAAACTTAATCAACCCGCGCCCGCGCAAGTCAAGTGCATTCAACATCAAATCCACCTGAAGAACTCCAACAAAAACACGTCAAAGCAATAAAACTCCTCGAAGTCGCGATAGATTCCCCACAAGCGTTCGACTCAGTGAAGCATGGCCCCTGCGACACCCAGATAAACATACAGCCGTCTATCATTCCGTTTGTGGCTTCTAGCCAAAAAGTATCGCGCACAAACTACCCGGTTCCCTGCCCAACTACCCGGTGTTTTTCTGGGAATTTACAATTTTACACACGGTGGAGCACAGTGACATAATCTGTGGAGACTTGGGCCTTAGAGATACAATCTTGATTAATTTGTGGAACGCCCAGTGTTTGTTTTAAACAGTTAATTACGACATTAAGACACTATTTTGGGATCAGTTTAAGTTTCTAAATAACAAAGGCAAACCACATACGCAACCAGAGAAATCCTAGCATTTGGGGATTAGGAACAGAGATTTGAAAGATATCAATCAATCAAATGGCTTTAAACTACTTTTGCTTGAGTCTTGGGGTTCTGTAATAGGGGTCTTAGATTTGTAAAATATGAGTTTTAAAATAATTTAAAGCCTGTAGGTACCTACAGAATCAGCGGAATTGTCCGAAAGGGCCACCGCTGCCCTGGAACACAAGGGGCTAAGGAAGACACACGGATGGGTTTGAGTCAGTAAGAGTCTGACACTCCCTTCCGTTCCACCCAGAGCGGCAGGGGGGGTTATTGATGATTTCCCACCGTCAAAAAAACATCATTTCTAGGTCTAGACACTATGGTCAAGGAAGCAGCGGCGGTAAAACTTTTGCTGATGAGAACCATATTTATTTATTTGTTGACACACCAACGACTTATTCACTAAAACATTACAATAATATATGTATTCTATTTGACAGTTTTGCGGTGAACTCGTCACTTATAGGTGTGCACAGCACTTGTATAATGAAAAATAAAATTAAAATCGAAATTATACGACAATAACTTTTTTTTTAAATTTTTACATTGAATTTAAAATGTCAAGTGATTAAATTAAAATACAGTATAAATAAAAAAAGTTAAAAACATCAATTAAATTGGAAAAGCAAAATATTAATTAAAACTATAAAAATTACACCATATCTGCAGATCTTCAGATCCTGTCACTATCTGGATTTGAAACAACAAGTACGTTGATTAATAGTCTAACCTTATCATAAAAGAAGTGGTCCCACGGTCCGTTCACTGACAGGCCGCGCCAGGCGTTGCTACGTCTGTCGAGGCCTGTCGTGGCCCGTGTCAAGCATACCGACGACAGGTCACCGCAGGTTTCACGGAATGGGACGGCTCCCACGGTCTGTCGGTCCACTTTCTCACAGAAAAGACCGCGCCAAGCCAGGCCGTGGGACCTCGGCTTTAAACAGCTCTTTCCATTATGAACTAAACAAAGTTACTTATTAATATATTGGTCTACTAATCAGTGATAGCTTAGTTGTGTTACCATCGGACTACCAAATCATCGGTCTCGAGTTCGAACCCAAGACACGCACCTCTGATTTTTCGGATTCATGTGGGTATTAAATAATTATCACTTGCTTAAAAATCTGTGAAGAAAAACATCGTGAGAAAACGGCATGCTTGAGAAGTATTTCTCAACTGTATGTGAAGCTAAGTCAGAGGCCCATGGGCAGCATAAAAACTCTGACACCAGGTTAAGTCACTAACCTAAGTAACTAAAGAAAGAATATACTGGTATTTTACACACGCATCAACCGTGTCAATCCCACAAAGTTTGATAAAATCTATTCAAATTGTATGCAAATTACGATTTCATCAAAGCATTTTGAGCAGGTCTGTTTTTTGGAAGCGTCGACAGAATCGATACTGTATTGGCTATTAGTGGTATAATAATGCGGTTGGTGACGCGAGTCGTAGTCGCTTCGGTTGTGTGTGGTTTGCGTTTACTTTTTGTTTTTGTATCAACAACGTGTATCAACAGTAGGTTATAATAATATTGTGAAGATAAACGTGAGGTTATCGAACTTGTGTTATTATGTTTTACGAGATAATAATATAAGTCTAGTATTGTTGAATAATTTATGTTATGTAAGCTTTGTTTATCCAAACATTTTGATATCATTAGCAGTAAAGTTACTAACTGTATATATTTTGAATCGCATTGGCAATTCTTTTTGTGTCGCAGAAGTCAGTCAAGTGATGAGGATTATGATTGAAGGTAGCTAGGTATTTTTAAATTATACCCAACTTGTTCGAGAGCATCACCTTATCTTCTTCATATTCGTGTGGTCAGTGACTAACCTGGTGTCTGAGTTTTTATACTGCCCATGGGACTCTGGACATGCTGGTTTCCTCACGATGTTTTCCTTTACCGATTTTTAAGCAAGTGATAATTATAAAACGTGCACATGAATCCGTAAAATCAGAGGTGCGTTCTTTGGGTTCGAACTCGAGACCTATGACTTGGCAGTCCGCGGTCACACCACTAGGCTATGACTGCTGTCACCATCACTATCACCTAATTATTCTGTATGCATATCACTCATTTTAACGGACACTAATTTGTCAGTCAAGTTTATGCTTTTTTTTATTATTATTTTTTAAGACTGGGAATTCATCCAAGGACTTCTCCCGCTCTGGGTGGAGCGGAAGGGAGTATCAGAATATTACTGACTGAAACCCATCCATGTTCCTTCCTTAGCCCTTATGTTCCGGGGTAAACCTTTCGGACAATCCCGCTTAGTCAACTTTATGCTGTCGCCAAAATTACCTCTCGCAATGGAAACGACAATCATTTACCAGAAATCTCATCACTCTACTTGTAATCCTAAATCTGTCCCGTTACTCGGATAATCCTTTGAACCAGTGACACGTTGCATACCCGGATCATGAAGATCCAGCTGACAGACCGACGTATTGATCCGGTTAAAACGGTTTGAATGCAGTACACTCTCATTTGACTTTTCTCACCCAAAGCGGGAGAAATCCTTTGAAAAAGAGGTTAGATTTCATAAAACCTGATACACTTTATTTTTTATTTTTTGTTAACCCTTTCACCTCTGCGAGCCGCCGACTCATAGTAGGTATTAATGGCGGTCCACACAGGTCAATCTTATCGTGATAACTTTTAAACTGTTCGTCCAAATTGCTTAGTGTATAGTACAAAGTTTATCTACATTAAATACCGAAAGTGATACATGTATTAAATTTGATAACAAATAACTAAGTACCTACTCTAAAACATAAATATATGCTGGTATGGTACATATATGCTGTCACGGACGTTTATGTAGAACTATTTAAGATAATAACTCCAACAATACATTTTCTTCGTGTAACAATAACGGTTTAGGCAGCGCACGCCAAGATGGCTTTCAGAGGGCAGGAGTTTTTCCGACTAACTTGATACATATCGTTATAATTTAGCCAAATGACACAAAATCTTTATAAATTGTAGCCTATGTGATATTCAGATGTATATGTCACCGTAAGATTGTAAACATCGTTATATTACAATCTATCTAAATCTATCTAGTAAGATTGTAAACTATCGATAGATTGTGAACCGTATCATTATGATTGCAATTTAACGCATCATTTTTCGCTTGATTGTAATCTATCTATGGGAAGCGGTCAAATTGTGAACCCGGCGTAGGACGTTTAAAAAAATGGTTAGGTTAGGTTAAAACTGTGACCACCTACGCACGAGCCGAGCGAGCGAAGCGAGCGGTGCCGCGGCAGCGGCCGGCGAGTGCCAGAAACCACTAGATTATATAGAAAAAAATATGGAAAAAAGAGATTATTTTTATTCAGATTGTAATTTAACGGTTTCACTTCGGTAGATTACAATATAGCGAAGAATAATGAGTCAAATTGCAATCATAATGATACGGTTCACAATCTATCGATAGTTTACAATCTCGCTAGATAGATTGTAATCTAACGATCTTTACAAGCTAACGGTGACATATAGGTACTTAAGCTATATTACTGGGAAGTTTCATCGAAATTTATTCAGTTGATTTTGAGTGAAAGAATAACAAACATCCATCCATCCATTCTCACTAACATAGTATTGTTACCTATATTAAATTAGTATTGGTATATTAAATTAGTTTAAGTAGTTTAAAACATTAGTTTATTTGATTTGGAAAAACGTGTCCTATCCTACAAGTATATCCTACACGTATATCCTACTTCAAGTAAATGAAGACTACAAGATTTTATGAAGATTTTCCTCAATAAAATACAGTTTTGAACTAATTGAAAACAGCTAATCTTGTAACAAGTCGTCATTTTCCAGAAGTTACGACAAGTTAAACAAAATTAATGTTTGAAATACTTCAAGATTTGGTTCCGAAATATGGCTACTTGCTAAGTTATTTAATTATTTAAGTGTAACTTAAGATTTCCTTTCGAATTTTTAGATTCTATGGAGATAAAAAGATATAATTTATGATACCTAAATGTTATTTCGGTAAGTGGTTTCCTCGTAACTAAGTTTTTTTTCCTTTCAACCGATCCATGAAAGAAGGCCTTTTCAGCAAAATGCTGGCACTGCAATCTTTCTTTTTATAATCCTATGAGACCTAAATATAATTCTTGTATGGGTGTCACAGACTAAATAGTAGATGCTATACTATTTTAATTTGTCCATTGGAACTAAATATAAAATGACTTAATTTCCACATCAACACATATCCATATCCACCAGCTATGTATTGATACGAGCCAATATTACTACTTCTTCTTCTTTTCGTGTGGTTAGTGACAGATTTAGGATTACAAGTAGAGTGATGAGATTTCTGGTAAATGATTGTCGTTTCCATCGCGAGAGGTGATTTTGGCATACGCATAAAGTTGACTGACAAATTAGTGTCCGGTAAAATGAGTGATATGCATACAGATTGATAAGTTGATAACAATGGTAACAGCTGTTATAGCTTAGTGGTGTGACCGTCGGACTGCCAAGTCGTACGTCTCGAGTTCGACCCAAGGCACGCACCTCTGATTTTACGGATTCATGTGCACGTTTTATAATTATCACTTGCTTAAAAATCGGTGAAGGAAAACATCGTGAGGAAACCAGCATGTCTGAGAGATATTTTTCAACAGCATGTGAAGGTAAGTCAGAAGCAGCATAAAAACACTGAAACCAGGTTAGTCAGTAACCTCACGAAAAGGAAGAAGGTGGTGCTCTCGAACAAGTTGGGTATAATATCAAAATACCTTCAGTCATCGTCCTCATCACTTGGCTGACTTCTGCGACACAAAAAGAATTACGAAAATTGCCAATGCGATACAAAATATATACAGCTAGTAACTTTACTGCTAATAATATCAAAATGTTTAAGGTCTAATTAATTAGGCAAAGATTTTCAAAACTAATAAGAAAAAATGTAATTTAAGGTTTACATTTACAATCTTCATATGTAAAATAACTGACGAAGACTGATTAGAAGTCATAATTTTATTTTACAATGCTACTCTAATTCTATTGAATTTCAGTCAAAATAGTGCAAGTAGGTATTATTTTTTGTGCCGAATGTTCGGCATCTGAACCGAATTTCGGCTGAATGCCGAAGTTCGGTTCAAACTGCCGAATTTTGGTTGAACCGAATGTGAACCGAATTTCGGCCCATCCCTAATGTAAACATTACATTTGTTTCACACTATCGAAAAACACGTACGTGATGTTACGTACTGTATTTGGTGGGTAGGTACAGGTAGGCTAAGCTAAACTAAATCGATAGAGGCACAAATAACAGAAAAAAAAGTAAATAAAAAAGGTAACGTTTATTCATAAAAAAATTAAATATTTAAAAAATACAAAAAACCTTACAGATCACTTTCTAAATCTTCGTAAAATTGATGTCGAAATTAACATTAAATTATATTAAATTATAATTTACACATAATTACAAAACAACATTTCAGAGGTAGTAAAGATCGCTTGATCAATCTTTACCGAAATTAAAGCCTAAATTGAAACTGACAAAATAAAATTCACACATAGAAAGAAATCATACATTAACAATCTGCAAGTCTTTCTCAATAGCGCTGGTGTCGGTTTGAAGTCTAACCGGATACGACTCAAAAGAAACGTGTCGTAGATCTAATAAAAGTAGTCAAAAAAGGATAAAAAGAAAGTACAAAAAAGGAAAGAATGATAAGTGGAGGAAAGGAGAAAAGACAGATAGAAAAAGGAAAAGAATAAGGAAAATAGAAAGGAAAGGCAAAAAAATAAACTTATAATTAAATATTGACGTAAATCTAAACGGACATAAATAATTGATATTATTATCTATACAACAAAATATTTTGAAATCACAAAACCGCTTAACTGAAAAGTCTTCTTGAGTAAATCTATTAAGACATCCTTATTAATATTTTTCATAAATATAAAAGTGTGGGTGTTTCGAAATTTTTATGATACATGCAACCCAACTTATTGAACAGACTTTGACGATATGGCACACATAGATCGTATCTTGGATGACATTATCATATAATTATGATATAAGATAAATTTCATGTCGTCCTGCCGTATGCACGTTACAGGAACTGATGGACGCTAGTGATGGCGCCAAACACGTAGCCAAATTCTGGGCCGATAACATTTAGATTGCCATCGGCACGCTAAGAAGAAGATGTTTTAACACGGGCACATATCCTCCTAAGACAGCCAGTAAAAACCACAGGCTATAACTAGTGAAATTACAATCCTGACCTAAGCATCTCGTAACTTCAATTCATAACGGGTAGTAGGGCTACGCAGTCCAAATGGGCTTCGTTCAAAGGTTGGAGTACAGTTTTGTTCACCTAAAGTGAAGCGACGCAACAAAGCAGCTAGTCCAACCTTCACTTGAAGACGAGCGAACCGATTACCTGAAATATAATAGAAACAATTATTAGCAAGTGATATAAGGGTAGATGACGATGATGATACATAGTCTTTATTTTCTGACAGTTTTAAAGACAAAGCCTTTATCTTTCAAACTGAGGTACATTTGTGATGGAGTAGAAACTTGTATAGTAACAGTCATTTTCTAGGCGAAACACAAGGACCAAAAGTACAGTAGGGCCACTGAAATGAGCTGTCGTTCAATCTAATGCTAGGGAATGACACTATTGACAGATCACTTCATGAAAGTTTCCACGGTGAGATTTTAACTGAATTAATAATAATAATAATATCCTTGGAGATTTCAAACAACGCCATAATATCGTCCCAAGCTAAGCAACCTGGGATGCCCGGCAGAAAACCTCCACGTGTGCCCGGGGACTGGAGTTCCTTTCTGGACACGTCCGGGGGGAAGGCCAGTCTTCGGGCCGGTGCATCCTGGGGTGCGGGCAGTGACTTCCCATTGGGGCTATCTCCCAGTGGGTTCTCGCTGTCCGCATGCTAATGTTCTGCCAGGAGGATCGCTCCACACCTGCCGCTCTGAGTAGCAGAGCGGCAACTGTGGTGGAGTCAGAGCGGGCCCGGTGTGCACTTACCCTGCCGCCGGGCAGGCAGGAGGGGTAACCCCCCTGTCACCGCTATAATCTCGTAGCCCCGGAGACAGTTACGGTCATGTCTCTGACTGTTGAAGGGGGTCGAGGGTCTTGGCTTAACCGCCCGGACCGCGAGGAAGATTAACCTCTATAAAAAATTCCCCAAACCCCTAAGCGGCGGCGCACCGTGAGAGGGGTTGCAAGCTTGACTGATGGGTAGCTTGATTCAGTCGCTAGTGCGGACCACATAATTTGAGCAAGTGCAGAATGTTATATACTCGTGGGACTAATAATGGAAAAAATTTTAAAACCCAAACACAAACCCGACGAAGAGGAGAGGAGTGGTGCTGGATCGGAGTCCGATCCTGCATCTGGTGGCGCGAGCACGGGAGGCTCAGGGAGCTCCCGTCGCGCCAGGGAGTTGGCCGCTGCAGCGAAGAATCGCAGGTTCTTTGCAAAGCGGCCAAGGTCAGAGGATGGCCAGGGGTCGTCCTCGGAGGGAGAGCTGGCCTCAGCTCGAAAGATCCCCACCAGCAAACGGGGGGGGGTCAGAGAGCGAGGCGTGGGGAGGGGGCTCACCGCCCGGGAGGCCACTGAAATGGAGGAAGGTCCCCAAAGAGACGTGGAGACCGGTCCGGAGGTCGTCTTGGGGCCCTCTAGTGACGAGGCGGGTGCGGCTGGCGGTCCGAAGGCGGACCGCAGAGATGAGTTCGCGGCGGTCGTGGAGGCCGCAATCCGAGACGTGTCCCTAAAGAGAGTACGGGCGTCCAGAAGCAAGGCCATCGTCTCGGCCACGGCCTCCATCATGGCGGCGGCCAAGGAGGCCGGGTGCGCCGGGCCTCCGGCCAGCGAGGTGGCCGATTTGCGGACGGAGGTCGCCCGCCTGACGGCCGCGATGAAGCTCCTGCAAGAGGAGAATGGGAGACTCCGTGCGGACCTGGCTGGCCTGAAGGCCGCCAGCAGCCGCAAGGCCCCCTGGGAAGAGGGCCGCCCGCCGCAGCCGCAGCCGCAGCAGCAGCAACAACAACAGCGGCAGCAGGGGCCAAGCCGGCCTGAGCCGGAGGAGAACCGGGTCCTGGACCTAGTACGCCAGGAACTTGCCGCCTTTCAGGCACGTTTCCAGGAGCGGTTCTCCGTAGTGGAGGGCATAGTCCTGCGCCCTCCCTTGGCGTCGGGAAGGATGGCCTCGGGCCCGAAGCCGGCCTCGTATGCGGCCGCTGCGGCGGCGGCTGCCCCGAAACCCGGGCTGTCGAGCACAGCCCTGGCGGCACCGTCCGGCAAAGCTCCGGCGCCGGCAAAACCGGCACCGTCCGGCAAAGTTTCGGCGCCGGCCCGGAAAGCCAAAAAGGGCAAAAAGTCCCCACCGGCGCGGGAGGAGAGGGTCCCAGAGCCCTCTGCCCGGCGCCCGGGGCCTCCTGCGACCGACGCCGAGTGGCAAGTGGTCGGGGAGAAAAAGAAGGCGGCCAAGGCAGCGAGGAGGAAGGAGAAGAGGCGGCGCCGCAAGGAGCGAGCCGTCGCGGCAAGACTCCGCGCCCCAAAGACCGCGGCTGTAGTCATCACACTACAGCCGGACGCGGTCAAGAGGGGCGTTACGTACCGTGACGTGCTTACCAAAGCGAGGAAGACGGTGGACCTCCAGGAACTGGGGATCACCGGGGGCCTCCGGCATAGGGTGACTGCGACCGGCGCCCGCATGCTGGAGATCCCCGGTGCGTCGAGTGGCCCCACCGCTGACGCCCTAGCTGAGAAGCTAAGGGCGTCCCTTAACGCGGAGGAGGCTCGGGTCTCCAGGCCCGTGAAATGCGCTGACATGCGCATCATGGGCCTGGACGATTCCGTCACGGAGGAAGAGGTGGTGGCCGCCGTCGTCAGGACGGGCGGGTGTCTGGCCGAACAAGTTAAGGCAGGCACCATACGCCCCGACTTCACGGGCATGCGAACCTTGACGGTAAGCTGCCCCGTGACGGCGGCCAGTAAAATCATGGAGGGCCGAAGACTGCTGGTGGGCTGGGTGAGCGCGCAGGTCAAACTGCTGGAGCCCAGACCTCTGAGGTGCTACCGTTGCCTCGTCGGGCACCACGTCGGTGCCCAATGCACCTCGGAGGTGGACCGCAGCACTCTGTGCTTCCGCTGCGGTCAGCCCGGTCACACGGCCGGCTCCTGCAACGCCGCGCCGCACTGCGTCGCATGTGCGGCTGCTGGCAAGCCGGCCGATCACCGGGCGGGGAGCAAGTCCTGCGCCCCACCTGCTGCAACCAGGAGAAGAGGCAGGCCCTCCATCGCCGTCGCCACCCCCACCGTCGCCACCGTTGCCGCCGCTGCCGCTACTGCTGCCGCCGCCGCCGCCACTGCCACTGCTGGGGGCCCCTCACAGGGGACCCAGGGGGGGATTAGTATGGAGGAGTGATGGCCCCTCTCCGCCTCCTCCAGGCGAACATCAACCACTGCGCCTGTGCTCAGGACCTCTTGCTCCAGAGCATGGCGCAGTGGTCGATCAATATCGCCGTGGTCGCTGAGCCGTACTTTGTCCCGCCCAGGGATAACTGGGTGGAGGACCTGAGCGGCTCAGTGGCCATAACTTCGTCGGCCGCCGCCGGCACCCCGTCCCTCGAGGGTGTCTCGAAGGGACAGGGGTGCGTCGCAGCACGGTTCGGAGAGATTGTGGTAGTAGGAGTGTACTACTCTCCGAACCGAACTCTCGCCGAGTTCCACAACTCTCTCACAGAGTTGAGTGTCGTCGTCTCCAGAAGCCATCCCTTCCCCGTGCTAGTGCTCGGGGACTTCAACGCCAAAAGTCTGGCCTGGGGTTCCCGCTACACGGATGTGCGGGGTAGGATGGTGGAGGACTGGGCTCTGGAGGCAGGCCTAGCCGTCCTCAATCGGGGTTCTGTTCCCACGTGCGTGCGGATGCGGGGTGAGTCCGTTGTGGACATCTCGTTCGCGAGCCCCGCTCTGTCACAGTGCGTCTTTGACTGGCGCGTAGTAGAGGAGGTGGAGACCTACTCCGATCACCGGTATATCCGGTTCGACGTCTCCACCCAGACCTCAAGCGCGCCGGTCCGACAGGCCCCGAGTGGTCCGCGGTGGGCGCTGAAGCAGCTGGACCGGGAGCTCCTCCTGGAAGCCTCGATCGTGCAGGCCTGGGTTTCATCACCGGTCAGGCCTGCCGACATCAACGACGAGGCAGAGTGGTTCCGGGAGGCCATGTCCGAGATTTGCGACGTGGCAATGCCCCGAGTCCGGCCAGGATGCGCCCGACGTCAGGTGTACTGGTGGTCGCAAGAGGTGGAAACACTGCGCAAGGCGTGCGTCGAGGTGCGCCACCTGTACACCAGGCACCGCAGGCTCCGCATCCGCCCTCCGGATGCGGCAGCCACGGAGGCGGAGCTGTACGAGGGATACAGAGCGGCGAAGACCGCCCTCCAAGAAGCTGTCCAGCGGGCCAAGGACTCGGCCCGCGAGGAGATGGTGGGGACTCTGGATAGAGATCCATGGGGGCGCCCATATAAAATGGTGCGGAACAAGCTCCGCACCTGGGCCCCCCCTCTGACGCAGAGTCTCCGCCCCCAGCTGGTGGAGGAGGTGGTGAGCGCTCTGTTCCCCTCACGGGGGGAGCATACTCCCCCGCCTATGGCTCCGCCCGAAGTGGACCACGAGGACGACGACGACATCCCCGAAGTGACCGAG
This sequence comes from Hyppa rectilinea, assembly GCA_951799385.1. Lineage (NCBI taxonomy): Eukaryota > Metazoa > Arthropoda > Insecta > Lepidoptera > Noctuidae > Hyppa > Hyppa rectilinea. Next base: position 3,149,927 of record OX637302.1, on the reverse strand, counting down.
GTAGATCTGAGAGCGGCGGTTGGAAGGCTCAAGGCCAAGAATACCGCCCCAGGACCCGACGGCTTGCCTGGTAAAGCCTGGGTCCTGGCCTCAGGGGCTCTCGGGCCCCGACTGGAGGCGCTCTTTAGCGCATGCATGGAAAGAGGCCAGTTTCCGCTCCGTTGGAAGACGGGGAAGCTGGTCCTTATACAGAAGCCAGGGCGCCCTGCGGACTCTCCGTCCGCATTCCGGCCCATAGTGCTGCTCGACGAGGTCGGCAAGCTCTTCGAGAGAATTATTGCGGGCCGCCTCGTCGGGCACCTTGGAAGGTCGGGGCCGGACCTTGCGGACTGCCAGTTTGGCTTCCGCAAGGGGCGCTCGACGGTGGACGCCATCATGCGCGTTAGAGCCCTCACGACGGGGGACGCGGTGTCCCAGGGTAGGGTCGTCGTGGCGGTGTCACTCGACATCGCCAACGCTTTCAACACCCTGCCCTGGAGTTGCATTGAGGAAGCACTCCGGTATCACCGGGTGCCGACCTACCTCCGTCGAATAGTCGGGGCGTACCTGACGGACAGAGCCGTCATCTACCCCGGTCGCGATGGGGAATGGAACCGGCGAGAGATGTCGTGCGGTGTCCCACAGGGATCGGTTCTGGGGCCGCACCTGTGGGACATCGGCTACGACTGGGTGCTGCGGGCCGACCTCCCTGACGGCGTCAGCGTAATTTGTTACGCTGACGACACGCTGGTCTTGGCGCAGGGAAGGTCGCATCAGGCGGCGGCCGACGCGATGACACGCGGGGTTGCGATAGTCGTTGAGAGGATCCGGCAGTTGGGTCTCGAGGTGGCATTGCACAAATCCGAGGCCATGTCCTTTCATGGGCCTCGGAATAGGCCACCATCGGGATCCCAACTTACGGTAGGAGGGGTTCACATCGGCGTCGAGACCACGATGAAATACCTAGGTCTGGTCCTCGACAGCCGATGGAATTTCGTGGAGCATTTCCGACGTTTGGCCCCCAAGCTGGAACGGACTGGGGCCGCCTTCAAGCGGCTCTTGCCCAATTTGAGGGGGCCAAACGCCTCCTGCCGGAGGCTTTACGCGGGAGTCGTGCGGTCCATGGCCCTTTACGGGGCCCCGGTGTGGGCGCGTTCATTGCGGCGGCGAGCCGCCCACTACCTGAACGCGCCCCAAAAGGTGGTAGCCATTCGGCTAATCCGGGGGTACCGCACGATCTCGGGCGAGGCGGCAAGCCTCCTTGCCGGACTGCCGCCGTGGGATCTGGAGGCGATAGTCCTCGCGCGCCTGTACGAGTGGCGCGCGGAGGTACTAAGCCGGGGGGAAACTCCGTTTCCGCAGCAAATTGCGGCGGAGCGGACGGACCTCCGGCGCGATCTCATGGCGGCCTGGAATCAGCGACTGTCGCAACCCAGCGCAGGGCACGCCACGATAGTGGCGGTAAGGCCCCTCTTTGAGGAGTGGCTAGAGAGGCGTCACGGCGCCCTCACCTACCGCCTGACGCAGGTCCTCACCGGACATGGATGTTTCGGGAGGTTCCTGCACATCATCAGGCGGGAGGAAACGCCCGGGTGTCACCACTGCGAGGATCGCCCAGAGGACACGGTAGAGCACACGGTGCAAACCTGCCCCGCATGGGCAGAGCACCGCCGTGTCCTCGTAGAGGCGATCGGCGGCGGCGACCTCTCGCGCCCGGCTCTGGTGCAAGCCATGGTCCGGGGTGAGAGGGAGTGGGAGGCAGTCACCTCCTTCTGCGAAAAAGTTATGCTCGCGAAGGAGGTGGCGGGATGGGAGAGAGAAAGGTCCTCCCGTCCCAGCCGCCGCAGGAGACGCCCCGGGCGTCGGGAGCCACGTGACGACTCCCGGCCACCGTAGGCGCGGGCCTGCGGACGGTGAGTAATGGGTGACTCACCGTCCGATCAGCAACAGACCCGTGCCGTACGGCGCGTATATGTTCCACGCGCGCCTCAAAGAGATGTCAGCATATGAAGGGGCCCCTCAGGGCCAAGCCTGCCGGGTAAGCGGGATTGTCCGAAAGGGTTACCGCTACCCCGGAACATATAGGGCTACGGAAGGAACATGGATGGGTTTTAGTCAGTAAGAGTCTGACACTCCCTTCCGCTCCACCCAGAGCGGGAGCAGTCATTGGATGATTTCCCAGCCTTAAAAAAAAAAAAAAAAAAAAAAAAAAAAAAAAAAGCTAAGCAACCTAATGCTTGTGTTATGGTAACGAGATGGCTGCTAGACTACTTATATATATATTTTTTGTAAATACATACATATTATAGATAGAAAAACACCTAGGCTCGTAACAAATACTTGCAGGTCGTACAAATATTTGTTCCGTGCGGGAATCGAACCCGCGATATAGTGCGCAGCAGTCAATCGCTCAACCACTGCGCCAACCATGCCGTCGTCGTAACTGACTAGCTGTTCTTAAATTAGGTGGGATTCAGAAAACTATATCACATGATTAACCGTGATCATAATGACTTGCTTCTTGGTGCTCATGACCGTTTGAATATTAAGTAATCTTATCTAACTACCAATACAGACGCTGACAGTAAACATAATGTTGATTAGTTTCAATTGTTTTGAATATGTACACACTCCAATGTTTTTGAACTAACAATCATTAGTAATACTGATAAACAAGTAATTAAGATAACTTACCAATACAGATGCGGTTGCCTTCACCAAATGGTAAATAAACATAATTATTTAATTTAGAATAGTTTTCTGGTGAAAACCTTTCCGGATCGAATACATCTGGCTCAGGGTAATACTTTTCATCCCTGTGAAGACCAAAAACTGGTAACAGTATAATATCATCTTTTGCTATCGCTACTCCAGACGGTAGATATGTATCTTTTGTACATAATCGTTGTATGATTCCAATTGGAGGATACTTTCTCATGGCTTCATTCAGCACTTTATCCAAGTACTGCATTTTCTCGATATCATTATATGTGATTTCATCAGCACCTCCTTCCAACGTCTTGTCTATTTCTTCGTGCAATTTTGATAAGATTTTTGGATTGTTTGAGAGTTCCAGTAGAGTGTAATGCATTGTATTAGCTGAGGTGTCGGCGCCAGCAATAAAGAAGAAAAATGCTTGTGCAGCCAGGACCTCATCAGTAGGCTCCAGTTCATAGCCTGTAGTCAGATCTTGCATCACTCCATTTTTTTGAAGCTCCAAACAAATATCTATAAAATCGTGTCTTTTCGCAGTCTCGTGTCTTCTATTTTCTAAAACAGTTTTCACAGCACCCACAAAGAATTCTTCATATTCGCCGAAAATTTTAAGATTTAAGAATTTATACAGAGAAGGGAAAATATTTTCAATTAAAATTACGATATTTTGATACGTTGAAGGTTCAAGACTTTTCCATGCCATGTCTAAGAACGGTGATTCCATAGTATTCTTAGTCTGAGTATCTATGCCGAACACTGACGCGCCTATAGACGATGTAGTGTATGTGTACAGAGCGTTGAACGGTTTTTGTCGCATCTCAAGATTATCTTCAATAAAATCTACGAAATCTCGGGAACATTTGTCTAAGATATAGAACATATTCTTAAGTTTTGCGCTCGTGAAAACTGGACTGAGTTTCTGCCTTAAGATTTTCCATCTCTGAAAATCGTTTATAAACAAAAGATTATCAGCTAGAATGTCGTTTGGGTTTGCTATAATACCACGGCTGTGAAAACTTTGGAAATCTCCAGCTAGCACTGCTTGGATATCTTCAGGATTCTTCAGCATCAGCGTAGGAACTGTCCCTGAAGTCATTCCAACATATGGTTCGTCGTGCTCATTGTATATAGTCTTCACGATTTCTGGCATCGACTGGTTACCGAACATAAACTTTATCATTAAGTCACCGACTTGCACTACATTTTGCTTTTTCCAGTAATTCCTGTTTGTAGACTTGAAAAAGAACACCACTACGCACAAAACTATTGTAATCAACAATATTATGAACAACATTGTGACCGCGATGCGCACTTGCGAAGGTCACAATACCGACTGATAGGTGGCAGTACTCGGTTCTTACTTTTAATCACACTGTATTCAAATGACAATATTTGTTCTTTTTTGTTGGTGTTCGCATTCTAGTCGTTTTTGTTTAATATATTAATTTTAACCTCTCACGTGGCTGAGCGAGCGAGACAAAAACCAGTTGAGTGCAGACCAGATTACGTCATCACCACGGGCTACGGCCGGGCGCCAGATGATTGCACACAAAGCAGATTTACGACTTTAGTTTCTTTGAATAGAACATACACTCGAATGTTTTTATAAGAGTAAGGAACGGGGCTTTAAAACAACATACGTTTTGTATGAATGTGTGATTGTATTTTTTATCTATAAAATTGATTGTTACCATGAACAAAGATAATTATTAATAAACGGCTATAATAAAAAAAAACAAGTGATGACCTATATATTTTAAGGTTTTAAATGCATGGTGTGTTTATTCGTAACTTAGGAAAAAATTCCTGATTTATTCCAAAAAGCAAAAAAATAAACAACAGCTATTGAACTTCAGGTCATTAAGGCACTTCAACGTTGATCACAGAAACAAAATAATATTTTCTTATGTCGCAAGTCGCATCTAGTGTTGTCATACACTGAAATGCGCAGAATTTAAAAACGTACTAAACTAAATATGCATGAACATAGAAAGTTATACGTAACACAGAAGAAATAACGAATAAATAGCAGGTTTTCTTTTTGATTATTAAAAAAGAACATAGTTACTATAGGTGCCACAACCAAAACGCATGGAAAACCCATATTGCGTCACGTCACATACGCTCGTTGACTGACACTTTAGGTGTTTCGTTTGCATATGCTTCCGAATATAACCTAGCTTAAACCCATTAAATGACTGGTTTTTTTTTCTTTTTCCTTGTTGTTATTATTTATTTTCAAAATGTCATTATGATGTGATGTGACAATGACATCTCAAAGTAACATCTAAGTGAAATAATGTGACGTTCTGTTCCTTGCAGTAACTTACGAAGTGCAGCGCCATCTACGTAAAAAAAGAACGGCAGGTATGTTTACAACGAATTTTATCACAATGTGGATACATCTGATAATAATACATCACACACAAATTACAGACTGCGTTTTTGACATAAGTTTTAGTTAATTTAGTCTTATCAACATGATGGCTTTAAAATAAATCGAAAGAGGTGCGAATAACTTACAAAAAAATACAACAAAATAGCATTATAGTAGTTTATTAATAAAAAACTTATATTAAAAAGAATACAAAAATGCTTTACAGGTTACTTTTTGAACATTCAAAAATAAAAATTTAAAGTAAAAAAAGTATTTACAACTAATTACAAAACAACTTTTTTTTTTAAATGTTTTATTACGAAACAACACATCAGAGGTACTGTTGGGGAATTTTTGGGTGACTGGGAGAAGAAAACAGAATTAGTTAAAAGTGTTCGTGGCTTGTGAGCCTTGTTCACGGACAAACATGGAAGGAACAATGACAGCATGTACAAAGAATCCTTATATCTAATAAATAACATACTAATGAGAACGCGACGTTGATTGTTGCCTATCCTAAACGAGCAGGCGTTTGGCTCGAATAGGTAGGTACTAATTTAAAGATCACTTAATATAATTATGTTGGGGATCCTGCCGTTTTGCCGAAAAGATTTTGCCAAATTTTCATTACCCAAACAAATTTTAGCAACCTTTTTTTATACCAATGTAATATTTGGAATAATTTTAGTACGCACACTTTCATTTGGTCAAATGTTTACTTGGCAGATTATTATTAAGGATAATGTCATTAAGGCTTTTGGTCTTTAATCAAATGATTTATTACAGCAAACAATATTTAGACAATAAACGTTAGTCAAATGATTTGTTATGACAAAAAATATAAAGGCAAAAATAAGATTTTTTTGGGAATTGTAAAATAAAAAATGCAATTTTATTTTATAGACAAATTGAATTTGATTTTACTAGACATTAGGTTATTTATGGAACTAGTTACAGTAGGTTATTAATTTAAAAAAAGTTGGTTAGGTTAGGTTAAAACTGTGACCACCTACGCACGAGCCGAGCGAGCGTAGCGAGCGGTGCCGCGGCAGCGGCCGGCGAGTGCCAGAAACGACTAGATTATATAGAAAAAAATATGGAAAAAAGAGATTATTTTTAGGAGGCTATCGAGAGAAATAATAATAATCGACTAAACAGAAATGGTAAGTTTAAAATTGACGACACCAAATATTTGGCTTATTTAATTTTGCGTAAAATATGTTATACCAACTGAAATATTTGACTAGATAAAAAATGGTAAAAGTACTAGGTGGTGAACAAGTTATTGTTCAAACGTTCACTTGCCAAACATAGGTTTTCGTAACAATTATTTGTAAAGAGATTTTTTGGTAAGTAATAAAAAAAAAAAAAATAATAAATAAAAAATAGACATATAGTAATTTGGCAAATGAAATTATGCGAAAATTTGTTTGGGAAGTGATAATTTGGCAATTTCTTTTCGGTAAAACAAGGGAGACCCATTATGTTGACTTAAATTAATAAACTAAACTAAAATTTAGTGTATAAAATTCACACACTGAAAAAAATCACAATAACAAATAAAATTGCAATACCTTAACAGGCAACTAAGTTCTAAGAAACTATTTATAGTTAGCATCTTCAAAATTACACTTAGTTCGCAATAGAGACTTTGAATTTGAATTTAAATTTGGTTGCCTTTTCCAAACTATGCTGGTTTGGGCTTTCAGTTTAACTATAAATATTTAATTTGTATGTTTCTTAAATATCAAAGTCTGGGTTTTTCGAAATTTCTATGTTACATGCATCCCAACTTTTGGAACATATTTCAACGATATGGCACACAAAGTTCATATTATCTTGGATGATATTATCATAATAGTTTTACATCAGAGGTAAACACGGGCACATAATAAACATACATTAAGCCCTGAAAGCGAGTGAAATCCCAGGCTATAGCTAGTAAAATTACAATAATTAATCTTTTTTTTTTCTGAGGGTGAGAAATCATCAAATGATCGTCATCCTGCTCTGGGTGAAGCAAAAGGGAGTGTCAGACTCTTACTGACTAAAACCCATTCGGGTTTCTTCCTTAACCCTTTATGTTCCAAGGTATCGGTAACCCTTTCAGACAATCCCGCTTACCCGGCCGTAAAGAGGGAAAGGACCTCACGCCCCAGCCACCGCGGGAGACGCTCTGCGCGTCGGGAGACCGGCCACAATAATGAATCTTGACCTAAATATCTCGTAACTTCAATTCATAACGGGTAGTAGGGCTACGCAGTCCAAATGGGCTTCGTTCAAACGTTGGAGTACAGTTTTGTTCACCTAAAGTGAAGCGACGCAACAGCCATGCTAGTCCAACCTTCACTTGCAGGCGAGCGAACCGATTACCTGAAAAAGAAATAAAAATAATGAAAAGCAAGTTATATAAATGGGGTAAGACTACGCAGAGGCAGTAAGAGATCACGCCTGTATGTATTTTGTCGTACCTCTGTAAGTCTTACTAGACTTATTATCATAATAGCTATACTAACATAATGAAGATGAAGAGTTTGTTTGTTTGAACGTGCTAAACTCATCAACTTCTGGTTATAATGGAAATTTTTTTTTTGTTGGATAGGATATCCATTTATCGAGGAAGGTTAAAAATGTTGCAAGAACGGGAAAAAATGTTCCTTTTGAGAGCTTCCGATGCGTGCTTAATTTACGCAAATACCATGTATGATGGAATTGTTCCTCTTGAAAAGTTGTAAAAATAAGTCCATCACAACATAATTATGTTTATCTTTTATAACCTTTTTTATGGTATCTTTAGGTATTCAAAGTTAATGCATTATTTGCGAAGAAGTTTTATCAACTTAATATTAATCCTTACCCAAATAAATATGCTGTTAACCACAAGTATTTAAATGTCAAAACAATTTTCCTTGACATCTCACTCGATTTCAATCAACATTTTAGGAGATATCTGAACCACTCTCTCTCTTAGGTGAAGCAGACGAAGTTGCACGGGTCAGCTTGTTATGAGTAAATGCTCCAAGATGCCAATGATCGTTTTGATATCAGGTACCGTGTCCTATCTTACAATCGATAAAGAAGACTAAAGTAAAAAAGATTTCAATTTGTAAACACGCCAATGATTTGGAAAAATATCACTAGCAATCATATTTTAACATTGAAAACCCATAACTAATTTAAATAACTTACCAATACAAATACGGTTTCCTTCACCAAAAGGTAAATAAACATAATTGTTTATTTTAGAATAGTTTTCTGCCGAAAACCTCTCGGGATCGAATACATCTGGCTCAGGGTAATACCGTTCATCCCTGTGAAGGGCAAAAATTGGTATCATTATAATATTATCTTTTGCTATCGCTACTCCAGACGGTAGATATGTATCTTTTGAACATAATCTTTGTATAACCCCAACTGGGGGATACTTTCTCATTGCTTCGTTTAGTATTTTATCTAAGTAATGCATTTTCTCGATATCATTGTATGTAAGCTCTTCAGTGACACCTTTAAACGCATTATCTATTTCTTCGTGCAATTTCGTTAGGATTTTTGGATTGTTTGACAACTCCAGTAGAGTGTAATGCATTGTATTAGCTGAGGTGTCGGCGCCAGCAATAAAGAAGAAAAATGCTTGTGCTGCCAGGATCTCATCAGTAGGCTCCAGTTCATAGCCTGTAGTAAAGTCCTGCATCACTCCATGTTTTTGAAGTTCCAGACAAATATCTATAAAATCGTGTCTTTTCGCAGTCTCGTGTCTTCTATTTTCTAAAACAGTTTTCACAGCACCCACAAAGAATTCTTCAAACTCCCCGAAAATTTTAAGTTTTAAGAGTTTATACAGAGAAGGGAATACATTTGCAATTAAAAGTACGATATTTTGATACGTTGAAGGTTCAAGAGTTTTCCATGCCATGTCCAAGAACGGTGATTCCATAGTATTCTTAGTCTGAGTATCTATACCGAATACTGACGCGCCTATAGACGATGTAGTGTATGTGTACAGAGCGTCGAATGGTTTTTGTCGCATGTGAAGATTGTCTTCAAGAAAGTCTACAAAATCTCGGGAACATTTGTCTAAGATATAGAACATACTCTTAAGTTTTGAACTTGTGAAAACTGGACTGAGTTTTTGCCTTAAGATTTTCCATCTTTTAAAATCGTTGATGAATATAAGATTATCAGCTAGGAGGTCGTTTGCGTTTGCTATTATACCACGGCTATGGAAGCTTTGGAAATCTCCAGCTAGCACTGCTTGGATATCTTCAGGATTCTTCACCATCAGCGTGGGAATCGTCCCCGTAGTCATTCCAACATATGGTTTGTCGTGCTCATTGTAAATTGCCTTCACAATTTCTGGCATCGACTGGTTACCGAACACGAACTTTATCATTAAGTCACCGACTTGCACTACATCTTTCTTCTTCCAGTAATTCCTGTTCGTAGACTTGAAAAAGAACACCACTACGCACAACACTATTATTATCAACAATATTATGAACAACATTGTGACCACGATGCGCACTCGCGAAGGTCACAATACGACTGATGGCTAGTAGTACTTGGTTTCTATATTGAATCACACTAATGCGAAACGTAGACATTGACAGTCAGGCTGGTCCCCAGACTCAAGGTCGCTCAACGAGCTATGAAGCGTGCTATGTTCGGAGTCTTCTTAAAGGATAATTTTATGATAGGCTGAGTTAATTGATTGACGTGGATATAAGAGTCGTTTGTCGCAACTAGTTCTTAACAAAGAAACAATTTTCGTTTCATGCAACCGGTTGCCAAAGAAGAGCTTTAGTTGTTGCTGTCGTGGTTGTTGTTATTAATCTTCGCATTACACTTTTTCTCGTTTAATTTATTAATGACGTTGGTTTTAGTTTGAGCGTTAATGCGTTTATAATTGCTACTTATTTGATAAGTATAGCGAAGGGTAACTGTAATTAGGTTTTTAGCTAATTCTACCCATTGAGTCGTGTGCATATTGTGAAATGAGTCATTTACGTTTTACCGAATATTCAATTTTATGTTTTTTTTTCCTTAGTATATGTGTGTGTTATATCATTTGTTAGTTAAATGTCACGTACATTCAACCCACAAAGGATATGACATAATATGTTTTCAACGTCAGCTGCTAAGTGCCCATTTTTGGGCCTCTCAATTACCACTACAATATAATTCGGCTGGCAGACGGCCGTTGTCATAGTTCGCTATTATTGCGTCATCGTAGAATCATAATAATGGGTTTAACAGACACATTAGTGTGAAAACTATTAAGGATTGAGCTGATTCTGTAAATTCATGTTTTTGCCTTCTGGTTTTCAACGGCACAAAACTGTATTAGGTATATTCAGAATGACGCTTGAGTATGAATCTAGAATTTAAATAAACCAGCAGACTTCTGTCACTGCTTCTTATTGTTGCTTATTTGTTGAATTGGGCATCACTTTAACACGTTTTTTTTATAAATTTATCTTTTTTACAGTTCCGTATACCCAAATCCGGGACGGAGCAAAAACGGAAAAACTATTACTCAGACCGTGATAGTTAGACAGTTGAAATTTTCACAGAGGATGTATTTCTGTTGCCACTATAACAACGAATACCATAAAGCAGAATAGAATAAATATTTAAGTAGGCTCCGATACAAACGAAATGCTTTTTTTGCTGTTTTTATATGTTGTCCGACTTGTTTTTAAGTAATTTAGAGAGTTTAGTATTCTAAGCCCCAGCACTCCTATCAAAGGATTATAAGGAAATTCCTAAACCATTGTTTCATAAGTTTGAAAAGTTTGTCTGTTTGACAACGTAAATAACGCAACGAATGTTGTCCAATTGTCACAATGAGAGACATGACGGAGAAGTGAGACTTCTAAATTGGATGGAATTGGTTTCAAGGTAAATGAAACCGTCTATTAAAATATACGTGACAAAGTTGAAATAATCTGATGAAAAGATTATAATGCTGTGTAAGGAGAGGTAGTTGTACAGCTCAAAAATAGTAATGACAGCACTCGTACTCCTCAGCATAGAGAGGTACAGAGGCCAGCACATCAAGTTACCACAATCTGTCAAATTTTTTTGATAGTATTTCAACTTTATTGCAAAGACATAAGGTTCATTTTTAAATGAGAAAATTTGACAGTTAGGGATAGCTTGATGTGCTATGTGTACATGGACTTTTTTTTTTGAGGATGGGTAGTAATCAAATGACTCCTCCCGCTCTGGGTGGAGCGGAAGGGAGTGTCAGACTCTTACTGACTAAAACCCATCCATGTTCCTTCCTTAGCCCTTTGTGTTCTGGGGCAGCGGTAAACCTTTCGGACAATCCCGCTGACCGGGTACCTTTACCTTGAAGGCTATATGGAATTGAATGAAATTTGGCACTCGGATAGATTTACCCTTAGCACTTTATGTAGTTTAGGTAACCCTTTCGGCAAATTCCACTTAGGTATATGAACTAAGCAGATTTTTTTTACGACGGTAATGACCTAATAAACATGGCAACAGAATCAGGAACGTGATGCAGAGAGCGGTGATGTTGAATATGGTGCTTATTGTAAGAAGGTTTCTCTCTCTGGACATCAGTAACTTGATATTGAAGACATAAAACCCACTGCTGCCAGGAATAATGATGGCATTAATCGTTCTTTAAAGTTACATAAAAAAACTCCTACATTCTGTTTTGGAACAGAATGTAGGAGTTTTTTATGCTGAGAGATGGGCCAGCGACGATAGATGCGGTGTAAAATCGAATGATTTGACTAAATTATTTTAATACTTAAATCCAAGTTTCTATTTTTAAACCACTTTATATACATATTTGTTCTATTGGTATTTGAGGTTATCTCAATTTTCGTCGATTTTCAAGTACAACTCAACAAAGTAATTCAAACAATAATTGTTGGAAAACGTTGCGGGAAATAAAAAAAAATCTCCCTCTAGAGTAAGAATTTAGCCTGAACTGCTGGTTTGTTTACATTTTATTGAAAGAGTTTTGAAACAAAGTATACAATATCAATTTATCGAGCAAATGTACCTTATCATAACCATCATCATTAGTACATTGACGTACATTGTACTAATTACCTTTCATCAATTGTCTATCAGTATTTCTTAAGTATCATTAGTATTTGAGAATTCTATGAAGCCATCGCGCCAGTATTTGCTGAAGAGTTAAGGAGAGGCATTTTTAACACATGCTGCATCGAATTGACGTCATCACGTCAACACCGGCTGTCGCTGAAAATCAGCGCTGAGGCTGTCTCGCATGGGGTCGTAGCATTATGCTGAGCGATGGCTGTTTTGCGCGAATATGACGCTTATTTTACTTATTTTACGCGTACTTTTTTTTTAACGTTTTTTTTTCTTTCTTTCAAGCTTAACTTTAGTATCCCTCAATTGGGTATTTGAAAGGGTAGTCAATAACGTTACTTTTTATGAACTGTCAAAACGCGGACTTTGTACGTGATTTATAAGAAATATAACATTGTGACGACACAGATTCTTTGAATCAAATGGAATACTTATTAGCGCTAAATGAAATTTAACAATTATATCTTCGCATTATATTTAATTTCTGTACGGTGATGGAAGTTTTTATGACGAGCGGTATTTATTCCATGTGATTTCATATTTTATTTTTGACTGATTCAAATAGTCAATGCGCCAGTTATGTACCATATAATTGAAGGCCAGCCTATTGCCATCAACCAGGCACATTGAACTCGGGGCTGTGACTGAGCAATTCTAGATGGAAAAGCCTAATAACACTTTGCTTGACCCGGGAGTTGAACCTAGGACTTCATTCTCAGCAGTAGCGCTTTTGACCTCGAGTTATTTAATGAAAATATTGAGAGGAAAAGGCATATCCTATAGTACCAACATTTGGAAATAGACCCCAACCCGCATTGTCCCCATCATCTGCCTAGCCTTTTCCCAACTATTTTGGGGTCGGCTTCCAGTCTAACCGGATGCAGCTGAATACCAGTTTTTTACATAGAGCGACTGCCTATCTGACCTCCACAACCCAGTAACTAGGCATTATGATACCCCTTGGTAAGACTGGCTGTCAGATTTTCGGGCTTCTGACGACCCGTTACGACTGTCAAAGATGCACATATGACCCGTTACGACTGTCAAAGATGCACATATGACAGCCGGGACCAACGGCTTAACGTGCTTTCCGAGGCACGGAGGAGTCTCGGTATGTAAAGATGGTCACCCATCCACGGTCTACCCCAGTAAGCGTAGCTTAACCTGGTGGATCGACCTGTGCGGCTGTTAGTACTTAGCCACGAGCTCCTCCTGTCCCCGCATGGTAAAATATGACCCATTCTCGCTCACAGAAAGGAAGCCTGGGTCCCAGCAGTAGGCTATTTATGTCCTCAGTAATGATCCCTAACATTGAAACGCATCGTCTCTCTGTCTGTCTGTGGAAGTGGTTTTAACTAGCGAGAACCTTAGTATTTTTTATTTATTTAGTAGGTATACGACCTGTCGCTGCCGGCCGTCCATCGGTCGATGATCGGAAACGCAAAGTCGTGTGATGCGGTGGGCCTAGACAAAATCACATTTTCATTATTGACGACACGGTTGGCGCAGTGGTTGAGCGATTGACTCTGCATATAGTTATTATACTCTTTGGATTGACTGCTGCGCACTATGTCGCGGGTTCGATTCCCGCACGGAACAAATATTTGTACGACCTGCAAGTATTTGTTACGAGTCTGGGTGTTTTTCTATCTATAATATGTATGAATTTACAAAAAAAAATGTATAATTATGTATAAGTAGTCTATCAGCCATCTCGTTACCATAACACAAGCATTAGGTTGCTTAGCTTGGGACGATATGGCGTTGTGTGAAATGTCCAAGGATATTATTATTATTATTAACGAAATTGATAAATCCAAAATGTATGGAAATATCTCGAGATCAATCAATGAAAATGCGTTGACAAGTGGCGTTCCCTGCTTCCGTGAAACCGTTCTTTTGCTGACGGGGGCTGCGAAAAGGGAGAAGGAGCTTGAACGCAGTTTAGATGTGGTGATCGCGTTCAGTTAAATTGGTGAAATTGGCATGTTATGGTATAACTAAGTTGACGTTGACGCGTGAGTAGGTAACTGGTATAGATTTATGATAATTATGCTCTCTTATCTTCAAATACGTATAACACATGAACCAATCTGCTTAACATGCGATACTCAAATGTTGGTTCGGCATATCCAGAACGGGCAGTCGCTGGCTCATTATTCAAATTCTTTATTTCGAACTAAGTGTAATTTTGAAGATCTTATCTATAAATAGGTTCTTAGAACCTAGTCTGTTGCCTGTTAAGGCATTGCAATTTAAATAGGAACACATATTATTTAAAATTAAAGGTAGTGAGGTGAGTATACATTTTACATTATATTATACTAAATATCATTCATACATTTTATTATAAATCATTCTAGTGTTAGGTTTTAAATCAAAAATTTTATTAAAAGTATCACAAACAATTCTATCGCGAAGTTCCTGTAACATAAAACTAAAGAAGTAAATAATCCTTTGCTTACCTATTTAAAAAAAACCGTAATTGGAAAAAACAACGCCGTACGAAAATTCCTTGCCTGAAACTCCTTTAAAGATAGCGCAAAAATAACAAGCGCCAATTAAGTTTTACCCAAAAAATAATACACGAACTCCAACAAAAAATATAAGTACGGAAACCAATTTGATTGGAGAATAAAAGTTCTTTTTGTTGAACAACTTAGCTTGGCTTCGTTCCAGCTAAGTTTCATGTTACATTTTTATCTCCATACAACTTTCATTTAATCTGTTTCGGCTTAAAACTTCAACGTTCAGATGTAAGTGCCTTATGCATTGTATTTTCATGCTTATAGGTAAGCCGGCAGGATAAAGACATAACGTGGAATATATTTCAGGATAACAGAGGGCAATAAGGACTAGAATAGCTTGGCATATAAGAAAAGAGTCTAATATACGGGATTTCGGTTAGTTTCTTCTAGCGACATTGTCTAGGATAAAATCTATCCACACTGGCTCTACGGGATTGTAGTAATTATTTATTTATTTGAACTTTTAGCGCACAATAAAGGAACAAAGGCGGACTTAATGCCTAAGGCATTCTGTACCAGTTAACCAAGTGTGGTGAAGAGTTTATATGGCAGGTGCTTAAAAACAAAACATAGTGCATTATAAATAGCATAGGTACATAAATAGGTTATAATCTTATTCTTATTTTTCGTATGGTTAGTGAATAACCTGTGTTAGCTGGTGTTTTTTAAGCAAGTGGTAATTATACAATACGCACATAAATCCGAAAAGTCAGAGGTGCGTGCTTTGGGTTCCAAATCGAGATCTATGACTAGGCAGTTCGACGATTACCCCACTAGGCTATTACTGTTTCTAATAACCTCTACCTTATAGTACACATATGTATGTACAGACGCCAGCACATCAAGCTATCCCTAACTGTCGAATTTTCTCAATTAAAAATGAACCTTATGTATTTGCAATAAAGTTGAAATACAGATTGTGGTAACTTGATGTGCTGGCCTCTGTACAAACATATTACTTTTTTTTTCTTTCTTTTCGTTTCTTCACTGTCCCACTGCTGCACCCAATGAATTTTAGCAGCCTTTTTGCCAATGTACGGGTTCCCAGTTTTGGAGCGCAGTGTGGTATTTCGTATTTGGTAAGTTAGTATAGGTACCTAATAGATACATACATACGTATATTTAAATTTAAGAAAATAATGAGATAGCCCTACGCTATTTGTTAAGAAAATAACGCTGTTGAATGCCGGTGATATTACTGTCAATTAACACATAATATATTCAACTTAGGCAAATACTTTGTTCAAAATCTTTCAGTATGTAAACGTTCTAAAGTCACACATTGAAAACACTGGCCAAACGAAACAAAGGAAAGAAAAAAAAAATCTGCAAAAACTTAAAGTCATTAAATACACCTGCTGAAGTGCAAAGCGGCAAAAAAAACCTCGTATTCAGAAAAACCATTGACAATTAGTATCTCGGCCATGGACAATGGACGGACCACAGAGAAAATACTGACAACTTAATCAACTTATTGCATAAGAACATGGACAAATCTAAAGCGTTCTTTTTTAATTAATAAAATAAAATGTACGAGAAACAAAAAAAACGGGACCCTATTACTAAGCCGTCCGTCTGTCTGTCAGCGGACTGTATCTTATGAACCGTTAAGTTCGACAATTATAACAGCAAATAATAAAAAAAATTAAGGGGGTCCTCATACAAGACAAGTTTTTTTTTTTAAACTGATGTAGGTATTTAAAACAAATCTCATCTTATGCGAGTACGACACGCATGACGCACTTAGTCGTATTTTTTTTCACAACGCAATCACTCAAATGCACAAACAATAAAAGCCATTCGTAATAGTGACCGCAGAATCTCAGGGAATGACGCCTGAAAGTAATATGTGTCGCTCGTGAAGAGGGTTGTGCTACACTTTTGTTGGCAGCTGATTTTCATTACTGTCGGCTGAACACCTGTCTGGCTTAGACGTAGCTTTGTCGTGATACTTTCGGCTTTAGGGTGCGTGTACATGTACACGTACAGACCCCAGCACCTCAAGGTATCCCAAACTGTTAAAATTTACCAATTGAAAATGAACCCTATGCTTTTGTAATAAAGTTGAAAAACTATCAGGGAAATTTGACAGACAGGGTAACTTTATGTGCTGGCCTCTGTACATGCTAGCTGTCCAAGGTGTAAAAAGATCTATCCCGTAAGCGTTAATTACATATTCTGTATCTAAGCTACATTGATCTAAAAGTATTGCTCGGAAACTAATTATTTTTCGTGTGAAACATCGCTGTTTATGGTGTAAATACTGATCTATGTAGTAATATAGTATAGTAATACTTTTGACTGACATTCAAAAGATGAATTACAAAGCCTAGACCATGTGCCATCGAGGCCACAGGAAAAGGTAGTCGGAAAACCTAGACGCGTACCGCAAGGGATAGATCGAGGTGCCTCTAGGAAATGATGTCTAGAAAGATTTGCTCATCATCATCTGCCTAGCCTTTTCCCAACTATGTTGGGGTCGGGTTCCAGTCTAACTGAATGCAGCTGAATACCAGTATTTTACATGGAGCGACTGCCTATCAGACCTCCACAACCCAGTAAGTGGGCAATACGATACCCCTTGGTAAGACTGGCTGTCAGATTTTCGGGATTCTGACGACCCGTAACGACTGTCAAAGGTGCACAAATGCAGCCGGAACCAACGGCTTAACATGCTTTCCGAAGCACGGAGGAGTTTCGGTATGTAAAGATGGTCATCCATCCACAGCCAACCCCGGCAAGTGTAGCATATATAGTACAATAATTATTTTCTGACGCTCTTCAGCCTGAAAGTACCAGAAATCATCTACCGCCCCTTCTTTGTGCAGTTATTAGGACCTGACAAAAACATCGAGATATTTTTATGTAAGTTTAGTTTAATGTATTATACTTATAAACCTTCCGAATTAAACTAACAACTATCCAAAACAACTCGCTCAAAATTATTTGCACAAAGAAGAAACTCTATATATATCTATCTCTCTATATATACTCTATCTATATATATCTGTCACACAGATAGAAACGAATAGCTACAAGTATAGATAATACAAGATACGTCAAAACATAATACGGTCAATCTGTCCCAAACACTACATTCACTTTATTAATAGAATCGACGTCAGGCCAAATCATGAAATGCCAATCAAATAATAACCCATGTCAAAATAATATTATCTTATTCAAAGTTGGCTGGTGTCAAAGATAACAGCATCACGCCTTCAGTTATCAAAGGAGTAAGCATAGGTGTAGCTTAACAGCCTATAATGTTCTCCGTTTAAGGCACCAGGGAGCCAACCAAGTAAGAGGCTGAGCCTGCCGGGTAAGCGGGATTGTCCGAAAGGCTTAACGCTACCCCGGAACATAGAGGGTTAAGGAAGGAACATACACAGTCAGTAAGAGTCTGCCTTCCGGTCCACCCAGAGCGGGAGGAGTCATTTGGTGATTTACCAACCTCAAAAAAAAAATAGAAGTATGAGAAAAAGATGAAGCTATGCAGGAGGTATAGCTCCGTCTCTTTCTAATGATAATGCTATAACAGATGGTTATTCAACCCCTATAAGGCTAACAACCAAAAACGAGTTGGAGAGCAACGACCAGCGGCGATGAGCGGTTAGTTGCTGGTATGCGTATATACCGTCGCCAGCGCATTATGTTAATAATAATAATTATATAATATCCTTGGACATTTCACACAACGCCATATCGTTCCAAGCTAAGCAACCTAATGCTTGTGTTATGGTAACGAGATGGCTGATAAACTACTCGTACTTATAATACATTTTTTTTTGTAAATACATACATATTATAGATAGAAAAACACCCAGACTCGTAACAAATACTTGCAGGTCGTACAAATATTTGTTCCGTGCGGGAATCGAACCCGCGACATAGTGCGCAGCAGTCAATTGCTCAACCACTGCGCCAACCGTGTCATCAAAGTTATAAATACTATAACTATCAAATGTCGCCAAATGTTTTTAAACGTGTATGTTCTGCCCAAGCGAGCGTCGCTGAGCGAGATAATCTCTTTTTAACCGACTTACTGAAAAAAGGAGGAGTTTTTATCTGTAAAAAGTTTTCGTTTCCTTTTTACCTTTTAAAAAGCTGGTTTCTGACTCCCCATGATGGTGCCCGAAGGTTGGTGTTACAAAACTTTTTTTTTTGAGGACAGGAAATAATCAAATGACTCTTCACTCTGGGTGGAGCGAAAGGGATTGTCAGACTGTTACTGACTGACCCATCCATGTTCCTTCCTCAGCCCTTTATGTTCCGGGGTAGCGGTAATCCTTTCGGACAATCCCGCTGAACGACACTTGTCTTCTTATATTGGTTCTAGGTTCTAAATCATGAAGTTTACTACAACTGTTTTTTTTTATTCTTTCAGAGCAGTGACACAAAAACGTTCTAAAACTGTACCAGTCTAATCTGCGCCTTATAAGATATTTCTAGTGTTTGCCCCCGGTGCCTAAGTTACACAATATTCTTTGTTTGTCTGGCTTGCGTGTTTTTTTTCTTCGTTGTAGCCAATAAAAAGACAGGTGACGTAGTGACTTGAGTAACGTGTACTCCATCTTAGTATTAAAATTTGGGGTAATGTGGGCTAGAAGTAGCTTTGTAATATTTGTGACAGACGTGTAGTTGGTCAGGATTGGATTTTTAAAATTGTTTATCGAACAATTCGTTATCTCAGCGATTTCGATGGTAAAAAACACCACTTGTCAACGCATTTGTATGGGAATATTGATCGAGTTTCATTACACAGTTTGACATTTTCTATCACTTAGCGTGACATTTAGAAAGCTTAAGCCATTTCCTTACATTTCGGATTTACCTATCTAATTACGTTATCGTTAATGAAAATGTGACTTTATCTGTAAGTATTTATGGTGTAAAGTATGTACTTGGGTGATACCTATCCTTATTTCAATACGACCAATAAAGACACTATTGAAAGTTGTATATAGGATTTACAAGAATAGAATTTGGTTTTAATGAACTGAAGAGATTGTTTCAACAATTGGTATTCGCGAGGTAGGGTTTAGTATTTTTGTGTTTTTCTTATTTTAATCTACAATTCTATTCAATCTTATAGAAACCCAAAATCAATTTAATTCCGAAAGAAAACATTGAACGCTGGATACCGCAAAAAAAATAGTTCCTCAAAAAATTCTTCTAGGCCTTGTCTCAATACTGTTTCTAATAACATCATTTTCCACAAAATTCTAATAACATGAGAAATAAAGATCACGAAATATGGCTATCTACATACCCTCCTCACAAACGGCCATATTGAATATGAAATGATAATTTTCTATTTTCTAGTCTTGTCCCTAACTCGAGGGAATTAAATGTGTCAATATTCATACGGGCGGGTTTTTCTTGGGACGATTTCTCTCCGGGGCAAGAGAGTATGCATAAGACCCAGGGGGCCTAGACAAGTGTCAATCGCTCCGTGTCGATTCGATTTCGAAAATTGTGGATAGAACAATTCGTTATCTCAGCGATTCGGATATTCAAGAACGCCCCTTATCATCGCATTTGCATGGGAACATTGATCGTTTCGTTACATAATTTGACATTGTCTAGCGTAGTGTGTGTGTTGTAAGTTTTTTTTATAATCTTCTATCTTGTTAAAATAGTTATAAATACTCAGCACGTTTGTGAAGTTTACGGGAACAAAACTGATTTCTTAACTAATATTTTAAGCACGTAAACGACCCACGGTTCTGTTTTACAATGTTTAGATATACCAATATCCGGTTCTCAGTTTTTCCTAGCTAATTTAATTTGACCCAGTACATTAAACCAACCTACTAAAGTAGTGAATATTATATTTAGTTCCTTAGCTGGTCTCATTCATACCCCGAGATATTTCCAGAATCTTCGAGGCGCACATAAATATTTGTGCCCCGGGACAATGTATGTTTTTAGTTTGTTTTCTCATGTTTTGCAAGCTTTGAATAATTATTTATGAAGTCCTTTGTTTCTGCGGGGGTTGGTCTTTTGTTTTATGGGTTGTAAAGAATAGTGGATGTTTTAAACTAGTTGTGTTGACAGCATAATGGAAATCCGGGGAACTTTACTTTTCTCGTTTGGCAGTTGATATTTTTGCAATAAGGCGTGTACAAACTGGAGAGAGAGTGGTAGGTCGTGGGTTTGAACCCAGGCGGGTTGCGTTGGCGTTGCTTTGTGTTATTTTCACCGCTGCTCTCAAAACGGTGAGAAATGACATGTACCAACCAGCACTGGGCACAGCGAGGGGTCATGTGTCCCAGGAACGTTGTAGGCTGATTCAATCTGCTTAACTTTTCCCAACTACGTAGGGGTCAGCTGTCAGTCTAACCGGATGCAGCTGAATACCAGTATTTTACATGAAGCGGCTATCTGATCTTCACAACCCCTAACTGGGTAATACTGGCTGTCAGACTTTCGGGCTTCTGTCAACCCGTAACGACTGTCAAAGATCCACGAATGATAGCCGAGACCAACGGCTTAGCGAGCTTTTCGAGGCACGGAGGAGTCTCGGTATGTAAAGAAGGTCACCCATTCACGGACCAACCCCGGCATGCGTAGCTTAACCTGATGGATACATCTGTGCGGCTGTTATTACTTAGCCACGAGCTTGTAGTGTATTGCAGAAACGACAAATTAAAATTTCCGTCTTGTCAAAAGTGGCACTAGTGTAGACCAATTTACTAGTAATGACGTGATATCTCTCTAAAGCTAATATCAACTTCATACAATTTGATGAGATAAATTAAGACGCCTGATACTATTGTAAAGCAACGAAATTACATCAAGAAATTGTCTGCTCTTTGTAAAGAGTTCTCACAGATTCAATATTGAATAGAAATCGCAATAATTATTCCTAATTAGTTACCCCGAAGGACAAAGTTGCTGACAGTCGTCTTAAATAGTAATGACACAGACGTTCTTATTACAAAACGAGTTCTAAGTTGCTGTCAGGCTTCTGATTACCCGTAACGCCTGTCAAATATTCACGAATGACAGCCGGGACCAACGGTTTAACTCCCATCCACGGACCAAGCTCGGCAAGCGTTGCTTTACCAGATGGATCGAACCGTGCGGCTGTTATTACTTAGCCACAATCTCCTCCTATCCAAAATGTATCATATTCTTCGCATTATAAAGTTCTTAATACAACATTAAGAATTAAAACTTGGATTTGATGACAGTTTTTGTAATTGGAAGTTTAATAAAGAAGTCGGGTAAAATGGTTCGATGGTTTAGGAAAAATACAGGTTTTACCAACCTGTGTCTAAAAGTAAACCTTGTTTTGTAATAAGGCCGTTTTTAGTTTTTCTACAACCATTTCAACATCGATATATGTAGCATTTCAACAAGAGTGGAAAAAGCTTTTCGTAGCTTATGTTATTGGTGTTTCCATCATCATAATTGCTGATAGAATGCCATTTTGTCTAGGCCCTGAGGCAGTAGTATATTTCGAAAGGATAAATGAGTCCAGCAATACCAGATTCTAATTATATTTACATTTAAAAGCTAAATATTCACAATAATATGTATAATAATCAAGGAGAATCAAAAAATTCGTCCACATCGCTGTCAACAGGAAAAGTTCCTCAAAGGCTGGCAGCATTGCTGCGTTGTATGGCAATGTTGATCCTTTGACCAAAAAATAGGCCAGCCCTCTGTTCACGTGAAGAGTCGATCAACCACTTGGCGATTGTAATTAAGATTCTTTCATTTCTATTCACCATTTTCATCGAATATAAAACGAAAAGTACCTACAATATCTCTTAATTAAAATCTAATACAGGTAAAGCAGCAACCGCTATATAAACTGGACGTATCGCCACACTAAACGCTGTATAAAGTTAATTAAAATCGGTCAAATTTAAAGTACCCTGTTGTTGATGTTTACATCATATTAAGTGTTGATATTTTCGCTGTAATTATATTGGACCACTTAGTGTTATTTTTTGATAGGTGTAATGAATTTATTGACGTGTTAATATTTTGTGCTTTCTGCATATTTATCGAAAGTGATGATACGAGTATATAAAGTACTAGCACTTTGCCCGCGGCTTCGCTCCCGTGGTCTTTCCCGTGGGACCCGTTATTTTTCCCGGGATAAAAAGTAGCCTATGTTACTCCTAGAAAACTAAGCTTTCCAACGGTGAAAGAATTTTTAAAATCAGTCCAGTAGTTTTTGAGCCTATTCATTACAACCAAACAAACAAACAAAGTTTTCCCTCTTTATAATATTATATTATAGTATAGATTAATGACACTTTAAACAGAAGTGTGTCTAATATTGTCGTGCACTTACTATAAAATATGTTATACAAATCTAATTAGAAAAATAACTTTTGGCCATTATAAAAAACTTCTATCAACATCCATTCAGCCTCTCCCAGGCTGCGCTATAACACTCTCTACTCCACCTTCCCCCTTCACTCTATCCTAGCCGCCTTCTTCAGGTCATCGGTCCATCTAACTGAGCATTAACTGGTTTTCATGCCCTGATAAGGAAACAGTGTGCGTCGCTGCTGAATCGTGTGAGGTCTAGCCGCAACAGCATTCTAGGCGTGTTCGCGGACAGGTGGGACTCTCCGCTGCTACGTCACTGGATGCACTTGCGTACGGCGCTCTGAGCGGCGGACTGTTCCCCCCCGCTTATGTATGTAATTTTTTGTTCCGTGTTGTATTATTTTTTGTGTGCCTCCTGTATTGTTTTGTTCTTTTTTTGTGCTATGGACTGTATATTTTTTGTCTGAAATAAATGTTAATTTATTTTATTTATTTTTATTAAAAACTTACATAACATAATCAGCCTATGATGGTCTCATTGCTAGGACACAGGCTTCCTCTCTGTGAGAGGGAGTAGGCTGTAATCCACCGCCTTGTGCGTGTTGGTAGATGTCACATGTCATTTAAATTTCGGTTCTAGAATATGCTAGCCATGCCTTCTTTAAAGCATTGGTGATGAATTAATTTACACAAATAAAGCACCTATCAGGGTTTGAACAGGCAGTCACCGCTGGGTTACCACTGCTTATTATTATTAAAAACCTAAACACACCCATTTCGAAAGGACCCAACCAATGGGTGATAAAAATCGCGTAGCCATTACCGAAAACCAGGTTGTCACTTGTTATTTTGTCCGTGAATACCCATATTACAGTCCAAAAACATTCGAACACTTTTGAAATATCAAAAGAAAAATAAAAAAAGAACCTTTTCGATTTCTGGTTCATTTTAAAATAGCTTTAGAACCATGAAACCAATAGAAGCAACTAGAACAATACACTAGCTATATAAGGTTTTAATAAAGATTTAGGAGCGGACGATCACAGCATCCTGGTACCGGACGGTTATTGGGAAAATTCTGTGTAGTATCTTAGATAACAGCTGGAAATCAAATAAGAATGGTTTTCTTATTACTTTGCTGTTTACAGTAAATGGCAGAATATAATATAACTCATTTATTTATTTCGTAGACCAAATGCAGTACCGTCACGTGCACCAATATTATACACTGAGCGACTTTAAAAAGTGATTTTCTCCTTCTGCATTTGGTGTAATTTTATGGACATAGTATTTGGGAACCCATACTTATATGAAATAGGTTCTTTTATCAAAAAGTCATCGTTATTCCACGAGAAAATCGCTTTTGAATGTTTCTAAGTGTATACGTATTATTGCTCGTGACTGTACATACAAAACCATTAAACGTTTTTTGATGGCTATTAAGATATTGGGACTATTTTTACATACAGGGTTACCGCTCCTCCGAAGCATAAAGGGCTAGGGAAGGAACATGGATGGGTATGGCAGTATGACTCTGACAGTCCTTTCCACTCCCAGAGCGGGAGGGGTCATTTGATGATTACCCACCCTCAAAAAAAAGGGGACTACTAACTACCATCCCAAATCCAAATAAATGCTATTTTTCTTTCTTTAGACCAGGGAAGCATGGCACAAAAAGGTGGAGCTATGCTCAGCAGCAGGTGGAACTAGGCTACCAATAGGTATGACAAAGAAACACTAAAAAATAACATACTGAGACAAATTCCAAACAGCGGAACAACATTTTTAGAAGTAATACAGAGACAAATACAGCCAATTAATCAATCTGCCTAGTTTTTTCTAGTCTAACCACATGCAGCTAGTATTTTACATAGAGTGACTACCTATCTGACCTCCACAACCCAATAACTGGGTAATACGATACCTCTTGGTAAGACAAGGCTGCAGATTTTCTAGCTTCTGATGACCCGTAAAAAATTGACAAAAATGCACAAATGACAGCCGGGACTAACGGGTTAACGTGCTTTCCGAGGCTCGGAAATCGGTATGTAAAGATGGTCACCCCCATCCACGACCAACCCCGGTAAGCGTAGCTTAACCTTATGGATCGACCTGTGTGGCTGTTATTACTTAGCCACGAGCTTCAGAGACACATACAACCAAGTTACAATAAGAAAACATTCAAAACACTTCCCTAATTATACTCTCAAACTAATAAAGTAAAAAATGCTTAAGTACTTTAAACAAATTACAATAACTTAAAGTTGAACGTTTGGCCGAGTACCAGGAAGACAGAAACTATCGGTACACTTGCGCTAAGTGTGGCCCGCACTTAGACGCGGTACAATTTATGTGTTACTTAGCAAACTGTATGGCCCAGTTGGAGTTCGGCCCTGAAGCTAGCGGGGGAAGCGGTTGTTCTTGATGTTTTTTGAGTTTGAACCTTAAAAAAAAAGGATCTTTCGTAGATGACTTTCTGTGCGTCTGTCACAGAGGTTTTTCTCGAGAACCCTACTTAACGTAGGAATTTGGTTTTATTTGTAAGTTTCAATTGGAGGTATTGGTGACTTTATTATGAGGCTAATGGGTTGCATTTTCCTTTTGTTTTATGGAGTTATTTTATTTCACTACAATATGAAACATTATGTACAGTAAAATAGGATATTTTGAAAACAAGAGTTTAATTACGTGTGAGTTATTATTTCTCTATTTGCTTATTCCAATCGTCTGAAATGTATTTTAAAAACAAATTGATAGGTATTTTCAGTCAAAATCCACTGTAAACATAGTATTGTATTGTTTTCCAATTACACACATCAAAAGTGTCTAGGGATCAACATATATTTTTGCAATAACTTTTCTCTTGATTGATATTAATTTAAATTTTCTTTAAGGATTCATCAAATAAAGTGTTTTCGTTTGTCACAGTAACGATAAACCAAGTCACCTTTGCATTAATAAAGAAATTTGCCATTTTCCTAATAAAGGGATTTTTGACATTTGAACCACTAACATTAAAGTTCGAAAAAAAGACTGAAATAACAGTTTTCTTTAAAATTTTATTGGGTAACTTAAACAATTAATAATCCGTGTTTCTACCGCGAACACTAACAACACAAGAACATCGGTTTGGCATACTCAAAATGAGTTCATCCAAATCACGCTGTGGAATGGCCGCCCATGTTCGTTGCAACAACAAAAAAAGGTGTTATCAGTCGACTTTGGACACGTTACCGAAGCACTGGTACCGTGGCTGAGCGCCATGAAGGACGGTATCGCTGCACCACACGGAGACAAGACCGATACATTCAAATCTTAACTCGAAGAGCTCCAACAATAACCGCCATGATGTTAGCCGTGAGGCTTCATCACTCTTCAGGGAACTTAATTAGCGACCAAACAGTCAGAAACCGCTTGCATGAAGTGAACCTTCATTCCCGAAGACCGCTACGGGTACCATCTATAGCAATGCACAATCGTAGGATTCGATATCAATGGGCTCTTGAACACAGAAATTGGGCAGAAGAACAATGGCGTTTCGTGTGCTTTTCTGATGAGTCTCGTTTTGGTATGAGACCGGATACAAGACGTATACGACACTGGAGAACCCCTGGACGCCAACAGCGATTAAAATCCTGCCAGGAAGTCCATCCTTATAGTGGTGGAACCATCATGGTATGGGCGGGTATTTGGATCGGCGGAAGAACTGAGTTGATTTGGATCAGAGGCAACCTCAACGCTCAAATTTATGCTGAGACGATTGTATCTGACGTCATCGTTCCTCTACAAGTGCAAATCGGTCCCTTATTTCAGTTAATGCATGATAATGCACGACCGCACACCGCAAGAGTTGTAAGACAGACTCTCGCCGCAGCTAACATCAATGTCCTGCCCTGGCCTGCTCAGTCGCCAGACTTGAACCCGATTGAGCATGCATGGGATATGCTACAGAGAAGAGCTCTGCCGAATATGGAGGGTATCCAGTTGCAAGAAGACCTTTTTTTGTTGTTGCAACGAACATGGGCGGCCATTCCACAGCGTGATTTGGATGAACTCATTTTGAGTATGCCAAACCGATGTTCTTGTGTTGTTAGTGTTCGCGGTAGAAACACGGATTATTAATTGTTTAAGTTACCCAATAAAATTTTAAAGAAAACTGTTATTTCAGTCTTTTTTTCGAACTTTAATGTTAGTGGTTCAAATGTCAAAAATCCCTTTATTAGGAAAATGGCAAATTTCTTTATTAATGCAAAGGTGACTTGGTTTATCGTTACTGTGACAAACGAAAACACTTTATTTGATGAATCCTTAAAGAAAATTTAAATTAATATCAATCAAGAGAAAAGTTATTGCAAAAATATATGTTAATCCCTAGACACTTTTGATGTGTGTATTTTAATTTACTTTATTTTTTTTACCTGTGCCAATTAAATTTATTTTCCTTCTTCAAACGGCCAACTTTACACTAACTACAGACAAAACACGACACCAAAAACAGTGCTAAAACAAAAAACAAAAAAACTGTTTCCGCTCTTTTCGTGGCTCGCACTCAAGTGTTATCAGATGGAAAAATAACATCGAAACTTTTAGCGACCAACCGTTTAAGTGCTTGGTTTGCGACCAGCAACTTGGTCGCTGTTGAGTAGCTGTACTGACACTGCCACGGGTAACATACTTGAGAGGCGCAGGAAATTGTGCTGATAAAAAGTTTAGGGCTTGTTCCAGTATTGGGTTTTATTACGTTTCTGTTTAGGGAGTGGAAACCTCTTTTGTTGAAAAAAGGTTGGGACTTTCTTCAATTCGAAAATAAAAACGTGTATCCATACTAATATTATAAATGCAACCAACCTGCACTTAGCCTACTCCATCTCCGTACTCGTATGTCAGACTTTCGGGCTTCTGCCGACCCGTAACGACTGTCAAAGATCTACGAATGACAGCCGGTGCTTTCTGAGGCACGGAGAAGTCTCATTTATCTAAAGATGGTCACGCAGATACCCGTGTGGCTGTTACACTTATATACTTGTACTATTTAAAGGAATATTCCTTAAGTTAGAAGTCTTCCTTAAGTTTTTCAAATTGATTTATTAAAAAAAATACTTCACGTCTTGTTTCTCGAAAAATTTTGCAAAAGTGTATCCATAGTAGTAGTAGTATAGTACAGAGGCCAGCTCATCAAGTTACCACTATCTGTCAAATTTCTTTGATAGTATTTCAACTTTATTGCAAAGATATAAGGTTCATTTTTAATTGAGAAAATTTGTCAGTTAGGGATAGCTTGATGTGCTGGCTGTCTGTACTGCAGAGCCTAGGTGAAACATAATGTTGGACCTAGCTGGTTGGTTAGAAAATAACTGGCAATAAATTCGAAATTTCAAAACGATAGATTAATTTAATATTATAAGTAATTTTTATAAGTTTTTATAAAAGATTTCTAAGGTCGACTCTGTCAGTAGGCATGCTACTGAACGTATATAATCTTTAAAGTAATAATTTCATAAGCTGCTGCCCCCGTGTTCTTACCTTGTAGGTTTGGGAACCTTATACAAATACATACACAGTACATTACACGAGCACTCCCCCACTGTGAACTCTAGAGTGAAGACCTCTCTGGTCTTCACAGTACACTCAGACCATATTTATTTAGGTATATTCTAATTAAATACATGGTGAAACTCTTCATTTGGTTTTAGTTCAATGTTACCAGGCAATTATAGACTGAAGAAGCTCTTAAGTAATGAACTTCTTAAAACGAGAGCTTAATTACTCATTACCCCGAGGACGCTCTAAAAATAATTAGGTACCTCACGTGTGAACTAGAGCGTTATAGCTCATATAATGTCCTAGGTCGTCGAGTAAAGCGATGAGGCGCGATAATATATATTAGTAAGGATATAGTCGCTTATCACATTAAAATTATAAAAGTGAAATTTTGTGATTAAGGATGCTTTCCGTTGCTAGGTGATCAATGCGCTGCCCTTATTATTTTGTATATTCCTCCGTTTGAAGCGAAACTAACAGTGTTTTAAAGCGGTTTATTGGCTGAAAGGTTATGATGATGATGGATGAAATTTGGCACAGAGATAATAATATCCTTGGACGAAGCCGCGCGCAGAAGCTACTGCAATGTAATGTTGGGTGTACTCCAGTTCAACGGACATTCCATAATTATAAAAATTCCATTCGTTTTCTATTCTATATTTTTGAATGAATTAAACCTATTTCTGTCGTAATTATGTTCCTTTATGAAGAGTACTTATCAGCGTTGATAAAGTATAGATGGACAGTTTTCGTCTTGAATTGTGTCTATAAAAGCTGCTCTTGTTCCATCTAGGTTTCTTATCGCTCGTTACGAAAGGAGGCTAGACGGAAATTAAGACCAAAAGTTGTAACGACGCTTTTTTTTGGGTAAAATAAGATGTTTTTTTAATCAATATTTTTTGATTGGTTAATTGTAGATCAAATATTTTTTTGATTATTATAACTTAAAATAAATAAAATTGTATTACAATTCCTTCAATAATTAATGAAAAGGAACTTTGTTCCATCCGGGTTTTTTAGTTCTCCCTTTCGTTATACCTATCGTAGTGCAAAATCACGCATCAAAACTCAGCGGTTTGAGCTGTGCACTGTCTTTTGTTTATAATTCCTTCTTCGTGAAGCATTAACAGCTCATCGGGGTTACATAAGGCCATCACTACTTTCCATCCAGGGATTGTCCGAAAGGGTTACCGCTACCCCGGAACATAAAGGGCTACGGAAGGAACATGGATGGGTTTTAGTCAGTAAGAGTCTGACACTCCCTTCCGCTCCACCCAGAGCGGGAGCAGTCATTGGATGATTTCCCAGCCTTAAAAAAAAAAAAAAAAAAAGGTAGGTTGTTGCTCTGTTCACCAACAATATAAAAACTACACAAAATATACAAAGTCAAACAAAACCCTATATTTTCGCCCTCATCACTCACGTGGGACACAGGACTGGCTCTGAGCCTCGACGGCTTTGTTTGTCTTCCCTTTGATGTCGGCTGTGCGTGCGATTTGCTTCTCCTACTTAATTAGATGTGTCTTTGAGTTGGCTCTTTTTGTTCTACTAATGGTTATTGGGCTGCTTGAAGAAATTGTAAGGGGCCCTTTTGTGTGTCTATGCGTCTTTTGGTTAGCCCTTTGGTTTGAGAGCTTGAGATGTTTCTGAGTTCTAACTCAAATTAATACGAATGTAAGAAGTGGTCTAAGAAATATGTGGATGTAATTTAGACTTTAATTTCAGAGGCTCAGGAGCTAAAACTGTCTGTTTCCGTTTTTTAAATGTCTGTATCTACGTTACGTTGTACGTGGGCCATGGTGGCCGTCGTTGGTTATCCCTCAAGAAGTAGGTCCTGGTCTGTTTAGAACATCTACAAAAGATCTGTATTACACCAGTGTATTCAACGACAGTCATGCGCCAGTTTCTTCAGCCTCTACGCATGCCCTGCACTGGAAGAGGACTGTCCGTTATGCCTATTTTGTTAAAATGTTTCCTAAGCAAGCAGTGTGCCGTGGTGGTGCCCACCACTCCTCTCCAGGCGTAATAAGCGCTTGGTAAGCCTGCCATCTACGGGTGTTATAGTTTTGTTGGAGTTCCTGCAGCCCAATACGGTCCACCAGATCGCCGCTTGTGTGTAGTAACCCTTGTAGCCATCTGCATAGGTGGATGAAGAAAATGGGCACGATAGGTTCAGGTACAAAGACTAAGACAAGCTTCAATGTAACCACACATACAAAAATATTCGTGAATGTTGTTTTTTTTTGTAATTTAAAACTTTACATGAAACTTCAGCATTTAAATTATCCTTCAGAAACAATTTAAAATCTTCGTATCAGTGCTAGGAATTAGCGAATTAACGTGTACATTTCCTAACATTCTACTTTCCCAGCTCTCCAGAGTTCCCAATAGCCTGAGTGTCATTACATCGTAAATCACATGCACAAACATTCTGAATTTGTTCAAACATCTGTAGATCACACGGATATTCTCATTTAACTGAACTAGAAGTCAAAACCGAGACTTTATGCGGAGAAAACTAAAGTTTTCCAGTATTTTTTTAAGTAACCTTTTTCGTGATGCCATTTCCCGTTTTATCTTAAAATTACCTTTTAAATCCCCTCTTGCCTACCAACATTCTCCAATCTGTCCAGCCTTTTCCCAACGATAAGGTCGTTTTTTCCGGCTACATCTCAATAACATAAGGTAACTGCTTAGTCATCCTCCATAATCATTGACTGGGTAACATAATACCCCGGTGGTTGTCAGACTTGGGCTTCTGACCACCCGTAACAAATGTCAAACATCTATGAATGACAGCCGTTACCAACGGATTAACATGCTTTCCGAGGCATGGGGTGATCTCAATGTATAATGTATGGTCACCCATCCATGAACCGACCGCGGCAACTGAAGCTTTACCTTCAATCGATCCGTGCAGCAGTTATTATTTAGCCACGAGGCCCTCTGCACATACCTACTTGTGTACATGATTTTGTAAAAAAAATGCAATACGACTACCCTTTTTTGGTAAGACTGGCTGTCAGATTTTCGGGCTTCTGACGACCCATAACGACTGTCAAAGATACACAAATGACAGCCGGGACCAACGGCTTAACGTGCTTTCCGAGGCACGGAGGAGTCTCGGTTTGTAAAGATGGTCACCCATCCACGACCCGTGCGGCTGTTAGTAAATAGCCATAATAATAAAACAATAAAGTGTTCCAAAAAAAAATGCATCGAAATCTTAACACATCGTTGTCTATTTAGCTAGCACCTCACTCAATTATTCCATGAGTCATTTTGTAACGCAATTGTTCTCAAATAAAATCTCTGATTACCCCCTCGCACCATATGCGTTACTTAAATCCGTTAATTCCAACACTTGAAGGAGTATAGAACCTCGTATCTCTTTTGTTTCACATTGAAAAGTGTTTCTTTGAACATTTTCAGCGCTTAAAGCTCCGAATCCTTATGAGCTTGGCAAATTAGATTGTGCTGCCTCGAGGGGTTTAGAGATAGATCGTTTGATTAAAACAGCTGAGCTGCTGAGCTAATGTTTGTGCTATCATTAATACTGCGCTATGTTACGTATTTCGGTATGAAGGACTGCGCCTTTGACGGGAGATTATGTGAAAAGACTTTTGAATTTAGAATCTAATATTCGTCTCTATTTTCGTTCATTAATTCGGTTTAGTTTTATTAATACGGTATTTTGTATTCGTCAACCCTTAAAAATAGAATTCCATACTTACTTCAAGTGTGTAGTTGTGTTAGGAATCTTCGTATAGTAACAAGGCTTTGTAGTTATCATAACATCATGCCTGTAATACTCGAGAGCCTGGGCAGGGTTAGGCAATTCTATATTACACCTACATTTTAAGTCCCATGTAATAGAAACGGAGACGGATGTATGAATGTATGTGGAGAGTCTATTCCCGAGCGAGGCTACTAAGAAATTCTGGAAAACTCAATAACATTTGCACGATGTTCAGCAGTAACGCTTGTGATCACTAAACTAACGAGGCGGTCAGAGCTTTATAGTTACAACGAAAATTGTTTATCGACTTAACATTATGTGAACCAATAAAGTGTATATTAAAGCATGTAGCAGAATTGTTAAAACTTCAGCCAACCCCTTCTGATTCAGTAAATTTTATTAACAATTATTTTTCTAAAATTGGTCATGACCTGGCTCAACAAATCCTACCTACAACCGACAATTATGCCTCCGGTCAGAGCAGTAACGCAACAAATCAAGTTAATTCTTTTGTGCTTCTTGAAACTGACGCCGATGAAGTATACAAAATATTAATTAACCTAAAAGCTGACAGTGCCCCTGGCTGGGACAACATCTCTACAAAATTTTTAAAGTTTATAGGCATGG
The DNA here is from genome assembly GCA_951799385.1 of Hyppa rectilinea. NCBI lineage: Eukaryota > Metazoa > Arthropoda > Insecta > Lepidoptera > Noctuidae > Hyppa > Hyppa rectilinea. The sequence goes on along the minus strand of OX637302.1, from coordinate 3,117,031 downwards.
AGGCCGTCCCTATAATAGCCCATCTTGCAAACCTGTGCTTTAAAACTGGCATCTTCCCTGCGCCGTTAAAAATAGCCATTATTACTCCTGTGCACAAGGGTGTGGGTGGAGACGATATTAATAATTGTAGACCAATTTCTGTTCTTACTAGTATATCCAAAATTATTGAAAAATTAATAAATGTTAGGCTGCTTAGTTACTTAAACAAATACAATATCATCTCCGACTCACAGTTTGGTTTTCGTCACGGTATTTCCACTGAAGACGCTGTCATATCATTAACTTCATTAGTGTCTAAACATCTTGACAATGGAGATAAGTGCCTAATTAGACCTTAAAAAGGCATTTGATACCGTCTCCGCGCCTATCCTTGTAAACAGGCTGGAAAGAATAGGTATTAGGGATATTGCGCTTGATCTTTTTAAGAACTATCTTTCAAATAGGAAGCAGAGTCTCAAAGTAGGGCAACATATTAGTGATGTCACAGATGTTTCATACGGCGTCCCCCAAGGAAGTGTATTAGGTCCAACGCTCTTCTTGGTATACATAAACGACCTGTGTAACATGAAAATTCCTAATGCCAAAGTCCTGTCTTACGCCGATAATACTGCTGTCACCTTCTGTGGTAGAACATGGCACAACGTAAGGCTAAGTGCTGAAGCAGGAATGTCCCAGGTTGCGAATTGGCTCAATGCTAATGTTCTCACATTAAATACCTCCAAAACAAACTTTATAAGTTTCAGCATCTGCAATCGTACTCAACCAACCGGCGATTTTCGAATCACTATACACACTTGTGATGGTATTAATGTTGATAATTGTAAGTGTTCTAGTATTGGCAAAGTTTCTAGCACAAAATATTTAGGTGCATTGCTGGACCAGAGTTTGTGCTGGTATCCTCATCTTGAGCAAGTTGCCAATAGAGTCCGCCAGCTAAATTGGATCTTTAAAACTCTGCGTCACGTGCTGCCTACGTCTATACAGAGTAGTGGTAAGCCAGTTCGAAATGTTCTCACACAAATATATATTTCTCTTGCTCAATCAATACTGATATACTGTATTCCTATTTGGGGTGGGGCAGCAAAATCTAAATTCATCCAATTGGAGCGAGCACAAAGAGCCCTGCTCAAAATTATGCATTTAAAAAAAAGGAAATATTCTACTGAGAATCTCTACAAACTTAGTGATGTATTGTCAGTTAGGAAACTATACATTACTCAAATAATTTTAAAAAAGCACAAAACCTTACCTTATAATGCGGATATACATTCTAGGAGAAGAAAATACAATATAGTTCAAATACCTAAAACCAAGACCAAATTCGGATCTATGCAATTTAATAAACGATCAGCTCAATTATATAACAAAATAAATAAAGAAATATTCATTTATGCAAAATCTTACCACATATGTAAAAAAATGTTGATTGACTGGATAAAACCACTGACATGTGAAAATACTGAAGCTCTTCTACAAAACGTAACTTAATACAAGTAGACGACACATTCACACACATACAGAGACTCCCATACCGACACGTACATTCACACATCCATACACACACAACCACACATCCACAACACTCATGTACACTCAACAATACATATTATACACTCATGCACACGCACACACACGTTCACATAATTATATTTTGTTTACTTCACTCATGTACTGTTTTTATTGTGTTTAAGTAAGTATCTACTGTTGTGAAGGAGCGGAGTCTTTAAATACAGGCATTATTTGCTTAAACGAAAACTCCAAACCCAAAATTGTTTTTGTATAACTTTTGACACAATAAACGTTATTATTATTATTATATGTTTAAATAAAAAGAAGTCCATAATACAAAGTAAGTGACACGAAATTTATAAGAATATACTAACAAAGTCATTTAAAAGCAAAACAATTATTAGAAAGAGGACTCAGGAACTTCGCTTGAATACACCAATGGAGACAGTTGACCAATAATTGAAGTGATCATTGTATTTCATGAATCAGAATTCGGTATAAACAGTCACCGTTTGAACTGTTTGAAATTCGAATGAAATATGGAACATTGTTTCCAGGAGATCCATCCAACGTGGGTTTACATTCGGAATTCGAACCTGCTGTGGTATTTGAAATCAGAATTGATAGCATATATGGCCATACACTTTTTTTGACAGCTAAAGTTTTGGTTTTCTTGGAAAGCGGTTCCATCACATTATAATGGCTGTCATCAAAATCTGTCATTTCCAGAAGACACTGAGGCGTCAAAAACCGCTTTGTACTTACTTGCACAGTCGTTATTATGTAATAACCGCTTTATTACATAATCGAACCTTTACAGTCCATTCCTCATTTCTCCAGACAAAATAAAATTCATCAATCATGGTTATTTTCGAAACCAATTAAACACAAATCGATCCTTTGATTTCCAATCGAGCGCGAGAGCTGAAAAACAAAAATCAGTAAATCTCTAATTGCTTCAAAGCGGGTTATTTTATTTATTTAAACACACTCAGCCCTCTGCTTGGGTATTGATGGTTCTCTCTTGAGAACAATGCAAACTTACCAATACATATCAACCAGCCCTTATTTAACACAACCCAAGGTATATTTTACTTTGTCGTTGTGTTACTGCTAAGTTGGTACACGTCTCTTGAATAGATTTATATTCAATTTAACTTTTCGCTGTTAGGTTTCCATTGGTTACAATAAATAAGCCGGTGATAGGTCGGCTCGTTGTTACGGATGTTAGAAGGTGTTAGTTTGCGTTCGTAGATGCGTATATACGGCCCGGGCATTACTTTATGGGCACTTACATCCTGTTTTGGGTAGCATACGTATTTATACTCACTGAAATACCTTTTTTTGTAGTTAGGACTTGATATAATGTACCTAAGTGGGTCATCTACCTTTTTTATGGTACTTAGGTAATGTAGGCTCGGGTGAATGTATCCATTACTCTAGGTAAACATTAGGACACGATACCTAAATAAATAGGATAATGTCAGGCATAAAACAGGAGACGTTTCTTTCAACGCAATAAAGTGAAATGATCTTTCAACCAATAAGATTGATGCTAGATGGACCGAAGACCTGGTGACTGGCATAGACTGAAGAAGAATAGGATAGGGTGTTATAGAGCAGTTTGGGAGAGACCTATTTGAGGATAATTCTAACTTAGAGAGTTGTATTGATAATGATAGTTATGGTTTTTACTTCGTTGCTCATGTAACTAAAATAGCCGTTCTTATTCATGTCAAGATTGACTGCTTAGCTCTTAGGTACTGTGAAGTTCAGGGGGACCTTCACTTAGGGAGCTCAGTGGTAGAGCTTGAGTAGAGTGTTGTAGAAATTTCTATCCTACAAAATACAAACACATGGGCAGCAGCTATTGAATTTTATTGCTTTTAACGAATACCTGTGTCAAGCCGCACGGCTACTGACAGACTCTTTTTTCTATTATAAAAACCTATCAAACTATTCTATTATTTTGAAAAGTCGAATGCTGTCAGTTATATTCTAACCAACCAGGCTCTTAAGTTCCACGAGGTTTCACTTAAGCTCTATAGTACATCGGGCCTGCGGACGGTGAGTAATGGGTGACTCACCGTCCGATCAGCACCAGGCCCGTGCCGGACGGCGCGTATATGCTCCACGCGCGCCTCAAAGAGATGTCAGCATATGAAGGGGCCCCTTAGGGCCAAGCCTGCCGGGTAAGCGGGATTGTCTGAAAGGGTTACCACTACCCCGGAACATAAAGGGCTAAGGAAGGAACATGGATGGGTTTTAGTCAGTAAGAGTCTGACACTCACTTCCACTCCACCCAGAGCGACAATCAGAGCGATAGTCAATGGATGATTTCCCAGCCTTAAAAAAAAAGCTCTATAGTACATAAATAGCGTAATGATATTCATATCAGCAATGACGGCCATTGAGAGAGATATGTGAGAGTTTAGAGAAAAATGATATATACATATAATAATGGAGGAGCTCGTGGCTAAGTAATAATAGTCGCACGGATCGATCCATTAGGTTAAGCTACGCTTGCTGGAGTTGGTCCGTGGATGGGTACCGTCTTTACATATCGAGACTCCTCCGTGGCTCGGAAAGCACGTCAAGCCGTTAATCCAGGCTGTCTTTCCTGGATCACTGACGACTACAGCCAGTCTTACCAAGGGGTATCATTTTACCCAGTTACTGACTGGGTTGTGGAGGTCAGATAGGCAGTCGCTGCATGTAAAATATTAGTATTCCGCTGCATCTGGTTAGACTGGAAGCCGTCCCCTTAAGAAAAGGCTGGGCAGATTGAATATCAGCCTATAATGTTGGGACATACGCCTCCTTTTCGTGAAAGGGAATGGGCACATTGGGCATAATTCACAGTTGTCACATTCGATTTTTTGCTTCTAGGACATGTTTTCCTTCACCTTTTTGGGAGCAGAACAAAGAAAATAAACAAAGTGAAATCGGAATACTCATAAAGCGAAATTTGAGGAAAATGATACAAATATATATAATAATCTCTGAACCAATGAAACGCTTGAGCCATCTGTACAATGTAAAGCTTAAAACCCGAACGAAACGAGAAACAACTTTGAATTGACCTCGAAACAATGCCGAATGTACATCAAACGGAATCAATTGAAAACATTCACATCAAATGTTCATTGGAATGTTTCTACACTTTCTACATTTGATGCCTATCTAAAGTTGGGCTTTGAGTCCTAGAATAATGACTTGGATTGGTTTTTGGAAAATTCAAGAAGACTATAAAAAGAAAGAAAGATATAAAAATACTATGATCTGGACACGCACAGGCAATACACAGAACAAAAATAATATTAAAAACAAAATAAAATGTAAAAAAAATTTAACTCTATACTTTTTAGTGATATTACTCTATAGTGAAACGCGCGCGTTTGACAGTCCTTGTGTCAGTAATAAAACTTGTCCCTTTTTTTTGTAATGTTTCAAGAAAAATTACAAAAAAAATGGGCCAAATTCTGAGTAGTTTTTAAAAATATTTTGCTCGAATCTAATAAATCGACTCTTTCATTTAACAGGGTGCTTAATTGCCTAAAATGGGCCACATACTTACGTCCTGAAAGAAATACGTTTAATTACAAGTCATCCTGTACAATAGATGATTCTTAAAATTTCCTCGATACTGAGTGCAGCAAATTAATTGTCGACTATTGCTTTTTAATTGCCGAACAGTTACAAGCTAAACGTTCTAGAAACAGCTTATTGCTGTCCACCTTTAAATAATAGGTAGGTAATCGTGAGGTTCACACCCATTATACCGAATAATAACAATTACTGAAACAATATGTCTATTAGAGAGATGTTTTGGACCAATTAAATTGAAAGTGCTTGTCTTAATAATTGTTATTCATCAAGAGTTGAAGTTATTGAATAACGGTCTAAGTAATAACGGTCGCACGGGTCGATCAATGACGTTAAGCTACGCTTGGCGAGGTTGGACTTTGGATGGGTGCCCGTCTTTATATCTTGAGGTTTTGGTTTCCGCACTCAGTCCTTAGGCATTGTGCGTGGGTGCCCATCTTTACATACCGAGACTCTTCCATGCCTCTCAAAGCACGTTAAACCGCTGGACCCAGCTGTCATGCGTTGATCATTGACAGTCTGCCATCTAGTCTTACCAAGGGGTATCTTAACTTAGGGCTTACACAGTTTCTGGGTGGTGGATCTCAGAAAGACAGTCGCCCCATATAAAACCCAACACGGAAATCAAACCCAGGATCTCATGCTCAGCAGTCTTGCGACCAGAGCATAAATGGCAGACATTAGTTTATTAAATACTTCATCGCAATTTGAGCCTATTGGCTTGGTTTAGATCAACTTAAAACCGTGCTGTAAGTTCTAAATAACTTGTACATAAGGCAACACAAAAACAAGAATTTAACCAAGAAGACTAAAATCTCTGCTCAAACCACGACAATGTCCAATATCTACATGCTAATCCCCCATATTCAAGCCCCAAATTCCCCACCAACTCAACTCCTACCTAAAATATTCAACGCAATTTGAATAAGATCTTTGTTCGAGAATTATCTACAATACGTACAGTTATAGAACGCTAATTTCTCGTATGGTATACAACCCAAGAGTCGAACTTCGGAAGCCACAGCTGCTGCACCAAGATTCCGATGCTAATGAACTGAAGTTATATCATAAAAGCATATCAAGATATTTGCATTTTGAGTGGGTTTCTTCCGCAAGGTATGAGGAAGGCTCGCATCGGAAGATAAACTTTAAAGCATGTCGTAAAATGTGACGATAATTTTACACGTTTTTAATGTTAAAAAAATTTATTGTCGACTTAACAAGATATTTGGGTACTTTTCTGGGCGATTAAAGCGCACATATGGTGCAAAATCGCTTGACACTTCACCAATTATTTTTTAAGGATGGGACATCATCAAATTACTGCTCCCGCTGTGGGTGGCTCGAAAGGGAGTGTCAGACTCTTACTGCCTAAAACCCATGTTCCTTCCTTAGCTTTGTATTCCAGGACAACGGTTTACCTTTCATACAGTCCCACTGACCTGGTAGGCATTGGTTCCATTAAGTTGGCATGACTCTTTGAGGCGCGCGTAGAACAAGAACGCGGCGTCGAGCACAGGCTTTTTCCTGATGAGACGGTGACCTACCAATTACTCTTCGTCCTCAGGCCCGACATTTCACCGGAACCTGTACTTTTTTTTACAGATGTTGTCCTGCTATAAGGGTAGGTACATGGTTATCCCCTGGGCTGGAATAAATGCGAAAATTCATTTCAAACACTTCCCTGTGCTGCGGTCCAATTCAGGAGGGGCCTGGTCCTGCAGTAGATCGCGATATGCTAAGTTTTTTGATCAAAAGTTTTGAAAAGGGACAGCACTTTGGAAACTTAACGCTTTCATTTGTTTTTTGATTTATTGGAGACCTCACCATTCTTTGTAAGCGCAGTTTACTTCCGTATTTCTTAAGAGCTGTAGTAAGTTAAATTGTCAGTCTTGGTTGAAAAACAGTCCTATAAGAGTCATTATGGATATTTCCTAGTTATGGAATCAGATAGTGGTTTTGTACGGGTGATAATAAATTTTAACAACTGTTTTTATTTTGTACAAGGAGTATAATAAATGGTCAGTTGAAAATAATAACGTGCTGCAATTTCAAGTTCAGCGGTTGGTAAATTAGTGTGAACGTGAAAGATAAAGAAAATGATGTTGTAAAAATTAAACTTGGTCAAAATAATTTAGTAATGCTTGCGTGAGAGAGAGATAAATAAATAAATAATGTTTTTTTGGAATGGGTAGGTATATGTATAACTTATTTGGCTGTTCATAAGTTAGAACTGTAGGTTAGAATTGTAACCAACCGCGAGCAAACCGAGCGAGCTAAGCGAGTGATCCCGCGGCATCGGCTCGCGATGGCTACTTCCAAGTTATATTTTATTACCGACTAATTCCGTTTTAATTTTACTACTTAGGTACTTATTTATTCAATTACCAATTAAATATTTGTTTTGACTCATTTTAATTTAGTTTACTGTTCAATTTTACTGCCGAACTTGAAGGGATAACTACGGAACTACAATAGACAACATCTACAGCTTTAAATTAGTGCTGATTTGTATCTGGCTTGACTAAGACCTCCACATATCGCACCTTTAGAATGAAAACGACGTAACTCAAAAAAGTGACTTTTAGGGAAATAGCAAAAGAAGTTTTAAAGTTCTTAACACTTCCGTACTATTTGGTCTATTATTTCGTGATTATTTACGTCAGTGACTATGTTTGTGCTGCAAATTATAAAAAAATCTTTTCACTATTTTCGTTTTGAGTCATTTTATGACGATAACTAAATTTTTGTTTTTTTTGAATTGTGTCGTTTTATTTCTAAAGGTGCGATATATCATGCTAGGTACGGTCGCTAGCCATCAAGTTAAACTAAACTGTCAAATTTCTCCAAATGATTTTAAACCTTAAAACGTTGATAGCTAAGTTTAAAATCGATTGAGAAAATTTAACAGTTCGTGGTAACTTGATGTGCTAGCTGTACTTTAAGACTGCATATACCACATTGTATGCTATTAAACTCACTGCCAGATTTTAGTTTAACAAGATCCGGATAAGCTGAATCTATTTTTTACTTTAGAGTTAAGTTTTTGCCTACGTTTCCTAGAAACTTTAGTTCTTTGCCTCAGGGAAAACAAAACAGGGACAAGAATAGCCTTGCAAAAATACTTGGTATTTATCTTGTTAGTCGTTACAGTTGGGATTCAAAGCAGCATTTAAAGGAAAGACTGGGTCAGTAATGTTATTTGGTTTGATTTTTTGCTGAAGAACAGGTTGCTTCTGCGCAGTGGTGATAAATTTAATAAATTGAACTGCCGGGTTTGAACTCACGACCGACTCGTAAGTCAAGGCCGATGCCACTGGGCCAAAACTGCTCGCTCACTGCTGCAGAACAGTATATTTCCACCCTATTGAAATTAGTTTAAAGTAACATTCGCGTTTTACTTTAAAAACAAGCACAAACATCTCGCACGACTTCAAAAGATCCTGCAAACATTCCTCATTCGTTCACGACTCAGCAAAAACATGGCGCCTTTAACTCTCAAGTTAATTGGACGCTGTTTACGTAGAACTAATTAATACATTATCATTAGAGGACAGCTTCTATCTGCTTTTAAGAAGGGTAACAATGATTGAGGATTGGAAGTTGTTTTGGTGGGGGAGACTTTCGTGTTGATTTGAGGGTATAAGTCGTTTCTAAGTCAACAGGGTTTAATAGGGTATCGATGGAGTTGAGTTAAAACGATGAAAAGCTCTCAATTTTAAGAAAAAGATAAAATAAAACAGTGTTTTAATGTGTCTTGTGTGAGTGTTTTTTGTTAGACTAGCAAAGCAAACCATACATACACAAACTATACGTACAAACCTAAGTCAAAGTCAATGTCAAATCATTCATCTGAAATAGGCATAGGCAGAAAGGCAATTTCGAAAGTCTAAATGAACAAGAAATAGTATTGATTGTAGTCGCCCCTTTCAAAAGGTGGTTTCGTATGGAGAAGAATGGGCGAGAAACTCCACCACCTTACCTCTCTCCTACTTCTTGAATCACACTATCTATTGATGAAAACTGCATTACAATCCGTTGCATAGTTTAAAAGATTTAAGTGTACAAGGGACAGACTGTGGGAATCGACTTCGTTTTATTCTATGTAAAGATGTCGTGGTTTGGCTCATTGCCTTCTTTCAAAATTTAAAAGAAAATATCTTTTAGGTAATCTTTTAGGTAGAAAGAAAATTAAGGTAGGTTTTATTTGATTCAAAGTTCTGTGGCAATCAATTCTATTTCATTGTTCATTTTGACGTTCAAAAGTTTCCTTTCCTGTGCCTATTTGAAATAAATTATTTGACTTTGACTTTGAAAAGCATAGATTTTATTTTAGACTCTTTATTTCATTTTATTCACATAATGAAAAAGAAACCAATAACGTATAAGAAAGAAAAAGAAATGAAAATCAATTCTTCGTAACAGTCCTTAGTAACACGTAAAGGAGAAGCGTCATTTAGGCCCGAACCGACAATTCACTATTTACTTTGCGAAGGAAAAGCCTGCTACATACTCCTTCATATAGCCTATTGTTATTAAGAACGGCGTACCTAAAGACCTATTATGAGTTGGCCGTTAAAACCGAGGCAGACAACTCCTTAATTGCTACGAAACCGAATTCTTATCGCGTTGGATCTTTGTAAAAAAGTTGGTAAAGATAATGGCTTGAATGGCTTTGTAAAAGGTTTGAGACAGGCCACTGATAAGAAGTGAAGTTTTCTGTGTATCTTTTGATCAGTTTCAGCATAAGTTTTTGGGAGTTTCTGACCGATGAATTAGAAGATAATTTTTGTGTGGTTGTGCATTTTTTTTCTATGTTTGTCCCTTTTTTGGCCTGCAGCTTGAATGGGACTTTTTAAAAACAATTAAGAATAAAAATATTTTTTTTTTTTTTGCAGTTGTGCATTTTTTTCTTTGTTGCTGCTTGAATGGGATTTGAAGAAAAAAAAAGGATAAAAATAAACTTATTTTGCAAAGATTAAGTACAATCGTTGATTGAGTTCCTAGACCTCACACTAGGATTCCCTGTATTGTGAGATCCAGGCTCCTAATTAATGCCCTAGTAAACAATATTTATTTCAAATATTTCAATTAATTCAGTAGGTAGTGTTTTTAATTAATGCCTTATTTTACCTGTCAGTTGAACAGACTTTGTCTGTAAGGGGAAGTTAAGTTACAATATAACTCGTTGATGGCGGTCGCAAGCGCTACTGCTAAGCATGAGGTTTTTCCATCTCTCTGTCGCAGCCTAGAGTATGTATTTGTCCCTGATTGATGGTAATAAGTTAAATAAAATAAAAATAAAATAATTATTGATTCCTTACTTAAATGAAATATTGAAATAAAATTAAAGTAAAATGTTAGTACGTACTTATCATATAATATTAAATTGTAGTGTTAGTAATAGTTTTCTAAGTAAGGACCGCCGTAGGCGGTAAAAGCCTCCTCCAAATATTTCCATGACCTTCTGTCTTTCGCCAGTCTGCACCAAGGTTTGCCAGCTGTTTTTATTATTTCATCATTCCACCTTTTGAACGGTCTTCCTCTTTTACGTCTGGAGACACAAAGGTGGGCACAGATCACTACAAACTGGACACTGATCAATCAAGTCAAGTCAAGTCAAATCATTTATTTCAAATAGGCACAAGTAAGGCACTTTTGAACGTCAAAATGAACAAGAAATAGAATTGATTCTAGTCGCCCCTTCCAAAAGGTAGTTTCGTGTGGAGAAGAATGGGCAAGAAACTCCACCGTTACTCTTTTAAAATGTTTTACAATGTTTTGTATACATGAATTATAACATTATATGTGAAGACGATGCACCCAGAATAAAAACACTACACCACAAAAGGTGAGAAGAAAAACACATATAGTAATGGTAGGTAACTTAAGTATGTCAAAAGTACATGGTGCTCACATATTTACAAACATTCTAAAAGTTAATATATAATAAATCAATCAATGTGTGAGAAGTTATTTCAACATGTTAAAATAGTATTTTATAAATAATAAATTATTACCTAATTTACTTAGCAACCAGTTTGATTTTGTCTAGACACTAGATTGCCCTGTGGAGCAGGACCAGCATGTTTCCAAGCATCCTTATCCTTTATATAATCCTCTAATTTGTAATATGCTTGTTTACAAAGTGTATTTTTAATGTGAGTTTTAAATTTTCTTTCATTTAATTGCAGAATGTCACAAGGTATTTTGTTGTAACATTTAACACAGAACCCCATAAAAGATGTATGTACTTTAGATAATCTAAAAAAGGGTTGATCTATTTTATCTTTATTTCTAGTATTAAAGTTATGCCTATCACTTATTTTGTTAAAAAGATGTCGATTTTTTCTTACATACATAATGTTTTCATAAATGAATTGGCATGGTACCGTCATAATATTAATACTTTTAAATAGTTCCCTAAGCGATTCGCGGCGACGTAGATTGTAAATAGCTCTGATAGCTCGCTTTTGCAGAATAAAAATGGATTCAATGTCAGCAGCCCGACCCCACAGTAAAATGCCATACGACATAATGCTGTGGAAGTAACTAAAGTAGACCAAGCGCGCGGTTTCTACGTCTGTCAACTGCCTTATCTTTCTAACAGCATAAGCGGCCGAGCTTAGCCGTCCCGCAAGAGTTGTTATGTGGGGACCCCATTGTAACTTGTCGTCTAGCGTGATTCCCAGGAAAACCGTCTGCTTAGTAAATTCTAGCTTTTCTCCGTTCAATATGATGTCACAATCGCTACTTTTAACATTAGGTAATTTAAATCTAATGCATTTGGTTTTTTTTTCATTTAGTACCAAATTATTTACCGTAAACCAATCTTGGACCTGAAGAATAGAGTTATTCACGTCGTCAAGATTTTGTGAGCGTCGATCAATTTTAAAAATTAATGACGTGTCATCTGCAAATAACACCATCTTCGGTTGATTTTGAAGTAATTGGGGTAAATCGTTAATGTAAACTAAAAATAGGAATGGACCCAATATCGAACCCTGAGGAACGCCCATTGTCATTTCCGACCCCAGCGAGTTCACACCATTTACTTGAACTTTAACCTTTCTATCTTTCAATGAGATACGTAAAAGAGGTAATAAATTAGCCCCCTATAATATAGGAATCAAACATGACTGGCAAAGTGTGGGTGTATCACACGTAGGAATAACCTACACCTCTACTTAATCCATTTTTTTTGTTTGTTTAACCTTGAATATACATAAGTGCGTTAAGCATTCCATCATGGATGCGTCTGCCCATGTAGCACTCATGTAATGTTTTGACCATCACATCACGACATGTTCTAGAGGGTATTGTTCAAAATATTACTGGAAAAAATTACTACAGTGTACAAACATATTTAGAGGATAGGTCGTCAGCAATGTAATACATTTTTTATTCATTAATAAACATTTTCATTTCGATTTTTAGTTACGAATCCATAATTATTAATAGGTAAGTAATATACGCTTTGTGTGCGGGATTGATCCAGGTATAATTATGGGAATAAAGAAAAATACGTTGCTTGATGTGATCGTGCAGATTTTAATGCATAATAATACATATGAAGGTAGGCGGTTGACAGACGGGAAAAATAAAAAACGATTAGCCATAGTCCACATTGCCTCAACATTAAACTATGCGATTTTCAGTAGGCGCTTGCGGGAACATACCCCCGGGCGTTGAAAGCGTGCCTTTCAACACTAAGAATCTTCAGACTCCGGATATATAGGCAGCGGACAAATCTTGCTAAATGATCTACGTAACACACCACTAGAAGTCTTCACGTCTGCAACTCTGACTACGCCGTCTGTCCCTGGATACGTAGCAACGATCCGACCCATTTTCCACTTGAGTGGGGGGAGGTTTTCTTCCTTTAACAGGACCAAAGAATTAAGCTTCAAAGAGCCCTTACATGCTCGCCATTTCATGCGAAGTTGGAGCTCCGATATATACTCTTTACTCCATCTGCTCCAAAAATGTTGTCGGAGAAGCTCAATACGCTCAAATCGAGTCAGAGAATTGATGGACTGATCTCGATAATCAGGTGATGGCAGTGATGTCATAGGGCGTCCAATCAAAAAGTGTCCGGGTGTCAGCGGCGTCAGATCCTCAGGGTTCGATGATAACGGCGTCAGTGGTCTGGAGTTCAAAATGGCTTCAACCTGAACCATCATGGTGTATAGCTCTTCGTAGGTAAGGTTACAAAGGCCCAGCGCTCTGACTAAGTGATGCTTGGTTGATTTAACACCAGCCTCCGCAAGGCCAGCGAAATGAGGAGAATATGCAGGAATAAAGTGAAAGTTGATTCCTTCTTTAGCCATCTCCTCAGCAAGCGAATCGCAACTCGCCCTAAGAAACCTAGAAAGGTCTTTAGATGCACCAACAAATGAGGTGCCATTATCTGAGTAAATATTTTTCGGCTTACCTCTACGTGACATGAATCTTTTTAATGCCAAAATGAAAGTTTTGCTTGTTAAATCACCGACTAGTTCAAGATGAATTGATTTCGTGGAAAAACAAACGAAAATAGCAATATAAACTTTTACTAATTTACAGCCACGGCCTTGACGAACAGCTGACTGAATCGGACCTGCATAGTCCAAGCCTATGTTTTCAAAAGGGAAACCTGCTAGAAGTCGCTGCTGCGGTAAATCTCCCATAATGGGACTTACAGTTTCACCTCTAAATCGGCAGCAACGAACACATTGTTTACAGCACATCCTGGCTAAATTTCGACCTCGAATGGGCCAGTACGTATCTCGTATAGACGCCAACAATAATTGGGGTCCAGCGTGAAACAATCTTTTATGCTCATAATCGAAAAGTAACTTAGAGAAGTGATGACTAGAATGAATAAGAATCGGGTGCTTTTTATTATAAGGAAAATCGGAATGTTGTAATCTACCCTGAATTCGCATTATATTATTTTCATCTAGAAAAACGTTGAACTTATTTAATTCACTTTTCTTGGGTAACGTTTTATTGTTAATTAATAATTTATAGTCTTTAAAAGATTGAATTTGAGATAAACGTACAATAAAGTTTAAAGCCCTTTCTAGTTCACGCACAGAAAGAGGACCGCGAATAGGCTGTTTTCTACATGCGTCAATAAAACGTAAAACATAGGCGACTGTTCGCTGAAGTCTTAAAAGGTTGGAAAACCGTGTAAAATTAATCAACTCATAAAATTCATTGTTATTGAATAAAACATGTAAAGTGTGGTCTAATTTAATTTCAGGCAAAACTTCATTATTAAAATTCACTAATTTAGAAGGCCAATAAGACATTTCATTCATTAAAAAACTAGGACCAGACCACCAAGCATCTAAACTAGGTAATAAATTACTGTCTACTCCGCGAGACAAATAATCAGCAGGGTTTTGGTCAGTTGGAACATGTCTCCACTCACAGCCACCAGTCTTATCTAAAATCTCGGCAACCCTGTTACGAACGAACGGCTGCAGTTTATTTGGTAACATTGTTAGCCACCCTAAAACAATAGTGGAGTCAGTCCAAAAGAAAGTGCGTCGCGCGCTGACTCGTAATGCTGCCACAACCTTTTCAAAGATGCGAACACCTACAAGAGCACCGCACAGCTCAAGTCTGGGTATGGTCGTCGGCTTGAGTGGCGCAACCCTGGTTTTGGCTAACAATAAACGAACTAAAACCTGTCCCCGCTTATCAACACTTCGCACATACAGACAAGCTCCATAGGCGCACTCAGCCGCATCAGTAAAAATGTGAAATTCTAAAAACTCATAACAATCAATTAAAACTCGACGTGGAACATGAACTTCATTTAATTTAGGTAAATTAATAATGATTTCATTCCAAAGCTTACTAATGTCCGGTGATAGCTGTTCATCCCAAGATAGTTTTTTCAACCATAACTTCTGAAGTAATATTTTCATAACAATTACACACGGCGCCAATAATCCAAGCGGGTCAAAAACTTGTGAAACAATGGACAGCATGTCCCGTTTTGTGTTATTAAAATTAACTAACTGATTAATTGGAAAACAAAGGTAATCTGACAGTGGCTGCCAACCGATGCCTAAGGTTTTGGTTGACTCAAATTCACCAATATTTAAATCCAATGAAGACTGGGAAAGTCAGAACCAATTACCAATTGCATGTCATTCGACCTCCATTTTCTTAGATTCATCTGCGCTGAAGCGAGAATTGAAGTAACTTTATGACGCAACTCTTTGACCTCATTGATGTCATCTCCTCCAGTGAGCAAATCGTCCACGTAAAAATCGTGGATGATGACGTTACCTATTTCCTTATCAACACACTCTAGCCCTAACTGCCGAAGACACCGGGTTGCTAGGTAAGGAGCGCTGGCCGTGCCGTAGGTCACGGTATTAAGTTGGTAAGCGTATAATGGAGTTGACTGATTATCACGCCAAATAATTTGTTGAAGATACCTATCATTTGGATGAACAACTATCTGCCGGTACATTTTTTCAACATCAGCAGCTAGGATGTACTTATGCTGTCTAAAACGCAACAAGATCGATAAAAGATCGTCCTGTACCACGGGTCCAACCATCTGGATATTATTAATAGAAGTACCAGTATTAGTTAAACTACTTGCATTGAAAACCACCCGTAACTTAGTGGTGGAGCTGCTTTCGCGCAGAACTCCGTGATGCGGAATGTAAAACGCTTGATCATCAATGGTTTTACATCTAGACATATGCCCTAAAGTTTCATATTCCATCATGAATTCTTTGTACATATTACAAAATTGAGTTTTAGATTTAAATCTGCGTTCCAAAGAGGCAAAACAATGTTTTGCTCTTGACAAAGATTCGCCTAAATTGTCCGGGGAACCTTTTAAAGGAATCCTAACACAAAATTGACCATTTTCTAAACGAGTAGTGTTTTTCATAAAATGCTTCTCGCATAGCTTCTCCTCCGGTGAATACGGAGACGAAGTACACACTTCTTCAAGTTGCCAAAACTTTGTGAGTTGTTGATCAACATTAAAATTTAATTCATCATCACAGTCTGAACTCACCTTTATAAAATTACATTGTAATACTTTAGAAGAAATAGTGTTAATTGGGCCGGAGACCAACCAACCCAGTTTAGTCTCACAAAGAACCGGTTGCCCATCACCTAACTTAATTCGTTGAGATTCCAATAAATCCCAAAAGATGTCAGCACCTAGCAACATATCTATAGGCGCCGGTGAGTAATAGTTAGGATCTGCGAGACAAACATCAGATGGAATTTTTATGTTTAACAAGTTAACATGTTTACTCGGAATCTCATCTGTAATGGATGGGAGAATAAAACAATTAATATCCATACTAAAATTGTTATTTAAAGATTTTATTAATACAGAACACATTTTATTGATAAAAGATGATGAGTTGTTGATACCTATAATAGAATTGTTTACAGTCTTGGCAGTCAAACCTAGCTTGTGGTATAACCTCTCAGTCATGAGACATGACGTGCTGCCACTGTCAAGCACAGCACGAGCAACATACTGCTGACCATTAATACCCATGACCTTGACGAGTGCAGTGGACAATAACACGTCATCGTGTTGAACACTCGCGGACAGTGATACACCAGTACCTATACTTATAGTAGTGGGCTGAGTGGAGACAGTCGCACTGCCATTCGTGTCAACAACTACACTGCTAGCAGAAGTACCACTTGCGTCTGACTTCAAGGATTTATCAACGTGAACAATAGTGTTGTGTTTACGACGGCATATTTTACAACCTGGCTTTTTGCAGTTGTTTGCATAATGTCCCAGATTTAAACAGTTGTAACAAACTTTGTATTTAGGTAATAACTGCAAACGAGCTTCATTGCTCAACGATAAAAACTGAGGACAACCACTTAACTTATGATCACCGTTACACATAACACAATTCTTAGGCTTATTTGAAACACCATCATACTGTTTACTTGAACTTTCACCTGAATTATTTTTATTAGAATCCTGTACCAACATTGACCTAACCTTGTTTGAATTTTTACCTGTGTGTGAGTGTTTAGTATTCGTAGAAGCTTCCAATTCGAACGTTTCTAATATCTCAGCACGGTTTTTAATAAAAGTAATAAATAATTCAAACGTAACCTTAGAATTCTTGTCCAGGCGGCCCTTATACTCACCCCATTCACGATAGCTTTTACTATCTAATTTGTGTGTGATAAGATAAATGAGTAAAGTGTCCCAATGGTTAACAGGTTCATCTAAGGATCCTAGGGCACGTATATTTTTGTTAACAACATCAAGTAAACCCTTTAAATTAACTGACGACTCCTTCTGAAGGGTGTCGATTTGAAATAATGCAGAAACATGATGTTGGATAAGCAGGTGTTTGTTATCAAACCGCTCGCAGAGAAGATTCCACGCTACCGAATAATTTGCAGAAGAAAACTGAATCGAGTTGATCACCACAGCAGCAGACCCTTCTAGGGATGACCTCAAATAGTGAAATTTATTTATTTCATCCATATCATCATTTGAATGGATGAGACTAACAAATGTGTCGTGAAACTCTAACCAGTTTGTATAAGAACCACTGAATTTCGGCAATTGAATAGTCGGTAATTTAACAAGCTTATGATTGCTAGAACGCGACATTACGTCACAGGTATCGTTTGAATCTCCTTTCCTATTATCATCCATCATTTGTTGAGCTTTAGCAAGGGTTTTGTAATAAAGAGATTCAAACTCTGCGCGTTCCAACATCTGAGCATCCAAGTCATCAGTACTGTACTCCAGCAATAATTGCACCTCATCATAATGGGCATACAATGCCTCGAGTCTAGTAAAACGTAATTGCAATTCGCTTACCTCGGTAGGGCTCAAAGAAGAGGGACTCAGAGAATTTAAATAGTTTGCAAACATTGTCACCTTTCCTTTGCAACTCGCTCGTTTCCTAACGAGATCTTTAATGTCTTTATTTAATTCCTTATCCTCTGGCATTGCGAAATCTGGTATGATCAACCTGGAATGTATATAAATAAAGTTATAGCAACGTTTAAATTACAATTTCAAAGGATGCAGCCTGAAATACACATAAGATTAAATTGCACTAAATTTTGAGTGAATTTACATAAATAATTATGAATTTATCATAGCCTATGCGTATAGACGGTTATACTGTACTAAACTTTCATAATAACACTGCAATTGCAATGATTTCTATTGTCTATTTGTGCTAACTAATGTGATTACCTAACTGTCTCAATAACTGTAAAATTATTACACCGTAAAGCAAAATAATGCAGTTACTACGAAGAACTACTCTTTAACAATGTGTAAATAACAAAATTAACAATAATTACTGATCAGTTAATAATTGTGTTACAATTTGTAACCACTCACAGAACAAAGAAAAATGACAATAGGTATTTTGTACTAACCTGGCTAATAACGGCTAACTTACACTAATTATACCTGTTAAATAGAGTGTTGGGTACACAAATTTAGTAATAAATACGCCTTTTCTCAGCTATTAAGCATCCAGACCACGTAAATTCCAACAATCTTCTGAATGACGTAGCAGAATTCACCGGCCACACCGGGCGTCGACTAAGATTTTTGATTTCACCAATTCTCTTCAATCCCTTTGTAACAATTCGCTGATCGGAGTTAATATTCTTCAAATCTCCAAAATCCAGGTTCGAAGGACCATGTGCGGGATTGATCCAGGTATAATTATGGGAATAAAGAAAAATACGTTGCTTGATGTGATCGTGCAGATTTTAATGCATAATAATACATATGAAGGTAGGCGGTTGACAGACGGGAAAAATAAAAAACGATTAGCCATAGTCCACATTGCCTCAACATTAAACTATGCGATTTTCAGTAGGCGCTTGCGGGAACACTTTGGGTCTTTTTATTTAGAAAAGTTTGTACGCAAGGATATGCCGGAACCATTATTATAACATCTATTGTACCATATATTTTTCTGACTAATAAGTAGGTATATTTGTTTTGATTTGAACTAGCTCGACCCACCCAAAAAATAAAATAAATAAAAACACGTATAATCCAAAACAAACTTTACAGACAACTTCTTACGTGTCAGGATAAAAGATCCCTGTAGTACCTTAGAATATTTTGACTCAACAAATATATTCGTGCGCGGCCTAGAATATTCTCTCCCTAACTTAGACTGCCACAAAGTGGGCTTACAGATCACCTCATTGTGCCCTAGTCTGGAGAGTTATGAAGCTATGTATAAACTACGAAAGATCACATATTTCTGTGGCACGCAGAGGATATACGAACACATATTTTTGCGCGGCTGGGCATAAATTTGAAGAACTTATAAGGTGCGTAAAATGAAATAAATAAGTTGTTAAATGTTTTGGCTTGGAGATAACAGATGCGGTTTCAAAACTAAAAAAAACTAAAGAGGTTGTAATTATGATTGTTGCCTTCTTATGGCGGAGGGACAAATCATGTATTTTTTAGTTTGGTTATAGGAAACCAAGCGATACCAATAAAAGCGTGTTTTTTTAGTTTTTTAATTGTATTAAAAAGAGGTATTAATTGTTTAAAATATAAATTATTTTATTTTTGTAAAAAGTTGATTTTACAAACACTTTTACACGTAAATAATAGTTTTAAAAATGGGATGGTGTTGGCGTTTCCTATCTGACTACTCTGAAAAGAAAGACATACTCAGAGGTCACAGTCAAACTCAAACTCAAACTCAAACTCAAAGTATTTATTTCAAATAAACCAATTACAGGCACTTTTGAATTGTCAAGGTGTCGGTCAGTCAGAGAGATGAAGCTAGTTGCCCATTCCAAAGCAGTAGGCAGAAGAACGGGCAAGAAACTCCATGGACACTCTTTTAAACAAAATATGGTTACAAAATATTGGTTACATGGTTCATATAGTAGTTCGTTAGTATTATACATGTGAGAACGATGCATAACGATAAAAGAATCAGATATTAAATATGTAAAAACTATTCAATAATTAAATTAAAACAAGCCTTAGCCGCTAAGAGATGACCAGTCCCTACTGACAGCGCCCGTTCACGAACATGACGCATATATTAGCACCATTCAGCTCAACCATTTTGAAGGGAGCTAAATGATCCAACACACACGCCACCATCAGCGAGACATTAAAGTAAGCATTGCATACTCTCAGCCGCCAGGGCACATTCAAGTCAATGAAAGACGTACCCAGTAAATGGTCGCTATAGAATAGATACATAGTACTCACATATGTGCTAAGCAATTATACAATATTAAGAGATTGAATTTATACAATGCAAAGATGTTTTTTTTAAGTCAGTCAGTCACTTTTAAGTTCAGACATAATCTTGTTCAGATCCAACTTTCGGCAAACCTATTGACTAGAATTTAGATTTATAAGTACACATCACTATACATATAGTATGTATAAAGCAAAGTCGCTTCCCGCGTCTGTCCTAATGTCTGTATGTATGCTTAGATCTTTAAAACTACACAACGGATTTTGATGCAGTTTTTTTTAATAGATTCAAGAGAATCATAGAGAATGTATAATTTGTCGACATAAAGCGGGCGAAGCCGCGGGCGGAAGCTAGTACCTAATATGACAAGCATTAAGTGAAATCACAAATAAAGAAATAGGTACCTACCATATAATGGACAAAGTTTCAAATGATATTTCTGGTCTATCCAAAACAATCTCTTTCTTCCGAACCGCATGTTATCATAACCAACAAACTGCCTTGTCTTACAAAATCATAGCAGCCATTTTTACACCAATCTTTGCTCTCACATACAATTTCCACAGCATCCCGCTACAGTAAGCTTGTTATTTCGGTTTCATCGGCTCGTGACTGGAGCGGTAATGCCCACAATATCCCAGTGTTTATGTGAGCCGACGATCAGTCAAGGTGCCAAGACTGTCCTGTGGGGAATTCTGCGACTTGTCCTTTTGAAGAACAGTTTCAAATGTGTAAACACGTCTGTTATTTTGTTTGACGAAATGTAGTTTTTGGAGTATTATTTATTTGTAGTGTTTGGATCCAAGGCTGACTTAGCGGCGAAAATACTTTATCCTTAGTGAAATCCTTGTATCGAAAAGGCTCATCAGGTATGTTAAGCGATATTAAAATTGGACGACACGGTTGGCGCAGTGGTTGTGCGATTGATTGCTGCGCAGCATGTCACGGGTTCGATTCCCGCACGGAACAAATATTTGTATGACCTGCAATTATTTGTTACGGGTCTGGGTGTTTTTCTATCTATAATATGTATGTATTTACAAAAAAAATGTATATAAGTAGTCTATCAGCCATCTCGTTACCATAACACAAGCATTGGGTTGCTTAGCTTGGGACGATATGGCGTTGTGTGAAATGTCCAAGGATATTATTATTATTATATTATTATTAATAGTTTATTGAAGTGGCACACTAAGCGCGAATTTCACCAATGAATCTAACGTACTTCGGAAAATGCTAGTCAGATTAATTGTTTGGTAAACAATTAATTTCCCTGACTTTACATTTAACGCGTGGTTTTTTATTTATTTTTTATGTTACGCATCCGATTTTTAGGGCATCAAATATATAAATTATCTTCACAGTCTACAATTTAGGCAACTAAGTACTATTACCAATACACATACATGAGTTATGTCTCTGTACAAATCGTGCGCGTCTCCCTAAGTGCTTATTACTAATGGATACGTCTATACAATTCCCTTCAGGTCTTGATTGAGCTATGTATCAAGTATACCAAAGAGTCAAAGACCGTCTTCGGGAGAGCTTACGCCTAAGGTTGCCTGTCCACTGGAGCGGAGAAGAGCGAAGCGAAGCGGAGATGTGCCAATATTAACCAATTGAATCCTAAAGTCCGCTCCGCTCCGTTTCAGTTAGTGGGTCGTCAGGGGCTATTAATTAATACTAGCACCACTTTCCTCTGTTCTCTGCTACAGTGGACAGACAGCCTAATACCGTGTTCTTGTACATTGTCATTCAATGTCGATATGAACGGTAGGTAACTTAGTAATGGACAAATATGGGCCTAGACAAAGTAGTATTTTCATTAACGATAAAGAAATTAGATAAATCCGAAATGTATGGAATTGGCATAAGCTTTCGAAATGTCACGAGATCAATCGTTTTGGATCGCTAAGTGCTAGACAATGTCAAATTGTGCAACGAAACTCGATCAATATTCTCATACAAATGTGTTGACAAGTGGCGTTTTTGACAATCCGAATCGGTGAGATAATGAACTGTTCGATAAACAATTTTCGAAATCGAATCGATACGGAGCGATTGACACTTGCCTTGGTCCCCTGGAATACTTTTTTGTGATTTGTTCTTACAAATAGCCATAAAATAGCGTGCAAAATTATCAATTCTCAATTCTCAAGGAGAATACTTTTTTTTCATTACCATGAAGTCTTCTTCAACAAAAGTCATAAAACTATAACTTTTGTCGTCCTTGTTATTAAATCATCGCACTATATTTATAAAATTGCGTTGAAATAAAATAAATTATGCAATTTTCTTTACACCTTCCTTCCTTCGCGGTGTGGCGGAGTGCAATCTAATTATGTGAAGCAACTCGCCGCTTGCGGGCGCAAACTAATACTGTGGATGCTGCCTTGTAGTGGATGCGGCATCTTATAGAATGCAGGTTCAAAGGCCATTTGAAAGACCTAAAAATATGCAGGCCTAGGATCGCTTTAAGTGGTCAGAAAGCTGATTGTGTAACGCCTTGTAAAATTTTTGACATTTATTTTTGTAATCTATACATATAATAAATTTGTAGAAAAGTGGTGTCTGTACAATAGAAACATAAAAAAAAGTAGCAGGGGTTGTTATTATATCGATGCCGAACCCGAAATTGTAATAATTTTTTTTTTTGTCTGTTTGTCTGTGTGTTTGTGCACGCTAATATCAGAAACGGCTTATTTGATTCAGATACGGTTTTCACTTATATATTGTAGTAAGCTTCACTTAACATTTAGTGTTTATTTCATGTCAATCGGTTCATAAATAAAAAAGTTATGTCAATTTAAAGAATCACGGCAAACATTTGTTAAGGTATTCTATCAGAGTACGTATACGCATCGCGCCTGCGCGTCCGTGGCTATATAAAGCGCGCTGAGAGCCGCGCCGCTTTTACCCCCGATCCAGCTGTCCCTTGCTGTCCTGCCCCAGAGACGCCCTAAGCCGAGGTGCGTACCCCACTGGGGCTGCCCTTAGCGTGTAGTCGCTTAGTTTGTAAGTTTTTATAAGCCCTGGCTACAATTCTTTTGTGGCATCCACAGGCAAGTCCGGTTAAGCAGTATACAAACCTTTTTTTTTTTTTTTAAGGCTGGGAAATCATCCAATGACTGCTCCCGCTCTGGGTGGAGCGGAAGGGAGTGTCAGACTCTTACCGACTAAAACCCATCCATGTTCCTTCCGTAGCCCTTTATGTTCTGGGGTAGCGGTAACCCTTTCGGACAATCCCGCTTACCCGGCAGGCTTGGCCCTGAGGGGCCCCTTCATATGCTGACATCTCTTTGAGGCGTGCGTGGAACATATACGCGCCGTCCGGCACGGGTCTGGTAGTATACAACCCTATGGTTGAGCTGCGAGATGCCATTATCAAAAAAAAAACACGCCGCTGCTATAAGAATTCAGTTATTCGTAGCGAACGCACGTATCCTGCCTGAAGAGTATAGGCGAATAGTTGCATTCGATTATTGCGATTCACTTGAATACTGATACCTACTGTTTGCATATTTCATTTATTTATATTTGAGGGTTTGTAGGTTAGGTTCTTTTTCTAAATTTTCCTTAAAATCTATCTATAATATAATAATAATATAATAAAATAGTAAAAAAACTGTGTCTGTACATTGAATATATTAAAAAAACAATGATTGAGGGGGGTTTAGAAACAGTAAAAGAGCACGAATCCAAAAAAAAATTCGGTCTGTTTGTCTGTATGTCTGTTTGTTTGTACACGCTAATCTTCGGAACTACTGGACGGATTTAAATGATTTTTTTTTTGTTGTGTAGGTATTAAGTCTGGGCAACAAATAGATATAATTTAATTCGGAAACTTAAACACCTGATGCAGAACCGCAACTGACCAGCTAAACTATAAGAGATACAAAAATAGTACCGTAGCAAAAATGGTTCCGTGTGATGAGCATTTTCTGCTGAGAGAATAAATTTGAAGATCTGGAACACCTGATGTGGAACTCCAAGAGTCCAGCTACACTATAACATATATTGGAATGACGTCTTAGCAAAAGTTATTCAGCCTGATAAGCACTCTCTGTTGACGTATATAAATTTAAGATCTGGAACAACTGTTGTGGAATTCCAAGAGTTCAGCTACACTATAACATATATAGGAATAACGTCTTAAAAAAAGTTGTCCAATCTGATGAGCACTTTCTGTTGACTTATAAATAAAAAATAAAAAAAAATAATAACAAAATAGTTTATTTGTATATCGAAGATCTGGAACACCTGTTGTAGAACTCCAAGAGCCCAGCACACAGCTACACTATAACACATATAGGAATGACGACTTATAAAAATCGAAGATAAGAATCATCTGATGTGGAAATCAAAGCTATCACTAATTTCACTGTATAATTATAAAATAACATAAGCTGGGAGTACTTCCACGCGGTGAAGGCCGTAACAGTTTAGGACTGATTTTCGCTGACGATAGTACTTATATCATTGAAAATTTGACTCGGCTGGCCAAAACTCCAATTTATTTTTTTATTTTACCAAATATAAAATATGCCTTCGGAATTATGTTATTTGAGTGTTTAATTTCCTTTTCTATTTATCTTCGTGACACAGTAGCCTACCCGATAACGCAGGGGAGCAGTCCCTTAGATTTTAATTGATCACTTATATTCACAATAAAACTATAACCATGCCTAGAAAGAGGTCAAATCTTTCCCAATGTTCCAAAAGAGCTAAAAGATTGAAGATCATAAGATCCCAAGAATCTACCAAAGAGCATCACGAGAGACTTGATGCTGTTCGAAAACATCCGGCTGCAACTCGCTCCGTGGAAACCTCTTTGGATCGTGAAGCACGCCTGCGTTCTCAGCTCAGGTCTTTAGAGACTAAGCGGGATTGTCCGAAAGGGTTACCGCTACCCCGGAACATAAAGGGCTACGGAAGGAACATGGATGGGTTTTAGTCAGTAAGAGTCTGACACTCCCTTCCGCTCCACCCAGAGCGGGAGCAGTCATTGGATGATTTCCCAGCCTTAAAAAAAAAAAAAAAAGGTCTTTAGAGACCAGTGAAGAATATGATGCGCGACTGACCGCTGATCGTGCAAGTCATGCATTGTCTCGCGAATCGGAGACGTTCATGGATAGAGAATTACGCTTGAGTTCCAAGCGTATCTACGCATTGAGTTCTAGGTCTCTAGAGACAAGTGGGGAACGTGATGCGTGACTGAACGCTGATCGTGCAAGTCATGCATTGTCTCGCGAATCGGAGACGTTCACGGATAGAGAATTACGCTTGAGTTCCAAGCGTATCTACGCATCGACTTCTAGGTCTCTAGAGACAAGTGGGGAACGTGATGCGCGACTGACCGCTGATCGTGATTCAGATCTTTGATTTTGACGACCCCGTTGTCGCT
This sequence comes from Hyppa rectilinea, assembly GCA_951799385.1. Lineage (NCBI taxonomy): Eukaryota > Metazoa > Arthropoda > Insecta > Lepidoptera > Noctuidae > Hyppa > Hyppa rectilinea. The sequence continues at coordinate 3,091,285 of OX637302.1, read as the reverse complement.
GGCATAAGCAACAGGATACGCGTACGAAGTCGCGGGCAGAAGCTAGTTTATATAATAAAAAGTATAATAGCTATCTATTTTTTTAATGTCCCACTACCACTGTAGAGTACACTGTACAATAAAACACTCGTCTTATAAAGAGAAGGTACGATTTAAAAGCTATCACGAAGATAAGACTAACGATAAAAATAAAAGACCTGTCATATTATATGCAGATATGTTCCACCTACTGCTATACAGACCTCTTCACTTTTGTGCCAGCTTTCCTGTTGTGCGAGTCTCATTCAGGTCTTCCCCGTGACATTTTGTAGTTCTTCCCTTGTCGTTAAGTAATGTAAGTTTATAGAACCTACCAAACACTTCAAGATTCTACCAATAGCTTTTTGAGAGAATTTCGTAAGCTTTTGTTAGAATCATGTAAAATTACCATCAGTTTCGAAGAATCAGTTTGTAATCTAATATCAAGACAATAATCGTGTCATTAAAAAGTGGTTGAAAATTGAGTATTGTGTTAATTTGATCATCACTGCCAAAAAACGGTGAAGAAACACGAATAAAAAAAAAATAGCGTGAGAAAACTAGTATCTCTTACAACCGTCGAAGACATGTGTTGTGACATCCACAAAAACGCACTAGGTCAGCGTGGTGTACTAAATATTTCTCACTCCTCAAATTCTCACATAGTGATGGCGTGTGTCCCAGCAACGGTGGTTAGGCAAAATATAGTTTCTTCATCATGACGTTTCCGATTCAATGAGTGTTTAACTTAAGTTTTACACTATTTTATGATGGTCCGATTGGGGTTTCTTGTCATAAGAGTCTCATTTAATAATACCACCTCCGAAGAAATCTTTATTCCTCCACGATTATTCCACAACCTCGAGTCGCAATACGAATAAAAAGTTGTTTTTTTTATTACAACGACGCTTGTTGGTTCAATTTTGAAATTCAATTTAGATTTAACTTAAAGCTAAAATGTCTTCTGTAGCACTCGGCCAGTGCTGTACTTAATCAACTGTGTAAGTGCATCCGCTCCTTTTTACTTCCTTTTTTTTTGTCTCAGGTGTGGAGATCAGCCAGTGTTTGCTTTCCGATAGCTATAACCTTCATGAATGTTCCACAAGGTTTGGTCGTAATGTTCATTCATTGTTAGGAATGAGGCACTGAATCCACAATATTTGGAGAATAAGTTTGAATCCTTATTTTTACACGAAGCATTGACATATCGGTGCCACAGCATGATGGCAGCGGCCAATTAGGTTGCAGGAACAAAATTATCGATGAAGATTAAAATTGTTCCAAGGATTTAAACTCCATGCCTAGTTTTGAATAGAAGTTGAAAATTCTAAACGAAATTTATGGGATAATTTGTAATTCCTTTCATTGGAACGGTCGATTATATTTAAAGTTTAAAGAGGTAACCTACGCGTAGATACTGGTACTGCATCAATCAAATTATTGATTGATGTACACTTAGTAAATATTACACAAATTATATCACGTTTGCACTCTCTTGTTCTCACCTTGTTTCTCCAAAATGCTAGGCAGGGATGTACAGTCAACAGCAAAAGTAGATGATCAAAAACAGAAACTCAATACTAGTGAACGGACTTCGCGTCAGAACTTTGTGGCGTCGGAGTGATTCAAAAGTATATGATTGTAAATTATACCAAACATTTAGTACTAGTACAGCTGTCATATATTCGTGATCAGGTATAACTCCAAAAGTTATAAACACAATTCGCATCAGAACTAAGAAGTAAAAAAAATTTTCAAAACTAGTGAACAGTCCACTATTGTTACTTGGAAAGCAATAAAGATATTGAGTATTGAGTACAGTTGAAATCAAAAATTAAATGATGAAACTGAGGCCACGTAATCACGAAGCAAATAATTCTTATTTTTAATTATCCCAGTAATTTTGTTTGTTATGTTTTACGGAAAAGCTGAATTTGATAAAGATTTGCATATTTAATAATATATGCCAAATTTCATCCAATTGAACCCCGAAAAAAGCATAATTATGTTTATTAAAAATCATATAATTTAAAAACTTTACTATATTAATTGTTTTTTTTTTGAAACTTCTGTCAAATGTTCAAAAGTAGTTAATGTGATACAAAACGATAATTCAATAAATATTATTATTTTTGTATGTTCGCGAATTTATGTCAATGTTCAAAAGTAGCTACACAGTAGCGGCTACAGTATATTAAAAACGGAAGGTAGATTGATATTTTTATCTCTAGTCTAGTCTATTGACACTGCTTGCACTGTTCTAAAGTAGCTGATGCGATACAAAATCATAACTCAATAATTGCTTTTGCCCAGTCGGTCGGCTACAGTTATGCTTGCAATGTTCTAAAGTAGCTGATGCGATACAAAATCATAACTCAATAATTGCTTTTGCCCAGTCGGCTACAGTTATGATTTTGTATCGCATCAGCTACTTTAGAACATTGTAAGCAGTGTCAATAGACTAGACTAGAGATAAAAATATCAATCTACCTTCCGTTTTTAATATACTGTAGCCGCTACTGTATAGCTACTTTTGAACATTGACATAAATTCGCGAACATAAAAAGATAATAATATTTATTGAATTATCGTTTTGTATCACATCAGCTACTTTTGAACATTTGACAGAAGTTACAAAAAAAAACAATTCATATAGTAAAGTTTTTAAATTATATGATTTTTAATGAACATATGCTTTTTTCGGGGTTCAATTGGATGAAATTTGGCATATATTATTAAATATGCAAATCTTTATCAAATTCAGCTTTTCCGTAAAACATAACAAACAAAATTACTGGGATAATTAAAAATAAGAATTATTTGCTTCATGATTACGTGGCCTCAGTTTCATCATTTAATTTTTTATTTCAACTGTACTCAATATCTTTATTGCTTTCCAAGTAACAATCGTGGACTGTTCACTAGTTTTGAATTTTTTTTTACTTCTTAGTTCTGATGCGAATTGTGTTTATAACTTTTGGAGTTATAACTGATCACGAATATATGACAGCTGTACTAGTACTAAATGTTTGGTATAATTTACAATCATATACTTTTGAATCACTCCGACGCCACACAGTTCTGACGCGAACTCCGTTCACTAGTATTGAGTTTCTGATTTTGATCATCTACTTTTGCTGTTGACTGTACCAATAGTAGGCACATCCAATATTTTGCCCGTTATGTATGCCCCAAGTAATGGGGGTCGACCCTGTGTCCATCAACCGGACACAAATCCAGACTCTGGACTGCTACTGAGATATTCAGACGAAAAAACCCAATGATACTTTGGCCGACCCGGGAATGGAACCTGAGACTTTTAATGTTAAATATTCCTTAAGAACATTATCGTTCTACAACTACTATAATGTGTGCGCTTCTGCCGCCTTTGACACAGGTTCAACCTAGTACAGGCATCTTACAATATAAATACCTTTGTAAATTATTTTTAAGATTTTAATGTTAATATTTTACCATTTTAATTCTGAATAAAATAAATTTATTTATTATATATTTAGCAGTATCGCTAGCAATCACTAAACTAATATGGCAGTTCTCTCTAAAGGTAAGGTTATTGCATATTATAATAAAATTATTGTTGTATTCGGTTGAAATTATTTTTCTTATTCGTGGTACCGTGGTATGGGAATTGTAATATCAGACTTTGCAAGAAAATAAAAGGACTATGCACAACACAATGACACTGATTCTGCACTGAATTGAATTTTATTCTTTGAGTAACAGACTTTTGCTATATACATATTTTGGAAGAAATATTATAAAATAACTATTTTACTAAAAAGATAATTATGATGTATTAATATTAAACATTTTCCGCTATATGGCGGACGGTTATTTACATGTCCCAAGGAAGAAGATATTTTGCTATTTTTAAATTAAATATTTTCACAAAATGTTTAGTACTATCTAATTGTGTAATATGCCGATGCGTAAGCCGCTCCATGCGTAAACAAGAAGGTCCTATAGTTATACTATTAATTAATAACTAATATTGATTACTAACTCGATGGATCAATGTTGTCCGACAAATAAAGAATATTATTATTATTATTATAGTAGACACGTATTTTTTATTTTTTCACGTAATTAAAAGATTAAGTCTATACATTGTGTTAAAATGTGGCATGTCGTAGATTTTATGCAGAGTTTTGCCGTAGCGCGCCCCCAGTTCCCAACTTTAATGCGTTTTATCTGTATTTTTTTATTAAAATGATAAAGTAAAAAATACGTGTCTAACCCTTTTTTATTATCTGACTTACAGACTATTTTTTTTTATTTTTTTATGCTGTCAACACTCCTATTGTTTAAACCATAGATAGACAATTTAAGTTAGTTGGCAATTTATCAATTCAGGTTCGGTTGTCTGACTTTCGAGCTTAAAATAAGTTCTTTTTTAACCTGTCATCATCCCAATTATAATGTTAATAAACCGAACAGACGGCATACAAAATTGCACTAGATTTAATTTCCCTAAGTGTCCACAAGAAATCGTTCTCCAATTTACAGCCAAGCGTTTGTGAAACCAGTAATTCTTTTCATTTTGTTAAAAGTGTTCCGTCATTTTGGTGCTATGAGCTTACTGGACGAAATTTAATAAATTCCCCTCCGTTGACGATGGAAAAATAAATGACATTTAATGACAATAATAATGTATATTGAAAAATGAAGAGAGTGATGACATTGAGATTTCCTTTTTTGTCTGTAATGAGTTTTTGAAGCGAGGTGGGAGAGATTGAGGTCGGTGTCTTGTTTTGTGTGGGTAGTCTCGGGCAAATTAAATGTTTTTTTGTAGTACTTGTAGTGTCCAAAGTGTCATTGGCATTTGTAATATGAAATTACAAATGTAACTCTGTATAAAATCTACGACTAATTACGGACTAATTTACGACATTTTAACACAATGTACAAGACTTTATCTTTTAATTACGTGAAAAAATAAAAAATACCTGTTTACTTTAGAACCTTCTTGTTAACGCTTTTTTTTTTTTTTTTTAAGGCTCGGAAAATCATCCAATGACTGCTCCCGCTCTGGGTGGAGCGGAAGGGAGTGTCAGACTCTTACTGACTAAAACCCATCCATGTTCCTTCCGTAGCCCTTTATGTTCCGGGGTAGCGGGAACCCTTTCGGACAATCCCGCTTAAAACGCTTGGAGCGGCTTTTACGCATATTACATAATTGTCTACTTTAATGTTTGTGTTTGACTTTTACAGTTGAATAAAAACTTGCTATTTAAATAAAACATGTAAGAAAATAGAGTGAGACGTTACTGGCATCTGCTATACAGTCACGAGCACCAATATGTGTACACCGATCAATTTCCTGAAACGGTTTTCTTGTAGAATAACTATTTCTACGACGAGATGCGACATGTCCGGTAAACCTATGGAAACGAATATTCAATGTGTATGAAAACATACAATTTCATTTAAAAATTAAACAGAAAACCGCTTATGAAATTATTCAACTGTACACAATGTTTTGTTCGTTTGTACCTATCTACCACAGCAGACAACGCAGGCACACGTGACTCATGTAACGCATCAGTGTCAAGCATCAGTCCTACTGCTGAATTGTTTGGCATGATTACATCGTATGATAGTGTTGCAACTGTAAGGTTGGGACTTGGGAGACAAGTGAAACACACGAGATCTGGGTAGATACTGATTATATATTGAGATTAACTACACGGATTAATAGGTATGCATACACATCTATAGTTACTACATCTCATCTTCACCGCATTAAAAAAAATTAAATTAACTACAGTTTAATTTCATTTTACGCTATAATATTATATTGTATATTTATGATTATATAGTTATACACGAATTATAATAGTAATAATGCTGTTACATTGTAGTAGTTTTCTTTTTGTTTTTTTTTTACATTTATGTACTTATTACTAAATTATCTTATAACTTATTATACACACATATATAGTACCTGTATTTAAATAACTATAATCAAGAAACAGGTGGCATGTACAGTTTTGTCCTGTTCTTGTGTATTGTGTACATTTTATTATTTTTCATAATTTCTACATTTGGTGAACATTCTCTTATAACAGTGTATGGACCTTGATAAATGCTTTGGAACTTATTACCTGTTTCATTTTTTATTAGATTTAAATCATTTGGTTTGTATGACACTGGGTTATCATTTCGGTCGTATCTCACTTTTCTGTTTACTTTACTGGCTATTAAATTATCTCGTGCCTCTCTTTGCGTTGTTTGTATTCTGTATTTTAATTCTAATGGGTAGCTATCAAAATTGTATAAAGGATCAACTTGGCCTGAGTTTAAGTTCGTTGGTAAAATACATTTTTTGCCGAATACTAACTCAAAAGGGGTAAATCGTGTCTCAGTGTGTACTGTTGTATTATATGAAAAACACCAAAATGGAAGCCAAGTGCTCCATGCTTCTGTATGATTACCTGTTTGAATCCTTATATAATTACCCAAGTGTTTGTGTGAGTTTTCCAATGCGCCAATACTCTGATGATGATACGCCGTTGACTGTAATTTATTTATATGTAATAGGGTACATACCTCTTTCATTGTAGTTGTCAAAAACTCTGAGCCCATATCTGTTGCTATAGTTCCTGGAATTCCGTATCTAAGAATAAAATTATTAACTAAATTTCTAGCTACGTCACTTGAGGTTTTTGATAACATTGGGTATGCTTCAACGTATTTAGTTAGTTCACATTGGATGGTCAATATATATGTGAAATTATTGTAATCTCTATCCAATGGACCTACCAAGTCCATGTAAATTTTTTCAAAGGCTGATGTTGCCGTAGTCGTGATTTCCATAGGTTCTTTTGTTTGATGTGACGAATGTTTTTGTCTTTGACATTTGTCGCATCTTTTCACAAACTCTGTTACATCCACCTCTAGCCTTGGCCAGAAATAATATTTTTTAATATTATTAATCATCCGTCTAATGCCCGCGTGGCCACTTGTGGGCAAAAGATGGAAGTCATTTATGATCACACGTTGATCATCTTTGTTGTTTATTCTCTCTATATCTTTTAATATACATAGTCGTGGTCCGGACCATTTATTTATTTTCTGTACTTCACTTATTACTCTTTCTATAAAATTACTTTTATCATTCTTATTCTTTATGAAATATGTTTCCTCTATGTTATATTTCTTACAAATTATTTCCAACTCTCTCACAAATTCGCCTGGCGAGAATTGCGATCGAGACGCTGGATTTATGAAAATTGTATTTCTTGTTGGTGCATAACAAAAACATTTGTTCTCATATTTTATTTCATTCAAGTTACGATGTCGTGCTAATTCGTTTTCTGTTATAAAACGTAATTCAATGAAACATTTAGGTTTACTAATCATTTCTACAACTTTCGGTTGATCAGGCCGATTGTCGTCAAAAGTAACAGTACCCTGTGTTTGTAACCTGGCCTTCTGGCCTCGTGTCATTACATTGATAACACTGTCATTCATCTCTTTCAACTCCTCCGATGTTATGCGCAAGCGTGACATTGCGTCCGCTGCTGAATTATTTTTTCCTCTCAAATATTCCACTACGAAATCATATTCTTCCAAAATCAATCTAAATTTTGTCAATCTGCTTGAAGGATCTTTCATTCCAAATAATGCTATGAGCGGTTTATGATCTGTTTGGACTGTAAACTTACGGCCATACAAATAAGGTCTAAAATGCTTAACCGACCAAACGATGGCTAGCAACTCTTTCTCGATTGTTGGGTATCTTTTCTCGGCTTTATTCAAACTTCTACTCGCAAATGCTACCGGTCTACTGTTTCCGTTACACAATACCGATCCAATAGAGTAATTTGACGCGTCAGTTTGTAAAATAAATTGATTTTTCTCTGAGAAATCGGGATATTGTAATACTGGATGTTTAATGACACATTGTTTAAGTAATTCAAATGATTTTTGACATTGCTCATCCCAATTAAACATGACATTTTTCCTACACAGTGAATTTAATGGATGTGCTTTCTCTGCGAAGTTTGGAATGAATTTCCTATAATAATTAACGAATGCTACGAATCTTTTTACTTCTTCTGTGTTTATGGGAACTGGGTAGTTTTCCACGACTTTTATCTTATTGGAGTCTGGTATGACACCCTCTGGAGTAACAATATGACCTAAGAATAGTAATTCTTTCTTTAAGAAATTACATTTTTGGGGATTTAATTTTAAATTAACCTTTCGTAACCTTTCGAATATGTCCTGAAGATTTTTAATATGGGACGTTAGATTTCGGCTAAAACATACTAAATCGTCTTGATATACTAGGCATTTTTCGTACGTCAAACCTGTCATTGCCATAGTCATCATTCTTGAAAAGGAACTGGGACTCGTTTTAAGTCCTTGGGGTAGTCTAGTCATTTGAAATCTTCCAGAATCAAATGCTGTGTATTTACGACTGTCGGGATCTAATTTTACATTATAATATCCTTGATGCAAATCTAAATGTGTAAAGTACATACAGCCTGATAAAGAATCTAATATTTCCGTAATATTTGGAAGAGGAAATTTGTCATCCTGTATAACGTTGTTCAGTTTCCTGTAGTCAACTACTAACCGCCATTTCTTGTTCCCATCGCTATCCGATTTTTTCGGTACAAGTAGAATGGGACTAGACCATTCACTCTGAGATGGTTCTATAATTCCCTCATTTAACATTTTGTCTATTTGACTTTTAATTTCATTTTTTAAAGAGTGTGGTTGTCTGTATGGTTTTGAATAAATTGGTTGAGTGTCTTGTTTCAAAACAATCGAGTGTTGATAAATGTCCGTAGTCGATAATTTATCTCCTTCCAAATAAAAAATGTCTGAATATTTGGCACATAAACTTTCAATGTTTTGTTTTTCTTCTTTATTTAAATTACTTAAGGTTAACTTTGCAAATAGCTGCTTAACCCGGTCTGCATTCAACTCGTTTTTGTTAAAAACGCAGATATCGTAATCCCTGGTACTCTGTATATCTAGATTTATTTCTGACAATGTGACGTCATTGGCTGTTGTATTCAAAATACGTACTGGTATTCTACCATTGTCTGGAGCCACTAATGTACTCGCGACAAAGATTCCCTCACATACTTCTTTCGTACTTATCACGCATTCGTCCTTCAAGTTAGTATTTACATAGTGAATTGACTCTGACCTAGCAGGTAATGTCATTAAATAATCCTTGGAATTATATAGTTTCAAAGTTATCTGGTTCCCATTATACCATAATGATAAAACATTGTTATGAAAGTCAATAACCGATGAGTACTTGCTTAAAAAGTCTTGCCCTAAAATTCCATACGCCTTACAAGGCAAGGTGTCAAACACATAGAACTTATGGACTATGTTTTGTTCGTGAGTCCATAATTGTAACTTTACATATCCGATTGCTTGGACTCTGCCTCCGATCCCATTTATAGTTATGTCCTCCTTACAGATGGGGATATTGAACTTTTGTACGTGTTTATACTTTAAGGCTGAAATGGATGCGCCCGTATCAATTAACCAGCTAAACGGTTGCAAGTGATTCACTAATAACTCTACGTAATAACTACTTTCACTAGCCATGATTTTATTACTTTTAGGAACGAAAAAACTCACTTCCGCGTTCCTTGGCATCATATGATGAAGTGCTGGGTTGTGGCCGTGATTCATCATCAGTGATCACGCGAACATTTCCACGATCCCCTTTATTTCCCCTGTTGGTATTATTTCTAAAAGAGTTACCTCGATAATAGCCTCTACCTCGAGGTTGTTGGCTGCCTGCTGTAGTAGCGGCGCCTGGCTGCCCATAAGCTGCTTGCTGCTGCTGGCCTCTGCCACGTGCCGGGTAGCCACGGGTGTAGCCACGCTGTCTGAATGCACCTCTATACGCACCTCTACTGTAGCATCTGTGGTTGTTATAATACACTGTCTGCCTGGAATTGGGTTTATAATTCATATTACGTCTCAGTGAAAAAATTTCAGCACTCCGGCTGGTCGATGTGCTGTCCTCGTCTAACGCTGCTTGAACAGCATCTTTTAAGCACTGGAACTTCTGAGCTGCCAGAATTGTACTAATCCTGCGATTCCTCAATCCTTCACTAAACTGCCTGATCGCCTGTTTTTCGTTAATTGTTTTTAAAACATCAAACTTTTCTGAATTGCCCTCAGATTGTGAAATCGTGAGGTCAACAAACATTTCGGAAAGTTTTTTCCCGAAATCATCTACCGACAATTCATTTTGCCTGAAGTTTAGAAGTTGTTTTTGCAACGCACTTGCGGATTTCTGCGGTAATAGGACTCTCTTCATGTCACACAAAAGCATTTGTACATTGTCATATTTGGTAGCTAATTTTAATTTTGCCCCTTGTGATAATCTACTCTTGAGTACGAAGTTAATTAGATTTTCATGCGCTTTCGTGTCTATGACCGAACTGTAATAGTCTATGCCGTCTATCAATTGTTTTGTATTTGAAATTTCGTCTGTCATAACCGGTAATAAGTTCAAAGCAACTCTTAAGTCAAACTCCATTTTTATTGTAGTTTCACTATTATCTTTTGCTTGACATAAATTAGTTATTTCTGTATTTATGTCACTAATTTTCTCACACCATTCTGTTATACTATTTGTTTCTTCTGTACTCCTATTTATTTTATTTATGTTTTCTATGTAGTTGTTGTATTGTTTAATTATTACATTAGCTTCACCTAGCTTTTTCGCTAAAATATCTCCTTGTCTACGAGATGGCCCGATTTTAATTAAATATCTCCGTATTTGTACTAGCTCTTCATATAACTTGTTTAAATATACTGCCATTAATTTATGAGTAATATTTATTCATAACAATTTTTTTTCCTCTTATTTACTGGATAAATACCTACCATTGTCCATTTTTTTTTTTTTTTTTTTTTTCACTTACATGTACATTTTTCCTTATTTACTAAATAAACATGATAAATACCATTGTCCATGTGTGTCCCTTTGTCCATGCGTTACTTAACTTACACGATTTTCACTTCACTGTAATTGGTTAGACTTTTAAACACTTTCCACTGCTTCAAACTGTAGCTTCGTCGATCTTTAAATCGGGATAAAGATTAGGTCGTCGTCGCCGCATGAAAGAACTTCCTCTCTGTCCATTGGCGAGGCTCGCCTCTCGGATCCACTGGAAATGGCATTTCTTGTACTGCTTCCACAAAAAGTACACCACGCCGAGGCTTAACAACACGCAGATGACTATCAGTATAAGGGTAATATTCGACATGTGCTCCTTTACTGTTTCTAAATGCCCCCGATTCGAACCAACGGCATTTTGGTTCAGGAACACAGTCTCCCTCTCCACGTTGGAACGACACATTTTCGCATCACTAGTTTTTTGAAATTACAATTATCGTAAGATAGTTTATTTTGGCACTGCGATTGTTCATTGTTTCCAATTTTATTAAATAAAGTTGAGTACTTGAAGCCGCAACACTAGATAGATATACGATGACGGTATCGCCACGGCCCCAAATATGGCAGGGTCGCCATGTAAGGTTGGGACTTGGGAGACAAGTGAAACACACGAGATCTGGGTAGATACTGATTATATATTGAGATTAACTACACGGATTAATAGGTATGCATACACATCTATAGTTACTACATCTCAAACATTTATTTATAGTTAACTAGCTTGGTGGCTTTGCCCGCGTGGAGGTCGCAAATGAACCCACGAGAACGTTCGACTGAGATAAAACGTATCCTTTGTCCTTACCTAGGTCATGGTCTACCCATGTGCCCAGCGCTGGATTTACCCTAGGGGCAGTCGGGGCGAGTGCCCAGGGCGGCAAATTTTTTAGGGCGGCAAAATTTCGAAAGTGAAGAAAATTGTTTTAGTCTATCTAACACGTGACTTTGTGTCTGTGTCACGTGACTGTGTCTCTGAGTCACGTGACTGTGTGACTGAGACACGTGACCATGTATCTGAGTCACGTGCCTGTGTGTTCAAGTCACGTGACTGTGTCTAAGGCACGTGACTTTTGTGTCTGTGTCACGTGACTGTGACTCTGAGTCACGTGACTGTGTGACTGAGACACGTGACCATGTGTCTGAGTCACGTGCCTGTGTGTTCAAGTCACGTGACTGTGTCTAAGGCACGTGACTTTGTGTCTGTGTCACGTGACTGTGTCTCTGAGTCACGTGCTTGTGTGTCTGAGCCACGTGACTGTGTGTCTGAGGCACGTGACTTTGTGTCTGTGTCACGTGACTGTGTCTCTGAGTCACGTGCATGTGTGTCTGAGCCACGTGACTGTGTGTCTGAGGCACGTGACTGTGTGTCTGAGTCACGTGACTGTGTGTCTGAGGCACGTGACAGTGTGTTTGAGCCACGTGACTTTGTGTCTGTGGCACGTGACAGTGTGTCTGAGTCACGTGACTGTGTGACTGAGGCACGTGACCGTGTGTTCGAGGTTCGAGACTGTGTCTTTATCACAAGACTTTGTTTCTGAGTCACGTGTCTGTGTGACTGAGGCACGTGACAGTGTGTCTGAGTCACGTGACTTTGTCACTGTGTCACGTGATTGTGTGTCCGAAACACGTGACTGTGTGACTGAGGCACGTGATCGTGTGTCTCAAGCAATTGACTGTGTGTCCGAACCACGTGACTGTGTGTTTGAAGCACGTGACTGTGTGTTCGAAGCACGTGACTGTGTGTCTGAGGCACGTGACTGTGTGTCCGAAACACGTAACTGTGTGACAGAGGCACGTGACTGTGTGTCTGAGCCACGTGACTGTGTGTCTGTGTCACGTGACTGTGTGTCTGAGGCACGTGACAGTGTGTTTGAGGCACGTGACTTTGTGTCTGAGGCACGTGACTGTGTGTCTGTGTCACGTGACTGTGGGTCTGTGTCACGTGACTGTGTGTCTTAGGCACGTGACAGTGTGTTTGAGGTACGTGGCGGTGTGTCTGAGGCACGTGACTGTGTGTCTGAGTCACTTGACTTTGTTTCTGAGTCACGTGTCTGTGTGTCTGAGGCTCGTGACAGTGTGTCCGAGTCCCGTGACTTTGTCACTGTGTCACTTGATTGTGTGTCTGTGACACGTGATTGTGTGTCCGAGCCACGTAACTGTGTGTCTGAGTCATGTGTCTGTGTGACTGAGGCACGTAACAGTGTGTCTGAGTCACGTGACTTTATCACTGTCACGTGATTGTGTGTCCGAAACACGTGACTGTGTGTTCGAAGCACGTGACTGTGTGTTCGAAGCACGTGACTGTGTGTCTGACGCACGTGACTGTGTGTCTGAGTCACGTGACTTTGTTTCCGAGTCACGTGACTGTGTGACTGTGTCACGTGATTGTGTGACCAGGCCACGTGACTGTGTGCCTGAGGCACGTGTTTGCGTGTCTGATGCACGTGTCTGGGGGTCCGAAACACGTGACTGTGTGTCTGAGTCACGTGACTGTGTCTGAGCCACGTGACTGTGTGTCTGAGGCACGTGTTTGTGTGTCTGAGTCACGTGACTGTGTGTCTGAGGCACGTGACTGTGGCACGTGACTGTGGCCCGTGACAGTGTGTCTGAGTCACGTGACTGTGTGACTGAGGCACGTGACCGTGTGTTCGAGGTTCGAGACTGTGTCTTTATCTCGTGACTTTGTTTCTGAGACACGTGTCTGTGTGACTGAGGCACGTGACAGTGTGTCTGAGTCACGTGACTTTGTCACTGTGTCGCGTGACCATATTGTGTCCGAAACACGTGACTGTGTGACTGAGGCACGTGATCGTGTGTCTCAAGCAATTGACTGTGTGTCCGAACCACGTGACTCTGTGTCTGATGCACGTGTCTGGGGGTCCGAAACACGTGACTGTGTGTCTGAGTCACGTGACTGTGTCTGAGCCACGTGACTGTGTGTCTGAGGCACGTGTTTGTGTGTCTGAGTCACGTGACTGTGTGTCTGAGGCACGTGACAGTGTGTCTGAGTCACGTGACTGTGTGACTGAGGCACGTGACCGTGTGTTCGAGGTTCGAGACTGTGTCTTTATCTCGTGACTTTGTTTCTGAGACACGTGACAGTGTGTCTGAGTCACGTGACTTTGTCACTGTGTCGCGTGACCGTGTGTTCGAGGTTCGAGACTGTGTCTTTATCTCGTGACTTTGTGACTGAGGCACGTGACAGTGTGTCTGAGTCACGTGACTTTGTCACTGTGTCGCGTGACCATGTGTCCGAAACACGTGACTGTGTGACTGAGGCACGTGATCGTGTGTCTCAAGCAATTGACTGTGTGTCCGAACCACGTGACTCTGTGTCTGAGGCACGTGACTGTGTGTCTGAGGCACGTGACTGTGTGTCTGTGTCACGTGACTGTGGGTCTGTGTCACGTGACTGTGTGTCTTAGGCACGTGACAGTGTGTTTGAGCCACGTGACTTTGTTTCTGTGTCACGTGATTGTGTGTCCGAGCCACGTGACTGTGTGTCTGAGAAACTTGACTGTGTGTTTGAGTCACGTGACTTTGTTTCTGAGTCACGTGTCTGTGTGACTGAGGCACGTGACAGTGTGTCTGAGTCACGTGACTTTGTCACTGTGTCACATGATTGTGTGTCCGAAACACGTGACTGTGTGACTGAGGCACGTGATCGTGTGTCTCAAGCAATTGACTGTGTGTCCGAACCACGTGACTGTGTGTCTGAGGCACGTGACTGAGGGTCCGAAACACATGACTGTGTGTTCGAAGCACGTGACTGTGTATTCGAAACACGTGACTGTGTGTCTGAGTTACGTGCAGCGATTTACCCTAGGGGCAGTCGGGGCGAGTGCCTAGGGCGGCAAATTTTTTAGGGCGGCAAAATTTCGAAAGTGATAAAAATTGTTTTAGTCTTATCAAGATACCTCAATATAAATTAAAAAATTCTATGATTTAATACTTTTTTGAAATTATTTTGATTATGTGACAGTTGTCATTATGTCGAGTTTTATTGCAATAACCCGTGTCAGTGGCGGATTTACAGATTTGCCGCCCGTAGGCTATTCAGTTGTGCCGCCTACAAATTTTGATACCATAGTCCACAATCAAATATCAGTTTTCTATCAATAAAATTCCAACTTTATGATTTGTGCTTCATCATCCTCGTTACATCAACTTTTCCCGTATCCGAACCGTATCGAACTATGGTACTGTGTTAGATCCTCTCTAGCTACTCTTCAAAGAGAGGTCTTACGATCACTATCGTGGCGTGCCCTAAATAAATATATCTTTTCTTAATAATATTTGTTAGTATTATAATTTTAGTTAAATTATAAAAGCATTATTATACTTTTTTGTGTATATTATATTTATTTTTAATTTACAAATCGAAACAAAAAATTATGAACTAAATTGGCCGCCCTAGGCTCCAGCCTACTCAGCCTGCTGATAAATCCGCCACTGCATGTGCCTTATTTTATTCTAATCCTTTCAGCCGTTTTAGTGTGAGAGCGTAACAAACAAAATTAACTATCGCAAATTACAATTACATTAATTAACATAGAAACTTATAAATGTACCTACATAAAGTATACACACACAGTCAGAAAGTATACAGTCTTACCAAAGGGGTATCGTATTACCTAGTAATTTGGTTGTGGGGGTCAGATAGGCAGTCGTTTCTTGTAAAGTACTGGTTATCAGCAGTATTTGGTTAAGCCAATCTCAACATAATTGGGAAAGACCAACTGGTGATACAAAACAATATAGAACAGTGGACTTCCTTGCTTACTTTCTATTTTTTTTTTCTTTTTTTTTTCTGAGTTGATTGATTAGGCCTCTGCCAGGCGTCCGCATACAGCCTCTTTCTTGAGCTCATCAGTCCATCTAATCTTAAAATTACGACAAACATTACTATCCATTTGTTGTTGACGGCATTTCCCCTTATAAAACTTTGTGAAACAAAACACTAAACTTCTTTAACAATAAATAACGACTTTAATCTCGAACAAAAAGTCCGAGCACTGTGTTTTAAACTAGCTGAACAAATTATATTTTCATTAAGGTTGTGAAAGCATTTTCGCAATGTTTAGGGTAAAATAGGAATTACCTAGGCACCTTGTTCTCTATACATTTTTGTGGCGACATTTTTGGCCTCGTTAGTCCACTGTGCGAGATTTTGGGGAAACCTTCGCGTTGTTAGCTTTCAGAGTTCGTTAGAATATTTTTGTGTGAAATTTTATTTTGTACTACATGAAAATTTTATAGTGGGAATTATGTTTTATGCTTTCATGTTAGCTGTATAGCTACGTTTTTGTTGGATTTATTTAAACTTAAATGGATGTTGCTTTGTTCACCGTTCTCGCAAAAGCTTAGGGGTTTTTAAGGAAAATAATTAATGGGTATATACTTAGAGAAGAAGTTAGTACCTATATGCGTAGAAGTTAAACGTCACGTATGCTCTCCCCGTCATTGACATCATTCTTCTATTGCCCACACCTTCTTCTTCTTCTTCACCTTCGGAAACATTCTAATTATTGAAGTTCAACGTTACAAATTTTTATTACTTTATTATGACTTACTTTTTCAGTATTGTCTTGTTATTTTAAATTCCATGAAAGTTTTTATGAAAAGCACGAGTTATAATTTATTTGATTTATAAAACTTGAAATGCCAAATAATCACGCACCTTTCGCAAAATTCAAAGAGAAAAAGAAGTTGTCACCTCGGAGTTTGTTGCGGCTTTTTATCTCAGAGTAGTTAGAAAAAAAACGCCAACTCCATCTTGTTTATTAAAAAAAACATATTATGACGTGTACAATTGATTCTGATATTCATCCTATTTATAGAATAAACCATTTCATTTCAAGAAACCCAACCCAAGTAAATCCCGGTGTCAAAGTTGTACCGTACTGTAACCTAGAAGAACGTGCCTAAACATAACTAGACGACTTAACTAAGTGAACGCTAACAGCTGTCAAGTTGAGACGTGTTCCTAGCGTGGTCATAGAATAGATAAATGTACAGAAGGCTTACTACATACAACGAGTGAAAACGTACGCACACATAGAAGCGTAGTACGTTCAGTACGCGCTATGTGTCTTTGTGTCTGTTAAGTGTGAAGTTAGCTGCGGGTAAACTTCTTGCTTTTCTTCAGAATTTAAAAGATTCTCGGTCGCGTTTTCTCGTAGGTTTACATAGATTTCCCCTGTTTAGCTATTTTAGCTAACCTAAGCCTTCCTCGATAAATGGACTATCCAACACAAAAATAATTTTTCAAACAAACTTCTCAGCTTTATAATAATACTCGTAGTATAGATAAAAAACTGACTATGTGAACAATAACTTCGACGCTTAAGTGCCCATTTGTACTAACAAAATTTCGTGGCAGAAATATAGATACGATAATCGTTAACTGTCTCAAACGATTGCTAGTCAAGAGTTCATCTGCTGTACGTCAATTTTTATTTTTATTTATTAGGGACAACAAACAGCAGTATATTAAATATTACACATGATAGGAGTACTAAACTAATAGAATTAACAAATACACTACTCACGACGTTATCCACAGATTACCATATAAAATAATTAGCATAGGTACTGTTAATAATAACAATAAGGGCAAACTTATAGGATACTCATTACAAGGTTAAAATTATTACTCGGTTTGTTAGTGTCTCGGAGAGCATAAAATAAAATGAAAAAGTCTAATAATATCTGTATCTATCTAGGGACAAATAAAAAGGATTGGAATCTGATAAAATCGGCATGAAAAAAAACAAGAGAACAAAAGCAAGCAAGTCAAGCGTGTTTATGTGTGTACGTTTTCTCTGGTTGCATGGAGCCAACCTTCTGTGCCTACCTATCTATTCTGTGATCGTGTTGTGTACTTAGAGTAGCGAGCATCCCTGATTGGTGGTAATCTTAGGTATGATTTCAGGCGGCATGTGTCTAAGAAATTGTACGGAAATAGGTCATTGGTGGGTTATTAATAACATTGTGTGTTTGTGTTCATGACAGTAAATTCGTAAAAATACCGGACTGATTTTGATGAAATTTCTTGCTACAGATACACTGGTGCGGAGAACGGTCGTTGCGATTCTCTCGTTGGTCTAGTGGTCGCAAGCGCTATTGCAGAAAATGAGGTCCGGGGTTTAATTCCGGGGTCGAGCAAAGTGTTATTGGGTTTTACCATCTGAAATATCTCAGTAGCAACCCCTTTTCTTTTAAGTGACAATCATCATCTCCTACATACTATAGATGCACCTATATCTCACCATTAAAAGGAATACAGGCGTGTTAGTTAAATTATGCACTAATAAGTATAGAACCTACATAAATTTTGTAGTTTCACTATGAAAAAAAAGTATACAGAAACACATATTCCTTATCAAATGAGATGAAGAAGAAGAAGACAGAAGAAAAAGTATTTATTGAGACTCGCACGGGATGATCACAAATTATAGTAAACACACTCATAGAAATATAAAGAAAGTAAAATATAAAAACAAAGTCCTGAACGAGGCCAAAAGGTTACGATCTCAGCGTGATGCTGCTACATTTAAAAATAAGTTTCGTAGCGCTGGTATTCTGATAGGGCCCGCTGTGATGTCACGGACAGATACGGAAATTAATAATCTATAAAAATAATATTGTAAAAATAGATATTGTTTGTCAAATCTTTGTTTCTTTGAACGCGCTAATCTCTGGAACTATTGGTCCGAATTGAAAAAATATTTTTATGTTGGATAGTCCATTTATCGAGGAAGGCTGTAACATCATGCTACGACCAATAGGAGCCGAGCAGCGCGGGTCAAACCGCGCGGGAGCTGTTAGGAACATACCATCTGTTACTTGCTGATATTGTCTGTCGTACTTTATGGCGATGACTAAAAAAAAACACTACATAGAAAATTAAGTATTTCCATCTTTCTGTCTTGTTTACAAAGAGCTGTAACGATGAGTTTATAACCTGTCCCACTTAAGTGCCATTAATAAACATTTTTAATCCCTCTTATGTATGTCTAACGTGTTATTAAGTAAAGCTTGAGTATTAACTGTGTGCTTAACTCATTAAGTATTTTGAGCGTGATTTTGAACATGTTTGCTTACTTAATATTTGCATATTAATGGTCGTAAATATACGAGGAAATACGGTGCGCGTCCGCCAAAGAAATGTTAAAAATTCATGCATTGAGTAAATCTTATATTTTGCTTTAAAACTACCAATATCATATAATTTTTTATTCTCCTTCCCTTATGCCAATTTATTTGTGGTCGACGCAACAATCATGTCTTTTTCTCCTATAATTCTCTAATAGTCGTCATACTAACAGCCGCACAGGACGATCTATCACGTTAAGCCACGCTTGCGTGGCCGTGGATGGGTGACCATCTTTACATACCGAGACTCATCCGTGCCTCGAAAAGTACGTTAAGCCGTTGGTCCCGGCTATCATTTGTGTATCTTTGACAGTCGTTACGGGTCATCAGGAGCCCGAAAATCTGACAGCCAGTCTTACCAAGGGGTACCGTTATTGCCCAGTTACTGGGCTGTGGAGGTCAGATAGGCAGTCGCTCCATGTAAAATACTGGTATTCAGCTGCATCCGGTTAGACTGGAAGCCGACCCCAATATAATTGTGAAAAGGCTAGGCAGATGATTCTCTAATAGTCGTCATCTCGGTAGTGACCCCTTTCTAGCCATATCATCTACCGCACAGTCTATCCATCGTTTCTTTGGTCTTCTTACTTGTGCAGAATAAACAATTGACCGTTCCTCATAAACGTAGTAGACACATAAATTTACTACAACACAATTTCGACAGGCACACCAGTCAAATTGATCTCGTAAAATAGGCCGCGTCCACACTCATCTATCAATGCGGGCTCGTAATGTACGACGCTCATTAATAAGGCCAATCGGGTGTGTTTTCTGCCTTCGCTGGACACGTCACTGGATGTGACAGTTGACTGCCGATTGGTGAATGTTTTGGGCTAGCGTGGGTGGCGTATCTAGTTTATTAGATTTTTTGTGAATGTCTGGGTGGACGTCTGTATTATATTTTTTTTTTTGTGTGTGGTTCTCGATTGACTGATCTTTTGGCCTTAAAAAAAAATATTTTATAAGATTTTTGCCCGGTAGAATTTTTATTCGATAAAAATATATTAAATTAAAACTTCTATGTAAACTTTCATCCCCCATTTAAGCCCTTTAGGTAAGAATTTTCAAAAATTCTCTTTACTGGAGTGAAATTTTTATCATATGTGTTTTTTGTATATGTAACAACTTTCTTCGTATACAAAGAACACTTTCTTTATAATTATATCGTTGGGTTGTATTGTTTGTTTTTAAACCCAGTAGTTTTGCTGTCAGTGAATTGTGTTGTTGTATTGTAGATAGTTTGCAATAACACCGATTCTTCTGTTTATCAAACAATCCACAGTTAATGATATTTCATTTATTGACGGCTAAATTGGATAATTAACATAACATCACGCTTGCGAGAGGTTAGGCAGAGGTGAACCTATAGCCCACCCAGCAGGGCGCGAGCCTATTACTATCAACCGAGCACAAATTCAGATTCGGGACGAACTCGAACCCGGTACCAAAGGCAGATTAAATGCACCATGATATTTAAATAACATAATAATAATGACTCCTATTGTGTAGAGTCCATTATAATGAGTGCCAAGTTATATATTAAAAGTACATTTGGCACCGCCGTAGTACGTTATAAGGTGATAAAATCGCACTATGTATCGAAAGCTTGCCAGCCGAAACCTATACCTAGAAATAATGTTTTTAAGCTATAGAAGTTACAGGCTGATCAAAAAAAAAACTGACAGCAAAGACAGGGTTATATTCTTCAGCGGCATTGCCCGAAAGGGTTACCGCTACCTTGGAACATAAACGGCTAAGGAAGGAACATGGATAGGTTTTAGTCATTATGAGTCTGACACTCTCTTCCGCGCCACCCAGAGTGTGAGGAGTCTTTTGATGATTTCCCACCCTCAAAAAAGGGTTAGATTCTTTTTGTATATGGCCTTCTTTATTTTATCCCAGCATCGTTACGGGTGGATGCGAATCTGCCTCTGTCTAGCCTTGCCCAACTTTGTTGGGGTCGGCTTCCAGTCTAACCGGATGCAGCTAAATACCAGTATATTACATGGTGTGACTACCGATCGGACCACCACAACCCAGTCCTATGTGCTGATAGTGATCACTGCTGTGGTTTTAGTGACATAAAATCATCCTCTGGTCTTTTCCCGTAGTGGTGTGGTATGTTAGGTGAATACCCACCGATAATAAGCGGATTAAAGACATTTCGTGTATTTTTGTTGACAGCTGGTACATTAATTTGGAGGTCAATCAATCAATTCTTACATATAACTTTGACTATTATATCTCGTTACTTTGAGTTACCATAATTTAAGTGCTGATATTAAATAACCTCTAAACAGGACTCAAATGATAACGTTACTAATGTAACCCCATATCATTAACACTTAGAAACTGCTAACAATTCCCAACAACCAAGTCAAACGCAAACCAGGCAAGTCAATACAGTAATGTTCCACAAACAGACGTTGGCGCGTTAGTGGGAATAAAACGTAGGTACTGTTCGTATGAAGATGTAAAACGGGCTTAAGTGAACACTTATGTTTATTATTCATTGAATGTTTTGAGGGTGAATTAAAGGAGCCTCTATGTGTAATGATACTTTAATTTGGTCGCTGGACCTCTGAGTAGTCAAACCGGCCATCTATTTTACACCCGTCTAACAAAGAGCTAATCAGCTACAAGCTAATTAGCTCTTCTGTACAGAGGCCAGCACATACATCTACCCCAATCAGTTAAATTTCTGTGATAGTTTTTCAACTTTATTACAAAAGCTTAAGGCTCATTTTCAATTGACAAAATTTTACAGTTTGGGATAGCTTAATGTGCTGGCGTCTATACATCGTATGACCCGCACCCCTAATTGCGTAATACTCTCAATCACAATCTGAATGATTTTGAAGGATACTGCTAGTCCATTCCTTTATTATGTTCGAAAATGCATGAATGTTGGTATACTGTCAAAATTAAACCTATTCCTACTGCTAGGATGAATAGGGATGATGAATAGATTTTTTTTAGCTAGATTTACTAAAAATATTGGATCGGTACAGTCACGAGCACCAATATGTATACACCGAGCAAAATTCAGCCGCGATTTTGTCGTAAAATAACCGTTTAAATTTTGAGATACAACAGGTTCAGTTAATATAAGGATTCGAAAATGCAATGTATGTGAAAACATGTAATTTCATTCTATAATTAAGAAAACAACCGCTTTTGAAACTAGCTAATTATATACATACTTTTACTCGTGACTGTACGTATTTTTCTTTATTTTACGTAATCCAAAGATGACTTTGATACATTGAGTTGAAATGTGGCATGACGTTTTTTTTTTTTTTTTTTGTTAATGGCATCTCGCAGTTCAACCAAAGGGTTGTCTACTGCTTAACCGGGCTTGCCTGTGGCTGCCACAAAAGAATTGTAGCCTCCAGCCAGGGCTTAATAAAAACTAAACCTAACTTACAAAACTAAGCGACTACACGCTAAGGGATTAGGAGGGTTGGAGAGGGCCCTACGAATTCTCCTAAAGAGAACAGCCTGGCTTTTATCGGGGTTGACCTCGATTCTCCATTTCCGGAACCAAGCGCCGAGGATGTTGGCCGAGGTCTGGAGAGTCTGAGCTATAGCTGGCGGACTGGTCCCCGTGTAGTAAATGGCCGTGTCATCGGCGAATAACGCCAATTGGGCCTTTTTACTCTTAGGGATGTCGCTAGTGAACAGGGTAAAGATTAGGGGGTGTGGCATGACGTCACGAGTATGTAGTTTTTATACTTACTTGTGACGTAACGAGCCCCCACTCCCCAACTTAAATGCGTTTTATCACAGTATTTTTTTGTTAATATGATAAAGAAATACGTGTCTAATATTTTTTTTATTATAAGATTGACGAACTAAATATAATTTCTTTTTTTTTACCCAGCCATCATCCCTGTTTAACTAAAGAACTTGAACGCGTTCAAGTGCGTGTCAACATCGCACAGTAATAATAATAATAATAATATATCATTTATTTCAGGTAACAAAGACCCATAACATAAATACCTTACAGACTATCATACATATTTATAAAAAACTGATAATAACTATTAACTATTGTACACGAAGTGACGGTGTCGTGTTGCACTGCGTGGTGTCGCGTAGCCTTCCGCGGAAACGCCGATACATGACACCCTTCGGCCAAAACTCTTCCTTGAGGAAGGTCTCAATATGATGAGTCGGAACTCGCACCACGAACGACTTGAAATTCGTGTTGTGGCGCGACTCCAACTTCTCAACCCTCAAGGTCCAGCTGGTCTTCGCTCGGACATACTCCACGATCTCCTCAACCTTCGTGGTGTGATGTAGCCGGGACACATAAAGCTGCGTCGTTGGTATTGCCGGACGCAATGATGACACTGACAGATCTTAAACGCGTTTTAGTTTTAAAATTATCCCTTAGTGCCTATTTCACCAATGAAACTGCACTTGATCACCCGCTGTATCGTGATCAAAATATATGTTGTGACATTAACAAAGACAGACATTTTTTTTAACATTCATCTTTAAAGGTGTAAAACAGAGTGTAATATTAACTCATACTCTTTAGAAAAGGGAGGCCCTTACGAGCAGATGGGCTTTGTGTCTGGTAGGCTACTGCCCAATCGTTGATGTCAGGATGTTGTATATACTAGTCGCGCGGTAAACGTTGCTTGCGCGATGTAGGATTTTGCGTGACGTGTACTTCGTATGTGGCGATGTCGATATCATTACTCATATTTTCTAAAATAGAATTGTCATGATTTCAAGAATATTTTAATTACGTGGACTATAATGATTTATATGAAAACAAAGCAAGATACAACGTACTTAAACGTATAATTATTAGACATGACACGTGTCACGCGGCTGTTAGTTGCACAGTCGTGAATCCTTCTCAACTTGGTGCAACGCTCAAAGACTCTTGAAGGTTTGGTGTATGTCGTAATCAAAAAGCGTTTCAAAAATCTTCATTTTGTTATGATGAACATTATTATTTACCGCAACTTCTATAGTCTTAGCACAAGTTATATGAAAATAGACGTTGTCGAAGATTCCTATCAGTTAATTAAGTTTTTTTTTCATTTTAAGGATGGAAAATCATCAAATAACCGATGAAGGTAGTGACAGAATTTTACTGACTAAAACCCATGCATATTCCTTCCTTAGCCTTTTTTGTTCCGGGGTAGTGGTAACCCCTTCGGACAATCTTGCTGAAATTAATAACGATACCAATTTAATTCTTCATTTATTACAAAAATACAATGTTTGGCATATAATGATTATGGTAACAAATGTGCAAATATGACTTGGATAAGTTAAAGATAATGTAAACTTACTTTGATCATTATAATTAGGCGTTAAATTCCTATAATATATTAGTAATAGAATATGGATAGTAGAAGATTCTGTCAAAGTTCTGAACTATCAAACCAGTGAGCTCGATTGAGAGTTGCATATTGTACGAAAGACAAACTGAAACTTGGCACTACTGGTGTGGTACATGTAACGAAAAGAATGCGTGGTATCACCGGTGATGTCTAGACTTAGCATAGCATTCCGCATGCATTTTCTAAGGCCTTATTTTTATTGCAGTTATGTATTTAGTAAGTGTTACACATTATTCTGGGAGCATGCCACCACCTCAAAATGCTTAAATACCTGCATCACCTTTATAAAACATTGTTCATGTATGAGTTTTAGCAAGTAGGTATAGGGGTATTCAATTTTTGCACAAAAAGCCGAAATTTAGTGTGTGTGTATGTGTATGTGTGTGTGTTGTGTGTATAATTTCTAACAACATTATAATTTACTAGCTTCTGCCCCCGACTTCGTCCGCGGAAAATTGCGATGTACTGTAACTGTTTAGGCAGCGCATGCAAATAATTCTGTTTTCGGAGGTATTTCTTTCCGACTTGCTAGACGAAAATTGCGGTAGCTCGGCTAATATGTATGATATAAATATAATTTATAGCCTATAGCACTCAGGAATAATGTAGCTTTCTATCAGTGAAAAAATTTTTGAAATTGGATCGGTAGTTCCGGAGATTACCCCCTACATACAAACTTAAAAATTTTACCTCTTTATAATATTATATTATTATTATTATAAGTATAGATATGAGAACTAGCTGCTGCCAACGGCTTCGCCTGCGTGAATATCTAATATTATCCCAAGGAAACGTACTACCGGGATAAAAAGCCTACGTGCTAAATTTCATCCTGACCTGTTGAGCTGTTTCAGCGTGAAGAAGACACAAACATACATACTCACTCACAAATTTTTGCCTTTTAATATTAGTGCGATAAATTTTCAAATATCAAAGAAATTGGAATTAATATTGAAAATTAAATCGCACTAATTTCATAACTTGCACCACCACCAAACAAAGATCCCAGGTACATACAAACTGTCACAGCAGAACGGAATCTGCATCTCCCTGCTCATTACTTCATTACATAATGAGGTTTGTATACCGTGTAGCCCGACCTTTATGAAATATTCACATCGCTTACGTTCCAAAATGAATCTGATTACCAACTCAAAGGGTTCACAATCGCTTGTGTATAAAATGTGCAAATGCGAGTCCGCCTCATTGAACATATGCTGTTTTAGTTAATTTTACCTACAGACAGTGAAATGGCTTAGTGTTGCATGAGATTTTATTGCAGTATGTGTAAATAAAGTTTCATGGCTGTTATTCTTTGTATGTTAATTAAATTCCTTTGAATTGAGCAAGTAAGTATGGTTTTCATCGAATGACTCTTCCCGCTCTGGGTGGAACGGAAGGGAGTGTCAGACTTTTACTGACTAACACCCTTCCATGTTCCTTCCTTAGTCCATAAAGGGCTAGCGGTGGCGGTAACCCATTCGGATAATCCCGCTCACCCGGCAGGCTTCGGCCCTAACGGGCCCCTTGAAATGCTGACATCTCTTGGAGGCGTGTCTGGAACCGGATGGTGAGCTACCCTTTCTGACAGTATTAGTCAATACTAGAAGCTCAATATTATATATCCTAAGTTATTATTCTCTTGCCCAATACCGATGATTAACTTAATATGCATAATCAGCCTTTAATGTTCTCAACACTGCAAGACTTTCTCTCTTTGAGTCGAGAGAGTGACTAAACGACATGCTTTTACAGTTGCACAGTACAAAAGCGACTGGTTATCGGTGAAGTTTTTGCTGCTGTTAAAATAATTTGACAGTTCTAGAACTCACACCAGCGCCTTATTTTTCTTGTACATGGGCAAACGAGGTAAAACGTAGTCAAAGTCCTGTCGGAATGTAGCGGAAACCATCCTCCAAAGCGCTCCTGAATCTTATATCTTGCGTTAGATGTTAAAAAAACCTGTGATCTAGGTACAGAGGCCAGCACATCAAGTTACCACAATCTGTCAAATTTCTTTGATAGTATTTCAACTTTATTGCAAAGCCATAAGGTTCATTTTTAATTGGACAAATTTGACAGTTAGGGATAGCTTGATGTGCTCAGTCTGTACCTAGCCTATTTCCAACAGTGTTGGGGTAGGCTTCCAGTCTAACCGGATGCCTGAATACCAGTATTTTACATGGAGCGACTGCCTATCTGACCTCCACAACATAGTAACTGGGCAATACGATACCCCTTGGTAAGACTGGCTGTCAAATTTTCGGGCTTCTGACGACCCGTAACGACTGTCAAAGATGCACAAATGACAGCCGGGACCAACGGTCTAGCGTGCTTTCCGGCTCACGGAGGAGTCTTGGTATGTAAAGATGGTCACCCATCCACGACCAACCCCGGCAAGCGTAGCTTAACCTGATGGATCGACATGTGCGGCTGTAACTGTGATCTAGATAACAATAATAAATGCCTCACAGTTACTGTCAACATGTGAAACTAGCGTTATTACAGCAGTGTTCATAACCTGCTAACTGCATGCGGTAAACACACACACACACAACACACACATCACACATCTGTGGGAAAGCTTCTCTTTATTATTTTACGGAAATTTAAGGTAACAACTTTTCTGCTTTGTGTTATAAGTACAGACTAACCTGTGGTTTTGAAAAGACTAGTTAAGATTGTAATGGTAGCATAATATGATGGTCGATTGTTACCTTGTAGCGGTATCTACATCGCTCTTACGTCGCGCGAAATGCTGCATCTCGCAAGGAGAGTTTACCGCGTGACTAGCATTTATAATAATTGGAAATAAAAAACATTCGAATACCTTATTTATTTATTTTTGAGCTTGGGAAATCATCAAATGACTCCGGGTGGAGTGAAAGGGGGTGTCAGACTCTGATTGACTAAAACTCTTATGTTTCTTCCTTAGTCCTTTATGTTCCGGGGTAGCGGGAACCCTTTCGGACAATCCCGCGTAAATTCGAATACCTTGTATTCTGAATACTCTTTCAGAATGCTTATCTCAATAGCGCATTAAAATGTTGACGAAGATAAACGAAACATTGATCACAGATCAGTCATGCGGGCTATTGCCAATTTATCTGTTCGTTTGGATCAAAGCTGCATTAGTTCAAAGTCTAAATACCGAGACAGCATTGCTAGGATTTGAAAACGATTTTAAAGGCACAGATGAAGAATTAACCGAAGATTTGATAACTCGGTAAACCTGCCATGTGGGTACACCTTTGCCTTGCACTTTGGTTTTTAAAGCCCTTAAAGTTGTCATTCTGCCCTACCTGTAATCTACAGGTTGGTTATGACAACTTTCATCGCGTAGAAAATGCAACAGTGAGTAGTTATTATGCATGTATTTAGTTTTCACCGAGTGTTAATGAAAACGGGAATTTTTTATGTGTTTATGCATCAGAAAAAACTGCAAAATATGAATGTATCTATTCATATAACTTTTAATATAAACATAACATCACGCGTGAAATTCCTGAATGATTTGAAATAGTCAACTAATTTCGCCAAAAGCATGATACAAAAAAAAAATATTATGTTCTTTCCATCGCAATCCATATTTGCGATCCCTCCTTTTGATGACGTCATTGCCATCCTTTCTGCCTTCTTTATTCAAAAGTATAATTGATTCGTTTTGCTGGCATGGCACGTCTCTTTTATGAACTCAGCCACAGTTCAGTTCCAATTACATCTTATCTAAAGCTACCATTTCAGCGCCCACATTTCGAAGTCCAAATTATCAATAGTCTTAATGATCTGAAACCCCTTCAAAACGATGGAACGACGGTGCCTTAATAAACCTCGGTCATTATTAGCTGCGCTAACGAAGTGGCCAGCAGCACATCCAATTATACGCTGATCCCGGCGGGTATAACTAACATAATTGGTGTTATACTGAGCTTGCTAACTTTTCAGTTGTGTTACTTAGTTGGTATGGTGAGTTTTGATGATGTCGTTGCGTTTTGATGTGGCTGAAGTTCGGTTCCTGTAATAAGGCCAGTTGCGATTAGTTTTTTGATGACAATTTGGCGTAGTTTTCATAATATTTACTACTATCTTTGTGTCCACCATAAGGTGATGATTTGTTTTTAAGGCTCCGTACCTCAAAAGCAAAAAAACGGAACCTTTATTTTTTCATTCTTTTCTTTTTCTTGTGACTAACATGATCTCAGAGTTTTCATGCTGCCCATGGGCCTCTGAAGCTAAGTAGCTTCACATACTGTTAGGATATATCTCGCAAGCATGCTGGTTTCCGCACGATATTTTCCTTCACCGGTTTTTAAGCAAGTGATAATTATACACAACGCACATGAATCCGAAAAAGCAGAGGTGCGTGCCTTAGATCCAAACTCGAGACCTATGACTTGGCAGTCCGACGGTCACTCCACTAGACTATCACTGCTTTTTTACGGACACTTATAGCCATAGGATCATTTTGTTGTCCGTCCGTCCGTCTGTCTGTCAAGACAATTTATCTCGGGAACGCGTGGAGGTATCAAGTTGAAATTCAAACCATAAACTCAGGTCTACAGTCCCTTGTTTTTTTTTTGGACAGATAAGTAGTAGCTCCATTTAAAGTACTGGTATCCAGCATCATCCGGTAGTCCTCGACCCGAAAAGTTCGGAAAGGCTAGGCAGATTGTTTTTTTGAATCTGTTATTTATTCAAATCAAATAAAGAATTGATTTACTACCTAACTAGGTTGAGAAACAGCACTTTTCGAATATCAAAATTAAATAGGTGAGTTCCCCAAAACGCCTGTCCTTCATCAGACAGAAGAATAAAACGCTAATATCTACAGAAGAACTCGAGACGCCCAATAAGAATAACAACCGCCCAAGAATAACAACCGTTGTTGCCTGGAAACATGGCATTCAAGTTGATCGGTTAACAAAACGGTGTCCATTTCAGTTCATATGTATTATTTATTTTATCTTTATTGCTGTTATTCTTTGGCTGTCGTTTACGGTAACTATTTTATTCTCCTCACGTATTCCGAACATATCTTGATATCCCGTACAAACTACTACCCTCCATTATGATAATCATGTCACCATAAATACAATAAGGTAAACATAAAAAATAATTCAGTACGTCGTTACACCGCTAGATGGCGTTATAAATAAAAGAATATCGACACTATTTTTCAAGGCAAAGTCCCCGTTAAAATATTTAGCGGCCATTATTTGGTTCTGAAAAATGCGTGTCCCTTCCGTGTCCGTACTTTGTATGCAAATATGAAGACTGGGTTAGGCTGGGAATATACGGGTGGCGTGTTTGTGCGGGAAAGATATATGTAATCTGTACAGCTTTTTTATTTATTCCCCCCTTATTTTCTAGACATATTATGGTAAGGAAATAAGGGTGTGATACAGTCACAAAAAAAACTATACTATAAGTTTAATTTATATTAAAAAATAAAATCATTTTTTACTAATTCATTTTTTATTTCCTAATTTAAAAAAAAATTGTAAGTAGTATCAAAATTAAAGTATATTAAAAAGAATTTTGATGTAACGATATAACATAACTAGCATGTTTGTATCGTTGCCGGGAAAGCGGGAATGTGCGAAAGGGTTACCGCTGCTACCCTGGAACATACAGGGTTAAGGAAGGAACATGGATAGTTTTAGGCAGTAAAAGTCTGACACTGCCTTCCATCATTTGATGCTTTCATACTCTCACAAAAAAAGCACGTATGTATCGTAGTATCACTCCGTAAATAAAATAAGAAAAATAGACATCGTACATAGATTCAAGGCGATTTTAATAAATACGTACTCAAAAAGTTATTGGCTTAAACCTAAGATTAGACTTAAGATCATCAACAGCAGTCTCAACATTATAATATTCACAAGCCTTTTAAAGTATTATTAAATATAATTGTATTAGACTGAAAATTTCTTAGAAATAAATATTTCAACGGAAAATTAAATTCATTTTTGTTTATCATATTATATTTAAGTACGAAAGCTAATAATAATCACATTCTTTTCTAGGAAAATAAAAGGTATTATGATGGATTAAAAACTTAACAAAATCAAATAATCTGCCTAGCATTTTCCCAACTGTGTTAGGGTCGGTTTTCAGTCTATTCGGATGCAGCTGAATAGCAGTATTTTACAACATCGCGCCTGAATTTTCAAAAGGTTAAAAAGAGTTTGCTCTGTTAGTCAATCAGATTTAGCCTATAGTGATGCTTTATGTAATAGGGGGCGAGCTTAATGCCATCAACAGTTCACAAATCTAAAGAAATTCCAGACTGAAAAATTCAATAATTGAACCCAAAAATCTCATGCTCTCTCATCAGCAGTTAAACTAACGAGGCAATCGATATTCAGAATAATCAACATTGAACCTTTTAAAGATGTCGCCATGTTTACATAATTTGGAAATAAAATAAAGACGGACTATAGCTACAAGCAAAACTTTAATGCAATTTATGAAATAACTGTTACGAACTACTACAGTGAGTGTCAATATTACTTCTTATCTACGTCAACAAATATCGTGGAGAATGTTGAAATGACTTCACAAGCGCTGTTTGTGTACTTCAAAGTGTGTTTATATGAAATGAGAAATAGTATAGAGCAGCCGTGATAGTCTAGTGGTTTGACCGTCGGACTGCCAAGTCTTAGGTCTCGAGTTCGAACACAAGGCACGCACCTCAGTCTTTTAAAAAAACAAAAATTTTTAATCTATCTAACATAATAACATAGCTAGCTTGGTTGTATCGTAGCATCCATAGTTAAAATAAAAAAATAGACATAGTACATAGTTTCAAGGCGATTAGGCAGCATAAAACTCTGACACCAGGTTAGTCACTAATCACACGAAAAAGAAAGATGAAAAATTTTGCAATTAGTTATATTGGTTGTTGCTTTAAAGAAATGGCGAGTTATATAAAAAATGGCCCAAAATTGGGCTTTATTTCAATAAGGATATGATCGTCATTTCTTACTTTCGCATTATTTTTTAAATCAGATTTGTTTCTTGTTAATTAAATTGTAAAATGTACGTACTTATGAAACAAGTGAGATCATATCAATTTATAATGAGGGCGGTATGAACAAGCAACCTTTTCCATCATCCTATATCCGGTTTTTAATTGACTATTTGAAACGGTCAAAAATGAAATATGAAATCGCATAGAGAAAAGACCTCTCGTCTTAAAAACTTCTATTACCGTACAGAAATTAAATATTATGCGAAGATATAATTGTGAAATTGCATTTAATGCTAATAAGTATTACATTTGATTATAAAATTCTGTGACGTCACATTGTTATATTCCATACAAATCACGTACAAATTCCGCGTTTCGATAGTTCATAAAAGTAACATTATTGACTACCCTCTCAAATACCCAGTTCAGAATTTACCAAACTTTACCGTAATATCGATAGCCCGAATATCGCTGTCAGTATTGAAGAAATAAACTAAGTGATTCTGAAGTAGAGTTTTACTAGAAGGCCAATGCCCGTAATTGAAAACATTAAAATTCAAATCAAATTGTCAAAAATGTATGGAATTCAGAAGTACTTACTTTTGGTAGAATGCAACTAAAATTAAAATTAGAGTGTTCTGAAAAATACAAATTCTTAAATCAAAAATCTGGTGCCAATTTCTAAAATTATGACCATCTCGACTAGCTATAACAACATTCCCGCCCACAATTCATTCCCGTATGTTTTCCGCGGGGACTATTGTCATGCGTTTTACGTAACCCGTCAAGAAAAGATTACAATAGTGTGCGTGATAGATAATACTTTGATCTTTTCAGATGTTTGCATAATATACCATAGACTTTTTATTTCCTAAACCGATCTTCACGGTCCTTTTTCTCCGATTCTCAAAAAATCTTCAAGATTTTGTGAATGTTAATGTTATCTAAAAGTCGTTATTTTTAACTTGTCATTGTTGTTCTAAAATAAATATTTAATGTAATCATGTCTGGAAGGATTTGAGGCAGGCCTTTGCTCAGCAGTGGGACAGTGAAGGTAAAAAAAAGAACATGATTGCAATAACAATTGACAATCAGGCAATATTAATAATTACATAAGAGTATGTAGATATTATTGCAGGTCATTGGAAGGAAATAGGCAGTTTTTTATCGTTTAAAATGAGATTTCTACTCAAATATTATTTTTTCACCGTTCTCTTCGATATTAATACCGCGAGATAAAATTTATCTCATATAAATTATAAATCTATATTTCCATACTAATATTATTAAGAGGAAAGATATGTATCTGTAACGAAAATACTCAAAAACTTGATACAAAGATAGATTATAGTCTAGTTACTTATAAATATTTTTGTGACGACTATATTATTTTTCAACGAGTCTATTTTAAGGTTGTCTTCAGATTGCCGCGCTTCAGTGAACGTTGAACAAAGAATTCGCGTGAGGAAGAGTTCGTGTTGGTCAATGACATTATTAAATAGGTACCTATAATAACATTCATTAACATCAAAAAGCCTTAACTCAAAGCGGCATTTTAAGTGTAGGCTACATGTTTTCTAAGACGTTCACAAATTACCCTTTGCCTGTTAAAGGGACTAGGACCACCTTTGAAGTTAGGTATTATTTTACTCGCGCGGTATCGCGACAATCTGAACTAAGCCTTACATAATACTGCTAAGAAAGTCTAATACTTGCTTTACGACTTTGCTTGATGTATGAGGTGTGACGTCACACAAAATAATAACTTGTACCGACAGTTCATTATATTTTTTGAACATATTCATGTTACGTGAGGTGTCAGGTGGCTTTCAAAGTACCTTGGGTAGGTGATAACAGTTTCACGTACGATTTTTGTTGTAAGAAAGAAAAATTTACAGGCAGATCTATGTTCATGAAAATATCTAAGCTTACGTAAATAATACGCAGGTGTTGAACAAAAGAAAAGAATACCACAGATGCGTACTTTACCCACAAGCCCCAATAAGGGCGAGCCTATTGTTTAGAAATGAAACGAAAATTTTGGGTTTTGATGCCACAGAAGGCCACAGAATACAAAATGGATGCTTAACACTTAAGATTTCGCTTTTCAAGTGCGGATAGACACATCAAGAAAACTTTCGGGGTTTCAATTTCAACTTTGAGAGTAGCCTACTATGCGCCTTTAAACTTTGATAGTTTGGTAATAATTTTGTAGTTTTAAAACGTGGTGTAATGTGGTTATTATGCATTATACTTAATAAGCCAACTTTACCCCAAACTAAGAATATGCAGTATTATTTTAATATTATTTTACAGTGGGAAAGAGGTGCAACTACACGTCCTGTATAGTTCCGTCTCATTCTCACACTAAAGTAATATTGAAATACTGCTATAAGAGGTGGTGGTTGAACTCCTGGCGAAATGTAAAATATATCACGTACACGTCTATCTATCCCTTCTGGAAATACAAGCGCAATGTCTAGTTATGTTTGCATCAAACTTATTCTCCGTAGTAGGTGCGTTAACTAACTAAGATAAACCAGGGGCTTAGACAAATGTCAATCGCACCGTGTCGATTCGATTTCAAAAATTGTTGATCGACCAATTCGTTGTCTCAGCGATTCGGATTGTCAAGAACGTCTCTTGTCAACGCATTTGAATAAAATAAACAGAATATTAATCGAGTTTCGTTACAAAATTTGACACTGTCTAGCACTTAGCGATCGAAATCGATTGATCACGTGACACTTCGAAAGCTTATGCCAATTCCATACATTTTGGATTTATCTAATTTCGCTATCGTTAATGAAAAAGTGACTTTGTCTAGGCCCCCTGGTTAAATAAAAATATTTTGAACCGTGTAGGATTCCAATCTTCGACACCGTAGTACAGAAAGCGCTCAAACGATTCACCAATCACGCCAACATTGGAGCCAATGTGTAATAATAACCCTCAACCTATCTTCTACAACGCAACGCTATCAAAATAATCCAATGTTAGAAGCTTGCCTTAAAATAGCCTGCCTAACTCCACCCACTCCTTCAGTAAATAGCGTGAAGCTAAGATTAAAATGGCGGTGTAAACACGCGCCGCTTGCGTGGTCGGCGGTTATATACGACGGTCAGCTTATGTGGTCGCATTTTACACCGAAGTGTAACATTTGGAGGTACTCATAGCTAATCTTTAAAATTATTATTATAACGTTCACTTTTACATGTCTTATGTAAAAACAAGCATGTTGAGCAAACGAAAATAAGTATGGTAGCTCATTTCTATTCTGTCGGCAACGCAAATGCAAAACAATACTTGTGTAGGAGGACATATTTGCCATTAGGCTCAGGAGCCGGGTCGTGGGATTGTCCGAAAGGGTTACTGCTGCGGGCTAAAGAAGGAATATGGATGGGTTTAAGTCAGTAAACGCTGACGCTGCTTTCCGCATATTCCGTCATTTGATGATTTCCCACCGTCAAAAAACGCTGATAGTCAGAAGTGTTACATCCTAGCTCAAGATAGTGAGTAGTGGAAAGAAGAAGGGGAGGCTTTTGCCCCACAGTGGAACAACACATCATTACCTAAGTATCTTTGACAAATTATTATAATTATTATTTATTTATTTCAAATACAGGATTTATATGTTGTTAGTAATACTTATAAAACTATGTTAGTAACATTTTTATTAAAACTAACACAAGAAAAGAAAAATGGAATAAATTAAAATATACTTTAATTTAAAAACCTATAACTATAATTATGTCCGCTGCCCGCTGCACCAGACCTATAGCTGTGCATACAGGTCCAGTGCCGCAGGAAGGGGCAATCTGGCTTTCCCGCTATCACCTTTAAAATGCTGTTGGTGCTCCCTCAAATCCTCCGCATCAGGTATGCTGTTCGTATAAATGGACATTATGACCAGCTAGGCAATTGCTTCACTCTTACAATTTGACATTCATTGCGTTATGTACGCTATTAAGCAGACGATATTTTTGACATATTACACACGTGTTACGCAAATTGGAGTGCAGCTTTGACATTTACTCATTCGGTTCGGTGTGACTGCAGTCTGTTAATCTGACGTCGCAACGTCGTTTTTCCAATAGCTTACAATCATGTCGGATAGCTATGAGAACTTATAACATGTTACATTGTAGGAGAAAATGCTTTAAATAAAAAGAGGTGTTCCTATAGTAAACCTACATTTTGCTAGTTATGTTTGAGCCCTATGTAATAAGGGGCGAGCCTGTTGCCGTCAATCGGGCACAAGTCCGGCCTCCGGGCTACTACTAAGAAATTCCAGATGGAAAAACCCAATAACACTTTGCCCAACCCGGGATGCGAAACCAGATACGCTAGTAGCGCTCACGATTAACGAAGCAGTCACATACCAAACTCAAACTAAATTAATCAAATTCAAACAAAAGTGCCTCTGAATTGTGTGATCAACCCAATAAAATTACCCAGTTAAAAGTCAAAGTAGGTAATTGGGAATTAAATCTACATAATTATTTCACACAAGTTAGATTAATTGAATTCCGTTCTGTAATAAGATTTTTCTATCAGAAGGCTTTTTTATCATTTTCTCGTTTGATTTGTTGTACCTATATTCCCTTCTGCGACCGCAACTGTGAGTCCCGAGTTGTGGGCCGTAGGTTCTAACTCTCAGCGGGATTGTCCGAAAGGGTTACCGCTACCCCGGAACATAAAGGGCTAGGGACACACACACATGGATGGACGGGTTTTAGTCAGTAAGAGTCTGACACTCCCTTTAACTTCGCCCAGAGCAGGAGCCCATTTGATTATTTCCGCCCCTTAAGAAAAAAAAGGTTCTAACCCAGACAAGGTGCTTTACTTTGTGTAAATTATTTCATCACCACCGTTCTCAAAATGGTGAAGGAAAACATCGGGAGAAAACAGGGATGTCTAAGAAACAAAAATTCAAAGACATTTGTCATTTGTTTGTATGCTAAGACATGCCGGTCACTTGGCAGGTTGGTCGATATCTTTACCAACCCACAGCGGGCCCCGCGTGGTGTAAGGCAGCCCACTCCCTTTCACAGAGAAGAGCCCTGCGACCAAGCAATGGGAACATTATAGGCAGATTATGGAATATTCCCTTAAATATTTTGGGCATCTTATTATAAACTAGCTTCCGCCCGCGGCTTCGCCCGCAAAATATGTCGACAAATTATACACATAAACCTTTCTCTTGAATTACTCTATCTATTAAAAAAACCGCATCAAAATCCGTTGCGTAGTTTTAAAGATTTAAGCATACATAGGGATATAGGGACAGAGAAAGCGACTTTGTTTTATACTATGCAGTGAAGATTGGTGCCATACAGGTTAATCTTCACACAATAGAACTGTTCCGGATCTAGGAATGCAAAGTTTTCTATTGGTACCTCTATTCCATTTTTTAAACTTACATTACTAGGCTAATCGACTTCTAAAGACTTTATAGTATCAAAACTATCTAACTATATAACTTCGTGAACTTTTCACAAGAATAGAATTTTCAAGACTAAAATGTACGAAAGGCCCGTGATATAATTATGTTTGAAGAGTTTTATCTAAAGAGACACTCGAGATTTTATTGTGTGTTGTTATTGTAGTTTAATCTTTTGCGGTTCTTCATTTCGAGTCGATGGCAAAAGTAATAATGTTTATGTAGATATTACTAGATAATGTAATAATTAGATGAGTTGAGGCCAGTATGTGGTGGCCACGCTAATCGCAGCATCAGTGGGGTTTCTTAGATCCTCAAAAGTGTTGTTGTATGAGCACTTTGAACATACCAATTTAAAGAACATAATATATAAATTATAAAAACACAGGAAAATATCATGAGGAAACCAGCATGTCTGAGAGATATTTTCAACAACATGTGAAGCTAAGTCAGAGCCCCCATGGGCAGCATAAAAACTCTGACACCAGGTTAGTCACTAACCACACAAAAGGAAGAAAAGATTGCTATAGACATTGAAAAGCTAGATATTTTGAAGATAAAAATAAGTGTGAAAAGCTATTTTAATCATTCTGCCTTTGCTCTCAAATCATGAATTCAAGACAAGAAAATCTCGATCAAAATTTAGGTATAGGTACTAACAATTATATTAACATTGACATATTATACGGTAGACATTAGACTACTAACTTACCTGAAAGTATCCTAGAACTGGAGACTCCCTGAAGGCTGTGTGGCAAGGAGTTCCACTCCTTAACGTTATGCACAATGAATGTTATAAGCATAAATGAATTTGGTGAAGTTTCTTTTTTTGAAACTGACAGATTCACTAAAAAATCAGTAACGTATACCTAATCCGTAGTAGAACTACAAAAGCGCCGGTACAAGTTTCAGTTGATTCACAAGCGGTCACCCGTTCATTCAATGTTCACGGTCGAGTGCGTCGCTTGCCTCACTGCTCGCCGACTTGTTGATACATCGCCGGTTTTAACTCGCACGTAAACAGAAGAGTAAGCGAGCTAGCTTGCTAGTTCGAACGAGCCAAATCGAGTGTCGTTTGTCGTGATCGTCTGTTGTTTTCGATTCGATGTCTGAGAATTGCTCGCTGAAAATCATTATACTCAGGGGTCCTACCATAAACTCTTACACCCGTATTAATAAACAAGTAAAAGTAAGTACTTGAGTAAAGGTAATTACTTAGGTAACGATTTGTATTCTATAGTTAAGTCATTGATCGAAGTTAGAACTGTCAAAAGTTAGAATTCTTAGCCAAGTAATAGTCACCATTTCCTTTACTTAAGCAATACTTCGTCGTTATTTTGGATACAAAATGGAAACTTTGGATAGCATCGAAGCGTTTTTTGCTGTTGTCGACAATATAGATGATAATTTAATAGGGGAGATAGAACTTGCTGAACCTAGAAATCCCAAAGTTTACTTTCGTGATGTGGGTCCATTTCATGACTATTCGGCAGATTGTTTTAAAAAGATATTTCGTATCACAATACTTTTGGAGAAACGCACGGTAATTCTGTATTGCAATACATGTGATTTTACCGAGAATTACCGACTCTTTACAATCAGAGACAAAAAGAGTGCTTCCTATAACTTTATCCTAGAAAGATATTGTTTTGTTTTGATTTCAGAAATAATTTATGGTTTGAAAATTGACAGAAATGAATGTATAATCTTTCTAAGTCAAAAATCATGTGTCGGTATATAATCCATGTGTAAAGAGTAAACATTTAAATTTAGTAGGGTTCTAACGTTTCAAACGTTTTGTTTCACGAAGCATTCTTTTTTTTTGTACCGACAAAATTAAATGAAAATAATGTACTTTTTACAATTCCAACTACTGTATATAACGCTATTGCTATTATAAATCTAAAATAAAGTATATCAAATATATTATTGCAAGCTTTTAAAAGTAATCTAGACCTTACGTTTGCCTTTTCACGAAACGAAACGCAGTCATGAAGTGTTGCCACACAGAAACAACCACCAAACTTCGAGTGTTACTTGGGCAATTGCTCAAGTAAGTAACGGCTCAACTATAGAATGAGAATTTGAAATTAAGAATTCTAACCCTAAGCAATGACTTAGTTAAGAAATTACTTAGCAACAAGTAATTACTTCTTTATTAATACGGGTGTTATAGCAGGTCAATTTTAGACGAAAAATAACCTGCCGTGTTAGTTTGTACCATGAACTCGACAAGCACAAGGCCAGTCAGCGGTCACGTGGTCTAAACCGGTGAGTGACTACGTGACAGCATTTCAGCAGGCTGGCCTGCAACATATCCTTACCATGTAGGCTTTTTGACATTTAAACATTCAACAATTGAACTGCCCTGCCGTCATAATTTGCAGCTTTGTGAAAGTAAAAACTATTGACCTGGGGGCCTA
This sequence comes from Hyppa rectilinea, assembly GCA_951799385.1. Classification (NCBI taxonomy): domain Eukaryota; kingdom Metazoa; phylum Arthropoda; class Insecta; order Lepidoptera; family Noctuidae; genus Hyppa; species Hyppa rectilinea. The sequence goes on along the minus strand of OX637302.1, from coordinate 3,051,933 downwards.
CCATAAACTTTTAAAATATTTGCCAAGTGCAGGGCAGTTCAACTGGGCATGTTAACCTGACAGGTTTTGTGTTTGTACCATGAATATTTCCCGTTGACCTGCATCATGTCAACTTTTGACCTGCTACATAGTCTCTGGTCAGTGTGCTGGATTATAAATAAACGTTCTAAAATACTTTACCGGTTTTACGGTTTTAATAGAAATGAAATAAGTTTTTATAATAACAGTTTAAAATAAGAGAGTAGTCATAGAAACTTTGTTCCATGGCAAAAAAAGAATTTATCATTACTGATTATGAGAGCGAACGCCCTTCTTGCCACAAAAACTTGAAGTAAAAAGTTAATACTTCACATTTATTTTCGAACGAATTTAATGCCTACATGTCAAAGGGTAATAAGTACAATTTTTCAATTTATTTTGAAATTCAAGTGGATCAGTTTTTGTTTACTTTAAACATAAAGGTACTTAGCCTTTTTTTTTTAAGGCTGGGAAATCATCTAATGACTTCTCCCGCTCTGGGTGGAGCGGAAGGGAGGGTCAGACTCTTACTGACTAAAACCCATCCATGTTCCTTCCTTAGCCCTTTATGTTCCGGGGTAGCGATAACCCTTTCGTACAATCCCGCTTACCCGGTAGGCTTGGCCCTGAGGGGCCCCTTCATATGCTGACATCTCTTTGAGGCGCACGTAGAACATATACGCGCGGTCCGGCACGGGCCTGGTGCTGATCGGACGGTGAGTCACTCACCGTCCGCAGGCCCGCGCCTACGGTGGCCGGGGGTCGTCACGTGGCTCCCGACGCCCGGGGCGTCTCCCGCGGCGGCTGGGACGGGAAGACCTTTCTCTTTCCCATCCCGCCACCAAAGGTACTCAGCCTTAAAGTTTTAACTCAAATCAATACAGATATTTGTTTTGTGGCCGTGTCTGTGAGTGGTAGGCAAAGAGTGGCTTTTGTGACTATGGATTTAAGACAAGTTTCTTACGAACAATTGGAATATGTAAGATGTTTGTATATTAACAAGGATACTGTAATAGGCTATAATAAAAGCTCGGAAAATGACTCAAAAATGTGGATTGAGGTGGCTGAAAATCTAAATTCTGTGTTAGGTGTGCTGAAAAGGATTGAAAAACTTGGATAGCTATAAGTTTTTAATTAATTAATATTATCAAGGTAATATAATATTTCTCAACAGCATGTGATGCTAAGTCAGAGGCCCATGGGCAGCACTAAAACTCTGACACTGGTTAGTCACTAACCACACGAAGAAGAAGATCAAGGTAATTGCCTGACTTAATTATATTAATTAAACCATAAATACTGTTTAAATATCGATCTGCCCAGCCTTTTCTCAATTATGTTGGGGTTGGCTTTAATTCTAACCGGATACAGCTGAATACCAGTATTTTACATGGAGAGAGATTCTTTGGAGTATCATCCAGTTACTGGGTGGTGGAGGCGTGGGTTGTGGAAGACGACCCTTAAAACTATCAAAATCCATGAATAACGGGTATGGGACGCCGCCGTAGGTTCTACGAATGCAGCCTAAAACCTCAGGTATACCAAACTTCTTAAAAAATCTGAAATAAGTTAATGACAGTTGTGCTGTCACATCTATACATTCAGAATACCGAGTGACGCAGTACCTGTCACATGATCACCAGTTACCATATTATACCACCATACATACCTCCGAACCAGTTACCTCACCACCTTTTACCACATACCACCGAACCAGTACCTTACCACGTTTTGACAACCCCGCAAGAAACAGTGAGAGTGAAGCAATCATCATGATAAAGAAATTATAAATGTAAACACCGATGCGGCACGAGCGTCATCACAACGCCGCGCCGCACACGTTCGCCGGTTTACTTCGGAAGGAGCGGTTTGTAAGCGCAAGCAGAGCAAGCAGAAAGCACCCTCCGCGTCTTCACTGCACACGACGGGACCTCGCAGATGGACACATGACGCTGACGACACACGCGTCCCGCGGATCGGCAGGCAGTCTTCTCTCGACGGCGGCACCTGGGGGCAAGGAACATATTCCTGGGGGAAAAGGACCGCGCTCGACGCGCGACTCCTATTTATGCCTTCCTGCCGCCCTTCGGCGCGCCGCTATTGGTCAAAAATGATTGGACAGTGAAATTTGTTATTGTATATAATAGTGTATTTTAGAAATTAAAGCAGTCTGTTAAAGTCAGTTATTCAATTCTTTGTGACGAGTTATTATTTCCAAGTACCTATCAACCCCGTGCGTGCCCAACCACTAAAACCTGATTACTAAAATCAAAAGAATTTCACTAGACTAGCTGAGAATTTTATTTCTTTTCAGCGAAAATGTAGTAGGTAGATTTAAGCATTCTATTACTTGTGCTACTGCATGTGATTCAATACTGTTTGCTGCGCAATAGAATGTACTGCGATGTCATCCGTTGGTCTTTAATAAGAACTATTCGCGCAAAAAGATAATGCTATGCTGTTAAAACCTGAAATAAAGTAGGCACACATTCAAGAACTTATATTATTATGATAATTAAACGGATAAATAGAAGTGTAGAACCTTGACCTCAATCGACAAATCGGTTGATTTAGAAGGGCGTGGCATGAAAGATTGTAGCTCACAGAGCGCAGTGCAAGCGCTTTGGTGAGCCTATATCGTTTAATAAAAGCGTTGTCCAGCATGTCAAATGGTTAGATCGAGTTTCTCAAAATGTTTCTTTGAATTTTAGCCATTTGTTTAGCTCTGTTGCCACGACTATCATCCTCAAGAAACTCGAAAATTTCATCTTCATCACACATCTAAAATAAATGGTAAACACATTGCTCATAGAGGTTTTCTATGTATTTCAATACTTTGAAATAACGACAGAATTATATTGTGTACACACTTTTAGGATAAATTAGCTTTTTCTATTTAAATTTAATTAAAACAGGTCAATAGTTGTTACTTTCACAAAGCTGCAAATTATGACGGCAGGGCAGTTCAATTGTTGAATGTTTAAATGTCAAAAACCCTACATGGTAAGGATATGTTGCAGGCCAGCCTGCTGAAATGCTGTCACGTAGTCACTCACCGGTTTAGACCACGTGATCGCTGACTGGCCTGCTGCTTGTCGAGTTCATGGTACAAACTAACACGGCAGGTTATTTTTCGTCTAAAATTGACCTGCTATAAGAGTTTATGGTAGGACCCCTGTTTTAATTAAATTTAAATAGAAAAAGCTAATTTATCCTAAAAGTGTGTACACAATATAATTCTGTCGTTATTTCAAAGTATTGAAATGCATAGAAAACCTCAATGAGCAATGTGTTCACCATTTATTTTAGATGTGTGATGAAGATGAAATTTTCGAGTTTCTTGAGGATGATAGTCGTGGCAACAGTAACAAATGGCTAAAATTCAAAGAAACATTTTGAGAAACTCGATCTAACCATTTGACATGCTGGACAACGCTTTTATTAAACGATATAGGCTCACGAAAGCGCTTGCACTGCGCTCTGTGAGCTACAATCTTTCATGCCACGCCCTACTAAATCAACAGATTTGTCGATTGAGGTCAAGGTTCTACACTTCTATTTATCCGTTTAATTATCATAATAATATAAGTTCTTGAATGTGTGCCTACTTTATTTCAGGTTTTAACAGCATAGCATTATCTTTTTGCGCGGATAGTTCTTATTAAAGACCAACGGATGATATCGCAGCACATTCTATTGCGCAGCAAACAGTATTGAATCACATGCAGTAGAATGCTTAAATCTACTACATTTTCGCTGAAAAGAAATAAAATTCTCAGCTAGTCTAGTGAAATTCTTTTGATTTTAGTAAGCAGGTATTTTATTCAATTCTGAATGTATAGATGTGACAGCACAACTGTCATTAACTTATTTCAGATTTTTGAAGAAGTTTGGTATACCCGAGGTTTTAGGCTGCATTCGTAGAACCTACGGCGGCGTCCCATACCCGTTATTCATGGATTTTGATAGTTTTAAGGGTCGTCTTCCACAACCCACGCCTCCACCACCCAGTAACTGGATGCTACTCCAAAGAATCTCTCTCCATGTAAAATACTGGTATTCAGCTGTATCCGGTTAGAATTAAAGCCAACCCCAACATAATTGAGAAAAGGCTGGGCAGATCGATATTTAAATAGTATTTATGGTTTAATTAATAATTAATATAATTAAGTCAGGCAATTACCTTGATCTTGTTCTTCGTGTGGTTGGTGACTAACCTGTGTCAGAGTTTTAGTGCTGCCTCTGACTTAGCATCACATGCTGTTGAGAAATATTATATTACCTTGATAATTTTAATTAATTAAAAACTTACAGCTATCCAAGTTTTTCAATCCTTTTCAGCACACCTTACACAGAATTTAGATTTTCAGCCACCTCAATCCACATTTTTGAGTCATTTTCCGAGCTTTTATTATAGCCTATTACAGTATCCCTGTTAATATACAAAACATGTTACATATTCCAATTGTTCGTAAGAAACTTGTCTTAAATCCATAGTCACAAAAGCCACTCTTTGCCTACCACTCACAGACACGGCCACAAAACAAATATCTGTATTGATTTGAGTTAAAACTTTAAGGCTGAGTACCTTTGGTGGCGGGATGGGAAAGAGAAAGGTCTTCCCGTCCCAGCCGCCGCGGGAGACGCCCCGGGCGTCGGGAGCCACGTGACGACCCCCGGCCACCGTAGGCGCGGGCCTGCGGACGGTGAGTGACTCACCGTCCGATCAGCACCAGGCCCGTGCCGGACCACGCGTATATGTTCCACGTGCGCCTCAAAGAGATGTCAGCATATGAAGGGGCCCTTCAGGGCCAAGCCTGCCGGGTAAGCGGGATTGTACGAAAGGGTTATCGCTACCCCGGAACATAAAGGGCTAAGGAAGGAACATGGATGGGTTTTAGTCAGTAAGAGTCTGTCACTCCCTTCCGCTCCACCCAGAGCGGGAGAAGTCATTGGATGATTTCCCAGCCTTAAAAAAAAAAGGCTAAGTACCTTTATGTTTAAAGTAAACAAAAACTAATCCACTTGAATTTCAAAATAAATTGAAAAGTTGTACTTATTACCTTTTGACACGTAGGCACTAAATTCGTTCGAAAATAAATGTGAAGTATTAACTTTTTACTTCAAGTTTTTGTGGCAAGAAGTTTTTGTTCGCTCTCATAATCAGTAATGATAAATTCTTTTTTTGCCATGGAACAAAGTTTCTATGACTACTCTCTTATTTTAAACTGTTATTATAAAAACTTATTTCATTTCTATTAAAACCGTAAAACCGGTAAAGTATTTTAGAACGTTTATTTATAATCCAGCACACTGACCAGAGACTATGTAGCAGGTCAAAAGTTGACATGATGCAGGTCAGCGGGAAATATTCATGGTACAAACACAAAACCTGTCAGGTTAACATGCCCAGTTGAACTGCCCTGCACTTGGCAAATATTTTAAAAGTTTATGGTAGGCCCCCAGGGCGAATTTTATCAATGACACTGAACGTGATACAGCACATAAACGAAGTTCAGTCAGGTCAGGGAGGTCAGTGTCATTATTTTCTGTGCAATATTGACACTGATAGTTCTTGAACCGCGGTTGCGGTTTAAATCTTATGTTGCTTTACCATTAGGGTTTTTTTCTAAACCAAAGGTTGGCTAGTAGACAATATCGCAGGGCAATAAGTCCACCTAATGTAACGTAATTTTACATTTAAATATTAATAATAAAGACTTTCGTGATAGTACTGTGTTCGAATGACGACTACGGGCGGATTCTCCAATGAAACTGAACGCGATCAGCACACTGCGTTATAGAGCGGTCACTGCTACAATTGTTGTTGTTGGTATTGATACTGACAGCTCTTAACACTTTATTTGGCGAAAATAGCACAGAGCCGTAGTCTTTTACGTGTCTGCAAAAAAAAAAAAATTTCAAATCACTTATCTAAAAATTTCGGTCCAAGGTCGGAAATTTAAGACAACATTCACACAAACATCTTTCGATATGACAACCTCTTCCAATTCCAAAGTCGGGTTCAAATAGTTGAAGAATATTGAAAATGTGTAAACTCTCGCACATAATGCAATCGCGCAGATGTCGACAACACGTACGGTAATACATTCAACTGTAAAGTACGTGCCTAGACTTCACTGTGGTGCGTCGCACTGATTCTATAGGAATAGCATTCTATTCAGTCGATTATACAGTTTGATCACCTCTAAAAGTAAAAATAAAAAAAACAGTGATAGCCTGGTGTGACCGTCGGAGTGCCAAGTCATAGGTCTCGAGTTCGAACCCACGGCACGTACCTCTGACTTTTCGGATTCATGTGCGTATTGTATAATTATCACTTGCTTATAATTCGGTGAAGGAAAACATTGAAGGTAACCGGCATGCCTGAGAGATATTTCTCAACAGCATGTGAAGCTAAGTCAGAGGCCCATGGGCAGCATAAAAATTCTGACACCAAGTTAGTCACTAACCACACGAAAGAAAAGAAAAAGAAAGAAGTATAATATTTGTTTTCTTTGAAAAGGTACCTCGAGGCGTATAATATTGTACTCTAGCCCACCTCATAGTTTCTCGCTTTACCATCATAAGGTTGAATGTCGCTTGCACGTCATAAAACGACAAAGTCTATTTTTCTATGTCACAGTTACAACCTTAGTGAAGTTTCGATTTAATGGAAATTGTTGTCAAAATGAGTAAAGTAATTGCGAGTTCAACTTTACATCTCTCTACATGCACAACTTATCATTTCATTTTACATAAATACATCAAAATGAGGATAGAAATATTTCAAGTATTATAAATGTAAAACCGCTTGGAATCCAACTCATCTTCTATTGAGTAAAAAACAAGACACTTGTAAATCCTCGTAGAGGGTATCTATGAGGATTTACAAGTAAGTGGTAGCCTTTCCTAGAAGGGTTTCTAGGAAAAGCGAAGGGATATTTTAGATCCCTAACAACTAAGGGCAGATTTCACCAACGAAACTGAACGCGATCAGCCTATAAACTACGTTTAAGAGTTGTTAGTGTCATTATTTTGAACGCGTTTAAGCGCTGCTTGCATTCAGTTTATTAAGTAAAATCTGCATTGGACCGTTCTGAAGCGATACGCCTTTCAGGGCAGACTTCACCAACGAAACTGAACGCGATCAGCGCACAACCTACGTTTGAGGGCTGTCAGTGTCATTATTTTCTATGAAATATTGACACTGACAGCTCTTGACTGCGTTTTAGATGTGCTGATCGCGTTCAGTTTCGTTGGTGGAACTGGCATTTAGAACAGTGATTGCGCAGAAAAACAAAAATGAAAGAAGCAGTTTAGAGTATACCACGAGTCACCACGACGCGACTTGTAGAGCTACGGAAACAGTTGACGCGCGTGCGTGTCGCTTGACGCAAGTCGCATCGCTCGAGGCTGTGAACGGGGGGCCTTAGGGATCTCCGGTGAAACGCACCGTTGCCCATGTTACGGTGTAAAGATGTCCCGGGGGTAGCAAAGTCGGTTCCCGGTAAATCTTAATAACCTTAGGTTAATATTACGACGGAATTAGAGACGATGTGTGTAAGTTTCATGTAGCGTAAGTTATGAATAGTTGTACCTACCTAAGTATAATCATAATAATAATATCCTTGGACATTTCACACAACGCCATATAGTCCCAAGCTAAGCAAACCTAATGCTTGTGTTATAGTAACGAGATGGCTGATAAACTACTTATATTATATATATATTTTTAAATACCTACATATTATAGATAGACAAACACCCAGACCCGGAACAAATACACGTAGATCGTAGGTACAAATATATGTTCCGTTCGGGAATCGAACCCGCGAATTGCTACGCAGCAGTCAATCGCTCAACCACTGCGCCAACCGTGTCATCATCTCTCCCTTTTCCCAACTATGTTGGAGTCCGCTTCAAGTCTTACCGGATGATAAGATATAAGCATAACATTTGTGTAGAACTGATCAAATCATAGTTTTTTTCTAACGGCTCCGATTTCAGATCAGCCTACCGCAGTCGACTGAATATGCCTCTCTAATTGTACACACATACACACACACATGTATTTAAACTTAGTTTTCAATTGCACCTACCACTGTTTATCTCTGCATCACCCAAAAGTTGACTGGTAGAAAATGCCTATGGCATTACGTTTGCCTCTGTACAATTCTGTACTTAAAGTATTAAATAAATTAATAAATTTTACATCACTACTTTAAAATTGGTGTCCGAAATAGCAGAATTAAAACTTCAAAACACTGCTATCCATAAGTCAAATATGGAAATTGAGAAGACTGTCGGATTTATAAACAAACAATATGATGACATGTTGAAACAGATTGATGTCTTACAAAAGGAAAAACAAGGGTACAGAGATCACATTCAATCTCTAGAAGCAAAAATTCAAGATCTCCAGCAATCAACACGCTCATCTACTGTCGAGATTCGCAATGTTCCGCATTTGAAAGAAAAGGAGTCTGTGTCGGACTTGACCGATATTATTACTAAAGTAGGAGCGGCAGTGAACGTACCCATTGATGCCACGCATATACGTGACATATACAGGCTCCCTGGCAAACCGGGATCTACTAGTAGACCGATTGTCACTGAATTTACCACCGTTCACACTAAATCCCAACTCCTCATATCGGTACGTGACTTTAACAAGAAATATCCTAAGGAAGAGCGTTTAAGTTCCATGAACATCGGTATGGATGGGAACCGACGCCCAATTTATGTGGCGGAATATCTTCCTCCGAGTGCTAGAAAGCTGTTCTTTGCTGCAAGGGAATTTGCTAAGCTGAAAGAATTCAAGTTCTGCTAGACTAATAATGGAAACGTATTCCTGCGTAAAATTGAAGGCGCTAAACAAATCCTTATTAAAACGGAGCAGAACCTACGTGATTTGGATGTGAATCAATGACTCTTAATAACAATTATACTAAAGTTAAGTTTCTTCAATTTTTATAGTGAATTTTTTAGCCGAAGTTTAGATTCTCACACACACAACTACACACGTAAGTCTTCCCTTATCTCAACACTTGTGCGTTCTGTAATTATTGTGCTTGCGTATATCGTTCATTGCATAGTTATTATTTACATCACATCACAATCAATTTTGCATAAACAAAAACCACCCGCATCATTAACTTGCCTTATGCCTTACTTTCGTAACTTCTTTCCTTCTGTGTCTCGTTTTGGGTTATTTTATATTTTTTAACAAATGGCTAACATTAATAGCATAGATCATGAATTAGACTCACTTTCTGTAGCTAAATCTTATAAATGTAAACCTGAAAGCTGCATGCGGTATATTAAAAATCCGAACAAAGGGTTAAAAATACTACATCTCAATATTCGGAGTATAACTAAAAACTTTGACGAAATCTCTGTGCTAATGGAACTTCTAGGTTTTCAGTGTGATGTTATTGTCTTGTCCGAATGTTGGTTAAGTAAAACCAGTCACCTACCAACCTTAGATGGGTATACTTCCTTTTATACGAAAAATACTTTCAATCAAAATGATGGATGCGCTGTATATATTAAATCTTCTATGAAACATGATGTTATGGAACCCCATTTTGTTGATGCAAATTGTCTTATCTGTAATGTGGACAGCGTCTCAATCATTGCTCTGTATCGCTCCCCCTCCTATAAAAACATCAACAATTTCATTGATAGTCTGGATAAAGTGCTCATGCCCTCCACACAGACTGTTGTCTTGATTGGAGATATAAATATCGATATCAAGATTGGCAACAACGACACACACTCGGACGAGTATTTATCATGTGCTGCCTCGCACGGTCTTCTCCCCGCTCACCTGTTCCCCACACGTGTTTCCAACTGTCTGGATCACATCCTCTTAAAAACGAATTTATCAGCCACAGCTATTGTCATTGAGTCGTCTATAACTGATCATGAACCTCTGCTACTATTTATGCAAACTAATAATAATTATCGTAATTTACCCCGCACCAAATGTAAAATTAACCACAACTCAGTTGTAGAAACTATCAATGGCAAAGACTGGTCTCCTATTTTGATGGTGTTGGATCCCAATAGAGCGGCGGAAGACTTAATAGGTGGTATCTCTACAATTATAAAGGACAACACACAGGAATATACAGTCCCCAGGAAGCATAGATCTCTTAAGCCGTGGATCACACCTGGCTTGCTACGATGTATCCGAAACCGTGACCGTATGCATGTCAAATTAAAAAAATCGGCTAATAATGAAATTCTCAGAATAACATATACTCGCTACCGTAACTTCTGCAACTCATTATTAAGGAAACTTAAACGTGCATATGAAAGGGAAGAATTCTCTAAGGCTAAGAATAATATCAGAGCAACTTGGGACGTGGTGAAAAAAGTATCTGACCTTCGTTCACACTGTCCTCCGCCTGTTGAACTGTTACATCTTTCTGACTCTCCAGGGTCTTCTCTTAATAAGGTAAATAACTACTTTGCTGGCATTGGTAAAACCCTTGCTACTAAAATAAAACCTGTGTCTGCCACGCCTACAATATCGGCAACTAATTCAAGTAGCTCTATGGTTCTCCTAGAGTGTACAGAAATGGATGTCGAAGAGATCATTCTGAGTCTCAAGCCCGACTCCGCTACCGGTTGGGATGGCATCCCCATTAACATCATCAAGTCCACGAGAAGTGTATTGGTCCCAATCATTACACATGTCTGTAATCTCGCCATTTCATCTGGTGTCTTCCCAGTAGTCTTTAAAAAAGCCGTAGTTCACCCAGTTCATAAAGCCGGTCGCAGAGACGACGTCAACAACTACAGACCCATCTCGGTTCTCTCTGCCATGTCAAAAATCTTGGAACGAATTTTAAACAAGAGTCTCGTCAGTTTCCTTGATGTTAATAATATTTTAGCCCACAACCAATTTGGTTTCCGGAAGGGTATGAGTACTGAAGATGCAATAATGGCTCTGTCTGACTACGCAATTAGGGCTGTTGACAACAAGTGGAAGTGCCTTGGTATATTCCTTGATTTATCTAAGGCCTTTGATACCGTCTCTGCGCCGGCCTTACTGAATAAAATGGAGGGCATCGGAATTCCAGGTTTGGTGCTGGATATCTTTAGGGACTACCTGAGAAATCGGACTCAAATGGTTAAAATCGGGCAATATGTGAGTGAAGAGCTTCCCATTGCATACGGTGTGCCTCAAGGTAGCATATTGGGTCCCACTCTTTTCCTTATCTATATAAATGATCTCTGTAAACTGCCAATTCAAAACTGTAAAGTCATTACATATGCCGATGATACTTCCCTGCTTATAGATGGAGTAGACTGGGCCCAGTGCTATCGGAGTGCTGAGGAAGCAATTTCACGTGTAATGGAATGGTTGAGTAACAACCTACTCACTCTAAACGTCAGTAAAACAGTTTATATGCCTTTTGCTATCAGGTCCAATTTATGCCCCTCACCTTCCCTTACTCTTAAAGCCCATATATGTACGCCTTCTACCATTTGTGACTGTCTTGAAATCTCAAAGTCCACTAGTGTCAAATACCTAGGCGTACATATCGACCAGCATCTAAATTGGCATGAACACCTAAACACACTCTCTGGTAGAACTCGCAAGCTGATGTGGGTTTTTAAAAAATTGCGCAAGTCTGCTGATATGGATACTTTGAGGGTGGTTTATTTTGCTTTATGCCAATCGATCTTAGCTTATTGCATTCCAATCTGGGGTGGAGCTACTGATAACCATTTTATCCGTTTGGAACGAGCACAAAGAGCTGTTCTGAAAGTTATGCTCTCTCGGCCGCTAAGATATTCCACAGAACAGCTATATGCGGAATCTAAAGTATTAACTGTCAGGCAGCTGTATGTCCTTCAGTCAATGCTCCGTAAACACTCTACTCGTCCGTCCTCAGAGCCAACAGGCAGAATTAAACACACGGTTTTTCCTCATGAGTCTCATAGAACTTCGTTTGCCAAGAGACAATATTATGTCACCAGCATGAAACTTTATAACCAGCTTAATAAAGTACTTAAAATTTATCCCGATACTAAATATCAGTTCAAATCTAAGTTACAGGAATATCTTCTAAAACTAACTTATCGCAATACGGAGGATCTTCTGTTGGGAAATTTTAGAAATATAAATTAATAATTAAGGATTAAAATTAAGGTTTTTATAAAAGAAAAATTATGATAATTATTATATTCTTGCATACGCTCGCACACTCACTCATACTTATATTCACAGTCACACACACTCTTTCACAAACATACACTCACCCTCAAACACCCATACACACATATCTCCAGACATACACACTAGAAACATACACAACACTTTCTTTTATTTTTGTTTTTTTTTTCTCTTTTTATTTCTCTTGGACTTGTCCTAATGCATTATTGTGTATAATGTGTGTCCTATTTTCTATTTGCACATCACTTTGAAGGGACACTGGCTTCTAAGATACAGGTACATAAACCTAGTTTAGAAGTCAGGGTTTTTCACTCTGGAACACTAACTTAAGCCGTTTTTAGACCGAAATAATGTATATGCCTTTATTGAGAAATAAAATATTATTATTATTATAAAAAATATTATTATTATATTATTATTATTACTTGAAAACTTTAAGAAGACAAATTGTTTTTAAAAGAGTAACCGTAGAGTTTCTTACTGGCTTTCCTCGATAGGAAACGACCAATTGGAACAGTGCACCTAACTTCTGACAAGTCAAGTGTCCATGTACCCTAATTTCGTACTAATATAATTTGATTTTGACTGAACTATATCCTTATAAAAAGGGCTGATGATCTTCAAACGGCTGAAAAGATTTTCATGATATATGGCTAAGAACACTCGGGATAAAATTATCTATGACACAAAAAGAACTAAACAAAAATCGGTTCATCATCACAAACAGATACACAGATAGACACATTAAACTTATAACACCACTCTCATTTGCATCGGGGGTTAAAAAAGAACATCAAAACATTATTTTCCTGACCGTAGACTGCTAACATAATAATATACAGTAATCAAATACCTTTGAAAATATGATATATCATATCTTCTTTATATACTTCGTAACAAAATAGTGGTACAGCAGCATTTCAGTGTAATATAACATGCGTTTGAAATATGTTCGCTTTTCACGTACTACATACTCGTACTTCGTTGCATAGCTCCTCTACAAAATGTTGTATCAAAGCTAATTGGCAAAAACGTTGTTGAAACATGCTCGGCGAATGTACAGCAAAACCAGTGAATAACTGACGTTTATACATTGGTCGTACTACGAGCTTACAGTTTATAAACTGGTTGGCGCTTGTAGTTGTCCAGTGAACTGTAAGGCCGTTTGTCCACTGCCACGTCAATGGGACGTCAATGACAACGAGATGACGGTGCTAAAGTAACGTTATGGCCGCGTGTCCACCGCACAACACCACCGGGACGTCACATTCGTTTCGAAAAATCTCGTTTCTCGTTGACGTTGCGGTGGGCTAACAGTGTAAATCAAATTTTATAAAACGGTGTCAGGTTTAAACTATCAATGAGAGATGTTACGAACTGTTGGTGAGGATAGGTCGCTGGCAATAACGAAGTGGGTAAATATATCTACAAAAACTTCTATCTACTTTTTTATGGAAATCAATCATTTGAAATCTGCATTGTTTGCAAGGCCACTGACTGCCGCCTCTGTGTGCAGCGATTGAGACAGGAAAAGTCAAAGTATTTGACACACTCTTTAATATTATTTATAACATCAGTAAGAAAATTAAGATGACGCGCCGATACTTCGTAAAGGAATCTGGATTAAAAGAATTGACATAAAAAACAAGCAGTGAACATGCTAAAACTCTGCTATGTTAATAGAAAGTAGGTTTTACTGTACTGCTACGTAGCTTAGCAGGTGGGACACTATAGTTTCTGCCTACCCCATTGGGAAGAAAGTGTGAGTTTATGTATGTAATACTACATACCACCTACAAACAAAATATCTCAAGACAACAGAATTGCACGCTCTACTTGCGTTAAAACTACATCGTTGGTACATGTTTTAGTAACATACATCACTTTCGATGAAGACACATTCTTCTTGCTTCTCCAATTTCTTCTTAATCTTTTCCTTTCAGCATTTCTTATAATCTTCATCAAAAACCATATCTACATAAACGAACATAAAAAAGTATAATCAGGCAAGCTAATCCTTGATGTTGCTATCAAAAATGGTGGAAGAAGTCGTCTGTGAAATGTTCAGTACACCGTTAATAATAGGACATGCCTACTCAAAGCGCCCATATTGTATAAATATTATAATATATTTATACATATATGGCATAATATATTCGTTGTGTGTGTGGAGTTATGCGAACTATGTTGTGCGTGGGAATTTGATGCAGGCATGTGTAGTGAATACACAATGTGATCGTGCAATTATAGGGCTGTTTAGTTTAACAATTTTGCAGTTAATAAACACTTCGTAACTTTGTAGATAACTTAGATAAGGTCTTAGGTGGATTATTGGGTGATTTATTCATTATTGCATTATAGATGAAATAGAAAACAAACGCATTAGGTGAAATAAGGATTCTTTCTTTCTTTATTGTATAGTGAGAGACTACTAAACTGGTATGTCAGAGTTTTTATGCTACCTCTGACTTAGCTTCACATGATGTTGAAAAATATTTCTCAGGCATGCCGATTACCTCACTCTGAAAAGTTAAAGGTGCGTGCGTGCCTTGGGTTCGAACTCGAGACCTAAGATTTAGCAAACAGACGGTCACACCATGGTCACACCACTAGGCTATCACTGCTAACGATGTGATAACTAATTGATTAACCGTTTATTCCCACGATTATCCCAAAAGCGTGATGTTACGCCATAAATGTAATAGATATTATATTAACACAAACTTGTTTTATTACGAGGATCGTCACCTTGTATATCCTCGGTTCGAACTTACATAAAACAACCACGCCAAATAACTTTTGTGAGGGCAGACAATACCGTGCATTGACCTGAAATCAAACCTCCAATAGCCAAAATAAAAATAAAATTTAGGCAATTATTCGCCCAAAGTAAAGTTATACGAACAGCCTCGCCACTAAAAAGTCCAATTATCGAGGTTCAGAGGTCGCAACTTGTTGCGGTGTGAGAGCCAATTTTGAAATCAGATAGACTGTGTTAAGGGTATGTTGGGCTGAAGAATTTTTTTTTCGGGTCCACGTCTCGCGTTTGATATTTGTCGACGAAGAGAGGAATAGAGGCCATTGTTATTGTGAAACAATAAAATGCTCTCAGTATTCTATCCAGTCATCTCAATACTTTTGGTCTCTAATCTTTATATTAAAGCATGCACGCCACACGTTGAACATGTTTACCAGAATTGCTCGCGTTTGTTTTTCTGCTTCATCGGAAACTAGGATGAGATGAAGCAAAGAAAGAAAACCTGTTTGCTGACATTGAGGCGGTAGAAGGCCTAGACAAAATCACTTTTTGTAAGCGTTAATGTCAACGGAAAGATCAAATTCTATGGAGTTGACATAAGCTTTAGAGATATCCTTGTGGAAACCAAATGAAGGCATTTGAAAGTTTTTGACCCCTTTATTACTGTCCAGTAATATGCATTTTCCCAACTATGATGTCATTGTGGTCTATTTCCAATCTAACCGGATGCAGCTTAATACCAATATTTCACTTGGATTGACTGCCTATCTGACCTCCATAACACAGTAACTGGGTAACACGATACCCCTTGGTAAGACCGGCTGTCAAAATTTCGGGCTTCTAACGACTGTCAAAGATTCACGAATGACAGACCAACGGTTTAACGTGCCTTCCAAGGCACGGAGGAGTCTCGATATGTAAAGATGGACACCCATCCACGGACCAACCCTGGCTAGCGTAGCTTAACCTGATGGATCGATCCGTGCGGCAGTTATTACTAAGTCACGAGCTCCTGCTCATCATTTGAAATGACAGCAAAAAAAAGAAAGAAGTAACGAAACCTTCCCCTTAAGTGACGAACTATTTGCATTCAGTTTGGATTGGCAAACGAACCCCGATCGCCGTAACGATTTCACTGTAGGTATAGGTGATTTTCCGACCTAAAAATATCAATTGAAAGTTAAGGGATATCTGTGTACTAGTTCGTTCCCAATTTGGCTGGTCAACATCTATAATTGTACAGAATAATATTACGAATAAAAGTTGGTTTTCTGGTTATTTGTGTGAATGTCGTTGTTGTAATCTACGCATAGGATTTTGATGTACGATACTTTATTATTAAACTTTCATATAAATTACTTATGAATGGTTATTTAAGTACTAAGGTCAGATAGATATTCAATTTTATTAGAAAAAGTAGAGTTCATGTTCACTTGCGAATATTTTACAGTTTGCAATAGCTTGATTTCCTGGTACTTTAGGGTGTTACCACACCAATCGAGCGATCGCTGATCGATGCCATCGATCGATGGTAGAATGGATTAGTCGACGTCGATCGATAGTTTCTACCACACCAATCGATCGATAGCCGATAGATGCCATCGATCGACGGTAGAATGGATTGGTCGACGTCGATCGATAGTTTCTACTAGATCAATCCTGGAATATAGCCGAGGTTAATCGATCTACGTCGAACGATGCCGTCGACCGATGCCATCGACCGGCAATCGATCGATTGGTTAGTCGACCGGTATCCGTCGAGCAATTAAAGCTACCACACCAATCGATAAACTTCGACCGATGTCGATCGATGGCATCGATCGACTATCGATCGATTGGTGTGGTAACACCCTTACATTACATAAAACGATTACAAAAGATTTAGTGCAGATTGCACCAATAAAACTGAACGTAATCAGCTCTTCTTAACCGTGTTCAAGTCAGTGCTGTCAGTGTCAACATTCTACAACAACTTTGCCAATGTCAGCTCTTGAACGGGGTATAAGTGTCCTAATTTTATTGGCGGAATTTGCCTTTTTAATAATTCTATAACCTGCAGTCTTTAACAAGCATTAGGTTGTTTAAGTTTAGCATTAGGTAGTTTGCGGGAGCAGTCATTGGATGATTTCCCAGCCTTAAAAAAAAAACAAAAAAAAAAGCCCTCTATAGTTCGGGCCTGCGAACGGCGAGTAATGGGTAGCTCATCGCCCGACCAGGCCCGTGCCGGACGGTGTGTACGTCTTCCATAGGCGCGTCAAAGAGATGTCAGCAATAAGGAAGGGGCTCGTTAAGGCCGAAGCCTGCCGGGTAAGCGGGATTGTCCGAAAGGGTTATCGCTACCCCAGGACATAAAAGGCTAAGGAAGGAACATAGGTGGGCTTTAGCCAGTAAGAGTCTTGACACTCCTATCCGTTCTAACCAGAGCGGCAGGAGTCAACATTAGAAGCCGACAAATCGGAACATAACTATCAGCCGACCCTTTTTCCAAAATGGCGGATTTAGTCCGCAAATAAGTCGAGTTTCCTGACAATGCGCTTTGAAATCTGATAGCTTCCACCAATAGATTGATTGTTAGTCTGTTTGGTAACTGTATCCGTCCCAAAAATAACTCGAAGGACATTTCGAAGAGTATAGGACCACTAATGTGGTATGTGTGTATCGGGGAGATTTGAGTATTCCGAGAAGTGTTGTTGAGTTTAGTGGAAGTAAATAGAGCGGCCATATTTGCTTCTGTTGCTATGGCAACGGATTTATTTTATTCGAGGAATCTGGTCGTGTGGTATTATGGCTGAAGGTCAATTCTTATACTTGGAAAATGGTCAAATAAAGTTGCAATCTCATCTCAGCGACAATCAAAGTAAAAAAGGTTTTGTTAGAATGCGAATTGATTATAAAATACGTATAACTTTGGGTTATGCATAGGTATAATTATTTATTAGTGGTCCATAGTATCAAATTCCTACCTAGTTTTAATTTCTCATACGTAAAATAATAATGGTGTAAATATGTGCTCGAAATAAGCGTCATAAATAAAAATGAAACCTTGACTTTATTATAGACTAGACATACTAATAATAGTCCATTCCCATTCCCAAGGCAGTTGGGCAGAATAATGTGACAGTGTCTAATAATAGTATTTTCCGTAGTCGTAGGTAGTTCTGAAAATAGGTGTTGTTAGAGGTAAAGAACTGTAATTCCTCTTTAGATTTGAGTTATATTTTTATTCTTCTTTATTTTAAATGTTTTATATCTTTTTATTTTTACTTCTTCATGTGATATCTCGTGAATGCACAAAACTAAACAATTTTTCTTGAATTATTTGTAATTCTGAAAAAATGTGTCTTAGCCCTCTATAGTTCGGGCCTGCGGACGATGAGTAATGGGTAGCTCATTGCTCGACCAGGCCCGTGCCGGACGGTGTGTACGTCTTCCACGCGCGCCTCAAAGAGATGTCAGCAATAAGAAAGGGGCTCGTTAGGGCCGAAGCCTGCCGGGTAAGCGGGATTGTCCGAAAGGGTTATCGCTACCCCAGGACATAAAAGGCTAAGGAAGGAACATAGGTGGGCTTTAGCCAGTAAGAGTTCAGACTCTTACTGGCTAAAGCCCACCTATGTTCCTTCCTTAGCCGGACGGAATCCTTTCCGTTGCCACTCCTGTGTCAGCACAGGAGTGGCAACGGAAAGGATTCCGTTCCACCCAGAGCGGCAGGAGTCATTTGATGATTTTCCACCCTCATAAAAAAGCCGTCTATTCTTGGTATACTCAACTTCGTCTTCGATTTAAGTGGGTACACACTTTTGACAACAATTGGATAGTTCAAATATTGTAATTGCCAATTCAAGCAATTTAACTCAACGTGATCAGCACATCAAAACTGGGTTCAAGACCTGACAACGTCATTAAAGATACTGACAGCCCTTAAACGGAATTTTTGTGATAATCGCGTTTAGTTAGTGGTCACCTCTTAGCTGCCACGGCTGTTATAAAATTTAAAATAATTTTGAATTATTTTTTAAATCTTGTAATTATGGACGCTTTTATTAAGTTCTGCATCGTTCTCACGTGTATATTTCAACATGAATGATGTAACCCAGTTTTTGTAAACATATTTTGATTTAAAAGTGTCCATGGAGTTTCTTGCCCGTTCTTCTCCATAGGTACCTACTGCTTTGGAATGGGCAACAAGCTTCATCTTTCTGACTGACCGACCCCTTGACAATTGAAAAGTGCCTGTAATTGGTTTATTTGAAATAAATGCTTTGAGTTTGAGCTTGAGTTTGAGTTTCATTGGTGAAATTCCCACTTAGTATCACATAGACAAAAAGACCAACTGGTTGATTCTGTTAAATTATCTACGTGATAATTTAGATGAAGTGAGCGTAAAGTCAGCTGTCTTTTCTCTGAATGCTAGGGATTGACACTATTGACAGCTAATTTTAAACTTACTTCACCGACATTTTCACGGTGAGATCTTTAGAGAAGACACTACATGTCGTTCGGCATTGTACAGAGGCCAGCACATCAAGTTACCACAATCTGGCAAATTTATTTCATAGTATTTCAACTTTATTGCAAAGACATAAGGCTCATTTTTAATTGAGAAAATTTGACAGTTAGGGTTTTTTTTTTTTTTTTTAAGGCTGGGAAATCATCCAATGACTGCTCCCGCTCTGGGTGGAGCGGAAGGGAGTGTCAGACTCTTACTGACTAAAACCCATCCATGTTCCTTCCGTAGCCCTTTATGTTCCGGGGTAGCGGTAACCCTTTCGGACAATCCCGCTTACCCGGCAGGCTTGGCCCTGGGGGGCCCCTTATTAGCTTGATGTTAGCTTGGGGTTAGCTTGATGTGCTGGCGTCTGTACAACCGCCCGTCCGCCTGTCCGTTTGTTGTTGTTGTTCTGTGTTGTTGTTAGACCTATGTGGTCACCTATACAATGTCAAAATAATAGGTACTGATAAAGTATAGCCGACAGTAGAACTAAAAGCAAAAAGTTTTTATTACACTATGATCTATATTTTATCAAAACTTTAATAACTTAGCCTATAAACTTCGGATAGAACAAAGAAAATATGAAAGGCCTTGTAAGTTAGAACTAGCAAAAAAACGAATAGAAGTGAAGGAATCTAATAAATCAATCATCCGTGTCTAAAGCTGAAAGTTTTCTAAAGAAAAATGATCTCTATTCTGACTTTGTTGTTTGACATTGTTCTGCGAGATATTTTAGGATACTTTTTTTTTGTAAGGAGGCTATGATTAACATAAAGGTTGTATGCAATTTCCTCAATAATAATTAATAACTTCAAACCTTGAGGAGCTCGTTGCTTAGTAATAACAGCCGAATGGGTCGATCCATCAGGTTAAGCTACGCTTGCCGAGGTTGGTTCGTAGATGGGTGACCATCTTTACATACCGAGACTCTTCCGTGTTTTGGAAATTACGCTAAGTCATTGGGTGTCTTTCTTGGAACTTTGACAGTCGTAAGTCAGAAGCCCGAAAGTCGGACAGCTAGTCTTATAAAGTAATACAATAATATTACCCAGTTACTGGGTTGTGGAGGTCAGATAGGCAGTCACTCCATGTAACATGTAGATATGCAGCTGCTGTTTTTTATTCTACCAAGCGATCACTTTAGTATACTTACCTACATACGAACACTCCAAATAATATTAGAACTATTTGAAGCCCCCTGATGTACACAGGAAAACTTTGTAGAGTCCAATTCGGCGTGAATTAAACTGACTCGAGTGACAGGTTCGTTACGTGTCGATGTTCCGAACATCGGGCGGAGTAGGGTCCGTTGTTTCACGGTACGGGATTATAATTAAATTAAAAGTTAAAGTAAGTTCATTATTTCAGGGCTAGAAACTGTTTAAGTGGTCAAACAGTAGTGCTATTCTGTGAAAATCGTACCGTCAAAACGTTAGTGAAGTGAGTTTAAAATGAG
Organism: Hyppa rectilinea; assembly: GCA_951799385.1. Taxonomy (NCBI): domain Eukaryota; kingdom Metazoa; phylum Arthropoda; class Insecta; order Lepidoptera; family Noctuidae; genus Hyppa; species Hyppa rectilinea. Next base: position 3,031,019 of record OX637302.1, on the reverse strand, counting down.
CTGTCAATAGTGTCAATCCCTAGCTTTAGGTGGAATAACAGCTAAAAGCTGTTGTCTCCCTCACTTCACCTAAGTTTTCACACTGAGTTTTCTACAGAATCGACCGTCAAATGAGATTTCTTATAATTCTTTCTAAGAATGTATTATTATGAAGCATTTGTATTGCATTGTAACTTATAATTGTTTTGTTTAGTTACGAACAGAGGCCCGACATTAAGTTACTCCAATCTGTCAAATTTCTTTGATAGATTTTCAACTTTATTACAAAGAAATAAGGTTCATTTGCGGGCCTGGCAACAAGCCTGGTCCTGATCGGACAGTCAGTGAGCTACCTAGCACCGTCCACTTTTCTGGTGCTTAACACGTTAAGTGCGAAACGAGGCCTAAATCACCCCTCATGCAACTTCCTTGTGGTGCGGCAAGGAAAAACGTGAACATCTCTGTCGTGCGAAGGGCATAGCTTCGGTTTGGTCCAGTATAGAAAAGAGATAAATGTATATTTGAGACGCGCTAATGGTCCCGGACTCGGTGGTATACCTACCTTGGTACCGGATGTCTTAGGCCTCGTACCGCACTGAATTAATATAATTTTAATGCAGTGCGGAACGAGGCTAAAACGTCCCATATCCACCCGGACCTCGTACCGCACCCAACGCGAGCTTCCCGCGACTAGTGTTGTGCATCACGTCGATTGGAGAGCACGTCCTTTTACATCGCCGAACATGTCCAAACGATGTCGGAAGAAGTTAATTTAAAAAAAAACCAGAAACAGAACGATTGCGATTTTTTATAAAAAAGTATATTGTTACTGATTTTTTTATGTTAATTCAAGTTCTAATAAGTGTATTTTTAAAGCCCGAGGCAGAATACATAGGATAGTTTCTTTTCTACTTCTGGTTTTCTTTTTTTTCTATTCTGTGAACCGCATTAAGATTTTCACACAAAAATAGATAAACATCGTTGCGTCGATATTATTTTTCCCATCACCAATCTTAGCGAAAATTTACCTTATTTAAGTGCGTTACGAGGTGTATAAGATCCCATATTTTGTTTTACCAATAATTCCATATCAGATCCCGGGGCGACGGTAGATTAAGGTTCTTGAATTCACTGCCTATATCGATAAGGACCAAAATTTTTATTTATCTTTGATTTCTCGCCAGAAAATGGATTTTAGTCTGTTAAAGGAGGTGGGGTCTAATAGACCGCGTGTCGCCCTAACGTCTGGTCACGGTGCGGGCCGATAATACCTCGTGCCGCAGGAACGGAAAGTTTGCAAAAATTGGTGCCGCAGCTAACGTGTTAAGATTTACTTAATGTAATCAACTAATCTGTAATAGCCCTAATTTTATGTTTACTGTACAAGTAAAATCGTTTTATTTACATTGTTTACTTTTGTTATAATTATTTAAATAATAAGTGCATTCTATCTTTTTAACCGACTTCAAAAAGGAGGAGGTTCTCAATTCGGATGTTTGTATTTTTTTTTATGTTTGTTCGCGCATAGCTACGTTGCTTGCCAACCGATTTGAAAAATTCTTTTTTTGTTGGAATGGGTATACTTCCCAAATGGTCCCATAAACATTTTACCGAAATCGGATAAGCGGTTTTTGAAAAATCAACAAAAGTCTAAAAAATTTCCTACTTAATATAATTATGTGGACGATGTTCTAATAAGTTCCTGTCACTGTAATTTACATACCAGGTAGTGGTATTAAAATTGGGGAGGGGGGAGGGGTTGTGTAGGTACCACAACTAAAAAGTGAAAAATAAAAACTTTTTTACAAAAAATAAAACCGACTTCCAAAAAAAACACTACTACTAGTCGGTGGCAAAAAATGAAAATACAAAACCGAAGACACCGACTTTCGAAATCAAAATTTATTTTTCACTTTGTAGTGTTTTTTTTGGAAGTAGGTTTTTTTTTTTTTTTTAAGTTTTTTATAAAACTAGCTTGTAGATTGAAGTACATTAATACAGTAATTTTAATATTTTCATCTTGAGGAGACGATACTTGGAACACGCTTCTTCTTCTTCGTGTGGTTAGTAACTAACCTGGTGTCAGAGCTGCTCGCGCAAGTTTTTATTTATAAGTTATTTTTCGCTTACAATTTCAAAACGCAGAATTGAGCTAATCGTTCCTTCTTCCTACCCATACATTCCTTATCAAACGGAACGACTGAACGAGATTGGAAGATCATCGCGCACGACCAATCAGAGGCGCGCTTTTTCTGCCGCTGCGAATCAATCGCAGCCCACTTCAGCTATGATTTAAAAATGCTCTAGACAACAGTCTAAATTCAACAAGTCAAGTGTGAAGACTCAAACCGCACCGCTTCATAATCATACCGCTTACTCAACCCGCATCCGCATCAAAAACTGTATAACTATTAATAAATAAGTGTTGGCCGACACAAGTGTTACATTTAAACAAGTGAAAGTGATCATATTGAAAAGGAAGAAAACCAGATAGCACGTGGGACGTCTGCTGAGCTAGCTGTCCTTGAATCCACGTGTTTTGTCGAGAAGGTTCACAAGTAAGTCCATCCATTCCTATTTTTCATAACCTCATATCCCTCAAGCTCAATTCTGTGTGTCGTCCAACAGTTCACCACGCTAAAATCTACATTACCGCAAAAATTATTTACACGCATATCATGGTCCTTCGAGAGCCGCATAGACTTATTCACCAAGAGTTTTAATGCTGCCCATGGGCCTCTGACTTAGCATCACATACTGTGGAGAAATATCTCACGGGCTTGCCGGTTTCCTCACGATGTTTTCCTTCACCGAGTAATGAGGATGATGACTAAAATTTTATATTTAATCCGCAAGCTAGACTATTAAAAAATATTGGACACGTATTTTTTTTTTACGTAATCCATAGATTACCTCTATACATTGAATTCAAATGTGGGATGACGTCATAAGTAAGTAGTTTTTATACTTACTTGTGACGTAGCGAACGCTCCCCAACTTCAATGCTATTTATCTAAGTATTTTTTTATTATTATGATAAAGCAAAAATAATACGTGTCGATTTTTTTTTATTTATTATCTGATTGACTGATTAAATATAATTCCTTTTTTTACCCATTAGGCTAAATGCCATTTTCTACCAAAATTTGGAAAACTCCTTGAGATTACAATGGACACATACATGAACACCTGCTTGTATCAGGAAATGGTATCCGATGGTATCTGTGCCGTGTTAAGTGAAAACTGAAGCGTGCCGGGTTACTGTGCCGGATTTATCTCTTTGTCACGCTCATCTGGTAGATTGAGGATACAAGCAAAGTCTTAATAAGGAAAATTGGAATTGAAACTTTATAAAGTAGAATACTACTAGAATAATACTCTTTATTATGAATGCTTTTGGGCCTAGACAAAGACACTTTTTCATTAACGATAACAAAATTAGATAAATCCGAAATGTATGGAATTAGCATAACTTTCGAAATTTCACGTGATTAATCGTTTTCGATCGCTAAGTGCTAGACAATGTAATTTCGTGTGTCAAAACTCGATCAATATTCGCATACAAATGCGTTGACGAGTGGCGTTCTTGACAATCCGAATCGCTGAGATAACGAATTGATCGATCAACAATTTTCAAAATCGAATTGACATGGAGCGATTGACACTTGTCTAGGTCCCCCTGTGGGACTCCTAGTTCCAAGCGCGACTGCTGAGCGCTATGATTAGCACAAACGTTATATGCCATTTCCCTAATAATTATTAATACGTAACTTCGAATCTTGAGGAGCTCGTGGCTTAGTAATAACAGCCGCACGGGTCCGTAAATGGGTGACCCTCATACCGAGACTCTTCCGTGCCTTGGAAAGCACGTAAGGCCGTTGGCTGACATGGATCTTTGGAAGTCGTTACGGGTCGTCTGAAGCCCGAAAGTCCGACAGCCAGTCTTTCTAAGGGATGCTGTATTACCCAATTACTGGGTTGTAGAGGTTAGATAGCCAGTCGCTCCATCAATAATATAATTTATTTTTTGTCGCTGAATCACAAAAAAATATTACATATTTTTTGTATAAAATATAATTGTGTCGCGGAATAGTTACACACCTAGTTAGTTATATTATAACGAACTATGTACCGATTATATTGGATTTAGCAGCTGTCGTCCAAACTAATGGGCTTGACTTTATTAGTATCAACACAACCGAATTTAATAATAATTAACTAACAACACCACATCAAACAGTTTCAATCAGTGTAAAATCGTTGACACTACACAACATTCATGTTTCCATAACCAATAACAATTTGCTTGATATTCTATCAATGGACTATTGAAAAGGCAATAGCACACACACACACACACACACAGAACCGATCTCATGCGTTAGAGTTAGCTAGCTGGGCGTTTTTTTTTTAATATGTCCATGCAAGTTTTATCGTGTCCTATCACTTTTCACATAATTTATTTTAAAACAGAAAGAACTACCATAAAGTTTCCTGATTTTTGAATATATTTAATATATATTTTTGATAAAGAACAGTTAATATACAGTAATTTTATACACATTTAATAAAAAAGATGAATTTTTAGTGAGAACTTCCTCATATTTTTCCTTGTCCTACGGTGACCAACCTAATTTTGAATTCGTTTTTATCGATCAATTCAATTCATTGCAAAATCAAAGAAGGTTTAAATATATTTAAATGGGTGAGTTCTGTAATAAACAAACATAAAAAGTGTTCTATTCCTATTAATTATTTATAGTTTTTCCATTTGAAATATGTCCTACGATTTCGTAACTATGCGGAAATTCCATTTTGTAACCGTGATATTAATTAAAATAGCATAAGAAACTACCAATAATACTGCTATTTTCTTTCCTGGCAACATTACTCGTCGTTTCCGCCTTTTGTAAAGGGTGACATTAGCTGTCACTTCACATCATTCGTGTCGGAACCTGTATCGGCGTTACCTCGCAAATTTTTCATCCATTTTGTTATTGTGATTTTTGCCGGTAAGTTTGTGTTTTTCTTAATTATTATTGCGCCACATTATAACTTAAATCGAATTCAAAACGATTCATTAGTTTATTTTTATAATAACCAATAATAAACTTGAATTACAAACAGATTTATGTCGGTGATGAAAGAAGCGTTACTTCCATTTTGATTGGTTACGTATATGTGGAACTTCAAAGTTACAAAATGGAAGTGTAAAGGCAAGTACATAAGCATGAATGCATAAAAAAATATATTTTTTTGCTTGGCTTGGAATATTAAAATATCACATACCTACCTACTAAATTGATATTAATTTACCTACTGTTCCTGTGACTTTCATTGCGTTATTTTTTTAAAATTTATTTATGTGCGTTTGCGTGTTTGGGTGTGTGTGTGATTTGGAAGTTATAGGTAGTTATTTTTTTTGGATAGTTTGAACTAAGCCTTATGTTTCTCTTACGTTACTGTACCTTTCCATTTTGTAACTGTCTCATATTCTAAATTTCGGAAAAAAGATGTATTTTGAAATATCTTTAAATATTAGCATTACATTTTATTGTATCGTTAAATTAATAAAAGCTATTATATTATTAATTGACTAGGAACATTAAAATTGTTTATAAAACAATGTAACAACAAAAAACGACAAGGAACTGAGACCTAAAAGTTACAAAGTGGATATAATTTTCATTAAATTACAACTTAATGTAAATTTTTCAGACACATCAATTATATTTTTTTAAAGAAATTAGTTTCTTTTATAAGATAAATAAAACTTGATTCATGAAAAGTAACGAAGTTATTTTTTAATTTAACTCACAAATAGTTACAAAACGGAAAATTTATTTACTCCCTTCCCCAAAAAAATATCATTTTCTGAGAATTCCGCATGTTTTTCAGTATTTTATTGTTATAACTGAGTAATATAAAGAATAGATAAACATATCGATGGTTTACAATATAAATTTAAGTATCTTTATTTATTATATTCCATTTTGTAACCAGGACATTTTTTTACAAAAACGCCCAGCTTACAAACGCGTAGATATAGAATAGCTATTTATTAGCGTAGGTATATCGTCATGAGATGCCGATAGACTTTGACAGTGATTTCAGACAAAGAACAACAACAAAAACATTTTGGTATTACTGTAGTTTTTTGAATTGAGTTTAAAAATTGTTTTACTTTTCTTTCCTTTGTTTTCCATTTATATTTAAACTTTTTTTTTAAGATAATTACGATGGTGTTTTATGGTAAATATAAAACGCGTACATACCAGCAATTTTATAATTTTATTATTGTTTTTATCTTTTTTGTATGTACTGCTGTTGGTGTACCTTTTTATTATTTTTTAAGGCTCTAATAAATAAAATAACAACAAATAACAGCATGGAGCTGCATCCACCTCCTCAACATTGGAAAAATGTAGTCGGATTATACACGATTACTGTGTAGAAAAACAAAACACTTCAATTTATTCATGGTCGGATAATAACTTGCAGAAATAAGGAGTCTAGGTACCGGCCGAATGACGTTTGAACCGAATACAAACTTCTGCCGAATATTCGGTGAAAAAAAATAGTTTGGCCTGGTTCGGCTCGACCCGCCGAAGTTGTTAAACTGAATATGACAAGAATTTCGCATAATATGGATATTTTCACATTTCTAATAGAACGTCTTCATTTTTGCATCGTTTCTTACAAACTGTTAAACAACTACGTCCCATAATATTAGGCACAATCGGTGTGTTATCTTTTTCAATTACAGCATTATAAAAACGAGTCACAAATACAATAAAACAAAGTTCAAAAATCATGACGGCAGCAAAAGTTTCTTTAGAAACTTTTGCTAAAGAAAAAATACATTTCTGTCTCATTTACTCACTACTGGATCCAATATGAATGACATCGTCTCAATTTTATGACTATTCAGGGACTTCTCTATATCTATTCTCAGACTTGCTTAATAAACAATCATATACAAACACGTTCGAAAATTAAAGTTGTACAGACAACTTCAATTTTCGAACGATCAAAAGCTATCGACATCCAACCTATAGCTACTGGAACGCGTGTCATTTCCGATAATGACGTCACTAATTTAACCGCTAATAAATCAATGGCATAAAGGGGCATCTGTTATTAACGAGCGCATGATTCTGGTGTTATATCAAATAATTTGTGGATATACCCGTTTGACAGGTTTGATTTCATTACGATACTGCCGTTTAATTTGGCTGTAGGCTGATTAAATTTGGGGAGAGGGATGGGTGGATGTGGATGGGGTGAGAGGGAAAGGGATGGTGATAGAGCTAGTGTGGTTGTAATTTCTGATGAGCAGTTGGGTGTTCTCGTTTTAGGCTGTTAGTTTTCAGATGATGTATAATATTCAAGGGTGACCTGACTGACAGCCTTTTCGTATCAATCAATCAATCTGCCTAGCCTTTTCACAACTATGTTGAGGTCGGCTTATAGTCTAACCGGATGCAGCTGAATACCAGTATTTTACATGGAGTGACAGCCTATCTGACCTCCACAATCCAGACAGTAACTGGTACAGCTTTTTCGTATACAAGTGAAAAATTGAACTTTTTACGTTTTCACTCAGTACACAAGTAGTGAAAAATATAATAAAATATAAATAAGTGAAAAAAGTACGTCCGACATTAAAAAACTTACATAACCACACCCACCCTGAAACAATAGCTATATCTCTTCAATCTCTCTCCATCTCTCTATCTTCGACGATACGCAGTGGTTGAGCGATTGACTGCTGCGTAGCATGTCGCGGGTTCGATTCCCGCACGAAACAAATACTTGTACGACCTACAAGTATTTGTTCCGGGTCTGCGTGTTTGTATATCTATAAAATGTATGTATTTACAAAAAAAATAAAAAAAAATATATACATATAAGTAGTTTATCAGCCATCTCGTTACCATAACACAAGCATTAGGTTCCATAGCTTGGGACTATATGAAGTTGTGTGAAATTTCCAAGGATATTATTATCTGGGTCACCAAGACTTTTACCAGTATCTATTTACATCTAAGGGCGAATTTCACCGATAAAACTGAACGCCTTCAGCACATCTAAACCGCGTTTAAGAGCTGACAGCGTTAAAAATTGGTGTGGAATGTATACTGATAGTTCTTGTACAAGGTTTAGAATAATGCTGATCGTGTTCATTTAGTTAACTACGAACTCATTAGGCGCACTCATAAATCAATTTCAGGCATTAACTCATCTTTCTGATTGACTGACTCCTTAACAGTTCAAAAGTGGCTGAATAGGTTTCATTGGGTATTTGAAAGGGTAGTCAATAACGTTACTTTTTAGTATCTGTTTGACAGTTCATAAAAAGTAACGTGGAATTTGTACGTGATTCCTATGAAATAAAACAATGTGACGACACAGATTTTTATAATCAAATGGAATACTTATTAGCATTAAATGCAATTTTACAATTATTTTATTTCTTCGCATAACATTTCATTTCTGTACGGTGATGGAAGTTTTTAAGACGAGCCGTCTTTTTTCTATGTGATATCATATTTTATTTTTGACCGTTTCAAATAGTAATTGCCAATAATTGCTTCGAGTTTGACCCAAAATATCTTGTTCTAACATACCGCGCTCTACCTATAATATTCCAACTTCCTTCGTATCTTGAACTCGGAACCCATAATCCCCGGAACCGGAACATAGGTGTAGTACATAAATATCTGGCAGTAGCCTACGGCTTCACAGCTTAATTCAATGGTACCCAGGGGACAGTAACCAGCGTTAGTTTGCTTACAGAGTGTAAATATTTTAACAGCAACTAAGGTAGAGTCTCCTTCTCGGAAATAATACATAGTAAGATGTTTGAGTAATTGTTTAATAAGGAAGTATTATTAGTATACTTTAGTATAGTATTTTATTTTTGACCGTTTCAAATAGTCAATTGCAATGATTGCTTCGTACCATAGTATAGTACTACTACTATTATTTATTTAATTATTTATTTAAACTTTTCGCACACAATAAAGGTACAAAGGCGGACTTAATACCTTAGGCATTCTGTACCAGTCAACCAAGGGTGGTGAAGAGATTAGATGGCAGGTGCTTTGAAAAGTAGAAACATACAAAACATTGAGACTTTTGAATAAAACGGGTTCATATATGGGGTTATTTTTCAATGACCGGCCAAATTTTCACTGGGTGTTCTACCCATAAATATGAACAACTTTCACTATGGCACCAACTCTGAAATCACGAAAAAAAAATCAGCTGTTTCCTACAAAATATCAATACCTTCTCGACAAAAATGTATGAAACAGCTGATTTTTTTCGCCGCACAGCTTACCATAGCTTACTATAGCAAAAAGTGTCGTGACAGCTTTTCGTAAGAATTTTTTCCGTCTAGCCCCCTTTCACAACGCGCGATAAGAAACTTCGTTCCAAAAAAAACAAACCCAGATTTATTTTCACCCGGTTGTACGTAGGAACCTTTATGGAGGTTTTTTTTTTAAAGTGGATAGTCATCAAATGTTCCGATGGAGTGTCAGACTCGCCTAAAACCCATCCATGTTACATCCTTAGCCTATTGTGTTTCAGCAGGATTGTCCGAAACGGTTACCGCAACACTGGGACATAAAGGGCTATGGAATGAACATGGCTGGGTTTTAGTCTTACACTCCCTTCTGCTCCACCTAGAGCGGGAATGGTCATTTCATGATTTCCCACACTAAAAAAAAGTCTTTTGTGTTCCGGGGCAGCGGTAACCCTTTCGGGCAATCCCCTTGGGCAGGCAATGGCCCTAACGTGCCCTTTCCCAACCCTCTGTAACTTTGAGAGAAAGTGTTATGATTCGGCCTGCATTAGGTCTAGACAACCTTCAGAGTTGTGACTTAGAAAAGCACTATAAGTCTATCATGAAGGCTGGTCTTAATTATAATATTACGAAAAGCGATCGACAGCTAACTTCATCTCTTGTCTTTGTCAGACGTTTGGATATTATTATAATACTCATTTCTTTCATAACCAACACAATTATTTCAAAAAACTATATAGAACTAGCCTTTGTTCATTTACAATTATTAGACAATCAATTTAGGTTGTACCTACTTGTAACAATATAATTCAATCATAATTCGAAACACACGTGCCAATGGAGTAAAAATACAATTCCCGCAATCCTAAGCACACCATGTACAATCGCCAGCACAAAAAGTTACTACAAACTATCAAATTTTCTCAATCGATTTTGAACCTAACCTTCAATGTTGTAAGGTTAAAAATCATCTGAAGATATAACTTGATCCGTTGGCGATCGTACACTGTACAGTCAGCAAAAGAACTCAGTGCACATAACCATAACACCTTATTGTATTTATTTGAGTATCGGTTTTGACGTTCTTGATCAGATGTATAATGGTTAGTATAAATAATTTTGCCAACGTATGCAAAATGTTTTTGTTGCCTCTACAATTGGTAACAAAATCTTCCACCCCAATGTATCTATTGCCTGATATTTCAGTCCTTCGTCTACAGAGGACAGACGGGCGACATTTTGACGTGACGTCACATAGCTTGATGTTTGCCCAGATTGTTTCCTCGATAGTTCTGTTAAGGATAAGTAGTTTTGTTCAAGAGATATTTTTAGGATTTCTACGGACAACGTTTTCTGAGATTGCTTGGGATCTTTTTGTTGTTATTGGTTTCGTGCAAACTTCTCGATTGATTCAAGGTATTTTGTGGATTGTGTTTTTGATGTCCGATTGGTATATGCTTTAGTAATACTGTTCATCTAGGTATCTTTCTTCTTCTTATTTATCATGTACTCTCGTATATTTGCTACATATATTATTTATTATATACGAAGATTTCTCTGTGCCTCGGAAACCACGTTAAGCAGTTGATTTCAGCTGTTATTTATACATAGATCTTACCAGTGCCAGTCCAGAACCGAACCAGTCTTAATATAATAATAATAATAATATCCTTGGACGTCAGCAACCTAATGCTTGTGTTATGGTAACGAGATGGCTGATAAACTACTAATATACATTTTTTTTTTGTAAATACATACATATTATAGATAGAAAAACACCCAGACTCGGAACAAATACTTGCAGGTCGTACAAATAATTGTTTCGTGCGGGAATCGAACCCGCGACATGCTGCGCAGCAGTCAATCGCTCAACCACTGCGCCAACCGTGTCGTCAAAAACCTCTTACCAATGGGTATCGTGTTACCCAGTAACTGGGTTGTGGTGGTCAGATAGGCAATCGCTCCAAGTAACATACTGGTATTCAGCTGCATCCGGTTAAACTGCAGCCGACCCCAAAAAGTATGTAGTTGGGAAAAAGCAAAGCAGATGATGACTTTCGTGCTGTGCTTTCTTCAGCTTTCTTTGCTTGTAATATTGCTTTCATTAAAAAGACATGAATTTTATGAAAGGTAATACATAAGGGGTCATTGTACAGACGCCAGCACATTAAGCTATCCGTAACTGTCAAATTTTCTCAATAAAAAATGAACCTTACGTATTTGCAATAAAGTTGAAATACTATCAAAGAAATTTGACAGATTGTGGTAGCTTGATGTGCTGGCCTCTGTACTTATCATTATAAACAACTTTTACTATGGGAACAATACTGAAATCGCGGAAAAGAAATCTGCTGTTCGATACATTATGCTCGCATATGTAGAGATTAGCTGTTTTTTTTCTTACAATGACCCCTTAAAATATTCCCATTCATTCAATTTCACTCTGTATAAACCACATGGGTTACTAATTGATATCCAATTCCTTCCAACATACACGATTGCATCCATAATGAAAAGTAAGTGGGAAACCCTATAACTTCATTACACTTAAAGCCAGAAAAAGTAGTCCCACAAAAGAAGATTATAATAATCCCTGCACGAGCCTAATATAGACCAAAATGTCGGATATAGACAAGGGTACGACAATGACAAATTGGATTTACGAACACACTGTACCTATAGGAACAACTAATTAATACAAGTGGCTGGTCTAGCTTACATACCAGACAAACCTAGTTACTAAATCCATTTACTGTGACATTTTAGTTTAGGCTTGTAAAGGGTCTCAAGAGGATGAGTAGTGTTACATAACATCACGCTTGTAAACCCTGAAAATGTATGCAGAGGAATATCAACCTTGACCAGAATTATACCCAATTCACTTTAGCGTGGCAATAGCGGTCATTGCCCTTTGCCTAATATCTCTCCGTAGGAACCCAATTATTAAACGATACATGGTTTTTTGTTATTGGAACATGTTGAATACCACAATAGATATTGATTCAGGATGTTAACGGACTTTATTTCAGTTTTTGGAATAAAGAATGCTAGACAATGTAGGTGGGTAATTGACGATGATGATGTCGTTGCTGTTTTGTTTTTGAATGTAGTTACATGTTCTCATGACCAAAAATAAGGCGTTTGGCAAACAGGATCAGAGAAGACCGGTTGAATAAACTTCATGGGCTGGTCGCAGCATGCATAATTTTGTAGATAGTTCTTGGAATTGTATTAAATACTTTTTTAAATCTTTTATTATGGATTCTTTTTACGTTCTGCATTGTTCTGACATGTATAATTTCAACATGAATGATGTATCTCATATTTTGTAACCATATTCCGATTTAAAAGAGTGTTCTTCTCCACAGATACCTACTGCTTTGGAATTGGACTGAACGACTCCTTGACAATTCAAAAGTGCCTGTAATTGGTTTATTTGAAATAAATGCTTTGAGTTTGAGTACGTATTGTTATGATCATCTACGGCAAGTTATATTTATCTCATCATATTTTAAAAAAGACAAACATAAGAAACATTTTTATTAAGAACAAAAGAACATATACATTACTAGCTTCCGCCCGCGGCTTCGCCCGCGTGAAATTAGTTTTTGTCAATTCTGGTTCCTTATGTCTAAGAGACTCTTACAGGGGCCAGCCTCACGTTGTGTGCAAAAATATTTTTAAATTACCTATTTTAAAACATTTTTGTACACAACGTTTGCTGTTTTGTTATCATTTGTTAAAATGTGGAGATTGTTTGGACTCGACACTCGCGAGCAGGCCACGTAAAGTTGGCCATGCGAAAAACAGTTTTTCTCTAAATGGACACCCGCTACTTTAAGTGTTTGCCCTTAGGGCACGCCACGATAGTGGCGGTAAGGCCCCTCTTTCAGGAGTGGCTAGAGAGGCGTCACGGCGCCCTCACCTACCGCCTGACGCAAGTCCTCACCGGACATGGATGTTTCGGGAGGTTCCTGCACATCATCAGGCGGGAGGAAACGCCCGGGTGTCACCACTGCGAGGATCGCCCAGAGGACACGGTAGAGCACACGGTGCAAACCTGCCCCGCATGGGCAGAGCACCGCCGTGTCCTCGTAGAGGCGATCGGCGGCGGCGACCTCTCGCGCCCGGCTCTGGTGCAAGCCATGGTCCGGGGTGAGAGGGAGTGGGAGGCAGTCACCTCCTTCTGCGAAAAAGTTATGCTCGCGAAGGAGGTGGCGGGATGGGAGAGAGAAAGGTCCTCCCGTCCCAGCCGCCGCAGGAGACGCCCCGGGCGTCGGGAGCCACGTGACGACTCCCGGCCACCGTAGGCGCGGGCCTGCGGACGGTGAGTAATGGGTGACTCACCGTCCGATCAGCACCAGACCCGTGCCGGACGGCGCGTATATGTTCCACGCGCGCCTCAAAGAGATGTCAGCATATGAAGGGGCCCCTCAGGGCCAAGCCTGCCGGGTAAGCGGGATTGTCCGAAAGGGTTACCGCTACCCCGGAACATAAAGGGCTACGGAAGGAACATGGATGGGTTTTAGTCAGTAAGAGTCTGACACTCCCTTCCGCTCCACCCAGAGCGGGAGAAGTCATTGGATGATATCCCAGCCTTAAAAAAAAAAAAAAAAAAAGTGTTTGCCCTTGCGCTTTGTTAATGGAGGCTGTTTTAAAGGTGTTAATGAGGTTATTATGTTCGTGCAACATTCTTTGAATTTTTAAAACAATGTCCCTCTCAACTCCTTCAATATTTTGACATCTGCGATCAACCTCGCTGTTTTTGTCTCCCATAAAATAAATCTGTAGAAATTTTGGTTGATCATTGTTTGTGGGAAGCAAAGAACCAATCCTATGATAAACTTGCCCTTGTACCGTAAATGTGGGTGAAAATCCAGGCATGATGACCTCATTACCCACACCAAATGATGTCATTTGAAAGCAAGAATTGTACTTTCTTATTCTGTTTAAAAATCGCCGAGATTCATTGCTGTCATATAGAAGTAAGGATTTGAGTGGCTCCTCGGGGTCACCAAGCGTTGGTACTGATACTTTGCCTCCAGAACAGCACATACCTGGGGTCTCTTCCTTCCACTTGAGTGCCTCACAGTGTCTGCATTTATTGGCCATTCTACCTATGAGGACTAATCGATGATTAAAGTAATCAATTAACGGATCATAATCAAAAGCAGCATCGGCAAATGCCTCCCACGTATTCATCGTAAACGTACGTCTCCTTTCTGCTTGCCGCTCGGAATTAATTAAACGTCGTCTACATGTTTCTTCGGAGGTCTCTGCGGCTATGTACGAAGCATGACGCTCAGCATCAATGACTTGGCGAGCTTGGGTCTGTGAGAGGTCTCAGCAGCTCTTTGAGCCGAGTAACGCTCGGCATCAATGTTATGGCGAGCTTGGGTCTGCTGAGAGGTCTCAGCGGCTCTTTGAGCCGCGTGACGCTCAGCATCACTGATTTGGCGAGCTTGAGTCTGTTGAGAGGTCTCAGCAGCTCTTTGAGCCGCGTGACGCTCGGCATCAATGATTTGGCGAGCTTGGGTCTGCTGAAAGGTCTCAGCGGCTCTTTGAGCCGCGTGACGCTCGGCATCAATGACTTGGCGAGCTTGAGTCTGTTGAGAGGTTTCAGCAGCTCTTTGAGCCGCGTGACGCTCGGCATCAATGACTTGGCGAGCTTGGGTCTGCTGAGAGGTTTCTGCAGCCCTTTGTGCAGCATGACGATTAGCGTCTAAATTATGACGGGTCTGCGTGTGCTCAAAAGTTTCAGCAGCCCTTTGAGCTGCGTGACGCTCGGCATCTAAAGTCCGACGGATCTGTGAATCCTCTTCCGATTCCAGTGATCTAGTAAGTTTAGCAGCCCGAGCTCTGCTAGAGCTATTAGCTAAATTGGACTTTCGTTTGCGAGGCATCGTAGAAAAACAAAAATAAAATGAATGGAATAAAACAGATGTACAGATTAAGATTTATTATATTAAAAAAAACCTTTAATAAGCACCTACTTGGTAAAAATGATGCACTCATCCCACGGCGATGTTAATTAAACACATCATCCGTCACGTTTAAATGGAAAAAAGTAACAAAGAAATTAAATTATCAATACTTATTTACAACCAATGCAAAAAAAGTAGGAGTTAAGTAGGTCAGGTTAGTTTTATTTAGTTAGACCTATTAGATTAATTAAATAAAGGAAATATGAGCAAATCGGATTTTTTAAAAGTAACGAAAACTATCTTACCTACTTTTAACTATGAACTAAAAGAAATATCAAGTATATACTAAATTAATTTACAGGACCTAATTAATAAAAACACTAAAAAGTTATACGAAACAATAAAATAATTAAACAAAGGAAATATGAGCAAATCGGATTTTTTAAAAGTAACGAAAACTATCTTACCTACTTTTAACTATGAACTAAAAGAAATATCAAGTATATACAAAATTAATTTACAGGACCTAATTAATAAAAACACTAAAAAGTTATACGAAACAAAAAAATAATTTTACTGGATCGAAAAATGTAATTCTCTATACCGCAAATTTCTCCAATCGCATGCGTCCGACAACGACGTCTGCCCTCACGTGTCTGCCCGTTCGGGTAAGCATAGTTAGAATCGTGCGCTCCCCCACCACACGACAGCGCCGCGCCATTGCCTGCAGCAGATACCGCGCCCGCCACACTTCAGCGAATGTGCGCGACAACGAACGATGACAGTGGCGGCGCGGGCGATGCAGAGTATTCGTTAAAAGGAATTTGAACGTTAAAAGCGAACTTTTTTGTAACTTGATACACCCAAAACTTCTAAATTACATGTTCCTAGATTCAGTGGTTAAGATTTCGTATACAAAAAGTTTGGATTTGTAGTTCTCGTTCCGCCGTCACTCGCTGCCCGACGCTCACCCCGGACGGACGTGCCGCGCGCTACCTGCTCTCCGCTACCTGCTCGCCGCACCCTGCCTCGCCGCTAGTGTGTTCCGGTCGACGTTCCTGTCGACGCCAGTTTCGTAGTCATCGACTACAAGTGTTTCCTGTATACTACTGCCTTTTTCAAGGAGGTAGTTACAGTCGCTATTTCTTAACAGAAATTTTGTTAAAACGTTATCGTCGGTCTTGGCCCCCTCTGGGTAAAACCACAGTTTCGTGGTCCTCGGTTGAAACCTCACGGTGTCAACGAAGCCGAGTGGGGTGTTGACCTAATCACACCCGCCGATCCCCTTCAGGGTGAGGCAGTCAATTGGAGCCGAGAGCTAGAAGTTTGGCCTTGGGGGATCTCCTAGTCAACTCTAGTTTCTGACTTCGTCCACAGCTACACACCTAGTGTTGGTTGGGAGTGTCTACCCCTTCGCACTAGACCCGGTCAGGGCCCGTTCGCACAATAAGATTGGCGAACGGATTACAAGCTTAGGGCTCACCATAGGTACACACCTCCCTGTCTGCACCCGACAGGGAGGCTACACATCCCCGGGCCTATCCACCCGGGGAATTAGGTTGTAGGTCCAATAGGTTGCGAATACTATGTGTTTTCGCATCTAGGTTATAGTTTTCCCCACCGACAATGTCGGTCGACTACGACCCGAGATGGGTCAATTATTTTTTAACGGAATTGCTCCCGGACCCGAACTTCGTGGCCCAGCATTCCGCCCGTGCTTTGCGCGGCGGTCCCACCGCGTCATCGTCGGCAGTCGCTGACTTCACCGACGCGCTCGACAGCCCGCTCTCGCCCCCGCCGGCCGATCAAGGCCTTATTCAAGCGGCTTGCTCAAAACCGCTTGCCGGAATTCCGGCTCTATTGTCATTACCGACAATTGAGCCCGCTTCCGCGAACCCAATTAGCGCGAGACCCATTGTCTCTGCCGCTAATATTGTTCCGTCCGCAGCTGCACCGGGCTCTATTGTCCCGGTAATCACAAAGGCTGCCCCCACCACCCCAGTCCAAGCTCTACCGGAGAGCATGGACACGTCCGCTCCGATTTCGGACGACGATGGCCCCCTCTCTGCCTCTTCCTCATCCTCGGAAGACGACTACGAGGTCGTCGGAAAAGGAGGGAAGAGGAAGAAAGGGGCTTCGTCCCAGGCCAGCAAGGCCAAAAAGGCTGTAGCGGCCTCATCCTCCCCCACCCCTGCCCCTTCTCAGGCTCCCCGCTCCTGCGGTAGCAAGGCGAAACCCGCTTCCGCTTCTGGAAAGAAGCAAAAGCCCCCGCCTCCGATCTATATCCAAGACAAGGCCAAATGGACCGAAGTGTCCAAGATGTGCGTGGATCGTAAGATCCAGTACACCAGCGCCACTTCGACCCAACAGGGCATCAAGGTGTCCGTTCCCTCGTCCGCGGACTACAGGGAGCTCACCGCTATGCGGCGTACTAGGAACTACTCGTTCCATACCTACGCCCTCCCTGAAGAGACATCGACTCGCGTAGTCATCCGCCGAGTCCCGAAGGAGATCCCTTCGGACGACATCAAAGATGACCCCTCTGCCCAAGGCATCCCCGTTTCAGCGGTGCACCGCCTTCATAAGGCGCGTCGCGGGCATGCTTATGACATGGTCCTCGTGGCGTGTGACCCTGTAGAAGGGCACCACCCGATCTTCAAGATCAAGTCGGTCTGCTCACTATCGGGGATCTCTATTGAGAAACCCCGCCGCTCCAACATAATTGGCCAGTGCCATCGCTGCCAATTATATGGCCATGCGCAGTCCAACTGCTACGCCATCCCCAGGTGCGTCAAGTGTCTGAGTGACCATGGCACAGCGGACTGTCCCCGCCCCAAGGATCGGGCTCTATGCACCGAACCCCCGAGCTGCGTACTGTGTGGCCAATCTGGCCACCCAGCCAACTACCGTGGCTGCCCGAAAGCCCCCAAGGCTTCCTCCCCCAAACTGGCGAAGCGCGCTAGCGATCGCCAGAAGAGGGAAAGCCCCTCGGCTACCATCAAGGTGCCCTCAGCGCAGTTGCCAGTGCGACTCAGCCCCCAACGACCCATGCCCTAGGCCAACTTACTCCGCAGCGACGCTCCAGTCACCGCGGCCCCCATCTCTCAGCCCCCTGCTACCAACCCCGCGCCCAAGGTTACCGTTAACCCTGGGCCAACCCCCTCCCCCGTGGCCCTTTTGGCAACTCCACCCGCCGCCCCCTCGAAGCCTGCCTCGGCAGCCCCGAAAAAGGTCCCTTCCCTTTCCCCAGCAGGTATCAAGCCCACCACGACGGAGATCCTCGTCCACACCCTTGCGGTTATGAACCAAGTGTTCGAAACCCCGGAGGCGATCGCGATGGCCGATCAGGTCTACGCCGCCAAGGGCGACCCTATCAAAATCCTCATGGCATACCACAGCTACCCCGGGGTACTGCGCGCCATCTCCAACCTCACCTTTTAAATATCAATTATGGATATTACAAAAGGTGCTAGATGTACAAAGCCCCGGTCCCTCAAGTTAGGTTTCTTTAACGCTAACGGCGTTAAAAGTCAACGCGATGAGATCGCCGCCTTCCTCCGCGACCATCAGCTTGACGTCCTACTAGTTCAGGAGACCTTTCTGAAGCCCCATATACGCAACCCGAACATCGCCAACTATCGCATAGTTCGCAATGATCGGTCACGCTGTCACAAGGGCGGAACCCTCATCTATTTCAGAAGGACTCTCCATTGCATCCCTCTAGATCCCCCCCCTCTCCTCTCTCACTTGGAGATCTCTCTCTGTCGGCTCGCCATGACCGGTCATCAACCGATCACCATCATCTCTGGCTATTTCCCACCGGCCAACGGTAGCGAGGATCATATATCCATCGCCGCCGACCTCTCACTCCTCTTCGGCTTGAGCGACTCCGTCATCCTGGCGGGCGACATCAATGCCAAACATCCCGCCTGGAACAGTAACCTCACCTCTACCAGAGGCAGATTACTGTTCAACTTAGGGGCCTCCCTTAACTTTGACGTCATCGCTCCGATGACTCCCACCCACTATCCCGGCGACCCTAACCAAACTCCTGACGTCCTCGACATAGCGCTCCTCAAGAATGTGAACCTCCGTTTGCAATCTTTAGAGGCGCTACAAGAGCTTAACTCTGACCACCGTCCCGTCGTCATGCACCTCACCCCCTACACGGGGGGTCCGCTTGACCCCGACCACCCGCCCCGCATCCAGCTGGTGACCGACTGGAGGAAAGTAAGCGAAAAGCTTAAATCCGACACTCTGTCACCTCAGCTGGAATCCATTCCTGACTTCATTGTCTCTGTCAATGACACTACCGGCGCGATCGCCTCGTTTACAGAACACGTGCAATCCGTTTTGACGGAATGCTCACGGGAAGTCCCGGTGGTGGAAGACCACCGCTGGAAACTACCCGCTGACGTACGTGAGCTGATAACCGAGAAGAACGCAGCCATCCGTGCCTACGACTCCTTCCCCTGCGATGCGAACAAAGCCCACATGCTCAATTTACAGCGTGCTGTAAAGAAACGCATTGCGGAAGCTCGTTCGGACAACTGGGACAAGTTACCCGGTGAACTTGAGCCCAATCACCATGCCTTCTGGAACCTTCAGAGGAAGCTTCGCGCTCCCGAAGAATCTTCCACCCCTCCACTCATCCGTCCCGACAAGAGCATCGCTTTCGATAGCTCTGAAAAAGCCGAGCTCCTAGCCGACAGTCTCGAGTCCCAATGCTCCCCCAGTTCCCTTCCGGTCGACCCAAAGCACCTCGCCAAAGTCGACGCCGAGGTCGAACGTAGAGCCTCTCTCCCGCCCGTCGAAGATCCCGATGATCCTATGCCCCCCGTCACCCCTGACGAGGTGCAAGACATCATCAAGGGTCTTCAGGCTCGTAAAGCCCCCGGCTCAGATGGAATTACCAATAGGGTATTCAAACTCTTCCCCGCCCAACTGATCATGCTCATGACCGCCATCTTCAATGGCGCCATGAGTAATAACATGTTCCCACAAGCCTGGAAAGAGGCCTCTGTTATAGGTATCCCCAAACCCGGCAAACCCAAATCCGACCCCACCAGCTATCGCCCCATCAGTCTGCTCAACGTGCTCGGCAAAATCTACGAGAGGCTTATTTATAAGCGTCTCAAGGACTATGCCGAGGCGAAGAGCCTGATTCCGGACGAGCAGTTCGGGTTCCGTACCCAACACTCGTGCGTCCAGCAAGCGCACCGCATAGTCGAGCACATCAGTGCCGGCTTCCAGCGTGGCGCTATGACTGGCGCCCTGTTCTTCGACATAGCGAAGGCTTTCGACAAAGTCTGGCACAATGGCTTAATATATAAGCTATACCAACTCGGCGTGCCCGACCGTCTCGTGCTCATCTTACGGGACTTTTTGTCGAACCGCACCTTCCGCTACCGCATCGAGGGCGCTCTCTCCTCCCCCCACCCGATTCGCGCCGGAGTCCCCCAGGGCTCCGTTCTCTCCCCCCTAATCTTTACCCTGTTCATTAGCGACATCCCTAAGAGTAAAAAGGCCCAATTGGCGTTATTCGCCGATGACACGGCCATTTACTACACAGGGACCAGTCCGCCAGCTATAGCTCAGACTCTCCAGAACTCGGCCAACGTCCTCGGCGCTTGGTTCCGGAAATGGAGAATCGAGGTCAACCCCGATAAAAGCCAGGCTGTTCTCTTTAGGAGAATTCGTAGGGCCCTCCCCAACCCCCCTAATCCGATCACCATGTACGGCAAGCCGATCCCTTGGGCGAAGCATGCCAAGTACCTGGGTGTCACTCTCGACCAACACCTCAGTTTCGCAGAGCACATAAAGCAGGTCCGTTCGCGGGCCGCTTTTGCTCTCGGTAGACTCCAATTCATGCTTACAGAACGCAGCAAATTGTCACTCCGGTGCAAACTGCGTCTCTATAAGGCTGTAATCCGTCCTATTATGACATACGCTTGCGTCGTCTTCGCGCACGCCAAACCCAAGTATTTGCATCGAATGCAGACACTTCAAAACCGGTTCCTCCGTAGGGTCTCAGGAGCTCCCTTTTACGTCCGTAACATGGACCTTCATGTAGATTTTAAACTCCCCACAGTTCAGCAGTTCATGAAACGCCTCTCGAAGCGTTTCTTTGACACTGCCATAAAGCACCGCAATCCCCTGATTGCGGCCGCCTCCCGATACACCCCGTCCCGCATCAGTAAGGTTCGCCGTCCACGGCATACCCTCGTTGCCCCCGACGATGCCACCACTCTCCTCCAGGAGAGCAGCCCGGCTACTAGCACTGTTAGATCAGCATACAGACACAAATTTCCGTCGTTCCGTCCTCGCCGTCGAGGCCCGTCGCGACGACCCTGTCCACTCTCATCCCCCCGACCCTTGCTCGAGCCAGCCCGCGTTGCGGCTGAGCCAGTAGTTCTAAAAACCCCCGATCCAGCTGTCCCTTGCTGTCCCCCCCCAGCGACGCCTTAAGCCGAGGTCCGAACCCCGCAGGGGGTGCCCTTAGCGTGTAGTCGCTTAGTTTTGTAAGTTAGCTTTAGTTTTTATAAAGCCCTGGCTGGAGGCTACAATTCTTTTGTGGCAGCCACAGGCAAGCCCGGTTAAGCAGTAGACAACCCTTTGGTTGAACTGCGAGATGCCATTAACAAAACGTTCTCGTTCCGAATCCGTTCCGTTCGAATTTCGGGAATTCCGTTTGTAGAAAAACTCTGCACATCCTATGAGACCTAGGTACCAAGATTCGTGGTCTTATCTTCAATTCAGCCCCTATTTCACCCCCACACTGGTAAATATGCTAGAACAAACGATTTTTTGTATCTTATAACGTGATATTTGACGACCTTGCATACTAACTTTCAACCCTTATTTCACCCCCTAGCTGGTCGAAATTTCAAAAATACTGGAACAAATGTTTAATGATTTCATATCAAGTGCTTAAATATAAAGTTTCATGGTTTTATCTTTTAAAATTAAAAATTCCCATACAAACTTTCAACCCCTATTTCAACCCCTTCATCCCTTTTTTTTAAATAAAAAGTAGCCTATGTTTTGTCTCAGGGTCTAAAGATTGTCTGTACCAAATTTCATCAAAATCGGTTGCGGGGTTTAAGCGGGAAAGCGTAACAGACAGACAGACAGAGTTAGTTTCGCATTTATAATATTAGTTGGGATAGTTGGGATGAATGTACTTACTCAAAAAATCTACAAAAAACTCCCCGAAAATGGGACTATCCTTAAAGCAAACCCATTTTACACTGAATAAAAAATAAACTGGGCATTCAAGGATTCTTCTTACAAAGAAATCTTAAAGGAACCTTAGCACAATGCTAAGTTATGAACTCCCTCTATTTAAAGCTAACATTTCTATTATTTATCGCGGGCCGTTATCTTTTGAATTAATTCGGGGACCCACTCACTTTGGCCAGAAGTGGACTTTATCAGGCCCGAATTTAACTAAATTTGTTATTTTGTGAGAAATTGCTTCTTTGCTTCGTTCCTGTGTTTATTTCGTTATGTCTGTTATCTAAGTGTCTACCGGATAAATTATGCATTGGTATGACTCGGTATAATTGTAACTGAAAGTGTTCTATGTGTATTTGAAATAAATGATGTGACTTTGGCTTTCTATTCACTTTTAATTATAGGGTGATTCGACCTATTCTTAGTATAAGTCTTACCGTGACTTCTTTTTTACAGATTTTCCATTAAAAATAGTCATGTCAATTTATTCCACGGATATATTAGGATATCCAAGTCTGCTATAATCAGGATCTTTGCTCAAACTTGTCTTATGTTCCAAAAATAAACTACACAAAGAACAGTACAGTCAAAGGCAAAACAAGAAATGTCACAAAAACAAAAGTTTAGGTAATCAACATCAGCGGGATTGTCCGAAAGGGTTACCGCTACCCTGGAACAGAAATGACTAAGGAAGGAACATGGATGGGTTTTAGTCAGTAAGAGTCTCTGACACCCCTTTCCGCTCCACCCAGAGTGGGAAGAGCCATTTGATGAATAAACACCCTAAAAAAAAAGACAATCAACATCTTAGTAATGAAATCTATATATATATATACATATAATAAATTTGTAGAAAAGTGGTGTCTGTACAATGGAAATATATAAAAAAAAAGTAGCAGGGGTTGTTATTATATCGATGCCGAACCCGAAAATGTAATTAATTTTTTTTTGTCTGTTTGTCTGTTTGTGTGTTTGTCTGTGTGTTTGTGCACGCTAATATCAGAAACGGCTTATTCGATTTAGATACGGTTTTCACTAATATATTGTAGTAAGCTTCACTTAACATTTAGTGTTTATTTCATGTCAATCGGTTCATAAATAAAAAAGTTGTGTCAATTTAAAGAATCACGGCAAACATTTGTTAAGGTATTCTATCAGAGTACGTATACGCATCGCGCCTGCGCGTCTGTGGCTATATAAAGCGCGCTGAGAGCCGCGCCGCTGTTACCCCGATCCAGCTGTCCCTTGCTGTTCTCCCCCAGCGACGCCCTAAGCCGAGGTCCATACCCCACAGGGGGTGCCCTTAGCGTGTAGTCGCTTAGTTTGAAAGTTTTAATAAGCCCTGGCTGGAGGCTACAATTCTTTTGTGGTATCCACAGGCAAGTCCGGTTAAGCAGTATACAACCCTATGGTTGAGCTGCGAGATGCCACTATCAAAAAAAAAACACCTCGCTGCCATAAGGATTCAGTTATTCGTAGCGAACGCACGTATCCTGGAGAGTATAGGCGAATAGTGGCATTCGATTATTGCGATTCACTTGAATACTGACTGTTTGCATATTTCATTTTTTTATATTTTAGGGTTTTTAGGTTAGGTTCTTTTAATAATTTTTCCTTAAAATCTATCTATAATAAAATAAAACAGTAAAAAATCTGTGTCTGTCCATTGAATTTATTAAAAAAATAATGATTGAATGGTTTAGAAACAGTAATAGAGCACGAATCCAAAAAAAAATCGGTCTGTTTGTCTGCATGTCTGTTTGTTTGTACACGCTAATCTTCGGAACTACTGGACGGTTTTGAATTATTTTTTTTGTTGTGTAGGTATTTAGTCTGGGCAAAAAAAGACTATAATTTATATTAGAAACTTGAACACCTGATGCAGAACCGCAACTGACCAGCTAAACTATAAGAGATACAAAAATAATACCGTAGCAAAAATTGTTCCGCGTGATGAGCATTTTCTGCTGAGAGAATAAATTTGAAGATCTGGAACACCTGATGTGGAACTCCAAGAGCCCAGCTACACTATAACAGATATTGGAATGACGTCTTAGCAAAAGTTGTTCAGCCTGATGAGCACTCTCTGTTGACGCATAAAAATTTAAGATCTGGAGTACCTGTTGTGGAATTCCAAGAGCCCAGCTACACTATAACATATACAGAGTTGATACGACAGAGGGGCTTTCCTTTAAACACCTTATAAGAGGGACCATTTTAAAGCTCTGTACCAAAAATCAATTAAATAGGAGCAGTAGTTTAGTCGCAAATGTTTTTTTAAGTTTTTGCCCCGTTTGAACACGACGATCTTTCCTAACAGCGCTCCGGCGTGCACGCGTCGGTGCCGCTGCGTTACAAGGTCAGTTTTTATTTACAAAGGGTGGTTGCGTTTTACTCTGATTTGTAAGCTATTTAGTTTGTTAGAAAAAATAAAAACCTCATTTTTTTTTATACCCTACCGAGTTAATACTAAACACGTATAGTATACGTAGTGTAATTTAATGCCCCTCTGTCATATCGACTCTGTATAGGAATGACGTCTTAGCAAAAGTTGTCCAATCCGATGAGCACTTTCTGTTGACTTATAAAAATCGACGTCTTAGCAAAAGTTGTTCGGTCTGATGGTCATTTCCTATTAACTTCTAAAAATCGAAAATCAGAAACATCTGATGTGGAAATCAAAGCTATCACTAATTTCACTGTATAATTATAAAATAACAAAAGCTGGGAGAACTTACACGCGGTGAAGGCGGTAACAGTTTAGGACTGATTTTCGCTGACGATGGTACAGACGCCAGCACATCAAGCTATCCCTAACTGTCAAATTGTCTCAATTAAAAATGAACCTTATGTTTTTGCAATAAAGTTGAAATACTATCAAAGAAATTTTACAGATTGTGGTAACTTGATGTGCTGGCCTCTGTACTTATATCATTGAAAATTTGACCCTGCTGGCCAAAACTCCCATTTATTTTTTTATTTTACCAAATAAATATGCCTTCGGACTTATGTTATTTTAGTGTTTAATTTCCTTTTCTATTTATCTTCGTGACACAGTAGCCTACCCGATAACGCCTGGGAGCAGTCCCTTAGATTTTAATTGATCACTTATATTCACAATAAAACTATAACCATGCCTAGAAAGAGGTCAAATCTTTCCCAATGTTCCAAAAGGGCTAAAAGATTGAAGATCATAAGATCCCAAGAATCTACCAAAGAGCGTCACGAGAGACTTGATGCTGTTTGAAAACATCCGGCTGCAACTCGCTCCGTGGAAACCTCTTCGGATCGCGGCGTTCTCAGCGTATTTACGCATCTACATCCAGGTCTCTAGAGACCAGTGAAGAATATGATGCGCGACTGACCGCAGATCGTGCAAGTCATGCATTGTCTCGCGAATCGGAGACGTTCATGGATAGAGAATTACGCTTGAGTTCCAAGCGTTTCTACGCATCGAGTTCTAGGTCTCTAAAGACAAGTGGGGAACGTGATGCGTGACTGACCGCTGATCGTGATTCAGATCTTCGATTTTGACGACCCCGTTGTCGCTGGCATAAGCAACAGGATACGCGTACGAAGTCGCGGGCAGAAGCTAGTGTTAAATATAATCTTTTTCAATAAAAAAATTTACTTTCACATCATTCATAAGAACTCCTTACGTAAGCTTAAAGAGATCTGCCGGTCTAAGAAAAAAAAAATAGGATACGCCACAGGCACACATGCATACAAAAAGGTACTAGAGTAGCTAAGCAGATAGGTACATAAAACAAAATAGATCAACACAAATAATTATGAGCAAAAACAGAAATGTGTCATTTTTAGGGTTACGTGGTAAAAAGGACCCTATTACTAAGACTCCGCTGTCCGTCCGTGTGTTCGTCTGTCACTAGGCTATATTTCATGAACCGTGATAGTAAGATTGTTGAAATTTTCACAGATGATGTTTTCTGTTGCCGCTACAACAACAAATACTAAAAAACTAAATAAAATAAATATTTAAGGGGCTCTCATACAACAAACGTGACTTTTTTGCCGTTTTTATAGCCTGCACTTGACCAGTTTTTACATTTTCATGTTTGCCTCTGTACCCTTCACAACGGTAACTTAAAAAACCACAATTGACATAAACAATTAAACATACCTTCAACGTATTCTAAAAATATTAATCAACTATCAGTTTTATTATAAGACATAGCTATACCCCGCTGTTTCATCTGCCGTTTAATTTTCTTACTGCTCAACTCCTAAGGTTGGCAGCGTGATAGTTTAGACTACCTAGCCCATGTATTCCTGCAACAGGACTCCAAGATAATTATAAACACCAATTATAGTGAGATCTAATTTCAACGCAAACACTAATTATTGGGCTACATGCAGCTGAGTTATCAGTAGTGAGCAGTGCGGTCGACCGTCTGTACTTAGCTTAATATACGTATATGACCAGCTGTAGGTATTTGATTGGTTACGATATTGTCAAATTGTGGCACTGTTGTTTGAATGGCAAAAGGATGCGATTAACTGTCACTGTAGAGTTATGACTGTCACAGAAGATTCATTGTCATGGCTGTCCTGAATAAATCGCGTTACTTCATACTGGCCAACATAATAAACTAATAAAGTTCTTAAAACCCATTTTTTTTTGTATTCTGACAGGAACGCATTATATTATCGGCCGGAGTGTAGCTGTTATTCGTTGTTTCATTAAACTTTAGAATGTAGTGTTCGCAAGTGGGGATGAAAGAAGATTGGTTTACTGTCGTGTTACTCTACTGCTTACAATGTATATAAATATATAATTAAATCTTATTATAGTGTTTAGTTATAGGCTAAGGTTAGTATGAAGGTTATCAGCAATAAAATACGGTACTTTAATTAAATAAAAACGCCGCACGTGATTTTTATACCAAAACCAATTTTTCACAAACGGCTAATGGAAAAGATTGCTTTACTTAATAAAAGCTTTAAAGAATAATGTGGTATAATCAATGTGATTTTAATCTACACTTAGGAAAGGCATTAAAAAAATACGTCTTCTACCCAAAACGGCTATTTAAAACAATTGCCGTGAACCCTCGTCCAAGCCAATGGATGACCTCGTTTAGTCATGCCAAATTGAACTTTATGGTCTAAGAAATAGGGAAGTTAATCGATAAGCGATTAAGTCGATAATTGGAAGCACGAGTGATGTTTTTTAGGGGATGTAGTTTAAGATACATCGGTTTTAATTTCTTATTTCTTTAGGAAAACATTTAATTACCTATGTCACTTTAGTTACAGCACATACATACATCATGTATGTATGGTGGTGTAGCATACATTTCACAAACTTTAATTGTTTAATTGCTTAAAATGTACCTACACAAAAAAAAATGAGAGAAAAAGCATACATACAAGATGTGTATGTCATGACATACACATCTTGTATGTATGCTTAAAAAAAATGTCACATAAATAAAAATGGATGGAAGTAGGGACATTATTCATAGTCAATCCCCACTTAAATTATTATAAATGGGAAAGTTACTTTGTCTATCTGTTTGTTACCATTTCACGTCTTAAAGGACTGAACAGATTTGGATGAAAATAGATTGCCCAAGTTAAGACTAAAAAAAATGTCACATAAATAAAAATGGATGGAAGTAGGGACATTATTCATAGTCAATCCACACTTAAATTATTATAAATGGGAAAGTTACTTTGTCTGTCTGTTTGTTACCATTTCACGTCTTAAAGGACTGAACAGATTTGGATGAAAATAGATTGCCCAAGTTAAGAGTTTCTTTATAGTAAACTAGTACTTTGTTCGCGGCTTCGCTCCCTTTATTTTTCCTGGGATAAAAAGCCTATGTTACTCCCTGAAAACTAGGCTTTCTAATGGTGAAAGAATTGTTGAAATCGGCACAGTAGTTTTTGAGTTTATTTATTACAAACATACACACAAAAATACAAATCGTTCCTCTTTATAATATTAGTATAGACGAGTATCGCCATCAAAGGATACACCATGCTCTGGATACAATCACAATACACAATGTACAATCATAGTAATTTTTTTTTTTTTAAGGCTGGGAAATCATCCAATGACTGCTCCTGCTCTGGGTGGAGCGGAAGGGAGTGTCAGACTCTTACTGACTAAAACCCATCCATGTTCCTTCCGTAGCCCTTTATGTTCCGGGGTAGCGGTAACCCTTTCGGACAATCCCGCTTACCCGGACAATCATAGTAATGCAGGATACTTTTATCTCGGAAAATGTTGGCTGTTTTAAGCAAATGATATATATAATACGACATGAATTTAAAAGTCAGTGGTGCGTGCTTTCGTTTCCAAACAATTCGTTATCTCAGCGATTCGGATTGTCAAGAACGCATTTGTATGGGAATATTGATCGAGTTTCATAACACAATTTGACATTGTCTAGCACTTAGCGATCGAAAACGATTAATCACGTCACATTTCAAAAGCTTATGCCAATTCCATACATTTCGGATTTATCTAATTTCGTTATCGTTAATGAAAATGTGACTTTTCTAGGCCCCCAGTTCAGACTTTGCAGTCCAACAGTCACACCACTAGGCTATCATTTTTCAAGTTTGATTTAAAGCAAACATTTTGACTATTTCCATAGCAAACCATGCTCAGAATAACTATTTCGTATTTTATAAAATTCACGCGAAATAAAGCGAAATAAAAATGTAGAATCGGGTCGAAATATCGGTTGGTCGCAACTTAGATTTTTTTGTATAACACTGTTTGCAAACTACGAGTATTCACAGTTACGAAGCATAACAAAGCTGTATAGTCCAGCCGATCTATTTTGTGAAAATTTCAACGTGAAAACTTAGGACTTAGAGCTGTCATTAGTGATAATCCTCAGCACTTTTTTTTTTTTAAGGCTGGGAAATCATCCAATGACTGCTCCCGCTCTCGGTGGAGCGGGAGGGAGTGTCAGACTCTTACTGACAAAAACCCATCCATGATCCTTCCGTAGCCCTTTATGTTCCGGGTTTCACCATGAAAACATAAGTGAAGTGAGCTGTCAATAGTATCAATCCCCAACATCTTATCCATTTATTCTGTAAAAATCTCACCAAGATAACATAAGTGAAGTGAACTGTCAATAGTATCAATCCCCAACATCTTATCCATTTATTCTGTAAAAATCTCACCAAGATAACATAAGTGAAGTGAACTGTCAATAGTATCAATCCCCAACATCTTATCCATTTATTCTGTAAAAATCTCACCAAGATAACATAAGTGAAGTGAACTGTCAATAGTATCAATCCCCAACATCTTATCCATTTATTCTGTAAAAATCTCACCAAGATAACATAAGTGAAGTGAACTGTCAATAGTATCAATCCCCAACATCTTATCCATTTATTCTGTAAAAATCTCACCAAGATAACATAAGTGAAGTGAACTGTCAATAGTATCAATCCCCAACATCTTATCCATTTATTCTGTAAAAATCTCACCAAGATAACATAGGTGAAGTGAACTGTCAATAGTATCAATCCCCAACATCTTATCCATTTATTCTGTAAAAATCTCTCCGTGAAAACTTAGATGAAGTGAGCTTAATGTTAGCTCTCATTAATGTCAATCCCTTGCAATGTAGAATGACAGCTCACATCAAGGTCATTTCACCCAAGAACTTCTGACAATGTGTGAAAAGAGTTACATATGGCTACATAGAGGTGACCACCGAAATAACGACTAATAGAGAAGAATGGAAGAAAAAGACACGTTACGCAGACCCCAAAATAAATTAGTCTATGGGCAAGAACGATGATAATGTTTAAATCCCACGTAAAAGGTGTGAGTGAGCACTTGGATGCAAATTACAAGCATATCAATCAATCAATAAGGCCATACAAGTAGAGGAAGACCAAAGAAACGATGTATAGATTGTGTGAAATATGATATGTCTAGAAAGAGAGTGACTACCGAGATGACGACTATTAGAGAAGTATGGAAGAAAAAGACATGTTGAGCCGACCCCAAATAAATTCGGATAAGGGCAGGAGAATGATGATGATCAATCAATCAAATAATTTATTTTCAGATCATAATTTTGTCAGTAATTATTATATTTACTTACCCACTAGTATCAGTAATGTAAGGGACAGAATACACCTTCTAAAGTTACCTGTCCAATGACAATAGCGGGATGTCCTCTTGTTAGAAGAGCACCTTTCATTTGTGGAAACGAGCCAAAGCCATAGGATTCAAAATGGGAATTCCTGGTGTTAGTTTAAGCTTCGCCTTGGCACTGTTCTGTTGTATTGAGAATGATCTATTGTTATTACGGTTGACTGTTTGTGTGGGGCATGCAGGGAGATGCGACCTTTGCGAGTGGCGGGTTTAATTTTTATGTTTGACCTTGTTTACTGCTTCGTCTTTCTAGTTTGTTGATACTCTTTTTCAGCTATTACTAGTGTGCGAGCTCAATCAACATATTATTGCCCGCTGGGAAGGAGGCGTGAGTTTATGGATGTATGTATTTAACACCCATATAGCATAAGCGGGGTTATCCGAAAGGGTTACCGCTACCCCGGAACATAAAGGGCTAAGGAAGAAACATGGATGGGTTTTACTCAGTAAGAGTCTGACACTCCCTTTCGCTCCACCAAGAGCGGGGGAAGTCATTGGATGATTTCCCAGCCTTAAAAAAAACCCATAAAGCATAATAAGCCTTTATGTTCCCACTGCTGGGACTCTGGCCTCCTCTGTTCGAGAAGAAGTGGTAAACCACCACGCGGGCCTAGAGTGGATTGGTAGATGTCTCATGTCTTCAAATTTTGGTTTCTAGGATATTAGGACATGCCAGTTTCCTCATGATTTTCATTCATCGTTTGAGAGCAGTGGTGATGTAATTATTAACACAAACTAAAGCGCCTGTCTGGCTTCGAACCCACGATCTAGAACTCTTAAGTAGGTACCGTTACCCACGAGGCCACCACTGGTCTCCCCCACATAATACAATTTAATCTAGATCTTAACAAAACTTTCTCCCATTAATTCAGCACACGCAAGGCCGTTGTCGAGACATTAATATCGGTAAGCAGTAACTTGTATTCAGAGGAGAATACGCTAATTACCAAGTAATCAGTCCTGAGCCTGCGTTGGTAAACATCACTATGCTAATACATTATCTGGGTAATAAGATAGGTCTGGATTAATTGCTTTTGGTAATGACTAAACTCCTTCAAGGTTTTTGAAAGCAGAGTCCTTTATGGAGTAATCCAGTTTTATCATAATTATTGTGACATGCAAGGTGTAAAAAAAACATGGAGCTTATCTACGTACTCTGTAAATCAAGTCGCATTGACTTTTATTTCTGATGCGAAAAATCGCAGCTCGCCCTATGTACTTTCTTTTTTTTTTCAGGTTGGGAAATTATCAAATGACTTCTCCCGCTCTAGGAGGAGCGGAAAGGAGTGTCGAGTGCCGAGTGCGGTAACCTTTTCGGACAATCCCGCTTAGCCATATTTTACTAAACTGCACGCAAAACATTGTGATTTTGGGTTCATCCCACGGTACAGGAAATGCGTGGTTGTTTATAGTTATCGTCATATCATTTGAAAAAAAAACAGGAAATAAAGTTGAAACTTTGATCATCAATATTTTCGTAAGGATCGTAGTTATTATCCAGTACAAAAAACCATTTACAATGACGAAAAGAATAGTGAAAAATGGTAAGTGATAAGCACAAACATGATGCCTGTTGCAGACTGTGGCAGGATGCTCTTTCCCCTACCTGAAAAGTCGACCAAAAAGCTTTGTCTACACTGAGGTACATTTGTATCATCATCATTGCCAGTCTTGTTCCACTCACTGCTGAGTACATACCGTCACTTTGTTCCGTGTATACGTTTGTGAAAAAGGCGCAAAATATGCCGACAAGAATCAGTGTTGGTACAGAAATATGTCACCGTGAGTGTGGACAAGGCTTTACAGCGATGACGTCACGGGTAGTAACTCAACTATCCAACTATATACGGTGTCCGATGTCAAACTCGCAAGCCGACCCTTACACGTAATTAACTGAGCCAAATTGGCAATCCTATCCGTTCTTAAAGTGATAAAGAGAACTGTGATTATTTTATCAAATTATGATGGTGTTTGTTGTAGTGATTATGGGCGATTGTATGTGTTTACATTTGTTAATGGTCTGTCTAGAGTCTTACCAAACCATATTAAACAATGTAGGACAAGAGGATCTCGTAGATGCTCTACCAGATCCTATTTATTACCCTCTTCCTAGCCCCTCCTTCCTTCCTTCTATTTTTTCTTCTTTGAATATACTTTCAGTCTAAACAGATGCTTGTAGTGTGTGTGGATCAACTTCACTCAGAGGGCATACAGCTACATACGCGTTCAATATAATAATGCACTGAGAATGCTGCTGCGGCTGCGTGGCAATGTATTGCGTCAGGGATGTTTGCAAATAATAATATTGCCGCTAATATTAGGAAAACATGTGTGCATCCCTGATGTCTCGTGTTCGCGGCAGCACCAACAGTATTATAAGTGTATTCGCAGATAGGTGGGTTCCACGATGTTGCGGTAGTGGCTGCGGCTCCACGCCGAAATTTTATTGTATAGTTTTATGTGTCTGTAGATTTTCAATCCTCGAACTTAGAAATGAAGGCACTGTCCTTCAATTCTCCTTATAGCGACACCTCGGCAATGCATCACTAATACTCTTTCCGGCTGTCCCGTTGGTTTCATGGTCGCAAGCGTGACGACTGAGCGTGGGATCGTCGTTTCGATTCACAAGTCGGGCAAAGTGTTATTGGGTTTTTCACGACGAATTAAACCTTTGTGAAAAACCGTGTTGAATTGCCGTTCTATTCGATTATGAGAGTGAGCGAAGAGAGATTGCACTTACTCGTGTACAATAATAATATCTCCCGTACCAAAAGCTGATCTCCACTGTGATTGGTCGTCATGGCCGAAATTCGGTGTGGAGGTCTATTATTAATCCTCTATCCAGCATTGTCCACGTTACAGAAACACTAATTACACATAATTATGTTAAGACCCCAGCCCAATTCCTAGCACAGCATTACCAGAGCAAAACCATTTTGTAATTCGGTTCAACCCAAAAGCTTAGTACGAGTCGTACGAATGGTCTAAATTGAAATCCAGATGCAATAGTCAGAGAGTTGTAGGGATTTACATTACCACGACATGTGCCATCGGAACGTGGGATCCGTTGCCACTTAATCTATTGTCAATTATCGTTTTAAACTGATCTGATTTGCTGTTGATATTTCAGTCGGAGTGTCAGCTCAGATTTAAAGATGAGACTGATGTTTTCAGAGACTTAGATCTGATTGAGGTTAAAGTTACGCACGTTTGAATTTTTGCCAGAAACTTCAATATTATAATTGTCCTCAT
The DNA here is from genome assembly GCA_951799385.1 of Hyppa rectilinea. NCBI lineage: Eukaryota > Metazoa > Arthropoda > Insecta > Lepidoptera > Noctuidae > Hyppa > Hyppa rectilinea. The sequence continues at coordinate 2,997,157 of OX637302.1, read as the reverse complement.
AATTGCCACGGTGTTATATCGCAGTTTGAAAACTGTTGATGTACACAATTTATTTTCAGAATACATGATTTCTTTATGCTGCCCATGGGCATCTGACTTAGCTTAGCTTATGCTGAGAAATATCTCTCAGGAATGGTTTCCTCACGATGTTTTCTTTCACCATTTTGTAAGCAATTGATAAATTATACAATACGCACATTAATCCGAAAAGTCAGAGATGCGTGCCTTGGGTATCGAACTCGAGACCTAAGAATTGGCAGTCCGTCGGTCACACCACTAGGCTATCACTGCTACATAGATGATATCCTAAATTGAAACCGAGTTATCAGTGAGAATGTTGAGCTTATAATAAATTTGTGCGGCGTTTAAATCAGAACAGATTTCGGAAGCATCAGGACGTTTGGTGCAATTCATTAAATGGACCAATGTGTCTGAATGTGCTTGATATATGACCAAAGGACTGTTTTGCGTGTGGTCTCTGTCAAGAAAGATAGCGATACAGAGCATGCAATAAGCTCACTAATTGTTAGAAACTTTTGTTATTTGCTGTGATACCAGATGTAAGCTATCAAATGTGTAACTTTAAACAGGTAGGGACCTGGTGACCTGTATTACAGGTGTTACTACCTACCACAGGCACCAGCGATCCACAAGCAAAATCGTTGGCTACTTATTCTGTGTTAATAATTGTTTGTATTTTTTGGCTTGTGGTGAGAAATAAACATTTATTATTATTATTATTATTATTATATTATTATAATAGGGATGAAGATTAAAACATTTTTTTTCCTAATTATAGGTACCTACTGCTTTGGAATGGGCAACAAGCTTCATTTTTCGGACTGACCGACCCTTTGATAATTCAAAAGTGCCTGTAATTGCTTTATTTGAAATAAATTCTTTCAGTTTGAGTTTTATTTGTCCGTCAGCTACATTATTAAAAAATATTGGACACGTATTTTTTACGTAATCAAAATATTACTTACGTCGATTCATTGTGTTAAAATGTGGCATGACGTCACTCCCATGTAGATTTTAAACTGAGTTGTGACGTAGTGCGCCCTAACTCCCCATCTTTAATGCGTTTTATTTGAGTAATTGTTTACTCAAAGCACAAAATACTTGTGTTTAATATTTTTTAATTATCTGACTGACGGACTAAATATAAATTCTTTTTTTTTTTTTTTACCCTGTCATCATACCAATTATTGTATGTGGACACAATTTATAAAGAAACGGGAAGAGAAATGAATAGAGGCTACCGTGGGGCGATAACGAAGCAATTAAAACACAAGTATCACGACTCCATAGATCCCCTCTGCGTTCATGAAATTAAATGATACTAAAATTTGGTTGAGCCTGGCACAAGAGCGTGGAGAGCGGGACAAGAATAAGTGGCTCAGTAGTGGGTGAAGTTGGACTTTGTATCATTATGATGAATTTGTTTATTCCCTCCTACCGAGAGGAGCCCTGTCTTCTTCTTCTTCTTCGTGTGGTTAGTGACTAACCTGGTCTCAGAGTTTTTATGCTGCCCATGGGCCTCTGACTTAGCTTCACATGTTATTGAGAAATATCTCTTAGGCATGCTGGTTTCATCACGATGTTTTCCGTCACCGATTTTTAAGAAAGTGATAATTATACAATACGCACATGAATCCGAAAACCCAGAGGTGCGTGGCTTGGGTTCAAACTAGAGATCTATGACTTAGCAGTCCGACGGGCATACCAATAGGCTATCACTGCTATTCCTATGTTCTGTGCACATTATAGATTGATAATAATGATGATTCTGTAATTCGGTTCCTTCTTCTTGAAATAAAGCCTTTTCATTATCACCATAAGGTTTATATTGCTTTATGAGCTAAGTCTGAGTAATGTACAAGACCATTACCAAGAATGAGCTTCTGAATTAACAGTTGGGTGCCAAGTGGTACTACAGGTCTTAGCGTTTAAGATCGTATAACTATAGTACCACAGCTATCGGAATCCCTAGCTTGAGCCAAAGATAGATTAACTTCCGATGTATAATAATAATAATAATAATTGTGTTTTATTTCAGGCAAAAGATTCCCATATACAATAATAATAATAAAAGTTGATAAACTTGAATTGATTGACTAGATGCAAGATTAATCAACTAAGACCAAATCAGAATAAAAATAAAAATTAAAATAAATTAGAATAAAATTAAAATCAAAACAGAGTAAAATTAAAATCAGATCAGAATAATGTTAAAATTAAAATCAAATCAGAATCAAATTAAAATCAAATCAAAATTAAATCATAATCAAGTAAAAATCAGACCAAAATCAATCAAATCAAATTACAATTACAATCAAATCAACATAAAATATAATCAATAAAACAAAATAAAATATCAGTCAAATGTCACTTTTTGTTTCCGCGTGAACAGAGATCCAGTGTGCAAATATCGGGCTTATTAGATTGCACGAGACAGCCCTCAAAATGCTATTATTATTTGTTTTATGATATTATAATGTTTTGCTCACAGTTATTTGTACTTTACATGTTGAACAGTTAGTTCCCGCTGTCAATTGTATATTTACATAACATAATCAGCCTCTAATGTTCCCACTGCTGGGAAACAGGCTTCCTCTATGTGAGAGGGAGTTGGCCATAATCCACCACGGGGCGCGGGTCCAGTGCGGGTTAGTAAAGGTCACATGTCTTCGATGTTTTGGTTCTAGAACATGTCACCGTTCCCGCACGATTGTATACTAACTTATTAAAAATTGTTTTGACAGGTTAGCGACTTATATACATCCTCAGCAAGTAGGTACTACGAATATTCTCTGCAATAAGTAGATACGTTTAGTTACTAAGTGCTAGCGACTCGCTCGTATTATTTCTGTAATAAATTTTCAAAATGGTGAAAACTGCATGATAATTTTTTGGACACGACACCAGGTCCCCACCCTTTAACATTGACAATATCTCTAACTTATAGTCTAGCGCTGACAAATGCAGTAAGAAATATGAATATGAATTGTAAGTCAGAAAATCGTCTGCAAACGATAAACACAAAGTAAATAAATCAAGTGCTGACTATAAACTTAACACCGTTAACTCTTCACTTGTACCAACAATCACGTAGTGATTTGTAGCTGGAAACGCACCGTGATCGCTTGATTCACTCGCGCCTGTTAATTATTAAAAGCAATTACTGAATACCGTACTTTGTTTTATTTTCCAATTGTTTTCCCAACGTTTATTGTTGCTCGGTTAAATAGAAAGGAACGTGCGGTATTGTTTGTTGCCAAGGCAAAAATGTGTGCGAGATTTTTTGTTGCTTTTTATTGTTTAGTAATAAATGGATTGCTTACGTGATGTTGATGCCTTTGATACTTTTATTTGATTTTACTAGTGGTGTTAACTGTTGTGTAGATCCTTTTTTTTGAGGGTGGGAAATAATCCAATGACTTCTCCAGCTCTGGGTGGAGCGGAAGGGAGTGTCAGACTCTTACTGACTAAAACCCATCCATGGTCCTCCCTTAGCCCTTTATGTTCCGAGGTAGCGGTAACCCTTTCGGACAATCCGTTCGTTGTGTAGACAACTAAGCGGGATTGTCCGGATAAGTGGATTGAAGAAGCGGCGGGTCTACACCTTACCATGGTAATTTGTTGGTAAAAGGAAAAAGATAAAACGCTCTGTCGCTCATTTGTATTTCTTCCACTCTTCATTATGATGCCATCAGAACTTTTTGAAGGAATGTTAATAATTAAGCTTTCGCAGCTTAAGTTATATTAAACCCTTATTCGCCATATTACGCGAACAAACACACGTCTATCTTTCAAACAGATGCCTCATCAGTCTTCAATAAGTTTCCCAAACCTGTCGAATTTTCACTTTCAGGGACTAAGACTTGTTAAAGTCATTATTGTTCCAGCGTGAGAGAGAGATGGAGTTATACAAGACATATAGCACTATCACCTTTCCACAACGGAATAATTATAACTTTAACTCTTCATAGTACAGCCCCAGGCCTAAAACACGGACACATCACTTCCAAATCAAACATGATTATCCAAACTAAATTCAAATAAGCCGAGCAAATACAGTGTCAGTAGAAATACGTATCGCGTAGAACAGCATCCATTACCATTACAATGTAGATTAGTTCGCAGAAAGAATTATGTAAACTGGGCTATGTATGACTGCGATGAAAATTTAAACGTTCAAATGTTTTTTAAGTGGGTGATGAATTTTAAAGCGTTCGGGCGCTCTTTTTCGTTTGGTTGGAAGTGGGACTGAAGCTTATACAATGTAGTGAAAAATTCGCTTTATAAAGAATGGGAATTTTTTCCTACTCCCTAGTAAAACAATACCAGTTGTAGCTGGACTTTTTTTTTTTTTTTAGGGTGGGAATCCATCAAATGACCCCTCCCTCTCTGGGTAGGGCGGAAGAGAGTATTAGACTCTTACTGACTAAAACCCATTCATGTTCATAACTTAGCCCTTTATGTTTGTTCCAGGGTAGCGGTAACGGTAAGCGGGATTGTCCGAAAGGGTTACCGCTACCCCGGAACATAAAGGGCTACGGAAGGAACATGGATGGGTTTTAGTCAGTGAGAGTCTGACACTCTCTTCCGCTCCACCCAGAGCGGGATAAGTCATTGGATGATTTCCCAGGCTGAAAAAAAAAAAAAAAGGGTAGCGGTAACCCTTTCGGACAATCCCGCTGATGTTATAGTTGGACTGCCTCATTGGTTTAGTGATCGCAAGAGCTACTGCTGAGCTTGCGTGGTCTTGGGCCCGATCGCAAGGTCGGGCCAATTGAAATTGGGTTTTTCTATCTAGAATTTCTCACTAGCAGCTCGGAGTTTGGTTTTCTGGCGGTTGATAGCAACAGACTCACCCCTTAGTACATGGGACTAAAACATAACTCGACAGTAATGTTTTAGTCCCATGTAATAGGGCGGAGTATAAGTTCATATTCATGTTGGACATTTTTTTGTCTGAACCATTTATCCATCTATCTACCAAGATATGTGTCAGAGGTGTCAGAAATGCGCCATCTTTAGAAGCCATAGGACCAATCTAATGATTTAAATCTTTATTATTCAGGAAATCTTCACGCTTATGCATAAACAGTACCGTTTAGTGGCCGTCAAAGTGGCGCCACTTCGCTTATACGCAGCCTGCTTACATAACCACACGCTATCTATTTGCTTTCAATTCGTCGTATAAGCATAGTTATAGTTTATTTTACGTCATATTGTTTATGGTATATTTCTTTAGTCTTGTTGTCGCAAGCGCTATTGCTAAGCATGAGGTCTTGGACTCTGTTCCCAGGTCGGGAAACGCTAATTTGAATTTTCAGCTGAAATATTGAAGTAGCTGCCTGGAGTCTTCATTTGTACCCGTTTAATGGCAATATGCTAGGCTCTCTCCTTATTACATGGGACTTAAACATACCTGGCAAAATTTAGATGTACAGACGCCACCGCTCTCTGCATCACGTTCCTGATTCTGTTGCCATGTTTATTAGGTCATTACCGTCGTAAAAAAAATCTGCTTAGTTCATATACCTAAGTGGAATTTGCCGAAAGGGTTACCTAAACTACATAAAGTGCTAAGGGTAAATCTATCCGAGTGCCAAATTTTATTCAATTCCATATAGCCTTCAAGGTAAAGGTACCCGGTCAGCGGGATTGTCCGAAAGGTTTACCGCTGCCCCAGAACACAAAGGGCTAAGGAAGGAACATGGATGGGTTTTAGTCAGTAAGAGTCTGACACTCCCTTCCGCTCCACCCAGAGCGGGAGGAGTCATTTGATTACTACCCATCCTCAAAAAAAAAAGTCCATGTAGACATAGCACATCAAGCTATCCCAAACTGTCAAATTTTCTCAATCGAAAATGAACCTTATGCGTTTGTAATAAAGTTGAAAAACTATCAAAGAAATTTGACAGGTTGGGGTAACTTGATATGCTGGCCTATGTACTTGCAGGTGTACCTCTGCCTAACCTTTTAGGTAGGACAGGCGTGATGTGATGTGTTATGAAATACAAAAGCTGAATACAAAATCACAAGAGAGTATGTAACCTAAACTACTAATCAAAATATTCACTGGAAATCCCTTAGCAAAATTATCGTAGTACGAACTAACGTACAAACGCCAGAACAACAAGCTATCCCAAACTGTCAAATTTTCCCAATCGAAAATGAACCTTATGCTTTTGTAATAAAGTTCAAAAACTATCAAAGGATTTTGACAGATTGGGGTAACTTGATATGCTGGCCTCTGCACAACTGAATAAATCCTACTTAGCAATCCGAGATTAATATTTTAAGCCTGGATAAACCCTAACTGACTTTGGCATGACATTAGAACTAAAACTACATTGTAATGTACGGGTCATGAACTTGAACACGGCTAGTACCGACCTAAAACTTTTTCTATTTTTGAAGGTTAGAATTAGGGTTGCCAATTACTGAACTGCAAACCCTAATTGTAACCTAATTCTTTATTTTATTTTTTTACGACATATGCTGAAATTAGAAAAATATTAAATCAAAGAGAGAAAATCAGTAGTTTATTTATTCAGACTAGGCTGAGTATCAGCACTTTTTGAATGTTAAAATCACATAGGGCGGAACCCCAAAATGCCTTCAACACTTCCTAGTTCTTTAGATGGAAAGAAAAAGTCACGCAAAAAACTCCCTACCAGACGTAAGGCTACCCCGGGAAATAAAGGGCTGGGGAAGGAACATGGATGGGTTATTGTCAGGAAGAGTCTGACCCTCCCTTCCGCTCCACCCAGGACAGGGAGGTCATTTGATGATTTCCCACCCTCAAAGAAAAAAAAAGCACAGCTGTCTGAACAGTCTGCTCAATTAAAAGAACTTGATTATAAGAAAGAGATATTTAAGTTAATTATAGTTAATTTTCCGCACTTAGAAAATATTTAAATTACTGCAGGCGTTGTAAAATGTGACAATACTTCTTGTACCTATCTATCTTTCTACATAGTATAAACACAAAGTCGCTCCTAGCCGTCTGAGCCTTCTGCCGGGTAAGCGGGATTGTCCGAAAGGGTTACCGCTACCCCGGAACATAAAGGGCTACGGAAGGAACATGGATGGGTTTTAGTCAGTAAGAGTCTGACACTCCCTTCCGCTCCATCCAGAGCGGGAGCAGTAATTGGATGGTTTCCCAGCCTTAAAAAAAATAAATAAAAGCCGTCTGAGCCTCTGTACACTTAGACCTTCAAATCTTCGCAACGGATTTTAATGCGGTTTTCATTAATAGATAGAGTGATACAAGAGGAAAGTTTATACGTATAGTTTAACTAGCTGTGAAGCGTGCGAAGTCGGGGCGGGTCGATAGTTAATATTGTAAATGAGAAAGATGTTTTCTATTATAAATAAAATCTGATTCTGAAATCTCGTTGAGAGTTCTATTTACGTTCAGCAGTAATTGCCCTCGAGCTAATGTTACCTAAAAAGGTATTGTTAGTATAAGGATGGTAAAGGAACTGCCTCTTTGGTTTATTTATTTAATTACAACTCTTGTGTTAAACCAGTGACGGTAACTAAAATTATAAAAATAAAAGAGACAAATCGGTATAGTAGTCGCAAACGTTACTGCGGAGAATGAACTCCTTGGTTCGATTTCAAATTGGGCTAAGTGTTATTGGCTTATTTTTTCTGGAATTTCTCAGTAGCAGCCTAGACTCTGGATATGTTCCCGGTTGATGGCAATAGGCTCGCTCCATGTTAAATGGGATTTGTCATAACTATTAGAATGCGGGTGTTTAATAGGTTCAGTTCCCTATCTGTCAAATTTCTTTGACAGATTTTTAATTTTATGTCCTTAACGTGTAAATGTGCTAGCGTCTGTACACTCTTCCCATCTCTTTGGGATAACCGAGTGTGATGTTATGAAACTAATTAAATGAAATTTCTAACCTTTCATTACATTAACAGCTAATGAAAAACAAAGTTTACTCAATAAGTGAGCGGCGACCCTACTTTGAATAATGTTACTAGATTTTTCATATTTTCACGGTTCGTTTACTCGAGGCTGGTACCACTCTAATTTTCTGAATAGTATATTAATCCATCCGAGAGTAATTTCATTGTACCAACGTTTCGTCTAACGCAAACAATCGAATCAGTGGTTTTGGGTTTTTCCAACATTTCTCGTGTTCTCCCGCATCATCTGCCTAGACTTTTCTGAATGACTGAATACCAGTATTTCACATGGAGTGAAGTCAGATCATGCAGATGATTAAGGGTGAATTTCACCAATGAAACTGAACGCGATCAGCACATAAGCCCCGTTCTTCTTCTTATTGAGTGGTTAGTGAATAACCTGGTGTCAGAGTTTTTATGCTGCCCATGGGCCTCTGATTCAGCTTCACATGCTGTTAAGAAATATCTCTCAGACATGCTGGTTTCCTCACGATGTTTTCCTTCACCGATTCTTAAGTAAGTGATAATTTATACAATACGCACATGACTCCGTAAATTCAGAGGTTTGGGTTCGAACTCGAGACCTATGACTTGGCAGTCCGACGGTCACAGCAATAGGCTATTACTGCTGTAAACCCTGTTTAAGAGTTCATTATTTACTGTTGAATATTCACGGTGGCAAGACTTGAACGCAGTTTAGTGTATCATAATAACCATGCTGAACCTCGAGTTTGATTCCGGTGAACCATAGATGGCATTCAGCGTCACGTTCGGTTAAAATAATGTCGTTTACCAGTTATGTCCGGATGACGGTTGCGTATTATGGACTGTAGATAAAGGCCCTTTTTTTCGGTTGGAAATCATCAAATCTTACTGACTGAAACCCATCCATGTTCCTTCTTTAGCCCGTTATGTTCCGGGGTAGCGGTAACCCTTTCGAACAATCCAGCTTACCCGGCAGGCTCCGGCCCTAACGGGCCCCTAGTGCTGACATCTCTTTGAGGCGCGCGTGGAACATGTACGCGCCGTCCGGCACGGGCCTGGTCCTAATCGGACGGTGAGCTACCCATTACTCACCGTCTGCAGGCCTGCGCCTACGGTGGCCGGGAGTCGTCACGCGGCTCCCGACGACTCCCGGGACCGACGCCCATAGGTTGGAAAAGAAATTACGAGGTCGAATATACTACAAGCGTTCCTAATTTAAATCAAGTAGGATACTGTAAACAAAGCTTCGAAATGTTACGTAGCAGTGCGTGGGTATAAAGCCATACTTATGTGTATTTACCTACGCTTTTTACGAAGAGCTTAAAGTACAAAGTTAATAAGTTCTCTGGTAACATGTACACGTTTACTTTAGGTTGACACAAATAGCCTGGAGCTGAAATTTTGTTTGTAGTCTTTCAAGAGGTAGAGCAAACAAAATACCTAGGAGGTAGATAGATACAAAGATTTAAATCGTTAGATCGATCTTCACCGTGCTTTTGACGCGCGAAAAATAATAATACTGAGAACATATCCCACCCATTCGCATTATGACATTGTACGTCATTTTGTGTGTCAGGGGTGTCAAAACAAAACAGAAACGCAAACATCTTTTGACGCGGTAGGGTAAATCTAACGATTTACATCTTCGTATAGATACCACAACCTACCTGCCACGATAGAGTTTCGTGATAAAATGTAGGTATGTACTTGTTTTTGACATAAACATTTTAGTGGCTATAGAGCTCTTTGTGAAGGACCTCCTTTCGAGAAACCGTCTTGCCTACTTACCTTGTTCCTGTTTGTGTATATCTTTACTCTACTTATAGGTATTTACGTACCCTTTACTTGATGTTAAGTGAGTGGTAATGGAAGTGGTGATGGTGGCTGCAACATTTATTGCATTTATTGCATTTTTTGCACAGGCTGGAAATCAGCACTTTTTGGTCGTCAATTTTACAAGAGACAGTCCCTCAAAAAGCCAGCCCTTCACCACTTCCTAGTGCTTTAGCTGGGAAGAAGAAGTGGCGCAACAAACTCCCTAGCAGCACAGCTGTCTGTTCAATTAGAAGAACAATAGATTAGATAAAAGGAGAAAGATAAGTTGGTTTAAATAATCACGCCATTAATTCCATTGACAAAACAACACCATTTAAGCGGGAATGTTGGTAATTAACCTTACAACTGCTACAACTAACAAACTTGTACTAACATCATTGTCGATTAGTTTCTAGTACGTACTAATGGCAGAGGATCAATGTTATTTGACTTCGGCGACTTCAAAGCAACTTTTGATAGCCATCGCGATTGCTTTTAGGGAGTCTGTGTAAAGTAAATGGCTTGTGGAGCTCGTGGCTAAGTAATAACAGCCGCAGAGATTGGTCCAACAGGTTAAGCCTCGCTAGCCGGGGTTGGACATGGATGGGTGACCATATTTATATACCGATACTACTCCGTGCTTTGTATAGCACGTTAAGCCGTTGGTCCCGGCTGTCATTCGTGGATCTTTGACAGTCGTTACGGGTCGTCAGAAGCCCGAAAGTCTGACAGCCAGTCTTACCAAGGGGTATCTATACCCACTTGCTGGTTGTGGAGGTTAGATAGGTGAATGCTCTATGTAACATACTGGTATTCAGCTGTATCTGGTTAGACTGGAAGCCGACCCGAACGTGCTGTGCCGCAACATCGCTCCGTTTCACTTTAACGACATCGTGACGTGGTGATGTGGACACGACCATAGCCACCGTTCTAAAACCGTCACTTTTAGCTTGTCTTTATTAATCTTTATTCGAGCTGAAAGTCAACATTGTTCGTAAGCGAAAATTGTCAACATTGTAACATCTTAAACCGCGTTTTAAAATTCCGCACAGCTGTCGGTTGTATTGTTTAAAAACGCTGGCGAAATGATATCAAAATTCACTTATACTCTGAACAACAGATGCAGCGGGAATCCTTGCCTAAATACGATTTAGAACTGTTTAAAATTAAGAGTATTATACAGGAATAAGATGGATGGGTCTTTTTTGTTGTTGGTATGGTAAAGATTTTCGTTCATAAAATAGACTGAATGAAAATAACATAATACACTGTAAGATTATGATATGATATGTTACATAGTGTATTCTTTAATGAAATGACTGTCGTTATCCAAATTTAACCCTGACTAATATTTTAAATGAGAAAGTCAGTTTGTCTGTTTGCTTGTTACCTTTTCACGCCTAAACTACTTAACCGATCATCCTGAAACTTTATATATACGTTGTCAAGTGTACAGAACTGGACATAGGATACCTTTCATCCTAAAAAAAAGTAGGTACTGTTCCCGTGGAGAACAACAATAACGTTCTTATGATTATAGATGACGCCACGTGACCTCGGAATCGTTATTAAATTATATTAAAATAGACCCGAATTGATTATCAAATACTGAAATAACGCGAGCAAAATATTTTAAATATATAGGCGCCGTAGACGGACTACGAGTATGTGTCGGACGGACACTGAATGGCTTATAGTGCCTTTCCAACAAAAAAGAGTTCAAAATAGAATTTTGTTGGTGAAGTTGTTAACTTTAGGCTAAGACGCCATCTAATCCGGCCTGCCCCTTGCTGCTCTAGCAATGCCCTAAGCCGAGGTTCATACACCACAGGGGATCACCCTTAGCTTGTACGTTTCTAAACTTTGGCAGGAGCCCTCAATTTACTAAGAAGAAGTGCATGATGCCCTTCCCAAAAAAAAACAGTTTTTCCGTAGTAATTGTAATGTCTTGTGTTATTATGTTTTCTATTTCTATCTTCCAGCAGCACCATATTACGCCATACATCATCATCTGCCTAGCCTTTGCCCAACTATGTTGGGGTTGGCTTTTAGTCAAACCGGATGCAGCTGAATATCAGTATTTTACATGGAGCGACTGCCTATATGACCTCCACAACCCAGTAACTGGGCAATACGAAACCCCTTGGTAAGACTGGCTGTCAGATTTTCGGTCTTCTGACGACCCGCAACTACTGTCAAAGATGCAAAAATGACAGCCGGGACCAACGGCTTAATGTGCTTTCCGAGGCACAGAGGAGTCTCGGTATATAAAGATGGTCACCCATCCATGGCTAACCACGGCAGGCGTAGCTTAACCTGGTAGATCGACCTGCACGGCTGTTAGTACTTAGCCACGAGCTTCTCCATACTACGCCATACATTGGTACTAAATCGTATTCACCGAAATAATCAGGCAAGTAACGAGAAAAGTTAGCCCAACTAACAGTAGCAGTTTATTAACGGGTTTTCATTGGCTTTGTGTGGATTTGTACTGGATTTTAAATCAATTGTAACTAGTGGAACAGTGTGCTATTTGCTTGTAATTCGATTAGTCTGTGAATATTGCATTATGATTGTATTAGTGGAGCAACAGGCAGGATTTAGCACGGTTTTAATGCTGACGGTCTTCTATTGCGTAGGCAGAAAGTGATTGTGGGTACAATAGACAGTACCTACCATATGCTGCGGTGATATCCTATTACCTGCCAGGTCAGCGGGGTTTTCCGTTTCGAACACAAAGGGCTAAGGAAGTAAATCAAAACATTCAATATCGGGTTGCAATCTAAATTTCAAAAATATATCGAAATATTAGAGGCATGGAATAAGTATGTACTATATCAGGACTCACCAAATAGCGATAGTTAGATACTTTCCGACGTCCTGGATCACAAAGAGCTAAGAAAGAAACACGGATGGGTTTTAGACAGTAACAGTCTGACACTCCCTTCCGCTCCACCCACAACGGAAGGAGTCATTTTGATGATTTCCCATCCCATATAAAAATATTATTCTTTTATTTTCGTTCAACTCTCGTATCTTCGAGCCTTGATATTATCCTAACCTCAGTATAAATCTATGAATAAAACCTCTAATTTGTTTACCTACATTTTTGGGGAGAATCTGGTTTAATCAAGCGAGAGCTAATATTAAAAAAACCTATCTGTCTATCTATCTAGTGGCTACACTTTCTTTGATCTAAGAAGATGTTAGGAATGCCTTCAACCAATAAAAAAATAAAATGTAGAGGAAGATTATAAAGGTAAAAACGTTGAACATTCTGGAGTATGAAATATTGTGTAACAAATAATTTTACATCACATGCTTGTCACCGCTTAAATTACCAATAGAACAATCACATAAGGACCTTATTCTGAAAAAAAAAAGACTATCACGTGTTTTTTGTATTTTCCAATATTTAAATCCATCTCGCACGTTTTTCTTAGAAGCTCTAATACTAAGCGGATTTTGTAATTACTGATAGATTAATTCAAGCCATTTCATCATTGTAGACTCTACAATGTCTAAATTGACTTACCGCTACAATGTACAGGTTACCTATGTGGAATTTCGACTTGATAAATTTGATTTCCTGTAGGAAGGGAATTAATTAATGTTGGTGGAAAGTTCTGATGTTAATTGAACATGATTATAAACTAAAATAATTTACTTAATATTTACAAGAACATAATTTTATTATTAGTTAAAATTTTATGTATTTTCATAAATAATTTATCAATAGTGCGCCTAATGAGTGGCAAAATAATTTCGTAAATATAGATTAATTAATTCAGTCTATAATCAAATTCAATTAACATCATTACATTATCGCAAACATTGCAGTCAATTAATAAAATTCCTTCCATTATTTGCTCCATATTATTTATTTGTTTACACCCGGATTAACCAAAATCAAAAATGAATTACATTTATTCAAATTAAGTTGAGAATTAGCACTAAATACCATAAGCCAGTCCCTCAAAATGCCCGTCCTTCAGCAATTCCTAGTGCCTTACTTGAGACGAAGATCTCCCCAACAGCACAAATTGTCTATTCAGATAGAGAAACTTATTTCTATACAATTGTATGCAAAGTAATCAAGATTATATAACAAATAAACACAAAAGATTTAAATAAATCATTTACCAAACGTCAGCAAGCACACGTCAATATACCATCAAAATCAAAGAAACATCGTGAGAAACTATGCTTGATAGATATTTCTCCACAGCATGTAAATTAGAGGCCCATGGGCAGCAGAAATACTCTGACACTAGGTTAGTTGCCAACCATACAAAAAAGAAGAATCAAAACAACGTGACCGTTTAATTAATCGAGTCTAATTAATACAAGTATCATATAATATAAATAATTAACGTACCATTCTCTAAGAAGCTCTTTGCTTTCTAAATCCATCAAAATCATTCCAAAAATTTCTCATAACATTCACCTGCAGACCTAATAAACGACAGACCGTGAAAATAAGTTACAGTATCAAAAGAAACAATCGTACGGCTTAAAGAAAAACCCATAATCACACGCACACACTCGTACTTTCGCTAACACACACACACACAGACACCTCAAACTGTGTTCACACACGACAATAGGTGTCCCACACACGGAAATTCTTACAATTTCGATTCAATTTAGATTTCTTGCCGGCGCCTTTACAGGGTGTCCTGTTTAGAAATCGAATTTCAGTTTCGTGTGAAGTTGTGTAGAGTTCTTGGATTTTATTTTTTGTTTGTATGTTTTCTGTGCCGTGTAGCGTAAGGTTTTCGGTGATTGGGCTTATAAACATGACTAGCTTTTGCTCGCGGCTTTACCCCTGTAGAGAAATTCTTTCACGTGTCATCAATCACAAAATTTAATCGTAGTACAGAGCACATCAAGTTACCCCAATCTGTTAAATTTCTATGCTAGATTTCAACTTTACTACAGAAGAATAAGGTTCATTTTCAATCGGGAAAATTTTACAGTCAGGGACAGCTTGATGTGCTGGCGTCAGTAACTATAACCGTTCTGTCGTATACAGGTAACAGACTGACAAAGTGACTTTCGCGTTTTCAGGTTTGCAGGTACGCTTGCGCTTGCTGCTTTATATCAAAAACAAAAAAAAAACTATTGCTGTAAGCTTTTCCCGCTAGGTTACAACCGCTACGTAATGTAACAAAATCATAATTCTATTTGTACAATAAATTATCACAAACAACAGTATCTTTTAATTTACTGCTAATTTCCACCGGACACGCATTTACAAAACACGATTGCTAACAAATCTGTTCTTTACATTAATTTATATTCCCACTGAAAACAAAATGCCTAATTTAATGTTCTTAAACACGCGATACGATGTTTAAATGTTAATTATATGAATATTATTAACACTTAGAAACCTTATCGTGCTATACAAATTGACACAACAGTTATCTGACACCTACGGAGGTACCTAGTTATCATGTGATATTATTACATAGTATAACGTCCTGCTTCCCATCTGCTTCCAGTTAATAGTATTTCACCTGAAGTAGGTGTAAACTGTGAGTAACGCATAGAAGTGAAGATCGTTGCAATATCATTATTTATTTTCGTTTTAATTATTTAAAAATAATCCATACTAATATTATAAATTCTCTGTCTGTCTGTCACCTCCTCACGCCTAAACCACTAAACGAATTTTGATAAAACTTGGCCGAGAGATAGATTACATCCTGGGGAAGGACATAAGCTACTTTTTGTCTCAAAAATATCGCTAAAGGGGGGGGATATAGGGGATAAATATTGTGATATCACCGAACTCCACGCGGACGAAGTAGTGGAAAAAAGCTAGTAATTAATATCATTTTCATTGCAAGGGTGTTCTAATACAAATAGCCTTCTTGAATATCTTTAGAGGTAGCTAACTCGCACCAGGTGTGTTTATTTTAATTCAAATAATTAAGTAACTTTGTAGAGAGCACCCTGTACGTCACCTGTCCCCAGAGATAAAGTTGAGTGTTTCCTACATCGAAGGTGTCGAATTCACGAACGAATGAAATGATCTAAAGACGGTATTCATCAACCTTTTGTAATTTTTAACAAAAGATTTCGAACCGTATTGTCTTGAAGATAAAGTTTCGTTTAACACGTCAACTTTCTGAACAAATTTCAAGTTTGATCTACGAACGAAGTGTTAATTTGGGGAGCTTTAAATTGAAGCCGGTTTGAAAATTTTGTGCTTTCATAAAGTTATGTTTTTCAAGTTTTATGCCACGATATTATATTATGTACCTAATTAATACCTACGCGCGATTACCACCCACGGGAGTTTCGACAAAGCAACCAAGGGATTACTTACTACCTATGTAGCAGTATCCTCTAGTCTGATAAAAATAATTTGTGGTCGCAATCCTTTTACAAAATGAAACGATGATTGAGTAACCTTTGTCCTTAGTACTTGTCATTGTAATACCTACAATAAAAATTGCCAACAACTGCCCATATTGAAAAACCAAACTTAATGGAAACTGTTTTACCAGAATCGTGTAGGGACTGTCTGCGGGAGCCTTTAATTTGTGGCTAAACGTACATGCTCATTCGTAAACACGAAGATTACCAAAATGCATGCTTTTCTTAGTAAAATTGTAGTTATATAGTTCTTTATCAAAGACATATGTACACACGAGCACATCAAGCTATCCCTAACTGCCAAATTTTCCCAATTGAAAATGAACCTTAAGCTTTTGTAATAAAGTTCAAAATCTATCAACGAAATTTGACAGATTGGAGTAACTCGATGTGCTGGCCTCTGTACATATCACACTAATATTGTAAAGTTTGTGAGTTTGTATGTTTGTCCGTCCTTCACGCTCAAATGGCTGAACAAATCGGAATGAAATTTGACACAGAGGTAGTTTATGACTTAGATTAACACATTTGATGCGTTTTATCCCGGTACGTTCTCTTGGGATAAGTTCCTACAGCCACACGGGTGAAGCCGCTAACCGCAGTTAGTATTATTAACACCAGCCAGTGGCTTAGCAACTGTTTTTGAGCCACCTCTAGATTGTAAACAAAATATCATACATCTAAATTAACTGAGTGGTCAAGGTATTGGACAGCGTTACATCCCCTGTCATGTGAGGATTATCTCGCGTGTTGTGTGGATGTTGGTGGGCAGGTGGATAACCTGGTGTTGGTGATTACTGCTGTGACTGGCAGGTACATGTGTTGCTATGTTTTTTATACGTAGTTGTAACCATTATGGAGCCTGTTTACCTTCATTAAGTGCCAATTTCACCACTACTTATTTAGGTAGTTCCATGTCTTAGTACATATAGTATATCCGATATCGTATATCCTATAGTAGTTCCGTCTCTAATTTTAAGAGTTTCTTAATCTTCTTCTTCTTTTCGTATGGTTAGTAACCTGGTGTCAGAGTTTTAATGCTGCCCATGGGCCTCTGACTTAGCTTCACATGCTGTTGAGAAATATCTCTCAAGCATGCCGGTTTCCTTACGATCTTTTCCATCACCGTTTTTAAGCAAGTGAAAATTATACAATACGCACATGAATCCGTAAAATTAGAGGTGCGTGTCTTGGGTTCGAACTATGATTTGGCAGTCCGACGGTCACAGCACTAGGCTATCACTGCTTCTTCTTGCAAGGTTCTTAATACAATTTTTATCTCTTATTTAAATTTCATTAACGTTAACGCACTCGATGACTGCTTTACTAAGTCTATGCTTCATGCACTATGAACATGTTGAAAGAAAATGTCGGTGCTTTGCACTATTCGTTTACATCCTAAACTAAGCAACAAAACACGACACGGTTGGCGCAGTGGTTGAGCGATTGACTGCTGCGCAGCATGTCGCGGGTTCGATTCCCGCACGGAACAAATATTTGTACAACCTACAAGTATTTGTTCCGGGTCTGGGTGGTTTTCTACATATAATATGTATTAACAAAAAAAAAATGTGTATATAAGTAGTTTAACAGTCATTCATCATTATGTTGCTTAGCTTGAGACTACATATATGGCGTTGTGTGAAATGTCTAAGGATATTATTATTATTATTAAAACACCTGTCCAGTGTAAGCTATACTATACAAACTATAAAACATATTATTTTTATCCGCGGAGGTCGGCATCTGGTCACGTCGTATCCGCCTTAGTATCCGCTTTAATTTCCGAATGGCATTTAACGTGATTTCGTGCTCTAACGACTGGTAGGGATGTGGTGTAATCGATAGTTTGGTGATAAAATTTGTGTTTGGCTACACCATTACACGGTTGTGTCAGATTTTGTTTGTATTATTTTGTAGTGATTTAGTTAAGAGTTTTTTTTGCAAGCTCCCATAATCAGGTAAGAATATGATAAAATCGAAATGTATAAAAATAACTTAAATTCCAAACATGTCCAATTATCCACTCTAACATACGAGGCCTATTCAGGGTCTACAGCTTTGAATAGACGTCCACTAATAAATATGACACAATCGTTGCATGATTGTGTTACACTATACTGGCACAGGAACACTTGATTGATAATTATTTGGTGGCATGCATCTTGCAAAAAATTTGTTATAATTTCTCTAGAAGCTAAAACATTACCTACCTATATTCATAATTTATTTTTAGTCTGTGTTGTCCCACTGCAGGGCAAAGGCCTCCCATTCTCCTTTCCACTCCTTTCTATCTTGGGCTAGCTATTGGCTATAATTAAAAACTAATAATATCGATAAGACATCCGTACATCCCTATCGTCCACGGAACAAAATGAGACCAACAAAAAAGTTACAGAACAGAAGCGTATTATAATTTAATTGCCTTCTTTAATTACGTATCGACGTAAATCTCTTTTAATTCTAACTTAATTAGCAAACGAAGTGGAACTTTTTTATGGAAAGAGACGTTCTATAAAGTATACTTAATTGGACATTAAAACTTTTGAAAGATGACTTTTGAGACGGAGGCTCAAGGGAAAAGATTTTTGTTGGTATTTTCTGTAATGCTGTAATAAATTCAAGGAAAAGTACTAAATAAATTGACTACCATCTTGAATTGTAAGTGTGTATACTTATTCAAATTACAACTGTCACTGTCACTGTTCTTTGACAGTTGTTTGAAATGTCCGTAACACGATAAATTGACGTAAAGTGTTACTAGGCTTCACAATTAATTTTCCTGATTATACTGTATTACTGTTATATTGAGACTTGGAGGGCTAATATAATCAATAGTCCCAACAACGAACCGACCCTGGCAAGCGTAGCTTAACCTTTGATAAAACAGTGCGGCTCTTAAAATTTAGCCACGAGCCCCGCATTGCCTCAACAGTGAGTTGCTTAATATACGTGAAGTGTATATGTGTGTGTGTGTGTGTGTGTGTTAGAGTGAAGAGTGCATGTGTAAGTAACTCAAATTGGTTTGTTTTTGTAGTGTTCTAGAAAATCTACTAGACACACTTTTTATTGTTCTTCTTTGTCTCATATATTTTTTAATTTAGACGTTGTGCATACCTTTTATTTGTATGGTTACTGAAATGATAATTTTAGATGATATTTAATTTGAATTGTAAGTGACTGTGCTGTTGGTGTGCTTATTATAAATAAATAAATATATTTTTATACAGGGTTTAATTGGATTTATGGGCATTATTTTAAGGGGTCATAGTACTCTAGCCTAGCCTAGACTAAGTTAGGGTCGGCTTCCAGTCTAACCGGATGCAGCTGCAATATGAACAACTTTCACTATGGGAACAAATCTGAAATCGCGAAAAAAATAGCTGTTCCCTACACTTTGACGAGTTATGAGAGCATAATGTATGGAACAGTTGATTTTTTTTTGCATGCTAGTTGTATATAATTTTCATGGAGTTATTTTGTACCTACCACCGATGGGAAAATTGAAAACGTTTGCCACTTTCGGCCTTTTGCAGTGACGTATTAAAAATATGGCAAACTATGAACCCCTTTGGTAAAATTACCCTCAAAAAACGGCTTATTGGACGACTCGATTTATTGGCCTGCAAATCGACACCCTCACAAAAATGTAGTAGGCTATTCGCTCCCCATTAAATAAACTTTGTGCGAATCGACTACAGAAAAAATAATATTTTTTAAAGGAGTCGATTCGCACGTTTCGTGCGAGTTAAATTCGTGCGAGTCGTCCAATAAGCCCAAAAAACGGTTCGTTTACTGGGCAATGAAAACACAACATAAATCATAAAGTAACATACGAAAAAATGCAGATACGGTAAGTATACGGATTCGTGAACAGGCTCGTGGAATTATGATGAATGTTGAAGTTGCGTGCGTCGATCTTTGAAGGGGTGTAGGGCTGACGTCGGCCGAATTTATATAGGGCGAAACATTTGGGTTGGTAGTCGAAAATTCTGGGTTTGTTTAGGTTATTAAATTGTATGTATTTAAAGTTGATTAATTGAAACTCGTCTGGAAATACCTCAAACACGCAGTGACTTAGGTAAATTTTTATTTGACATAACTGATTAAGAAACATTCAACTTTTTGCTATCGCGAGTTTTGGCTAATATTCCGTGCCGGTGAGTGTATTATTTTGTGTTGTCGATTTAAAATAGGTACCTTATTAATATCATAATAGGTGAGTATTTCGTTTCTAAAATAAACCACGTTGACAACAAACATATTGGGTGTCTATTTAGACCAAAAATGTTTTAATTAAAATCATTATAATAAAATATGGCTGAGGTGTAATATTTACAAAATAAAATAATGTCTTTTCAATTCTATAATTTCATACAATGGTAACCTTCAAATACTCTTCCTGGCAGTTTCTGGGCCTTTAAGAATTCCGTGTGTGAATTTGAAAGAAAAGGAAATAGACAGAAAATTATCACAAATATTCAGCACACATTAAAAAGGAAAACTTCATAAAATGCAAAGAAGAAGAAATATGCCACGCGGCTGTGCCTCGCAGCTGTGGTAAATAGGATCAGTTCAGCAAAAACGTCAGACAACTAATGCTTAACTGATTTCAATTCAAGGTCAATTAGACTAGGTGTGAGGTGACAAATGAAAATCAGAACATAAATAAAATAAATGAGCGTAAGAAAATAATAATAACGCATACTTAGATGGTTAGTACTAGTACTGTTTAATAGCAGATAATTAAATTTACATACAGCATTCACTGGTATCTACCAACTGAATGATAATAATTATATGATGTATGTATCTACATACATCATATAATTGAGACATTAACTGTAACTTATCAAGCCTCTGTATTTTTTTATCTCATGAATCCTTATCTTAACTTAGGCTGTCTTTTAATAATTTCCAAAAGCTACTGTTACTGTTAGCTAGTTAATACTAATGTTACTGTAATCTGCCCTATATCCGTTTTACAGGTAAGTTTTCAGGGGTGGCATTTATATTTATCTTGATGTGCCTTCTTCATAATTTATGGAGATCTAATTATTATTTTTAAATGTCGATATCCATCTCGTCTGCGGAATTTCACTAGCTATTTTAATTTGACCTTGTATACAGTGTTTTTTCTATTTTCATGAACATTTGTGTATATACTATACCATACCATACTACGAACCTTCGTATGGGTTACCCATTACGGTATAATGTGAGCTCCATTCCAAGAAACAAGTCTACTAGCCTAAATTCCAACACAACCCTCTCTCACCGGAATTAACAGATTGACAGCACATATTAAATTTAATACAACACAATTTACGACCAACCCTACGCGGAGGGGCTCAAAAGAAAATATATTATTTGTAACATAATATTAATTATACTAGCAACTGTTTCTACCTGTAATTATTACAGGCTAAGTAGAAAATTAATTATTGTAATACCAGGGGCCGCCTCGTAATGCAGATTTTGACAGGTATGGTTAAACACGCGATTGTTTCAATGTATGAGCAATTTGTTGGCATTTTCGACCGGTTTAGGTTACCTGTATGGGTATGTTGCTAGTCTATTATGGTAATAAGTTCTAGGTTGTATTTTGTACGTAAATGGCTGTTAGCTTAACTGGTTCAGTTAATGTTTGGGGTTAATGATTACTGCATTGCCGCAGTGGCTGTAATCTTTGGTCTAAGGGGCAAAAATCAAAATGTTTATCTCTCTAATTTATTTTTAATGCCTCTCCTTATGCGCGGTTGAATTTTTGAATATTTTTTCTTTTTTCACTTTACAAATTATTTATGTCAATACTATTTTTGTTCTTTCTGAAGATACGTTTAGTAAGATTATTTTTTTTGCAAAAACTATACATTAATAAAAATAATTTCATGCTTAACAACATTCCACACTAGATTACTTTTTGCTTCAAAAATGTAAGAACGTGGCGTGTGCTACACACGCCACGTTCTTACATTTTAATAATATTCGTAAAATACACGCATGGTCGTGCATACCTTCGCGTGGACGATTAAGGGTTAAATGAATTTAAACTGCAACATTAACCAAATCACTTCAGTCATTTGTTAAAATCATATTTTGACAGCCATTTTAATGCAAGCGTTTTTTTTTAATTGTTATAATATAATATCCAGCGGTTGAGGGGTAGGGCACGCCACGACAGTGGCGGTAAGGCAGGGTCTTTGAGAGATTATAGAGGCGTTACGGCGCCCTCACCTACCGCCTGACGCAGGTCCTCACCGGGCATGGATGTTTCGGGAGGTTCCTGCACATCATCAGGCGGGAGGAAACGCCCGGGTGTCAACACTGTGAGGATCGCCCAGAGGACACGGTAGAGCATACGGTGCAAACCTGCCCCACTTGGGCGGGGCACCGCCGTGTCCTCGTAGAGGCGATCGGCGGCGGCGACCTCTCGCGCCCGGCCCTGGTGCAAGCCATGGTCCGGGGCGAGAGGGAGTGGGAGGCAGTCACCTCCTTCTGATAAAATGTCATGCTCGCGAAGGAGGTGGCGGGATGGGAGGGAGAAAGGTCCTCCCGTCCCAGCCGCCGCGGGAGACGCCCCCGGGAGCCACGTGACGACTCCCGGCCACCGTAGGCGCGGGCCTGCGCACGGTGAGTAATGGTTGACTCACCGTCCGATCAGCACCAGGCCCGTGCCGGACAGCGCGTATATGTTCCACGCGCGCCTCAAAGAGATGTCAGCATATGAAGGGGCCCCTCAGGGCCAAGCCTGCCGGGTAAGCGGGATTGTCCGAAAGGGTTACCGCTACCCCGGATCATAAAGGGCTACAGAAGGAATATGGATGGGTTTTAGTCAGTAAGAGTCTGACACTCCCTTCCGCTCCACCCAGAGCGGGAGCAGTCATTGGATGATGTCCCAGACTTCAAAAAAAAAAAAAAACGCGGTTGAGGGGTGGTCGAGGGTTCCGCCTTTGATTTTTTTCTGGTATGATAAAATACTCGCCTTTGACATGGAACTTAAAGCTGATAAAGTGTACTTTGCGTGAATTTATTATAAGTAAATTGGAGACTGATGATGAGCACAGATTTAGATTAAGAGTTGATTAAATAGTCAGCTGATTAAAATAGTTTGAAGAAAATACTATGATACACATGGCATAATCACAAAACAGACGGTAATGTTCCCACTGCTGGGACACAGGTCTTTCTGTGAGAAGTTGTGCATCATAATCTACCACGTGAGCCCAGTGCGGGTTGGTGGATGTCACTTGTTTTCGAATTTTAGCAAAAAAAGGGTCCTCACCGCAATCAAATCAAATCATTTATTAATTTGCGGTAAATAAATGTTCTGCCGTCACAAGCATGCAAAACATAATCAATTATTATCATTTCAAATAACAATTATTAGAGTTAGACAAATAACAGAATTCCATTTTACAAATTCAATCATTGACACTTTTGACCAAATATACCAACGAAGCCCCAAATTGATGCTTATGAATTAAATACCTCGTATGTATAACACTGAAATCGCCCAGCGATTACTGTATGTATGTCCAAAGTAAATATTTAATCAGTTTTATTAATTAATCGCCCTCCGCACTGCAGCTAAGAGAAATATCAGATATAATTCATAATTAAACTGCTTAACTTGCAAAGTGGATTCATTTTATTAATATTATAAACGGGAGGATGTTTGGGAAACATATTTCATTATGTAGCTTGTCGAATTGTGTATTTTGTGGTTGAATATTATATTATTAACCATCAGGACTGAAATCACCGAATGGTTAAGCAGAGGTGAACATAATTATAATATACCCAATTTTCGCCAGGTATGTTGAAGTACCGGAGTGGTCTTTTAAGAGGAAATGAGGACCCTTCCATGTGCTGGTGGTGATCACCGGGGTGGTTTTAGTGAGGTAAGAATCCCACACTCCCTGGTCCTTTGCCCAAAAGCCTAGGCGACTTTTGAAGGTTTCCTTGAGTCCATGTAAAAGAGGACTTTTGCCATCAACCGGGCACAAACCCATAATACGGTTGTCTACTGAGAAATTCATGATAGGAATATCCAATGGCACTTTGACTGACAACCGTCATCAGTATCGCCTGCAACCATTAGAGCTGGGGGTCTAGACAAGTATCAATCGCTCCGTGTCGATTCGATTTCGAAAATTGTTGATCGAACAATTCGTTATCTCAGCGATTCGGATTGTCAAGAGCGCCACTTGTCAACGCATTTACATAGGAATATTGATCGAGTTCGTTATATAATTTGAAATTGTCTAGCACTTAGCCATCAAAAACGATTGATCACGTGACATTTCGAAATCTTATGCCAATTCCATACATTTCGGATTTATCTAATTTTTTTATCATTAATGAAAATGTGACTTTGTCTAGGCCCTCTGCGAGGCAGTGATTGTTATTAATTACCGTCATGAGCTTGTTTTCTGAATAGTAACTAACTATGATGTCAAAACATTTTCTTCTAATAGATATGTACAGAGGCGCACTTAATGCCATAGGCATTTTCAACCAATCAATCTTTGTTATCCAGCCTCAAGTTTGAAGACGATTAGATACCGAAGGGATATAAAAGATGGTTGTTAGAGGAAACTCTAGAAAGATGTCCTATTATGTATTTCCATGATTGGTGACCCACCATATTGGTGATATTCTGCAAAAAAGCGACAGTAACCAGCGCGGCGGGCGGTGCGAGTATAAATTAATGTGGATGACACAACACTACCTTAGAATCATAGTAATGTTAATAACAGCAGTTTCTTCCTACCCCCATTAAAAAAAACGGAAAATTTTTACATCTCTATCCCCTTTGTTTTTTCTTCAAATCCGACTTATTTATTTCTTTACGACCTATTCACTGCCTACCAACATAATATTAAATGCTTTACATACTTGTACCCATGAAACTCCAACATAAAAAGCCTTGTATTGTATCATACCTACCCACCCAATCTGTCCTGAAAGCCAAAGAAATCCCTTCCCCGAATCTCGCGCTTTTAACAGTAAAGTGACATCTTAAAGTATGTTTATAGCCCGTTCCGAAGCTTCTAAAGATGGCGTAAAAGCAGTATTAGATACACTGTAAATAAATTCACTCTCACGGTAATAAAATGTTCGCCTCGCACCGGATAAGTGTTGTTCCTATGTCGGGAATGGTACCAAGTTCGTTCCTGTGACGTAAAATTTTGAATGAGATTTTTATTGGGACACAATAGTGTTGCCATGCATTGAAATATTTTGAGCCGTTTTTTGATTTGGTTTCGTAAGCTTACAATGTTATTTTATCAAATAAGTGGAAATACTAACAGGCCTACATAAACAATTAGATAAGACGACGAGAATCTATTCCCACAAATAAATAAAATTGAAGCGTCTGTAACGTCAAAATAAATAAATAAAATAACAGCTTTTTATGAAATGCTTATGAAGGTTTATACAGTAGGTACTTATACCAATATATTTAATTTTTAACAAACAGGCAGAAAAAATGACATACAATGTTATTTGACATACAATGTCATTTTTACTCTGAAAAAAATGATCGGCTGGAACGGTTTTGACGGAACTTAAATGAGCAAATAGTCCAAGGTCGGAGGTAAAGGTCTATTAAGCGGATAAAGCCACAGCAAGCTGTTTATAAGATTTTTTTTTTCATTTAGAAAATGGCTACTCATGTAAATTTCTTTTTTATTTGTTAAGGTGAGAAAGTGTCCCTATGTAAGTTACAATTACCTGCGTTTGAGGACATTCAATCCGTACGTCAAATTAACCATAGTTCCACGTTAGGGCTTTAGATAAACGAAGCAGTAAGATATTGCGTAACATCAGGAAAGAGACGGAGCTATACCTCCTATATAGCTTCATCTCTTCCTCACTCTGAGTAAAATTAAAATAATACTGCTCCTTGAAGGTGGTATAGTTTACCACTGTCTGGAAAACACAATTACAATTATAATTTAAACTTCTACATGCAACTGTTGTATCATCTCAAATGTCCTCTGATATGTAACTGTCCTACATCGCTTAACCCTCTCACGTACACTATGAAGCGGAGTGGCCGCGGGCGCAAATATTGTGTGAAATAAGCTTTATATTCCACTATCTTCATATGGAACGAGTACTGTAGTCTAGAATATGACTTCAACATTGCCAAAAGGGTTTAAGGCACGAATATTATTACGAGAAACTGTCTTTAGAACGATTTAATATATATTCATATAATAATATTGGGCAGAATATGAAGGCAGTGGTGGCCTAGTGGTAGCGGCCCCAACTTACTTGAACTTAAACAGCTTTATTTTGTGTGTAAATAATTTCATCACCACTGCTCTCAAAGCAGTGAAGGGAAACATGATGAGATACAATGAGAAAACAAGAACCAAAAGTTCGAACACATGTGACATCTACCAACCCACCCCAGGCCCGTGTGGTGAATTACGGCCCACATCCTCTCACCGAGAGAAGGCCTATGTCCAAGCAGTGGGAACATTACAGGTTGATTATGCTAATGTTTGGGTACCAATTAACCAATTGTTCTTACATTGATCATTACATCCTACGCACAGATGTAGTCCGTATACGCACATATAACTGCTTCTAATATGCCCACATTTCAAGTCAAACACACGAATACACATCACACACACAGGCACACGCACGATACCACACAAATACACCAATCACAAACCACATTACATAAGAAATAAACAATGTCATCAAATAAAAACTCGTATACGTGGGCTACGAAGTGCTACGATACGTAGCCTCTTAGCAAACCTCGTAGACAATTTGTAGACGCTGCTACGAGCATTTACTTTAAAGCTCCACTGAATATAACAATGGATACCGACGAAGAAATATAAACTGATATGATATAAGAGACTGCAGTCTTTACGACTGATGCTGAAGTTAAGTAGTAATATTTTTATTTAGTTTAAACACCAGTTTGGACGCGACTGGTTGTTTTTAGTGTTAGGGCACGTTTTGAAACGAAATTTTTAATTTTTGTGTGCATAATTTTAACAAACAGTGTAAAAACGTAGCAAGAATTAAAATGATGATAATAGAAGCAAGAGGCAACGAACTATCTCCAGATTTCTGTTTGACAAGTGGACGTCATAAAAAGCGAAACGTTTTTCAATGCCATGCGAAGAAACTTAAAAAGCCACTGCTGAAAATTAGCCTAAAAATTTTACTTTTTAATTTCATGTCCGTGACAATGACAGGTGAAGTTTATAAACTAATAATAAACTGTTTGGGGTCGAAACCGAGGGGTCCAAGTGCTTATGGTTTGTTCAACGAGATCTTTAAACGTCTGGTTGACACTTCCCGCGTCCAGGAGCTGACTTTGACCCCGCCTAGAGTCTAAGCATTGCCATGCGACGTGGCAATGCCGTCAATCTCTTGGGTATATTCAGCGATGAGCAGAAATTTTTCGCCGTCATATTTTAGTTTGTTAATAGTTTTAGTAAGGATATTATATTTATTATATTTTTTTGCATTTATAAATTGGTGATAAATAAACATTTCACATAAAAATCTGCACGGCCTGCTTACAATTATTGTATTTTTATCTAAACAAATAAGAAACATCAAAGTTATGACAACTTATTAATGTATATGAAATTAGTTTATTGTAATTGTAAAATTAAAAAGAATATAGGTATTATGTACAAGTATTTAAAACTAATAACGAACACAAATATAGCGTCGAAAATCCGCATTCCGCGTTCCTCCGCATCGCTGTCGACTGGTAATGTACCCAGGAGACTGGCGGCATTGACATGTTGTATGGCAATGGTAAGCCTCTGGCCAAGGTAAAAGCCATCCCTTGGGTCACTCATATGTTTTATTTGCGTGCTGCGTGTGTAACAAAACGGTTCATATCAACATCCCAATAAGTTATAATACCACAAAGCTAGCACCGCATTAGATGCAATACCGTTCCCGTAGGTACGAGTATACCCCGTATAGGTATCTAGGCATGTGTCGCATGGTAAGGCGGGCTGCAAACATGTGTGTTTGCTAAGGTCTGTGTTAGCACTGTGGGACTACTCGGAGCGGTGTCTTCGTTCACTATTTTATTTATATTTTGGCTGATGTTCTCTTGTTCTCTCGCGCATGTATTTAGTAATGTAAAGGGTCGTTAAATAATTATTTCGTAAGGTTTTGAATAATAATAATAATATAATAATATCCTTGGACATTTAACACAACGCCTTATCGTCCCAAGCTAAGCAACCTAATGCTTGTGTTATGGTAACGAGATGGCTGATATACTACTTATATACATTTTTTTTTTGTAAATACATACATATTATAGATAGAAAAACACCCAGACTCGTAACAAATACTTGCAGGTCGTACAAATATTTGTTCCGTGCGGGAATCGAACCCGCGACATAGTGTGCAGCAGTCAATCACTCAACCACTGCGCCAACCGTGTCGTCAAATGTAATTTGTCCCAACATTTTGTAACAACAATAAATGGAACTCAACCCACTATTAATAAATTTATCAATGTGAAAGTAATATTAATAGACAGAATATTTCGTTAAATGAATAGCATTGATTGCTGTTCATGAAAACCCCTTAAATTATTTAGTAAAAACCTTTAGAATAATTAATACTGTGATTCAGTTAAATACACCTAGTTATTAACCGTAATATACAGATCGGATTTCATTTGCAAAAATGAATAAATCTGTTAAAATATGAAAAGGCTCTCAAAAACTTGATTAATCAAACAAAATTTTAATATTGCTAACGAAACTCGAATACGGACTTTTGAAAATTCAAATTACATTTACAATAATATTATTAAATGCACTTGTGCATAATACATATTATTATTAAAATTGAGATTTTGCACGTACGATTATATCTAGAAACATTCTACGTAACGGAGACAATAACCCTGTATAGCGATCCGGGCTGTGTGTTGAGCTCTCGTACATTATTGGTCGCTCGATGCGCGTCTTGGTTGGTACTTGTGTAATGGCACTTTCATATCCGACTCATGGCTTTTGCTATAAAAATAATAATAAAGCCCTTATATTTCCTTGATAATAAATTTTTCACCAACACTTTTACATGTCAATAACATTTTTAAAACTAGATGAGGTTGGTGCTTCGTAATTGACTACTTTGAGAAGAAAGCCCGAAACAAACTCGAGACTTGTTCGAATTTTGTATAATGCCAATTTCTTACTAACCCGTAAAGTAACCCCACTTTTACGTCTATTGTGTACTTTGTAAGAATACTTGTTGATGATTATTTTAAGAAAACCTGGATTGTTACGTATCGTTATTCTTTTATGTGATAGACCAAGCACAGCCTACACCGCTGGACCAAACTGAAACTAATCTGAAGTGAGCACTATGGAAGGACTTTTAAAGATCAGCCTTTTTCAGGGGTTAAGTAGGGAATGAAGATTTGTATGGAAGTTGAAAATGTGAAATTTAATTGCGATTTATTATCTCGAGATGATATAATATCTAAATTGCCCCTAAAAATGCCTCTAGGTTTGCGATCTTGAATGATGTACACGCATGATGATATAAAACCATGAGTGGCCTTCAAAGACATTCCGCTTTTAATTTCAGTCGGTTGGTTTTCCATTAAAATTGATCATTCAAATGTAAATGTGCTATCTTACTACCCACACAATATCAGAAACACAAACGACGCTACAAACAAACAAACATACACTACAATACGTCACAACACACGACCGTTCAAGGTTCCTATCGTCCCATCCAACGTATAGACGTGGGGACGTCCCAATCCTTTTACCTCACCCTCATCAAAACGAGCACACTGACGGGGATACGTCGCATCTTGTTCAACGGCGAAATTGTTACAGGAAATAGAGTGGACCCGTTTGTTACAAGGCATTTTGAAACTTAAAAGGTTGGACAGCCTTGAATTTTTTTGAAAGTGAAATGTATTTTTTAGGGTTCTATACCTAAAGGGTAAAACGGGACCCTATTACTAAGACTTCGCTGTTCGTCTGTCACCAGGCGGTATCTCATAAACTCACCGTGATAGTTAGACAGTTGACGTTTTCACAGATGACGTATAATTTCTGTTGCTGCTACAACTTATCAAACTATATATCAAATAATCGCCTTCTTCATTGTCCCGCTCACCGCACTGACTTCATGCACTCTTCCTTCTTCATTCAATCTATCTCTCTGTGGAATGCGCTCCCCCAGGAAATTAAGACGGCTACCAACCGTTTATTTTTTAAATTAAAAGTTCGCGAGCATATTCGCAAGAAGCTGGCAGAATCATCACGCCGCGCCGGTAATGTTCTCCCAATGTTCGTTTTATTTATTATAGTAGGTATAGTATTAAATTTATTTATATAATATAATTAGATATATATATATTTATTATTATATTTATAGTTTGTATATGTGTATTCGTAATTAAATAAATATTTACACTTAATTTCCTATTGCACCTACCACTGTTTATCTCTGCATCACCCGAAGGTTGACTGGTAGAAAATGCCTATGGCATTAAGTCCGCCTCTGTACATTTCTGTGCTTAAAGTATTAAATAAATAATAATAATAAAAAAAAAAAAAAAAAAACTTCATTCAAGTGACGCATGATTCAAAATTAATGTTTTTATTAACGGCTTAGTGCCAATTTCACCAACGAAATTGAACGCGATCACCACACCTAAACTGCGTTCAAACTCTGTCAGCGACAAAATTCCCCAACATTGTCGCTATGACAGCTATTAAACGCAGTTTAGATGTGCTGAACGCGTTCGGTCTCATAGGTCAAATCAGCCCTTGGTAAGCAGAGAAACAATCCAATTTGAGAAATATAACATTACACTTTTAAAGTCTCAGAAAAAACGGCTGATGAAAATTCTAAATCGAACCGTAACAACTTGTATCCCAGCACTTCATTGGTGATGTATTGTAGACCACACCTACACTACCCTTACCCAATAACTGGGAAATGGCGGAAAGGACGAGTCGCGCTGATTTAGTGATTCCTTCGTCCAAATATTGTGCGGTTTTAGATTTATTGTGCGAAGAACTATGGATGTCTAAGTTACATAGGTACTTGGATGTTACTGAATCAATGTCGGACGATAGTACATATATATCCTTTTTTAATCTGCTACTATGAGCCTTTAACTTAGCTTCACATGCTATTGAGAAATATCTTTCATACATGCAGATTTTCTCAGTATGTTTTCCTTCACAGATTTTTAAGCAAGTGATAATTATACAATACTCACATGAGTGCATAAAATCAGAGATACGTGCTTCGGGCTCGAACTCGAGACCTATGACTTGGCAGTCCAACTGTCACACCGGGATCCTGCCGTTTTGCCGAAAAGATTTTGCCAAATTTTCATTACCCAAACAAATTTTAGCAACCTTTTTTTATGCCAATGTAATATTTGGAATAATTTTAGTACACACATTTTCATTTGGTCAAATGTTTACTTGGCAGATTATTACCAAGGATAATGTCATTAAGGCATTTGGTCTTTAATCAAATGATTTATTACAGCAAACAATATTTAGACAATAAACGTTTAGTCAAATGATTTGTTATGACAAAAAATATAAAGGCAAAATAAACATTTTACTTGTTTGTTAAATTTGATGTCATTTGCGTATTTCTTTGTAAGCTTATGTGCTTGAATTTGTCTGAAACAAGTCAAATTTATGGTTACTAGACATTAGGTTATTTATGGAACTAGTTACAGTAGGTTATTAATTTAAATAAAATGGTTAGGTTAGGTTAGGTTAAAACTGTGACCACCTACGCACGAGCCGAGCGAGCGAAGCGAGCGGTGCCGCGGTAGCGGCCGGCGAGTGCCAGAAACGACTAGATTATATAGAAAAAAAATATGGAAAAAAGAGATTATTTTTAGGAGGCTATCGATAGAAATAATACAATTATAATAACATTATTATTACCTGTTTAGAATTTGTCCCAAATGGAAAAAGCACTCTTGTAATAAAACGTCTTCAACATTAGATCTTATTAAGTTTGAAATTGACGACACCAAATATTTGGCTTATTTAATTTTGCATAAAATATATTATACCAACTGAAATATTTGACTAGAAAAAAAATGGTAAAAGTACTAGTTGGTGAACAAGTTTTTGTTCAAACGTTCACTTGCCAAACATAGGTTTTCGTAACAATTATTTGTAAAGAGATTTTTTGGTAAGTAATAATTTGGCAAATGAAATTATGCGAAAATTTGTTTGGGAAGTGATAATTTGGCAATTTCTTTTCGGTAAAACAAGGGAGACCCGTCACACCACTAGTCTGTCTCTGATGTTATCAACGCACTATCGATAATTTAAGAACTGAATAACTAAGTCAAACTCAAAGCATTTATTTCAAACTAGTTTCCGCCCGCGGCTTCGCCCGCATAATATGTCGACAAATTATACACATAAACCTTCCTCTTGAATCACTCTATCTAGTAAACAAAACTGCATCAAAATCCGTTGTGAAGTTTTAAAGATTTAAGCATACATAGGGATATAGGGACAGAGAAAGCGACTTTGTTTTATACTATGTAGTGATAAACTTTTGAATTGTTAAGGGTTTGGTCAGTCAGAAAGATGAAGCTAGTTGCCCATTCCAAAGCAGTAGGTACCTATGGAAAAGAACTGGCAAGAGGTATCTTTCAATTTTGCACTCGTTAGCAATCATATGATGATATGAACCTTGACAACTCCGGATATGAGGGCGAAGATGCCTGTCATAACAAGTAATGTACGAGAGAGTATTAATATTAAATACATAGTTAGAACAAAGGAGCTGTCGTGGTATAAATAATTATAGTATTAATCAAGTTTGTTACGTCGAGAGCTCGGGACGACATTGTGACGTCACTCTGCTGTATAGGAATATGTGTTCAAGTTCCATAAAATATCTTTTCAAAGTGATGTAAAGTTTTACCATTAAGAGGGATTGTCGAAATAGAAATAATAAAGTTAAATGATGTGTCGAGAAATGTTTCGTTATTCAGAATGACGTTGATATGTGATAGTTTTTTTTTTATTTTGTTGTTGCTAATGGTTGGTCGGTGAGATGAAACACAAGATGATCATTATGTTAGCAGTGATAGCCTACTGGTGTGACCGACGGACTGCCAACTCTTAGGTCACGAGTTCGAACACAGCTCTTCACATGTCTTCGAATTTTTGATTTTAGGACTTGCCGGTTTCCTTACGATGTTTTTCTTCAAATTCAAATAGTTTATTTGCAAGAAAATACATATTATACAAGGGAAGATCTTACAGCCTTAAAGTAATTGTATTCTGCCTGCAAGCAAGCGCGCAATGAACTAATAATTATACAGATTAAAATACACATTATTATTAATTACAATACTTAAATTGATTCAAATACACATATTACAATATACACACAAAATGTCATATATTAATTTACAATAAATCATTAATTATTAATTATTAGTCTAAATCATTAATTATTACTTATTTTTATATTGTAAAAATTCTTTTATGCTGTAGAAACACATTTTTTTTAACCACACTGTTAATTTTATTTTAAAATCATTACCTTGCAACAATTTCAATTCGCTTGGCAGGGTATTATAAATTAATATACACATATTGAACACATTTTTCTTATATATATCTTTATGACCAGCTGGATGATATAAGAGGTCGCGAAACTTAGCCCTTTTCTGTCTTGGTATAACCTCAGTATGTTGCTTAAAATAATGCATGTGTGTCTTTGTAAAAATGCAGATATCTCTAATATACATACAGGGCAGTGGAAGAATTTTCATTTTTTGAAAAAGGGGTTTACAGCTATCTAAGAACCATGCCCTGTTTAATCACCGTTTTAAGAGCAGTGGTGATGGAATATTAACACAAAGTAAAGCGCCTGACTGGGTTCGAACCCGCGACATACAACTCGGTAAGTCGAGGCAATTACCTCTGGGCCACCACTGTTCACATTTATTTATTTATTTATTTAAACTTTTCGCACACAATAAAGGTACAAAGGCGGACTTAATGCCTTAGGCATTCTCTACCAGTCAACCAATTCACAACTTAGCATAGTTCAACAATATTCCACCATATCCATATGTATAATGAAATGTAAAACCCAATAGTACCATCAGTTTCGCGATGCCCTCATCGGGTGCGGGTATCGGCAGGTCAACGGGGTTAAGGGTCAATGACAAAGGTCGGGAAACCGCGGGGAACTTCATTTGAAGTGAAAAACTGGAATGGATTCCTTTTGTTAGGATTTGAAATTGAGAAGTTTTAACAAGGTTTTGTTTGATCCTTTGATTTTAAATTATTCGTATTTTTTAAAATAAATAAGCAACTAAACGGTCTTTTAGAATTTTAAAATTGTTTTGAAGAGAAACCAGAAAAAAAGGTAGAATAAAAAATATGGTGGAATATTAAACTAAAAAGTCTTTAATATACCCGTGTAAAGCAGTTAAAAAACCTCGTATTTAGAAACATTAAAACCATTGACAATAATTAGTATCTCGGCCACCACACCACGTGAAAGTTGATTTGAAGATACGATGAACGGGTAAATAATATTTGAGCTTATACCCAGACCGTATAACTTACCATAAAACAATCAATTTACGTGTAAATGTTTGCTGTTAAAATGCTTCTTCACCAACGTCGCCTTTTTTATCGGAAGATCGGCAATCATCAAATGACTCCTCCCGCTCTGGGTGGAGCGGGAGTGTCAGACTGTTACTGACTAAAACCCATCCTGGTTCCTTCCGTAGCCCTTTATGTTCCGGGGTAGCGGTAACCCTTTTAGACAATCCCGCTTACCACCAACGTTGCCCGGATTATAGCCCACTCCCAATCACCAAGAGGACGCCTGTATAAGAGCAGTGGAAACATTATAGGCTGGTTATGCATGTTTGTGACTACAGCACTAATAAGGCAGTCATTGACAGCCTTACAATACTGGTATTCAGCTGCATCCGGTTAGACTGGAAGCCGACCCCAATATAGTTGGGAAAAGGCTAGGCAGATGATTATGACAGCGTTACAATGTAAACATGCCAATTATTTTTCCTCTAATACCCTACAAATACGCAACATAACATAACATCCGTATTTATCGTACCCATCGGTTACACCGAAGTGCACGATAAAGTACACCCACATGTTACTTGTTATGTTTAAATTCCATGCGTAATGAGTAGCGAGGTTTTTACCACAATTGTATACTTTGGGGTCTTTTTGCTACTGTAAAATTTCTGATGGAAAAGTTGATTACCACTTTTCCCATCCTGGTAAACGAACTCATGGCCTAAGTAGCAAAACAGTAACCCGCGACTTATCTACTTATAATAGCGGTAGTTATAAATCTCGTGAGTTAGGTACCGCACGTTGGATGCCCGTGCATTTGTCAGACTGACAGAGTCCCCTGTCGCTTCGGGGTAAGTCCAAGCAACTTAAATTAATAATACGTGTTCTATTTTGTTTGCCTTCGTTTTTTGAAATGTTTAAGTAAAATCCTGAGGTGTACTTGATATAGGTATAATCTTACTAATATACGTTACAAGCCGAAGCATAATTTCTTTAAATACACTTGTAATTACATTGTATAATTATAAAGTACTTAGGAGTTTATGTACCTATATATTATATAGTATTTATTATCTGCAAAGCTAAAATTACTGTTTGAGTATGTATGTACCGTTTTAGTGTTATAATGATTTAATCATAGCCTCAAATCTTTTTATCCTGACAAAGAACAAAGGTTCCCGTAGACAGGCGCAACGTGGCAGCGCGACGCGAATCCTGTAGAACAGTTTCTATGAAAACTTCATGAAAATAATTGTTCTAAGCGAATCGCGATGCACCGCGCGTCTTACATAATTACGTGCAACACGCGCGGTGTTTTTTAAATCACTACATAGTATAAAACAAAGTCGCTATTTTTGTCTGTTTGTTTGTCTGTATGCTTAAATCTTTAAAACTACGCAACGGATTTTGATGCGGTTTTTTTTAATAGATAGAGTGATTCAAGAGGAAGGTTTATATGTATAATTTGTCGACATATTTTGCGGGCGAAGCCGCGGGCGGAAGCTAGTTATCTATAAAATTAACATTAGTCAGTTTTCGTGTCAGTTTGTGAGATTGCGTAGTACTTAAAAATCACGCAATAGATTTTAATGTGCTTATCATCTTTTTGGTTTATTTCGGCAAATAAAACATTATATATATAGTTTACTTATAATAAAAACTTTTTTACAAAAAATAAAACCTACTTTCAAAACAAACACCACAAAGTGACAAATAATTTCGATTTCGGAAGTCGGTGTCATCGGTTTTGTATTTTCATTTTTTGCCACCGACTTCCGAAATCGAAATTATTTGTCACTTTGTGGTGTTTGTTTTGAAAGTCGGTTTTATTTTTTGTAAAAAAGTTTTTATTTTTCACTTTTTGAATACCACTACCTGGTATGTAAATTACAGTGACAGGAACTTATTAGAACATCGTCCACATAAATTAAGTAGGATTTTTTTTAGATTTTTCAAAAACCGCTTATTCGATTTCGATAAAATTTATATGGGACCATTTGGGAAGTATACCCTTTCCAACAAAAAAAGAATTTTTCAAATCGGTTGGCAAGCAACGGAGTTATGCGCGAACAAACATAAAAAGAAAAAAAAATACAAACATCCGAATTGAGAACCTCCTCCTTTTTGAAGTCGGTTAAAAAGATCTTGATCTCGATGTTTTGTTAAGTCGTAAGAACCGAGCGAAGCACGGACGGATCGCTAACTGTAGACATTGTAGGAATAAACATAAGACGATTTGTGGAATCAACCCATCAGCACAATTTCTAATAGCAGTAATTTATGGCCAGTTACATTTCGATTCTTTTTGAGTTAAAATAATGTACTTGCACAAAACTCTATGCTTTCAGCGTTTGTGCTGATTGTGCACGTGACGCCGAGAAGTTCAAACGCTCTTATTATGGAGACGTTTGGCCAGCTGCCAAAAAATGTTCTCAATTCAAAAGAGAGAAAATTATTCCGAATTCAAATTGTCAATTCCAATCATTGATGGTCGCTTTGTGGCCAGAACGAAAGGATCGATTTTTGAATAGGGTTATTTTTTCCTTTATTGCTAAGAATAAGTTTTTAATTTGGAACATCATCATTATTACGTCACGCCTTGTTTTACCGAAAGGTAAGGCAGAGTGCCCATTGTAGGTACAGCCACATTTCGCCAATTATGTTTAAGTCCCATGTATTATGGGGCCAGCTTATTACCGTGGGGCGCAAATCCAGACTCCGGACTGCTACTGCGAAATTTCTATTGGAAAAACTTAATAACACTTTGCCCGAACCAGGATTCGAACCCAGCACTTCTCATCATTCTATCAGTGTTCATTTGTAGTGAGTGTTTATTACAAAACTGGCGATAGGAGTGAGTAAATGCTGTGGTTTCGCAACTCTACAGCTGTAGACATACCGCCCGTCTAGTTCCTACCCTAATATGGAGCCCGACATGCAGCCCGCGTGTTTTAAAATTAGAATCTAGACGTACAGTCGCCAGCAAATCAAGTTACCACAATCTGACAATTTTTTTTAATAGTTTTTAACTTTATAACAAAAACATAAGGT
Organism: Hyppa rectilinea; assembly: GCA_951799385.1. NCBI lineage: Eukaryota > Metazoa > Arthropoda > Insecta > Lepidoptera > Noctuidae > Hyppa > Hyppa rectilinea. The sequence goes on along the minus strand of OX637302.1, from coordinate 2,959,370 downwards.
TCATTTTCAATTGGTAAAATTTGGCAGTTAGGGATAGCTTGATGTGCTGGCGTCTGTAAAAGGTTTGGAAATAAAACTTTTTGCTCAGAGGTTGGATGGAGTCTTTATATTTGTGTCTTTATTAACCCGGCGAGGATGTGGTGAAAAAAGTAACGCGGAGGTTGTGGAGGGTCTTATTGACCCTGTATATAATTGGGTTTAAAATACCTAAATTTAAATGAATGTACCAAATATTAATCAATATTATTTATATTACATGTTATTTTTACGGTTTTATCGAAATAAAACGCAGATAAGAGTACAAAATATTATAATTAAATCACTTTTAGCAAAGTACTACAAAATAATAAACTTTCTAAACTTACACTAAAAACAACAAAAAATAACTAACTTCATAGACGGTTAACTTTTAATTTGGTACATATGTAGAGGTCAATTAGTTGCACTTACAGTCTTATCATCAATTATGAAATACAAATAATTATTGTCTGTGATTGAAGCACAATCCTGGCAGAATGGAATAGTGTGTTCTGGACAAATATACTTATGGCAATCTTCACAAACATTGGCTGTCTTGCGATGGCGGGCATAAGGACATACTTGCAACCTTTTTCGTACACCTAACAGGCTTGTTGTTCGGGTTCTACGATGAATTCTCTGATTCTCTTGCGTAGCTGTCTCGGCAATTGAGGTGTTTCTTTACGGCGTGTAATATGAATTCGTTATCTGGCCATCCAATTCCTGTCCTTCTGAAATATGTGGGTTCTGATGTTGCTATTCAGATAGTGGTACGTTATCCTCGCCATAACTGCTTGCATTTTGCTGAGTATCACTATAGTGACAGTCAAGATATATCTTGACTGTGCGTACTCAAATGAGCTTCCTTTTCGCTACCGTCGGATAACAAACAAAAGTCGTCTTCAATGTCAGACTGCATTAAAACAAGACGTATGCGCTCATCCTCAAGCGCCTGGCTATTCATTGTGTACGAAAAAACCTAAAATTATAATAATATTTAGTAAAATATATAATTGAAACCTTACATAAAAATGTTACATCGCGGTTGTCGCGGGGTCATATTTACCCTTTCTGACTGCACGCACGTGTAGCTCCCGTCGCAGGCGGCGGCAACCTGAACAGGAGCGCGGGACACAGGCGCCGGTCCCTTAGCAACAGCTATTGTGACGTTCAAAACTCTTCGATCGCAGAATAAAAAATTACACACGGTTAAAAATTGACAGGGTCAGAATGACCCCTCCACATCCTCGAAGGGTTAAATATCATCCAATGATAATATGGTGGTTTAGTTAGTAAGTTATAGTTAGTAGAGACTATTTAAGTTAACTAAGTTAGTTAATACTATTTATTATATTACATTTTATTTCATAGAATGATTCGCTTTTACCAGCGGCTTCGCCCGCATTTATGTAGGAAATTATTCCACGGGAACCGTACATTTTACCAAGATAAAAAGTAGCCTGTGTGCTATTCCAGACTATAATCATACAGATCCGTTTAGTATTTTTTGAATTTATTCGTCACAAGTATATAAAAATCTTTCCTATTGATAAGTGTAGAAGCGTAGATACCGAGACTCGTCCGTGCCTCGGAAAGCACATTAAGACGTTGGTCCCGGCTGTCATTTGTGCATCTTTGACAGTCGTTACGGGTCGTCAGAAGCCCGGCAATCTGACAACCAGTCTTACCAAGGGGTATCGTATTACCCAGTTACCGGGTTGTGGAGGTCAGATAGGCAGTCGCTCCATGTAAAATACTGGTATTCAACTGCATCAGGTTAGACTGGAAGGCGACCCCAACACAGTTGGAAAAAGTTTAGGCAGATTGATTGAAGTGTAGGAGTGTAGATTGAGATTTATTCATTTTAATTTTGGTACACATGTAGCCAGATGACGTTTGTCTTTGTTATACGTACTGCCACTATTTCAACAGGGAATCCTCGACAGTGTAACAAAACTGACACCATTTTAACAATAGCATTCAATAGACACCCTCATCAATGACGTGAATATTGCAGAATAAGGGGGACAACATATTGTACGTGTGTAGAATGTTAGGAGAAGTGTTTTGTTTCTGTAAAGTATGAAAAATGTTGTTCATTTGATGACACAGCAGGATAATGTATGGAATGGTTTTCTTCTTTTGTTTTTGCGTGCAAATAAGATGAATGAGAATGTGTGAGGAATGTCACTGTTCATATTGTGATATTGTTTTATGTGAATTAGGGGTTAGTGTGAAATAATACATATTATTATTTTCAGAGAGCAGTGTGAAGGCCCCGATTAAAGGTCATTGGCTCGATTCCTGGTAAGCGCATTACTTTGTGTAATTTATTTCATCTCCGCTGCTCTCGAAACCGTGAAGGAAAACATTTTTTATTTTATTTGGAAAAAAAAACGATATTTCATTGCACTTATAACACTTCCCACACTTGACCCGTACCCGATTCAAAGCAAACTCATTTGTTCTTTAATTAAAACTCGGAATTGTTCGAATTTCGAAGTCTTGTCAAAAAATCGTATTTTGAATTTCGAACTAGACCAACTATATCCTCCTCGAAGATAGGTACAGGCTGATCTTTTATCTACAATACCCTCCTTGTTTTATTCCATTCCTATCTCCAACATCTGTAGCAAGCAGCTTTCGAATTTAGAAGCTTGTTGCTCGCATGGGCCAAATAAATCCCTCTCTCATATAAGCCGCTATTCGTCACAAAGACCCTGTCATTTGTGTTGGTATCGCTTCACACTGCGGTGGTACGTGGACGAAATATTGAGGCTGTGAGATCTCAATCGCGTACTTGATTATTGCGTTACTCTGTAGTGGGGTCAGTTAAAGTGAATGAAGGTTTAGGAGTGTTTCATAAGGATTGGAATGGAATTTCTAATAAAAGAACGGTCACGAAGTTTAGATTTGTGCCCAGTTGATGCCAATATGCTTGTTCTTATTACGTGGGACTTAATTAATGTAACTAGCGAAATGTGGGTGTGCTATGAGTACACGTCTGCTTAGCCGTTCGGGGAAAACGAGTGTTGTGTTATGCTCAGTTAAGTAGTTATTTTTTACAAGAAACAATAAGCTGAGCTGATTTGAAGTTTTTGATTGAGACACTCAGCTGCAGTATTATTATGAAGCTGGCAGTATTTCGATGAGTTATGCGAACATAAATCTAGGAAATAGCTGTTTTTTTTTGCGGATATTTTACAGGCAATTTTTTGTGGTTCCGTTCCCAAAGGGTAAAACGGGACCCTATTACTAAGGCTCCGCTGTCCATCCGTCCGTCTGTCCGTATGTCTGTTACCAGGCTATATTTCATGAACCGTGATAGTAAGACAGTTGAAATTTTCACAGATGATGTATTTCTGTTGTTACTATAACAAAACATGCTAAAAAACAGAATAAAATAAATATTTAAGAGCGCTCACGTATACCAAACGTGAATAGTATGGAACCTTTTGTGCGCGACTCTGACTCGCACTTGGCCGGTATTTTTTAAGCATACCATCCATACATGTTATATTTTTGTGAGTTAACGGGAACGCCTATCGTTAATTAACATACTGTATACCAAATCACTGTTACTATTATCTTTATGCTATTTTTACACTAAGTACACTGAAATGGTTTAGTAGAAAAAGCACTTTTCTAACTAAATATTTACTTTAGCTGACGACTGTACCCAAAATAAAGACTACATAATCATAATACTATACTTATCTGAAAAAAACAAAACCTTACTGTACTTATCTCAACACATGTACAATGTTTGCCCAATAGGAAAGCAGCTGAGCAAACCTCGCAATAACGCAACACAGGAAATAGAGCGTAGGTAATCAATTTGCCAGGGAACAGTACACGGTACAGAAAGTAAACGTCAAGGGTCAGTGGGTAAGGGTCACTATTTTTGGGACACTGGGGAAAATAAAACATGGCGCCTTATGTCTATTGAACTGTCAGTTTGGGCTTTTAATAAATTTGTGTTCGTTTTTTAAATGGAATGATTTCAAAAATGGATTCTAACAAAGGAGGTGCGTGACTTGTTTTGTGACGAAGACGTTTTAGTAATAAAAAAGTAGATTTGTAGATGTACAGAGGCCAGCACATCAAGCTACCCCAATGTGTCAAATTTCTTTGATAGATTTTCAACTTTATTACATAAGCATAAGGTCCATGTTCAATTGGCAATATTTGACAGTTACGGAAAGCTTGATGTAAGGGTCTGGGCAAGGTAAGTCCATGAATGGGTAGCATTAAACTAGTTCAAATTAAAACTTGAATAATTTATTAAAACTATATCAAACCAATTAGAGTCACTTTTGAATTGTCAAGTCGTCGGTAATTCAGAAAGATAAAACTATTAGCCTATTTCGAAGCATAATAGGTTCCTATGGAGAAGAACGGGCAACAAAAGCCCGGTAAAATTTTCCGTGCCTGTATGAACTTTAAAAAAGGTCTATCCAATACGATGTATCTTGATAGCATATGTCGCCGGGCGTGTCGCTGTTACCAGCCGATGCGATAGTGTTTAGAAACTTTACCAGTAGTTAGTAATCTGGCTAATATATTATGAGAAAATTGTGCCATTCATTGGAACTACCGAGAACTGGCCAGTAACACAAAAAAAGCATGACTGGATAAAAAAAAATTCTTTTAAATTAAACCAAATTTAAAAGTATTTCGAATCCTGTCTACGTACTCCGCACCACTGGCCATAGTTTCAGTATGTGAAAAGATTTTATTTTGAATACTGCCTATTTGTCGGCTATTGGTTCAGTGTGGGCTAATGCTCAATATTTGAGCATTCGATTTCGGGGAAAGTTTCACAATCAATTTTAGCCTCGGGCTTTCTGTGAGTTTTTGGAAGCCCTCAAGGCTAGTTGCGACATTTTTAGCGTGGTTTACGAATTATTTAAGCGGTTACTGAATTTCGGAATATATTTAGGTACTAATACGATTATAAAAATGGGAAAACGTAGTTTTTAAAATGTGGTATCTATTTGTAACGCACTTTATGAAATAAAAGGTATACTTAGATGGTTTGGGCACGTTGAGACGATAAACTAAAGGCAACGTACATAATAGTCGCCAGCAAATCAAGTTACCACAAGCTGTCGAATTTTATCAATTGATTTTGAACTTAACAGCCAACGTTTTAAAGTTTAAAATCTTTTATGGAAATTACATCGTTTGGTATGACTTGATGCACTGGTACCCGTTCTAAATAGGCAGATGGGACGGGACCAAGTAGGCCATCTACTGAGCTTATTGGTGAAATTCTTCAGAAAAGTCAGTTGCGCAGTCCTGATGAACGTTAACAGAGCAAAAGTGGCATGTAAACTTCGTAGTACGTCGCATTCTGTAGTTTCTGCCAACACCCATAAAGGAAGAAGGTGATATTTATGTACATAATTTTCGATATTATACGTTACAGAGACCAGCACATCAAGCTACTCCAATCTGACAAATTTCTGTAATAGATTTTTAACGTTAGCCCAAATGAATAAAGTTCATTTTCAACTGAGAAAATTTCAAAGTTTGGGATAGCTTAATGTGCTAGCGTCTGTACAGAGATTTTAATTGCATTTAAGTTGAAAATGTTTTCTAAGGGCCTCACTCGAGATATTTCCATCGCATTCCGAAGGTAGTTCGAGGGTGTATTCTGGAGTTTAATAATATAATAAGGTCGCTCGGGTCACACGCACTTAGTAGGTCAATTTGACTTCTTAAACAAATGTCACGGAATGTACGGACAATTTAAGTTGGCAGGCTATTTAATAAGCAATTAGTTTACCAGACTTTACAAGTGCTTCTTCTATTTTTGGAACTCAAGATTGCAAAAGTTGTATTTTTATTTTTAGAGAGGTTTCTGTTTGGACAATCAAAACGTTAGTAACGTGAGCTGCTCATCTCATGTCATAATTTTGACTTAATCGCACGATGTTTAGCCAAAAATCAGTTCATGCGAGAAGACCCACATCGATAGGTATCTTTAGGCTCAAAGGGCGTAACCGCCATTTTGGCTTAAATGAGATTTTAATGCAGTCATAGTTAGTTTTTCACCCTCTTTCAATTGGTATAATAATGGTAGTTATTTGTTTCTCGTAAAATACCCACCATTAGCTTCGCACCATAAGCCAAAGCGGTGAATGCAATGAGTGGCTTTAAAATTGGCGAAAAGAATGTTGGGTTTGTGACTACCGTTATGACTTTCAAAGATCTAAGTATTGCAGCCTGAATCAACGGCTTAATGTGCTTTGCGAGGCACGGAGGTATCTCGATATGTAATGGTGACCCATCCAAAAACCAACCGCGGCAAGCGCAGCTTAACCTTCGTTCGAGCCGTACTACTATTATTATTTATGTGCCTACTGTTACTAGGTATTTTACTCTCGAGCCTTTCTTTAACTAAACTAAGTATATAATATCATATTGATTTAAAACATACACATTAATTTCAATTCTATTTTATCACCATTTAAAATCTCTTTTGTTCGTACCGTCTGTATAATAATATTTTACCAGGAACAATTAAATTGTCATTGACCATAAATAAATACTGTATTTGAACTAAACATAACTACGGTAATTATGCTACAATTAGCTTAACAACATGCAATGTGGTATAAATGCTTTCCAATGCGAAAGCCATATGTAGTTTCGTATTATGTAAAAGGTATTCATTATATGTTTTATTTTGTAGTAGCTTCTGCCCGCGACACTATTGAGGTTTTAGTAAAAATCCCTCATTTTTTGAAAATTTAATATAGTCAATGTCTCCCGGGGATAGAGTAGCTTCCCAATAGTGAAATAATTTTTCAAATCGGTTCAGTAGTTTCGGAGCCAATTTAATGCAAACAAACAAACAATTAAATCTTTCATCTTTTTAAAAATAGTATAGACTAGCACTTCGCCCGCGACTTTGTTCGCGAGGATTTTTTTTTATATAGCTTATAACACTCGTAAATAACGTGGCTTTCTATTGGTAAAAGAATTTTCAAATGTAGATTCCCCTCTGTAGATACCACCTCACAATCTTTACCTCTTTATAGTATTAGTTTAGATGTATAGAATGTATTCTGTTTCAAAAACTCATGTTTGTGATTGACATAGCCTGAAAATTACCAAAATTGAGTACCCGTAAGCGCCCTGCTTACGGGTACATTGCTTGCAGAATGAGAGGCCATCGAGGCCGAAAGGTTTTGAGGCGAGCACCTACCGGAAGATGTGACATTGGAAGGCTGTTAACAAGTTGGACCAATAACCTTGCAAAGGCCACAGGAATCCCCAGTGGATTCCTGTTATAAGGGAAGCGCAATTCCGGTAGAAGTGGCGGTGCTTGGGGTAGGCCTATGTCCAACATACGAACTCTTTCGACTGAAATGATGATGTTTCTATCACACTAATATTATATAGGCGAAAGTTTGTTAGTGTAACGTGTGTGTGAGTTTGTATGTTTGTCCGTCCTTCACGCTCAAACGGCTGAACGGATCTGGATGAAATTTGGCACAGAGGTTGTTTATGACCTGGATTAACACATAGGATCTTTTTATTCCGGTAGTACATTCCCTTGGGATAATTCCCGATATCCACGTAGGCGAAGCCGCTGGCATCAGCCAGTTTGTTAACAATTATGTATGTTATTTGAATCTTTGTACTAGTTTGAAAATGTATGTAACATTTTTAAAAGTAGGTCGGCTATAGTTGTGTCCTTTAAAACAAAAAGTTATAATTATTGTAATTTCAATCTGGGTTCTAAACACAAATCGTATAAGTTCAAATAAACAAACTCTTCAACTTTATAACATTAGTATAGATTAGTTTTCATTGTGATATTTTTAAAGAATTGAATTGAAGGAAGAAAAAAACCTTAATTACCGACATAGCTTGCAAACTAAGCAGTAACTGTAGTGGCAGGGGCAGTGTCGAAGGATGGCCAGGGGAACAGACGAGTCTTGTAGTGGAGACCGCGCATCGGCAAGCGTAGTGTGGGCGCCCCCCAGCTAGATGGACCGATGACCTTGAGAAGGTGGCTGGGACTGACTGGATGTGGAAAGCAGAGTGGAGGGTATTGTGGCGCAGCCTGGGAGAGGCCAATGTAAAACAGTGGACTGCGTTAGGCTGAATTGAAAGTTGTTTGATTTTTAAAGAATAGCCGTTGGTCTCGGCTGTCATTTGTGCATCTTTGACACTCATTACAGGTCGTCAGAAGCCCGAAAATCAGACAGCCAGTCTCACCAAGGGGTTTCGTATTACCCAGTTAATGGGTTGTGAAGGTCAGATAGGCAGTCGCTCCACGTGAAATACTGGTCTAAGCTGCATCCGATTAGACTGGAAGCCGACCCCAACATAGTTGGGAAAAGGCTAGGCAGATTTTAATATTCAATGAACGGTTGTAATTTTATTGTTACTGAAGTACTTGATCCACTTGCTATGACAGAGATGTCATAACCAGAAACAAAACTCGCAAAAGTATTTCCTTGATCGAAATTTTCATAGACCGCTTCACTATGTCCGTTTTTCACTCCCAAAGTCTTAGGTATAAGTACATAAAACACCTGTTAATTAATCGTATTAGCAAAATAAACTCAATTTACTTCCTTCAGACAGAACCAGAATAGGGTCACAAAATTAATTAATTCCGTAGAAAATTGGAGCAAGTTGATCGATCTTAATAATATTTTATGTTACTAAGTAAAGTTCAATTAAGATTACAATTTGGACCGTCAGTTGGAAGTAGCTGAACATTATTACAAAAAAAAACAGGACCACGCACAATGAAGGGTTCCGTAGTTTAATTAATTTGTTCCAAGTACAAACTTAGCATGGCGAAACTAGAAACGTTCCTTGTTGACTACGGTATCCTAAAAAGTAACTTGCTGTTATTATTTTATCATAAAAAAAAAGTAAGTAAGTAAGAGTAGTTTAGGTATCATTTTATTCCTAGTGTAATAGTATTATTTTACTAAAGAATTTGTATACTTATCTTTTTACACTGTATAGATTTTTTCCTATAATTATGTCACACTAAAATTATAAAGGCGAAAGTTTGTGAGTGTGTTTGTACGATTGTCCGTCCTTCACGCTCAAAACGGCTAAGCGGATCTGGACGAAATTTTACATAGACATAGTTAAGACCTGGATTAACACATTGCATTTCTACTATCTGCGACTTTTTATCCTGGAAGTACGTTTCCTTTGGATAATTACCGACACCCACGCAGGTGAAGCCGCTGGCAGCAGCTAGTTATTGTATATGTTGCAACTGTTTGGGTTATTCGACCAACATACTTATTTATGCTGTGCCGTAAATATAGTAAAAGTCTCAAGGAATATCAAGAGAATACACACACACTAGGGCGTTGGTCCTTGTTCAACTTTTTCTTTTAGTTTTTCTATTCCGTTTTCCGTAGCTATTGACCTTTGAACTAGCGCTTGACTTGTTCTTTACTTGAGATAGTGATTCTTAGGAAACAGTAAAAAGGTGCTACAAGGAATAAGGTAAAATAAAATCTTGGTGTGTCAGAAAGACTACGGGACCAACAACGAAATAACAAACAAAATGAACGCCTGTTTCATACATTTTCATCGATTTAATATTGCATTTTTGTATGAAAAGCCCGATATATTCGAGTTGGTCTTATAGTGAAAGATGCATATAATCATGGGCACTTTAACGCCCTGAAAAATTAACAGTGAATTAATAATCACCGCGCATGATCAATTCTAGTAATTAAGATAGACGTTATTACGTTAATAAGAACAACACAACAGGCTGAAATTGAATTCTTGGGCATTATTTTAAGGGGTCGTTGTACTCATCATTATGAACAACTTTCACTATGGGAACAAATCTGACATCGAGAAAAAAAATCAGCTTTCCTTACATTTTAACGAGTTAAGCAAGCATAATGTATGGAACAGCTGATTTTTATTTCATGCAGTATATCTATTCATAAATCAATTGCCACATTTATGACGGAGCATCTCTTGAAAACTGCTCGACCGATCTGTCTGTTTGGATGAAAAACAATATGGAAAAGGCCACTTGAAACACCCGGGCGACGCCGGGCACAAATCGCGAGTTCAAAAAAAACGATTTGACGGCTAATTGGCTACCACAGCTGACAACTGACGGGTAGAAGAAAAGATACATTAATTAATTAATGTAAAAACGAATGACCTTGAAATAACAATTAAGTTCTACAAACTTATTGTTTAATTTATCTATTTAGGTTCCATCGCTCCGTGGTAATTGACAGTAACTAGTCAGTATCTAGGGATCAGTAAGTCCTCCTTGTATCTTATTCCTCATCATCACAGGATATTTTTTTTGGAAAAAGGTAAACTTACGAACTTGAATGAAATCTATATCGAAAAGATAATGACCATACCAACTATGAATAATGCACATAAATCAAAACACTACACAAAACTACTACCAGTTTTAAAATTCGCCATATTTTGCGCATTGTTACAATTTATTCTGCTCACCTCGTAAAATAACATAGGTAGTCATGAACATAAAACAACAATGGAATTACCGGAGAGGATTTTTAAACGCGCATAAAATATGTTAGGAACTGATAAAGTGGAATCTAAAAGTTATAACGGTAATATATTGAATTCCTTTTAATATGGCCGCTTGCTGCACCGTTACGTGTTAACTATGAATTAATATTTCTGGAAATGATATGACAAAAATGACAAACTTACCGGACAGCTATCTTCTAGACATACTATTATTACATTAAATGAATAATGAGTGATGAGTGAGTTAAGTACAGGGCACTTGTATTCAGACCCGTGCCGGACGGCGCGTATATGTTCCACGCGCGCCTCAAAGAGATATCAGCATATGAAGGGGCCCCTCAGGGCCAAGCCTGCCGGGTAAGCGGGATTGTCCGAAAGGGTTACCGCTACCCTGGAACATAAAGGGCTACGGAAGGAACATGGATGGGTTTTAGTTAGTAAGCCTCTGACACTCCCTTCCGCTCCACCCAGAGCGGGAGCAGTCATTGGATGATTTCCCAGCCTTAAAAAAAAAGGGCACTTGTATTTCTATTCTTTAAAAATCTCACATTGAAAAAAAAATCACCGGTAAAGTGAAATGTCGAACCCTGAATTTCTTAGCGTCACATAGCGTGGCAGTTCACTTCAAATTGGCTTCACCTGCAATTTCACAGTGAGTCTTTTACAGAAGCAAGCTTTATTTTTTTGAGTCGTTGTTCAGAACATAGACACCACTGCAAATATTGATTTTAAGAACATATAACATTGAATGCTCACATGAAAGTATTCGTTTCTCATTATTGACTTGAATTTCAATAAATCTGCCTAGCTTTCAGTCTAACCAGAGGCAGCTGAATACCGTTATTTTACATTGAGTGACTGCCTCTCTGACCTCGACAACCCAATAACTGGGTATTATGATAACACCTTGGTAAGACTTTCCGTCAGATTTTCGAACTTTTGACGACGCGGAACGACTGTTAAAGATCCACGAATGACAACCGGGACCAACGGCTTAGCATGCTTACAGAGGCACGGAGTAGTCTTGGTATGTAAAGATGGTCACTCATTCATGGATCAACCCCCGGCAAACGTAGCCTAACCTGATGGATAAACACTATATACATATACCCTTATTACTTAGCTACGAGTTCCTTTAGACTAGATTAACCGGAATTTGGGAGGCTGAGTCTAGTCCAGCTCTAAAAACATTAAGACAAACCCAAACATTTCATCTTGCCCAAAGGACACGGTGGTGCACACGGTGGAAACCTGCCCCGCTTGGGCGGAGCACCGCCGTGTCCTCGTAGAGGCGATCGGCGGCGGCGACCTCTCGCGCCCGGCCCTGGTGCAAGCCACGGTCCGAAGCGAGAGGGAGTGGGAGGCAGTCACCTCCTTATTCGAAACAGTCATGCTCGCGAAGGAGGTGGCGGGATGGGAGAGAGAAAGGTCCCAGCCACCGCGGGAGACGCTCCGGGCATCGGGAGCCACGTGACGACTCCCGGCCACCGTAGGCGCGGGCTTGCCTACGCCTACGCCACCCATTGCTCACCGCCCGATCAAGACCAGGCCCGTGCCGGACGGCGTGTATATGTTCCACGGGCGCCTCAAAGAGGTGCTAGCACATGAAGGGGCCGCTACCCCGGAACATAAAGGGCTACGGAAGGAACATGGATGGGTTTTAGTCAGTAAGAGTCTGACACTCCCTTCCGCTCCACCCAGAGCGGGAGAAGTCAATGGATGATTTCCCAGCCTTAAAAAAAAAGACATTTCATCTTTTAATATTATTACATTCTGCGCACCTTATGTGTTACGCTATGTAAGTGACACAGTACGGTGTAACAGCCACCCCACATTGTCTCTCCGAGATTTAAAATCACTTTTGTTGAATTTCCTCTTCTCATATGGCTATTCATGGGACCATACTTATTTGTAGTGAGAGTAATAGATTCTTTTTGTCGAACGTTGATCGTATTAGGAAGGATTTCAGGAATTGTTCGCTGATAGCTTCAGAATTCTTTTAACCTTTAGTATTTGTTATTATTCCTTTTACCTTTGTTGCTGTATGTTGATCAAAATACGATTTACGACTGAATAAATGTATATTTACGGGTAGTATTGATGAGCTTAATGAATAAAAAGAAAGAAAAAACATTTTGTTTAGTCTGTGTTCAGTAAATGTTTTTTCTTTCTTTCTATTCATTAAGCGCATCAATACTACCCTTTAAGTAATAATTTGCCTAAAATTTCAGGATTATGAAAAAGTTATTTAATAGAGTATTTAGTTAGGTAAACAAATTAGGTATGTGCATGTTATGCGGAGGAATGAGGAAAATGTTGTCAGGAAAGTTGTGAGTATGAATGTGAATGGCTATACAAGTAGAAGGAGACCAAAGAAACGATGGATGGATTGTGTGAAAGATGATATGGCTAGAAAGGGAGTGACTATCGAGATGACGAATAATAGAGAAGTATGGAAGAAGAAGACATGTTGCGCCGACCCCAAATAAATTGGGATAAGGGCAGGAGAATGATGATGAGTTAGGTAAACAAATCATAGAGTATAATACTGTCGCGACTGCCTCTTTGGTCTAGTGGTCTGAGCATAGGTCCTGGCTTTGGTCAGAGGGTCGGGCAATGTTATTGGGTAATTTTCCACCTGGAATTTCTCAGTAGCAGTTCGGAGTCTGGATTTGCTTCCGTTTGGTGGCAATAGGCTTGCACCCTACTATAGAGAAACCTCTGCCTAACCCTTTGGGGATTACATCAGTGATGTTATGTTATGTTTACACCCTGATAATACCTACGAATAAAAAAAACGTAATATGAAATTTCGCGGGACACCTTCTAGCTTTCAACTTAAGTTTAATATATAATTATGGGGTCCAACTCAAGCCCAACAATTGTATGTTGATTTCTCCCAAAAGCATAATATTTTTTGGAAATATTTATGTGCATAATTCAGGACTCTTTATGGTGTTGCTCATGTTATGAAGGACCGTCCCATAGCTTCCCTTGGGGGCCGTTGGGAACTAAATAATAGCAGAAGGCATAGCCAGTAGATAGTAAGTAATAGCATAGAGTACAAAAAACTGCGTTGAAGCGACGAAACCACACTCTTGAAATGAAACATTTTGCACCGTACCTACATGAGATGCATAAGTCATATACGATATAAAAAGGATTACACCTTTAGGTAAAATTTTAGATGCACCAATTTCCTAACTATGTACTCAGATGCTGACAAAATTTTCATTAAATTTGTCAAGTCAAAAATGTATTTGAAAATTGCTAAATATTTTCGTGGCATCTTTACTTACCGAAACTCCTCCGTGCCTCGGAAACCACGTTAAGCCGTTGGTATCGGCTGTCATTTATGCATCTTTGACAGTCGTCACAGGTTGTCAGAAGCCCGAAAATCTGACAGCCAGTCTTACCAAGGGGTGCCGTATTACCCAGTTACTGGGTTGTAGAGTTCAGATAGGCAGTCGCTCCATGTAAAATACTGGTATTCAGCTGCATCCGGTTAGACTAGAAGCCGTCCCCAAAATAGTTGGAAGAAGCTAGGCAGGCATTAATAATCTTCAGCACTAGCCGTATTTAGGGTGAACTTCATCAATAAAACTGAATGCGTACAGTACAACTGAAGTTCGTATGAGATCTATCGGTGTCAAAATTGTTAGGAATAATGAAACTAACAGCACTTTTAAACGTAGTTTAAATGTGCTGATCGCGTCAAGTCTTAGCCCTTGGTGATTTATGTTGCAAATGAGCCTTAAAATACATTTGTGAAGGCACTGACGCTTCTATACATTCATAGTCTATGGTAATGAGTTTGTTCTGCCAAACTAGACCGTCAGTGATGTATGGCGTACCTGCCACGTTGGTCTAAACTATTGGCCATTTATTTACTTGATTGGACTATTGTGCATACTAAATGTAGGTGGAATTTACAGGTATTTACTGGGAAATTTATCATTACATTGCTATTAATAGTAAGCTAGTTTTTGTTATGATTATACAATGTCATTTGGTAAGACTCTTGCCGACCGTCCGACATATACATTTATTTGATCACTTTTAATAGAAATATATTTTTTATACTTGCTAAATTCTTGCAAAATCTATCAAAGAAATTTGACAGATGTGGGTAGCTTGATATCCTTTGCCTCTAGCCTCTGTACCTACCCAGACGAAGCTCAAGCAGCACTTAATAACAAGAGCTTTTGTTTATCGCTTTTAAAAGCAAACTATTATTAAGTATTAATATTAAATTATTCCTTGTACGCCTCTTAAGCCTTTGAAACTTTGATTGAAGTTAAGTGCTGAAGACATTCAAAAACAAAAATGAAGTGCGTGTCGAGTTGGATTCGCATAAATGAAGGATATTGTACCGCGGTACATTAAAAAAAAAACATTCTTCTTTTCCACTTGATCAATACGAAATCTGTGAAAAATTTAACTGTCTACCTATTACGGTTAATGAGTTACAACCCGCTAACACACATACGGATGGAGGAACAGCGGATAAGGTTCAGTTTGGCATTTTGTTGGGTGCGGAACCCTAATGAAAGCAATGTTTAACATATTACTCTACTTGGCTGTTTCTTAGAAAGCCTTCCTTAGAGGTCAGGATCGCGGTCAAAGGGACTCCCTTTTGTTCACATTCCTGACCTCTACAAAATCTCTCAATCGTCTCGTCGTTTAAATCTCTACATAATACAAGTCGACTCTACTTAACTCTACGTAGAGTCAAAAAGTACTTTTATAACAAAAGAATCGTATACGTTTCATTTCGCGTAGCTATTTGCAGTATTGCGAAAACCTTTGACCCAAAATGCGAATTTTAATAAAATTGTATCGGGTTAAACGGTTTGAGGGGCGAAACAAGGGAAAAGGTAGAGCGGGGTGTTTATCATGGTGTAGGAGTCTATATATTTTTTCCTATAGTAAATCTAAAAATAACTTCTTGAGTAAACTGATAATATAATGTGATGTAAGTATGTCTTGATCCTTCTGGCAATCATTGCTATCCATTAGGTGAGGTGACACGAGTCTTATGGAACGAAAAGGGACGAATCCAGTAAAATAAAGTTACAGACTCGACTCCTAATGACTTTATCTATTTATTTATTAATTTGAAAGGTACACCAATGACTAAATTTACTAAGATTTTTTTGAGGACTACGAATAGAGGTAAAAAAAAAATGTAGTAATTATTATTTTAAATAAACTGATATTATTATTATATTAATTGGTCAGGCAGGGGCCATAGTCTTTCTATAGTTCTCGGTAACCAGTACACTTTAGCCATCCAAACCTATAACCCAACATTTTTCTTTTCCATGTTCTACAATAGTCCGTCCGGGAGTGTCCTTGGGTGCACTTGCATAGTCCATACAGGAATAATCGTCGGTTGGTGTCTCCTCAACATTTAGAATGGTCTGCGAGTTGGCTGTCTGTGACCCCGGGGTCCTGAGAAATATCAGGAGATTATTTTTCATTTGTTATTCGTATACCATTACATTTATATGATCACCTTTTTCCATAACCTCTCATAACATTTATAAAAACAATCTCAAAGTGCATTTAAATTACTATTTCCACTCTACTCACCGGAACACTTTTAATTCCCGAATAATACCAGCTTAAACTTAATGAATGAACAATGGAAATTAAAAAAAAAATCTGACTACCCTACTACCCGGTATATCCATTCTGGCAGTTTTCCAAAAAGTTCTTTAGAGAGATAATCTTGAAAATTTAGCCGTTCGTGTAGACGAGTTGCCGAATGGAAGTCACGTATGGGTGGCGTGATGTGCATTCCAGGTAGCCTGGTCTGGGTAGGAAGCTACCCAAGTGTAGATATCTACTTGGATTAGCTAGGGAATTGATTAAGTGTCGAGTCCTGGAATGGGTCTTGATTACGGGAAAATTGGTTGTGCACTCTGTTGGGTAGGTTTTTTTTTTAATTTGTGTTCTGATCCTTTGATTTCGGGTGATTACCTTTACCTTGTGATATAATTTATCGCTTTTTTTATTATTGCCTAATTGAAATAACAGCCGTACGGATCGATCCTTCAGGTTAAGCTACGCTTGCCGGGATTGGTCTGTGGGTGGGTGACCATCTTCAGATATCGAGACTTCTCCGTGCCTCGGAAAGCACGTCAAGCCGTTGGTCCCGGCTGTCATTCGTGGATATTTGACGTTGGGACCACCAAACCCAGTTAGTGACTGGGTTGTAGAGGTCAGATGCAGTTGTTCCATGTAAAATACTGGTATTCAGCTGCATCCGGTTAGACTAAAAGCCGACCCAAATATAGTTGGGAACAGACTAGGCAGATTGATTGAATTGACCTGCTTTTGAAGTCGATCGCGCCTGATTGAAAGTGATGGATGAAGATGCCTTATCACTTTTGCTTCTAGGGCAGAGGGGTGATATGTGGAAGGGAACACCGATGCTAGCAGAGAGGATATCATTCGCATGAAACTTTGCAGGCTATGCGCGAATAAAATTATTTTACATCTTGTTTAAGTTTTTCCTTCCTAAATTGATCACAAAAAGTTTGCACTTTATATCTGTGGCTAAAAAGTTGTGCCTTACCTGCATAAGAGAAAGCTGATCATCTTATCGTTAACCTATAAAAATAGTACATTTGAACTGTACAGACGCGCACATCAAGTTACTGCAATCTGTCAAACTTTGATAGGTTTTCAACTTAATATGCAAATCATAACGTTCATTTTCAATGATCAAATTAAATGAAATCATCTATATAGGTACGGTGAGTAATGGATGACTCACCGTCCAATCAGTACCAGGCCCGTGCCGGACGGCGCGTATATGTTCCACGCGCGCCTCAAAGGGATGTCAGCATATGAAGGGGCCCCTCAGGGCCAAGCCTGCCGGGTAAGCGGGATTGTCTGAAAGGGTTACCGCTACCCCGGAACATAAAGGGCTACGGAAGGAACATGGAGGGGTTTTAGTCAGTAAGAGTCTGACACTCCCTTCCGCTCCACCCAGAGCGGGAGCAGTCATTAGATGATTTACCAGCCTTAAAAAAAAAAAGTATTACTACCTAGCTTCAGGCGGTAATTTTATTCGCGCGGATCCCTTTTTGTACAAATAATTTCGGCCCAATACAACAAACAACTGAATGTTGTTTGAACTAAGTGTTGATGGATCAGCCAGTTAGTCACGGTTTTTGTTTATATACGTACAAACTAACTAACTATAAACGAACACTTCACGACTGCTTTCCGAATACACCCCTCGCAACACACATACGTAAAAAAACAACACCTACATTTATCGATACAGCTTATCGGTCCAGTTTCGCCGCCATTTTAGGGTTCCACGCATTAAAAGTATGTTTCCCAGGTAAATATTTGAAGTTGATACGCAGAACCATGTTATTTGTTTGATTGATGAAATATCGGCTGGAAGCCCGAATAATCGCCTGTATTTTTTGGTACAATTATTTCTATATCGCATGTGTGTTTTTGTCATGCCGTATTTTTGGATTGTTTGATATAGATTATCAGCTGATTGGTTTTTCTATTGATACTGAATCAAATTTTTGGTTCCATTCATTCATGATTGAAATGGAAATTGGATAAGAATAATGCTGTATTTATTTTTTGTGAAGATTTTTACCTACTTATACTTATTTTAGGGTTGAACGACGAGTTTCTATGACAACTTTAAGTTAATTTTGAAAGCATTATTACATTCCATCGCAAGTTGTCTATTAACACAACTTATGTGGGCCTGATAGTTTTACACAATATACGGATTTTATTTCTTCAATTATTTTGTATGCACTATCACAATATTGACCTTTATTCGACTTCAAGAAAAGAGGTTCTACGTTCGTCATTTTTTTTTTGTATGTTCAACGACATTTTCGTCAAAATTCAATTATTTACTTGGGTAGTTTTTAAGTTAGCGACTATAATACATTTTTTTACAGTTAGCCTTTGTGGTTGATGTTACAACTTCTTGTCACTGTTTTATACATGATAGGTACTAGTACTCGAAATTGAGTAGGGTAGGTACCATAACTAAAAACTGAAAAACATACACTATGAAGTTATTCTCCATTTAGTACTCGGTTGTTTATTTTTCAACCAACATTGTTCTACCAAAACCCTAAAAAAAATTGCAAAAATAAATCACAAACTATAGGTAGCTAACGACGCATGACGACACGCAGTCATTTGGGAAACCAACGTTGCGTCAGAAAAACTCATCCTGAAAAT
This sequence comes from Hyppa rectilinea, assembly GCA_951799385.1. NCBI lineage: Eukaryota > Metazoa > Arthropoda > Insecta > Lepidoptera > Noctuidae > Hyppa > Hyppa rectilinea. The sequence continues at coordinate 2,940,581 of OX637302.1, read as the reverse complement.
GTTTCCCGCAGTAAAGTTACTACTCAGTTGTACATTCGGCAAAATAGTTTGGGTAACAGAGAATAAACAAATAAACATCTGTGCTGGCTATTTTTATAGTTCTAGTGTACGTGACTTTTTCGCGCACAGAAGTGAAATGTTACTTCTAGCTAACCGCGTAAAAAATTTGCCACCGACCTCCGAAATTAAAATATTTTTTCACTTTGTAGTGTTTTTTCGGAAGTCGGTTGTTTTTTTATGTAAAAAGTTTTTTATTTTTCACCTTTGCGTTTTGGTACCTACCTGCCTACCGCACAGTCCCCACACCAATTTGTATCCATTACCAAATTTGCTATGTAAACAACACTGACCTGAAGTAGTAATATATCATCACGATAAAAATTTAAGACTTATTATGCGTTTCTTATAGATGCCAGTGCCAGAACTGGACCATATTGCTTTCAAATAAAAAAATAATCATCCAAATTGGTACCGGGATAAAAAATCCTTTGTGTTAATACAGGTCATTTACTCCCTCAACTACCAAACTTCATCCAGATCCGTTCAGCCGTTTGAGCGTAAAAGACGGACAAACATACAAACACACATACACTCACAATCTTTCGCCTTTATATTAGTGTGATATAGATCTTTATATTGGTGAGTGTATGTATGGTAGGTGAGTATGCCACTGATAACGTACTTAGAGTACATGTATTTTTATAGTTCCACCTGAGTATAACTCTACAAAAAAACGTAAAGATGAACGTTGAACCTTCTCCTTGTTAGAAGTTGAAGTCTTGTTAAGAAAATCAAAATACAAATTATCGTGAGTCAAAGGATGTAACGGAATCTAGAGGTAATACAAGGCAATAAAAAAGAAGTTACTCTTAAATACTTTTCTCTTTTGCTAACTGTACACCTCGTATACAGGCCCCAAAAAAAGGCACAACTGCACTAAACTTTACCTTCGGTGTATCGCAAGCGGCGTACGTTTGAGAACAAAATGCACTTCGCTGGTATCTTTTTTTCGATTTCGGCACGTCGAGAGTTTTGCAGCTTTGTAAGTTTGGGAGTAGAGGACTTATTTTTGAGGATTTTACGAAGTATGGAGTGTGTTTTTTCGAAAGAATTTTGTCGTTTTTTTAGAGACGAAATAACAAATAAGTAAGTAACATAGAACAATTAAAGTTTTTTTTTTGTTTCGTATGCTGCATCCGGTTGGACTGGAAGCCGAGCCCAACATAGTTGTGAAAAGGCTAGGCAGTTTGATGTACATAGGTACTGTAGGTAGTGACAAAAATTTTAAAGAATAAACGTTAGACGGTTCAGTCCTCAGTTATCCTCTTTACATAAGAGGATAAATGAAAGGCGTCTAACACAAGGCATTTATAAGGCACATGTTTTAAACGCCGGAAGGGGACGCCCTAGGAGGACATAAAGTGACCGAATTATTTATGTCCTGGCATGTGAATTATTGATGGACAGGTACGTAATAGTACTCGCAACCGGCGTGCGTGTATGACCAACTGGTAGATGTACATAAACGAACAAAGGAGTATGTAAGGACGAAGAGGAAGGAGACGAGTTTATGTATGTTTATATTTATTGTCGTATGTCTTTTGTTATTAGTCCATTTTTGCTTATAAGTAGATATCAGACGCTTTCTACATCTATCAATCGAAATGAAACTGAATACATAATTTACTACTACTACAAATTAAATGAGAAAATGTATTCACTAGTGAGTCGATAGGAATGTTGGATTTCGCACCTAGCGTCTTTCGCTCGCCCACCAAAAAATGTAGTGAAATGGCGTGTGAACGCGCAATATATATACGTGGATATATATACTTAGGTACAATTCGGTATCGGCATCGACATCACATGAAAGCCACGCGTCACACTGACGTCACGCAAAATCCTACATCGCGCAAGCAGTGTTTTCATACAATAACATCCCGACGTCAATAGTCGGGCAGTAGCTAGCAGATACTTACCCGTTTGGTCGGAGAGCTCTCCCGTTTCTATAGAGGGCGAAAGAAAGAAAGATAGAAAGAAAAAAAACATATTTTATCTGGCCACAGTCGGTGGCACACAAAATACGAATAACATTTTTTTTTAAATTATAACTATCTGTCTGACGTTGTCTGACGTCAGCTTCTGTGAATTACCTTTAAATAGCCGCCTAAATGATTGGCGGCCCCACTACCTAACAGACTAGCTTATCTTTAACTGCAGTATTATCTATTCACGTATCGTGGAAACACGCGTCATAATCCTTATTAAACATAGGATTATACGTATCCACATTAACGTTATATTACGTACAGCATAGTTAGATCATTTAGCCCCCTTCAAAATGGTTGAGCTGAATTATGCTAATGCATGCGTTATGTTCTTGAACGGGCGCCGTCAGTAGGGACTGGTCATCTCTTAGCTGCCACAGCTATTTTAAAATTGAATTGAAATTGTTTTTTTTTAAATCTTTTAAAGGGTTTATTTAAAATAATTTCTTTGAGTTTGAGTTTTATTAGCTGCTTCAATGATTACCTCTTTCAAACAAATAATAAATAATTTACCACTTTGAAATATTTTTAGGTATAAATAAAATGATCAGCAATTTCTCCCCAATAAAACAAAGATAAAACATTACGCCTTGTTTCTCCAAAGGTTAGGGCGGACGGTTAGGGGAAATATCGTGAGGAAACCAGCATATTATCTGAGAGATTTTTCTCAACATTTGAAGCTAAGTCAGAGGTCCATGGGCAGCATAAAAACTGACACCAGGTTAGTCACTAACTACACGAAGAAAGAAGAAAGGGCAGACGTGCAACTATATTACACCCACATTTCCCTAGTTACGTTGTACAAGACCCATAGAATCAGCGGCGAGCCACTGCCATCAACGGGAACCCCACCAGGATCCAATAAAACAAACTCGAAATTAATGATACAACTATAGAAGCTTGTAACAATGATAACTAGCAAGCGTCGCCATTAACACCCGTCTCACTCTGCCTCCAATACTTGAGACGACTGCTGTCTGACACCGTACTTTACAGCTCACATACTGAGGGGTAGTGCGGAGAACCGAAAAATAAGTCCAAGCTAATCTTACCGGCCAGTATTATCCCACTGCAGGGCAAAGAGGTCCCTCTCTCTTTTCCAAACTATTCTGTCTTTTGCTAGTGGCCAGTCCTTTTTGTAGGAGTCAAGCCCATGCGTCACGTTCGTGAACGGGTGCTGTCAGTAGGGACTGGTCATCTCAGAGCGGCTATGTTTTAATTTAATTTTTGACTTGTATATTTAGTATTTTTAATATATTTATAACGAATGCTTTTAACGTTCGGCATCGTTTACACATGTTTACTTAGTAATAATATGAATGATGTAACCAATATTTTAGTAACCATATTTTGTTTCAAAGAGTTTCTTGCCCGTTCTTCTCCATAGGTACCTACTGCTATGGAATGGGCAACTAGCTTCATTCTTCTGACTGACCGACTATTTGACAATTCAAAAGTGCCTGTAATTGGTTTATTTGAAATAAATAGTTCGAGTTTGTGTTTACCCATCCCGCCATCTTTGTTACGCCCTGAACTGCCACGAGTCTATGCATGCTTACATAGACACCTAACTAATTATGTAATAGATGCATGCTGCTCACATATTTACACACGTTATTCAAATACATACTTAATGGTAATTAAGTCAATACCTAACAATATTGTTCCTAGTTTAACTTTAAATATACCGTTCCGATACTCGTTCCAAGAAACGTTAATTTGTATGCAACCAGTATTTTTCATTTCAAATGAATGAATTTTATTCTGTTTTTGAAAAATGAATGTCTTTAACCAAATACTTTCCTATCTAGGAGTCCAATTGCGTGGAACAGCTTAAATTACGATGCTATACACATACATTTTTTTCCTGACGTGCATTTTTTTTTGTTTCAGTGTGGATGATCCTCATGGATGTCCTCCGCCCTGGGGGAGACGGAAGGGTCTGTCAGACTCTTGCTAACTAAAAACCATTCATCTCACTCCTATGCCGGGGTCACAGGGCGTACAATCCTTCCGCAAACCCCAACTGGCAAACTCAAACTCAAACTCAAAGTGTTTATTTCAAATAAACCAATTACAGGCACTTTTGAATTGTCACGGTGTCGGTCAGTCAGAGAGATGAAGCTAGCATGCTCGCTTACTTTCAAAGCAGTAACTCCTACCATCTTAACTCTAAGACACTATCAAAGTTTCCAATGCAGTTGACTCGGTTACTTAGGTAACTTGATAAATAACTGTATAATACTTAGTGCTGGAGTGTTTCGACCAACTTAGTGATGGTCAGTTTGTCTTACACTTTATCGAGTTCAAATGGTAGCTTATTGAGTTCGCTCGTTTGTGTCAAAATTTGTTACCAAGTTTTTGGTGTTTCGTGTCAAAATTAGTACCTTTCCCGTGGTACTACTGGATCGCTTGGTAGTACTACGGGATTTTTGTGTACCCGTGGTTCTACTGGTAGTAATACTAGTAGTACCACGGGCAACAAACGCCTAATTTGTAGCAATGCATTTACTTAAGTGTCTGTCTGATTGTACCTTACCAATTTTGAACGAGATTGATTTTAATTTAACTTTGTTTCTTTTATTTTAACTTGTACATGTGATTTCTTATTTATTTGTTCGTCATTTTCTATGGTAATCAATTTCAGATCTTCGAGCCGTTAAGGGTTGAAACACTAGTGCTATGGGGTCCGAATGCCCTATGTTTTTTGAGACATCGCGAAGCGGTTAGTCGACTCTTCACGTGACCAGAGGGCTGGCTTATTTTTTAGTCAAAGAATCAGCATTGCCATACAACGCGGTGTCAGCCTTTTGGGCACTTTTCCTGTTGACAGCGACGTGGAATTCTTTGATTTATTTATTTTTCCTCTCCGTTTTATGAACTTGTACATAGTTATTATTAATGTTTTAAGTCTTTTTAGTTATTTAAATATTGTGGGTATAAAAGGTACTATTTCAGATATCAACGACTTCCAATAGGAAAATAGATTGCAATAGTAAACCTAATCAAAATTACCTTAATATGGCGGAGGAAGTATCTGCCGCTACAGCTTTCAGGATAATATCGTAGTAACTTTTTAAACCTAGCACAGTAGTTAATGAAGGGGCACGTTAGGCCCGAAGCCTGCCGGGTGAGTGGGATTGTCTGTGGGATTGATTGCCGGTGAAGCGGTAAGGTAACCCGACAGGGTTACCTTACCGCTTCACCGGCACATAAAGGGCTGTGGAAGCAACATGGATGGGTTTTAGTCAGTTAAAGTCTGACACTCCCTTCTGCTCCACCCAGAGTGGGAAGAGTCATTTGATGATTTCCCACCATCAAAAAAAAAAACACAGTAGTTTAGTGAACTTTTTGACAAGTTCACTAAACTACTGTGTTTTTTTTACCATAAGCACATTAAGTAATACCACCATTAGTGCTTAATATTATGACTCTCACTAAAAATGAGACAACACGTCATATTTTAAGACATAAATCACATACGCAAGCTGAGATCTAGTTACGCTAAGTAAGTACTAAAAACAAATGGCGTTGACCATAATCCCTTTGTGTGTATGACAAATGTATGAGCATGGTTTTAGTGTAATGGGACTTACGGGAGATTTAGTAATAGTGGTCGTTAGGAAAGATGGTGGTTATCTTTTGTTTTGGTAAAAGAAACATATTTGGGGTAATAATTCCCTCTATGGAACTGAGTAATTGTCTATTTATAGTTGAACGGTAAGCTCTGGTAGTGGCCCAGTAATAGCTGCCCTGACTTTAGTGTGGCAGGTCGTAGGTTCAAACCTAGACAGGCACTTTAAAGAAGAAGATGAAATTGATTTTATTGGTTAAAGCACAGGAAGGTCACAGATTAAAAAATCTAATAATATAAACAAAAAAAAAGAACAAAAAAAATTGCAAATTAAAAAGAAGTTCTGTAGGTACGAGGCCAAAAGGCTCCTATCTCAGCATGATGCTGCTCCCATCTCAGCATGATGGTTCTCCTAGCTCAGTACGGTGGTACGACACTTTATGTTTTTATAGAACGTGAATCATAAGAATAAACTGTCGGTTGATTCTGTAAAAATCTCACCATGAAAACTTACGTGAAGTGAGCGTGGAATGAACTGTGGCCCCGTTCGCTAGGGATTGACACTATTGACATCTCACTTTAAACTCACTTCACCTACGTTTTGACGACGAGATTTTTGCAGAACAGCACTACAGATAATAACAATAGATAAAGCTGCATTCACACAACATGCAACTGGGGAATGCTAGAGAAAAGAAACAATTTGAAAGGCAGGCTTTGAGGGTGAAACATGACGGAATACCTAAAATGTCTTTTTCGGTATTGTAACTTTCAAAGCAATATTACTAGGTACTACTATTTACATGCAACTTAATTATTAAAAATCCTACAATTTTTATGGTCGACCCTGAAGAAATGAGACGACGAATGATAGATTTTATTTTTTATTTTTATTTCGAAACGGGCCAGCTCCTAACCGTGATCACGCATAGTGGAAAACGATGTATGAGGTCCATAATGGAATGAAGAATGGAAGAAAAAAACGTGTTGAGCTAACTCTAAGTACATTGATGATGATGATTTTTTTTTTTTTTCTTTTGTCTTCCTGTGAAAAATATGTGACATAATCAGATTAAAGTAGCACCTTCAAGTCCTCTCTTTAAATAACGAGAGGGTTAAAAATAACCTGCAAAATAAAAAGTATGGAAGAAAAAGACATGTTGGGCCGACCCCAAATAAATTACTACAAGGGCAGGAGAATGATGAACCTTTAAAATCTAAAGTGTCATCTAACCTTATTTATCCAAATACAACAACAATCAATTAATTTAAACAACCTATCTATTTCCAACCGCCAACTCCTCAAAAATAAACAAATTTTACTCATTTCAAGCTTACCACATGCAAATTAATTTCAAACAATTCTGGACAGAACAATAAATTAAATGGCGCTGGACTTAAATGAGCAGACCGCAAGCATTTAAATGCTTAGCTAACTTGTAGTAACGACCGGTTGTTGTACCAATGATCGTGATTGGAACATTTAGTTTGTACCTACTTAATGTTTATTGGCTATGTTGTACACCTAATGTGTTCAAAAATGTTTAGCTTGTCATCAGTTAAAATTAAAACTAGTGCGTGTCTATAAAAATCATACCGTAAAAACCTAGGTGAAGTGATTATAAAGTGAGCTGTGGAATCGAACCCAGGGCTTCCATGCTGTCTTGGTTAGCAGTCATGTTAACAATCTTTAGATCACCGAGGCAGTCAGAATAATAATCTTTATTAGGTAATCTGGACAGCTCTGCGGACCTTTCTCGAGACACGTCATAAACAAAACTTTCACCCTCTGTCCCTGAAAAAATACAGGTTTTGCCGGCACTTCCTTCACAGTACACAGCATTTTATAAACACGCTTCTCCAAGGAACAGTCTAAGAAAAGGCGAGATGAAGATTATATTCAATGTACTCTCAAAGAAACTTGAAAAAGCCGTCTCTCTCAAGTCTTAAAACGACCTTGTAAGATATCCTACGTCTAGGTAATTAAAATTAAAACACTTTCTTGCTCCAAGACAAGCACAAAGTAAAAGATACAGAAAGCCAGCTACAAACGAGTGAAAATAGGCGCACACACACACAGACGCGTAAGTACGGCGATCTCAGATGAATGCCAGTTGCGAGTGCACTTGCACTCATTGTAAGTAGATATGTGTCAATGTGTGCGTGCGATGTAGCTCGTTGTATGGAGTCGGCCTTTTGTACCTACCTTTTTAGTGACAGCGCTAAGAAATACACGTAGCTGCTACGCGTATCGTAACTGCTACGAAATTAAGTCTCTTTGGCGTAGCACGCTCGCGCGCTCGTAGCTCACAAAATTGAAATTAGTTTTAAATGCTACCTAAAACTGGCTTTTCGGCGTTTTGTATGAAACCAGGATAAAAAAAATGCATTTTTGGTCGATAGGCTTCCGTTTAAGTTCATGGTTGAGCTTTAGACTGATGTAGTGATCAATTATTAAACATTTATTTTGATGCTAAAAATGAAGAATTTCAGACCCTTTTTTTTGTAAAAAAACACTTTATTAAGAACTCTTTTCCGTGAATCTAACGATAGTCTTATGTAAAAAACATCAGTGATTATTTCCAATTTTAGTATTGTAGAGGTTATAAATGAATTCAAACGACTCAACTTTAGTGAAATTAATGTATTAAAATGAAACGGCACTTGGCTTACAATATTGCGTAATACGTTGGGCGCGATCGCGACATAAAATCGATACGTGCTCGCGTAACGCTGCTTCTGGCCGAATGTTCTAGTGGCGGCGCTGCGCGGCCGCCGCTCCGGCGGCGACCGATTGCCCCCGCGCGCCCCTCTCTCTCTGGATGCGTTCTATTAGGCGCGTTCAAGTATCAATTTGATAAACCCGCTGCCAAAAGTTAAAATCCCATGAAATAAGATGTACATCTCACAAGCTTCAGTTCATAAAATATTTAAGGTAGTACCCAAGTCACTTGGTGACACACATAGCTATAAGGGCACGTTCGTATAGCACGAATTTCAACGCGCGCTCATCATGTTCGAGCAACCACTGAGTCGCACACGCGTCGTGCAGTCGCGACAAGAGTGGCAACCGTACGAGCGTGTGTTCAACGGTTGTTATTCGGGCGCTGATCGTTCATTTATGAATAGTCTCTCTAGAAATGTGCCCTATTATCCGTTGCTCTTCAGGGTGGATATGGACTGGTCTATTGAGGGGTAATGGAGCCCCTTCCATGGTCAGATGGTGACCACCGATATCGTTTCAGTGAGGTTAAATCCAACACTCTCCGGTCTTATCCCTAAAGCCCGGGCGCCATTGGAAGGTTTCCACCCAAAAACAAAAAGGTTCGTTATGACAGAATTTTGAGGCATTTTTTTTTTTTTTTTTTTTAAGGCTGGGATTTCATCCAATGACTGCTCCCGCTCTGGGTGGAGCGGAAGGGAGTGTCAGACTCTTACTGACTAAAACCCATCCATGTTCCTTCCGTAGCCCTTTATGTTCCGGGGTAGCGGTAACCCTTTCGGACAATCCCGCTTAGGCATAATGTATAAATCCCCAAGTCTCCGAAGAGAAAGCGGCACGCGCGTCGTACGAGTCGCGCCGCGCCGAAAAAGATTCGCGTGCGTGTGTACGCGCCCTAAGACTACAAGTACGTACAGCGTGCATCTCATAATGGAGTATCTTGCCGGCGACAAGCTAAATTTCCTTTGCCTCTTTATGAATATTATGCCATAATGAATGTTTCAGAAGCTGAATATTGTAAACAGCTGTTTATAGGTCTTTGTCAAGTTAATCCTGGTCTTTTATCAATTTTTTGCTTTTTAAGAGCTTGAAGTGAAAGGGATGGTCTGGACAATATTAAAATGTTTTCTTTTTTTTTGTAAAAGCTTGTCGAAAAGCCCCTAAGAAAGAACTTTAATCCATTTTGAGGCGCTTTCAACGCGTAAACAGTAGATGCGGTGTCACAAATCCCCAAAAAAATTCATCAAAAGCCTGTGGATCACTGGTCATGCAATAAATTTATCTTCTGGACAATTTAACCGGAATTTAAATCCGGACTTTTATTTAAACCACTTTATATAAAATCACAATTTATATAAAGTTATAAATCACTGTCACGCTAAACACTACAACAATATCAACCACTTTTATCTCTGCCCTCCCCAGTTTGTACAAGAAGTAAGGTGGTAAGTAATAAATAGCACTAATTCCAGTGAGGTTGGAGCAACACCGCGCAATTACGATGATAAGTGGGTGAGCGAGCACATTCGACAAATGTGCTCATGGAGGATAGTGTTTTGTGATATCTTTGGATTTCACCAAGAACGTCAAATACTCGTACTGATTTCAAATTCAAACTCAAACTCAAAGCATTTATTACAAATAAACCAATTACAGGCAATTTTGAATTGTCAAGGGCTCGGTCAGTCAGAAAGATGAAGCAATTTATACATTCTGTGATTTATTGATGGACAAGTACACCAGAAAAGTACAAAAGTAAAGTGCCAAAGTGTTTTTCAAAAGCCACTGCTAACTTCAAGTGTTAAGTTAGTTATAAGCCCAGAAGTCCAGCCAGATGCCCAGATTAAACTGAAACTCAAAGCATTCAATTTCAAATAAACCAATTACAGGCATTTTTAGCGTGTCAATATCGAGATGAAAACTCCATGCACACTCTTTTAAATCAAAATCGCGTATTTTGAGTTCCCGTTCGCATGGTCTAGTCTCAGAGTTTAAGCACGTACGATCATGCTCCGATTATATACTCTGGACCCCAAACATTTTTCTAAAATTCTGAATACTATGGGATACGACCTTTATGTCTTTCAGTTTCAGCCGAGAGACTTCAACTGCTGGACTGAAGGACCTTAATTGAAGATGCCTATCTCCAATTAAGGTACTTCCGTCCCAGCCGCCGCGGGAGACGCCCCGGGCGTCGGGAGCCGCATGACGACTCCCGGCCACCGTAATCGCGGGTCTGCGGACGGTGAGTAATGGGTAGCTCACGGTCTGATCAGGACCAGGCCCGCGCCGGACGGCGCGCACGTGTTCCACGCGCGCCTCAATGAGATGTCAGCTTGTGAAGGAGCCCGTCAGGGCCGAAGCCTGCCGGGTAATCGGGATTGTCCGAAAGGGTTACCGCTTACCCGGAACATAAAGAGCTAAGGAAGAAACATGGATGGGTTTTAGTTAGTAAGAGTCTGACACTCCCTTCCGCTCCACCCAGAGTGGGAGGAGTCATTCGATGATTCCCACCCTCAAAGGAAAAAAAAGGCATCTTTAATTGCAGGTCATTCAGCTCGATTCTCGACAACTCGTATCCAGCTGGTAATAGCCACCCTGCGAAGATCGTCGCTCCACTGTCGAATCGCGGTTAACAACACGTCTACCCCAATGGTCATCAGTTCTACGGCTACCTTCTAAAAACGGTAACTAACTACCTACTTAGTTTTTTGCGGTTGATGATGAGGATGATGATAGTTTAAAAAATATCTTTGCGAAATTTCTTATTTAAAAACTTAAAATCATTAAAACATGCTCTGAAGAACATTAAAAAGACATCAAATTTCAGTTCGCTAATGCATTTTTGTCTCAATAAACTTACCACATCTCAGAATTTCGTACAACCAGTCGTTAACCGCTTTGAGTAATGTCAGTGCAATGATTGTTAACACTTAACAAAAACCGAGCTAGTACAAATTGCACTCATTTGAGTGTGGTTAAGAGGAGCACCGTGCTATAACATTGTAATGGGGGGTGCGAACGAATTTGTCGAACACGTTTTCATAATAAAACCTCTTGTTATTTTGAAGTCGGTTAAATTGACATTTGCAAGGCAATTATTGTATGTTTTGGGTTGTAATCGCAGCAGCTGTGTTTTCGAATTGGCTCAGTTATTCCTACAATAGGCTACAATAGGATAATAGGGTGAAAAAAAAGAAATTGTATATTTTAGTCCGTCAGTCAGATAATAAAAAAATATTAGACACGTATTTTTTGCTTATAATATTATTAAAAAATTTTTTTTCGTGTCGATGGAATTTTTTTATTTTTATTTTTTATTTTATTAAATTGAATGCGCCCAGTAGGTAAAAAATACTTAGATAAAATGCATTAAAGTTGGTGGCGGTGGCGCTACGTCACAACTCAGTATAAAATCTACATAGGAATGACGTCATGCTACATTTTAACACAATGTATCGTTGTAATCTTTTGATTTCGTGAAAAAAGATAAATACGTGTCAAGAAAGAGAAGAGTGGTAAGAAGAAGGTGTACCTAAGTCCACATAGCCAGATAGAAGAAAACTTAATGCTGGCCTTATTTTTTTTTTTCATTCTACCATCAGCAAATATTACTTTTGGTACGAGTATTTACTTACATCCCTGCTCACACCATTACCGAAAAGTAGATACAAATTGCACTCATTGAAGTGCGGTGAGCAGTGCTATACATACTGGGGTAGACGCTATAACATTGTAATGTGCGGTGCGAACGCATTTGTCAAACAGGATGGGTGGGGTTATCGTTGAGTGGCGTAAAAATGGAGCATTATTTTATATGTTTATTTCTTATAGGTATGTGGTGAAGCGTTGAGTATTTTTTTTGGTGGATACTGGAATTTGTAGTTAATCTGCCCTCAGTCGTAGTAACGACTTTGTTCTCACATAATATGAAAAATAACGTTGACGAAATATTATTTTAAGTCATTGACTGCCACGCAGCAGACACAATAGAAAAACTATTGTTTGTCGGACACACGGTGACCGCGTTGGCGTTCAACGTGTTAAGGAAATCCAGACAAAAAAGTTCTAGACTGCTAAAACGCACTATTTATTACCTATAGGTATAACCTTCTTTTGTCAAAGTAGGTTTACAATTTTAGTTACCTTCGTACTTTGAGCTAGTATATTCAAAGTCAAAGTCAAAGTCAAAGTCAAAACATTTATTTCAAATAGGCACAAGAATGGCACTTTTGAACGTCAAAATTATTAGTATTATTTTACTACGACGAGCAGTGGTGGCTCAGTGGTAACTGCCCCGACTTACAAGTCGTAGGTCGTGGGTTCGAAACCAGACCGGCGCTTTACTTTTTGTGTAAATAATTACATCACCACTGCTCTCAAAATAATAAAAGATAACACCCTGAGAAAATGCATGTCCTGGAACCGAAAACTCGAAGAAATGTGACATCCACTTCTTCTTCTTCGTGTGGTTAGTGACTAACCTGGTGTCAGAGTTTTAATGCTGCCCATGGGCCTCTGACTTAGCATCACATACTGTTGAGAAATATCTCTCAGGCATGCCGGTTTCCTCACGATGTTTTCCTTCACCGGTTTTAAGCAAGTGATAATTATACAATACGCACATGAATCCGAAAAATCAGAGGTGCGTGCCTTGGGTTCGAACTCGAGACCTATGACTTGGCAGTCCGACGGTCACACTACTAGGCTATCACTGCTTTTTTTTTGCTGACATCCACTGACCCACACTGGGCTTGCGTGGTGGTTAACGGGCCACTTCGTCTAGTAGAGAGGAGTCTTTGTCCCAGCAGTGGGAACATTATAGGCTGATTATGCTACGCTATGTATACAGCTCTCATAACTCAAAACATATGTTATTCTACACAAAGCTTAGACAGCAAACCTTTATGTGAAATTTACGTAGCGCTGTAAAATGTAAAATTTAATCCTCTGAGCTGGATTAAGTTGTACATACAAAACAACCATGTCAAAATGGGCAAATCCGGAGATGCGAGAGTTAAATTTGTGTAAAAAGTGCCCGTTTAGCACTCATTGGGTTGAAAAAACAAAACGTAAAAATTGTAAATAATAATTAACATTTTACTTAATTGCAGTACGGGTGGTCAGAAGCCCGAAATTCTGACAGTCAGTATTATCAAGGGGTATTACCCAGTTACTAACTGGGTTGTGGAGGTTCCATGTAAAATACTGGTATTCAGCTGCATCCGGTTAGACTGGAAGCCGACCTCAACATATTTGGGAAAAGGCTAGGCAGATAGAGTTTTGTTCTTTTTTACTTAATTACAGTGAGCAGTGATGGCTCAGTGAAATCGGATCCGAGTTCCGGCATTCGTAGATGACACGTCTTCGAATTTTTGGTACTATGATTACTATACTACTATACGATACTCAGGTAGGCATTTTACTCCAAGTATTAAAATTTTAGCACCACTTCTCTCAAACCGGTGAAAGAAAACATCGATCGTGAAGAAACCAGCATCTCCTAAAACAAAAATATGGAAGACATATTGTGACATCCACCAACCTGCAATGGGCCCGAGGTATGAATAACAGCACTGTCTCTCACAAAAAAAAAAAAAAAAAAAGAGGCGAGTCCCAGCAGTGGGAAGTTTACAGGCTGAGTATGAGTTTTATTTATTTTTAAATTACTTTTTTTACGTTTTAGTTGTGGTACCTACCCCACACAAATTCCTATAGCACCTGCTAGATAATTATGTAAATTACCCATTCTTCCAACCAAACTTTTTTCTCAATTTAAACCAATCTGCCTGCCTAGCCTTTTCCCAACTATAAGATCGGTTTCCAGTCTAACCAGATGCAGCAGAATACCAGTATTTTACACGGAGCGACTACCTATCCGACGTCCACAACCCAGTAACTGGGTAATACGACACCCCTTGGTAAGACTTGTTGTCAGACTTTCGGGCTTTTGACGACCCGTAACGACTGTCAAAGATCCACAAATAACAGCCGGGATCAACAGCTTAACGTGCTTTCCGAGAAACGATGGAGTCTCGGTGTGAAAATGGTCACCCATCCACGGACCAACCCCGGCAAGCGTAGCTTAACCTGTTGGATCGACTCGTACGGCTGTTATTAATAAGCCACGAGCTCTTCTCAACTTAAACCACATACACAAAATACCACGACCTTTTCATTCAAGCTCAGATTTCCTCAATACTCAATTCCTACAAGACTCATTCACTTACTTTCTCTATCAAATCTGATAGCATTTACATACCACACACAGATTACCCAATCGCATTCACTCAAGATAGGGATAGTCAACGTTCGGTAAATCCTACTTCCTACTAATGTGAAAGTTTATGAAGATGTACAGATGTTCGGATGTTTGTTACTCAATCAAATCAGAATACCTAAATGAGGCGATGGCTGGCCTTCAGTAATTTGTTAAAGTAATATTAATAATTGTATAGTTTTGCTTGAATGTGGTCAATTAACTAGACAACTTTCTACAGCAGCCTATCAAAATGTAAGCGGAATATTTCTATACATCTGAATTTATAGAATTATTCATTTTCTTGATCGTAACTTTAAAGAGCAAACAACTATTAATTTCTGTTCACTTTACAAGCTAGCATAAACTGAAAACTTCAATCATGAAGTTGAAAGTATGCAAAATAAAAAGGAATAATACTTCAGGAAGGGATAAACTGAAAAACCTTACGAATAGGTACTAAGCTATTTTCGGTGGATATGGAAAAATATATCCACAGGAACTTAAAATTATCTGAATTTTACCAGTATTTTACATGGAGCGACTGCCTATCTCACCTGTATCCCAAGAACTAGGTAATACGATACTCCTTGAAATTTTGCGAATTGACTTATACGAAGAAACGATTTCTCCTGGCTATTTTCGTAAATTTATCTCTCAACTCAATAGATTGTGTTTATTTCAACGGTCCACCCAAAACTTCGCCCAAAATCTTAACCAGCATTAAAAGATTCACCAACCCTGCAAGGCGATATACAAACAAAAAAAAACTCCTATAATAATACTTCTAAGAGAAATTGGGTCAATGCTCACATTTGGTCAAACACACGCGATTCCCTACTAATGCTGACATTATGCTGATTGCCTGCTCTTTCTACGTTGAATAAAAACTTAGTATTTCTAAAGGAATATTTTTTTAGGTAAAAAGGAATGGTTTTTGTAACAGCTGTTGCCTTAGGGTCTCTTTGGTCTGGGTTTTGTGTATTATTGGGTCCTTTTTAGGTTATAGATTATCTTTATGAGATACGGGGCCTGTTCGATGTGCTGATGGTGATCACCCGGGTGGTTTTAGTGAGGTAAGAATCCTACATAGGGAGTGTAAGATTTTTGCCTCATTAATACCACCCGGGCTTTGTCCTCAAAGTCCAGGCGCCTTTTAAAGGTTCTTCTTCTTCGTGTGGTTAATGACTAACCTGGTGTCAGAGTTTTAATGCTGCCCATGAGCCTCTGACTTAGCATCACATTCTGATTTTAAGCAAGTTATACCATACGCACATGATTCCGATAAATCAGAGGTGCGTGCCTTGGGTTCGAACTCGAGACCTATGACTTGGCAGTCCGGTGGTCACACCACTAGGCTATCGCTACTTTTTTAACTGCTTTCACTGCCTTTTGAAGGTGTCCGTGTGTGTGAAGGTGAGGTGTGAAAAAAAAACCATAAAAAAAAGATTCTTTATTTTGACTTACTTAGGTATAGGAGTGTAGTGGTGGCCAAAGGAGAGTAGTGGTGGTCCATTGGTAACAGCCGTGAATTACGAGGTCGCGTATTCGAGCCCTTACAGATTCTTCACTTTTTCCTCACTTCATCCTCAGTGTGGCATACTTTGAAGATGCTGAACGCCTTTCTGACTGACCTAAATGTGATGTGGTCCATTCAAGTTACCTTTTGGACGAAAATATGGTTTTGCATTATTTAGAAAATAACCGCAAATCTAAGTGCGCGGTCGAAAATAGCAATAATAAGATAATGAAAAGTTGAATTGTTCATCGTGTTACATGCAAAAACAATGTGGTGTGTTTTATTCAATGTTGTACAAAACGTGCTGAATCAGAATCAGAACTTTATTTGTTATGAATATAGGTATAAGAAGAGAAGGAGGTGAGGTGCTGATTTGAAGACATCTTGCCACAACGCAAAACTTTCCATTAATCATGACCATCATCTGTCTATAGTTACATAGGCTTCTACAAACGAACGTCATTTCACTCCATGCCTACTCACCTCCAGCTATCATGTCTGAAACGCCCTGCGTTTGTTATTGTATTATATCACCAAATCAGTATGTAAGGGCTTAGGAAGGAACATGGATGGGTTTAAGTCAATAAGAGTCTGACACGCCCTTCCGCTCCACCCAGAGCGGGAAAAGTCATAGGATGATTTCCCACACTCAAAAAAAAAAAGTATGTAATACGTAGACATAATATTTCACTGTATATAGTGCATAGGTTAAACGAGGGACATACTTTCGTAATAGTAATACGTTTACAATTATTATACACGATTTGTTTCTAAGAAAAATTACTTAGGTGTAGTCAAAACAATTTTATTTTAAACTAATATGTTCGCGTGGAAGCTGTAAGGCTCAATTAACACTGCCACGTAACGGAATGGAAGCGTTTTTTTACTGAGTAGTGGAAACTACCTTTTGGAATCAACTAGAATCAATTGCATTTTTTGTTGATTTTGACGTTCAAAACTGCCTTTCTTGTGCCTATTTGACATAAATGATTTTGCATTGACTATTGATCAAGGGCTGGTCGATGTCACATGACTTGATTGTTTATAATACATGTTGTCAAGACGTTTTGGTTCGCCATTTTGAGAGAAATGGTGATAAAAAAAAAATTACACAAAGTTGAGCTCTGCGACCGTTATTAGTGGGCCAACATTGCTGCATACATTTTAGAACCTACCAATAACCATAAAAACCGGTAATAATCTTCCTCTCATTAACAAAATCAATATCCCAAAGCGTCCTCAAGAAAATGTAATCGAGACGTAAACGTTAGATGTTTTTGCGCCAACGATATTAAATATCAGTGATCAAAGCTGCGATAAGTGCTCGTTGGATGTAAATTGTAATTAATTAGCAGAACATCAGCTGTGAAGACTTCGGATATATATATCTGAAATAGATGCTGTTTGATCAAGCGTGATTGTGCGATGTGTCAAGTGGTTGGAGGCTGTTTTGCTGTGTAATTCTAATTTTATTATGGTAAAATGTGTTGAGGTTAAAATTTAAACGCAAACGTTATACCAGGTGAGTTCGAAAAGTTATAAGTACAAATCCAAACGGTTCTTCACATAACATTTCTCTTAATGAACCAATATATTGTTATCATCATCATTATAAATAAATATTTAAAAATAAATAAATAAATAAAATATTTCATGTATGTAGTAAGTAGCATTTTTGTAAATTTAAATGAACACCAGCATCATGATTTAAACCATGTGATCTAATTATAAGTTTTTACCACCTAAGAATACATCATCATCTGCCTAGCCTTTTTCCAACTATATTGGGGTCGGCTTCCAGTCTAACCAGATGCAGTTGAATACCAGTATTCTACATGGAGCAACTGCCTATCTGACTTCCGGAACTCAGTAACTGGGTAATACGATACCCCTTGGCGAAACTGGCTGTCAGATTTTCGCGCTTCTGACGACCCGTAACGACTGTCAAAGATGCACAAATGACAGCTGGGACAACAGCTTAACGCGCTTTCCGAGGCACGGAGGAATCTGGGTATCAGATGGTCACCCATTCATGGCCAACACCGGCAAGCGTAGCTTAACCTGATTAAGCGTGTTTACCAATAATGTTGTAATATTTAAAGAAAAAAATCTTTCATTATACGTTACAATAAATGGATAGTCTAAGAATTTACTATACTTTCTGCCCTTAGAACATACCTCTATTTACCTAGCAATAAATTCTATCTTTACAGAAAACATTCTCATGAATCCACTCAATCATAATTATGCTGAAAATATTCAAATTTCTTGAAGCTGAAAATGTGAACGGGTAAGTGATGGCATATACCAGGCGCACAGAAATAGCTGGTAGCGAGCGTTTCGTCGTTCTAAATGCCTTAAGGCCGCACTATGTTAGCACCATACCAGGCTTCTCACACCGTAGTGTAACATAAATTATGCCGCGGTTCTAGTTTTAAATCCCTTATAAAAAACCCAGCGCAAAGTTACACGATTAAAGGCGGATTTCACATCTGAACCGCATTCAGTTGCGGTCAGTGTCATCATTGCCGTGAATTAATGACAAATACAGCTCTTGCAAGCAGTTTAACCTTTTGACCGCCCCAGTCGTGTATAGACGACAAACCAAAATGTACCCAGCACGCCACGGTCGCGACTGGGTGACAGAATTTAAAACGTAAATAAATAATAATAATAATTTCGACCTCACTACTATTTCGTAGGTATTAAAGGATGAATTCGGAGCTTGGCGCTGAGGGCACGCTTTTTCATTTTTGACGTGGCGGTCAAAAGGTTAAATGTGCTGATCGCGTTTTAGTTTCATGGTGAAATTGACACTAAACAAATCAAAATAAAGCGAGCAAATATCATCCAAGCTTGCGAGATAATTTCCCAAAGACTGATCAGACTTATCGTTGAAATATCGTTTTGAGGGATAGTCTGTCTTATGTAATTTTGACCTTCAAAATGTGCTGATTTTTAGCCTAGTTTAAAAAATGACTTTTGATTTATTTATGCAACATTTGAACTGAATAATCCGGTAATATTGGCATGGTGCTAGAACATACGAGTCTATATTTTTGGCCACTTTGTACGGGTTGTGATTTTAACTCTGTTTTTTTCTAAATGTGCGTTTTTTTTGTGCAGAATAAACATTTTTCATTCTTTTCTTTTTTTTCAGACTAACAGTAAATAGGCAGACATTCTGAAACAATTTTATGGCATAAGAACCATTGCCAATCAACGCAGTTCGACTCCGTGTCGATTTTATTATAAGTTTTACATATCATCATTTATAACAGTCATGCCTTTTATATTTCACCAATCGATCCGCTTTAACCGACCTATATTCCCAAATAGTGCGACAGAATTAAAATTCCTGGTACACTGCTGCATGAAACCATCTACCACAGTTAGTGTGCGACCAGCACTCAGCATCCGGCACGCAGTGAAAGCATTTCATTCATTGCTATCTTTTGATGACCACCATTCCGCGCAGCGTCACTTGCCTGTCCTATCACACAATAGTTTACTATTTTAGTTTTAAATTATAACACTGCATTTGTATGAAGTTTGTATGGAGTTTTTAATGTTCTGTAGCAAGTAGAAATGTTCTGTCATAGCGGTTTGCGTGAAAGTTGGAATAGGTTTTTTGCTGTTATTTTTTATTTCTGTTTGAAAGCTGTTCAGATTTTTGCGTCCAACAGAGAAATGTTTTACCGTAATTAAGAAAGGAATGTAATTAACAAACAAAGCAATATTTTAAATCGCATTTGAGTTAAGACCATCAGGTGTTGGGTTGACTATCACTGAAATAACAGTAACCACTATATACTACATGACTGCAATCAAGTGTAGTGTGTTTATAAATATAGGGTGTTGTAATCAGAATCAAATGACAAAAGTGAAGTCAGTTGTCATTCCACGTAATGACTTCTGATCAATTGACACAATTGACACCTCATTTCAACGAAGTCTCATGAGGTGAAATTACAGAATAGACCAGCAAACAAAATATTTAAAATATTATTATTATTAAATCCGGTTACATTAATCCGTTATTGAATTGTAAGCTCCTATAATCAATATAATATTGTGTGTACCACAACATTAATAACAGTCATAGTTTTAGTCGTGAAACGCTTTCCAATATCACTAAAAGCTTCAGTTTTAGTATAATGATTTGGCTTGTTACTAGGTGATGGCAAGCGCTTTTACACTACGGTGTAAATGAGGTGAAAAATGGTTTTAGTCTCGCGCTGAAATTTGGAAACTTTAGGTCTCTCTTCAACGTGGATTGAAGAAAAATGTGAGTACGAGATGTTTTGCATAGTCACAGATCAAAGCTATGATGGGTGGTTTCATAGCTAAATCATTAAACAATATGACATGTTAATCGTCTGGGAACTGGGAATATTTGATTGTACCGGTCGGCGCTTGCAAACGTAATTAAAACTATTTTCTAAAAGTAATGAATTAATTCTATAATTTGGTGGAAGGGATATTGACGCGAAGCAGGTTACCATGGATTCAATGCATGCTTCTGAACGCGTTGAAATTATTCGTCGGAAAAAAAGCTGTTTTATAAATCTTGACTGCGTAGGTGTAGGTACATTATAATTCGTTTTACAAACTCAAACTCAAACTCAAAGCATTTATTTCAAATAAACCAATTACAGGCACTTTTGAATTGTCAAGGGATCGGTCGGTCAGAAAGATGAAGCTAGTTGCCCATTCCAAAGCAGTAGGTACCTATGGAGAAGAACGGGCAAGAAACTCCATGGACACTCTTTTAAATCAAAATATGTTTACAAAAACTGGGTTACATCACTCATGTTGAAATATACACGTGAGAACGGTGCAGAACTTAATAAAAGCGTCCATAATTACAAGATTTAAAAAACAATTCAAAATTAATTTAAATATTAAAACAGCCGTGGCAGCTAAGAGGTGACCAGTCCCTACTGAAGGCGCCCGTTCATGAACATGACGCATGGATTAGCACCATTCAGCTCAACCATTTTGATGGGAGCTGAATGATCCAAAATACCGCCACCATCAGTGAGACATTACAGGGAGCATAACATGCTCTCAGCCGCCAGGGCACATTCAAGTCAATGTAATACGTACTCAGTAAATGGTAGCTTTATGGTAGCTTACACTATTGACTATTTGATACGGTAAAATATAAAGTATGAAATCACATATATAAAAGACCGCTCGTCTTAATAACTTCCATCGCCGTACAGAAATTGAATATTTTATTGTAAAATTGCATTTACTGCTAATAAGTATTCCATTTGATTCTAAAAATCTGTGACGTCACATTGTTATAATTATTTCATACAAATCACGTACAAATTCCGAGTTTTGTCAATTCATAAAAAATTACGTTATTGACTACCCTTTCAAATACCTAAATTCGACCAATACATTTGCGTAAACAGAAATCTTCTTAGTTAAATTCAGCTGTATGATCATTTAATTTGATATTGATTAAATTACTGATGGTAACACTTAAATTTTCAACTCTGATTTGTTTATTAAATTCTAGGATAGAGTAGATTTCCAATGGCCAGGGGATTTTCAGTTATAATTCAATAAAACTACTAAGCGTGGTCGTTCAAACTGTTAATGAAAACGCTAAACCGTTTTGGTATAAAATTAATTAGTGTAATATTGGGGTGGATTTCAGTGCGATGTTGCTAGTTATTTGCAAATGATGAGTATTTGTATGACCTTCTAAATATGCGTACAAGTTTTGCTGAAGTTGGATTTAGGCGCATGTCAGGGGCCCGTTAAGGCCGAAGCCTGCCGGGTAAGCGGGATTATCCGAAGGGTTTACCGCTACCCCGGAACATAAAAAGGCTAAGGAAGGAACATGGATGGGTTTTAGTCAGTAAAAGTCTAACACTCCCTTCCACTCCACCCAGAGCGGGAGGAGTCATTTGATGATTTCGCACCCTCAGAAAAAGAAAAGGCGCTTGTCAGGTTAATGTGCAGTGAAACGCAAAAACTATACCATGAACTTATATTGGTAAACAACCGGAGACTTAAAACGATATAGATCTAAGGTACTAGATAGTCTTACAGCCTATATTATTCACTGACTAACTATCAGGTAGAACAACACTACCACTCCTATAGAGTACTAGCTTCTGTCTGCGGCTTCGCCCTCGTGGAGGTCTAAATTTATCCCTCGGAAGCGTATTAACAGGATATAACGTATTATATGTGTTTATCCAAGTTAAAATGTTTGTACTAAATTTCATCCAGATTCAGTCAGTCAGTAGTTTTTGCGTGAAGAAGTAATAAACATACAAAAACACTTACACACACACACACTCACAAACTTTCGCCTTTATAATATTAGTGTGATAGTAACAGGGAATGATATGTATATGTCGTAGGATAATTTGATACTTCGAATCTTCGCGGAAATCCTAGCGGTTTTGCGAAAACGCGGATAATTAGACATAGGCGAAAAATTATCAAATCTTACTGGACAAAGTCAGGCTTTTTGCGAAAATACTCGTTATTATAGCAATATTGTGAAACGAAACGCTGGCTGTTATGAAATAAGAACGCTGATTGGTCGGTCAGCGCGTTCAATAAGAGATCGTCTCTGATTGGTTGACGTCTTAATCATCGGCAAACTAGGAACCAATTAGAAGTCAGCCAGCAAAATTGTAGCCAATCAGTGTTGAGCACATCAAATCTTACTATAGTAACGAGTATTTTCGCAAAAATCCTGACTTTGTCCAGTAAGATTTGATAATTTTTCGCCTATGTCTAATTATCCGCGTTTTCGCAAAACCCCTAGGATTTCCGCGAAGATTCGAAGTATCAAATTATCCTACGACATATATACGGATGTCGCAATGGCCGACATACGACAAAGTATCTCAATAAAATAACGCTAACTTGTTTTTCTTTTTAGGATGGGAAGTCATCAATGACTCCCCCCGCTCTGGGTGGAGCGGAAGGGAGTGTCAGACACTCACTGACTAAAACCTATCCATGTTCCTTTCTTAGCCGTTTCTGTTCCGGAGCAGCGCGGTAACTCTTTCAGCAATCCCGCTGACCAATACATAATTACTACGGTGGAATTCATCACATCATACCTCGCCACCCGAAGGCGTCCTGCATTTAAATATATGACCACGTCATAACGTCAGAAGTGGGATTCGAACCCACGCCCACATAAGAGGAACGATTAACGCTCGTGTTGACAAAGTTTTAATTTTATTTCCAATGTCTATCATAGCATACGAAAAGCTCTTTCAAAAGATACTAATATCATTAGTGTACGCCGACAGACAAAGTCCTGAAATAATTTTGCCTGATATCCTTTTTGATCTATAAACTCAATGCTTAGGTACTAAATTCGTAACATATAAGCACGCGCCAGACAAAGGTCGAGGTCAAACCCAGCTTAAAATATAATGTGGCATGTTAATCCAAATCTAGCCGTAACCCTACTCCTGAACTGGTAGCCAATAAGTAATTGGCTTGATCAATTGGTTGATACGGAGAATATAAGAAAACTATATACTGGGTGTAACCGAAAGGGTATATACTATATACATACAAAAGGATATGCTACAGACCACCAAACTGAACAACTTTTACTACGGGACCAACTCCGAAATCGTGAAAAAAAAATCAGCTGTTCCCTACATTTAGACGAGTCACGTGACCAAAAAAAAAAATCAGGCACAGGGCATATGCTTTTGTATGTAAATACCCTTTCGGTTACACCCTTTATAGATTAATTAAAGTCGATTTTTGTTAGAACATTACGTTTTGCTGAGCGATAGTCGTTTTGCGCGGAAGTGACGTATATTTTCCCAGAATTTGTTTTTTTTTACTGCGTCATGTTTGCCGCAAATAATAGTTATTTGTTATGCAAGGGTGCAAAGTTGATTTTTGGCGCGAGTACTTGTATTGGAACCTGAGCAAGCGAGGGATTCTAGGGTTGAACCATGAGCGAAGCGAGTGGTTCAAATATAGAATCCCGAGCGTAGCGAAGGTTTCAAAAGTACGAGACGCAGAAAAGCTTTGCTGCCGAGCGCAACACACAATTTTTTACCCAGAAGTTTCCACTGCTGGGTGCAAGAAAACAGCTGTTATTTATTATGTTGAGTTTTATTTTGTTCGAACGTCTCAGTTACATTGACTTAAGTGAAGAAAATAATAGATACTTGGCAATGTATCTTATGAGATACATACAATGTCTCCAAAATTAGATACCCTGTATTTTTTTCTATATCCTACTTGTTCTTTAGGGCGAATGAAAGAAAAAAACTAATTTAAAACAAATAACTAACTAGTTTAATTAAAAACATATTTATTTTAGCCAAGGAAAGAGTTAAATAACATATATTAGTAATTATTTTATTTAAAAAAATAAACTTTTATTACTACACAATTGGGTATTTGACAGGGTAGTATTTTTATGGCAATTTCAAATGTGACGTCACAGATTGTTTTAATCAAATGGAATACTTATTAACATTAATTTTAATTTTACAATTATATTCTCGCAAAATATTTCATTTCTGTACTGCGATGGGAGTTTTTAAGGTGAGCGGTATTATTTCTATGTGATTTATTTTATATAAAATTATTAAATAGAAAGGTTCGAATTTTAAAAACTCTTTCCACGCTAGCGAGCAAAATGCAATTTTGGGCTCAGATTTCGAATGACAAACAGACTGTTTCCGAGCCTTTTTTTTTTTTTTAAGGCTGGGAAATCATCCAATGACTGCTCCCGCTCTGGGTGGAGCGGAAGGGAGTGTCAGACTCTTACTGACTAAAACCCATCCATGCTCCTTCCGTAGCCCTTTATGTTCCGGGGTAGCGGTAACCCTTTCGGACAATCCCGCTTACCCGGCAGGCTTGGCCCTGGGGGGCCCCTTCATATGCTGACATCTCTTTGAGGCGCGCGTGGAACATATACGCGCCGTACGGCACGGGTCTGGTGCTGATCGGACGATGAGTCACCCATTACTCACCGCCCGCAGGCCCGCGCCTACGGTGGCCGGGAGTCGTCACGTGGCTCCCGACGCCCGGGGCGTCCTGCGGCGGCTGGGACGGGAGGACCTCTCTCTCCCATCCCGCCACCTCCTTCGCGAGCATAACTTTTTCGCAGAAGGAGGTGACTGCCTCCCACTCCCTCTCGCCCCGGACCATGGCTTGCACCAGGGCCGGGCGTGAGAGAGGTCGCCGCCGCCGATCGCCTCTACGAGGACACGGCGGTG
Source organism: Hyppa rectilinea (assembly GCA_951799385.1). Classification (NCBI taxonomy): domain Eukaryota; kingdom Metazoa; phylum Arthropoda; class Insecta; order Lepidoptera; family Noctuidae; genus Hyppa; species Hyppa rectilinea. Next base: position 2,915,217 of record OX637302.1, on the reverse strand, counting down.
CTCTGCCCATGCTGGGCAGGTTTGCACCGTGTGCTCTACCGTGTCCTCTGGGCGATCCTCGCAGTGGTGACACCCGGGCGTTCCTCCCGCCTGATGATGTACAGGAACCTCCCGAAACATCCATGTCCGGTGAGGACCTGCGTCAGGCGGTAGGTGAGGGCGCCGTGACGCCTCTCTAGCCACTCCTCAAAGAGGGGCCTTACCGCCACTATCGTGGCGTGCCCTGCGCTGGGTTGCGACAGTCGCTGATTCCAGGCCGCCATGAGATCGCGCCGGAGGTCCGTCCGCTCCGCCGCAATTTGCTGCGGAAACGGAGTTTCCCCCCGGCTTAGTACCTCCGCGCGCCACTCGAACAGGCGCGCGAGGACTATCGCCTCCAGATCCCACGGCGGCAGTCCGGCAAGGAGGCTTGCCGCCTCGCCCGAGATCGTGCGGTACCCCCGGATAAGCCGTATGGCTACCACCTTTTGGGGCGCGTTCAGATAATGGGCGGCTCGCCGCCGCAGTGAACGCGCCCACACCGGGGCCCCGTAAAGGGCCATGGACCGCACGACTCCCGCGTAAAGCCTCCGGCAGGAGGCGTTTGGCCCCCTCAAATTGGGCAAGAGCCGCTTAAGGGCGGCCCCAGTCCGTTCCAGCTTGGGGGCTAAACGTCGGAAATGCTCCACGAAATTCCATCGGCTGTCGAGGACCAGACCCAGGTATTTCATCGTGGTCTCGACGCCGATGTGAACCCCTCCTACCGTAAGTTGGGATCCCGATGGTGGCCTATTCCGAGGCCCATGAAAGGACATGGCCTCGGATTTGTGCAGTGCCACCTCGAGACCCAACTGCCGGATCCTCTCAACGACTGTCGCAACCCCGCGTGTCATCGCGTCGGCCGCCGCCTGATGCGACCTCCCCTGCGCCAGGACCAGCGTGTCGTCAGCGTAGCAAACCACGCTGACGCCGTCAGGGAGGTCGGCCCGCAGCACCCAGTCGTAACCGATGTCCCACAGGAACGGCCCCAGAACCGATCCCTGCGGGACACCGCATGACATCTCTCGCCGGTTCCATTCCCCCTGTTTCCGAGCCTGTGAGGTGAAAACGTATTTTCTTGCTTTTCTTTCTTATGAATATAATATTTCAGCAGACATACTAAGCAAAATTTTTTGATTACTGCCTCTATTCTAATAGTGATCGCAAGTGCTACCGCCGAGTGTGACCGCCGGTTCTGGGTTCGATTCTCAGGTCTGACAAAATGGGTGTCTGGATTTATGCCCATATCGTGGCAATAGGCTTGCTTCCTATTAAATGAGACTTAAAATAACTGGTGAAATGTGGGTGTACTATAGGCACATCTCTGCCTTACCATTTGCTTATTACAGGCGTGATGTTCTGTATAAAATCTTTCAAACATAACAATAGAGTACAATTATTTATTTTGCAATAAAAATCCCTAGACCGCTCCACTATTCAGCTCTAATTACTGGGAATTTCTAATATCGACAAAAGGATGGCGTAAACCTCCATTTCGGGTGACTGCATTTATTGGTCAACCACTTTTCGACGCTATTATGAATGCAGCTATTTGTTTAAATCAATTAAAATTCTTGTTCTATTTTCAATTTTCCATAAATTATTTTAAGCCACTGAAATGTATTGGGGCCGTATTTCTCGTAGAACCGATGACGTTGTACACGAGGTCGAATGGACCCCAAATATGCAAAGGTAATGTAGGATGCTGTTACGGAGTGGGTGTTAAAATGGTTCTAAAAAAAACAATTAATTACTCACTGAAATAGGTTTTTTAATTGATTTAAGTAAATACAATAAAAATATGACGACGAATAAAAAGATGACACGGTTGCGCCGTGGTTGAGCGATTGACTGCTGCGTAGCATGTCGCGGGTTCGATTCCCGCACTGAACAAATTTTTGTACGACCTATAACTATTTGTTCCGGGTCTTGGTGTTTGTCTATCTGTATATGTATGTATTTACAAAAATGTATATAAGCAGTTTACCAACCATCTCGTTACAATAACACAAGCATTAGGTTACTTAGCTTGGGACCATAGGGCGTTGTGTGAAATGTCCAAGGATATATAAAAAAATAAATATTATAATATGTATTCGCGACGACGTTAAAATCCTCACTGGCCATCAAGCTTTAGAAAAGTCGCAATGTGGCGAAAACGCTGACACAGCTAAGACGGTTCCAAGTGTAAAGACTAGCGTGATCATTATTATTATTTTATGTGCATTCGCTTGTATTATACTTACTTAGTTACCTTCAGACTAAGTGGAACAACGATCTTTGCAGTGGCTAGTAGCTGAATAAGAGTTGCCGAGAATCTAGTTAATTGGCGTCAAAATGGAGATGAATAGGTCCAGCAGTGAACTGCAGTATTGTGATGATTAAAACAACTAATATGTGTAATTTATATGCGAACTCTTCGGCCAGCTTCTACCTGGCATTCACTGATTACTAATATTGTTAACAGTTTGAGCTATTCATACTATGAGGTTTATGTTGATACCATTTTTCTCTGTTTTGTGTTAGAGGGTAGACAAAGCGACAGTTTCATTAACTATAACGAAATTAGATAAATCCAAAATGTATGGAATTGGCATAGGGTTTCGAAATGTCATGTGATCAATCGTTTTCGATCTGTCAAATTGTGTTACGAAACTCGATCAATATACGCATACAAATGCGTTGACGAGTAGCGTTCTTGACAATCCGAATCGCTGAGATAACGAATTGTTCGATCAACAATTTCGAAATCGAATCGACACGGAGCTATTTACAGCTGTTGTCTAAGCCCCCTGATCTCTTTCCGAGAACATGCATGTATACAGAAACTCAGGTCTCCTTCCCAAAGGGGTAGGCATCTATAGCTACCTGCTACGTCACATACCTAGTTAATCTGCTTTGTTTACGTTCATACATCTAGAACCTTTTGGAAGAACATCACCGATCAGTGCGAGTTGATAATTGTCACATGTCTTAGAATTTTTGGTTCTAAGACATGCCGGATTCCTCACGTTATTTTCCTAAACTGTTTTGAGAGCAGTTGTGATGAAATTATTTACACAAAGTTAAGTGTCTGTCTTGGTTCGAACCCACGACCTGCAACTCGTAAGTCGGGGCAGTTACCACTGAACCAGCACTGCTCTCCAATCTACGTTCAATATCGATAACTATGTTAAAGCTAACCAATAAACGATGGCACTTATAAACAATCTAGCTACCTAAAAGAGCAAGTTCGAATATTAACTTCTAAAACCATCCAACAAATCATTTGTAATTACCAATAACAGCGACTATAACCATTGTAAAGGGATCCCTAGTATCGCCTTACCAATTACGGATAAGGAAAAGTGTCTCAAAAATAATAACAAGTGAAGAACACTCGGATATACGACACTCGCCAAAGGGAAGATATTAAATCGGAACCCTTGGTCCTTTATTGTCACATGTTAGAGATAAGGCTGGTTGCAAGCGGACGACGTCACGTCGATTGGTGCTGACGGCACATTTTCGATCCAGTCGGTCCATCACATGTGGACGTTCAGTTGAGGCTTGTTGAAAGTTCTTGGATAGCTTTCCCAGAGTGTAACCATTTTGTTTCAATCGGCATTGTCGCATTTTCAATGACTTTTAAATTAGATGAGCTTCTTAGACCAGACGGGGGGGTTTACGCGGGATTGTCCAAAAGGGTTCCGCTACCCTGGAACATAAAGGACTAAGGAAGGCACATAAAGGACTAAGGAAGGCACATAGATGGGTTTTAGTCAGTAAGAGTCGGACACTCCCTTCCGCTCCACCCAGCTTCAAAAAAAAAAAAACCAGACGGGCGCAAACCGAATGGGTAGTGTACTCATGCCAGCTAATGCCTTAGAATGCAATATACAGGTTGAAATGTACTTATCATTGTGAACAACTTTCACTATGGGAAGAAATCTGAATTCGCAAAAAAAAATCTGTTGTTCCATACATTATACCTACTCGCATAACTCTTAGAAATGTAGGGAACAGCTGATTTTTTATATTTTCTTTTTTTCAGCTGATATTGACAATGAATTAAAATTCAACCTGTATACAATGCTAAATAATAGAATAAAATATCAATTATCATATAAAGATACTTCCCTAAATGTTAAATGATATTTAATTCTGTAAAATTAATTATATTTTGTTCAAGGTTTCCTAACCGACGGCTCTGAAAAGAAATGTGCATTCTAATGCCAGTCTATGCATTACCTAGCACCTTATACACATCTTTGAGAGTCAGCTGCGCTTGCAACGTCAACTCGAGAGATAAAATCGCTCACATGTGAACATCCTTAAACTAGGGTACTCTTCAATTCTTGTACAGTTTTTGTGCGTGTGAAAGAACATGGAAGGTTTCCTTTAATATCCTGACGACTTGATCTGGGTATGGGATTATTGTAGATGTTTTGACATGTACAGCATTGTGTGGGTTGAATTTGACAATAGTTATTTTAACCATTTAAATACGTATCTGAAGATGAGAATGGAAATGGTTGTAGGCTTTGTACGATTATAATAAGTGCAAAAGTATTTTCTGCTGTCTGTGTTTAGCATGTTTTTGAAGCTAATAGATACCTTCCATTAACACGTTGGACGCCATGCCGGTGCTACACAAACTATTGAGAAATATCGGTGACCAAGAACAATACATTTTCTATTATGTCTGCTGCGTGGCAGTCAATGACTAAAACAACATAAAACTAGATAGTCGTGAGGTTGTCTCCTATTTAATAATAACATTCATACATAAAGTTATTTTTTTCATTTCAGGAACATGACGGTGCTCTAGAAAACTTAAAATTTTACAAGTAAAACTCGCAACGTAGTAGAAACAAATTAAAATACCACTTTTTTACGTGATTATTATGTATAATATATATTCATGCCAAATTATAGCTTTCTAGTACTAAGAGTCTCTGAGCTAAGCTGCGGACGGGCAGACAGATTGTCGGACATGGTGAAATTATAAGGGTTTCTCGTTGACTACGGAACCCTAAAAACAGCGCTTAACTAAAACATGATACCCAAAACGACTGTAAAACGTTAATATTACCATAACCGGTCACCCACAGAGGTCTACCGGAAAAAACCACCCACTTTAAATTTATATGTATATAAATATGAATATGTTCCATAAAACATGACACCAATAACTCTGAGTTAGCCACATCGAATCTTTGCCATAAATCTGCCAAACTGATGGCATGCGGTGGGTCCTGAATTATGACTGCGGTCCACGGAGGATTAATTTTACGTTTTAAAATTAGATCCACCATTGAAACGTTTAACTTTCCTCTTTGTTCAGTTGTGACGTCACTACTATATCGATCGTTATGTCAAAAACGCTTGTTTGTCAAAGTCAAAAGTCAAAGTCAAATGGTCTATTTCTAATAGACACAGGAATGGCACTTTTCTTCAAAATGAACAAAAAATAGAATTGATTCTAGTTGCCCCTTTCAAAAAGTAGTTTCGTATGGAGAAAACAGGGCAAGAGACTACACTCTTACTCTTTTAAAATATTTGATAAAAGATGAAAAGGAAGTCTGAAATTCTACTTATTACTGCTACTAGAAAGAATTATGGTTTTGTTATGTTTAAGGGGGGTGCGCTTTTTTTTTTTTTTTAAGGCTGGGAAAATCATCCAATGACTGCTCCCGCTCTGGGTGGAGCGGAAGGGAGTGTCAGACTCTTACTGACTAAAACCCATCCATGTTCCTTCCGTAGCCCTTTATGTTCCGGGGTAGCGGTAACCCTTTCGGACAATCCCGCTTAAAGGGGGGTGCGCTGAGGACTATAACAAATGTGTAGCAAGAATTGATAAGCAGTGATAGCCTAGTGGTATGACCGTCGGACTGCCAAGTCTTAGGTCTCGAGTTCGAACCCAAGGCATGCACCTCTGACTTTTTAGAATCATGTGCGTATCGTATAATTATCACTTGCTTAAAAATCGGTGAAAGAAAACATCGTGAGGAAACCGGCATGCCTGAGAGATGTTTCTTAACAGTATGTGATGCTAAGTTAGAGGCCCATGGGCAGCATTAAAACTCTGACACCAGGTTAGTCACTAACCACACGAAAAGAAGAAGAAGAGCTAGAATTGACAATACAATTTCAGGTTTTTATGAAATAGTCATTCAATAGGAAAATCTGTAAATACAGACGCCAGCACATCAAGCTATCCCTAACTGTCTAATATTAAAAATGAACCTTATGTCTTTGCAATAAAGTTGAAATACTATCAAAGAAATTTGACTGATTGTGGTAACTTGATATGCTGGCATTTGTACAATATTTGTTATGGTTGAGAATCATAATTTTAATCAACATTGCAACCTGACATTGACCTGCAAATTGCAAAAAAACGTTAGTAAGAACATTTGAAATTCACAGTCTTCCCTGTAGCTTCCACGTTCATGAATTAGTCATCTTTGAAACGTCGAAGCAACTTGCTGACTAGAAGCTTTTCTGGTCTTGGGTTTATTTTCTCCTGCTTTGATTTTTCTTTCTTTATCCTTTAGTCGTTCTGGTGCCGTTGAAAAAAGCTACGGTGCGCGGACTCTTTTCATACGCCGCTTCAAGGACAGTAGAAGAGACGCAACTGTCAGTAGATATTGAACTACTGCCACGCATATACAGTATGTTAGGTTACACGAAAAAAAACAGCTGTTCCATATATTTTGACGCATTTTGCGAACAAAAATGTATCGAACAGCTAATGTTCATATTTTAGAGTTTTTCATATTTCAGAGTTGGTGCCATAGTCAAAATTGTTCATTTTCATGAGAACTATACCCCCTGAAAGTATGTCCCTCGTTTAACCTAGCACACTGTATGGATTTTTTTCTTGTTATTGTATTGTTGAAAAAATAAGGAACAATTAGGAAGTTATTTTAAGCTGTTAATGTACATGTTCCATTAAAACAATCCCAGAAGAACTGTACCTTCAAAATCGACACGTCTGTATTTATTAGTTGAAATTTCATTCAGTATGTAGACTTTTGTAGACGATAAATGCTGCTACTCATAAGTTATAACTCAATATTCACTTCTCACGGTCAGTTATACCAACACAATATAACTTCCAGTTGAAGGGTTACTACTATTTTTTTCGCAAGCGACGGGGGCCGTAAAAGAGAATGATTTACGAACTGTGAAGTTATAGGCAGAAAATGATGGGTTAAGTAGGGGTACAGAATGGTGTTAAAAGCGGTATACACCATGGGCGATTAGGTGTGAAGGTACGGGAACGAGGTGCTTTTGTTTTTTTGTCAAAATCGAAGATCGAAAACAAAAGCGTCCGATACGAAAGTAACGTAAGATTTGAAACAAAAGGACATCAACTGAAACTTTTTTTGTTTTATTGAGGTGAGGATTGAGGAGTCTTGTTTATTTGGTTGGAGTCCCAATACCATCGGGTGTGACAGTGGTTAAACGTGAACCTTTTATTAATGTGATAAAAAATAGTGATGTCGTGTTGTAGTTAAAAATAAAAGTGGTTCCATTCAGTTCTCCAAAAAGAAGCCATTCCGTCCGCACTAGTAGCTTTCCAAAGCATTATTCAGACAAGAATACGACTGAGTAGAAGTTTCCTCGCATAGCTATTCAAAGCGATGTATGAAAGAGACTCATTTACAACAATGAACGACTTTAAGCTGAAATGTATTGAAGAACTTCTAGCAATCCCAAGATTGTTTCACAATACAATGACAAAACCGTCCTTGAATTTATTTAAACGAGACAAAACCCTCATAATTCGTCCGAAAATCGACTCTAAGCCGACCACTTAAGATTGTTATCTCATATTATTTAGAGGATAGCCCAATATTCCGCGCATACTCCTTGATCCAGATAATTCTCAAAACTTATCCGAAGTCAGATTAAGGGAGGCGAGAATTCGAAATTCTTAGTGTGGTTGCAGAACAAGACTTGGGCGTATTTCACACTACAGAAAAGCGAGCTGAGCGAATACGAGACTTCTTATAACCTCTATTCGATTTCCAACCTTATTCTTAAGAAAATAGGTTTCTAAATTGAATGTAGGGTTATTTATATCTTATAGGATATTGAAGCAGACTCTAGTTACCACGAGTTCGGCCGCGGATTTTAATTTGGAACAGTATTTAAAGTTGATAGGAGTTATGATTTTTAAGCGGGTGTTCGAAAATGCTTGTGCGGACTTACAGTGCAATTTTAAATGAGTTTTATTCACTAAACTTTATTAATCATTCTGAAAAAAATTGCTCTAAATTACACGAAGATTTAACCATAGTGTTATGAGTTTTCAACAAAATAATTTGATCGGCAGGTGTTGGCTTTGGGTTATTTTCCTTTCAGTAATACTGTTAGCAATTTTAAAACTTGATAAAATAGGTAGAGTCAATTTATTCCAACTAAACACACAACTGTGCAGTTTGTTGTGGCACTTCCTCTTCCCAGCTTAAGCACTAGGAAGTGGTGAAGGGTGGGCGTTTTTGGGGGACTGTCGTATGTAACTTTGACCTTCAAAAAGTGCTGATTTTCAGCCTAGTTTGAATAAATGACTTTTGATTTATGATTTTGGTACTAGCACTTCGTACACTGCGCTACACATGGTAACATAAGATCATGATTTTTTTTGTTCAAAACATAAATAAACAGAGAGAGGCAAGCAAGATGTTACAATCAAATTAGGTCAGTCATGTTTTCATTTTTTAGCGTACAAATATAAATGGGTAGGTAAACATAAACAACAAATAATTAATTAACAATCCAAATTCGAACTTCAAAATTAAAATGTACTACAGAACAGTATCCGTCTAATCTTAGCTTAGGATTAAAAAAAAGCGTAAAAGCATTCTGTTTCTCCGCTCCGCTCTCTGTTGTGTAACCCGCCTAATACTCCGTCTAAAAACTATTAAGGTTTGTTACCGAATCAAGTTTTTGAAAGTTTTCAAGAATATCAGTACCTACGTGTGAACTGGGGTGGTTTGCGGAAATACCGCGTTAAACGTCAGTTCAGTGAGGCGAAAAGCGCTATGAGAGAGGTTGATGAAATTTTAGGCATACTTTTGGTCTTCTGTCTTTTGGTGTGGTTAGTGCCTAAACTGGTGTCAGAGTTTTTATGCTGCCTATGGCTGACTTCACTTCACATGCTGTTGAGAAATGTCTCTCAGACATGGTGGTTTCCTCACGATGTTTTCCTTCACCGATTTTTTAAGCAAGTGATAATTATACAATACGCACAAGAATCCGTAAAATCAGAGCTGCCTTGAGTTCGAACTCGAGACTCATGACTGTGCAGTCCGTCGGCAGATCAAACCGGTCAGGATCATACGTTGTCGTTGATTTCGACACTACCTATCATGGATTGGGGTCACTAGTGCAGCATCTGCAGGGCATCAACCAATGCCATTAAAATACGAACAGAGGTTTTAAAACAACAAAATATCCCTTAGTAAACAGCGGGGTAATTGTTTAAAACACTTTAACAATACTTTAGACACTGTAACAATATTTATTTCGTTACTTACCCTGTAGAGCAGGCGACTTTATCAAACATTTATGCATCAATGCATTAGGAATTTCCTTCAAATTCTTCGGCTCATGATTGAAAATGATTTACGCAATTGAGCTACGCGCACTATTTTTCGAATATAATATCCATATAAATTGGATACTTACAAATAATCCAAAAAATCCTATAAACCCCCACCCCATCCGGATTAAACATAACCCATTACACGTTACACAAAACTGGAACGCGGAATCCCTATACCCGGTGGACCTATCAATTTTACGATTGTACGTAAACGGTAACGCGCACAGTTTACGATTCACGTTTCGACTTACGTACATATAGGTATGTACGTATAGTCGTAAACAACGATGGATGTCACCTGCTTTGTTAGAGGATGGAATAAGGAAATTAGGTGAGGATTGGTTCGGAGCTTAAAATTTTATACTGGAGATTATTTTGTTAAATAAACTTTAAGTAAAATGACAACATCACCAGTGAATTTTCTGACGGGGTGATCAGGGTGGGAGAAGAAGTGTAAAGTGCATTTAGATAATATTTATTTTTGAATAACGATTATTAATAGACTTAGTAGGTACTGTAGAGTCTAGGTGAATAAGCGGGATTGTCCGAAAGGGTTACCGCTACCCGGCACATAAAGGACTAAAGGAAGAAACATGGATGTGTTTTAGTCAGTTATAGTCTGATGCTCCTTTCCGCTCCACCCAGAGCGGGAGGAGTCATTTGATGATTGCCTACCTTCAAAATAAAGAAGAGCCTAGGTGAAACCTTATATTTGAAACTAGCCGGTTGGTTAGAAAATAACTGGCAGCTTTCGAGCTTTCCAAAATGATAGCTTAATATAAATAGGTTTGTATAAAAGTTTCAAATGTGGACTCTGTCCGACCACTCTGGTCTTACAGTAAAGGTCTACACAGTAAAGGCTTCCAGTCTTATCTGAATACCAGTGTTTTCCACGTGGCGAACTGCCTTACAAACCTCCTCAAGCCAGTTACTGTGTAACATCGCTTAGTAAGACTGATTGTAAGACTTTTGAGCTTCTGACTATCCATAACGACTGTTAAAAATCTACAAAAGACCAAGGGTATATAATGGATGGTCACCCATCCACGCACCGACCTCGGCAAGTATTGCTTAACCTTGATGTTTTCTGAAAATTAGTAAACATATTTTTATTGTTGCAGGGTAAGATGGGATTGAATTGGGATATGGACTCAGCGCTCATTTTAAAGACAGCTGTGTTGTAGTGATTTTATTTTTAATGTGCAATTAATTTTGTCAATAAATAACTTATAGGTAAATTCAACCGAAGAAATTTGCTACAAATCAACTCTGTCTATTGCAGTCCACTGCTAGACATAGGCCTCCCCTAGGTTGCGCCACAACACCCTGTCCTACGCCTTTCGCTTCCAGTCAGTTCCAACCACCTTCTCAAGGTTCTTTGCGTAAACAAACATGATTTTTACTCATCAAACCAACGCGAAAAATAACACCAGTTGGTACCTGCGAGTCTTTTAGTAGGCATGTGGGCAGATGGCACTATATACTACAATGTAGCAAGTAAGGCAATAAAAAACTTTTATTTACAGACGCCATATTGTGCCAAATAAAACACGACGAGTAAAGTCGAGGCAGTAAAATAAATTTTGCGAAAGTATTTTTACTGAATGGAAAATATACGAGTTATATTTTTTTTGTAATAAATATCGAAGATCAATTGAGGGAATGGAATATGTTATTAAGAGTTTTACTTTTAAATTTTCAAATCGGTTTACCTACTTATCATTCATCATTCTCCTGCCCTTATCCCAATCTATTTGGGGTCGGCGCAACATGTCTTCTTCTTCCATACTTCTCTATTAGTCGTCATCGCGATAGTCACTCCCTTCCTAGCCATATCATCTTTCACACAATCCATCCATCGTTTCTTTGGTCTCCCTCTACTAGTATAGCCATCCACATTTATACTCACAACTTTCCTGACAAAATTTTCCTCATTCCTCCGCATAACATGCCCATACCATGACAACCGATTTCCACACAACTTTTCAGTCACCGGTGTCACTTTCAGACTTTAGAATTAAATCGGTTTACCTACTATTTAGTCTTAACTTTTTTCTAGGTAGTAAAATTCTTTCAGTAATGATATTAAGGTCAAAGCATCTATCTAATCAAGCAGTGATAGCCCGGTGGTAATGCCCCCGACTAATGAATCACAGAGCGTAGGTTTGAACCAAGGCAGGCGCTTTAGATTATGTTATTTTTTTCATCACCACTGCTTTCAAAACAGCAGGGCTCGATTCTTGGCCCTTTTTTGTTTCTTATTTATATTAACGATTTGCCTTACCTCATAAAAAATAGTCATGATATAGTGTTATTTGCAGATGACACTTCACTTTTGTTTAAACTTAAACGTCAGCAGCCGGCTACTGACGATGTAAATAGTGCGATCGCAACGGTAGTTCATTGGTTTAATGTTAATAACTTACTTCTTAATGAAAAAAAAACCAAATGTATTAAGTTTACGCTACCCCACGTTAGACAGGTGGAAACCAAAGTGTTGGTAAAGGGCGAAGAATTGAATCCTGAAAATACCACAGTATTCTTGGGCTTAACTTTGGATGCTAAGCTTCAGTGGGGGCCACATATAGATAAATTGTCAAAAAAACTAAGCTCCGCAGCATACGCTGTTAGAAAAATTCGTACTTTAACTGACACAGAGACAGCCCGCTTAGTGTACTTTAGCTATTTTCATAGTGTAATGTCGTACGGTATTCTATTGTGGGGAAATGCCGCCGATATTCAGACTATCTTTGTTTTACAGAAAAGAGCTGTTCGAGCAATTTATAAATTAAGTCCGAGACACTCTCTGAGAGAAAAATTTAAAGAAATAAATGTAATGACTGTACCTTCACAGTTTATTTTTGAAAATCTTTTGTATGCCCATAAAAATATAAAATTGTTTAAAAAATATAGTGATATTCATGATAAGAATACTAGGAACAAACACAAATTTGTTGTACCCACTACAAGGCTCAAAAAAATAGGAGGCTCGTTCAGATGTCAATGTATACGCTTTTATAATAAACTTCCAAGCCACGTTCAAGATCTAAGCCTTAATAAATTCAAATCGTTCGTTAAACGCAAGTTGTGCCAGAATGCTTATTATACTGTCAAAGACAAAAGTTTATTGAAGACAAAAGGGCTTGGGATTGAGCTGCTCCAATTGTTTACATTATTGAATATTCTTTCTTTTTTTTTTAATATCCTAAACTAATTGATTAGCATCTGAGATTACTCCTGGAGCTGCTGAAGATTCACAAAAACTTTTTGCATTATATAACTTCAATCTCTTAGCATTGTATAATTGCATAGCACGTTTGTGAGTACTATGTATCTACTATAAAGCTACAATTTACTGAGTACGTCTTACATTGACTTGAATGTGCCCTGGCGGCTGAGAGCATGTCATGCTCCCTGTAATGTCTCACTGGTGGTGGCGGTATTTTGGACCATTTAGCTCCCATCAAAATGGTTGAGCTGAATGGTGCTAATCCATGCGTCATGTTCATGAGCGGGCACCGTCAGTAGGGGCTGGTCACCTCTTAGCTGCCACGGCTGTTTTAATATTTAAATTAATTTTGAATTGTTTTTTAAAATCTTGTAATTATGGACGCTTTTATTAAGTTCTGCATCGTTCTCACGTGTATATTTCAACATGAGTGATGTAACCCAGTTTTTGTAAACATATTTTGGTTTAAAAGAGTGTCCATGGAGTTTCTTGCCCGTTCTTCTCCATAGGTACCTACTGCTTTGGAATGGGCAACTAGCTTCATCTTTCTGACTGACCGACCCTTTGACAATTCAAAAGTGCCTGTAATTGGTTTATTTTAAATAAATGCTTTGAGTTTGAGTTTGAGTAAAGAAAATCATTATGAGGAAACCGGCACATCCTAGAACCAATACTGAAGACATATCCCGACCCGCACTGGTGAATACCGCCCACAACCACTTATAGAGACGAGGCCTGTGTCCCAGCAGTGGGAACATTATGGGCTGATTATGTTATGCTCATGCTATCTAAGATATCTTTCATTTTTGCAAATGAAGACAATCTTTTTTTAGTTAAGTAAACTTGCAATAATGAGAATAAAATCCAATGTATAACATTAGCCTCTACACACTTACCCGGCAGTAAACGGGATTGTCTGAAAGAGTTACCTCTACCCCGGAACACAAAGGGCTAAGGAAGTAACATGGATGGGTTTTAGTCAGTAAAAGTCTGACACTCCCTTCCGCTCCACTCAGAGCGGTAGATGTCATTGGATAATTTCCCACCCTCAAATAAAAAAGCGTCCAAAAATGCCGAAAAACTTTTGTTGAACTGTGTATCCCACAGTGAGACCAAACTATCAACAGTGACTGTCTGAGTGACTCCTCTATTCATATGAATACACTGTGTAGGAAAACAGTAGTCCATTGTAATCTACGATCTGCTCTACGAGAAATCACATTTTCAAAATCTGCTTCGATTAAATTATTCACCTAACAATACAAATGCGGTGACTGACGATCGAGGCGAAAGAGAGCTCAAACCTCCTTTGAACTGAGTGCTGAACCTTCTAGCACAAACGTATTGAGCTTACTCTGTAGTTGAGGCACGAAATAGATGGGTACAGAAGGCTTGCTTTATATACAAGCGACAGCAAGCGGTTCTGCATACCCACAGAGACGGAAAGTTACAGTATGTTCCAAAACTATCGGATAAAAGTGTAAACAAACCACTTCCAACAACTATTATTTGAATAATATTGTTCAATCGTAATAGAAAAATAGTCAATGAAAATGAATTTTATAAAACCAACTTCAATTCATCATCATCATCTGCTCTTTTCCCAACTATGTTGGGGTCAGGTTCCAGTCTTACTGGATGAATCTGAATAAATGGAGCAAGTGCCTCCAACCTCCATTACCCAGTTACTGGGTAATACGTTACCTCTTAGAAAAACTGGTTGTCTGACTTTCGAATGTTTCAAAACTAACCTCAACTGTCAATTAATATTTAAATTTAGAATTTCAGGTTTAAGTATTCAAATAATCCAATCAAAGCTTTCAATTTGTAATTGGGACAACAAATTGGTGTCTATAGCCGGTCGATTCTGTAAAAATCTCACGGAGAAGTGGGCTGTCGTCCCACCTAATGCTAGGGATTGACAGCTCACTTTAAACACACTTTACCTACGTTTTCATTATAACAGAATAGCACTACAGGTACGCTTCCTAATCTATTTAATTACATTTTCGTCAATGTCAACAGACAAAATTACGGACAGCGGAGAAAATATCTCGTGCTAGTCGTGCATTTGCACTTGCTGTATGTAAATGAGAGCGTGCGTGTTGCTTATTGTTTGAAACCAGCCTTCTGTATATATATATTTTCTGGTACTGGGGTTAACGGGAATATTATTCATGTGCAGAACACTGGAAATGCTGTGAATTTGGTCCTGGATAGTGTGGAATCAATTGTGGTTTTGTACAGACGTGTCTACAATACTCAATAGAGTCTAGAATAAAGCCTTCTTGCTTCCTGGAGGCTTGTGACATGACTAAGGAAAATTCATGATACACTTAGACATGATTGTTATTTCGCATGTTTGCAATGTTTTGGACTACTAACACTCCCAGGTTTTTTTTTTCTGTAATTAATTATTTATCTAATACGGAACAGATGGGTACTGTTTATATCTAACTCTAAAATAATTATGTAGAGAATAATCTTCTTCTTTTGACGTGATTAGTGAATAACCTGGTGTCAGAGTTTCTAAGCTGCCCATGGGCCTCTTAACGAATAATATTATAAAAAAATTCAGTGGGAAAAGTACCCAAAAGGATGGCAGCGTTAACACATTGGATAGCAATGCTGATACGAAAAAAATAAGTACAAAAATATATACACTCGCTACTCTAGTCCTAAGGTAAACCGAACTCGGTCACCGAGCAAACATGTACTCGGTAATGAAGTAATTACTCGTAAACTAGTCCGTTTAGAAAGTTATAACGAGTACCGAACTATGAACTACAACTTTTGAAGTTTGCAACATCGATTAAAGTTAGCTAGTCCTGTGCAAGAAATATTTTCTGAGGCGCGAAAACTTGGAACGAAGATTGTTTACGTGAGAATTTCCTTTGAAGTTCTTAATAGTGGTTATTAAAAGGTTATAATGGGATTGAGTTGATTTGATAAGTATGCAGTTAAAGGGTAATAAAGCTTTCTTTGTTAATTGGAGACTTGGAAGGAAACAATTTTTGGATTACGATTTTTACGGAATTATTTTTATAATATATTATACTAATGACTGATTCAACTTTCTATCATCCCCTTCACAAATACACAACAGCTCTGAGTTTAGGAACATACAAGACAAACCACCAATAGTTAGAAAGCAAGCTAAGGGAAACACAGCACATACAATCACCACCATCATCATCATCTATCGGATCTGCCTAGCCTTTTCTCAACTATGTTGGGGTCGGCTTCCAATCTAACCGGATGCAGCTGAATACCAGTATTTTACATGGAGCGACTGCCTATCTGACCTCCACAACCCAGTAACTGGCCAATACGAATGACAATACTGGGAAATACAATCACCACCAAACTCCTTGAAATCCCAAGAAAAGCTGCCACCTGAATGTGAATTGCAATGGAGACACACGAAAGTTACTCAATAGATTGCGCCACCATTTAGACTGCTGCAAATTGCAAATACATCTTGTCGAAACAGAAGATTATGGATCTGTCCAACACACAATGCAACACGTATTCTCTGAATTACAGGTAGACATGTGATAGTTCAGTCACATAATTATGGCTAGCCAGTACATCCTAGTAAACTAGCAAGAACAGAAACTATGTAATAACAACGGAAAAAGCGCAAAAACTGCAAAATTCAATCTTTTCTAACAAACCAATTAAAACTTCCAATCCAAGAATGAAAAGCAACAGAAAAAAGGAGAAACACCGAACAGAAATGTCACAACACGAACATTTTATGTAAACCAAGATACATACAGCGGGGAACTTATATCGGTGTCGTTAAAAACTTCTAGTAACAGTTCCGTCCCAAGAGAAATAAAAGTAATATACGAGTACGTTTCTAACTCCCAACTGTTCGGTTTAGCGCAAGTTTGGTTTGTTACCTAGAACCATTTCTAGGAAAGAAATGAATAGACCATTAGAGGACGTGTCTGACAGGGGTTATGTTTCACAATGAGCAAGTTTTGTTTCTGAAAACTTTGACCTTTGATAGTTTGTTTCGTTGATTCTGAGGTTAAACATTCTCTTTTCAACTTAGGTAGGTATACAGGGTGAGTTAGAATTCATGGGCAATATTTTTAGGGGTCATTGTACAGACGCCAGCACATCAAGCTATCCCTAACTGTCAAATTTTCTCAATTAAAAATGAACCTTACGTCTTTGCAATAAAGTTGAAATACTATCAAAGAAATTTGACAGATTGTGGTAACTTGATGTGCTGGCCTCTGTACTCATTGTTACATACAACATTTGGCGATTTCAGATTTGTTCCCATTTTAATATTTAATTTTAACTTTATTTTTTATACTATGTTTTGTTAGTAATTATGTAATATGTTTTTGTGATTTTTAATTTTAATAATGTTGTTTTAAATTTTCCTTAGCTGTCGCATTAGGGTAAACCCTGTAATGATAGTTTAAGCTGTTTAAATAAATAAATAATAAATAAATAAATTTTAAAATTTGTTCATAATGATAAGTACAATGACCCCTTGAAATATTATCTACCCATGAATTCAAATTCATCCTTTACAATAATTGTTGTTATTTTAGGAGATTTAACTTAATTCGGTTACTGGTTCTTCTACGGATCTGTTCGTTTCTGATTTGATCACATAAAGAAACTCCATACACATATTTGCATAATCTTCTTCATTACCCTCTAGATGATCACGCTAATTAACACATATAGCCTGAATATTGCTAAAATTAACAAGCATTAGGGAGGGCACATTGCCCGCAGAACGAATAGCCGAATGGGCTGAAAGGTTCTGAGTAGCGACCGTGTACCGGAAAGCGTACCACTGGTAGGCCTCTCATAAGCTGGACTGATGACCTTGTGAAGGCTGCGGGAACTCGCTGGATGCAGGCAGAACAGAATTGGCTGATGAAGATTTATCTCCATTGAAAAAATCTAGTGACAGAATAAGCAACTACGTAATCATGTAGATAATGTATTGTTAATGCAGGAGCTCGCGGATGAGTAATAACAGCCGCACTAATCTATCCATCAGGTTAAGCTACGCTTGCCGGGGTTGGTCCGTGGATGGTTGACCGTCTTTACATATCAAGACTCCTCCGTGTCTCGGCAAGCACGTTAAGCGCTTGTTCCCTGCTGTCATTCGTGGATCTTTGACAGTCGTTACGGGTAGTCAGAAGCCTGAAAGTCTGATAGCCAGTCTTACCAAAGGGTATCGTATTACCTAGTAAGAGACTGGGTTGTGGAGGTCAGATAGAATGCATCCGGTTAGACTGGAAGCCGGCAGATTGTTGTTAATGTAATGTATTGTAAATGTAAATAATGCTATATGTATTGAGCATTTCAAAACAAAAAGTGACCTTGAAACCCAACGATTATCCAATGACCTTGACCCTCAAATTCGAAGGATATTATCGTTTAGAAAGCATATTTCGCAAATTCCCTTTCATTGTCGCCCTCTCATTGTAGGAATGGTCACTTAGAAGAAATGTTAGCTGCCAACTTCTGTTATCAGTTTTGAAAAAGTATTTTTGTGGTCGCTTTGAAAGCGTTAAACGTAATAATATTGAAATTATTATTGTAAGTATTTTTGTTTTGACCATCTGATTGCCTATCGTATATTTTTTTGAATATTGATTAAATTAATCTTTACCCCTAACTGTCAAAATTCCCAATTGAAAATGAACCTTACTCTTTTGTAATAAAGTAGAAAATCTATCAAAGTTATTTGACAGATTTTGGGGTAGCTTGAGGTTTGGACACAACTGCGTAGGTACTTTAGGTTAGGCAGAGGTGTATCCGCAATATAATTACACCCATATTTCGTTTATTATATTTAAATCCAATGTCAAAGGAAGCCGAGCCTTTCGCTATCAACGTAAAATTCCTAATAGAAAAACTCAATAACACTTTATGCAACTTGAAAATCGGACGCAGGACCTCAAGCACAGTATTAACACTTGCGACCGCTAGACCAACGAAGTACTGAAATAAACTAAAATGCAAAAATAAAGTTGTTATGATAAAATATGGACATTATTTACAGTAATAAAGTTCAATAGATGAAGGCTAAATTTAATTTTGATTAGTTTATAACTATGAAAACGTTCTCACCGCCATTAAGAAGCAATCCAGCAAATAAATTGAAACAACCAAAATTAAACGGTATAAAAACCCAGACGTTGAAAAAAGACGTCAAGCAAACGAGAGGAAACGAAGCTGAAGTTCCGTGAAGCAATTGAATAAGCAGCGAGTTACTCATAATATAACGATGCCTAGCTTGCACGAGTTAAAGAGAATATTCAAGTTGTTACTGTGGTTGCATTTGGGAATTCATGAAAATATGTTTGAAACACATCGCTTTAACATGATCTTACAGATTGGACTTTTTGAGTATATTGCAGGAAATAAAGATGGGTGTTGAGGGGTTATAACGTATTTATTCAAGAATAATAATTTCCAGTTTACAGTATGGCCTTTAACATGGTAGCTTTCATTGATATTCAACAGTTATTTAGCTTTAAAGATCGTTTGGAACAAGTAACAAGTAGATGATTCCATACTTTTGCACGCGAGTATAGTTAACTTAACAATTTGCACGCTTGCTTGCATGCAGAATATAGTGACACTTAGGTTATAAGAGGGCCTAGACCAAGTCATATTTTCATTAACGATGACTAAATTAGATACATCCGAAATATTGGTATAAGCTATCGAAATGTCACGTTTTCGATCACTAAGTGCTTGACAATGTGAAATTGTGTCACGAAACTCGATAAATATTCCCATACAAATTGGGGTTGACAAGTTTTTATGCTGCCCTCTGACTTAGCTTCACATGATGTTGAGAAATATTTATCAGTCATGCCGATGATGCCTCACGATGTTTTTAAACAATACGCACATTAATCCAAAAAGTCAGAGGTTAGAACTCGAGACCTAAGAGTTCGACGGTCACACCACTAGGTGCGGCCGCCCACTTTACCTGCACACCTTCGATCAGCTGAAAAACTAAGGTGAACTGATCATCAAGTGAGTTTTTAACAATGTCAGCCTCTAGAATCAAATGAAATAACAGCTGAAGCTTGACCTTCATTTTTCACGGTGTTTACATATTATTAAACCGGCTGCTGACAAAAGTGCCAATCGTTAGCATCAGGTGGGCAGTCAGCTCACTTCACCTAGTTTTCACGCTTAGATTTAGACTGGCTATATGACTACGACTCCCGCTGATAAAAAAATGGTTTTATGACATCCAAAATCGTATACTTGACATTTTTAAAGCTTACTAACATTCTAGTTCTTCAAAATAAACTATATCTATCTCTCTCTATTTAAATGATAAATCCTTAAAACATATAAATATATAATATAGTAAAGTTAAATTATAAGTTATGTAAACGATAAGTCTTCTTCTCCACATATTTTTCTTTTGCTGTGCCCGACAGGATCCATGATTGTTTCTTTTGGCAAATATACTATTATTTTACCTTGTGGAATGCAATAAAGAATTGAGTATTGAATTACTTCTTACACAATCTATGTATCACAATCTCTACTAAACATAAACACAAGCAACAAGCACCCACAGGGCTAGTAATCCGAAGGTTATGAGAGCATATGCAGACACAGAGAATCCGCAATTTGCAAGCCGATGCAGCCGACATCCCTATTCAGTGACCAGGCATTTACATAGCGCTTGTGAAGCTTAGGGCTGTGTCTTCTTCATTTTTGCAGACAAACTTCTATTTAGGTAAGGGAACCGTTTCTGTTGATGGATATTTTTGAAGTTTTAAGGAGTTCGTGCCTTTATTTCTAAATCGCAAAACACTGACCGACCCACGTAGCAAATAAATATTAAAAGTGGGAGTTAGGTTAGAATGTATTATTTTATTATTAGTCAACTTGGAAGGCTTTAAACAGACTCCGGACCCAGGTTGGCCGAAGCAAGGAAAACCTGCTCAGATGGGGATTCATAGACAGCTCCGCCTTGGAGTGTAAATGTGGTGCCGTTCCACAAACGATGGGACACTTAATTTCGTGTCCTGTGTGTCCTGCCGTATGCACGTTACAGGAACTGATGGACGCTAGTGATGGCGCTAAACACGTAGCTGAATTCTGGGCCGAGGAGATATAGATTGCCATCGACACGCTAAGAAGAAGAAGAAGAAGTAGTATCTTTAGTATATAATCACTTTATAATGTTACTAGCTTCCGCCCGCGCCTTCGCCCGCAAAATATGTCGACAAATTATACACATAAATCTTCCTCTTGAATCGCTCTATCTATTAAAAAATCCGTTGCGTAGTTTTAAAGATTTAAGCATACATTGGGATATAGGGACAGAGAAAGCGACTTTGTTTTATACTATGTAGTGATTAAAACACAGGCCTCCTCTCTATGGGAGAGGGAGTGGGCCATAATCCACCACGCAGGCCCAGTGCGGGTTGGTGGATGTCACATGTCTTCGAATTCTAAGTTTTTGGACATCCTGATTTCTTCACGATGTTGTCCTTCACCGTTTTGAACGCAGTGGTGATGAAACTAAATGCACAAAGCAAAGTGTCTGGTGACTCGTAAGTCAAGGCTGATACCACTGCTTATTTGTAATTTGTATATTTATTTAATGGCCTTATTTGCCTGATAAAAAGAATTATTGTTATTATCTGTGGAAGGATTAGACAGTTAACAAAATTCTTAACATCAACTACTGCCCAGAGAGAGCCAAACGTACATAAAAATCTAGGACGTTCTTCAACCGGTTACTAAAAAAATATCATAACTCGGAATCCCAACCGACTTTCATAAAATCACAATAAACCTAACTACCGTTCCTTTTTGAATTCCGTTTATTATTCAATACACGTCATATTGACGCGGCATTAAAATTGGTGCTGGTCTTTGCAAAAAAAGGATTACGGTCTCCCTCTGCCTGAGCACGTCGCGACTCACAATTGAATATTATTATGACTTTAATATAAATCTGCTGGATGTATCGTATTTACTGCCATGACGGTAAGTGTTGTAACGGTTTTTAATCGTGAGCCTCTCAGTGTCAGCCCGGAGTCTTTTCAGCGGGATTGTCCGAAAGGGTTACCGCTATCACGGGACATAAAGGGCTAAGGAAGAAATATCGATGCGTTTTATTCAGTAAGAGTCTGACACTCCCTTCCGCTCCACCCAAAGCGGATTCATTCATTCATTTGATGATTTCCCACCCTCCAAAAAAAAAGGCCGGAGTATGGTTTTGTGCTTGGCTGACCATAGGCTCGGCTCGTCACATGGGACTTGTGGCTTACCTGGCGAAATTGTATTGAGTATCTATATACTCAAGAATCTATATTAATATAAAGTATAATATTATACACATGTAATACTAGTCCTAAAAAGCATGGCAAAATTAAAAATTGACTTAAAAACTGTAAATAAAAAAAAAACAATTGATTTCAAAATTAATTGAGCAATAGTAAACACTGTTTTGACAACGTGGCTTGACCCCAGATTAGCGGCAACGATGCACGGAGGCGCCAAGTTCATTGAATCATTGTCCTATAGTGGTGTAATTCTACGAGTGTTCAAATAGGTGAAAATTAAAACTCTTCTCCTTGACTTAATTACGGGACGGATTTCGTTATATTTTTTGTGTATTGTCAGAATAGTCGATGACAAGTAGGTATGTGGTTTCATCTATTGCCCTTATGTGGTCTCCATAACAATATAGAAACCAGAAATGAGACTTACCGCATTCGATGAGGTAGACATTCCCATTTGTGGTCTAAAATAAAGTAAAGTTTTAAATAATTCATCGTGAAACCTGATTCTCTTCTAGCAAAACTATAGAGTTAGAAATTCTTTCGTCCATGTTTTTTTCTTCTATTGAATAAGTTGGTCGACAGTTCCAAGCCAGTGTAGCATTTGTGGAAACTTTTCGTTGAAGGTATTATTCATTGTTTATTGGTCACTGCGGAAAATGACTGTTGAATTATTTATGTTTCGAGGCTCCATTATGAAAATGGTTGATGCAAAATAATCTATCTGTATTATCTCCGTTTGTGTGGTTAGTGACTAACCTGGTGTAAGAGTTTTATGCTGCCTATGGGCCTCTGACTTAACTTCACATGCTGTTGAGAAATATCTCTCAGACATGCTGGTTTCCTCACGATGTTTTCCTTCACCGATTTTTAAGTAAGTGATAATAATACAATACGCACATGAATCCGTAAAATTAGAGGTGCGACTTTGGGGACGAACTCGAGACCTATGACTTAGCACTCCGACGGTCACACCACTAGACTATCACTGCTGTATGTGCTGTATCTGTATTATGTAATGTTTTAATATAATAAAGGTTGACGCAGACGTGGCAAATTCAAGTACATGGCTTTTAAAAAAATTGTATGTCTCACCACTTATAACACGCGGGCCGCACTGTACTTTTTTCGTATTTTAATCCGATGTGCTACAACCCAATGCAGTTGTAACCAGCCGCTTAGTTTAACAGTGATTAATAATGAGCTTTTATTTACGTTATTAAAGGCGTGTTTTCCTCCTATTTCTACGAACGCCAGAGATATAGGATTTGCTCACGTGTTTTCCTATTCCCGGTATGTCATTTTGGTTATGCTTGATCTAAAGAGACCCGTCACAAACATAACATCACGTACTTATGTATACCTCGAATATAGATAATACCAGAGATGGAAAGTACACCGTCATTTTATTACTTATAAAATCACTTATAAATATTATTACAGGTAACAACCCAATGGAATAGTGACGGAACTTATTTTCTAAAACATAACTATAATAATGTCATAGCAATCGAATTCCATTTTTTTTTTATTGTAACTAGTTAATTTGTTGGTAAAAGATATCCCCTGATAGTTACTATGTAATCGAAGCCGGGAAATAACTTGCCTCTCTAATTAAAAAAAAAATCATTCACTTCTTCTTTTTAGGATGTCGATGGCAAAAAAAAAGGACTCGCCCTAGAATTCGGCTACGGGTTTGGCGCCATCACTAGCAGCCATCAATTTCTGTAACTACATTAAGTGTCACATCGTTTGTGGAACAGTACCACAATAATTAAACTCCATGGCGGAGTGATTCAATGAATCCTGAGCAGGTTTTCTTTACTTCGGCCAACCTAGGTCGGGAGTCTGTTTAAAGATTTCCAGGTTGGCCAAGACAAATCGTGTCCAAGGGAAATCTTTCACTGACATAAATCTACACTATTGCAGATGAGGTTGAGAGGTTTTCGTTATGTGGCTAAATCCAAATAGTAATAGGCTATTTTATGCTTAATCAAACTTCACGCTAAGGAAGTCACTCGTTGAAGCTATTAATAAACTATATTATTCTTCGTTCGTATTCCTATCCGTTAGTATTCCAGTAAAAGTAAACTGCTTAAATAACCCGTCACAAAATAACAATACGTATCTTTCGAACCCACGCACTACGCCAAGATTCCCATCAAGAATATCCTTCTAAAATAATAATAACCATTTCGCTTTCCCGGTAATCCGCTGAAAAGACTAAAGGCATAATCAAATTGCGTCAGTATAAACGCTGCTATTCTAACGTTTGCAGCTAGAAGCTATCGTTATCATTCATCATGACTACGTACACATAATTCCCTTGCGGGCGAATGGAGATAAGCGATCAATTGGATTAGATAATGGTATAGTATCCATAGGTATAATTTTGCGCGGTGAAGCGGTGTTTGCAAAATTAATTGGCGCAATATGGGTAAGATGAGCGGCGATGTTCTCTGTCTTGTGTAAAAAAAAAAGAAATAATATTAAGACCGTCAATCTTATACTAAAAAAATATATATATAAATATAATATGACCCACGTATACACCGTCTAGGCGACTAGCAACCTTGCTTAAGACACTCTTGGGGCTGCCCCACACCCTGCGCACCAGAGAAGCTCACCATTTACGCCTTGTTGCGTACACGCATTATTCTACATGTGCATCTACAAACATCCCCGACGCACTACAGAAACAGGGTAGCAACACCAGCGACCGAAACGCATACAGATATGGGATTCAAAAATTACTGCACTATTGACTATTTGAAACGGTCAAAAATAAAATATAAAATCACATAGAAAAAGACCGCTGTCTTAAAAACTCCCATCACCGTACAGAAATTAAATATTATGCTAATATATAATTGTAAAATTGCATTTAATGCTAATAAGTATTCCACTTGATTCTGAAAATCTCTGACGTCACATTGTTTTATTTCATACAAATGCCGCGTTTTGACAATTCATAAAAAGTAACGTTATTGATTACCCTTTCAAGTACCCAATTTTTATCTTACTTAAAGAATACTACTACTAAAAACCTGTTCTACTACGGTAGAGCTCAGTACTTATTCTTTAAAACGAGGTGTATAGTTAAGAAGACCTATATAATTATACATTTCGTTTACTACTACTAAAATATCACAGCCAAGAATTTATTACCATCACGTCCTCCGTATCGAGAGTCAAAATTCTTTGATACGCTGACTCAAACGGCCCTCAGAATTAACATGAGAGACGTGACCTCAACTATGAATAAATCAGAACTGTGCTATGTTAATGTGTACTGTGGTCGGAGATATTTTAGGCAAAGGGAGCTCGAATCTTGAGACTATATGTACAGGTGAGGATGATAGAGGATATGACCGTATTCGGTTCGGTTTTTGGGTGACTAATTCTGCTTTAACTCTAAAACCTGTAATCTTGTTCAGTTTGTAAGTTGTGAGTGACAACATTACGTAATATCACGCCTTCTATGTTCCCCAAGAGTAAGGGAGAGGTGTACTTATAATACCACCATACCACCACCAACCAACCGCAACCATATAATATTCCGCAGTTATGTTTAGATGATAGGGACCTATTGTCAGCCTAGACGTGACAGTGGGATTGTCCGAATGGGTTACAACTATCCCGGAACATAAAGGGCTATGGAAGGAGGATGCGTTTTATTTTGATTAAAAATGAACCCCTTTTTTTAATTTTATTAATAGAAATAAATATTATTATTAAAAGACATCGCAAGAAACTATGGATGGCCTTAGGCATACTCCTTATTAATGGAACTTATATCATTATAACATCTCGCTATGAATTAATTTGCCGTACACATTAGCCTACCGACCCAAACAGGGAAAAAACGACCTTAAGAAGATATCCCCAGTACCCGTGAAACAAAAAAAAATCCTTCTTCCAAAAAACAGTGACAAACTATCGAAAACTTGAACTGAACCCCGAAAACCCAAGATATAAACAGCCGGCACATTATTCGGATCACATACGAAACTGATTCGCCGTGTGCCCGTTACTCGCATGATTTGTACCGGGGTGCAGTAGACATTCATTCATTTGCATACCAAATATCGTTTGGTTAAGGGATTTCATTGACTTAGAATTTCAGTGCGTATGGATTTTGTGATGTATCTTGACTTGTGTTGTGTTTTGTTAACAGCTGTATTTTGGGCTTTTAAGGGATTAAGGTGGGCTTCGATTTTGTGTTATGAACTACTTTAGGAAGTGGTTGTTAATTTTGTTATTACTATTAAATTATTATTTTTGAATTTTGAATTCAAATACTAACTTTATCAAATTTTTACTGTGGTTTCCGCCCTCGTTGATGTCTTTTAAAAACAGTGTTTAGGCACCGATGACACTGTTATTTACGTCTACTGCTGCTTATATATTATTATGCTTTTATCCACCCACTATTCTATTAGGGTGACCTGCAAGGATAGTGGGTGTAAGTTCAAAATAAATAAATAAATATAAAAGATGCATAAATCCTTCATTCTAATCATCACTTTCGTAAATTTTCTATGAACGGCACACATATTTTCTATGAGGCGGTCTTCACGCGCACACTTTGTATGAAAATGCATTGCGGCTGTAATGTGCGCTTGGCTTAAAATTACTATAATTTTATATTACCGAGTAATGCGAGTTTCACAACGCATTTTTGTTCCTAAAATTATCTCCTGTACTATATGGTTACCGGTAGCACCTCAAATGACCTAATTTTAATTAATTATAGTATCCCAATTTCAATTACACTCGTTCAAATAAACATCAGCCTTATTGCTGCCTCACTTAACGTCATTACTCTGACATCTTACTTATTTTTAGATCTCGGCGTTTACGCAATATGACAAACGGCTAATAAGTAAAAAAAATATGAAACATTTTTACTCCAGTAATTCAGTTTCATAACAAAACTTGCTTTTGCGAGCGACTTCGTCTGAATGGACTTTAGGATTGGCTCCAGAGAGAAATACATAACAGCGTTGCTATAGTTTAATAGATCTTTTGAAGATAAATTATTCCGTTTTAAATAGTGTACATTAAATTTATCTCTATTAGTTTACGTGGCGCACGACAGTAAAGCTTCTTCTGTAACGTCATATTTCAGCCAATTTACATACAATCTTAATGAACTATACACCTTTTTTTTGAGGGTGGGAAATCATCAAGTGACTCTTCCGCTCTGGGTGGAGTGGAAGCGTTGTGTCAGACTAAAACCCATCCATGTTCCTTCCTTAGCCCTTTATGTTCCGGGGTAGCGGCAGACCTTTCGGACAATCCCGCTTGAACTATACTACAGCTAAGCCTTCCTCATGAATCACTCCATCTATTGGTGGAAACTGTATGAAAATCCGTTTGGCAGATTTGAACTTATCGCGTACAAAACAGACTGACGCGCCGCCCGGGGGGAATTTGTTTTTTAATCTTATAATGTAGTGATGAGTACGTCGACGAAAAAATGTTGGCACATTTTTTATTTATTAAGAATCTTCATGTGTTCATAATATGAGGAAAACATGATTTCATTTTGTATTCATTTCTTCAAGCAACGTATAATTATCTCAATCTCAACATTAAGGGCTCTGCAGCGGAATGTAATGAAAGAATTTTATTATTTCAGGAATGGTTGTCGTACGGAGAAAACATTTCTTAATTTTTTGTTTTTATTGAATGTCATTTCATTGGCGTAGTTATGCAAAAATAACATACCTACCTAGTTTGTTTACAAACTCGAGCAGATTTTGTAAATATTTAAGAAAAATTTCGAGAATAATGGCTCCTGCAGGCAGGCCTGACATGACTTTAGTGGAACAATTTCTTTGAAAACTTCATGGAAATTACTCTGCCAGATCGCATCACACCGTCGGGTCGCGTCTGTCTGCAGGTGACTTAACCGACAAATTTAAAAAATCCTATATGTGGACTACACGGGTATAGTGATAATTATGTGAGTTATAGACTCACCAATCTCTGCTCGGCCATCGACAAACCCCCTTCAAGCCTACCGACTAAAGCAATAGCTTGATGCAGACACCAACACTTACTCTTACTCGAATACAATATCTGGTAGCTTCTGGTCCCTGCAACCTACCAAGCCTTATAAAATATTTAGTAGAAACCATAACCAACATAACCCCAATGAACTAGTACTCGCATAACTGTGTCATAAGAGCGCTGCACACGTCATAGAGGCGTGCGCTGCGTGCATGTTGCGAGTAATACGAGAACGTGCCGAACGCGTATCTACGACGCGCCGTCAGCTGTTCATAGTACTCATTGTTGAATAGCTGCACAGACGTCTCAACACTGTCGCAGCATGTGGATTGCGTGTGAGAGTGAGAAAATTTAAATGACGATTTTAATGTTGTATTTTTTGTGACGAATTATTATGCTGAGTCTCATAGTTACTTTCTCTAGCTAAGTTAAGCAAACGAAACTTGATACCTTAAATGATATAGCTGATAGGTTGCTGGTGAGAAATTAAAAAAATACGAACTTTTTATAATAACCCGCAAGAACGGAAGGCATTGCAGCGCGTTTATGGTGCGAAGAGTGTCCGCGCGGTTCTGTGCACACTCTGGTCATTGAAGCAATGGCGACCGCAGCAGTAGGCGAGGTGAGGACCTCGCGCATTAGCCAATCAGAACGCCCGTGTGCAGTCCGTTCTCATTAACTTTATTTTAATAAAATAAAAAATACATTATATTTTTAAGTAAAAGACGGGCGGGCCGCCCCGCCGTCGCGTCGTCAACAATTGATAAAATAAAATAAAAAAATGTTTTTTTTTGGGATCAAAGATCGCAGTTATTTTATTTATGAATTTAGGAAAATGTTTTAATACAAAACTCGTTATCTGTCAGTACAACGTCCACTAAAAAAGTAAACGTGCATAATGTTTGAGTGCAAAATATCAAACGAATTCAAAATAAATATCGTTCCAGTATCCGTGACCGGAAAGTTTTAATAGAAGGAATATTCAGAAATAACAAAACCGATTAAAGTCTCTGTACGACTTGTATAGTAATCCGATGATCTGCAAATAATTTAATATGTAACAAGTTATTTCCGTATGGAAAAAGTTCAAACAAAAAGAATCAACCAGTCCAGGTATAATCGCAAAGAACGGAACAGGCAGCGGCGAGTACTGCACCCTTATTGCATCACACGCTATCAATCACAATCTGAATCATTTTGACGGATAGTGCTAATCCAGTGCTTCATATGTTGGAAAAATTTGCTTGTTCAGCTACGTTAATAACGCAATGAATGTCGTTGAACTGTCAAAATGCAATTGTCACTATTACTGTGTTATGCAATAAGGTCCGGTCCGGCAGTTTTTATATAAAATGTTAAAAAATTGCAACTGTTAGTGTGTCATGATATAAGCTCCGGTCCGATAGATTTTTTAGAAAATGTTAAAAACTCCTCACAAAATACTACACGCAACGCTACAGTTTAACCAAAACGTTCTTATTTTAAACTAACGCTTTAAAACCTTATCACTCACACACAAAACAACAAAAATCCAGACCAAAAAGCGAGCGACGGCCTATTTACACACCAAGCGATACCATTGTGAAAGTTGTCCGTATCTCCACAATCGTGAAGTTTCAACAAAAGAGAACAGGCGGAGGACAGAACAAACTTGTCCGTTGAACTAAAAGCGCGAATCCTTCTAAAAGTTATGCATTATCATAATGTCGGGGGATGTTAACTACAGGGCGCGCTTGGATGTTTTAGGATGGTTGGCTTATGTTAACGGATGCTGTGTACAATATGTTTTTTAATTTGATATCTAAACCGTGCTAATTCTGCATTAAATTATTCATTCGTGTGATACTTCTTTAACCTTTTAAGGGACGCGCCGCTGACATTTACACTATGGTTTATTTTTTAGTTCTGTTGTGGAAAATCTTACTGGATTTCCCTCACCCTGGGTCTGTCTGACTACTTATATCTATAGTCAGACTCCTACAGACTAACACCCATCCATTTTCAATCCTTAGCCCTTTATGTTCCAGGTAGCGGTTTGTTCCCCGGACAATCCCGCTGACCCGGCAGGCTTCGACTCTAATAGCCCCTTCCTCAATGCTGACATCTCTTAGGCGCGCATGGAACACGAAAGCGCCGTCTCGCACGGGCCTGGTCCCACTGGACTACAACAACATTTTTACATCATGTCCAGACAATTAATTTAATCAAGTGTGCGTTCACGATCTTAATCTTATTTGTTTTAGGAGCCACCCTGTATCATAACCGGAAGCCTACTGACCTTTGTCAGGCTCTTGATGACGTAATGAGCTGTATTGTTCTAAAATTGTTTGAAACTTATTACTTTGTACATAACATCTTGACAGGAGAGTTATTTAAAAGTTTTCGGGGCATATTTGCTATTGTTCCTTAAATAGACTTTGAATGTAATGGAACGACGTCGTTAGAGTCTTTATTATAATACTAGCTTTGCCTGCGTGTGTGTCTGAAATTGTTCCATGGAAACGTATCATCCGGATCTTTCTTTTTAGTGTCGTTAGTGACTAACCTGGTGTCAGAGTTTTTAAACTACCCATAGTCCTCTGACTTAGCTTCACATAATATTAAACAATTTCTCTCAGGCTCTTTGCTGACGATGATACCCTTAACCGTTTTTAAGCAAGTGATAATTATACAATACGCACATGTATCCGAAAAGCCACACGCGTGCCTCGAACTCGAGACCTATGACTTGACAGTCCGATGGTCACACCACTTGGCTATCAAAGGGATTAAAACAAGGACCAAATCGACAGTCAGACAAAGTTTATTCACTTTATTAAGTACCTGTTTATTGATTAGTTAGGATACGTTTTAGTTATAATTATCACTTACTTAAAAAACGGTGAAAGAAAAGATAGTGAGGAAACCGCATGCCTGAAAGATATTCCTCAGTATGCGAAGTATGTCAGAGGCCCATGGGCAGCATAAAAACTCTGACACCAGGTTAGTCACTAACCACATGAAGAAAGAATGAAAGTTATAAGTATATCATCACGCCTGTATTTCGAAAAGGGAGAGGCAGTGGTATACAGTAGTGTCAACTTTGAACACTAAAACAATTCGAGACTTGGCTTTAAAAATAATAACTAGGAACCCACAGACAATGTTACAATATTTATTAATATTCATCATATTCCGTACGACCCCTTATACGCAGTAGTTGGTACACAAATTTGAGGGGCACCCATATTGCAAGAAACTACACATCAAATAATCGTAAAATGAAATCAGACGGAATAAATAACTTTTGATCAGATATTTTTACGACAATATTTTACTATTATGGGATAGTTTTGTACTGCGTATGTATGTACACGATATAAAATGTATGTGGCTTCCATTTTTACTAATATTATCGGACTGGAGACCTTAGTTGCTGTAGGTAGACTTGCTTTTTAGGATATTACTCTTGTACGGTTTTTAGGGTAGCACGTTAGTATGATTTTTTATGCGGAGCTCGTGGCTAAGTAATAACAGGCGCACGGATCGATCAGGTCAAGCTACTCTTGCCGGGGTTGGTCCGTGGATGGGTGACCATCTTTACATATCGAGACTTCTCCGTACCTCGGAAAGCAGGTTAAGCTGTTGGTTCCGGTTGTCATTCGTGGATCTTTGACAGTCATTACAGGTAGTAAAAAGCCCGAAAGTCTGACAGCCAGTCTTACCAAGGGGTATCGTATTACCCAGTTACTGGGTTGTGGTGGTCAAACAGGCAGTCCCTTCATGTAAAATACTGGTATTCAGCTGCATTCGGTAAGACTGGAGGCTGGACGACGACGATGTTGGACATAGATGGGAAAAGGCTAGGCAGATGATGATGACGTTTGTAAGATTTTTGGGATATCACTTTTGTAAGATTTTTGGGATATCACTTTTGTATGATTTTTGGGATATCACTTTTGTAAGATTTTTGGGATATCACTTTTGTATGATTTTTGGGATATCACTTTTGTAAGATTTTTGGGATATCACTTTTGTATGATTTTTGGGATATCACTTTTGTAAGATTTTTGGGATATCACTTTTGTATGATTTTTGCGATATCACTTTTGTAAAATTTTTGGGATATCACTTTTGTATGATTTTTGGGATATCACTTTTGTAAGATTTTTGGGATATCACTTTTGTATGATTTTTGGGATATCACTATTGAATGGCAAATTGGTATATTTTGGCTGACGGCTTGCAGTGCTTACGTGATTGGAGACCTGGGGAACTAAGAGTGAAATTTGGATGTACTATATGTTCACATCAGCCTAACCTTGCGAGGATTACAGGCGTATATAATTATTTAATTACTTAGATAAGAATACCTTCCATGGTAATCTTGTTCTAGACTACGGCCCGTATTACAAAACCTGACTCAAGACCCAAGCATTATTTAATACTAGTTTAAACCTATCAAATGCCTTTAATTGAGACTCAAGCAATGCTTGAGTATTGAGTGAGGTTCTGTAATACGTGTATCAAAAAGTTTACGGTAAGTTATGCCAGTCGCCGTGGTTTTAAGATACCACGGTGGCTGGTGTGACTTGATGATGATGACAGTGGTGATGAAACTGATACTGAAAATAAAGTGCCTACGGACTTGGACCTAGGACCTATAACTCGTAAGTTGCAGCTGTTACTACTGGGCCACTACTATTAACTAAATATAAGAAAAAAATATTATTTCAGACCAGAGAGTCTGAAAATATAGATAACTAGATTCCGCCCGCGGCTTCGCCCGCATAATATGTCGACAAATTATACACACAAACCTTCCTCTTGAATCACTCTATCTAAACTGCATCAAAATCCGTTGTGTAGTTTTAAAGATCAAAGCATACATACAGACATTAGGACGCGGGAAGCGACTTTGCTTTATTATACTATGTAGTGATATTATTATTAAAAAGAATCGAATTAAAAACCGCATGTTACTTACGAGCAATTATAATTATATCATGAATCCTGTAATTTGAATACCGCGTCTTAAAATATGGGTCACATTTCTCTTTGATTCCTAAACTTAGAATATGAAGCAATAAATTCTAAACAACATAACGTTCCCGAGAATGCCGTCATCATTTAGCTTTGACTACTAAAATAGGTAAGTAGTGTAAGCACATAGTATAAAGGACTTGTGGAGGAGCTCGTTACTAAGTAATAACAGCCGCACTGGTCGATCGATCAGGTTAAGCTGCGCTTGCTGGGGTTGGTCAGTTAATGGGTGACCATCTTTACATATCGAGACTCCTCCGTGCCCCGGAAAGCACTTAAGCCGTCCTTGACGGACCTTTAGCAGTCGTTACGGGTATCCAGAAGCCCGAAAGTCTGACAGCCAGTTTTACCAAGGTGTATCGTATTACCCAGTTATTCACTGGGTTGTCCAGGATAGGCAGTCGCTCCATGTTAAATACTGGTAATCAGCTGCACCCGGTTAGACTGGAAGCCGACCTCAACAAAGTTGGGAAAAGGCTAGGTAGATTGACATAGTATAAGAGACATATGTAGCAATGGCATGTAATAATCATTCGTTATATTCGTGATTTAGGTTTATGTTACGTTTTGTCAGTATTCACCACGGAACAGAAAAAACAGCTGTTCCGTGGCAGTCACTTAGAATAGATTATGTGGCTTTTTATAGATGGGACACTCTATGTATAGGTTTTTATAATAATGATTCAAAATCAAAAGTCATTTATTCAAACTTTGGCTGAAAATCAGCACTTTTTTAACGTTAAAATTACATGAGATAGTCTCCCAAAACGCCCGCTCTTCACCACTTCTTAGTGCTTTAGCTGAGAAGAAGTGGCACAACAAACTCCCCAGCACGCAGGATGTAGTACCTACAGAGGCCAGTAAGCAGCCATATAAGTTACCCCAATCAGTCAAATTTCTTTGATAGTTTTTAAATCTTTCACAGGTAAACGGTTCATTTTTTATAAAAAAGGGATTAAAAGACTCTGTCAGTAGCCGTGCTACTTATTCTTTAAAAGTAATATAATTTAATAGCTGCTGCCCTATGTGTTTCTATTTGTAGGATTGAAATCCCTAATCTCCAACACACTAAACGAGCTCTACCACTAAGAGCTCTCTAAGTGAAGGCCCATCTGGTCTTCAGAGTACCTAAACACTTAATATAACATCACGCCTGTATGATTTAAAGCACTTGGCAGAGTTATATTTAGGTCCCATGTAATATATTGCCTTGTAAAGGAATGTCGCATCTTAATATTGATCTATGTTCACACCTTCGTTAGATTATATCTGAGGTATCGCCATTTCTATGATTACAATCGTATTCACATTCTGCTGTTGGCGAGAGTCCAGTAATTTTGTATTTGGCTGATTTTCTTCAATGCAGTATAGCTCAGGGCATAAACCCAAACCAGGACAAACAGAATTTTTTTGAATAATGTAACATGCAAATTCGAATTTAGCAGAATTGATCTTCTTTCTTCGTGTGGTTAGGGACTAACCTGGTGTCAGAAATTTCATGCTGCCCATGGGCCTTTGACTTAGTTTCACATGTTGAGAAGCATATTGAGCAGAATTGATGATACTTTATAAATAAAACAGCCATCAACGACCCACCGTCCCACCAAAATAATATACATATAGAATCTGGCGAGACATATTGCGCCAACTATAAATGAGAGACTGGCGAATACTTAATTCGAAGCAATTTTTCTTAAACTACATTAAAATAACCATCAATTAATCAATCTTCCTAGACTCTGCCCAGCTATTCTGGGGTCAGGTTCCAGTCTTACCGGATGTAGCTGAATACAAGTATTTAACATGGAGCGACTCCCTATCTGACCTCCACAACCCAGTGTAGTAGTAGCTGTATAATACGATACCCCTTAGTACGACTGGCTGGCAGACTTTCGAGCTTCTGACGACCGGGACCAACGGCTTAACATGTTTTCCGAGGCATGGAGGAGTCTCAATATGTAAAGATGATCACCCATCGACGACCAACCCCGGGAAGCGCTGCTTAACCTCATAGATCGATCCGTGCTTCTGTTATAACTTATCCACGAGCTCATCATACAGAAACTCTAAAACTTCATTGGATAATGCTCTTCAACTTCCCTTTAAAAACCAGTGAACCATTTCATGGCTCCAATTTTTATTCGCCACTGAGATATTTGAACGAACCATCTCCACTCCCAATTAATCTATGTCAGTATCTCCGTTAGAATATCTGACGAATGGTCCCACAACTTGCTTTGATTGCGTTCACAATTCTCTATTGGCATCTGTCCAGTGTTCTAAGACGGCTATATTTGTTTGATTGCTGAGCTCGTATCCGATTACTGATAACTTATATGCACGTTCGTTGGTTTTCGGAGTCAGCGGTAGTATTAATATTTACAGCATTGAGAGCCCTTCGCCTTGCTGACTGGTTCTTTTAGGAACTTGTTGTTACTAAAATCAATATACAAAAATGTGTGGTTTGATTATGTTACATCACTATTGTGCCGGTAGTCTATGTACTACGTGTCTACTGATACTTGTCACTTTTCTATTGCTCTTTGTTCTAGCAACTATGTCAGCATGTCTGATTTTAAAATTATTTAAAAATAAGTCTTGTGTATCTTCACAATAAACATTATTTCCGTAACGTACAACATTTCCAAGCTTAGCTTCTGGTAGTTATTCTAATCGCAGATATCCAGGCATCCGGGTAAGCGGGATTGTCCGAAAGGGTTACCGCTACCCCGGAACATAAAGGGCTACAGAAGGAACATGGATGGGTTTTAGTCAGTAAGAGTCTGACACTCCCTTCCGCTCCACCCAGAGCGGGAGCAGTCATTGGATGATTTCCCAGCCTTAAAAAAAAAAAAAAAAAAAGATATCCAGGCATCATCATTTGCCAGGTCAGCAAGATTGTCCGAAAGAGTTACCGCTGCCCCGGAACACAAAGGGCTAAGTAAGGAACATGGATAGAATTTCGTCAGTAAGAGTCTGTCACTCCCTTCCGTTCCACCCAGAGCGGGGTGGAGTCATTTAATGACTACCCACCCTAAAACAAAATTTAAAAATGGTTATGTAACTCCCATCTGCTTTACCCACATTGGAAGGGATCATTAATTTGATGATTACTCACCCTCAAAAAGAATCGCATCATAATATTCCTGCCCTTGCCACATTTTTTTCTTCTATTCATTTCCAATAGTTGTTTGAAAACCTTTCAATACATCGGTCCCAGTACAAAATACATTTGACCGTTAGTAAAAATCCCAACTTTTTTGTATTTGATAAGCCTCGTGTTGAAAACAAAAGTGTCCAGCAGTGATGTCAATGGATGTATCTGTGTACGAAATATGGTCCACAAAACGAGTCTGTGAAATATCGTGCGTCTAGTGAATTCGGTGATCCAAAATTGTATACAATAATAAAGGAATTTCGCGGTAAGGAACACTTCAGTTACGGCATCGTCTATACAAATAATCATCAGAATATAGGTTTATCTTATGACTTCTAGAATATTTATTAATATTTTCATACAGTAAACTTTATGCTTCATCTCTGCTATCGATACTAGCTCTCGCAGTTCGCTTTTGGCATGAACCCAACGTTTTTAGATCCTTATATTATTTGTTTGATTACTTACCTCATTTTCGATAACGGAAAACTTCTTAGTTTATGCCAAGAAACCACAACTTGAAATTCGGTTTAGGAATTTTATATCCTACCACCAATTTAAGGTTTCCTGCTGGCTGACATTATGACGGTGAGAAGTCGTTGGTAAGTTTTTTTTTAGTGTGGAAAATCATCAAATGTCTCCTCCCGCTCTGGGTGGAGCGCAGGGAGTGTTAGACTACTACTGACTAAAACCCATCCGTGTTCCTTCCTTAGCTCTTTATGTTCCTGGGTAGCGGTAACCCTTTTACAAAATGTCGTCTACCCTCTCTTGTGGCATAAAAACGTCCACTTACACTTCAACTATCCAACTTTGCAAACTTTGTAATCATTATCATTCTCACAAAATTGAATAAAACTTTATAATGAAATAAAATATTGTTGGATAGGCTGTTCACTGAACGAATTCTTAGGCAGTAATAATTCAACGAATTTCCCCTAACCAATATTTAAATAGGAATAGTATTAAAGTCAGAATCAATTTAGTCTTAAAATCTATTTGAAAAAGCTTGGGAATTTCTAGACCGGAATGATTCGAACAAGAATTTGTAAATAAGTCAATATTACAGCTCTATTTTAACTTGTTCTTAGAAACTGGATTCCTTTTAATGGTTACTTCAAAAAGCCGGGGATCAAATTCGATTTTGGGGTTAAGTCAAGTCAACACTAAAGTTAATTATTACCGGTACTTGTGAAAATAGGTTAAGTCAAGGCTTTAATTTCACATCGAATAGTGGGTACAGCGCGCTAGTCGCACCGTAGAATAATCTTGTGAGGTTGTATAGTATTTCACTAATGAGTAGGTAACCCGTGTATGAACACGTTATCAATGTGTGTGTAAGCGCAGGAGGACTTGCTTCCATCCGAGGCAAAGGCGAAGTTGGTAGTGTGTGTGCGTGTGCGCTTTAAGTGCAGACGCTATTCGTCTTCCCTCATACATTCACAGTCTGTTTGTACAGACGCCAGCACATCAACCTATCCCTAACTGTCAAATTTTCTTTACATTCGTAGACGTGTCTAGAAGACTGGCAGCATTGCCACGTGGTATGGCAGTCCAAAGTCTTAGGCCAATGAAGAACCTTCTCTCTGGTCACATTAAAATTAAAAAGGAGACGCGCAATAAAAATTTCCTTAAAAAGGAGTCCCGCAATAGAAATTTCCTTAAAAAGGAGATACGCGATCGGGCCCATCTTGTTTATGTTCTTTAAAATGAACAATTTCATTTCATTTCAGACGAGACACAAAGTATTTGGTGATCCGAAGTTTCTATACGTATTATGAAATACAAGATTTTACCATATCCTTAATTTCTTCTTCTTCGTGTTTGTGACTAACTAGTTTCACAGTTTGTATGCTGCCCATGGCTCCTCTGACTTAGCTTCACATGCTGTTGAGGAATATCACTTAGGCATGTTTCCTCACGATGTTTTCCTTTAACGACTTTTCCTCCAATCCTAAACTAAATACACCTAAGTCATCTTCATAACATGTAGATAATTATGATTAGCTAAAAGCGAAACTGTTCCGAAGTCGATCAGATTAGTTCAATCCAAGTAAAGTTGTCAAGTTAGACCAACTTCTACATTAGATCTTTCCGCATTAATGTTTCTAACTT
The DNA here is from genome assembly GCA_951799385.1 of Hyppa rectilinea. Taxonomy (NCBI): domain Eukaryota; kingdom Metazoa; phylum Arthropoda; class Insecta; order Lepidoptera; family Noctuidae; genus Hyppa; species Hyppa rectilinea. The sequence continues at coordinate 2,876,749 of OX637302.1, read as the reverse complement.
TAGCGGGAAAATCTTAGAAAACATTAATGTATTTTGTATTTAAGGTTTCTTTTTTTATTGACTGCTTCATTGGTCTAGAGGTCGCAAGCGCTACTGAGCAAGAAGTCCTGGGTTTGGTACTCAGGTAAGGAAAATGGTATTAGATTTTTCATTAGGATTTTCTAAGCCTCTTAGGCTCGTCCCCTATTACATTGGACTTTAACATAACTGGCAAAATAAGGTTAGTAGTAGCGCTTGCGACCACTGGAAAAAGGCAAGAAGGAACGATTAAACGCATGGCTGGAGAGAGATAGGAATTATTTGATGCATGTTCTAAGAAGTAGCGGGTTATATTACTGGTGAGAAAGACTTTCCAACTGTGTCTTTCAGGTACAGTCGAACAAGCTAAATGGTATACAGACAGGTAACTTGCAATTTATTTTACAACAGTATTGTGAGCGTGCTCAGTAGTCAATTCTTTTGGGTAAGTAATATTATGATATAACAACAAAATATTTAAAATTTACAAGGTATAACAACTAAAGCTATTATTTTATTTGATGTAATCATCAGTTATCATAATATACGATTTATATAATATTCGATTGAATATTATAATATAAAAGTTATATGGAAAGAAATTATATCAACAGTTGGTATATCTCATGTTTATTATATCTTGTGAACGTTATTTAAATGAAAATATACTAAATGAGATTATATCAAATGAGACGAACCCAATTCTTTTACACTACTCCTTTTTGTCATAATTGGTAAAAAATGTAACGTACTAAATAAAAATGAATATTGACAGTGTAGGTAAATATGTGTTCCTATATACAGAATAGCTTGTTAGACTGTACTTTCATTGCAAAACACAATTTCAAAGCCAAATCGAAAGATTTTGAAGGAAATTTCTAATTCATTGCTTTATGTTTCAAAAGTTCATCAGCTAAACAACGTATGTTTATAGTGTTTGCATTATTCGCGATATACAAAAACATTCTTTGGAATACTGTGAACTGTCAAAATGAAAGGCAATGCCATTGTTAGTGAGTTACGCAAGGGATCACGACAGGGTAAAAAAAAAGAAATAATTTTTTTTTTTTTTTCTTTATCATATTAAAAAAAAATGACTTGGATAAACCACACTAAAATTGGGTAGTGGGGGCTCACCACGTCACAATTAGATTTAAAATTTACCTGACCGTGACGTCATAATTATATCATTTTACACAATGTATCGACGTAATCTTTGGATTACGTAAAAAAATAAAAAAAAGTGTCCAATATATTTTAATAACCTAGATGACGGAATAAAAAAAAAATTGTCATTCCCCCTATTACCTACCCCGCAATGTGATGATGAAAAGACTGTAGAGTTACCTAAGCTGTATCTAGTCCAGCACCTTGCTGGCCAATAAAGTAGAATAAACAACAGAAAAACAAAAGTGAACCTAAATAGAACGGTTTAAAAACATTTAACTGCAAAAACAGCAAAAGTCACATCACTATTAAAACCCAAGAGATTTGAAACAAAGACTAAAATAATTTGAATACGTTTTTACAAGTTTTACATAGCTAAAAGGCTTTTAAACAATATGTCTGTCCATTAGACTCTGACTGGCGTGAAAGCGGAATAAGAGAAAAAAAATAAAAAATAAAGCTCGTTTTTACTCGAAGCTAGAGTGTTGCAGATCGATTCGGGACTGTACAAAATATAGGTTTTCAGTCAGTTTGTATGAATGCGCTTTTGCGGTGTGTATACTTGTGTAGGTGATTTGTATGTGTATGGATTAGAGATGTGTATTGTGTAGGGTATAACAAAGTGACATTATAATACTTGGATGGAGTAAGTATTGGAGATTTAGTGTAGGTTCACAATGTTTGTTGGGCAATTAAACTTTGTAGGTTACCTATCGAGGCTGACTACTGCAGACCTCATCCATTTAATTTTTAACCGACTTCTAAAAAAGGAGGAGGTTCTCAATTCGACTGTATATTATATTTTTTTTTTATGTTTGTTCGCGCATAACTTCGTTGCTTGCCAACCGATTTGAAAAATTCTTTTTTTGTTGGAAAGGGTATATATGTATACTTCCCAAATGGTCCCATAAAAGGATAAGCGGATAAGCGGTTTTTGAAAAATCAACAAAAATCTAAAAAAAAACCTACTTAATATATGTGGACGATGTTCTAATAAGTTCCTGTCACTGTAATTTATTTACATACCAGGTAGTGGTATAAAAATTTGGGGGTTGTGTAGGTACCACAACTAAAAAGTGAAAAGTAAAATTTTTTTTACAAAAAATAAAACCGACTTCCAAAAAAAACACTACAAAGTGAAAAATAATTTTGATTTCGGAAGTCGGTGGCAAAAAATGAAAATACAAAACCGGAGACACCGACTTCCGAAATCAAAATTATTTTTCACTTTGTAGTGTTTTTATTGGAAGTCGGTTTTATTTTTTGTAAAAAAGTTTTTTTCTGTTCTTTATTTCCGTAAGGTAAGTTTTACCGTCCACTAGCTAGAGTTGCCGCTAATATAGAGCTGAATGGCGCGCACTTGAAGAAGCCTATGTCCAGCAGCAGACTGCTATAGGCTGATGATGATACTTTATCATCTATTTCCATTAAGACGTTGACGTTGATAAAGTATTATCAATCAATACCTCATTAAAAAAAAACACCTATAAAATTTTTTTAAAAATTTTTAGAACACCATAAAAAACAGACAGATACACTATACTACTAAAGCTACCACCAACATATTTTTTAACTCATCATTAAAAATTTTACGTTAACCCAGCGAAAAGCTAATACATCTCCCAAAAAAAGGCAACTTCACATGACCTCGCATTTAAATTCATGCAAATAATGGTACCACAGCATAGATAATATGTGCAGATGCGACACTCTTCCTTCGAATGGATTCGACTAAAAAAATCGGTACAAAAATGAGCAAACGAAAACAGTCAAGCGAAAACACGCCCTAGACAATTTATTTTTGTGTCTGTCTGAATCACAGTCTAATTAAAATCAATGAAATTAACGGCCAATCAGATCACTTGATTTATTATATTGGCACTTTGATGTCCATACCATGAACCGGGTGAAAGTCTAACGCCCAATTTGAATAAAGTATCTCGAACCTAATCTTAGACGACACGGTTGGCGCAGTGGTTGAGCGATTGACTGCTGTGCAGCATGTCGCGGGTTCGATTCCCGCACGAAACAAATATTTGTACGACCTGCAAATATTTGTTCCGGGTTTGTGTGTTTTCTATCTATAATATGTATGTATTTACAAAAAAAGTGTATATAAGTAGTATCCGCCATTTCGTTACCATAACACAAGCATTAGGTTGCTTATCTTGGGACTATAATGGCGTTGTGTGAAATGTACAAGGATATTATTTATCTCTATCCCGCTATTAAGTCAGTCAGTACTCAACACAGTCCCAATGTCGAAATTTAAATGTCAAAGTGAACATCTATGTATGTTCGGTACGGTTTTTGCACGTGATAGTCTCTCAAAAATCGCCAAGCGTCCCAAATATTGGATTGAAATACTATTCGATATATTATAATGAGATCAAGACCAATTCACAAAATATAAATGCCAGTGGTCTCCGAAAGGCTCATCACCACACTCACACTTCGTCATTAATGTTTAAAATCTCATACAATCGAGCCGCAGCCTATTGCCAGCAACCGGGCACAAAACCCGACTTCGAGCTACTACTGAACAATTCCAGATGGAAAAACCCAATAACACTTTGCCCGACCTGGGAAACCCCCTCATGCTTAGCAGGCGCTTGCAATGAATAGCTCAACGAGGCAGATTTATTATTAATTTCGGGCTAAGTGCCCACAGTTACTGGTAACTCGAACTGGCCAAAGCAATACTGATAATAATTGACAACCATGTTTTATCTTGCAAGAGTTTCGCTTCTATACGGCTTTATTATTCTTTGAGCACAGCAACAGAATTGAATCAAAATGTTATGTTCATTTGATAATAATTATGATGTAACTGGAGACTTCGCACGGCTTGCGGTGAACATTATGAACTTTATACAGGAATGTTTTAAATAAAAATGAATTTTATGGCTGGAAATTTGAAGAAGAATCAAATGGACCATTGCTTTTTGGCTTTGAGTAAGTAAATCATATCTATTGATTATTAAAAACAACGATGATATTTATAATGGCAAAATAGGTGGTAATTAAGAACATAGGTAAATTTTAAGGCACTCGCGGCTAAATGATAACAGGTAGATCTAAGGAGAACTTACGCTTGCTGCGGTCGGTTTGTGGATGGGTGACCATTAACTACGTATCGAGACGCTTCCGTCCCTCGAAAAGCACGTTAAGCCGTTGCTTGCTGTCATTTATAGATATTTGACATTGGTTACGGGTAGTCAGAAGTCTGACAGCCAGTCCTTGCATAACTGAGTTGTGGAGGCCCGACAAGCAGTCACCCCATATAAAATAATGGTATTCAGCTGCATTCATGCATAGGTTAGAAGCTGACCCTAACATAATTGGAAAAAGCTAGACAGATGATGATGACTTTCGATGTATCGCAAATAATTATCAAAACATAGTGTTGGTTAATTGAAAACCTCGTAAATGTTTGTTTGCAAGGTTAATTTATCCGAGTTAATATATTGAGTTTTCCATCTGAAATATTATGTAATCATCAAATGACTCCTCCCGCTCTGAGTGGAGCGGAAGGGAGTGTTACACTCTTACTGACTAAAACCAATCCACGTTCCTTCCTTAGCCCTTTATGTGCCGGGGCAATAGGCTCACCCTCTTTTACATGGGACTTATACATAACAATAGAGATGGGGTGTACTATAGATGCACCGCTGCCTGACCTTTTGGGAAATACAGGTGTCATGTTACATTTACGAGCTTTGCATTTGTAGGTGACGAAATAAACTTTGTCGTTTTAAAACATTCAACAAAATAAAGCATTAACGAGCTCGACTACACCTGCTTACTAGAATAAAGGTGGTTTTAAAAGTCAAAAGTCCAATTAAACGCCTGTATGAGGCACACACGACTCCCAACAAACTCTTATTTCCTTTTGTACCATAACTCACACGTACACAAAGTTAGCTACAAAATTAATTTCCCCCCGTACATTTTCAAACATAAGTTAATCTCTCTCTGTGATGTAACTCAATTAATTATTAAATTAGGACTTTTTTCTGTGATGTTTGAAATTGCAAATTATTTCATGTTTGAAAGGGATTTCGCCCATCTGTTTCTCGGAACTCGTGTTAAAATTTTGGGGGATTTAAAATGCCGTTACTAATCTTATAAGGGGGAGGGGAGATAGCGCGAAATTAATTTGGCTATAGGTCAGGTTTTGATAGCGCACAGTTAAAATCAATTCCATTAATGGGTGATGGATTTTTAATAAACTCTTAAAACTTTTTGAACAGTTCTTGGATGCCTTGTTATAAAAATATTGGAATTGCTTTGCTTAGAGTGCGAGTAGAGAATGGAAAAATGGAGATGTCTACGTTTGATACGCCGTGGCCAATTGCTTACTGTCTTTGCAGACAATTTAATTGCTTGCGTGTCCCAGTTTATTTGTACTATTAAGTACGGTCCTATTTTTTTTTTGTTCTGGGGTGTAATATCCTTATGGATGTCTTCTGCTCTAGGGGGGGAAGAGGGTTCTGTTAGACTATTACTGAGTATAAACTACCCCAGTGTTCCGTTTCATACTAACTCTGGGAGTCAAGTACTAACCTTCCGCAACCCGCGGCCTTGTCCGGTCTCGAGGGTGAGTGTGGTATTTCACCCCACCCGCAACGTCAAACAGGCGCGCGTGGAACACTAGGCACCGCCACTTCAGGTCCTGATGTATGGAGGGTGACAGACGAAAGCAGAGTCCCATAACCCACCCAACACGTCACAGTGCGCAACTATACCAAACCAAATCTTGTAGTTAACCTCCTTGCTCTCCTCTCATAAGCCAGCCATACTCCTCCACCAATAACGTAAGTCCTAGTTTTACACCCCCTGTTTATGTTGCCTCAGTAATCACGGCAATACTTCACCCACGCCTATGAGCCACATAAACCCTGTACCAACTGCCACAACAAAAAGTTACAACTTAATTTACAAATCCAGGTAGAAATGGTGGACAGGACCAAATCGTTTCACTGTTCACGAATAAAAAATACGGGCCGTTGGTGTTATGGGGTACTAAAACTCCTGGCTCCAATTTCTTGTTTTATCACTTGTTAGGTTATGCTCGCGGCTTTTGGCTTCCGGAAGTTGATTAACAATTATTTTTGAAATAAGGTCGACCCATTTAATTTTTTTACACAATCTATCTTCACCTATTTTGGATCTCAGTGTTGGCTCCGGTTGTAGTAAAACAGCAGACTGTATGAAATGAACAATAATATTATAATTTACCGGACAAACAGTTAATAATGTAGAAGAGGAATATCGCCCGCCACCATGAAGTTCGAGGAAGCGAGGGGTCATAGGGCCGAGACGTGTTGCCGCTGCGCTACACCTAAGCTTGCCGGTGACACGTTGATCATGCAGGATCTTTTCTGACATTGCTTGTAGTGAGAGGAGGGTTATTCATTTCAACATTTAATAAACCCCAAATTGGAAAGCCAACTATCGGTTTGTTTTCCAACTGGTCAACAAAAATGGTAAGGATGAAAAATAATTACATACATGACTCTTAACACGTAGTCAAAAGTCAAATCTTGTTGCACGTTCTTCTACACTGAAAGTCAAATTTTAAGATACTAGCTGCTCGCGCGCGGTTTCGCCCGCTGCTTGGCTCCTATTGGCCATAGCGTGATATTACATAGCCTATAGCCTTCCTCGATAAATGGATTATCCAACACAAAAATATTTTTTCAATTCGGACCAGTAGTTTCAGAGATTAGCGCGTTAAAACAAACAAACTCTTCAGCTTTATAATATTGGTATTGATGTATTTAAAATGCACAGTTTATAATTATTTTTGTATATTATATTAATAAAATGGCCTGACCTGCTTCGAGAAAAGGATGGTACGCCGTGCCACTTTTTTGCTCGACTTGGCGATTATAGCCTGGAGTTTCTTGCCCGTTCACATTCATGGGTATCTACTGCATTTTGGAATGGGCAACTAGTTTCATGCTTCTGACTGACCGAACCTTTGACAATTCAAATGTGCCTGTAATTTATTTAATTAAAAGAAATGCTTTGAGGTTTGAGTTAAAGGTACTCGTATAAGGATAACCGCAGTTAATTTACCCGCAATTCACAAAATTTCTTCGGTCAAAATGAATTTTATATTAAGTAAGTAACTGAAGTCTGTGAATATTGTTGCACCTAAGTAATGAGAAGATTAGCACGGACATTTCGTTAAAAGTAAGAAATTAAAATGAAAATGTAATTTATTTATTTTTAGGTTTACACATTACATTCAGTCAAAAAAGTATCGGGAATGGATGATTTGTTTATGGTTCCAAATTCAAATTTTTGTTTTTTTGTAGTTGTTAGATTGGCACAACTGTTTTCCATTTTGGCGCGGAGTTTGAGTTGCAACTGTTATTTATATTAAATACAGTGCTGGTTTTAGTAATATCATATATAGTGTGTATTGCGAATTTCATAATGGACAAAAATATCGAACAAAGAGTTTGTCTTAAATTTTGCATCGCCAATGGAATTTCGTGTTCGGAGTCACTGAAAATGTTACAGAAGGCTTACGGTGAATCGACTTTATCAAAAACTCGTGCTTATGAGTGGTTCAAAGCGTTCAAAAGTGGTCGAGATGTGATGGAAGATTTGCCTCGCTCTGGTAGGCCGTCAACGTCTGCAACTGAAGTTAACATCGTAAAAGTGAAGAAAATAGTGACTGAAAATCCCCATTCAACTCTGAGAGAGATAGCCGCCGAACTTTCTGTATCTCACGAGTCGATCCGTACCATTTTAACTAATCATTTGGGTATGAAACATGTTGCTGCTCGGCTAGTCCCAAAAGATCTGAATTTTCTCCAAAAACTCAATCGCATGAAAGTCGCTGAGGACATGCTAGAACGAGTCAGTTCGGACCCAACATTCATGAAACGCATTGTTACTGGTGACGAGACGTGGGTTTACGAGTTTGACATGCAAACTAGTCAACAAGCTTCGGAGTGGCGCCTTCCAACTGAACCGAAACCGAAAAAACCACGCCAAAGTCGATCAAAGTCATGTTGACTGTTTTCTTTGACTATCGCGGTGTTGTGCACTCTGAATTCTTACCGGAAGGTCTAACGGTAAATAAAGAATATTATTTGAGCGTTATGCGGCGTTTAAGAGAGCAAATTCGACGAAAAAGGCCAGATTTGTGGAAAGAAAATTCTTGGATTTTGCACCACGACAATGCGCCTTCGCACAAGGCTATCATTGTGAACGAATTTTTGACCAAACACTCAACAAATACCATCCAGCAACCACCATATTCACCAGATATGGCTCCTGCTGACTTTTTTCTTTTTCCTAAACTCAAATTACCACTTCGTGGCACCCGTTTTCAATCGATAGAAGACATAAAGGAGAATTCGCGGCGAGAACTGAACTCAATTCCGGAAGCAGCGTTTAAAAAATGTTTTGATGAATGGATTATTCGTTGGCGCAAGTGTATCGTTTCTAAAGGAGCATACTTTAAAGGTGATAAAATAAATTTGGATGAATAACAGACATTTTGTGTATTATTGATCTTTTCCCGGTACTTTCTTGACAGAGTAGTACAATATAATTATGTATCTTTATGTTTTTTTACTGATTTGGAAAACATATTATATAATTAAATTGGGAACGTATTCATGCACCCCTTTAATGCGATATTAAAATTCGATTTTGCTGAAAAAACCTTTCAAAAATAATTGTGCAATACCTATAGCAAAAAGTGTTAAGAAGTAATAACAGCCACAGGGATCGAACCATCAGGTTAAGCTACGCTAGGTGAGGTCCGTGGATGGGTGTCCATCTTTACATATCGAGACTCCTCCTTGACTCCGAAAGCAAGTTAAGCCGTTGGTCCCCGTTGTTATTCGTGACTGTCGTTATGGGTAGCCACAAGCCCTAAAGTCTGACAGTCAGTCTTAACAAGGGGTATCGTATTACCCAGTTACTGACCGGGTTGTGGAGGTCAAATAAGCAGTCGCTTTTAAAATACTGGTATTCGTTTAGACTGGAAGCTGGCCCCAACATAGTTGGGAACATGTTAGGCAGACTTTATAACAAATAGTGAAAAATAAGCAATAAGCAAGTTATGAAGTTTTTATCAATTGACAACAAGTACGTACAATCAATGCCCATATACTTACCATATTAAACGAGATGTTAGATAACTCAGTTCATATACACACATCAAAAGTGTCTAGGGATCAAGCATTTTTATGCGGATTTCTTGAGATTGAGATGTGGCTTTGTAATAAATTTATGATTTTATAAATTTATATGGATCCTTTTTGGTGCATTTCATAATTTGAAACAGGAACTGTCAATCAAATTCGAGTAAAAGATGAAAATCAGCTGTCAATATTTTCCCTATAAAAACATACAACGCATTGAAGACATTATTAGTGCTACTGTTTCCCTACTACTGATTAAAACCAACGTTATTATGGAGCGGCGACGTCATTTAAGCAGGGAAGAAATGCTCAGAGCCGTGGGAATGATAGAAGCTGGTTCCCGGCAACGTACTGTGGCTTTAGCTCTGAATACAAGTCAGAGTGTTATCAGTCGACTTTGGACACGTTACCGAAGCACTGGTACCGTGGCTGAGCGCCATGAAGGACGGTATCGCTGCACCACACGGAGACAAGACCGATACATTCAAATCTTAACTCGAAGAGCTCCAACAATAACCGCCATGATGTTAGCCGTGAGGCTTCATCACTCTTCAGGGAACTTAATTAGCGACCAAACAGTCAGAAACCGCTTGCATGAAGTGAACCTTCATTCCCGAAGACCGCTACGGGTACCACCTATAGCAATGCACAATCGTAGGATTCGATATCAATGGGCTCTTGAACACAGAAATTGGGCAGAAGAACAATGGCGTTTCGTGTGCTTTTCTGATGAGTCTCGTTTTGGTATGAGACCGGATACAAGACGTATACGACACTGGAGAACCCCTGGACGCCAACAGCGATTAAAATCCTGCCAGGAAGTCCATCCTTATAGTGGTGGAACCATCATGGTATGAGCGGGTATTTGGATCGGCGGAAGAACTGAGTTGATTTGGATCAGAGGCAACCTCAACGCTCAAATTTATGCTGAGACGATTGTATCTGACGTCATCGTTCCTCTACAAGTGCAAATCGGTCCCTTATTTCAGTTAATGCATGATAATGCACGACCGCACACCGCAAGAGTTGTAAGACAGACTCTCGCCGCAGCTAACATCAATGTCCTGCCCTGGCCTGCTCAGTCGCCAGACTTGAACCCGATTGAGCATGCATGGGATATGCTACAGAGAAGAGCTCTGCCGAATATGGAGGGTATCCAGTTGCAAGAAGACCTTTTTTTGTTGTTGCAACGAACATGGGCGGCCATTCCACAGCGTGATTTGGATGAACTCATTTTGAGTATGCCAAACCGATGTTCTTGTGTTGTTAGTGTTCGCGGTAGAAACACGGATTATTAATTGTTTAAGTTACCCAATAAAATTTTAAAGAAAACTGTTATTTCAGTCTTTTTTTCGAACTTTAATGTTAGTGGTTCAAATGTCAAAAATCCCTTTATTAGGAAAATGGCAAATTTCTTTATTAATGCAAAGGTGACTTGGTTTATCGTTACTGTGACAAACGAAAACACTTTATTTGATGAATCCTTAAAGAAAATTTAAATTAATATCAATCAAGAGAAAAGTTATTGCAAAAATATATGTTGATCCCTAGACACTTTTGATGTGTGTATATACTGTCCCGCATGATTCAGTTACAATCCTGAATAAATATATTACACCCGTAATATTTAAAGTTTAAAATCACCTGTTTATTTTTGGCTTATAATTGAGATGGGTATTGTTTACGTTATATTCTTTGAGTCACGCATGTGAAGATACTGCAAATATTAAGCTGTATTTTAAATGGCAAGAAACTTATAGCTGTACCACCTATATAGAGTAAAAGATTTTCACTGTCAGTCAAACGTGAGCCACGCACAGTCGCCAGCACACCAACTGCCAAATTTTCTCAATCGATTTTCAACTTAACACCAACGTTTTAAGATTTAAAATCATTCAGAGAAATTTGGTATCACAGTTTGGTATAACTTGGTGTGCTGGCTGTACTTCGTCAATGATTTCTGAACCTTTAGTCATCATTAGCCTAGAGCGCCGTCCAATCAAATCAAATAAAAAGTCGTTTATTCCAACAAGGCTGTAAATCAGCACTTTTTGAACGTTTAAATGGCAAATGGGCCTCTTCGATCGCATGCAATCCTCCGGCTATCTTTCATGGAAATATTGCAGCTCCGCTTATAATATAATCTGTCTCACTACAGCGCAAAGGTTTCTTTTCATACAGAGAAGCAGGCAGGAGCATTGATCACCATCAGCGAGGGGTAGGTTGCTACCCGCTCCAAAAAAAATATTATCATGTCCCGACATTCACAGGTTTAAAGGACCATAACACTATTTTCTCTTCCTAACTTGACCCAATAGAACCCCCCTACTATTGACTCCTATTTTCTACAAAATTCACTAAAAATAAAATCCAACATTTCGTTTCCAACTCTCTAATTAGCCTGCTACTTAAGCTGTACTTTCTTTCATTGCCAAACGGTCTCGGCGAAAAATGTTCCCGAGATTCCAGCCTTCGAGGGTACACAAAAAATATCTTGTCATGCTGAGCAAGTTTTAAGAGTTCGTAAGAGAAAACGGGATGTTTTGATGTCGAAAAGTTTTTGAGACGTTTCCATTTTGTTAGTGAATTACTGAGCTGAGTGTCTGTGGGTCTTATGTTTGTTTTGCTTATTGAATCTACTATTGTAACGTTCTACTTTAGGCGTCGTTGTTTATTAAAATAGGTGCTTATTCGGAAAATATTTTTTTTGTGTTTCTAGGTCATCAGTGTATTAGTCGCATGGGTGAAGTACACTAGAACTGGAGGGAAAATATTTCTTATACACCATTAGAACACCAAAATTTTGCAGTTATGTTTGAGTCCCATGTAATCAGGGGCTAGCGTATTCTTATCAACTAGGCACAAATCCAAACTCCGGGCTGCTACTTGTAAATTCCAGATAGAAATACCCAACACTCTGCCCGACCTGATAATCGAACTCAGGACCCCAGAAACAGAAGCGCTTGCGACCTCTACACCAACGAAGCAGTCAATACATTAACTTGAAAAAAGTAAATTTTGACAAATGTCTTGAATTTCAAAGAAAAGTATAATATCTAAAATGGCGTAATAATCTTTAACTATTTACTCCACTAGAACTAAACTCCAATACAAGTAACCTCAAAATACCTCCAACTACGAAAGTTCTTCAGGTGCCAAAGAGAAATAACATCTTCATTTATCAGCAAACACCAAATCAGCGGTACTTAATGGTAATGTCGGACAGGTCGGTAATATCGTACGTGTGCCATGCATGCGACGAATACCCAACACACTTTGGACACGTTAGACACGTTAAGTGCTAAAATGACTCTTGTAGCCCGCTTTCATATTTGTAGGGGTGCCGCGAGGGAATAAAAGCAGTTTAAGCTTCGGTTTTCGAATATTATCTATACGTTACAATACGTATATTATATCAGTAAGTATATCTGTGAATTATTCATTTCATCCATTTATTAATCACGAAATCTCAAAAACCACTTGACCTACAACGACAAAATTTGGCACAGAGGTAGATTTTGAGTAGGAGACGTCAGCTAAGAAAGGATATTAGGAATCCCCCGTAAAGAAGGGAAATAGGGGGTGGAAGTTTGTATAAAAAAATCAACATTATCACCACGCTAAACACAATACACAGTGATTTTTAATTCACTGTAACCTTGAAGGCTTGAAAATACCCATAATTATGAGCAACTTTCACTATAAGATCAACTCTAAATATCGAAAACAATCGGCTTTTTCATACAAAAAGGCAATATATGTATGAAACAGATTTTTTTTTTGTTATTTCACTGTTGGTCCTATATTGAAAGTTGTTTATAATCATTCATCTCTTGAAGGGGAATAGTGTTTATTTCACTGTAGCTGTAGCTGGCGTCAGCAGATTTTCTTTGCTCTTGTAAGCTCTGATGTCAGGGCAAAACAAATTTGAAAATCTGGTCACACCGTGTACAAAAGAGCTGATAAGCATCGTTGTATGTGTGGGTTTGGGTGACTTTTGCGTTTTTGTTCCAAATATTAAAGTCAATACGTTTCAAAGAATTCAATTAAAATAAGTATTAAGTATGTTATGAGGAAAGACGAGCTGTTTTTATTTAAAGCATAATTATTATTCTTAGACACCATTACAGGTGAGTTTGATGATGCAATATTTAAAAAAAGGCTTAAATTGATCTGTTAAGATGTTAAAAAGTTTTTGAGAAATATTCTTTTTGCCGCACTTTAAAAATTTACGCTACCACTTTTGCTAATCTTCGGAATCCTACGTGTTCAAAATCTACCTAATAATCCTTTCACACCGTCTGCAAAACCGCGTTCACATAAATAATAACAACATAATTGCTTTTATATGATAATATTGTTGGTTTATTACTTCCTTCCCGTGCTGACGGCTGTAACTGTGGCAATTATAGCGAGCCGCCGACATGTCTGCAAGTCTTCTTATTACGATTTGTCTGTATCAGCGATATTCGGTTCATTTGCGGGGGTAAGATCGTTATTTTATGGTCAATGATGCTCTTTTGTTTTTTTTTTAAAAGAGAATCGAATGGCATCGCAATTATGCAAACACCTCGCTGGATTTAATTTGTTGCATTGAACATTTTTTTATCTGTTATATAAGGTGTTAAATTGACTCTAAAGTTTAGTGGGAGTATTGTACTCATCGTTACCAATAACTTTTAATATTGGATGAACCCTGAAATCGCAACAAAAATATGACTGTTCCATACATTTATTCACAAGTAACTCAATAAAATGTATGAAATTCTTAGAGTTAATTTTTTAACCCCTTATAAGTAGTAGACGGATTTCAGCTAGAGGATAGAAGGTAACATAGGCTCCCAAATAATTGGCACGCTAAAACTATTCAAAACACCTGATATCACTCCGAATACTGCCTCTATTCCACGAAGCACTTTGGCCAAACAAAGCCTATATTATATTCTCACCTGAAGCCACTCCGCAAAGGACCTTAACACAACCCTATCACGGATGCCCAGAAAATCTAACAATAGCTACCCACAAACTAATTTGGTAGAGAGTGTGATCTGTATTTTGCATGATCAGAATTAGCTAAAACCATACAATCACTTAATTGTTATAAGTAATTGTCTTTAGGTGCGATTGAATGACGATGCATGCAGAGTTGATATGACAGAGGGGCATTAAAATAATTACACTACGTATACTATACGTGTTTAATATAAATTCGATACGGTATAAAAATAAAAACCCCAAAAGCGAGTTTTCTTTTTTTCAAACAAACTAATTAGCTTACAAAACAGAGTAACACAACCACCCTTGTTAAATGAAATTGATCTTGTAACAAAGCGGCACCGGAGCGCGCGCGCCGGAGCGCTGTTAGGAAAGTTACATCGTACATCGTGTTCAAACGGGTCAAAAACTTAAAAAATCATTTGCGACTAAACTACTGCTCCTTTGTAATTGATTTTTGGTATAGAGCTTGAAAATGGTCCCTAGTATAGGCAGTTTAAAGGAAAGCCCCTCCGTCGTATCATCTCTGTATAGCAGCTTGTAGATTCGTTTTAGTACATACTAGCTTCCGCCCACGGCTTCGCCCACATAATATGTCGACAAATTATACATATAAACCTTCCTCTTCAATCACTCTATTATCATCTTCATCATCATTCATCTATTAAAAAAAACCGCATCAAAATCCGTTGCGTATCTTTAAAGATTTAAGCATACAAATGGATATAGAGACAGAGAAAGCGACATTGTTTTATACTATGTAGTGATTAACAATACGATATTTCCCCGTAAAAGATGAAAAAACATTGTCTTTATGTCCGAAAACAAATTTTGACTATTGACTTGAGAGCTGGGTATTCTTCAATTTCAAATTTCGATTCAAAGTGATTTGAAAAAGTTCTCGTATTTATTTATTTATTTAAGGACAACCAACAAAGCATACACCAAAAATACATGCTCAAATTCCCATATTAATCTTACATTTTATGGTGTAGCCTTAAAAGGCAAAAATAACCTTGAAAATTGTTCTTATTCAAAACGTTGCTCATTTTTGTTGGCGCTCATTATAATTCCACTTTTTCTGCTTTTTGGTTAGCCTAAGTGCAATATTCCACCCTAGGGCAGCCCTGCCTGATGTTGCATACGCTGTGGCGATGGCGAGAGCCCTTCACTGAGCCCGAGGGTTCCGTAATTTGGGTCAGCGGACGCAAAAGTTTCTGTCTAGCAAATTTTTTAATTTGATTAGACTTCATTTCTGCCGTTTTGACTTGGTTTCGGGAGCTGTTATTCTAGCTTTGGTTTGAAGAGAGAAGTTGACATTAGAGGCTTTGTGGAGTAGAAGACATAATTAAATAAATAATAAACAACTAGACTGTCGTCTTTGATAAGTCGGTTACAAAAACTTTAAATATAACATAATGTCACGCCTGTATTCACGGGTTAAGCAAAGGTACAGCTACCAGTAGCAGACACATTTCTCTAGCTGAGTTTAAGTCCCATGTAATATAGGGCGAGCCTATTATCACCAACCAGAGACAAATTTAGACTCGAAGCTGGTACCGAGAACTTTATAATACAGTAGAACCCGTTTAATACGATCACGCTTAATACGATTTCTCGCATAATACGCCATTTTGCATCAGTCCCTGCAACTTGAGACATGTTTTCATACATTCTTTAACGCTTAATACGATTCTTCATCCCGTTTAATACGCCTAACGCCAACACATATTACCTCTGCGGCAGCGGCCAGCAGCCTTGTGTGAATAACACACAAGAAGAGGCTGAAAGTGATAATGATCAAGAAGATGAGTCAACTCCGATTTTGAAACACGCCCAGGCATTATCAGCAGTTAATGATTTAAGACGATATGTAACTTCTTTGAATCAAAGCGAAGACGCACTACAAAAGTTAAATTACGTTGAAAAGCTTGTAATTTCTAATGCCTCAAAATCTTTTTGTCAAACTAAAATAAGTGATTATTTTAAATAACGTCATAGATACCTACACGGCACTACATATAACGTACATAATTTTTAAATGTACAATTCAATACCTAATATTAATACATACGTATGTAGTAGGTCCGTTTTTTATTTCCCTATATCCCGCATAATACGCTTTCCCGCTTAAGACGCGTTTTTGGTTGAGTCCCTGTGAAATCGTCTTAAACGGGTTTTACTGTATCTATATTAGGACATTTAAATCTAAGATAAGGAACGCTCCCTCTGGAGTGTGAATGTGGTGCTGTTCCACAAACGATGGGACACTTAATATCATGTATTGCGTGTCCTGCCGTATGCACGGTAAAGGAAATGATAGACGCTAGTGATGGCGACAAACACGTAGCCAAATTTTGGGCCGAGTCCATTTAAATTGCCATCGACAAGCTAAGAAGAAGGAATCATTTTTGACTAGGAACAGATAGAGAAATTAATTATTAAGCAAATTGACACTTTACGTCAATTTGCCGTGTTATAGCTACGTCATACAACTGTCATAGATTACTGGATAGATATAACGGACACGGACACTTTAAAGCCAATTTACATAACAATTAATTTCCTTGACTTTACTTAAGAATTAGGCATAAAATTATGAGCCACAAAGTAGTAATAATTATTAGAGGAGCTCGTGGCTTACTACTAACAGCTGCACAGGTCGATCCATTAGGTTAAGCTACGCTCGCCGGGGGTGGTCGTGGATGGGTTACCATCTTTACATACCAAGACTTCTCCATGACTCGGTAAGCACGTTAAACCGTTGGTCCCGGCTGTCTTTTGTGCATCTTGATAATCGTAAAGTCGTAAATCGTCAGAAGCCCGATAATCTGACAGCCAGTCTTACCAAGGGTTATCGTATTGCCCAGTTACTGGGTTGTGGAGGTCAGATCGGCAGTCTCTCCTTGTAAAATACTGGTATTCAGCTGCATCTGATTAGACTGGAAGCCGACCCCAACATAGTTGGGAAAAGGCTAGGCAGATGAAAGTAGTAATAATTATTATAATTATGTCACCATTTTGTAAAACATTATGGTATCTAAACTTGAAAATGTAATAAAGATAAGTTTCAAAACCATAACTTTTTATAAATGGCGACAGTTTACTAGTCTATCACTTAACGGCTATGACCCATTTTCTTTAGAGCTATCCCACACTGCAGATTTTTATCGGCTATTAAAATCTTCAATGTGACACTATATGGGTGACACCCTATACTTGAGCTGCTTATTAAAAGTGAAGATAATGTGATATGATTTTATGTAATATCATTTTTTATGTGACAAAATATTCATTATGATTAAGATTTTTTATGGGTACAGCATTATCGGGTTAATTAATTATTAAAGGGGGGTTTTCGGCCACCCCCCTGTAGTTTTACCAACGGGTTTCGAACGTGTGGGGAAATTCCGTAACTCACTTTATGACATGCTTTTCATGTGGTCAGTCCATCATGTTTTATTGCATTATTGTCATTATTGAGCACACGAATTTTTCACACTTAGGCACCAATAGATTAGGAATTTTCCTTCAAATTTCTATCAATGTGCCTGTTTCAATAACATAAAGAAAATAAAGAAAGCGAAGTGAAGTTAAAAAGCGTTCGATAAACATAGGTATACCGAACACTCCAAGTTAATCATAGATACCACTGACGCATGTTAAAGGTAAACAGCGTACGGAAACCTTGACCTGAAATCGTCAACAGGCAGTACAAAGCGAGATTTCTTTCCCCTATATCTGTAGATGGAATACCTATAGTCTGCAGGCTGTGAAATAAGTTAAAAGTTAGTGTTACTAAACATTAGAAACTTTGGTATTTAAAGTGCTAGCCCATTAGACGGGGTTAATTACAATAAACCTGAAGGCCTAGACAAAGTGACATTATGCCAACGACGACAATGACGACAAGTCTCTTGGACTTATCACAACAGAAGAAGCTTTTCGGTAGATCATGTCAAGTCAATGCATTTTTGACGTTTGCATCATTGTCGTCGTTGGCATAATGACTTTTTTAAAGCGATTGTCATCTAATTAGGTCATCTGGTAAACCTCTTCAGAATAAAAAAGAAAATCAGAACAGTTCCATGACCATTTGTGGTGATTGTGATAAAAAAAACAAAATCACCAATTCCATGGCGACTTGTAGTGATCATGTAAACTTAAATAGGACTATCAAACAGCCTCTTTCTCGTAAAAAGAACTCTTTCGTTATGACCAATCAGTTTCTCAAGTATGATGATCATGGCTGTAGCTACACGATTACATACTGTCGAAAATTATCCTACAGAAACGTAGTCAACGGGTTAAATAGTATCCTATGTGTTAATGCAGGTTATAATTTATCTCTGTGCAAATTTCATCAAATTTCAGTCGTTTTTGCGAGAAGAAGTAACATACACACTCACAAACTTTTTTCTTTACAATATAAGTGTGATATAGGTATATCCGTGTTTTTTCGAGACTACATGGGTAGATAATGATGACAACCCTTCAAAACCTGCCACGTAGGACTCTTCAACTTGAGTCTGTCGACAGGCAGTCGCGGCGACCTAAATGTATCATCAGATAAATCGCCCGTGTGCGACAACCTCAGAAGTAGTCTGCATGACCTAAATTATTCTCATCAACAAACTGTACAAGCCCTTTTTGCGTTGTCATGCAAAAAATTAACACCACATCCCACATTACGTTTTAAAAATAAAAAAGGAGAAAATGAAGCTTCCATATTTCACGTCCCTAAAACCATAGTACATAAGCGGGTAACATTATGTGAACCATGAAAAAGATGAGATGAGATAACTTCGTCAAAGGTGACTCTTTATGTAGATACGTACGTACCCTTTGCAGCTAAAAAGCATCAGAGTGCCTTTCAAAGAAAATGGCTATTCGCTTTTAGTCGTGCCTCTTGGCGACCTTTTAGACTCATTTTTACAACAGTTAGTAAATGTTCCAACTAATGTTTTTGGGTTTTTTTCAAAGTGCTTTTCAGTTTGTTGGATCTGTTTGGATTCTGTTTTATTGTGAGTTTTAGTTTGGGGGTGGGTAGAAAGGAAGCTAATCTTAAGTTTTGGTAGCCAATGAAAAGCACTGTTAACATTTTTTTTTTGTCAATGGGAAATTTTCGCATGACCTCCTGCTCTGGGTGGAGCGGAAGGGAGTGTCAGACTCTTACTGACTAAAACCCATCCATGTTCCTTCATTAGCCCTTTATGTTACGGGGTAGCGGAAACCCCATAGATATAATACTGTGGGTAACCCTTTCGGACAATCCCGCTTAACTGTTGACTCATAATTTAATTTTCCACTTATAAAAATAAAAATAATACTTTTGCGATTCTACAATACACGATACTTCCGAATGAGAAGAAAAGTAATATAATCGAATAGGCTCTTCAGTGATGATTCTTCTATCTCCTGCATTCATACATCAGAAATGTTGACTTTATTTTAATATTTTCGAACGATATACAAACCTTCTGTTATATGTACTTCGCAAAATACATTCTGAAAGAGGTAGTTGCTACGGCCATATCGTCTCTAAAAAGCGAATTACACTTTGCGCATACTCTTACTCAATTTCTCAGCGATATGACGTCAAGCGGTGTGCAAGAGAAAGCGCGCGAGGTTTAGTTCGCCTTAAGCCGAAAATTTAGTTCCTCGAAAGACAAAGGGCTAATGAAGGAACATGGATGGGTTTTAATCAGTAAGAGTCTGACACTCCCTTCCGCTCCACCGCACCCAGAGTGGGAGGGGGGATATAATTATGATGATTTCCCACACACAAAAAAAAAGCATAGGATGGAATAGAATGGTCTATTATACAGCAATAGTTTTCTCGGGAGCATCTTGGGACAGTGTTGGCCGTACCGCGGAACGTGGCTTGTCTATCATAGCTTCCTGGCTCAATCGCAATCTTCTAACATTAAATGTCTCTAAGACCAAAAAAAAATAAGTGGATGAAATAAATAATTTTATTTTTTTATTTATTTTTATTTATAATAATGTCCTCCATGAAAGTTGCATAACCTTGATATTGCAGAAATATTACAAGGGATACAAAGGCCGATCATAAAGAAGAACGAAGACTTCATTCTTTACTTCACTCCAATATTGTAGCGACATCACATCAACCTGGTGCATCATGCGATCATAAAGATATTAACTATACGATGCACCTTATACATACCTACGACATCCAATATAACATGTACAGTCACGAGCACAATTATGTATGCACCTAGTAATTTTCAGAACCGATTTTCTCGTAAAAAAACTATTTCAACTTTGAGATACGACGTGTACGGTAAAATGATGGATTCGAAAATGCAATATGTATGACAACATACAAATTCATTCAATAACTAAGCAGAAAAGCGCTTATGATATTAGCTAAGTGTATGCATAGTTTTGCTTGGGACTGTACGGCAGCGGTCATGTGCATGGACGACAGTACCAAGCTATCGTAACTCAACTCTTTGTACTTAAGACCTTCTTCTTCTCTATAACTAGGAACTATATTTATGTAGGTATATTTTGCTGAAAACTATCAAACTCAGACCAGACTTTTACTTAAAACTCGCATCTGTGTCGACGCTACCCTAATCGACTTTTAAGCGCATAAAGATGTAAGTTTCATGTCCTTATTCAGATTTTTGGGAGTTTAGTATTACTGCCACGGTGAGCGTAACCTGAGTTGGACTCTCAAGTTAGTCATAGTGTTTTTCAGCGGGATTGTTCTAAAGGACTACCACTTACCCTGGAACATAAAGGGCTAAGGAAAGAACATGGATGAGTTTTAGTCAGTCTCTTCCGCTCCACTCAAACGGCTTATTTGACGACTTTTCACCCTCAAAAAAAAAAACATTTCACTTACTTCCATACCAGTATTCAATTCCTTGACTACGCTGTGCAGAACATAATCCTCTTTCTTCTGCCAGAGCTCCCGCAGAAGTAATTACAGTATTTCAGCAATGGCATTAAGCTCACCCTCAATCATACTTGTATGAGAGCTAATAAATGTAACTGCCGAAATGTGGGCTTTCTAAACACTTATATCTTACCCTGAAGTGACACGGGAACGCAGGGTGTAATATTCGTCAACGAGATTCTTCTTCTTAGCGTGTCGATAGCAAAAACAGCACTTACATTTATATTTTAAAATTGTTTGGCCCAAAATTCAGCAACGCGAATACCGTTCACTGATGCAGCCATTAGGTCCTCACGTGTGCATGTGACGGGGCATGCGGTGCAAGATGACAGGTGAGCCATTGTCTGTGGGGAGACGCCATATACACATCGAAGATCTGAGCCATCTATGAAACCCCACTTGTGGAGTTTTTCCTTACTACGACCTACTTGAGTACGAAGTCTTTTTTAGGTTTTCCAAGTAGGCCACGGTAGCATTGCCCAGATGGAAGGCTTCCTGATGGTTCACGAAGAAATTAAGAGGCTTAAGCAATTCTTGCCAGAGGTCGCATCTACCTGGGTTGCCTTCGCCTGGACTCACGTACCCAATGAATTATGTTCGGCTTTTAAGCCTCAGTACGAGATTGTCTCATTGCATCGGAACACAGAGGGCTAAGGAAGGAACATGGTTGGGTCAAATGACCCCTCCCACTCCACCCAGAGTGGGTCATTTGATGATTTCCCAACTTCAAAAAAAAGAGTGTAATATTATGTCATGTTTCATATATTGTGTATAATATTGTGTAAGTGGAGTAATATTAAAACACTCAGGCTCAACGTACAGGAACTCTACTCTAGAGTATTAAATTCCCATGAAAAATTGACACGTCATGAAAAACTAAGGTCGGCAAAAAAAAAACATACAATTACACAATCGTGACGTCATCAGCGGTTCACTGCAATGCCATAACATACTTTCTCCATTAGCATTCAGCCCCATTTAGTATTGAAATCATAAAACAAACAAACGCCATATTTTTTACGAGCAAAGGCGCGTACACCGGGTTCACGGCCGGTCAATGAACCATCGATCATGAAATGGTCAAAGGTTTCGTAATGTTTCTCATTCATTACTGGTTTTTTTAAATATTTTATTTGAATATAAGTCCTTTGAGATCAGACTGCTACACCGTTGTTTTTTGTTCGTGAAGTGAGCATACAGGGTAAAATTAAATTAGCTACTGGAACTTCGCAAACGCGATCGGAATCGATGTTTAAATATAATATAGATTTTTTGGGGTCAATGACAGCAGGTAGTCTTATCATGTGGTTTAGATACCGTCACCCACTATGTCTGCGAAGTTTTCAGTTTCGCTGGCTCATTTAATTTGACTCGTCATGTAGTTAACGTAAGTATAATATTGTCTTCATCTTTTGTATTTGGCAAAATTTATTTTTTGTAGATTTATGTTCTGGACTTCCTCGTTGGTCTAGTGGTCGCAAGCGCTAATGCTGAGCATGAATACCTGGGATGGATTCCCAGGTCAGGCAAAGTATCGGAATAGGCCACCATCGGGATCCCAACTTACGGTAGGAGGGGTTCACATCGGCGTCGAGACCACGATGAAATACCTGGGTCTGGTCCTCGACAGCCGATGGAATTTCATGGAGCACTTCCGACGTTTGGCCCCCAAGCTGGAACGGACTGGGGCCGCCTTCAAGCGGCTCTTGCCCAATTTGAGGGGGCCAAACGCCCCCTGCCGGAGGCTTTACGCGGGAGTCGTGCGGTCTATGGCCCTTTACGGGGCCCCGGTGTGGGCGCGTTCATTGCGGTGGCGAGCCGCCCACTATCTGAACGCGCCCCAAAAGGTGGTAGCCATTCGGCTAATCCGGGGGACCGCACGATCTCGGGCGAGGCGGCAAGCCTCCTTGCCGGACTGCCGCCGTGGGATCTGGAAGCGATAGTCCTCGCGCGCCTGTACGAGTGGCGCGTGGAGGTACTAAGCCGGGGGGAAACTCCGTTTCCGCAGCAAATTGCGGCGGAGCGGACGGACCTCCGGCGCGATCTCATGGCGGCCTGGAATCAGCGACTGTCGCAACCCAGCGCAGGGCACGCCTCGATAGTGGCGGTAAGGCCCCTCTTTGAGGAGTGGCTAGAGAGGCGTCACGGCGCCCTCACCTATCGCTTGACGCAGGTCCTCACCGGACATGGATGTTTCGGGAGGTTCCTGCACATCATCAGGCGGGAGGAAACGCCCGGGTGTCACCACTGCGAGGATCGCCCAGAGGACACGGTAGAGCACACGGTGCAAACCTGGACCGCTTGGGCGGAGCACCGCCGTGTCCTCGTAGAGGCGATCGGCGGCGGCGACCTCTCGCGCCCGGCCCTGGTGCAAGCCATGGTCCGGGGCGAGAGGGAGTGGGAGGCAGTCACCTCCTTCTGCGAAAAAGTCATGCTCGCGAAGGAGGTGGCGGGATGGGAGAGAGAAAGGTCCTCCCGTCCCAGCCGCCGTGGGAGACGCTCCGGGCGTCGGGAGCCACGTGACGACTCCCGGCCACCGTAGTCGCGGGCCTGCGGACGGTGAGTAATGGGTGACTCACCGTCCGATCAGCACCAGACCCGTGCCGTACGGCGCGTATATGTTCCACGCACGCCTCAAAGAGATATCAGCATATGAAGGGGCCCCTCAGGGTCAAGCCTGCCGGGTAAGCGGGATTGTCCGAAAGGGTTACAGCTACCCCGGAACATAAAGGGCTACGTAAGGAACATGGATGGGTTTTAGTCAGTAAGAGTCTGACACTCCCTTCCACTGCACCCAGAGCGGGAGCATTCATTGGATGATTTCCCAGCCTTAAAAAAAAAAAAGGCAAAGTGTTATTGAGATTATCAATTTCATAGATTTGTGTCTGATGGCAATAGGCTCGCCCATAACTGGCGAATTGTGGGTTCACCTTTGCCTATCCCTTCGGGAAAACAAGGCGTTGTTATTTTTTTTTGTTTTTTGAGTGTGTGAAATTATAAATTTCCTCCCTCCGGCTCTGGGTCGAGCGAAAAGGAGTGCCAGGCTCTTACTGACTAAACCCATTCATGTGCCTTCCTTAGCCCTTTATGTTTCGGGAAATCGGTAACCCTTTCGGACAATCCCGTTGAAAACAAATCGTGATACACGATGAAGGTAGATGGCGATCGGCACAAGTCGAATGAAACCTGAATACAATGTGCAACTAAAGCTTCGAGTTAGCTGTTGTTATTCAACAAATACCCAAACATGTGTAGCACCCTACTACCCTTTAGTTGACATGGCGACAATCTGTGTAGGGACAAATCTGACGACCACGTGACAGTTAAAATAGAACGAAACGAATCATCAAAAAACCGGTATTTTTACCGTATCCGTTTCATATAAAGCTTTTTATGTAGTATTGATAGGGGCTTAACGTGAAAATAATGTTTTTTTCAGTCTTAATACAGACACAGTTGCGGTATTACAGGATTTCACTGCTACACAATTTATATCACAATATAAAATTTTGAATAGCCTCAATTTTTCTATGCCATCAAATACGTAATTGTGAGTAACGCAGAAGTACTCTGACAGAAAAAATATATGTTTGTTATTGTAAACCGTTTTTCGCTAGCATCAATAAAAAGTGATTTGATTGAATTGCTATATTAGAAATATGAAGAAAAATTCCTAATCTATTGGTGCTTAAGTGTGAAAAATTATTGTGCTCAATAATGAAAATAACGTAATGAATACTGATAAACTGACCCACTGTCATATAGTGTGTTACGGAACTACCCCACACATTCCAAAACCCATTGGTAAAACTATTCGACCTTTAGTCCCCGTTAGGGCCAAAGTCTTTTACTAGGGTTTTAGTCAGTAAGAGTCTGACACTCCCTTCCGCTCCCAGAGCGGGAGGGGTCCTTTGAAGATTTCCCTCCCTTAAAAAAAAGTGGTAACCTCCTCCTTCTATTTCGTGTGGCTAGTTACTAACCTGGTGTAGCGACTAAAATACACTTCTATTACAACCGCATACACAAAGCTCCTGTCATTTCACCGGCATTCATATACTTACCCTTTAAGCTGCAACACAGCAATGCTGCTTCGCTAGGCAGAACAATTTTGCAAGTAATTAACTTCTCAGTATTTTATGCTTTAGTTGGGCCTACTACATAGATATTTATATTGTTCCAAAGTATGCAATTCAGGTGGGCCTAGACAAGTGACAATCGCTCCATGTCGATTTGATTTCGAAAATTGTTTATCGAACAGCGAACAAGAACGTAACTTGTAAACGCATTTGTATGGATATATTGATCGAGTTTCGTTACACAATTTGGCTTTTTCTAGCACTTAGTGATCGAAAACTATTGATCACGTGACATTTCGAAAGCTTATGCCAATTCCATACATTTCAGATTTATCTAATTTCGTTATCGTTGTTAAAAATGTGACTGTCTAGGCCCCCGGCAGTTATCGTCTAAAGGAAGATTTAAATTTTATTTTTATATAATCTGTGGAAGACGTACAAAAAATAAAACGAAATCAAGAAGGTTTTCTCACGAATTTTATTCTGTCTTATTTTTTTAAATTTTGATAATGTCATAAGATTTCATAGTAACGGTTAGATAACTTGTTATCTTATAAATTCCCAACATATTATGATAATTACCAAGTTAATAATTATATGATCTTTACACAAACGATAATTGAGGAAAACATTCGATACAAAACTTACGTTAACAGAAAATGTGACACAGAAACTTTGCCTATCACGAGGTAGTTTACGAAGTCCATTAAATAAACGAATTATTTATTTATGTACATTGAAACTAATTGAAAACATAGGAAATGTACAGAGGGCAGCACATCATTACCCCAATCTGTCAAATCTCTTTGAAAGATTTTCAACTTTATTTAATACAATTAGGTTCATGCTCCATTGAGAATATTTGATAGCTTGATGTGCTGACCTCTGCACAAAACTTACCAAATAATAACGAACCTCTATGGTATATTTCACCATCTCAGAAAAGCAGATAAAACTTATGTTTAATTATTTACATGAAATAAAAAAAAAAGTTATCATGAGCGCGACGTAATAGACAAAGAGTTAGTGCCACAAACACAAACCGTATGATATTATAGTACAACAGCCATACATCATAAAAAATACATCAATATAAAATTGTACGGAACACGAGTTAAAACAACACGACCATTTGGAGAACATGTGACACAGATTTATCTAAATGTTTTCAAATAAAATGTAACGTTAGAATAGGCTATGGGGAATATTTTCATGTATAAAACTTCCACCTATTTTGTATTAAAGCCGATGGTAGCAGCTTTGATTAAATTGCGCTTGCGGTTTTGTTACAATATTTTTAATAGCAACAAAATGTATAATCTAAAATATGTAATCTGAAAAGTGTTTCATTATATTTTAGTTTCAATGTCTTTTTGCTGGAACTTTGCAGAAGCAAAATCCAATTAAAAAAGAGGCTGTATGCTTTTTGTATTATCCAGTTACTGACTGGGTTGTGGAGGTCAGATAGGCAGTCGCTCTATGTAAAATACCGGTATTTAGCTGCATCCGGTTAGACTGGAAGCCGACCCTAACATAGTTGGGAAAAGGCAAGACAGGCAGGCAGGCAGGCTGTATGCTTTTGATACCACGATAGAAGTAAAAAAACTCACGACTGGAGTGGCGTATACCCGATTCAGCGTCAACAGTTGACTCTAGCCGAGTATATTTGAATCAGCGTCAGCGTCACTTAACCGAGCGTGACTGTTCAGTTTCGTTCTCTGTTCAAAAAGAACGCGAAATGCTCTGAAAGAAGCTATCACTTCAAAAATTCCGAGAAATTTCTAATACGATGCTGGTGCAACTTTCGTTAGGTTCTAGTGAAGCAACTATTTTGTAAGTAAAGTTCATTTTACTTCCACCCGTACAAACAGTGCCACAATTATAAAATATAGTGTGTAGTTGCTTAGTTTTCCCCAACGTAATCTCAGTTTACATGCTGTGAGAAATTAAACAGTGATATTCCTTTACGTAGCTACCGAGCTGGGTAAAGGAATATCACTGTTTAATTTCCGACCGAATTATGCAGCTTTTGAATATCTAGAAAATCAAAACTATATTGCAACATAGTAGGTTTATGGTTTATGAAAAGTTATTTAAGAAGTATTACCCAGTTACTGGGTTGTGGAGGCGCTCCATGTAAAATACTGGTATTCGGCTGCATCTGGTTACACTGGAGGCCGACCCCAACATATTAGTGAAAAGGCAGATTGATTGATTGACCAAGAAAAGGTAATGTAAAATGCAGAAGAGATTCACTCAGCAAAAAAAATCATCTGTACTGTACCCAATTAAGCATGGTTTACAATAAAAGTATTTGACAACACGTTAAAACGATAATCCGTTTTAACATAAGTTTTTATAACAAATCTGAAATCAGACTAGTTACAAAACACCATTTAACAAAACCAAACTAACAAACTTTTATTACAAAGCCACACTTTACAACTATGACAAAACAGTAATTCAACCAAAAATTGGTCATGCGTGAGCCCTAAATCGCTCCGCTATATGTAACATGTACAGTCGACTTCGGCACCCATTCACCGAACCCCAGCTAGTTTAGAGCTAGATTTCCTGACCTCATAAACTCAGCGTGTTGATATTAAAGCCCCTCTGATTTGCAGCGCGAAATATTTTACTCTTTTTTTCATATATACATTTTTCCACACACATTTTTTTTTCACTGATCCGGGTTTGTAATTATGAAAATGTGCGCTGTTTTTGACAAAAAAATACTGGCTTTTAATATTTCTGTTAAGTCTGCGTAGTCTAATTTGGTTGTGATAGGAAATTGGACAGTTTTCATGAAGAGTTAAATTGCTTTTGGGTTCGTATCAGCTGGGTTGTATGTGGCTATGCAATCTTGATTTTATATTTTATCCTGTTTCATTTATATAGAGAGGTTCATTTTGAAAAGGATCCACACCAAAAATGATTGTAATCATTTTGGTGTGAATTGATTATCATTACCAGCCGACAGCAATACGCCATATTTTATGTTTAATAAACTTGTACATAATATATTTTTGGTGTAAGATTTTTTAGTGTACATAACTTATGCAAAAAACATTATTATCATTTATTATTATTTTACCGATGTTAATTCCGATTTGCATGCACGCTATTCGATGTAAAACATAATATTGGTCAAATTGACGAAACGTATCATGTCTCGAACGTATCAAATCCCGCTGAGGATGATAAACTACCTAAAATTGGCTACAGATGATATAGAACTTAAGTTAAACAGTCGATTTACAAAAGTTTGTCGGTAGCAGTTACATCACCCAAGCTGTACTTATGCAACGGCATCGATCAATCAATGTCGCCAGTTTAGAGTCACTAATCGCACGTCCGTGAGTCTAATCCAAACGATAGAAAACCGTAATCCCTATAGTCATCCAGAATCCCAATCCAAAAATATTTCAATACACAAAAGCCCATTACAATTTCGTCGGCCGCTGCACACGGCTGAAACAAAATGGATTCAAACTCCCAAACTCGCGATGAACACAATTTTATGGATGACAATACTGATTGTTTTATTTTTTCCTTTTCACGATTTTCTTTTTATACAGAATCGTAAATACGTTTCGGGACATTTTAATCATGTATTGTTTGAGTTTTTAAAGAGGATTCGGTAAAAGTACTCGTTTCTATAAATCACGATTGTACCCTTTATGTTCACGATAAGTTAAAACAGTTTATTTATGCATGAAAGGTAAAAGTGTAATGTTTGTTTCAGACATTGCTTTGTCTGATTGGCTTTGAGGGTTCAGATGTTTTAGAACAATAAAATGGAGGCCTACTGTAAAAAAAGTGTTATTTATGTTCCATTTAATATTGATGTAGAGTTCTTTTTTTAGGAGCTTTGGTGGCCCAATGGTAACGTCCGTTACGAATTCTAGGTCGTAGGTTTAATCCCAATCAGGAGCGTTACTTTATGTAATTTACTTCATCACCACTGCTCTCAAAATTGTGAAGAAAAATATTGTGAGCGGATTTGAATCGAATTTTTGGTCGGACATGCCGATGGAGAAGCAGGCATGTCCCAGAATCAAAAACTCGTATAGGTATATGATACATCTACAAATTTGCACTGGGCCAGCGTCGTGGATTGCGGCCCACTCCCTCTTAACAAGAGGAGGCCTGTGTCCCAGCAGTGGGGACATTATAACTGATTATGTATTTATGTTATGTATGAGGTTGTTTTAGTGCTTCTATGTATATTCAAATTTCCAAAAGTTAAGGAAAATAGGTTTAATGCCACAGAAACACGTGTAGACCTACGCAAAATGGTAATAAACAAGAGTAACACAAACCTAGATAAAGACTTTTACAGTTTGCTCCTAGGTCTACATTAAGATAACTACAACACAGATCGAGATGTGTTTCTATGTTCTTGAAAAACATTAGAAGAAATTTTCAGAAAAATAAATATCAAAATTCCTAAGAAATTTCCATTTCTCGTTTTCTAGGTGCTCAATTTAATACTCGGTTAGATTCGCCGTGTAAATGAAACAAATTACTTGTTTGTTCTAGAAAGTTCCGAGCACGTATTTAGAAGGAAAAATAAAGCTATGATAATTCGCCGTCTTAAAAACTTCCTAATGCCGACACTTTAGCATATCGAAGTAATTCTTTGCAACAAAGTTAATGATCTGTGTCACATGGCTCTTTGAACTGAAAATATCTTATTTTAAGTATACAGTCTTTAAGATTCTAATTTATTTACAATAATAGTCATTTTCAATGACAGTACTTAGTGAAGTAACACATGTTATGCTGCATGAACTGATTTACCCGTACAATTCATTCGTGTTATTTTCTGAATTTGCTTCTTTAGTAACATTGTTAGTCACAATGATTTTGCTGACTTTATTTTTATCAAATGACCTCCCTCTGTCATCCATTTTGAATGGCGATGATATTACGATAATAATATTTACATGATCAACGAAAAATTCAAAATGTACAGATTCATTTGTTACAATTTCTGAAAAATGTAATTATCGTTTTAAAAAATGACAATTTATTCAGAAACCTATGTTACAATTATACCTATGAATACTTAAAACGTTACCTGTATTACATATTACATTAATTTAACATTGTATATACACTGCTTTAGTCCGATATTTACAACCATGGCTTGTCCTGTGACACACACTGAATGTTCCGACCGTCACTTTACACATAATTGTAAATATCCTCCATGTCTCATACATTCATCTCCGACATAGCTGCTTGAGGGACCCTAGCCTGAGAGAAGTGCTGAGAGGGGGGCGACGAAGGAGGGGGAAGGACGGATCCATTCCCAGGCCCTTGAGACTGCCCCGTCTGAGCCTGCACGTCAGGCAAATTCCCCGCACTGCTCATAAAAGTCGCGTTCTTCGGTAGCGTCATACAATTCGACGCGTTACATATCTGATTCTGCTGATAACTGAACCCCACTTTTCTCGGCAAAGTCGTACATTGTGCCCTATTTGTTGGCGGACTCGATTTCTGCGACAAATTCGACATTTGTATCCCCGTGTGACAAACGTTCGGGCAGTTCGCTGTAGTGAAGTGGGGAACTCGATTTGTCATTGCGATTATCGCGTTTTTGTCCTGATGATCGATGTCGACAATCGTACTTGAGCTTTGCGAGTGTCCGACGAAGTAATGGGGATGCTTCGACGATACGCTATCGAACGTTGAGTTATGGTTCCTTTTCTGCTGCTGCTGGAGTGCTTTTACTTGGAGTCTAGTTTTATCTCTTTGGTAATAAACTCCAGCAAATATTAGAACGTTAAGGATAAGAAGAGAGCATCCTATAGCTATGGTGACACTAAGGGCTGTGGAGTAGGCGGTGTAACCTGCTACTTCCAAATTAGATACGTCTTGTGTGTGCGTGTTGTTTGGAACTTGGCTCTGTGTGACGGCAGACCCTGGCCGCGCGGACATCACACTAATGCACGTAGTAACGTAAGTGTCCATCGTGGTTGAGGGTATATCTAATGTGAGGTTGTAGGTCGGCTTGCGGTATAGCTCCATCGTGGGATCGAAATAGTTGGCGCGTGTGAGAGGGTCCGGCCTGACCAGTCCGTCGTACAACTCCGGGTCGTTGTGGTTCCTGAAAAGGTTGTGTTTCGCGACCACGTCCTTCATCCCAGCGCGGTGTATTTCCGGGATCAGGCGCAGCCACACGGACAGCTGATGAGCTCTGTAATGGTTTTTCATCCGTGGTTTCATCCCTGCAATGGAATTTTTGATTGTGTAACGCGTAATGGAATTTCAAGGGAGAAAATTTTGTGGTGCGAATAAATGAAAAAGGTTGACGTAATTAACTTTTAGAATGGATATTGCCAGTGATCGTGAGGTGAGCGGTTTAATTTTGTCTTTTGAAGATTAACGTGAAGATATTACTACTATTACTAGATTTTGAGATAAGAACGTTTATTGGGTTATTGACTTGTTGGAATATGGTTTCATTGAGAACGTAAATTTGATTACACGCTTTCAAAAAATTGGAATATCTTTTTGTGCAATATACAAAGCTCGAAGGAAAATCATAAAGAAACTTCTAGTTTAATGGTTTCCTTAGTAAGTTTGACAAATTAATGCTGCACCACAAAGATGACGTCACAGTTTATACAACATCTGCTTACCGATTTCCAAATACTTTTGGTATAGGGTGTCATACTCGTCCCACTGTATGCTCTTGTATTTGTTCCGTTCTCTTGATATTGGCAGCACTGATTCTTGACGATGAACTTCGTTCGGGTTTCTATAGAAAAAAAGAAATACGTGTTTTAGTTTGAAGCTAAAGCCCGATTTACACGATGCAAGTTTCATGCTTTTTTTTTGGGGGTGGGAAATCATCGAATGACTCTTCCCGCTTTGGGTGGAGCGGAAAGGAGTGTCAGACTCTTACTGACTAAAACCTTATGTTCTTTCCTTAGCCCTTTATGTTCCGGGGTAGCGGTAACCCTTTCAGTCAATCTCGCTTACTAAGTTTATTGCCTGTGGCAAAACTTAAGAAACAAATGACTGTTATTGTTGCTAACTACTTATGGTTACAGGAAATTCATTTGCACCTTGTAAATCAAGTTTAAACGAACTTTGATCGTGCAACATGAGTCGCACAATTTATGTACAAATGCAATTCAACAAACAGACAATTAATTTTGCGCCCTCTAGTGGCACAAACCAGACTTTGGTATATGAATCCAACCACTATGTAAATTACCCGGCTCAAGAAGCAGAAATTACACTTGCTTGGCCTCGCCCTAATACAAAACAATTGCTTTAAATAAACCGTCAGTTAATTTTAAAGCGGATCAATTTAATGAAACTGTAAACACGGAGCCCATTGGAGAGTATCCTAAAATGAAAGGTAATTTTCAGAGCTATTTCACTAAAGCAGACTTTTTAATGAAAATTCAGTGTTCAATAAACGTTAACCCTGGCGTATTCACAGCGACTATATAATTCTAGCTATTCATGTCTATTAACTTAACGTTGAATAAATTTATCATTTCAAAATAAACTTTAAACAACGCGTATAAGTTTGAAAATTAAACAACTCAACGTCTGTTTCAAAATAGTTATGAACAATACAATTGTTTAGAAGTTGACGAGTAGTTGAGAAATATTACAGTTATTACAATTAAATTGAATACAAACAAATGGTAATGGCTGGCAAGAAACTTTCTTGGTTGGAAAATGTGCGGGGAAACGCCAAAATATACTCGCTCTAACGTAAATAATTTAGGTTGTTTTTTTTACAATTTGTTCACAGTTACTTTCTTGTGTAAGCAAAAAAGTTATTGAAAAAACTTGCTCTTGAAAATCATAATATTGTATTTCTTGAAAAGGAGTGCTGAAAAAAAGAGAAGTTTTTCAACACACTCTTGTGTAAAAAATCATTGATGTGTTTAAATACAACACCAACCCTCAGCAGGTACTAACTAGCAACTAGGTCAGAAAATAATTTTTCAACAGTATTCATTTTTACACCCCAACTACACCTACCTATGTAACATGTTTGAGAAAGGTGGTCAAATCGCGAAAAAAATTCGACCGTCCCATACAAAATTTAAATACCTATTCTACCCAAATGTATGGGACAAATGATTTTTCCTGAATTACGATGGTCCCATGGAGAAAGTGGTTCAGTTCGATGGTCTGTACCACATCCTTATATTTGATCACACCTTTCTAATACAAACTCTATAACTGACTACATAAGGTCCAATTCAAATAGATGGACAAACTTTTAGAAATCATTCTGACCACCAAAATAAGGAGAGTGGTAAAATAAATATAAGGAAAACGCATTAGATACTTACAAGAAGTGTGGAAGTACCTACCTATAATGGATGTGTTTATTCTAGTGTGCGGGCAGTTTATTATTTTAGGTCAAATTAAAATCACTTTAGTCAGTGTTTTTTGTTTGGATGTCTTTGGTTAGACATACTGAACGCTGTGTTAAAACTTGTCCATCAATTTTAATGGAACCTTATACCTACTGTGTGTAACCAAAATAGTATCAAAAGGATATGCTACAGATCACCAAACTAAACCACTTTTACTATGGATCTAACTCCGAAATCGTGAAAAAAAATCAGCTGTTCCCTACATTTCGACGAGTCACGTGACCAAAAATGTATAGAACAGCCGATTTCCGAGTTGGCCCCATAGTAAAAGTTGTTCAGTTTGGTGGTCTGTAGCATATGCTTTTGTATGTATATACCCTTTCGGTTACACCCTGTATAGTGTCCCAAATGTCCTTTAACCTGCACCCTTCACGACATAAACAACACCCGTAACCACCTATAATTCGTCGTAAAACGAAACAGACACATCGAAACGAACAAAAACAGCTCTCACGTAACCATGCCTACTAAAATATCACAACGAAAACATAACGATCTACAAAATTTATTTGCCGTTTTTATAAATACACGTGCCGCAGATTCTCACCTACATCTAGGTCGTTAGTATGTCTCCTATTACAGTACCTACTCGTGCGTAAAATTTACCCACCCAGCTTTAGAGAGACTCACGCGGGGATGGGTAACAGAGACAACGCTCTACAAAACCAATGCTTTTCTAAACCTTGATGTGTCTATGCTCAAGGCCTGCGAGGCCGTGAGCTACGCATATTTACACCTTGGTCGCAGGAACACGTTACTTATGCCCATATTTCAGAACCTCACTCAATACTCAAGCATTGCTTGACTCTCGCCATTTGATTGGTTAAAACTAGTTTTAAGTAACGCTTAGGTCTTGAGTGAGATTCTGTAATATGGGCCTTAGTGTCCTATTAAGAGAGGACTCTATTGGGCTTTTCCCCATCCAAACGTATTCCGCTGTTTTCTTCATAATATAATAAAATGCCTCTAGAACAATGATTTTTTTTTCCAAAATATCTAGGTCTAATATTAGTACGTGCCCCTATCATTTCTTTTTTTTCCAAAACATGATCACCAAATGAATTATGACAATTCAAAATCCCCACAAATAGCCCGATTTGATCGTCATGTTCAGACGACTATCAGATAAATATCATGAGCTTTTCACAAAAAAATAATAATAGCATAGATATACTTTTCCTCTAAATTTTGAAATAATATTTTTTTAGATCAATCCAAAGTTTTGAAGAAGAAAAAAGCGGAATACAAAACAGTTTTTCTTCAATGTTTTTGTAGGTAAAATTACATTGGGCTGCAATTGTCCCTTTCGCACGTTACGGCTCGAGGACTGTCCCAGCGCGACGACAATAGTTTCTTTAAATACCTATTTTTCAAATGCCTCGAGATTAGAGTCCCCTCTTAAGATTGCTCGTAAACTTAGCTCATATAGTTCTGTAAAGAGACTTATAGACAGGTATAGCCGACCTCGTGGCTTTCAAACTTTTGATAACAATTACCATTAAATTAGAACTTCCTTACCGTGAAACTATCTAAGTGCCAATTTTACCATTGAAACTGAACGCGATCAACACGTATAAAACGCGCTCAACAGCTGTCAGTCTCAATATTTCACAGAAAATATGACATTGACAGATCTTAAACGTAGTTTATGTACTGGTCGCGATCTGATTCATAGGTGGAATTTGACCTTACTGTCACCATGACATTTATAGACGATGTCGTTTTATGGCTAGAGACATTCAACTTTAGGATGGTAAAAAAAATTATGAGGTCGATTACACATGAGCGATTGAAACGACGATAATTAACAAATTGAACTTTTTATAAACTCGATGTATAATTTTTAACATAACTAAACAATGCATAATAGAAGTTTTATTGTTATAACACCTATGGGCGTTTAGCCCTCAAAGTGTATCAGCACCTTAATTACGTAACACGTTGTCGACGGCAGTCAAAATGTTTTGAAGGTTATTGCTTATACATTGGTTCACATGTTCGAAAAATATGCCTGCTCACAACGTAAATAACGCAATGAATGTTGTTGAACTGTCAAAATTAAAGTCAGTGTTCCTAGTGCGGTACGCAATTATACCACAGACGTAAAGACGAGTAAGCTACACATATTAACGCGATCTACATAGTCTTCATTATGATCTGACCAAGATAATAGGGATGTTGATTAAAATAATTTTTTTAGTCCGTCAGCTAGATTATCAAAAAATATTGGACCCGTATTTTCTTTTTACACATAAACAAAAGATTACGTTGATACATTGTGTTAAAATGTGGCATGACGTCACTTCTTGACTTGTGACGTAGCGCGCCCCCACTTCCCAACTTTAAAGCGTTTTATCTAAGTCATCATTAAAAACACGTGTCGGTTATTCTTTTTATCTGACTAATGCACTAAATATAATTTATTTTCTTATTACCCTTTCAACACTCCTACTTCTAGACTTTAAAAGAGACTGTGGCCTTTGATTTTGTTTTGGTGTTGGTGATAGAAACATCGACCACATCGGGTTTATTTTTAATAATTGACGCGTGAAAATGTTACAAATGTACAGAGGCCATCAAGTTATCCCAATCTGTCAAATTCCTTTGAAAGTTTTTCAACTTTTACAAAAAATTACAAAAGCATAAGGTTCATGTTTGAATTGGAACATTTGACAGTTTGAGACAGATTGATGTCTGTACCAACTTACCTACTTAAATAAATAAACATAACTTTATCATTTCCACCTAGGTTAAAGGAAAGCATTAGTTAGTCTCCCATTTCTAAGCTAGAGAAAATAATGATAGTGTTTTGTTTTATTTCTCCTGATTTATATGCCGTTGTGAGAAAAGATATAGCGCGACGGATATGAATTTGTTAGACACGCAATATGGATTTAGGTGGCGTAGGTTTGAGGGTATTGATTTTCTTTTAGTAAAATTACTGGGTATTTAATTCATAATGAACCTTTTAGTACTTTTATTGCTTGTGTTAGATGTTCAAAATATGGATCGGTTTTAGCCAGTAAGAGTCTGACACTCCCTTCCGCTCCACCCAGAGCGGGAGAAGTCACTGGATGATTTCTCAGCCTTAAAAAGAAAAAAAGACGTTCAAATAAGTTAAACTAGGTATACGATGAGAGCTCTTTGGAGTGAATTATATTATTTTCGGTCAATATCTTTTGAAATGCCTAACGTTTAGCGCCTACAAATGTGTGACGTCATGTTATAGAATCCCTTTGTTCT
Organism: Hyppa rectilinea; assembly: GCA_951799385.1. Classification (NCBI taxonomy): domain Eukaryota; kingdom Metazoa; phylum Arthropoda; class Insecta; order Lepidoptera; family Noctuidae; genus Hyppa; species Hyppa rectilinea. The sequence goes on along the minus strand of OX637302.1, from coordinate 2,839,725 downwards.
ATATGATCTTATGTAATGTTTTTAATATCGCTACACAAAGACTATTGTCTCTAATCAAAATTTCAAGAGTACAATATTAATTTTATTAAAATACAAAATATCGTTAAAATACAAAATATTGCTGACGACCAACCCTAAACGGACACAACGGACACAATGCGGCTGCATCAACTACTTAGCTGAAACCGCTGTGACTGACAGCCAATTAGGTACCTACCTACTCTGTTTATTATGTCACTAGATAAGAAGAACATCAATCAAGAAACTGCTAATTACTTTAGTTTTGTAGTACCTACATAAACTCGTCATTCTATCTAGCAACCGGAAAATTATAAATTCTAACTTATACATGCTTTGAAAGATGAGAACTCCTCTTAAAATTACTTAGTCTAATATACAGGGTGTAATTGAATTCAGGAGCAATATTATAAGAAGTCATTGTACTCATCATTATGAACAACTTTTACGAAGGGACACGCCTTTTTATTTTTTTAAGGCTGGGAAATCATCCAATGACTGCTCCCGCTCTGGGTGGAGCGGAAGGGAGTGTCAGACTCTTACTGACTAAAACCTATCCATGTTCCTTCCGTAGCCCTTTATGTTCCGGGGTAGCGGTAACCCTTTCGGACAATCCCGCTTATCCGGCTGGCTTGGCCCTGAGAGGCCCCTTCATATGCTGACATCTCTTTGAGGCGCGCGTGGAACATATACGCGCCGTCCGGCACGGGTCTGGTGCTGATCGGACGGTGAGTCACCCATTACTCACCGTCCGCAGACCCGCGCCTACGGTGGCCGGGAGTCGTCACGTGAAGGAACACGTCCGAAATAGCGAAAGAAAAATTAGCTGTTCCCTACATTTTGACGAGTTATGCGAGTTATGTATGGAACACACAGCTGATTTTTTTTCGCGATTTCAGATTTGATCCCATGTTAAAAGTTGTTCATAATGATGAGTTCAATGACTCCTTAAAATTTTGCCCATGAATTCATTTTCACCTTGTAGAATTTCCAAAAATTCGAATAGCTAAAAACCTAATTCACATCTATACTAATATTATAAAGAGGTAAAATTTGTAAGTTTGTATGTAGGGGTAATCTCCGGAACTAATGATCCAATTTCAAAATTTTTTTCACTGATAGAAAGCTACATTATACTTGAGTGCTATAGGCTATACATTATATTTATATCATATATATATTAGCCGAGCTATAGCAATTTTAGTCTAGCAAGTCGGAAAGAAATACCTCCGAAAACAGAATTATTTGCATGTACTGCCTAAACAGTTGTTTAAAATTGAAAGCAATGTATGGCAACCCGGTTCGCCTTAATTATTTCTACAAAAACGTCCGCGACACCATGTTCCTATCTTTTTTAACTTTTATATTTCGTTTTATGTTTTAAAAAAATATTTTTTCGACTAACTTCTGTTTGGATGATTATTTAAACAACAAAATATCAATTCTTATCAAATTAAATTATTTTATGATCACAAGGACATCACAGAGATAAGATTTGCCCTCCACAGTATTAGCCGCAGACGAAGTCGCGGGCAGAAGCTAGTAAGTAAATATAATTTGACAAAACTCACCCAGTTCTCGCAAAATTAGCGATGTAAAGTATAAATGCTTCTGACAAAGCCACTTCAGACTTGGTGTAGTTTCTAGGAAAATGGCCGAGCCCCTCCACTAATGGGGCTCCGAATAAGTAAGGGAGCTCTTCACCGTGTACTGAACCCATCCGCTGCAATAGAAAATGGTATTAGTGGGGAGATTTATTGCGAAAAAGGAAGAATGTTTGGATTTGAAAAGATTGGGAATAAAATATTAAATGATTGGTGAAGTTCTGTGCAGAAAAGTGGATTTTAATTTGATCGTTTATATGATTCGGTGGAAGGACTTGGTTTTTTTTTAAAGAAAAAAATTAAGAATTTAGGTTGAAGTATTTGCGGTAAACTGTACATAATAAGAGGCAACTAACCGTCAAACCATTTTTGAGTTCATTATAGTGAGCTTTAGTTAAAGCTTTTAGGCAATTCAAGGATTTATTCTTACTTTACCCGTTACGAAGTAAATTAACAAAAAATAAGAATATAAATAACAATAATTATTGAGAATGAAATAACACGACTTCAATGCGTAAATAATTCAATTTGTAGTGCGGTGATAATAAATTACCAAATATTTATTTAAAATCATGATCTATTCAATGTGAGCCTCAGTAGGTCATTGTAAACCTGATTTTGTACAATTTTATTTAGCTACAATATCTACATAATATGAAAAATAATAATAACCATCTATTTCATTGGAATCATAAACTTTAGAAATACATTATCACTTTTAATTGAAAAGCCTTTATATACCATTAATTACTGATTGGATTTCAAGCATTCAATGGAATATGACTGATTTAATTATATTTCAGCGAGCAATGATTTAATTTTTACTCATAAATGATTGAATATCGAGTAGATACAAAAATACACTGTGCAAATACATTCATGAAACTATAATTGAGTACATATTTTACTAAATTGACTTACTTATGAATAAGTATGTACAAACGACGATGTATTATAGTGGATGGGCTGAGGTGGTCCGCGAAATTCCTATATTTTTTACGTTTTTTAGCAATTTGTAGCTTGTATGTTGATCAAAATAGATCTTAAAACTGTGTTTTTAACTCATTGATTCAGTTTTCCAAGTCAGATTGATATAAATCGACAGGATTTCATGAAGTAGTCATTCAATAGAGCAATAGTGATGGCGCCAAACACGTAGCTGAATTACAGGCCGAGTTCATTTAGATTGCCACCGACACACAAGGAAAATGAATAGAACAATTTGTACTTAGAGAATAATTCTGTGAATACATCTTTGTTACGGTTGTAAATCATATTTTGAACAACATACAACCTGATACTGACTTGTAAGTTGCAAAAATGTAAGATAATTAACATTTGAATTTCGCGGGGTACCCTGTATCTTTCACCAAGCGATAAAACTTCCACTATAAGCTGACCTCGATTTGTATACACTTTCCTATTTATAATAGATCAGTTTACATTGGAAATAGTATAGCTTGATAAAAGTATGTCTTCGTGCGCACAAAAACGGAACACAATAACGGAATAGTTAGCAAAAAAAAAAGTAATAAAAATATTCTAACCCTCACCTGAGGATAATCCCCATCCTTGGTCTGGTAATCGAACACGTAGAAGAAGGTCCTGGGTGAGGTGTCAGGGGAACTGAGGAAGTCTCCTGTCTGGACCAGCGGCGCCACGTATTGAGCATCAGATAGGGCAAGTACTGCTGCGTCTCGTGTGTTTATGGGGTGCTGTCGCAAAAGAAAATAAAATTGAAAAAAAACATTTTTTTTAAGATACTTGTTAATATAATATTACTGAAAGCGGTTGAAATTGGAGTGAGAGACACCTTTATTCTGAAATTCACTAAATATTTGAAAGTTTTCAAGAACATTATCTCAATGCTATTTTCACAAGACCAAAAAAAAGTATAAAACTTTTTGATCCTCTCAAAAATCGATTTTTGTTGAGGAATTATATATTTCTGCTAACCTCTTAATCATCAAATCCGCTAAAAGACGTACACTGCTGAACAAAGCCCATCTTCAAAAATCAACTTAATAACCTAACATGAGTTATGTAATTCCACAGAAATTCTCTTTGTTTCTCCTTTGCTAACAAGTCGTCTTTAGTAAAATGGTTGCGTCGACAGACCTTTAAACAGATTAGCCTTACCAGCCAAGATTTGCTAGAATAAATGCTAACACAACTTGAACAATATATCTCACAAACGTGATGTGTTTCTGAAATTACATTCACACAAGAATTCAGTGTTCGCCTTTTATTGCCAAAATCTTAAGCACTCCTTTAGTTCTGTTGGAGTTAAAATCAATATTAACAAGGTCCTTTATTAAAATTCCTTTGAAATTCTCAAGCAAAATGTTTGTAAGTCCACTTCAGTCATTAACAGGGTTGAGTTTAAACCGGTGACCTTTCGATTGGCGGTGAGCTCCGTTTGTGCTATATTTATAATTCATTCACTCGTTCTAACGCGTATACGTTGGTTGTATTTTAGTAATAACTATATTAAATATATATTGTAGTATAAAGCTTTTATCGAGTAGGACAATGACCGGTGGTCAGCTTGGACAATAGAGAGGTCAAATATAAACTGTCCTTGATAGTAGTTTTATTGTACGAGCTTGTTTACTTGTATCTAACTTTAGTTTACAAGTAACATGATTAATAAATAGGAAAATGATTGGCAATCTGAATGACACGTGTGAAAAACTGACGATCGATATTCGAAGTTCAAATCTCAAATGAGATACAAAATTGTTACAGAGACATTAAAATAAAATATTAAAGATTATGATTATTTAAGATCATAAAAACTGATGGTATGAAAATGGAAATGGAATAATGAGACGGTAACAGCCATAAACAGTGTAGCAAAGTTACATGAAAACAACCGTAGCGTTTCAGTCAAACATGCAAATGAAACTACAGTAACACGAATCGAAGAATTCCAACGAACAATAACAGACAAAAACCATAATGGAAAAAAAACAAAAGTGAGTATAGTAAAAACTTAAAAAAAAACAATTGACTTCCAGAAAACCACTACTACTCGTACAAGTAGCAAGAAAGGAAAATACAAAATAAAACACCAACTTCCGAAATTAAGGATATTTTTCACTTAGTAGTGTTTTTCTGGAAGTCGGTTGTTTTTTTCTGTAAAAAGCTTTTATTTTTCACTTTTTTGTTTTTGTAGCTCACTGTCAATTCGTATCCACTACTCTAAACTTGCTATGTAAACAACAGTGACCCGAAGTACTAATATTCATCAAGATAAAAATTCATAAAATGAAAACTACTGGGCCAAACTATGTATGTTAAATTTTTATGGGACCAAATAACAACTATTCCGAAAGAAACTAAAGAAGAATCCCGTAAATTCGATTAATGTCTGCGTAATGGATGTACAAACAAAAAAATATCAAATGAATTGAGAATTACCTCCTTTTTGATGTCGGTTAATGAAACACCATAAATCGTGAGAATTCAGCAAACTATTCAAAACTTATCCTATAAAGTATATCCGGGACTCTCAATACGACATTCGCTTGAACTCGGAAATAGTGGGAATTTGGTTGTGACAGGAATTTCGAGGCCAGTGCCAAACGCGGCTTTTAGGTGGCACTGCCAAGTCATCAGAAACGTGTGTTGCCTTAACGTGGGTGAATGTGGGTCAAGTTGATGCTACTTTGGGTAATGTTTCATGGAGTTCGATAGATTTCGAGGAAATTATCGTAACAAAGTTTTTGTTATGTGAATTTAATGTTTTGATATTGAATTTTACTGCGATATCCTTTTTTGTTATTACTTAAATGTTGACTTCTGGTTTTACTAGGGCTACATACTAAATTCAAATTTGCAAATATCGGTAAACTATTTGCAGATATTTTACATTCATGTTATAGTAAGAATTGAATATGTGAATGAAACGAATGAATCTGTTCAAAATAAGAAGAGAAATAATGATAAAAAGTCGCGTTTGGGACGCGACTTTTTATCATTATTTCTCTGTTTACGAAGTGCCATATAAAAACAACACAACCACCAATATCAAACTAACAATAAAAAAACATCATAACATTAAAAAAACTTAAACTTCATTATTTTGGCTTTCATATTCATCAAGTTTGGCTTATTTTTTTTTAATTTGTTTTCATCATTTTAATTGTAAATATTTTTTATCCTATGGACATGTGCCTGAAAATATATTTTTTTTAGTTTTTTTGTATGCAGCCTTATTAGAAGCTCATCATCTAGTCTTTCGGTATTAACGGCAATAATTTGATAATTACAGACACCATTTTGTTGTACAGTCACAAATGTGGTACCTATAGCAAGCGCATTGACAGTAAATTAATTGACCAATAACGAGAATGAACAAGTAATAAAGTCCGTGGTGAATAAATTATTGAAGCAATAAATAATCATAATTACCTGAACTGTCCTCTCCCAGTCCGTGTATTCATTCACAATGGTGAAGAATATTTCGCTCAAGTGATATGTGTATGCGTTTCTGACGTAGGTCCTGAAATAATGAAAATGTTTAGTATTATAAAAAACTTTAGAAACTAGCTACATATACAACATTATTGGTAATATGTTTAGGGGATTTAATCCGTTAAGGGGATGCAGGAGAGATCATCTGCAGCCAAATAACACTTATGACCCCTGCTCAAATGTCGAACATTTTCGAGTAATTTGAAATTTAATATTTTTTTAAAGATATCTACAGTATAAAATTTTGAATATCTCATTTTAATAGTCAAACCCGATCAATTGGTTGCAACTGAAGTCACCTACTTTCCCTTAATATATAGCCATTAACCAACCCATAACCCTGTATATATAATATAATAATATGTATTTTGTATACTCAATAGTTTTATTTTTATCACAATAACAATACAACTGGCGCGCGCAAAGTTTAATGATCTTCGCGCCGATCAGCTGTTAGCAGCTATTGAGTATACAAAAAAAGTTTCTTTGGGAAAGTTGATTGTAATCATGAGTACAATCACGTGTTTTAAAATCGGTCACTAATTACCAGTCACCTTATATACCTTTCTAGATCTTGAAACCGGGGATGGTTGTTTTGTTTAATGTATAGATAATATAATATATAACATAATATATGAGCTGCCTGTTTATGTTGATATATAGATACGCAGCTCAGCAGCTCGAGCAGCTGTGGTATAATATTAGACACTAGCTATTGAGACGCGGTTCCGCCCGCGTCAATGTTGAACAGTTTTTATACAAACTACCGCCCCCCATTTCATCTCTTTACGGGTACGATTTACTAAAAGTCTTACTTAACTGATGCTCCTACTCATAATATACCTATGTGCCAAATTTCATCTCCCTAGGTTCAGTACTTTTTGAGATTTCATGATTCATCAGTAAGTGAATGTTTGAATGAGTGACCTTTTGCTTTGAGTTGATACGACAGAGGGGCTTTCCTTTAAACAGCTTATACTAGGGACCATTTCCAAGCTCTGTACCAAAAATCAATTAAATAGGAGCAGTAGTTTAGTCGCAAATGTTTTTTTTAAGTTTTTGCCCCGTTTGAACACGATGTATCTTTCCTAATAGCGCTCGCGCACGCGTCGGTGCCGCTGCGTTACAAGGTCAGTTTTTATTTACAAAGGGTGGTTGCGTTTTACTCTGATTTGTAAGCTATTTAGTTTGTTTGGAAAAATAAAAACCTCATTTTTGGTGCTTTTTATTTTTATACCGTACCGAGTTAATACTAAACACGTATAGTATACGTAGTGTAATTTAATGCCCCTCTGTCATATCAAGTCTGTATATACAGACTAGCTGTTCCCGCGCGATTTCTTCCGCTGCTCGTCTCCTATTGGTCGTAGCGTGATGTTACAGCCTATAGCCTTCCTTGATAAATGGAATATCCAAAACAAAAAAAAAAAAAACAATTCGGACCAGTATTTCCAGAGATTAGCGCATTAAACAAACAAACAAAGCCTTCAGCTTTAAAATATTAGTATAGATTTAGACAATAAATGGGGTAAAAGTTATTTTTTCTTTTACAGAGCTTTACTTAATTCAGTGCAACGAAAATAGGTCTTATGAATTTTCGGTCTCCTTAGCAACTAATACACTTCTTCATTATTTCTAACGAATCCTTATCCAAAGTTATAAGCCTACTTGAAGTACCTATATATAGCCCCGTGTCTATAAATATACCTAGGTATTTATAGACACGGAAAAGTAAAAGAGGAGATATTCTTTAAGTGGTTCTAATTATGTACCTACTAACTGAACAAAATACCTGAACCGAATAGTTACTACGCAGATCGGCTTACATAGTCGTTGTGGGCACTTCACTGTAATTGACCAATAACCTGCCAATTCGTACGTATTACTGACCCTTTTACGAATAATATCTAACCGTTCGATACTTTGGTGGAATATTCAGACTTGAGATATAAATATTGGTGTCGTACATTTTTTGTAATACGATTGACTGTAAACACTAATACATGTGTACCGTTTTTTTCGTAAACCATAAACAATTTCATTAAAAATTCATCAAAAATGAAGGTAAACTATTTTTCAAAAGTACGAAACATAGACATTTTTACAACAAATGGCAAATAAAAACCGTACAAAAGAAAAATTAAATAGAAATATTATTACATTTTCGAAATAATTTAATTTGTCATACAGACACGCCACACAAGTTAACCTCAAAAGACAATTTTTTTTAAAATAAAATCTCTTTAGGACGCAACGAATAAGCCTGTAATTGGTGTCTGTGAAAAAAAAAAACACGGAGAGCGCTCTTGTGGCGTGACATACACATTAAAATGAGAATTTATAATGCTCGTATATTTTTTTAAATAAAACTTGGCTACGGCTATTCGATCGGGAAATAATTTACACAATTTCGATATACTGTTTCGACAGAAAAGTCCTTATTGTGAGTGTTTAATTGGATTAATGGTAACAAATGGTACATCTTTTACTTTTGTCTTTTTCTTGGCTGTCGATCGTCTGACTGAGGATTAACGTAATTTTATTAATCCCGTATAACGGACTTTTACTTTAATTATTTTAGGTAAAAAATAAAAGGCATCTGACGTGCGTCTGACACTGAAGGTTTCATTTCTTTCTTTAAGATACTAATTCAAAAGTTGCACTTTTCGCAATATTTATAAACTACACTCTCCGTTCGTTTACCACTAACTGAATAATTAATATAAAGACTTGACATTTCTACAGCAGACCTTCTATACCTAAACAAATTCCTAAGAAAGGTATGACATGACATACCTTGATATAGCAAATATACTATTCAATTCTACGAAAAAATATTTCACCTTCAATATCCAATACGTTTGATTACAACCATTCAAGGAGACATCCTATGACCGTAGTTCAAACACCCAATTTGCTGAATAAACATCGACCTCACCTTATTATTCTATCCCTTCGTTCGCCTTCGAACCCATTTTGTATATCCTGAGCCGAAAATTTCCAGAGGGCTTCGCTGGTGACGACACCGAAGAGGAGATCGTACTTGTTTTGTCCACCCCTGATTCCAAACATCCTTTCTCCGCTTCTTTTATCAGCTTTTAGGTTGTTTACTCCTGATACGCTGGAGAAACCTTGCAGGTCATTGGGTATGAAGAATGTTAAGAGTTCCTTTGCATAGTCAGTTTTGACAACGACCCCGTCAACTGATGGGCCGAAAGCTGTTAGGTAACTTGGTGTGCTGATCTCTGCAGACATTAACTCATCAAGTGGAACCTCTCTGAGGCAGTCTACGATGAGCTCATGGTCTTTGACAATGTCTTCTGGAAGCGTGCAGTTAGCCTGTTTTGCTAATTGGACGGAAAAGCTGACTGGGTCCTCGACTAGGGCCCAAGAGCTTAGTGCAGATCCTGACAGGAGAATTGAGCGGTGAAAGAGACCTGCAACAAATTCATGAATAAGCATTTTGGAAGCAACAGTTTACTAACAATATAAACCATCTCGAAACGTCGAAGTGACTACAGGGTGTTAACTAATACCTACATTTTCTTTTTTTAAACTTTGTGCCCGAGGAAATATACTCTAAATATGTGGATACATACATAGATGTTATATTTAGGAATATAAGACTAGGCCATACAATTTTTTTTCATGTAAAAACTAAATCTACAACGCAATATAAAATCGCAATAGCAAAGTGTTAAAGTTGTTACAATTTATACAAAAAAAAATTCTCATCTTTGTATTAGCAAGTTCCGTTATATCTTCAGTTGAAAGATGAAAGTCTCAAGAATAAAAATGCTGTGAGAGTTATGTTTTAACTACCAAGAGATTTAATTAGAACATCGTTTAGTTAACATTTACCTGCGCTTTATGTCTACAGTTTATTACAAGAAAGAAAGTAAAGATGACGTTTATTCTTATTATGCTGTATTTTTATTAAAACTTTTTTAATTCCAGGTCATTTTCAGTCCCTCTTCCGTCCCTACCATAAATATACCACTCAAAAGCTTTCCTATACTTTCTAAAAATTGGATATTGATCCAAATAGTCAATTTCATTGAAAAATCATGTTTGCGTGCAATTCACGTCGAAACTTTCAATCCCAAAAGAGCTCTAATTGTGAAAGTGAGGGAATAATTTCAGGTTCTATTTTGCCAAATTTGTACACGGCGAAGCGCCTGATGATTACTTTGGGACGCGCACTTTACACTACGTTTGTACGTGCTGACTAAATCGAGTACCAATTTGGAATTGGAAACGATATTTTGCCTTTTCGAAACGAATTTGTGTCATGATATTACTAGAAAAAAAATTAGACGGTTTTTTTATTTAACCCGAGGGCCATGAAAAATCCGATGAATGAAACTAATTGAGAGCTCTTGGTAAGTTCGAATAAATGAAACTGTTTTTATTGAAGCATCCACCAATTTTCGTATTTGTTTTTTTAATTCGTGGCGTAGTAAAATAAAATGGAAGGTAGGCATTTTTATTTTCATAGTGTTTGATACGACGTATTTCATATTGGTACAGCTTTTTGCAATTTTACGGTTTGTAGAACGATTAACGTCACTGTTTCGTTTCCATTTTGCGCCAATTTTCAGGTAGGTATAAATTTTAAACTAACGTTTCGGATTTTGTACAAAAAAAAACATACGTCAAAAGTTTCTAGTTAAAACAATGCATGAGTGTAAAACTGTAAAAAAGTATTGACTAAACTAGTAACTAAAAGGTAAGTAATATATTATGATATAATTACAAAATCTCTAACATTTACCAGATAATTTATAATAACAACTATAATCATCAGGTAACATGATAAACGATTGATATAATTTCAAAATAACTAACTAACTTTTATAAGCGAATACATTGAATATAAAATCCTTTGATATACCACTCAAAATACATACAACTTAATTACACAAAGATGACACACCTTAAAAAAACAATAACTTTATGTTTAATAAATTATTTAAAGTTCATTTCTGACAGAGTTTACAACTTGAGTAGTATAGTTTATATAATATTGATTTTAAATATTCAACTTGTACAAAAGCCAGCACATCAAGATACCCCAATCGGTCAAATTTCTTTAATAGATTTTTAACTCTATTACAAAAGCATAAGGTTTATTTTCATATGGAATTTGACAGTTTGGGGTAGCTTGATGTGCTGGCGTCTGTACATATATCATTATTTAAAGAGACAGTTTACACATAAATTATGTCAATATCATGATTAAAAATATTATAGTGTTTTAAAGTTCTCTTTACTTACCAGGCATAACAGTAGGCGATATCATGAGAAAATTAATACAGGCAGCTCCAGAGCCGTGGCCCAGCATGGTAACGTTACCGGCATCACCGCCGAACAGCGCAATGTTCTGTTGCACCCAGTGCAGGGCCGCTATCTGATCCATCAGGCCGTAGTTTGCTACTCTGGCTTTTAGGTGCGGTATTGGGTTTGCATTTAGAAAACCTGTTGAAGATATTATTGAAATTAGGAGAGTTAGGAGAGTCACTAATTTCGAAAACTTGTGTGGAATTCGATAGTCATGGGTATGGGCATATTATGCTCAGGAATGAGGAAAATGTCGTCAGGAAGGTTTTGAGCATGAATGTGGATGGCTATACAAGTAGCGGGAGACCAAAGAAACGATAGATGGGTTGTGTGAAAGATGATATGGCTAAAAAGGGAGTGACTACCGAGATGACGACTAATAGAGAAGTATGGTCGAGAAAGGTATGTTGCGCTGACCCAAATAAATTGGGATAAGGGCAGATGAATGATGATGATGACCCCAGCATACATACTCGTCATACTCGTCTCATCGCATTTGGTCTGGCAGTATTAAAGTGTAACATTAAAGCCATCAAAAAGCAATTATTACATATATTCGTCTTTCATTCAGCTCGTACCGATCTGCAAACTTGGGTTTTTTTTTTTTTTTTCCTTTGACTTTTCACACAAGCCATATTGTCCGCTAAGCAAACTAATGCTTGTGTTATGGTAACGAGATGGCTGATAAACTACTTATGTACTTTTTTTTTTTTTGTAAATACATACACATATTATAGATAGAAAAACACCCAGACCCGTAACAAATACTTGCAGGTCGTACAAATATTTGTTGCGTGCGGGAATCGAACCCGCGACATGCTACGCAGCAGTTGATCGCTCAACCGCTACGCCAACCGTGTCGTCAAAGGTTAGGCATTATCCACGCTTGCTAGTTGTATGTTTCGGTCGGCTCAGCACTATTTAAACTAAGCCGAGCGTCTTTTTTCCAAAGTCAAATCATTTATTTCAAATAGGCACAAGAAATGCCTTACTATGCCTATTTGAAATAAAAAAATTGCCCTTTTGAACGTCAAAATGAACAAGAAATTAAATTTATCCTAGTCGCCCCTTCCAAAAGGTAGTTTCGTATGGAGAAGACTGGGCAAGAAACTCCACCGTTACTCTTTTTAAAATGTATACGTGAATTGTAAAACTATATGTATGTGAAGACGCACCCAAAATAAAAATACTATATCACAAAAGGTTAAAAGAGACATTTCCGAACATATTTATCTACATAATTATATTCTATTTTCCGTCCTACTGTGCCGGATCATGCCGAGGCGAACACGTGTGTAGTAATGAAATTGAGTCTACTTCAACATGAATGTCTAGAGAAAAAGATTTTTAGGAATTTTCCATAAAAAACAGTCAATTTAAATTATATTCATTCGCGGCAATTATGTCCTTGACTGCTAATAACAACATTTTCTCAAGAAAAAATCAAATTACCGAGAAACGATAAAAAAGTACTTAGCTTCTAAAGACCTTCACAAGATATTTAATCTTGTTCGCAATATAGATACGAGTAAGAACCCAATTATCTTTGATTCCCAAGTTACAGAAAGTATTTAGACAGTCTAAATAGAAGTTAATATTGCTTGCTCCAGATTTTCTCTTCGTAAGCTTAATTCAAGGCTTTGTTCATTAACTATTATAATAAAGAGCAAGATAAAGGGGTAAGTTGTTCAAAATATAAAACAATCAAGATTTGTTATTTGCTAATTAGGTTATAATTTTCCCACTGCTGAGACACCAGATCTCCTGTCTATGACAGGGTATAAAAGGATAGAGTGTATAAAACCACCACACAGGGGCTCAAGTCTGCTATTACAATAGTGTCAGAATGGTCGATCATTGATTTCAAAATTGTTGATTTTGACAAGTTTCGTAATCTACTAATATAGTGGCGTCATTATGACTTTCCAATGGTCAACCACTGACACACCATTGAAAGAAATGGCTTAAATTGGTAATCTCGTACGTAATGACAGTTGAATGTCAGACTTAAGCGGTAATCTGCTAAAATTTTGACAGTTCCTTTGATCATTGAACCACCATTCCAACGTCATTGTGCAGTCATAGCTTTTAAATACGTGCAATACTGTGCGTCCAAAAAGTTTTTGCATTTAAATCGTGTTTGTGGACTAATATTGCATCCAAGATGCATTCAGTGCGATCTAACATCTTGGAACTAGCTAACGCAGTGGATGCTAGAGAAAGAAGATGCAGGGAATCCAAACAACGTCGTTTGGCCCGTCGGTTAACAAGTTACTAGTATTGTGTTTGTGGAATATTTATTGAATGGAAAAGGACTCAGTAAGGAAGTTAATTGAAGAAGTCATTACCATTATGGCCAGACGAAAAGTGAAACGATAGCGTATCGGCAGAAATGAAGGTGAGAAAACTGAATTTGTCAATGATTTATTATTCTATAGCTATAAACACGAAATAAATTGATTAATCGTAATTTTTTATTGCAGATTCTAATAGCACTTGCATTTTATGCATCAGGGTCCTACCAAAATTTTATTGGACAGAGTTCCATCCATAATGTTTCACAAATCAAGAACAATTAATGAAGTTAGAGGCATAAAATAAAATATATGGCCATTTACTATATTTTAATGTAATGTAATCATCATTCATTTAACATAAATAAAAACAGATAAAACGTCAGTAAGCAGTAATGTCACATTTGACTTTGACAGCTAAACAGATAAAATATTGAGTTGTATAGTTTCACATATTTTATCCGCGTTGCACATAAATTTAATGTATTTTTGCTATTGACGAACTTCTTACTACTTCAGATTGCTTATAACACTAATAGATAATATGTAAAAATATATATAAATGAAACCTGGAATGAATAAATGTTCAAATTTTCTTAGTAGTTTTTAGGAAATCATTTCTACCAACGGTTTTTATAATAATGGCAATACGACAATGTCATTATGACACAATTCTATTACGAGACCATTGACCGATCAATGATCGACCATTATAAATTTGCAGATTACGAACTTTTAGCAAAATGACAATGGGATCGTGTTGGAATGACGAATTTATTAAAAATAGCAGACTTGGGGCCCTGGCCTGTTGCACGTTGGTATATGTCACGTGTCTTAAAAATGTTGGTTCTTCTGACCAAACTCAAACTCAAAACTCAAAGTATTTATTTCAAATAAACCATTACAGGCACTTTTGAATTGTCAAGGTGTCGGTCATTCAGAGAAATGAAGCTAGTTGGGCCTAGGGAAAACCCAATAACAACCCGATCTGGGAATCGACCCCAGGACTTCATGTTAGCAGTAGCGCTTGCTACCACCTAGCTAGCCAGGCACTTAGCTTGCTAGATTAACGAAACAGTCCGATTGCAAGGAAAATTGGTCATGAAAATAATTATTTCTAATCAATCATGTATAGAAAACATTTTAAAAGAGTAACGGCGGAGTTTCTTGCCCATTCTTCTCCATACGAAACTAACTTTTGGAAGGGGCGACTAGAATCAATTCTATTTGTTGTTCATTTTGACGTTCTAAAGTGTCTTTCTTGTGCCTATTTGAAATAAATGATTTGACTTTGACTTTTGACAATGTTGTAAAATTAATTACTTAGAAGAAACAAAAACCGAACATTAAAACTATAACAAAATCTTGCCCTACTACCAGTAAATAATAAATGCCATGAATTAAAAACCCCGAACTTAGCAAAAATAATTTGCTAGATCTCTCACGGAAACCAAAAATAGCTCTAACAATTTCAGTTATAAAGTTCATAATTCAATGAGGCAATCGGTGTGGTAACTTCCACGAGTAATGTTTAATTAGGAAGAGTGGTACGTGACGAAAGTAAGAGTTCGGAGCTAGTCATATAATTAGATTGTATGAAAACAGAACTACTTAATGGCTTCGGGGAAATATATTTAGTTTTCGATGAAATAGAATCAGTAAATGAGCGTAAGTTTATTCTGTGTTAATGGGAATGTTAGATAAATCAGGCAAGTTGGTTAGGGATTCTTTATGAGAGCGCTTGGTATGAATAAATGTAATTAAATCGTCTTTGGTTTGACTAAAGATCAAAGAAAAATAATCTTGGTAGAAGATATAAATAGTAAATGACATTAATCATTAATAGGTCATAAATTAATGTTGATTCTAATTACACAAGATCATATTAAGGCCGAACTTCATTAATAAACTAAATGCGATCAGCACATTAAAACCGCATCCAAGACATGTCAGTGTCATAAATGTTACGAAGCTTTGATATTGACAGCTCTTATAAGCTGTTAAGATGCACATCTCGTTAAGTTTCATTGGTTATGTGCCTTAAGAGATCTCAAACAGAACTTTATTGTAAAAACAGTAGCACTGATATTTCTTTAGAATTGTCATTTTATGACAGGAGATGAAGGAGATTCTAATGATGACAATGATGAAGAATCACTTACCAAGAATTCCAAGTCTATAGTTGATAGTGATGACAACCATGCCACCATAGCTGGCCAAGACAGAGCCGTCGTACACATTTCCCGAGTTCCACTCGAAGGATTCTCCGTGGATGAAGATGACTACAGGATACTTTGCTTGCAATGTAGGCCCAACTGAAACAAAAGCGTTAGATTAATGCTTGAGTCAGAGTTAGGGTCTGCCAGGATCGCAGGCTTGTTTAAATAAGTTACTGTGGCCCTTGAAATGATGCCTCCCAATGTGGGTGGAGCGGGAGGGAGTGTCAGACTCTTTCCTTCGGCCTACATGTTCCAGGGCAGCGGTAACACTTTCGGATACTCCCACCGCCGTGGCCATAGCACAGGCGTCTAAAGGAATAAGTGTAGGGATTTCTTCAATAAAATTCAGACCCAATCTCCCACTCCGCCCCTAGAGGGAGAAAAAAATGTTGAAATCCTTGATTTAACACTCCAATATTGCTAGACAAATAGTTTTCTTCAGTTACATTTTAGTATTTGTTATTGTCTAAGAATTAGGCCAGAATCGGTCCAGGTGAACATTAGATAAGAGTTCTATCTAGTAAAATTATAATGCATTTTTTCCGCCCTATAATATTCATCACTCAACGGACGGTGCGCCTTATGTGACGGCACATAAGGCGCACCGTCTGCCATCGCCGTCCGGCTGCCAGTCTAACCGCATTCAGCTGAATACTAGTATTTTACATGGAGCGACTGCCTATGTGACCTCCACAACCCAGTAACTGGGCAATACTGTCAAAGATGCACAAATGACGGCCGGGAGCGCCGGCTGGCACCGAGGAGTCTCGGTATGTAAAGATGGTCACCCATCCACGGCCAACCCCGGCAAACGTAGATTAACCTGGTGGATCGACCTGTACGGCTGTTAGTACTTAGCCACGAGCTCACTTTTAATAATACTATCCTGACTCGACCGACGACGTTTTCTCTCGTCTCTTTTTGGAAAGAGCATAATAGTTCACGAACTCATTTACTTTGTGTACAACAATATATTTACTGTTTTGTCTCTAACTTCCGTAACAGGACATGTGAACTACTCTGTTTCCGTTATTTTTCCTTCTTACTTGTTCAGACCGCAAACTCTCTATGATTTCTTAGTGTGGTATATTTTATTAACGTACTAGCTGATGCCGCGGATTTGCCTTAATATAAGTAGCTTAAGTTACTCATTATTACATCGGCAATCGTCCAGCGAAAGTCCCGTCACAATCGGTTAAGCTGTTTTGGAAATTAGACGAAACAAACTGCCTGACAGGCAGACAAAAAGAATATAATTGTTTATTTTTTTGTTATAAGTATTTTATAAGCTTTCATAAGCCTTACGTAAAAAGCTGTTTTTTTACGTAATAAACAGACACTTCAATTTGATTGATCTGTGAAGATTTCCTTGTTTTTTTTGTTTTATAACAAAAAAAAACAAGGAAATCTATACTTATGTATCTTATAAGCTTTGATAAGCTTTACGTAAAAAGCAATTATTTTGGCATTGTACAGACACTTCAATTTTATCTATCTGTATAGCTTTGCTTTGGCATAACACCCAGTGTTACATTCTTTCCTTTTACAAGAAACCTTAAGATTAAACTTTCCGGTAACTGAGGTGTTTTTTTAATCAAATATAATAAATCAACAACAGCCAAGTTAAGAGAAAGTGTTGAAAACAAAGCGATAATAAATCAATCAACCACCAAATACCGCGGTAGAAGCTGTAGGAAGCCAACAATATTCAAATCATTTCTCAACAGCCGATCGTTTGACTTTTCCGCTATTTTTGTTTATGTTATCAAGTTTTCGCATGACGGCCCGTGTGCACGGTAGATAAAGTCGGAACATTGGATATGTGCCAACGGATATGAATTATATTTTTATCATTGAATAACAATGAATATCTATACATATTGTTTGCCAGCTAGATCCTGTTTTTTTTTGTACCTTTTAGTGGAGTCGGTTGCATTTTGTATTCAGTACCTTATAGCATAAAAAAAAATGTTTGCAAAAAGGCAGGCATTGAAGAAAGCTAAATAATTTAGTTTTTAATCAAAATGATATTAGTTAGTCAATGTTTCATGCCTAAAAAATATCTGCCTAAAAAAACAGAAACAAAAACCCTTTTATTTACCATGACTCGTGGTTTAACGAAAATAGAATACATCCTAACCTCCACCCCTTATGAAAACAAATTATCATAGTATGAATAGAAATACGTTGCATTATTCATTACTGAATAACTTTATCATTCCATCTACAATCAAGACTAAACAGTCACCCATTTCCTTAAGAGAATATTCACTTTCACTAGTTTGACATGGCAGCAACTGAGATATCAAAGCATTTTCCATATCGATAAAATACTACTAAGACACCATTCGCTACAATCTCCGCCTCTAAAATCGATATAAAACTGCAACTCTATCTTTAAACCAAATCACAAATCGCAATGTATTTCCAACTCTAGTAATATTATACTGAGGAACGGTATCAATTCGAGTTCCTCCCAGAAATATCTCGTGTTGGATTCTCGAATAACTAGTATTTTCGTATCGAATTCACAAGTCACTAGAGTAATAACATCGATAACGTTTCGATGTAACGGCCGTGCCACTGCTGCGGATTTACAAGGTACGGAATTTATTTTATCGTGTTTAGTATTAATAAAATTGAGGAATGAAATGCGGATTGCTGGAAAACTTGAGGTTAGTGGGGAGTCGGATTCGATAGTGGATTTGGTCGACAAAATTTCAGATGATGTTGAAGCAGAGTTTAGAATGAAAGGTAAGTAGAAATATTGCAGGAAACACCTTGATGAAGGGCACAGACGATCGACGAGACTGGCAGAAAAAAAAAGGCCTGAGGGCCTAGACAAAGTCACATTTTTACTAACGATAACAAAATTAGATAAATCCGAAATGTCACGTGATCAATCGTTTCGATCGCTAAGTACTATACAATTTCAAATTGTGTAACGAAACTCGATCAATATTGTTAAACAATTGCGTTGACAAGTGGCGGTCTTGACAATCCGAATTGCTGAGATAACGAATTGTTCGATCAACGATTTTCGAATTCGATTCGACACGGAGCAATTGACACTTGACTAGGCCTCTTGTGCACAGCAGTGGGTGATCACGGGCTGTAAAGAACATGTTATGTACAAGGGATGGAAATTATTACTGACAGATTAAATAATTAAGACAGAGAACGATAAAAATGATCATGAATTAATTATCAGCATTAAACTTGTTTAGACAAGCAATACAATAGATATTTAAAAGACAGCCAATAACCGGCCGTTCGTTAGAGTAGGCAAATTAATAATGAAGTACCAAGTAAAGTTAAGGATAAAGTATTTTATCAAAGTAAACAAGACTTTTGAAACAAAGCCATATTTATTTATTTAGTCTAGCTATGAGGATAAGAAAATTACTGATAAAATAGTATTTCTTAAAAACCTTTAGAATCTAGAAAATAAATAATTCAAACTAATCAACCCTACGGGAGAGCAGCTGTGGTGGACTAGTGGTATCAGTCTCGACTTACGAGTTGTAGGTCGTGAGTTCAAACCGAAGCAGGCGTATTACTTTTTGTTATTAATTGTATCACTACTGCTCACAAAACGGTAAAGGAAAACAGCGTGAGGAATAGGGCGGGCATGTTCAAGAACCAAAATTTCGAAGACCTGTGACATCCGCCAAACCGCACTGGGCCTTGTGGTGGATTATGGCCCACTCCCTCTCTTAGAGAAGAGGTTTGTATCACAGCTGTGGGCTTTTTTTTAATTAAAAGTGAAGCAGTATTTTTATTAATAGAAATTAAATTAGCATTTAGCTCTGTTCGTTTTCATTAACGGAAAACTGAATATCAAGTTTTGATACATACTACGTAAATACTTTCAGTGCACGACTTATTGTTACTGTCGAAATATAAATAAAACTGACAAAATTTTCCAATTGAAAATGAACCTTATGATGTAAAGTTGAAAAACTATTAAAGAAATTTAACAGGCTATCTTGATGTGCTGGCCTCTGTGCATAGTATTATAACAGCTTTGCTTAATGAAATACTTATACACGATACATGTACAAATGTACGATTACACTTTACATACATTTGATCACTCTCTATGGTCGAAATTCGTTCCACCTCCATCAAAAATATTACATCTCCGGGAAACAAGGCAATGGGTGCTATTTATTCCAAGAATCCATTCAAAGCGTACCCTTGCATATCTTATATGAAGGCAATCGCGAATATAAAGAACTTGGGTAGAAATATTCCAGTTTAAAATAATATTATGCTCGTTTCACCCACTCCAAAGGTTATGGAATGCATTCAATGCTGGAATACTTTAGTATAAGGTATTCAGTCGACATATTCAATGGAAAGAATTTGCATTTCGCTTCCCCAATATGTCGGTCACATTGCTTCAATGAGAATGTGCTGAACAAACATTTATTTTGGCTTTGCAGTGAAATTGGAATTTAGAATCCTATTAACGTGATTTGTCAAAGTTAATATTATAATTTGTACATATTTTTAAATATTTATTACTAAGATGTGTTTTACGATTCAATTTGTACACTTTACATTTTATTGGGACGTTAGTATTAAACAATAATAATAGTTATGAGTTTATGATTTTTTATTCTCTGTATATTCATTCGTAGTCTTCTATTGATTAATTAACAAGTTTTCATTTAAAATGGTATCACACTCTATTTATAAACACAAACAAATTGCCGTTCCCAATTCCTCCTTCCTATTGGAGACAGAATCCAATGAAAAGTATTTGCCACCGTGTCTTGAACATCCGCATCGCCTTGTCTCCCAAGAAATATATTGTGCAAATATTTGTTCTGCATCCACCGAAGTGACGTCGGAACTCTTTGAAAGGGAGTGTTATATTATTTTTCAAACGTTGAGGGCATCTTATGTTTGGGCTATTTATTTTGGATGTCAAACGAGCTGTAAATCTCTTCAGCTATGAGAAACAACAATGTATTAATTATATATATATGCGGTAGAATGTTTCATTGAGTTTCAATAATTGAATTATAATCTTTTATTTTTGATTGTTTAAAGAACTTACATTAACAACAACATCCACATTGAATACGATGGTTATAAGTAAGAATGTAATCATCATCATCATAATTCTTTAGTCTTATCCCGATTTATATCGAATCGGCGCTACATGTAAGTTTGAATATGATTATACTATCTTATATAGAATGTATGAAGCATTGAAATAAATTATGAGTACAGAATACGATGTATCAATAAAATCATACAGTTACGAGGTCATCCATATAAACTCGTGTGGTTACTTTTAATAAAACATATATGTATGAACATTTTGTACAAGAAGCATTGCTTATTTTCCATTTTAATATCCAAGCAATATTTCACAAAGTTTAAAAGGGAATTTGAGACAAGTTTTCGAAATTAATTTGAATACCAGAATTTGATGGTAGTACAACGACTGCTCATAACCATAAAGTTAAACAATTTGTTTCTTAACTGGCAGATAACGGAAGATAATGAATGTTTGCAATAGTCTGGGCTTAAATTGCAAACCATTTGCCTTAAGCTTGAAGGACTCAATATAAATACAAAATGGTACATCCAATTGCCAAGGAGCTGGTTATACTGAAAAATATTTTGAATATTACAGTCAAGCATTGAGTTGGTAAAATTCTTGAAATCTGACTTGGAAACTTGGCAATAAAAGCTCAAAGAAATATTTTGTTCAGCGTTTGAACATGTTTCGAGAAACATGTAAATAGAAATCTACATTGAACAGGAAGGAATTTTGACGTGAGACGTCGAGAAACGAACTTGATGGAGTCACAATTTCTGAGAACGTATCTCTGTCACTGTATCAAATAATAATATAATTATCATTCCATAAATAAATTCCTTCTTGAGCGCAATAGTTCCCTTAATAAATAAACCCGTCACCTTAACATTAACCGCCTCGGACGTGCACATTTCAACTTTATAATACAATAACATTTAGGATATCGTTTAAAACTTTTACGTTCATAAAGTGCATGAAGAGATGGAAGTTCTTAACTCCGGTGGATAAAAGATAGCTTGTTTCGTCGGCACACTTTACAAAAGGTGTATTATCCTCTTTATATTATGAAAACTAAATGTTAGAACACCGGCATTGTTCATTTTGTATCTATCTTTGGTATTTTAAAACTTGAAAATGAATTGTTCTCTCTTTTGTTATTGTTTCGGGATTTCCATTTCGCAATTTTGGTGAGCGTGTATACTACAATGTTTCAGAACTGTTGTGCGCCTGAAAGTTTTCAAAACTATTTTCTTTATCAATTCACTTTGTTATTCCGTTATGGTCATGATCCTCATTTAGTTAGTAAGCGTCTTCATTAAAATTTGAGTGTGTGATATTTCACTTCTTGACTTGTCTTGCATTAGACTAGACTTTTCTCTTGTGTATATTGTCGCATTGCATTTCAACTTCTATCTTTATCTAGTAATTAAAGAGAAGCTTAGGTAGAATGTATTGTTTCTTGCAGTGAGTGTTTGTTGTTTTATAGACACAATCAGTTGCGAGATCACATGCTAGTTGCAAATGTCAACTAAAAGAAATCGTATTGCTTTCAAGGCATTAGTTGTATCCGTTTCGAAGGAAGTAAATATTTTTCTCTCTTCTTTACTAATCGTTATCTAAATAAGTTCAATTTTATTGCAGTATTATGCCGTTGTATTTTGATTGTGTTGTATTTCTATGAAATTCACTAACAAGATTATTCGCTTCCCGCATTTAGAGGATATAAAATTATACTCAATTTTATTGCCTCTGTATATTCCTGAGTGTTATAAGGAAAACGGAACACTGAGATATAATAAAAAGAAAACAAACGTGCCAAACACGATGATGTGAGCACAAAAGAAAGTGATTGAAAAATGAGAATACAGATAACGATATAAATATTAAAGTAGGTTAAAGTATTCCAAAAATAAAACGAATTGTCTCAAAATAAACAAAAAGTTCTAGTTGAAATAAAAAGCAATTTTCAGCCAAGAAATAGAAATGGTAATGTTTAGGAAATAAAATGGAAGCTAAAATTACACACATAATATTTTTATGACGAAAGATACTACAAACCAGAACTGTTTACAGCTTTTTATTAAGCCCGCAAGTTGTAAATATTAACTGTGGGGAAACGTAGCCTGTAGCGGTCGTAAACGGTGAGTTTAGCAACCCTTTCACTACAAATAAGTATAAACCACAATATTAAAAATATTGCGTGGAATATCCTATTACAACAAAAAAATATATATATTATTTATATATTTTTTCAATTCTTGCTCTGATCAGGAATTTAAGCTATTGCTATCATCATTCAAGTCATTATTGTTATTGGCCATAAATGCGAATCGCTGAGCATGACCTCAGTAGTCATTGCAATTAACGGTATTGGTATGATATTGGTATAATAAAATTATTGCGCATGACTGGATGCCACAACATTATTGAATTGATTATCAATGTATTTGTAGTTTGATCATTCTTTTCATGTTTCTTATTTCAGTCGTCGTACATTCTTCAATCGTAACAATAATCTTTTCATCATAAAGTATACCAAATTTAATAATATTCCATCAAAATCATTATCCTACTACCATTCTATTCGTAATTACATTCCTAGGCTCCCCAACTCCCATATTTGTTCCGAATCTTTTATCAATATCCACAAAAGCACAATCCGGTCTGACGTTAATAATTTCTTCACAAATACTTCGCTCACAATCTTGCGCGTCTCACGTGACTATTGTTGCTAGCGAACAAAAGACTATCGTAACAAAACTATCCAGATGAAAGAGGGGACAAACCATTGCAAACTGTGATTAAAATGTTCGAGTAAAACTTGAGCTCCCGTTTCGTTGTTACGGACGGTTATTGATGCAAAATGGTCCTTTTTAGCAACAATGGATGGTTTATTTTTGGATTTTACGGAATTAAGAGCTGATGCTGATGTCTTTTTAGTTCAGATTTGTGGTTATGCAAATACGTACTTACCACCGTATCAACTTACTACTACATAATGCCTGAATCACTCCTAAACTAAAAATGTTGATCAAAGACTGAAACTCTTTTAAAATTGTCCCTTTAATTCAATTTCAAATAACCCGCGACTCACATTACGAAGTAATTGAATGCAATAATATCGTGAACTCTTTCAACATGCCGCGAATGCACTTTCCGAATAAATTGCACGAACATTTGAATTCAACATTTTCTTTTTAAACGTAACTCAATGTTATTGCATTTTTGTCAGGCATACCGACAAAATTTCTTGGAATCAAACAGTAATTGAATGCTTGCGATTCTAAAGATTTGTATTCACAAAAGGACCTTTACTTAATAACGATAATTTGCATATTTTACCACTATTGTTTAATCATTTCAATGGTATCTGATTTGTGTCTTCGCTATTCGAGTTTGATTATATCGGGGACTTTAAATCATTCATGACTGAATTCGTTAATCTGATTGAGACTGTGATTTGGTTCTATTCCTTCTACGTGAAATATTTTATTAATAGGAGGAATATTGTTCTATCCGTTGGATGTTTCATATTATAAATAAATAATGTTTCAAGCAATATAATTTTATGGTAAAGTAACAAAAGATCTAAGAGAAGACAGAAATGAAGCACTTATAGCTACTACTGTTTAAAGAAGACTATCGACTATTTTTTTACATCAACGCCTTTGTTTATCTCATATTTAAAAAAATATATGAAGATGATAATTATATTTTCAGCACTAGCAAACATCGAGACCCTAAAAACAATTCAGATCAAAAAGCAAAAAAAAAATATCAAAACGATTCTGGCTTGTGGCGAAAATTTTCCGAAAGCCAAAATCCATTTTCCTATGTACAAAACCGTAATAATATAAGGGTTTAAATGGTTCCGGGTTGAAAATGCGGTGACTAGGGTGCGCGTGCTAGCGGGCGCGGTGGCGGGCGCGATAAGATGCCTACAGTGCTTCGCGAATCGTTAAAGCGGGCAACAGAAGCTAGACGTAGGTTAGCGATCGTCCATATTTTTATTCTGTAGAAACAACAGCGTAAAACAATAGACTATCTTTTAATTTGCTAGCTAATTCGCTCTGTCCCATCGTATAAGGCGCTCGCCATAGCCCTTTTAACTATGGCCGCATCCACATTTTATTTCCTGTGTAAGCCATAACTACACAGTATAATAATAACAGCCATATTCTATAAAAACAAAGTAAACTCGTTATTGTCAGCTTTTACTTCGTTTTCAATTTCGGTTTCTACAGTCGTACCTAGCGTGATATTCTCCTTCCTCAACAATTAAACTATTGAAAGCAAAAATATTTTTCCAAAACCAAGGGACAGTTCCAAAGATTTCAAACAAACGTTGAAATTCATGCCCGCCTTAGCCCCCGCGCAAGCTTCTCTCCACGGACATAGCCAAGGAGGTTTGTATCTGACCAACTATGCGTAAGAATCGAGGCGGCTTACATTTCGGTGCAATGAACCGATGGATAGTGCATTGCGCGGAAACTGATTTATGGCCCTTCGTGAATTCGTGATTAGTTTCGCCGGGTAATCCCGAAGATCAGATCTTAGAAGATGGACGGTTTATGCCATGGAGACCGATTTTCGTAATATTGGGTTTGAACAATGGAGAAAAGGCAAACTAGAAGAAAGAGCAGATGTACAAAGTTTATGTGTCTTGACCTCGGTCAAATAAATTGGGTTTCTTTCTATCTTTCCTCGTAGTTACCACAAGGATCATTGACTTAGAAAAAGTTTATTTCTAGACATAAACTTCTTTACAAAAACCAGCTTTAAGGCTTGATAATACTCGTAGTTTGTAATGAAAATTTGTACTCTTACATAAACGTATGATCATTCTCTTACCCTTATTTCATTAATTCATCGCAACATGTCTTTTTCTCCGATACTTCTCTATTAGTTGTTATCTTCTGTTCCTTTCTACCATGTTCACACAGTCTTTGTTAGGTTGGTTTTTTTAGTCTTTTCCTTCTTTTGTGGCCTTTATCAACTATATTTAGTAAAATTTCCAATCGACGGTAACAGTTTAGTGTTGTACTAACATAAGAGTTCAGCCAACCGTAACTATTGATTTGCAGCGCTGAACTTCAAACTGAAACTTCGAACGATAAAGCATTTAGGGTTGATACGGTTGGCTTTGCTATGGTCAATTTGGAAACAAAACAAAATCGAAACGGTGAAAGATCTAATGAAATTCTCTGTGAATCGGTTTTGTTTTCTAACGAATCATTACAATTTAACAATACTGGTATATTAAATGAAATGATACATGTACATTAAATGGTAGTGGTTTTGATTAGATATGAAGTTGATAACTAATTACAAATACGTGATAGGTATCGTTATTGCAATTAGTGTTGCATTCGATTTTGCATGCATAGCAGTTATGCTTTTGAGTGGGTTTGTGTACTGATGAAATATTAGTAAATTCATGATGTATGTATTCTGTGCCTTCGCCTGCGCGGTCCCTAAGCCTAAAATAAACGTAACCCAAGTTACTTCTTATAGCATTAGATATCGGTTAGTGAAAGTCCCGTCAAAATTAGACCAGCCGTATGAAGATTAGCCGGAACAAACAGACAGACAGACAAACAAAAATTTTCAAAATAGATTTTTTTTTTGTTTAAAGTATCGTATATACTTTCCTATGCATTTAGTAATAAACTGTTTATTGTCATTACACACTTCAATTATATTTATATGTTCTTTCTCTCCGTATCAAAAGACTCAAAAAATTTTAATAACTAATTATCTTTTTTGAGTCTTTTGATATTTCTTAGGACCCTTGAATCCTGGACCTTTGGAGGGCCGAAGACAACTCGCAGAAGCCCCTTAGGCCGTTTTAAATATTGAGGAGGCACCATTATCATAATTATTATTTCTGTTATTAATGAAAACTAGAATAAGAAACATAGGAGCGGTGGATATGACGAAGAAGCTTTTGACCAGCAATTATAATGATAATGACGGTGCTAATGAAAACTTAACTAATAAAATCGAAAGAAATCGCTGAAATCTATTTATTTATTTATTTCATACATACTTTAAGCACAGAAATGTACAGAGGCGGACTTAATGCCATACGCATTTTCTACCAGTCAACCTGTCAATCGCTTAAGCGGGATTGTCCGAAAGGGTTACCGCTATCCCGGAACATAAAGGGCTACGGAAGGAACATGGATGGGTTTTAGTCCGTAAGAGTCTGACACCCTTCCGCTCCACCCAGAGCGGGAGCAGTCATTGGATGATTTCCCAGCCTTAAAAAAAAAACCTGTCAATCGCTGAAATTAGACGAGAAAAGCAAAAATGTAGCAAGACTCTAGTGGGTTTATTTACTAACATACAAAAGCTTAACACAGAAAGATCCCTCCAATTGGTTTAACTAACATAATGTAAAATAACGTTAAGGCCTAGAAAAATCAATAAAATCCGCCAACACAATTTACCAAACTTCATTGCCCGCATAAAGATCTCTACAATCAAATACCCATCTTAAATTATCCCAGAACGTTACGAAAAAGGCTTTTGTCAACGGGATTACGTAAGCAATAAGGGGAAATTGGGTCAAAACAGGGACGTACGTGAGTTGAGTACTAAACATCCTGCTTTTGGTCACATCTATACCCACCCACATATAAGGATGATAAAGCATTTGCACGGATGCAAGCAGAATCATAAACGGAGGAAATTAGAATCTATGAATGGGCCCTGAAAGACGGACGTACTGGCTACTGAAGATAAATTTTATTGAAGGAATTGCGTTTGAGATAGTTTGATGTGATATTTCCTTGTTACGTCGACTTTTCCTTCCTTTTGAAGTAAGTGGAGCTTTGTGTGAAATTATACTAAAAGATATTACATTTGCAGTAAAAGAAAGTTGTAGGACAGGGTATATATAAAATTATTCTGTTGAAAAAGACCAAACCAGTTTATTACTAATTTTTAAGAAATGTGAGTTTTGTTAGTGCAGGATAAACATTTTTTCTTTCTTTTTCTTCTCTTCTATTTGTACACACAGTGATGATGGCCTAGTAGAAACGGCCGCGCTTTACTTTTTGCAAGGTGTAGAACGCGCAAAACTTTAAGGCGGCTCTGAAGTGCGCTACTCGCTGCGCAGTTAAAAACTTTGGTCTATAACACCAACTTATTTAAGGCAAAGCTGAAAGCCTTCCTATTAGAAAAATGTCTATATTCTGTATCCGATTTGATGTTGAATGATTCCAGATAATTTGAGTATGTATTATTTCAGGTATTGACATTTATTGGCATTTATTATGATTGACAAATGATTTAATTGACATCTAATTTGATGAACCTTTTATTTTAATTTAATTGACATTTGGTCCCCCTTTAATTGACATTTATTTAATTTTTGACTGACATTTAGTTTACATTTAATTCTGTTTTTAAATAAAGCAATATGGAATAGACATGGTTATTTTTAGGTTATGTGGTTGGATAATTATGTAAATGGTAATTTAATAAACATTTAATTCACATCTATTTGCCATTGAATGGTTGGACAGGGTGGTGATGGAGCTTTTTATGGTTGGACATACAAACAGTAATTTTAATGACTTTTAATACTCGGTTGATTTAAGTAAAATTAAATAATTAAGGTGGTTTTTGTACTTTCATGGTTTTGACACGGATTTTGATTGATGACATACCTACTACTATTTTGATTTTTGATTTTATGTTTGATTATTGCTTAGCTGTTATGTTTTAAAATGTAATTATTTTGTAAAATTCGAACACAATGTAAATTGTTTGATGAATAAATAAATGAAAGTACCCGCCCCCCTCACCCCCGCGGACACATGAATTAGTTACTGCGCAACGACTCGCCTCATGTTCCGATCCGCCATTAAGTTTGAACGGTACTGTAGGTGTTACAAGGTTTATATTGTAGGGATCTCTGAGTCCTTCCTTAGTAAGGCGATTAACACACGGCACCGCTCGATCGCGCAGTAGGAGAAGTTTGGGGTAGAAACGAACACCGCTCGACCGCGCGGTCGGGTGGTGTACGTGTGTTAGGCATCAACGGATTTTTTACAGACCAATGCGACATGATCGCCTATCGCGGCGGAGCGCGGTGCCCGTGTGTAAATCATCTAACCGTACTTATTTCTAAGAAAATACCAGGTAAATGTTAAAAATAAATTCCCTAAAGGATCTAATACGGAACTATGGATGTGACGAATTGCTCGCTCACCAAGAAGCCATCACGTAAAAGTGCTATTTCACTGCAAATTCTAAGCCATTTTAATCTAGAAATGGAGGGAAACAGAGCACAGCGACCACTTACCTTCTTGTGCAATTTGTTAGATTCAACTGAGGTAAAGTTGTTATGCTTTCTGAAAAAGCAAGAGAACTTTGTCAGTTGCCCGTTGTGTCATTTTTACCCTATGTCATTGTGATTCAGTTGGCTGGTTTCGATACTGAATGAAACGAAACGTGTGTATCTGGTTGTGAAAGCTAGCGAAAAAAATATGTCTTTTACATAGAATTTCATCAGTTTTAATTTTTTTTCGTTTATCAAGTCATGACTCTATAATACGTTACCACCCACAGGGCTACGGAAGGAACATGGATGGGTTTTAGTAAATAAAAGTCTAACACAGTGACACAGTGTTAGACTTTAGAGGTCTCAAAAAAAAAAGACAGAACATTGCACCGACAAGTACGTAACAGAAAATCAATATTTACATTCGATATATAAAGAGTTCTCAGCGATCGAGCTTAAGCCATTTCCAACTGTAAGAGCCAGAAATGCATCCAACAAAGAAAATATTACTTTTCCTTCCAAAGGACTTCCTGACAAAGTTAGTTCGACGTTTTACCGTCGTCGAAAGATTGGCGATAGATCAGATGTCTGAGTATAGTAAGCCTGAAAAAAAATTGTTCAAAAATAACTACTATGTTAGGGTCAGCGTCCAGTCTAACTGGGTGCAACTGGATGGGCCAGTAGTTTACACGGAGTGACCAGATCTGACCTTCACAAACCGGCTACTTAGTAAGAGCTAGTCTTACCAAGGGGTATCGCCCTTGGTAAGACTAGTCATCAGACTTTTGGGCTACCCGTAATAGATCTACTGTCAGCTGGGAAGCGTAGTTTAACACTTCGACCCATGAGGCCGTTATCACTTAACCACGAGCCCTTCAAAAAGATGTATACATTTGTTATAATAATAGTCATCACGACTAAAATGATTATGATTTTTTTATTTTTCCGTCACCTAGATTATTTAAAAATATTGGACACATATTTTCTTTTTTTATGTAATCAAAAGATAACGTCGATCCATTGTGTTAAAATGTGGTATGACTTCACTCGTACATAATATATGTATGTAGATTTTATACTAAGTTGTAACGTAGCGCGCCCCCACTCCCCAACTATCAAAGTAATTTTTTATCTATACTAATATTATAAAGAGGTAAAATTTGTAAGTTTGTAAGTTTGTATGTAGGGGGTCATCTCCGGAACTAACGATCCAATTTCAAAATTTTTTCACTGATAGAAAGCTACATTATCCCTGAGTGCTATAGGCTATAAATTATATTTATATCATACATATTAGCCGAGCTATCGCAATTTTCGTCTAGAAAGTCGGAAAGAAATACCTCCGAAAACAGAATTATTTGCATGCGCTACCTAAACAGTTACAGTATATCGCAATTTTCCGCGGACGAAGTCGCGGGCAGAAGCTAGTTAAAAATACGTGTCTAATGTTTTTTTTACTATCTGACTGATGACTAATCATAATATCTTTTTTTGTAACCCTGTCAACATTCCTATTGTAGCTGTACATTGATACAATATTACAGAACGCAGATTGTTGACAAACAAATGATTTTTTGTCGATGTTTAAATGTTTTTGAGGCATCAATGGCCATTTTCTATGATATTCTTGCAAAAAAATATGTCCGTATCTAGCCTCAAGGGCTTCCGGCATCGCATTACAACATCAGATACCGGGTGTATCCATGTTGTAATGCGATGCCGTAAACCAGGATAAAATTGGGAAAAGTAAGCAGAATGAGAATGGCTATGGTCGTGTAGGTACATTATTACTTCTGGTTCGGTTGTCTGAGAAAATGTTGACCTTCGGACTGAGATAAGCTTTTGATCTAAAGGTTACAAGATGGAGGATGTTTAGGACCAATATAAAGGTAACATAAAAAGGTTTACTTGTAAGTCATTAAAATTTTTTGTAAAGTACACTCGAATCCTGGTCACTTAAAGAATGTTAAAAATCTCGGAAACTAAAAATGATAGGTTAATGCAATAAATTGTATTTAATAGACAATGTAATACTCCTTAAATGAAAGTTAAAAAAATATGAGTCACCATACATTTTATTAACACAAAATTACATAAAGAAAAAAACTGCTGATCTCTCCTTAAAACAAAAATAGGAAACATGAAATTTTTGAACTTTATTACGATTTTCTTGAATTTTAATACTTCGT
Organism: Hyppa rectilinea; assembly: GCA_951799385.1. Taxonomy (NCBI): domain Eukaryota; kingdom Metazoa; phylum Arthropoda; class Insecta; order Lepidoptera; family Noctuidae; genus Hyppa; species Hyppa rectilinea. The sequence continues at coordinate 2,808,230 of OX637302.1, read as the reverse complement.
ATTGCCTCCTCGTGCTTCCATTACTGCGTTTATGCGGTTTGGCATGCTGTACACCAAGTTCCTTATACGATTTTGGGGAATATTCTCCCATTCCTCTGTGAGAGCAATTTTGAGCTCACGAAGCGTGATTGGGGGAGGGTTTCGTTGTTTTACGCATCTGCCTAGCTCGTCCCAAGCATGCTCGATCGGGTTGATATCCGGGCTGCGCGCTGGCCACTCCATACGAGTAATGTTCATCTCTTGAAGGTAGTCATTCACAATCCTACCTGTATGAGGTCGGGCATTGTCATGCATAAATATAGCATCCTCACCTAAATTGACCATAAATGGACCAACGTGATCATTGAGGATTTCTTCCACATATCTTACGCTAGTTAAAGAGCCGTTTTCTATGATCACCAGCTCTGTGCGACTTTCAGAAGAAATTCCGGCCCACACAAGTACAGACCCACCACCGTAGGCTACTTTTTCTTCGATGCATGCTTGCTTGAATCTTTCCCCTGGTCTTCGATACACTCTGTGTCTTCCATCGTGCTTGTAGAGCATAAATTTTGATTCGTCGGAGAACATAACTTTTGACCAATCTTCAATACTCCAATTTACGTGGCCCTGGGCATATCTAAGTCTTGAAATACGATGCCCACGCTCCAGTTTAGGGCCGTTTGCAGGTCTAAGGGGTTTTAAGTTAGATTCAGCAAGCCGACGTCTTACTGTCCATGCACTTGGGTTACTTCCTCCGAGGCGTCGAAACTGATTTGTGAGTGCAGTTCCTGTGAGAAAGCGATTTCGAAGCATGGTGTTCACCAAGTATCGGTCTTCTCGTGCTGTGGTACACCTGGTTTTGCCCGTTCCTGGTCTGCGTAGGTTAGAACCAGTTTCTTCGTAACGTCGGAGAACTCTTTGTACTGTTGACAGCGACACACCGACGGTCCTGGCTGTATCGCGCTGACTCCGGCCGGTTTCCAGCATTGTAAGTATTCTGGTGCATTCTTCAGGCGTAAGCGACATAATTTCAGCTTGAATAATGAATATAGAGCACTATCAACATGGTTTATGTACCCACATAAATGACAGATTACAAACAAAAGCAAAACCAAATGCTGTAATTTCGTAGTTCCATCTTCGAAAGTGGCCCTTTTTCAAATTTGATTTTTTTATGATATAACTTTACAAAAACTAAGAAGTTTTAATACCTTCATTTAAGGAGTATTACATTGTCTATTAAATACCATTTATTGCATTAACCTAGCATTTTTAGTTTCCGAGATTTTTAGGATTCTTTAAGTGACCCGGATTCATTGCTCTCGAGTGTATATTTGAATTGAAGTTGAGTATGAAAGAAAAACAATCAACAATCTGCCTTGCTTTCCCAACTAAGTTGGGGTCGGCTTCCAGCCTAACCGGATGCAGCTGAATGCCAGTTTTTTATATGGAGCGACTGCCCATCTGACCTCCACAACATTGTAACTGGGTAATACGATACCCCTTGGTAAGAGACTGGCTGTCAGATTTTCGGGCTTCTGATGACCCGTAAAGACTGAATATGAATGTAGATATAATATGTATGTGTAGCGGAAAACCGAAGAACTTTTGTACTGAAAGACGAACTGTGTTAAATGACTATAAGAGACTAGTAGACATAAAAATTTGCTGGGATAGATTTCCGAAAAAAGTCATCAATTCACATTTATTCATCAATTCACTAATATAGATAGATATAAACATCCACTAAGCGTAATAGCTTTATTCTAATATAAGGCAGAAATGAATGAATGTGGATTTTCGTTTTAAAAAAAAATGTTTTTCTCGATCTATTATCTACAATCATTATTATACCACTCGTATACGTTAACACCTACGTAAATACCATCCAAATTGGTTGAAGTTAATTGGCTTTTTTGTATTTTTACGATCCCATATTAGAAATTATATGAGGCTCACAAAAAGATTAATAATTTATTCGAGATTTCAATCATAATTTAGGAAGAGCAAATAGGAATTAATAGAGGATCGATGTTACATGCCCTTCTTTATTGGCCTATGAAAGCTACTCAATTCTTTCTTTGATATTTTTCTCTTATTTTCTCATTCAATTTATAATTTCTTCTTTAAGACAGACGTTTTACCTTCGCCATTACAACGCTGTTTTCATTATGCATGAATGGGAAATAAAATTTTCCTATGAAAACAAAATCAAGTGATTTCTTTTACAGCATTTTCTTTTGTGAGGATTTTATTTTTCTTGCTCATAAAAACGGGCATTTTCTCCAACAATGAACTAACATTTCATCGCTACTTTTATAATTGTCGTTATTATGTCTATACGTTTCAATCTAATTTGTAGTCATGAATTTTCAGTTTATTTGTATTAAACCGAATATAAAAAGAACAGGATGTGTGCTTATGACAACAAGATAGAAGTGAAAACTTGCGACTGGAGACGAGTATATGCGATATAGCGTCAACGACCGACAGCACCCGAGTGTACCCGATTCACCGTCACCTACCCGAGCGTGACGATTCAGTTTAATTCACTGTACAGAGAACGCACAAAGTGCGCCTAGTAGTTTAGTAGTTTTAGTAAGTAGTAAGAAGAGCTCGTGGCTAAGTACTAACAGTCAATCCGTCAGGTTTAGGCTACGCTTGCCGGGGTTGGCTGTGGATGGGTGACCATCTTCACATACCGAGACTCCTCCGTGCCTCGTAAAGCACGTTAAGCCGTTGGTCCCGGCTGTCATTTGTGTATCTTTGACAGTCGTTACGGATCGTCAGAAGCCCGAAGATCTAAAAGCCAGTCTTACAAAGGGGTATCGTATTGCCCAATTACTGGGTTCTGGAGGTCTGATGGGCAGTCGCTCCATGTAAAATACTGGTATTCAGTTGCATCCGGTTAGACTGGAAGCCAACCCTAACCGAAAGGCTAGACAGATGATGGGTAAGTTGTTTTCCATCTAGGTTCTTTAATTCTAATACAATTCGTGAGTCTGATTAATTCATTACATGGTGTTTACCCCATAGACATAATTTAACTTTTATTGAAAGGGTGGCATGGAAAGGGACAATAAAAACCAAGAGTTATATTCAAAGCAATTATCCTACCTTTTGTGTCAGGGCTTAAATCGTTTAAACCTTACTTATGTACAAAAAGCACACAACGTTTATATTTATTTTACAGTACTGTATACGTGTTCCGGAAATCCGTGTGGTATTTTCACTGGGAGCCGATCCCAATATGAGGAAAAGGCTAGACAGATTGATTGGGTGCAGCAGTATAAAAAAACCCTCATCACTCACGTTGGTTCTGATAGACCAAAGTGTAAAATAAATCTATACTAATATTATAAAGAGGAAAGATTTGTATGTATGTTTGTAACGAATAAACTCAAAAACTACTTAACGGATCTGGATGAAACTTGGTACAAAGATGGATTATTGTCTGGAATAGCATATAAGTATTTTATCCCGGAAAAATTTACGCTTCCCGTGGGATAATTTCCTACATACACGCGGGCGAAGCCACTGGCAAAAGCTAGTCTGTCATAAAAGTTCCTTTTGTATTATAATCTACCGTCTTCCCTTTCGTGTTACTTTTCTTAGCAGTAGTAGCTTTTAAAACCATTTTCGTGAGGAAATGAAGTGAATTTGTACCGGGCAGCTCGTCTTTGGTGCACTTGGGGATGAGAATCGTAAGTTGTTTAACACGAGTAATCGAGGGTTAAGATGGACTTACCTTGCACAGGCGTATAGATGTTCATATAAAGACAGTCTTCACTCTGATTCTTGAGCCGCGGCAGCAATCTCCTTAAATATTCCAGTCTCCCTTTGGGCATCCTCTCCAAAGCCAGGGTCTCGTTCGAAATGTCTGGCAGCCTCTGAGGACACACTGGCCCCATTTGATCCACAGTCTTCACGTCATCCCACGGCGCTGGTGCTCGGGTTGGCGCAAACCTGCAGACAAATGTTGCATCAAATATTTGTACACATTTTTTTATAGCTTGCATTTGCAAACACGTTTCTGTTGAACGTTATTGAATTTATTATTTATTCAAATAGGTACCTACAGCTTTATTTGATAATTTCCAAGAGAACAAAAGCGTTAAATTATCGTAAATATGAAAAGTTTTGAGTTAAATATGTACATAAATTGATACGCCACAACGCCGGATTCATAATTACTCAATTCATAAAATTATATTGTGCCCAAAGTTCCGCATAATAAAGGATACTGCCTGTTTGATGTCATACTAACTAATAATTTAATTTATATCCTATTTATTTACCATGTTGATATTTTATTTAAATTACATACTCATTTATTCATTTCCGCACAGGTCGATCTATCAGGTTAAGCTACGCTTGCCGTAGTTGACCGTAGATGGGTGACCAGCTTTACATACAAAGACTCCTCCGTGTCTCTTATAGCACGCTAAGCCTGTGGTCCCGGCTGTCATTTGTGCATCTTTGACAGTCGTTACGGGTCATCTGAGGCCCGAAAATCTGACAGCCAGTCTTACCAAAGGGTATCGTATTGCCCAGTTACTGGGTTGTGGAGGTCAGATAGGCAGTCGCTCTATGCAAAATACTGGTAATCAGCTGCATCCGGTTAGATTGGAAGCCGACCCCAACATAGTTGGGAAAAGGCTAGGCTGATATATAAATGCATTTATTCATTGGGTAAGCTACAAAATCCTGATTATAAACAGTGATGTGTGATGTGATGATAATAAAGGCGGCCCCTCACCGCGAGGCTCCGCGAGCATTCGCCTGTAATGTAACATTTCTGATTTGACTTTGAGAATTACGTTACAGTACTGCCTCCCTGACTACTACTGAGTTTTGCTCGGTTTTCATCCTTGACTGGTGTAATGCTCGAATATGTAACGTTGTGGTGAATTCTTGCAGTGAGGGACAACCCTAATACAAATCGGTCAGGCACACGGCAAGCTACTTTGCTAGTTTTACCCGCAATTAGAACAATCTACGGTAAAAAAATGCTTACATTTGAAGGAGCACAACTTTGTAACAGAATATCCGATTGTACCAGAATAATAGTATATAAAATTAACAATGCATTCAAAACTCATCTTAGGGCTGATTTCACGGAAACAAACAGCTCCAGCTGCGAGGCAGTCATGCTAGCGAAAGAAGTGGCGGAATGGTTGAGGAACAGAGCCTCACATCCCGGCCGCCGACGGAAACGCTTAAGGCGTCGGGAACCGCGTGACGACTCCCACGCGCGCCTCAAGGAGATGTCAGCATTAGGGAAAGGGCCCTTTAGGGCCGATGCTTGCCCGGTTAGCGAGATTGTCCGAAAAGGTTACCGTTGCCCCGGAACACAAAGGGCTTATGGATGAGTTTTAGTCAGTAAGAGTCCGACACTCCCTTCCGCTCTAACCAGAGCGGGACGGGTGATTGGATGATTTCCCGCTCAAGAAACAATTACAAGTTAGTGAATAAACAGCCTAATGGCTTTGATAAAAATTAGTAATAACTGTATAATGATTTCACAAATTTAACTGAACCTAGCTATGTTAGTAGAGTTGGCTTTTAGACCTACCCTTGGTTACCCCTAGTTCTAAAACCGCCATTATTGCTACGATATAAAGGCGCTGATAAAATCAAACTGTTATTATAGACATTCAGTTATCAGTTATATTCCATTCAGATTTACACGATTTTTTTCATATTAAATGATAGACACGATGATTTATTATAAACGATGATATTAATGCGTGTGATAATAAAGTGTTATTAAAATGATAATATGTCATTTTCGATTCCATGTAAATAATTGACCTGGTACTGAATTCCCAATCATTATTACAAAGAACGGATATTATGTTATATTTATTTATGTTATGACACTGAAACTGGAGTTCGGTTGCTCGAATTAATATTGAAGTACATACTCATATCAGTCTCAAGTAAGAATTTGGTAGAAAATTTTATAGGAAATCAGGAATTTGTCAAAAGCAGCTTGCAGTCTCGATTTGGGACTGGCTAATGACAATAGGGTCTTATCTTATAAATGAGAGTTAAACTTAAGTGGCGAGGAGGTTGGTGACCACTGACTGACCCTTTTTTTGAGGGTGGGAATTCATCAAATGACTAAAACCCATCAATGTTCCTTCCTTAACCCTTTATTTTCCGGGGTAGTGGTAACCTTTTCGGACAATCCCGCTGACCCAGCTTAGACCCTAACGGGCCTCTTCTCTTATGCTGACATCTCTTTGAGGCGCGTGTGGAACACAAACGGCGCATTCGTGTCCTAATGTACATTAGTTACCAAACCCTAAACAGCCGCTAATGGCATCAGGCCGTGACGTCACTCCTAAATAAAATGCAAGATTACTGTACTACGAGAATTTTAGGATGCAAGAGCGAGCGAAGCGAGCTTGGTACTTGGAGCACTTCGGCTCGGACATGCAGGTATAGGTTAGAATGTGTTTTTTTTTTAAACTGTTGCTTTATATTAAATTTCTGTGAAATTTTTGGTGGTCATAAAAACTTTTTGGATGAAGCAATCATAATTTGGAGTTGTTTGCTAATAATTTTAATTCAAACTTTATTAACTGGAATAATATAATAATAATAAATTTGTTTATTTACCCAAAAATAAATACACACAGACACAGAACAAAACAATACAATAGAATAAGCATAAAAAAATAGCTTCTATGCATACAAAAATAATGAACCCTGTCTCTTAAACTAAGAAGAATCCTGTATCTTAAGAGACAGTGATCGGCCAAAATTTAAATTTAGTAAAACTAAAACTTACAGGAGTGAAAGTGTGTCGATTACCATTACTAATGCATATTAATATTAGTATTATTCAAGTATGTGTGAGTGTTGAGGTGTATGTACATACTAATGAATGTACATAATAATGAAAACTTATTGCACACTGATGTAACCTACCTATGTTTACAAATAAAGACTTGATTGATTGATTGATTGATTGATTTTAAGAAGATCTCAAGTTGTAAAATGTTTGGTTCTAATTTGACGCTAAAATGGGAGTTTAATTTTGGTGATCATTTACTATATTTGGCAATACAAAGTGATTTTTTGCCGTTACGTTAGATCTAATATTTAATCAAACATAAGCAAAAAAACATTAACATTTACCATCTCAATGCAAGAAAACGCAGCACGGTTTTGTTCTGAAAGTTACTTTTAAAGTCTGAGTAGTCTCACTTCGTTAATGAGTTTTTCATTTTGACTTTGTCTACGAAAGCTGCTTCTGAAAGAAGGTGCTGTTTCCTAAAATTATTTTCCGCTAATTGGATGTTCACAGAGTAATTTCAAATAGTTGTGATGTTAAAAAGCACATTTTCAACAGAAATACGTGGGAAATATTTTTATAATAAAGCAAGCAGCTAAAATAATGTCAAGAGATGTAACAAAATCCACCTTTTTCGGGAAATTTGTTTGAACATTTTTGTAGCTCATTAATAATTATTCGTAAACGTTCCTTTCGGTAAAACGTTCGCTCATTTTTATTATACCTACATTAAAGTTTACTTTTGCTGATAATTTGCGTTTCCTTGCCTAAGGCTCGGGTTTTATAACTGGGTTAATACCTTAGAAAATAATTGCTAGTAATACAAAATTATAGCTCGTGCTTAATATAGCTATATTATGTATCTATGAACTTAACTTTGTGAAATATACATTACTATTGACCTGTCTCTGCATTTTACGGAGCGCCACCTATCGGATTTAAAACTATCCTATCTTTCAAGCTGAAACCAACTTGGTGGTCTTGGTGGTCTCAATGGAAGATTTTAGAAATTAGCGTGTACGAACATAGTAACATGTCAATCTGCCTAGCCTTTTCCCAACTTTGTTGGGGTCGGCTTCCAGTCTAACGGGATGCAGCTGAATACCAGTATTTTGCATGGAGCGACTGCCCATTTGACCTGTACAACCCAGTTACTGGGTAATACGATACCCCTTCTGACGACCCGTAACGACTGTCAAAGATGCACAAATGACAGCCGGGACCAACAGCTTAACGTGCTTTCCGAGACACGGAGAAGTAAAGATGGTCACCCATCCACGGCCAACCCCGGCAAGCGTAGCTTAACATGATGGAACAGAGTAACCTGTAATTTTTATTTTTATGGTTACGTGGTTATATCAACCATTAATTCGCATTTTAAAATTGTCACAAACAACTTAAAACCGCATATCGTAGTACATACATTGTAAAGTTACATCTCACAACACAGCGAAATTGCAATAACATTTCTACGAGTTGATGATTACAAAGCGACACTGTAACTCGCAACTATTCTAACTTCAACTACGACTGAAATAATATTCTAAAATTGTCTCGCTTCAACTCAAGAGCCATTACAGTCCCAACTCCTACATCTCCACAAATAAATTCGTTCTTAGAAAACGATCCATACATTCGACATTTTCACTTTAACAACACGTCGGAGCTTAGCCAAGCGTTTAATAAGACGGAGTTGACCGACCATAAAATGGAGAACATACCTGTTTGACCCCGTTGGTGGTGTGGCATATGGAACTCCAAGGTACGCCTCGACTGGCTTCAAATACTTGTGCTGGTCCATTGGCAATATCACCCCTTGGAGCTTCCCGTATCGAGTTCCAATCACCCTTGTTCTTAGCATAGAATTCCTGCCACCGAATCCGTTGCAATCCGAGTTCTCTGTCATTAATAAGATGAGCAGTGTCACTATTTTTAATCTTTCCTGCAGTCCCAATTTCAATACTAACCGCTTCTTCTGTTCAGTTATCTTTCTATAGTGCCTCTTTACTATTCGCGAAACTATTTCTATGTTTACCATATACTGTTTTATTGAATTGCAAATGTGTAGTGGCAGTTTATGGGTGTCCATTTTCTGTGAATATCACCTTTGTACACCCATTTCTTTATTATGTTTCTCTTTTATTTTCTTGTGAATACATTTGATTTGTTGTTATGGCATCCTTGGTCAGGGTTTGTTTCGTTGGCACAGCATTACCGCAGCTATTTTGGTATCTGAAACAAAAGACATTGTTGTTATTCACAGAATTCGCTGAACATTTTATTCTCGGAAAGGTCTTTTCATCTACAAGTACGTTATATTATTATACGAATCCTATTCAGTAATAGAGATTTAATTAAAACAGGTTTTGTATTAATTGTGATTATTGTGTTGGTTTATACCAACGTTTAAATGATCAGACAACGCGCATTCGAAATTCGAAAATTCTAAGTAAATTATTTTCAAAGATAAGTGATTGTCTTTTGTTTTCATATCGATATTATCTAAGAGCTTCCCTGAATTTTCAAAACATTAATGAAACAAAACGTACGTTTGCACATTTTTAAATATTTTGACTAACTTTTCTACGTAATTTTTCACAACGCTTTTATAGTTTCTTAAAGCAGCAAGCGGCAACTTATTGAAATGAACGTCGGTACTTCATTGTGAACACAAAAAATACGAGGTCGTTTTTCTCCAAGATATGTATAATTAATAGCACATAATTTCATTATTAATATAGAAGTATTCAGACACGAAGGCGAGCTCTTAACGAAGTTCGGTAGTTCTAGCCAAAGCAAATATTTTATACTGAAAACTTAGTTTCATTTAATATAATTTATATTCATTCGTATTTTTTCGCTGCTGTTTTTTTGTTATAATTATTTTGCATTTTTACCAAGATCCTCGTTAAATATTGTGAAAAATTCTCGCGTGGGGTAAAATTATCTTTAGCCGGTCTGACGAAAATTAGAAATTAAAATAAAATACCCGACACATCACACAGTATGGATGCATCATTGCATTTTATGTTTCTTTTAAAAGAAAACAGAAAGAAGTGGCATCACAAGCTACCATAATCCTCTTGAATTTATAAGGGAAAGTATCACTGAAGTACAGACGCCAGCACATCTAGCTATCCCTGTCAAATTTTCTCAATTAAAAATGAACCTTATGTCTTTGCAATAAAGTTGAAATACTATCAAAGAAATTTGACAGATTGTGGTAACTTGATGTGCTGGCCTCTGTACTATTTACTTATTATAGTAATTAGACTACGGTTAGGAAGTAGACTTAAGCTGTTCTAATACTACAAAGTAAATAACCAGCCTATAATAATTTTCCTACTTCTTCCTCTTAACGTGTCAATGGCAATCTAAATGGCCTTGACCCAGAACTCGGCTACGTGTTTGGCGCCATCGCTAGCGTCCATCAGTTCCTGTACCGTGCAGACGACAGGACACGCAGGACACAATATCAAGTGTCCCATCGTTTATGGAACAGCACCACATTTACAATCCAAGGTGGAGTTGTCTATGAATCCCCACCTGAGCAGGTTTTCCTTGCTTCGGCAGAGTCTGTTTGAAAACTTCCAGGTTGGCCAAGACAAGTCGCGCCCAGGAGGGAGACCTTAAGCAGGTGGAACGAATAGTGTGGGTTGTCCTACTGCAGGGCAAGGACCTCTTCTCATTCAAAGAAGGCACGAGCTTTGATCACCACGCCTGCTCACTATAAGCAGTCAGCAGTCCAGAGGACCAACCACCTTCTTATAGTATAATATTATCTTAATGTATAGTAGCACCGCAGTATTGCTTCACCTTGGGAAAGAGATGGAGCTATACTTCCAGTGTAACTTCATCGCTTTCTTACACTGAAGTAATATTAAAACAATACTGCTGTTTAACAACTTGGTAGTTATCATTAATTTTAAAAATGTTTTATTTTGTTTTGTTTTGGTCTCGGTCCTATGGAAGGCTTACGCGGGACTGAGGCCAACTCGCAGAGGCCCCTTAGATAATTTAAGACGATGACCCTTTTATTTTATATTAAGAGGATGGGAAATGATCAAATGACTGCTCCCGCTCTGGGTGGAGAAAAAGGGAGTGTCCTTGACCCTGGGCTCCATTATTATTATTGGTAATATTAATCCAAATTAATACATTGAAAGCGAGTTCTAAGACTCGGCCTGTATTACAGAAGCTAACTCAAGACCCAAGCATTACTTAAAACTAGTTTCAGACCAATCAAATAGCTTTAATCGAAACTCTTATTAAACGGTTGATTTTCACATTTACCTCGCTATTGTTATTAAGAACCTATTACAGATAATGAATATTACGTGAGAAAGCTGGCCCAATTAATTAAAAAAAAAAGATAACCACACAAATTTAAATATAATTAGTTTACCAACATCAAAAAGAGGCTGATTAAATTCCCCGGCACGCGTCATAACGAGTAAAAAATACCAAGTGCGTGTGGTCGTTATACAGGGTGATGATATTTGATCGTTTTCATTCGCATGGAGTCGGATAACCTTTGCCCGTACGTCTCGTTAATATGAATTAATACCGTCCGGGAAAGATGTTAACTTTCAATTGTATAGTCGATAATAATACTTTATCACTTTTTGCAACATTTTCAGTACATTTGCATTGCTACACGGATGTACTATCGCTCGGATGACGCTGACAGAAGGGCGCTGACGATAAACATTTTTATAATTGCTTTGTGAAATGTATTAAAAAAAGATTCCGGCGTCAGTTTCGATTTAAGTTTCGCCATTTTTTTTTATTTTGTGGTTACTGTAACCGATGTCTGCGCAGAGAGGCGGGCTATCTGAGTTTACTCTCTGGTAGTATAATTATGTTAGTAGCTTAATTTATGCTAAAAACACAAACACACCGAATAACTTTAAAATTAAAGTTTACTCAGATAAAGAAAAAAAGTCGTAACACAATAAAAACACGTGTCAAAGTCAAATCATTTATTTCAAATAGGCACAAAAAAGGCACTTTTGAACGTCAAAACGGTGTTAAATCTCCATCACCACCAGCGAAAGTCTTCGAGGGACTGTCTAGGTAATTGTCATAAAGACACAGCGTAAATCGTTTTATGACATGTAAATGACATTCAGCCTTTTTTTCTGAGATTTTTTTTTCTCCCGCTTCTGAAATTCCCGCTCTAAGTGGAGCGTAGAGGAATGTCAGACTCTTACTGACTGAAACCCATCCATGTTCCTTCCTTAACCCTTTATGTTCCGGGGTAGCGTTAACCCTTTCGGACAATCCCGCTGACCCGTCAGATTTCATCCCTAACGGGCCTCTTCGTTAATGCTGACATCTCTTTGAGATGTCTGGCCTGGTCCTAATCGGACGGTGAGCTACCCACTATTCATTTTCCGCAGGCCCACGCCTACGGTGACCAGGAGTCGTCGCGCGGCTCCCGACGCCCGGAGCAAGTAACGTTCAGCCATGGGGCAGTACAATAACAAGGTATACATAGATATTTAATACAGAAAAAGATCCGTTTTTTTCCGGGTTACCAGAAAATTCGTCTCCAGTAGTATAGTAAAATACAATTCATTAACATCAAATGTTTTTTTTTGTCTGTTTTCTACTGTGGAAATTAATATATTTCAACTGTAAAAAATGTGTTTAGTAACCTTTTTATGTGTAAATGGCGTACAAATTGTTTTGTTTGTTTATAATTGGGACGTCAGAGGGCCCATGTATCCGTAGAACAGAGGGTGAGTCAGGGGACATAATGTTTGGATTTTTCTTTGTGGATGAATTAACGTGCTGTTTATTGGATTAGGTTAATTTCACGTCCCAATTTAGGCCCAAATTCTGTAATACCGCGAGGCGGTTTTACTTATTTGGAGCCAAAAAGCCCATAAGTCCAACCAGTCTTCCTTGGTAAGACCCACCACAGTGTTACCGAGTAATGGAGTCGTGAAGGTAGATAGGCAGTGAAAACTGGAAGCTGGTAGTTGTAATAAAGCCGCTCCTATGATGGTACCGGTTATTCATAGTAACACCGCCGCGTGTTGCTTAGGTCCACTCAATTTTAGTGGTCAGCAAAATGACAGATTAGTTCCACTTCAAAGCTTCGAGTTCCTAGGCTACATGAATGCTACAACAACCAAGTATCTATTGTTTAAGATCTACTATCCCAAGGACCAATCGATTCCATTTCTAACACATCGAATATTCCCAATATCTTTTGCAGATATTCTACCATAAAGTTACACCACTCATTTGATTTACTATTCACGTCAAGCTGAGCCGTTAACAAACAATGTTCACGCTTCCCACTTCATGCCAGTTTCACAAAAACTAAAAAACACCGGTGACAAAAACGATAGTTTCAATATCAAAAGCACTTAAGCGCTGAAAACTGGCTCCCACAAAGCTGAATAACAAAGTACTGCAGATACCCTACATTCTACCGTAAAGCGATTCAGCGCTGTAATGCTCGCACTTGATTAGACGTCTTTATTTTCCCATTAGTATTCATCACCTTTAATGGTACATCTATTGATTTATAGCAAGCGTTCGCAACGAATATAGAAAGAGTCATTTGTCATCTTTTTTAGAACGTCTCCTGAGGCGAAATCGATTGGATGCTGCAGTTTGTATGTAGATTTTTACGTATCTGGGGCATATCCCGGTTTTTGCGATGGATTTATGGGATTATGGATTGAAATAGAAAGAGCCAATTAGCCTTGCGTCTGGGATTTGTTGCTATCTGAGGGCTTTTGACCCTTTGGATGGTAAAACTAGTTGGATGTTGCAACATGTTGATGAAGATGGATTTTATAGACGAATTGGTACAACAGTCTGATCTCGAATGAATAGGCGATTAACACACGGCACCGCTCGACCGCGCGGTAGGAGCAGTTTGCGGTAGAAACAATTGTTAATGGCTATCCATTTGCTATCATTATTATGCAGGGCGCTTTTTTGTTTGACACAATCTTCTCATCTTAAATCAAATCATTCTGTATTATGTTCACTAAATTACATCACATATTGACTCATACATCAAGTTTATATTTATTCAAACAAACTGTATCAGTATAAATGAAAAATGAGGTCTTCAAAGGTCCGTGACGTCATCGGGATCATAAAATATTAACCCAAGGGTATAGGCTCGATGAAAAGTAGCGTTATCCATCACATAAATATTATAGTTATCTTGAAATTGTAGCACGTACGGATTTTGAATGTAATTTAGTCTCAAGTAAAGTGTGTTATGTTTAACCCGTACTGGGTCCGCGTGGTAGACTATTGCCCTCTCCCTCTCGTGAAGAGTAGGCCTGCATCTCAGCAGTGGAAACGAGGGGTGATTGTGCTAAAACATGTTATCGTGGCATAAAGATTTAAGCGTATACTTCACATTTTCATTACAATTTCTATCAGAGAGTGTGATGGAAGCAGCAACAAAATTACGGGTTCCGGATAATAACTGTGCATAAATAATGAATAAGGTTGCTAGCATCGGTTATGGGTAATGTAATGACCCACTTCTTTCGGTCCCTTGCTACGTTTGTTGAATGATAAGTAGCTAGCTCACATCCTATGAGATTTTATTTTATTTAATTTTGTGTTGTCCTAACGCAAATGTACCTATGTATGTTTTTTCGAAATTATTTAAATAAGCGATGATTAAAATTTGCTGTACACGATCTATAAATTATGATAATTGAGGTACATTTTCAATTGGAAAAAGTTGACAGTTTGGTATAGCTTGATGTGCTGACGTCTTTTTTTTTTTTTTTTTTTTTTTTTTTAAAGCTGGGAAATCATCCAATGACTGCTCCCGCTCTAGGTGGAGCGGAAGGGAGTGTCAGACTCTTACTGACTAAAACCCATCCATGTTCCTTCCGTAGCCCTTTATGTTCCGGGGTAGCGGTAACCCTTTCGGACAATCCCGCTTAATGTGCTGACGTCTGCACCCCTTAATGGTTTGTCCGTAATTTAAACCAGCCATACCAGACAGCTCAAATCACGTTCGCAGAAAAAGAATATTAATGTTCCTAGACACACGAAGTCAAAAAGATTAGCAAGATAATCTAAGCTACGAGCAAGTCCTTCACAAACCAAAATGGCGGCTCGACTCTTTACCTTAGCCGTTAACCACAGACTATGAAAGAAACGTTTATTATGTCTATTAGTTTTGCATACAAGACACAAGCTTCGAAGTGAATAATGCAGAACGGATCACGTTTTGTTCATAAATCTATGGAGCCAAGTTATATCGAGCTCGCGAACTATTGAAGGCTAAGTTTTGCACATTGCTTGCTTACTGTTTTCAAGTTTGTGTGTTCGTAAGTACTAAGTTTTAAGTCGTTTGTTAGGTAACGGTATGTTCATTTACTGCAGTTCGGTTTTGCATGGAGTTCTTCGATTTGTTTTCAACGTGATGTGAAATAATTGAGGTATAATGTTGGAGACATTCTGAGAAATGTACATTTTGCAAAGTGGTCATTGCGAAAAAAGGACATTCTGAGAAATGAATATTTTTTACGTCCGGTAGACACTTTGCGAAGTGGTAATTTCGATGGAGAGACATTTTGAGAAATTAACATTTTGCGTCCGGTAGACATTCTGGTACGAAATCAATAATCAGTAACTACTGTTTTGTTTTGTATATACAATAAAATGACTTATTCCCAAGCGCTCCAAATATCTGTTCTCTGGAAAATAATTTTCATTCTTTATTCCCAAGAGATCCAAAATGTTTAGAACATTTTTAGAGCGCGTGGGAATAAGCCAATAAAACTGATATATATATAGATACGAGGCTTTATAATAAATTCTTGGGATTCGAGAATTCAATACCAATTAAATTTCATAATAAGTTTACGGTACGACCTGAGGTTTCTATTAGAATTTAGTTGTAAATTATCAAAGGGACAGATAAGGCCTACCTCTTATTCCAAGAATTTTAATAATTAATTCTTGACCTTTCATGTTACATAAATACCAATTAATTGAAATTGAAACAACAATTGAAATTCGACAAATCTTTCATAATACTGCCAGAGATTTTTAATTATAGAAACCAACAAATAACAACCTATAAGCGAAAACTTGTTACAGTGAAATTGCTTTTTAATTTATTTCAACGTAGAAAATGTCAAATATATGCCAAATATTTCACCGACCAAAGCCTAGACAAAACGTCACATTTTCATTAACATTAACGAAATTAGATAAATCCGAAATGTACGAAATTGGCACAAGCTTTCGAAATGCCACGTTCTCAATCGTTTTCGATCGCTAAGGGCTAGGCAATGTCAAATTGTGTAACGAAACTCGATTAATATTTCCATTCAAAGGCGTTGACAAGTGGCGTTTTTGACAATCCGAATCGTTTAGATAACGAATTGTTTGATCAACAAGAAATCGACTTGACACGGAGCGATTGACACTTGTCTAAGTCCCCCAGGAAGCGACCACCTATCAACAAGTTTCCCGCTCAATATTATAAGTGCGACTAAGTCTGAAAGTCTGTTCACACCGCTGGCAAGTACACAAAACGTACTCGCTAAGCGACACTCGCATGGCGGGCAGAACACTCGCTGAGACACTCGCGCTTGGTAGAGATAAACTACAATAACATGGCTCGCCCCTCTAAAGTTCAAAGCGTATGAAAGTAATTTTTAAAAGTAAATACAGCGCGCCACCAAAACTCACAACGTTTGTTGCTGCCGGCTTGCTACTGAAGACGAATATTAACAACTCTTACGTAAGGATCTGACTACAACCATTGAAACAGTAATTTGGAAGTGCGCGCCATATTATCGTAGTTTATCTGACATTTATACAAGCAGTGAGTAATCGCTTGCCACTGCGCGCCTTCGCTGCCCGTTGCTCGTCAACTCGTTTTTATTTGGCAGCTCTACTCGTTTGGTGGGACTGGTACCTTAAAGCCAAACCGTCACCGAGTGTTCACAAAGTTGCACTTCAGTAATTTTCTTTTAGCGAAGTACCTACAGGATTTCTAGCAAAACAGAAATTATGTGATACTTTGTACGGAAAACTTAGTACTTACTCGTAAATTGACTAAGAAGATCAGTTAGATCCACTCGTTAGTTTGATGGTGGTATGATTATACTAAGAAACTACCGATGCACTTAGAAAGTAACTTTCGATTAGTGTTATGACGAAACTGTATTTGTCAACTGGAATCTGAGTGTGAATCTCTGTGTAGAAAGTTGGATCATGATTAAATAGTCCCTGCAACTGCAATGAACTTTCAAATCGAACTATGTATAAATCTAAACTATTAAGTTCTCACTCCATTGATTTTGCACATATTCGAGAATACCGCAACCAAGGCTCACAATACACGTATACATGTGCAGTCGCGGTCTAGAAATGCTTACCAGTTATTTTCAAATTAGATTCTATATCAAACTGTGTGCAGTAAATTCTAAAATGATATAATATTCTGTATCTAGGTACTTATTACTTTTAACTTTTTAAAACTCGTGAAGCTAGTTCACTAACAAAAAGAGTATTAACGACTTTTGGATGATGAAACTCATTTTCTTAATTTAATAGTTGACACATTGTCATAATTGCATGTGTTACATTTAACAAAAATAAAGTACAAAAATAAAAATGCATTAATTGAAATAAAAAAATAAATTTAACTCTGCAACTGTCTGCAGCAAAGAGCTGAAGTATTATTTCTTCAGTATATTAGTGCTTTATCAGAATAATTTCATATACAGCTTGATATACAAGACGAAACGTCATGTCGTTTGCTACCTCATCAAGTTTAGTAGATAAACTGTCATTTTGTCCATTTTGTAACTTGGCGAGGAAGCAAGCAAATCTATTTTATATCTGTATTGTCGTATTCTTTATCTATAGTGAAATTTTAAATTTGGCGTCATGGTTAAGAAGCTCAAATAACAGATTATAGAAGCATTTAAGGACGACGCGACGGCCAATTTATACTATCCGATCTACAAATAACTGATATGGTTCAAGAAGAGCCCCGTGCTCTTCATAATGTTGAACACCACACCAATTAGGTATTAATTTTACGTTTCTTAATGATTACAAATTTCTAAAATTTTTGCATTTTTTTTGGAATTACTTCGACCTGACTTGGTTAATGTCCGTATAAACCAGTTAGGTAATATTCTTTTTTTTTCTGTTCTTTCACTGAATATCACCGACCTTGTGATCATCGACTTAATAGATGTGTGCATGCGATTATAAACCTTAAGGTGGTCCCGCGACTTTACGGATGGATAGTTTTGCTTATTCAATTGAAATAATTAATAAATTCACTTGGATAGGCACCTTTGTGAGGAGGATTGTTTGATTATATCACGGATTAGATTTCTATGATACGAGTGGTTGGTTACAAGGGACTTGTGGTCAATTAGCTGCCTCACGGATTGACACAGTTCGTAAGCTAGCCCATCGATCTGTGGGCTTAAGATTGGTTGTGTTGCTGTCAGGTTTAATTTGGTCTCATGTAAGTTGTTCCGAGTTAGTGAACCATGTCACTCCTCGGTTATTTGTCATCCCTCTATAATTCGTTTATGGTGCTTATTGAAAATGTCCACGTTAGTTTTGGTATTCATTCGCAAATGTAACCCGGTTTGTATAGGATTTTTTTTTTTTTTAAGGCTGGGAAATCATCTAATGACTGCTCCCGCTCTGGGTGGAGCGGAAGGGAGTGTCAGACTCTTACTGACTAAAACCCATCCATGTTCCTTCCGTAGCCCTTTATGTTCCGGGGTAGCGGTGACCCTTTCGGACAATCCCGCTTACCCAGCAGGCTTGGCCCTGAGGGGCCCCTTCATATGCTGACATCTCTTTGAGGCGCGCGTGGAACATGTACGCGCCGTACGGCATGGGTCTGGTGCTGATCGGACGGTGAGTCACCCATTACTCACCGCCCGCAGGCCCGCGCCTACGGTGGCCGGGAGTCGTCACGTGGCTCCCGACGCCCGGAGCGTCTCCCGCGGCGGCTGGGACGGGAGGACCTTTCTCTCTCCCATCCCGCCCCCTCCTTCGCGAGCATAACTTTTTCGCAGAAGGAGGTGACTGCCTTCCACTCCCTCTCGCCCCGGACCATGGCTTGCACCAGGGCCGGGCGCGAGAGGTCGCCGCCGCCGATCGCCTCTACGAGGACACGGCGGTGCTCCGCCCAAGCGGGGCAGGTTTGCACCGTGTGCTCTACCGTGTCCTCTGGGCGATCCTCGCAGTGGTGACACCCGGGCGTTTCCTCCCGCCTGATGATGTGCAGGAACCTCCCGAAACATCCATGTCCGGTGAGGACCGCGTCTAGCCACTCCTCAAAGAGGGGCCTTACCGCCACTATCGTGGCGTGCCCTGCGCTGGGTTGCGACAGTCACTGCTTCCAGGCCGCCATGAGATCGCGCCGGAGGTCCGTCCGCTTCGCCGCAATTTGCTGCGGAAACGGAGTTTCCCCCCGACTTAGTACCTCCGCGCGCCACTCGTACAGGCGCGCGAGGTCTATCGCCTCCAGATCCCATGGCGGCAGTCCCGCAAGGAGGCTTGCCGCCTCGCCCGAGATCGTGCGGTACCCCCGGATAAGCCGTATGGCTACCACCTTTTGGGGCGCGTTCAGATAGTGGGCGGCTCGCCACCGCAGTGAACACGCCCATACCGGGGCCCCGTATAGGGCCATGGACCGTACGACTCCTGCGTAAAGCCTCCGGCAGGAGGCGTTTGGCCCCCTCAAATTTAATGAAGATTGCACGAAGGAATTGAAATACGGGCCGAATATGTAATCTATGGTTTATATGTTTAAGGTCCCATTAAAATAGATGGACATATTTTAACACAGTGTTCAGTACTAATCAAAGATATACAAGCAAAAAAACTTCCTTAACAATTCAACAAGTGCTTGTAATTGGTTTATTTGAAATAAATACTTTGAGTTTGAGTTTTCAGTTTGACTACCATCTTAAATGGTCCGTATATTCAAATCAAAACTCATTCTAACTCATTGTTTGACGTTCTGTTTTATGAAATGGTGTACATTTACGTAGTGTATCAATTAATTTCTCTGACTCTACGGTCTAAGTTATACCAAACTGTCAAATTTCTCCATATAAATGATTTTAAACCTTAAAACTTTGCATATTAAGTTCAAAATCGATTGAGAATATTTGACAGTTTGAGGTAACTTGATGTGCTGGCGACTGTACATTATTAAATAATCAAGAGAAATTGCTGAAAATAGGGTGGTTGCGTGCCTACCCTATTCTCAGCAATTTCCTTTTCTAAGAAAAATATTATGAGAATGAGTATAAAACATGGTAGAAACAGACACTTTTACCTTAAGACTTATAAAGCTTTTCTTAAAAAGCGAATAATTATCTTCTTTTTTTTCTTTCTGAATACAACAAGAACTATAATAACTTACCTGCGCGGTACATTTGCCGCAAAATGTTAGAGCTTCGGAATTTAAATTAAAGTTTGTAATAAGAAAATAATATTACAGATGGACGATTTATTGCTGGCACAAAATAAATGTTATTTCTAAACTAACTTATTCGAATTCGTATTTAGCCCAACCGTTTTGGATAAAACCTCTTTAATATTAAACTTAAGAACTGTAATGCTCATACTTTCATGTGGGTATACCTTCAGGGAAACATTTTTTCAGAAAAGATATATTTTGTTCTGAGTCAATTATAAATTTAATGAATTTCTAATTTATATGAATATACAATGTCGAGACCAAAATGCTTGAAAACATTACCTAATTCATCATTGATTGTCACTGACTACCACTCACTATCAAATAACAAAAAAAGGGGTTTTGTAAACATACTAAACAAAAGTGTAGATTTTTCTTAAATATCGCACTATTATGCTGAGTTAGGAGCCTTTTCGGCCTCGCACAGGTCTTTGTGTTTTTTTTTTAATCTGAGTTTGTTTGCGGCCTTTCTACTCAAAGTAGTCAGATAGGAAACGCGGACCTCATCTAGTTTTAAAAATACATTCACGTGTAAAAGTGTTTGTGAAAACCTATTTACAAAAATAAAATCATTTATCTATAAAACAATTACGATCGCAAATAAACCACACACACATGCGGGCGTTATTTTCATCGCTAACTTATTTAACGTGATTTGTACTACGACCAAGTTTATCTATTGTTACTCGTACTTTGTTGTTGTATCTGACCACTGCTCGCCTCGTTTCTGTTGCCTAGAGAACTTTGAGGAAGTTTGTGGATAGTTAAAAGGTCTATTTTAAAATATAATGGCTGTTTTTAATGAAAGAATGACCTAGTGATAGTTTGTACAAGGTCAAGTAGAATTAGCTAGCAAAACTCAACAGACAATCACGTATGAACACTCAGGGTGTCGATATCAATACATGGTGAAACAAAAAATAAACTTGTGGGAAGTTTTCACACAAAAAAAATCTATACACCTGACGATGTAATTTTAGTGGTTTAGTGTGCTAAGGTAACAAACAAACTTAGTTTCACATTTATTGTTATAGTAAGGATTGGATTTAGTAAAACACAAATTCAAAGAACCTTTTTATCAATATTTAAATCTCTTTAAAATAAATTTAAATTCTAATTTTCTCTAAGTAATTACACTCCGAGCTACAGAATCAATTACTTACAATGGTATCAACGCTGATATAATCAAACTAACATCACAGAGTCTCGAAACTTAAACAATGTTCCGAATATTACTCTTAATTAAATCGAACTTAACAAATTACTCCGAACAAAATTGTTGCTCTGTGACGCATTCGGATTATAGCTTATACAGACAACCACGTTACACCACGTTATTTAACAATTTAAAAGGAGTTGGTGCTGTAATTACTATACTGTCAACACACTCCCCAGCGATAGGAACACACTGCATAATGTAGGGTCCGGCCATGTTACTAGTCTATTCTTGTGCTACACTACGGTCACTACATCGTTAATAATTTCTATGTAGATACGGTCCACTTTGCCATGCTGGTATATATTTATCGCGCAGTTTATAGGAACTGGACACAAGTGTTTCATACTTATTTTATTTAGTTTTATTGCCAATAAAAGAGCTAACTAAACCTATCGACTTGAAAAACTTCTTCTTTTTTCAAACTCAAAGCATTGACATTTATTTCAAAATAAACCAGTTAGTCAGAGGCATTTTTGAATTGTTTTGGGTTGGTCAGTCTGAAAGATGAAGCTAGTTGCCCGTACCAAAACAATGTACCTATAGAGAAGATGGGCACTAAACTCCACGGACAATTTTTTAAACAATTTGCGTCGATTAATAAAAATTCGGTCACCTGAGGTTAGGTCATTTGTATTTCGCATATACCATACAAACATTCGAAAAACACATTTTTATTGAAATAATAAAGAATAAGAAATATAGGACATTGCCTAACGAAAGAGAAACAACCTAACAGACGAAAAAAATTATTATATCCCTATAAAAAAATATACAGTTAGAAGTTTGCTTAACCTGTAGTGTACGATGACTGCTAAAAACTTCCGCATTACACCAACAAATTTACCAAACCACAACGCCACACCACACTTACCGATGAACCGGAGTTACCGATATACCTAGCTTGTAACCTAAGCAAACTGTGGTGGCGTGTTTGTCGAAGGACTGATGCCTGATGGAGCACATGAGTCCTGGAATGGAGACCACGTGCACGGCAAGCATAGTGTGGGATGCCCCCCAGCAACATGCACCGATGACCTTAAGAAGGCTGCTGGGAGGTTCTGGATGCCGAAGTTTGAGGACTGACTGTTGTCGGCGTGGGAGAAGCCTATGTCCAACAGTGGACCGCGACAGACAGAGTTGATTGACATCATTATTAAATACGAAATAATTATACTCTCCAGTCTTCATTACGCTTAACTAACATCATTAAGAATTCCTCACTTTTTACCCCCTCTGCTCATCAAAAATAATAACGAACCAGGAAAAAAAATTCAAGTACCAACCAACGTGACTCCGAAGTACAGGTGAAACAAATTAGAAACAGTATTTTTTTCCGGTATTTTACTACGAGAAGCGAGAAACACCAAAAGGACGAGGTTGTGGCAATCAATTGTTTTCAAGTTTTTAATTTTCGCCCGTTTTTTTCCCTGACACTTTCTTGCGTTACTTTACCTCCTCCTGGCATTTCTAAGTTTGCCACGTTTTAATCTACTTCAGAGAAAAAATGTATAACGCAAAAATGTACCCTGCTAAGTGCTTAATTAAGGTACTTTTTTGTTTGCACCTTGTTAAAAGGTGCCGATACGTACGGAGTTCTGGAAAAAAATTCGAATCTAGTTCTTAATTGAAAAAAAAATGAAATTACAACAAGCAACAAGCTTCTTTCTACGGCCGTTTCCGGTTCCAAAATACGGGTCACGTTGTATAATTAAATAATAGCAAGGTATTGGAATTAAAATTTTTGTTTTTAAGGAAACTAAGAGAAATAATGAAAACAGTTTGCATATCTCATTATTCTGCTATTTTAGTTGTTCTTTAAGTCATTGACTGCCACGCAGCAGACACAATAGAAAAACTATTGTTTGTCGGACACACGGTGACCGCGTTGGCGTTCAACGTGTTAAATAAAACACTCAAAAATTCAGATCAAAACTAAGCTCCCAAATATTAAGTAACACGCCAAATTAAATATAAAGTGCATTAACAAAAGCCAACAATACCCTGAGGTAAACAGACAGAAAACCTATCAGTTCATTTGATATCTAAAGAGAATAGAAAATACCTTCCCACCACTCACCCATGTTTCATACCTTCAAAATAAATGGGTCGATGCACGGCACCGTAAAGGTGGTGTTTAAGAAGTAGATGAGCGAGAAATGAACGAGGTTAGGTTAGTAGATGGTGTTGCAAACACACACACACTTCAAAATGAATGTTAATGACGTATAATATAATGCCTAAGAAAGTGTTTGAATTTTACAAAATCATTGGTATTTTAACGGCGTCTAGAATCAAAAATAGTACCCATCTATATTTTAGTAACTATGAAGGGACTCGAGTGAATTTAGATAGTAAATAAGCACATAACAATGAAGAATTTCTACAAAAACGATGTCAATATCAGACTCTACGACCACTTTAAGTTCATTTTCTCGTAAGTGGACATTAATCTTACTTATCTACTGTAATTTATACCTCGTTTGGCTGCAGTCCCGCTCTCGCTTAGCCACCTACGTGTCCCCACCCGAACGTCTATGATGTATGGAAGCAATTCTGTTTAAACGCCTTTTGTGAGCCTCCACAGCGTAAGATATGAGAATTGTTGTGAAAATACCGAATAATTTGTTTATGGAATTTAGATGCGGATAGAAATTTAATTTGTCAGTGTTGAAATGGCTATGTGAGATGATGTTGGCAATTTTGATGAAGGGAAAGTGAAAGGGTGTAATACATCTAAGGCTGAAGACATTGTTTACGATATTGCCTTCAGATATGGTCGGCTTGAGGATACTACAATCTCTATACATTTTATGTATAAGGATGTAAGACCTAACTGAGACCTTTGTATTCCCAGAAGTGATCTTCGGTATCTTGTCATCTTATAGTTTCATGAAGGAGGGTTTATTAGCCCTATTTCAGAGAGAGTAGGTAAGTTTAAATTTGAATTAGCCCTCTGGAAACAATTTGAAAATCGAACAACTATTCATGTCAAAACAGAAGCCGATTTTTAGTTTTCGGATAGTATTGCACATTATCACTTAACACTACCATTCCTTGATTACATATTGATATTAGTCCACAAACGAACCGCGTTCAAACAATAGCAACGTTAGAAACTTACGTAACAGCAAATTACGCTTAAAACACAGGTAAACAGTCAGGGGAAATTACACAACATCGCGCATTTCAAAATTCATTGCGTCATAAACATTCACGTGGAACAACGACACTAAAACAAAACCGGCATTGTAAGAAAAACAAATTCACCCCACACTTATGCTACCTTCAAAATTCGCACACAATAAAATTTTCACGGTGTTACCCCCACATGGAATGGGGCTCGCTGATTGGTTCGCTCACGAGGTAGTTGCTACTAAAATATTCAAACACATACAAAACATTTTAAACTGCAATGTTTCCCGAGAGACGGGCCTTAATTTGAGGCTTGGAGTGTAGTGTTGAAAGCGGTCAAGTGCGTGTCGTTACGAGGGCCACATTTAAAATGTAATTGGTGATATTTTTATTGCGGGCACGGAACAGCGCTGAAGTATGAATGGCGGCAAATGTGTATGATTTTAATCGTTATTTTAATCATCTTTATGACCCATGTGAATGACAGATCATAAAGCATTAAACCCGACACATTTTTTTTTATGATGCATGAAGTGCATTTAAATCCTCGGAAATTCATGTCAATCTTTCTAGCTAAGAATAAATGGCACACATAAGTAAGTACAGTGGCCAGCATATCAAGTTACCCAATCTGTCAAATTTCTTTGATCGTTTTTCAACTTTATAACAAAAGCATAAGGTTCATTTTCAATTGGGAAAATTTGACAGTTTGGGATAGCTTGATGTCTGTAAAACACTTATTTCGGAAAATGGGTAGTAGGTATCAAAATAAATACGTACTTACCTACGTAATTATGTGTAATTCACTAGTTTTATTTAATAAACTAACAAAACACCTAATAAGCCTAAAGGATAAAGGTAGATTAATAATTTGATGTAAATGTACATTGCAAATGGAAATTAAACAATGTTTTTGTTAATCTAAATTTCATTACTATGAAAATGAATGATTAATCGCTAGGTCATTAGTGTAACGTAAGGCCGTTGTACATGACACGGTTTCTTTGCGGTACGGCGCGGTAACCGCACCGGAGAATAGTCGCGTGAATTTTTATATGACACGGAAAACTGCCAGTTTCTACTCCGTGTGTGTACAACAAGCTTTCATAGTGATCCATACAACACTGAAGACCACTCCTACATACGGCGAAAAAACGGAATTTTGATATAAGAACGTGGATGAGAACGTTAGAGAGACCGTACACCGACGGACACGCTACAGGTACCCAATAATTACGTCGACACAATCGATGCACTATATTTTACACGCAAATCAGACGCCCAGTTTATGCACAATTTCCAGAATATCGACGTCATCGTCTGACGATTAAGCGGGATTGTCCGAACGGGTTACCGCTACCCCGGAACATAAAGGGCTAAGGAAGGAACATGGATGAGTTTTAGTCAGTAAGAGTCTGACACTCCCTTCCGCTACACCCAGAGCGGAAGATGCGATTGCATGATATCCCAGCCTTAAAAATAAATCGTCTGACAATACACATATGTCAATTAATGAGAAAAAAGACTGGGCTCTACCATTTCATCAAGATATTGCAATAATTCGCGTAGCACGGCAACCTTCTCTCCACAAACTGCACCTGCTACAAAATATGTCCTTGGAGTGCGTGCTTGCGTGAGGGTATTATGGGGGCGTTAAATGTGACGCCACAATAAATACAACAGAGCAGTGCTATTTTGTAAAAACCTCACCGTACAAACATATGAGGAGCGAACTCTAAGTGAGTGTCAGGTAAAATGACATCTCACTTCATGTAGGTTATCAGGGTAAGATTTTTACTGAATAGTGGCGTAATGTGGCGCCACAATTATCATGATACAAGTGTAAGTCTGGTGAGTGGCCAGCCTAAAGAAACTGTGCCGTGTATAACGGGCCTTAGGCTCGCTACAACTCTGCGGTAAACACGCGGTTGTTCTAAATGAAACAATCGTTGGTTACTATATATTGTTATTGTTAGTATAACGAGGACTTAACTGTAGCTAAGGTTAATGTGGGAGGATTATGTTTGAGCGGCTTATGTTTTAGTTTTTTCGAAGTGCGGTCAAGTAAAATCGTAAATAGTTGGACGACGTCAGTTATTACAAGGTTATGGTTATGGAGTGTTGCTGATGAAAAGTTGTTTAATTTACTGAAAATTTATTTATTATACTTTTTACTGCCTCGGTCTAGTGGTCGCAAGCGCTGCTGCTGAGTATAAAATTAAGTGTTATTGGGTTTTTCCAAGGGGTATCAGTCTTGACTTACGAGTTGTACGTCGTGAGTTCGAATCCAAGCAGGCGCTTTACTTTGTGTATTTCATTTCATCACCACTGCTCTCAAAACGGTGAAGGAAAACATCGTGAGGAAACTGGCATGTCCTAGAACGAAAAATTTGAAGACATGTGACATCCACCAACCCGCACTGGGCCCGCGTGGTGGATTATGGCCTACTCTCTGTCTTAGAAGAGGCCTGTGTCCCAACAGTGATACATTATAGGCTGATTACGGGTTTTCCATTAGGGATTTCTCAGTAGCAGTCTAGTGTTTGAATTTGTGCCCGGTTGATAGCAATATGCTGCCCTCTATTACATGGGACTTAAACATAACTGGTGAAATGTGGGTGTACAGACGCCAGCACATCAAGCTATCCCTAACTGTCAAATTTTCTTAATTAAAAATGAACCTTATGTCTTTGCAATAAAGTTGAAATACTATCAAAGAAATTTGACAGATTGTGGTAACTTGATGTGCTGGCCTCTGTACCTACTATCGCTACACCTTTAGGGAAACAAAATGTGATGTTATGTTTAGCATCACTTTTTCGAGCAATACTTATATCTTTTTTGTTTTATAAAATATTTTGTATTTTTTTTATTGAAAATAATACAGATAAAAAAGAAGTAAACAGTATGAAGAAGACTGAAACTGAAATATCCCCACACTTAGTCAATTTCTTTATACAGGAGGTATATTTTGGTTCCAAAACTTCAGTATTCAGTAGGACCAACAGCAATAACATACCCTCGTGGACAAACTAGTAGGACTAAATAAATAGTAGGACCACGAGAAAACACCCATTTTGTTCAGTATGTCTAAAAGATTAATATTTGCGTTGTCCGTAAAGGTAATTATCTTCCAATAGAATGTGTCGCTCATAATATTAACTACCGTAATACCTTTATTGTTAAACTGTGACCCTTTGGTGATAAACCCGTCGATTTTGTTTTCACAGGCATCAATTTTATATAATTACTTTCCCTTGTACACATTTTATGATAATGGACTAAATTCCATCAAAATAATTGGACTTTTTTTTTTTTTTAAGGCTGGGAAATCATCCAATGACTGCTCCCGCTCTGGGTGGAGCGGAAGGGAGTGTCAGACTCTTACTGACTAAAACCCATCCATGTTCCTTCCGTAGCCCTTTATGTTCCGGGGTAGCGGTAACCCTTTCGGACAATCCCGCTTACCCGGCAGGCTTGGCCCTGGGGGGCCCCTTCATATGCTGACATCTCTTTGAGGCGCGCGTGGAACATATACGCGCCGTACGGCACGGGTCTGGTGCTGATCGGACGGTGAGTCACCCATTACTCACCGCGCGCAGGCCCGCGCCTACGGTGGCCGGGAGTCGTCACGTGGCTCCCGACGCCCGGGGCGCCTCCTGCAGCGGCTGGGACGGGAGGACCTTTCTCTCTCCCATCCCGCCACCTCCTTCGCGAGCATAACTTTTTCGCAGAAGGAGGTGACTGCCTCCCACTCCCTCTCGCCCCGGACCATGGCTTGCACCAGGGCCGGGCGCGAGAGGTCGACGCCGCCGATCGCCTCTACGAGGACACGGCGGTGCTCTGCCCATGCTGGGCAGGTTTGCACCGTGTGCTCTACCGTGTCCTCTGGGCGATCCTCGCAGTGGTGACACCCGGGCGTTTCCTCCCGCCTGATGATGTGCAGGAACCTCCCGAAACATCCATGTCCGGTGAGGACCTGCGTCAGGCGGTAGGTGAGGGCGCCGTGACGCCTCTCTAGCCACTCCTCAAAGAGGGGCCTTACCGCCACTATCGTGGCGTGCCCTGCGCTGGGTTGCGACAGTCGCTGATTCCAGGCCGCCATGAGATCGCGCCGGAGGTCCGTCCGCTCCGCCGCAATTTGCTGCGGAAACGGAGTTTCCCCCCGGCTTAGTACCTTCGCGCGCCACTCGAACAGGCGCGCGAGGACTATCGCCTCCAGATCCCACGGCGGCAGTCCGGCAAGGAGGCTTGCCGCCTCGCCCGAGATCGTGCGGTACCCCCGGATAAGCCGTATGGCTACCACCTTTTGGGGCACGTTCAGATAATGGGCGGCTCGCCGCCGCAGTGAACGCGCCCACACCGGGGCCCCGTAAAGGGCCATGGACCGCACGACTCCCGCGTAAAGCCTCCGGCAGGAGGCGTTTGGCCCCCTCAAATTGGGCAAGAGCCGCTTGAGGGCGGCCCCAGTCCGTTCCAGCTTGGGGGCCAAACGTCGGAAATGCTCCACGAAATTCCATCGGCTGTCGAGGACCAGATCCAGGTATTTCATCGTGGTCTCGACGCCGATGTGAACCCCTCCTACCGTAAGTTGGGATCCCGATGGTGGCCTATTCCGAGGCCCATGAAAGGACATGGCCTCGGATTTGTGCAAAGCCACCTCGAGACCCAACTGCCGGATCCTCTCAACGACTGTCGCAACCCCGCGTGTCATCGCGTCGGCCGCCGCCTGATGCGACCTCCCCTGCGCCAGGACCAGCGTGTCGTCAGCGTAGCAAACTACGCTGACGCCATCAGGGAGGTCGGCCCGCAGCACCCAGTCGTAACCGATGTCCCACAGGAACGGCCCCAGAACCGATCCCTGCGGGACACCACACGACATCTCTCGCCGGTTCCATTCCCCATCGCGACCGGGGTAGATGACGGCTCTGTCCGTCAAGTACGCCCCGACTATTCGACGGAGGAAATAATTGGACTTAAGTTAGCTTTTATTAAGGCTGGGAAATCATCAAAATAATGACTCCTCCCGCTCTGAGTGGAGAGGAAGGCAGTGTCAGACTCTTAGTGACTAAAACCCATCCATGTTCCTTCCTTAGCCCTTTATGTTCCGGGGCAGCGGTAACCCTTTCGGACAATTCCGATCAACCACTTAAGGCTAACAAAAAATCAGTATTTCTTAATATAATTATGTCAAGAAAAGCATGATCTAAAAAAAACATACTTAAATCAAAAAACGTCACCATCTAAAAGCTGTAACATAACCGCTGACCTCTACTAAGTTTAAGCAACTAATTGAAATATTTTCCCCAAAAATAAAATTGAAATTACAGTCACGCGAGTTAATTTTTCTTTACATTTCATTGTTTTTTGTGACCTTAATTATTTGTTTGAATGTTAAAGGCCAATGCACTACACGAAGCTAATTCTACGAAGGAAATTGTAAGTAAATTAAACGATTGCGATTATAATTGACAGGTTAGGAGCTACAATTTCAAAGTCAAAGTCAAATCATTTATTTCAAATAGGCACATGAAAGTCACTTTTGAACGTCAAAATGAACAAGAAATAGAATTGAGTCTAGTCGCCTCTTCCAAAATGTAGTTTCGTATGGAGAGGGATGGGCAAGTGTAGCAAGTAAAGTGCGTCGTCTATGAAAGTCTAATAAATTAGGAGCACCAACTAGGATTATGCTTACTGAAGATCCCACGCAGTGCTGAAAATAACTCCACCCTTCTTCATAAAAGAGTTTTAAAGGTAGAACTTTGGCTCCCTAAGACTGCGTTGGCCATACAATTCGTCATTTATCGGCCAATGAGTGACCAAAATGATTACTTAAGAGAGTAAGTTGGTGTGTTTTCCCACAGTGCCTTGTTTTACACTGTAAATTCAAATCTTAAAACTATTTTTTTTATGATGGCCACCACTCTTTTAAGAAATTCTGTTTCCAAAGCGAAAAATAAAAAAAAAACAGAAACGAATTAAATTAAATTCTTGTTTCCAAACGGTTTGACTCTAAAAATAATAACGCAAGATGAAACCAATGACAGATTGTAACCTTCCAAGGAAAATAGGGTCATTATTGTCGGCCCCATGTGGTCGTTTTATTACTACTTCTGTCCCATTACTCGTAAGGGTGTCGTCTAACGTGCGTTTTTCACGTCGCGTTTCCTTATTCGGTAATAAAACTAGGGTTGTGTCACCGACATGTGTGACTCACGATTGTTGTGAGGAAATCGATAGGAGTTACAGTTTGGGCATTGTTTGAAGGGGTTTTGGCGAAGATTTTAGTATTAAATCCAAACTCAAATATGTTTACTGTGGTAGTGAAATAGAGATTGATGAATGACATTTATTATAATAATGCTAGTTTTAAAAATCTCTTTATAAATATCAAGAGATTTTGTTTAAAGATTATTCAAAATCTGCTTGTAAAACGAATAAATTATTGCAGGAATTGCCGAAGAAGGGGTCCGTTAGACGTCACACATGAAAGGGTCCGTTAGAGCCAATGCCAGCCGGGTCACCAGGATTGTCCGAAAGGATTACCGCTACATCGGAAAACAAAGGGCTAAGGAAGGAATATGGATAGGTTTTAGTCAGTAAGAGCCCGACACTCCCTTCCACTCCACCCTTAGCGGGAGGAGTCATTTGAAACCATCCTGCAAAAAGAAATTGCAGATACATAAATAAGGGAACTAAACAAAGTTACTGCGTGCCGGGAACACAAAGCGCAAAGGAAAGAACATGGATGGGTTTTAGTCAGTAAGAGTCCGACACTCCTTTCCGCTCTACACACAGCAGGAGAAGTCATTCAATCCCATCCTTAAAAAAAGGGATCGCAGATAAATAAGGGAACTAACTAACGTTACTGCTTGCCGGGAACTCAAAGCGCTAAGGAACATGGATGGGTTTTAGTCAGTAAGGGTCCGACACTCCCTTCCGCTCTACCCATAGCGGAAGGAGTTATTTGTCCCATGCTTAAAAAATGGACTAACAGAAAATAAGGGAACTAACTAAAGTTCATAATATTTATATCTTCTTTAATTTCTATCTCAGTTTAATTTGGCTATCTTTAGATCCATTACCAACCATATATATGTATGTTGCAGTATACAACGCGTTTCTTGAAAATGTCCAATGAATTAATTAAGACCCTAATATATGTGCATACATTAACCTATTGATACATTTACGAAACTCAATCTTTGTGCCTGTTTAATAGCTGTCACGCTTTTCAAAAGCAGCGTATCAGTCAAGCGTTGGGTATAAAGGCCGTGATTAATAACGAAAGGCCCTTCAGAAATTTACTGACCTTAAGTAGTCCTTCACTAACTAGAACATTTAGGCACACTAAGTCATGATTTATTTAGCTAAATAGCGCGTTTCGGCGGAAAGGTAACAAAGTGGTATCCATTTTTATTAATGGGAAGTTGTTGTGGAAATTATGTGTCAAGTTTACGACAATTATAATTTTGGTACCTACTTAAGAAAAAAAAAGGGTCCTAATCTGTTAAGTCTTCTTCCAACTATGTTTGGGTCAACTTCAAGTCTAATTGGATGCAGCTATCTATTATAATAATAATCTAACAGATTATTTTTGGACTTCAGACTACCCGTAACGTGTCAACATTTACGATGGTCCATTTGTTATGGCTTAACGTGCTTTCCGAGGCACGGAGAGTATCGATATGTAATGGACGGTTATCCATCCACAAACCAACCGATGAAGACCCGTGCGACTGAAAAAGAAGATGATTTTATAAATAACTTGCTTTTACCCGTGACTTGGTCTGCGTGGATCGGGATCGGGAGATATTTTTTAGACAAAAAGCCTATCTCTCTGTAAAATGTTATCCGAAATACGTCGAAATCATAAGTGCAGTGGTTTAGGCGTGAAAAAGAAACATACAGACAGACATAGTTACTTTTGAATTTATAGTATTAGTATGTACTAGTATTGGTAATGCAAGGATAAGGATGGATCGAAGTGGCTCAAGAGAAGGAAGTCTGGAAGGATTTGGGGGAGGCCTTTGCTCAGCAAGCAGTGGGACAGTGTAGGCTAAGTAAAAAAAAAAATATTAATATCCATAGACATTTCACACAACGCCATATTATAGTCCCAAGCTACGCAATCTAATGCTTGTGTTATGGTAACATGATGGCTGATAAACTACTTATATTTTTTTTTTGTTGTAAATACATACATATTTTAGATATAAACACACTCAGACCCGGAACAAATACTTGCAGGTCGTACAAATATTTGCTCCGTGCGAGAATCTAACCCGCGACATGCTGCGCAGCAGTCAATCGCTCAACCACTGCGCCAACCGTGTCAAAATATTGATCTACTTCTTTTACGTCATTAGTCATTTCGAACTTTTTCAATATCCTAGAACATTAAAAACTATTGTCACCTCATCAGTGACGCGACAAAAGTCCCAACTTTAATATCTGGAGAGAAAAACTGGTGCGCAGTTCTCAAGCGGCAGAAATCTGCAAAGTAATGCCCCCCTCCTCCCCTCCTTGTGAGCCAGAAGCAGGTCAAGATGTAGGTAGTGACTCTAGGGTTGGCTAGATGATTGCAGTATTGAAGGGAGCCTAGTTATAAGCCTTCAGTGTAGTACGAAATATTTTCTCTTTTCAAAAACAAACGAATCCGATTTCAGAAGCTACAGTTGCCAACTGGGCAAAAATGTTAATTAACATTATTTAAGGTACGAAAAATAAATATTATAAGTTAGCATTATTAAAATAGTTTTAGTAAGTACGAATCTTGAAAGTTAATTTTGGTAAAATAACTTGCTTATTGAAGTCACAAATATACAATTTTACTGCTTCGCAAAAGCCTTAGAAATACAAAAGTACTTTAGTTTATATGTCTTAATGAGATTCTTTCGTAAGAAAATAGTAATAGCTTGGTAATAATACACCCACTCGTTAAATCCAGACACATATTCAGTGCTCTGACTTTATTTTCTGCTGAGCAGCGTTCCTGGTACATGAAAATCCTGATAATATCTGGCATAAGGTAGGAATACAAGTACAAACCAACCTGAAGCAACAGGCAAAGGGCTTGCTTTTTAGGGGTGGCTTTTACCCTGGCTAGAGACCGAAGAGACGTGTCATCCCATCATGGTAGTCTCTTGGGTACACTACCAGTCGACAGCCATAATATGCAAATGAATTTCTCGACGCCATAGTTTAGTTTGTTAATAGTTTTAGCTAAGTTAAGACATCGCTATCAATATCGTTATGTCGCTCAGCGCGCTATTGAGTGGGCTATGCTCGGAGTCTCTATGAAGTATAAAATCAGAAATGAAATTATCCGAAAAAGAACCGGAGTTACCGACATACATAGTTTGCAGACTAAGCAAACTGAAGTGGCAGTGGGCGGGTCATGTTTGTGGCAGGACCCATGGCTGGTGGAGCGGAGGTGGAGGACAAGGTGTTGTGGCAAAGCCTGGGAAAGGCCTATGTCCAGCAGTGAACTGCTATAGGAAAAAATGGCTAATCAACATCAGCCTATATGCTATCATAGCTCGCTACCAGCAGTTTATCCCAACACACGTTGTTCATCACGATTCTTAATTCACAACTCGCATCCAACAAGCTCATATCGTCACTCCACCTAACTTGAGGCGAACTAACTTATGTTTGGCGATTCGCAGTATCCAATCATGAACACGTGTACAACAACGGATATCGGTACTACGGATAATATGCACATGGTAAATTTCTAAAGAGAATAAAGAACGACGTATATATAGCGTGTATCAAAAATGTGTGACCATATTGAAGGCGTGGTACATAGCACTTCGAATGTGTGAGACA
The DNA here is from genome assembly GCA_951799385.1 of Hyppa rectilinea. Classification (NCBI taxonomy): domain Eukaryota; kingdom Metazoa; phylum Arthropoda; class Insecta; order Lepidoptera; family Noctuidae; genus Hyppa; species Hyppa rectilinea. Next base: position 2,773,778 of record OX637302.1, on the reverse strand, counting down.
TTTGCATCGAGCACGTACTGAAGTTTTGTTGATTATTTTTCGCTATTACGATCTCGGTCGCATAGAGAAAGTAGTTCTATTTGATGATCTGTACCACACCATTCAAAATGAACAAAACATTTCTGTTAAACCCTGGGAACCTCCTTCTACGAAGCAGTCAAGCTCGCGAAGGAGGTGGCGGAATGGGAGTGGGAAAGGTCCTCCCGTCTCAGCCGCTGCGGGAGACGGGCGTGTGGGGAACCACGTGACGATTCTCGGCCACCGTAGGCGCGGGCCTGCGGGCGGTGAGTAATGGGTAGCTTACCGTCCGATCAGGACCAGGCCGGAAGGAACATGGATGGGTTTTGGTCAGTATGAGTCTGACACTCCCTTCCGCTCCACCCAGAGCGGGAGAAGTCATGGGATGATTTCCCAGCCTCAAAAAAAAGACCCTGTGTAAGAGAAAGGCAAATCACAATGATCATAACACCTTTACACAAAAGAAAATACAATCCAACCACCTGATCTAATCATCCTTCCCACTTCACCGTACAATTACTTAAGCAAGATTTAATTAACACAAACTTGGGAGTTTAATAAAACATTCAGCTAGTTGTTGAATACTAAAACAACTGGTGGGAATCGAAATTACCTAAGTTTGTATATAAACGTAGCATAATTATGTGAACATAGAAAACCCTTTTCTATGTATATGTTATGTGAGAAAAAGCTCTCTAACTTACGGAGAAAGATCGAAACGCTAGGCTTTTAGACGTGAAATTTTGGAACTGGGGGCCTACACAAGTATCAATCGCTCCGTGTTGATTCTATTTCAAAAATTGTTGATCGAATAATTCGTTATCTCAGCGATTCGGATTGTCAAGAACGACACTTGTCACCGCATTTGTATGGGAATATTGATTGAGTTTCGTTACACAATTTGACATTGTCTAGCACTTAGCGATCGAAAACGATTGATCACGTGACATTTCGAAAGCTTATGCTAATTCCATACAATTCCGATTTATCAAATAAAGGAACTTTGAAAATGTGACTTTGTGTAGGCCATCGCTACATATAAACTACGAGTCACATTGACGTCACGTACAATCCTACTTCGCGCAAGCAAAGTTTACACCTTGTACATCTTGAACTCACAGTGGGTTTTATGTCCATACCTTTTAAGGAAACTACAAGGATGTGGAAATGTATGTAGAGATAATGGAAATTCATCAACTTCACGCACATAACGCTGTTGTTGAAATAAGACGAAGTTTTCTTTTTATTCGAAACATTCGAATGTTATGTTTATTAGAATTCTTGTTACGCAAGTTGAGACTTGTTGTCGGGTTCAGATTATTAACTTTTGGCCTCGATTTTTCTTTTTGGATATTAAGGTCACGAACTGTTACGTGTCAAAATGATGCCAAAACTTTTGTCTTTTATAATAGGTACCACGTTTATCGCTAGATTATTTGTTTTTTTTTTACTTTTAAAATAATCAGCGTTTAGTATTACTGTATAAAAACTGCGTTAAGCTTTGATTTCCAGGCCTGCGGACGGTGAGTAATGGGTGACTCACCGCCCGATCAGGACCAGGCCCGTACCGGACAGCGCGGGGCCAAGCCTGCCTGTTTCCTTGACATTAAGTAACATAACTTTTTTGCTAGCCAACTTTAGTGTGTCAGCGGGATTGTCCGAAAGGGTTACCGCTACCCCGGAACACAAAGGGCTAAGGAAGGAACATGGATGGGTTTTAGTCAGTAAGAGTCTGACACTCCCTTCTGCTCCACCCAGAGCGGGAGAAGTCATTGGATGATTTCTCAGCCCTAAAAAAAAAAAAGCATTGATTTCCAAGAAAAGCCGCCAAAAATCAACGCCTTGTATTTATTTAACGGCTTTCTGGGTGACCGTTCGCCGCCTTATTAAGAAATAAAGGCATTATTTTATAATGACTAAAGCTAGCCTTCCAAAAAGATCTTATTCTCGCATTCAACTAATCAAGTTACACTCTTTGTGTAACACACATTCACACTACAAAACATGACTTAATTCGCATACAAATACCCGTACATTGCTAATCCGATCAAGACATCACACACACGCACACACACACCCTGTCTCTTAACCGTAACAAGACACGTGCAACACAAACGCCAGCATTATGCAGTGTAAAGTATGTTCCATTAAACAGCCAGCTATCATATTACTGGTCCATTAGAGAACAAAGGACGTCTTTCATACTTCATGGAAAAGCGATTTTAATTATATATTGTGGGAACAATGGGTGTGTTTTGTTTTGTGTGTTGCCGGATGAACAGGATGCTGTGCTAACAAGCTAATGTGAATTGCGTTATGTACAGAGGCCAGCACATCAAGTTACCACAATCTGTCATATTTCTTTGATAGTATTTCAACTTTATTGCAAAGACATGACAAGGTTCATTTTTAATTCAGAAAATTTGACAGTTAGGGATAGGTTGATGTTTTGGCGTCTGTACCAGAATAAACGGGGAAGAAAAGTTTATGTGTGCTTTAATCATTACTAGCTTCTAAATAGTATAGTGTGTAGTACGTCCATGTGTGTGGAAATTCGTGAACTTTATACATTCTATCTACAATTATAGAACAAAGTTATTTTTTTGTCTGTCTGTGTATCATAATCAGCGTATAATGTTCCCACTGCTGGGACACAGGCCTCCTCTCTAAGAGAGGGAGTGGGCCATAATCCACCACGCGCGCCAAGTGCGGGTTGGTGAATGTCACATTTCTTCGAATTTTTGCTTCTAGGACATGCCAGTTTCCTCACAATGTTATCCTTCACCGTTTTGAGAGCAGTGGTGATGAAGTTAAAAAGTAAAACACTTGCTCGGGTTCGAACTTACGACCTACAACTTGTAAGTCCAGGACACACGATACCCCTGGGTCAGCACTGCTCTATGTGTACGTGTTCGTAAATTATTTAAACCAATCTTAATTTTTACTTTTGATAAATCGTTTATATAATTTATTCTAGACCGTTTACGTGTGCAACACATTGACATTAAAATTTCTACTTAAGATTATTTTTCACATATCAAAAGTAACTTAGTTACCGAAATTAGAGAATTGAACATGTAATGTAGTTTGTTACGTGACTTAATGGGTAACATAACACCAAACGGGCTTACAATTGGCTTTTTTTTTAGGGTGGATATCATTAAATGACTCCTCCCGCTCTGGGTGGAGCGGCAGGGAGTGTCAGACTCTTACTGATTAAAACGCATCCATGTTCCTCCCTTAGCCCTTTATGTTCCGGGGTAGCAGTAACCCTTTCGGACAATCCCGCTTAAATTGGCATAAATTGTTATAGTTACAAAATATGTTCTTAGAAAAGCACTATCCAGTGATATTTTATTATTAAAAGGGGACAAGAAGTAATGCCGATCTTTCGAAGTTCCAATATAATAAGGAATAGAGGTATAGACTGAATCTTCTTTTTTTTTCCGTCAGCTCGATTATTAAAAACATTTTCAATGTAGCTTGGCGTCACGCCTACGTAGATCGTAAACATACTTGTGACGTAGCGAGCTCTTACTCCTGAACTTTAATGCGTTTTATCTAAGTATTTTTTATTAATATGATAAAGCAAAAAATACGTGTCTAATATTTTTTTATTATCTTACTGACGCACGATGGGCTCAGGAAACATCCCTATTCACGGGCGAACAAAATCACTTGCTAAGTGCTAGTGTAACGTAATATAAAACATTTATGATAGAAGTATATGACAGTCCAGGTTCAAGGAAGTCGTATGAAACTACGCTTTGCCAACCTTGGAAACGACATTACTGGCCGAGTTCCGAGAGTCAATTACTCATTAACATTCAAGTGGGTTATATTATGATCTTCATTAATCGCACATGTAAAAATGCTTCGCTTAATGCTGGTGCTGATCTGAGTTTTGAAATGGGAGACTAGCTTCAACTTTCTGATTAACTAACATACAACTTACAGATATTTTATAATTCATGTATACAAAACCATTTTAAAAGAGTAACGGTCGAGTTTTTTTCCCATTCTTCTCCATACGAAACTACCTTTTGGAAGGGGCGACTAAAATCCATTCTATTTCGATCATTTTGACGTTCAAAAGTACCAAAAGCCCAAGCCCAAGCCCAAGTGTGTGTGTGTGTGTTCTTGCACCTATTCAAAATAAACGATTTGACTTTAACCGATAATTCAAAGGTGTCTGTAATTGTGTGTTAAATTGAAATAAATGGTTTGAGTTTTAGTTATATAAGTTTCTACTACTGAAAATATAATATTATGTACGACAAAATATCTACACTAGCCAACTTCTAAGAGATACGAAATCACACAAAAACATTCAATCACACAGGTAATACCTGACACAAAGCGGGCCAACCGAAGAACCTCCTTATATCAATCATCATTACGCATTTCGTCACGAACGGCCTCAAATACTTCCTAACAAAAACCTTTAATTTCGGCATGCCTTCACAGAAACTCGTAAAAAAACGCGACGACATTCACCGATTCTATCTTGACAGTAAAAAAAAGTCTTTTTTGCACATAAAACCCTGTAGATCCATATCGGTTGTTCTCTTTTAACGCAATTGTTTTACTTGATTGAGTTAAATTTAACTTTTCTAAGACCAAACTCATAAAGCTTGGTTGTTTAGCGAAATTTGTGGCTTTAAAAGCAGAAAGAATTTATTAGGCTTTAATGGCAGAGTTTTGCGAAATTTCAGCAAAAAGTTTACGGGTAAATTATTGATAATTATGGCTTCTTCTTCGTGATGGGCTAGAAGTAAATGAGTTTGTTTTTATTGAGGAAATATTTAGAATTTATTAACGATGTGCTAGATTAACAACATTATTCGAAGAAAACTAGGGGTCTGGTATACATAGGAACTAAGATCATTCATCTGAAAATACAGTATAATAATGAAAATAATTTATATTTTAATATTATTTATACCTAAAATTAATATTTTTTGTTGACCATGAACTTATAATTTTGTTTATTTATTACACATAATTTTGTATAAACAATTATTTATGTGCGATTTAATAATGAATGATTTAGACATGTCTTAATAAGGGTTATATGGTACTTGAAATAAAGGATTTTTTTTAAATTAAAATTTAGGTTTTACTTAATATTTAAAAAATTAAATTAGATCCACGGTTATAAATTTCCTCCTAGATTTTCCCATGACCGATTTCTACCAAAAACATATTTTTTTATTAAGTAAGCTTTATTTATTGTATAAAACTCTCAAGTTGTCAAAACCATGACAATGATTGACATAAACTTTACTTATTGTCATGTTATTTAAAAATATTATTTCATGACCAAATGTAAGGAGATATGGACAAAAACACTTGGGAATACAGACCTAAACGAACAAGAAAAAACATCAAGAACTGCCAAAACCAATAATGTTATATTTTCATCAAAACCTAAAAGATGGTGAATGTAGGGATGCCATATAAAATATTTTAGCCTCACGAGGAGAGTTTCATCTAAGTAAAGTTTTCACACAACCCGAAAAATATGCTCAAAAATGTTGGCCCCAAAAATTCTCCGTAAGGTAAAAACTAGGGCCATAATACACGTAGATTATTTCACATAACAAAGAATCCAGCAAAGAATTTTGGCGAGAACAAATTCTTATCTACCGCATCATTCTTCAGCGAAGGTCGACGAAGTAAATGTCCCATTTATATTTTTGCACAACCCTTAAAATGGGCTCTACTATGTGACATCTACTCACAAATTTGTCGCCTGTGTTTTATGACAGCAAAAAAGATATTTAGTCTTGAGGAAGGACCAGTTTTTGCCTTTAAAAGTAATGAAATGTAAGTAAGAAAGTGTGAGGGATAAGGTATTTTGGGCTTAATTATACGGGACTTGACCTTAATTACTGAGTTAATTTAAATGTTCAAAAGGACGGAAGCAAAAAGGTATAAATATGTTACATTATAAAGATCCTTAGAAAGCTTAAACATATATCCAGAAATATAACAATATTTTCTGCATCGATTGCCGAAAATACTGTTTTTGACATTCTTCCTCATTTATTTTCAAGAGCTACAAAATCTATAGCACTTGTATTGATATATCGCTCATTAAATTAAAAAGGGCCACATTCCGAAAAAAATCAAAATCGTTTTTATTGCATAAAACGTATCAAAATTCTTCAAATTTTTATTTTCGAAAAAGACACCCATAGCTTTAGCGTTTAAAATGGTCCAATCACACAATGCCCGTTGGCCATTTTGACACATTGACGACTGACTTCAGAGCAAAACGGCCATATTTTTAGTTGCGACCCGGCAGTCTGCGTGACCGCACGTCATCTTTATTTAAAAAGGCCACATTCCGGAAAGCAACTGGTGTAGAAGTGATAAATTATAGTGAAAAGTGCCATATTTTGAAATGTGACCGTCTTTAATAAAGAAAACACGTGAGTACAATATTATTTAATAAGGAAACGTGCCATATTTTGGAATGCGTTTCTTTTGATTTTAAATACTACAATTTTGATAATCATTTATTGAAACAAAAGTGCAGTATTTGGAATATGTCTGTTTTGCATGTAAAATTACCTTAATTTTGGTAAGAATTGTTTGAACAATTAGGTACTTTTTGTTTAGTGGCTGTTTTGATGTTCGTGTGTCATGTCTAAAAAATAATATGTTTATAACAAAGTGCAGTATTTTTATTAAACAGTTTCTTTATTGCTTGATGACCCGACAAAAGTGGTACTGGTCAAATTTCAATTAGCTGAGCAAGATTTTTAATTTTTCCTACCTACCAGCTACCTACCTACATCATCGTATGACTTTTTCTTTGTTCATAGAATGAATAGTCGCGCACATCGGATTTTGAACATGGTCAGAACAAAAAATGAAGATCTTCAAACTTCAACACACAATGGCTCAAAGTTTGTCTCAGCTACAAGGTGCTGAGACAAAAAAACAGGGTATTCTAAAATTAATTGAAAAGGATGTGATCCCGAAATACTACGAATCTTTTTATAAAAATCTATAAGATGTTTTATTAGTCTCCTAAGACTGATACTGATGATTAAGCAAGTTTTTAACTAACATAACTGTTATGTTATGTAGGTAAGTATGTTCAGACTTGTGGTTCTACAAATTTAGAAGATGTTTTAAATAAGACTGATGTTTCACTTTTATTAACAACTGTTATGTTAATTAAAACATTGTATTGTATGTAAGTTGAGACTGATTTAAGAAGATGTTTAATTTTAAATACGTATTAGTTATAGAGTTTATTGTAACGACTCGGAAGAAAAATATCGTAGATCTCATCGTTATTACTAGTACCTAAGTCAAGACTTTATTTTATTTTATGAAGCATTTTATTTTGTAAGTGACATTGCTTGAATAAAGAGGTGATAGTTGTTGTTTATTGCTGCGTTTACTCGTAGTTACAACATTGATCTCATTGATAGTTTGTTAACATGGTGTGTTCTGTTATATATTTTTTAAAGAATTTTCTTTGTGTAAGAATTTTAACATGTTGCCTGTTTTGCAGTCTTTTTATTAGTTATTTTAATGATACCTCATCATTCTCCTGCCCTTATCCCAATTTATTTGGGGTCGGCGCAACATGTCTTTTTCTTCCATTCTTCTCTATTAGTCGTCATCTCCGTAGTCACTACCTTCCTAGCCATATTATCTTTCACACAATCCATCCATCGTTTCTTTGGTCTCCCTCTACTTGTGTAGCCATCCACATTCATGCTCACAACTTTCCTGACAACATTATCCTCATTCCTCCGCATAACATGCCCGTACCATGACAACCGATTTCCACACAACTTTTCAGTCACCGGTGTCACTTTCAAACTTCCTCTTATATACTCATTCCGTATTCTATGCATTCGCGTAACACCACACATTCCTCTTAGCATTCTCATCTCAGCTGCATGTTGCATGCAATTGTCTTTCATTCATTCCTTTTGTGGCCCAACACTCTGATCCATACAAGACGGCAGGTCTAACCATGCTTTTATAAATCTTCCCCTTGAGTTTTAGGGGAATGCGGGAGTCACTAATTGTTTCCGTGACCTGCCGTCATTTCATCCACCCAGTGTTTCTATTTCGCCATCGCTTTGCACTAGTGAACCGAGATACCGAAAGTCGGAGCAAACTGGGAGAAGCACGCCATCAAGCGCTATGGCCCCAGAACTGGAGAGACCGCCGAAATCCCAGAACATGTACTCAGTTTTAGTTCTACTGATTTTCAGGCCAACAATCACCAAGTTTCCGTTGCCATTTCTCCAGTCTGCTCTGGATCTCAGGTCCATCTTCACCGACAAGAACGATGTCATCGGCAAATAGCATGCACCATGGTGTCTCTTCCTGTATGTCCGCCGTAAGAGCATCCATAACCAAAAGGAAGAGGTAAGGGCTTAAAGCCGACCTCTGGTGCAAGCCTACCGCCACATTGAACTTGTCGGTGTTGCCAGCATCCGACCGAACGTATGTACGAGATTGGCTGTACATAGCACGAATTAACCCTACATACTTCCCGGGCAAACCTTTCTCTTTCAAGGCCCACCACACGACATCCCGAGGTACCCTATCATACGCTTTCTCTAGATCAATGAACACCATGTGCAAGTTTTTGTGTGCACGTCTGTACTTCTCACACAATTGGCGGAGTGCAAAAGTAGCGTCCATTGTTCCCTCGACCTGGCATAAACCCAAACTGGTTTGGGGCAATCTCGCTCTCCTCTCGCATTCTTTTCTCCCATACCTTCATACTATGGGACATCAGCTTTATCCCTCGATAGTTGTTTTAGTCCTGTACATCACCTTTATTTTTGAAGATGGGCACTAGCGAACTATTGCACCATTCTTGTGGGATCACTATTTCTCGCAACAACTTATTGAAGAATAAAGTCAACCACATACATCCATCTTCTTCTAAACGGTTCCATACTTCTACTGGTATATCATCTGGGCCCATTGCCTTTCCATTTTTCATACTTTGAACTGCCTTTCTTACTTCATCCATGCTAATTTCCCTTACCAAACCCATATTTGCTTGTACCTCATTGAGCACACCATTACATTCATTCTCTTCGTTCATTAACTTTTCAAAATACACCATTTTAATAATACATAGTCACTTTTATTGATTAATTTCGTTAAAACGTTAATAACATCACAAACTAGAGTTACTGAGTGTCAGAAATAGCATTTTCACTATGAAAACGATTACTTTTTAGATTTTTTCACGTTTTTTTTTTCAATTAAACCATTTTTTGTGATTGATTTTGCATGTTTGTATGTTTTTTTGTTGTAACACAAGTGTGTGATTCTTTATGTCATGTTTTTTAAAACATTTAACAAAACTGCGACGTAACATTTGAAAATAAACTTATTTTTTGTGTGATTTGTGGCCTTTCATTTAATAAATTCATATGACATTTTGACCATTTTTATATACAAAAGGGACTTATTTGACTTTGTACGTTTCTGGGTGAAAGTTACAGTAAAAATTATACTATAGGTAAATAACGGTTTAAAATACGCATCGAATGATATATGCCACATGTATATATAAAACAGGGTTTACAAAATAATACGAAAAAACGACGGCCAAAACTTCAAAACGCTCTCCTGTAAAAAATGAAGTTTTTGGAATGTGGCCCTTTTGAATTTAATGAGCGATATATTTTATGAAAAAGGTGACAATAAAAACCGATTCTAGACAATTGCAACACAAAGGAGTCTTCTATTTGTTGTTAAGTTCGTAGGTAAAGTTAAAATCTCCCGACATTTCAAGGAATTTTACTACTACTAAAGTTTTCGTCAGAGCCTCAAATAAAATTTGCATCATTCCTATAACAGAATTATTGCCAGTCGTAAAAATAAAGCAAAGCCTACCTAACCAGCACAAAACTCAAAATGGCGTCGTAACTTCGAGTACCCATAGTAAACACTAAAACGTTAGAGATCCATTTTCTTTAAGCAACACAACCGAACTCCGGCAATTTTCAATGAAAAACCGCCGCCGCCTTTACATACTGTAATTTATTGCTTAATTTATCAGAACAACGACCTTTGGGTAAACAGAGGCATTTAAAGTATGTACATGTTGCTAATAAGACTATTATTTTAAGACAGGAAGAAATGTCAATGAAGTTAATAAAGATAATATATTCATCAAAATACAGAGGTTTTTTTTTTGACGCTAGGTAATCATCCGTTGACTTCTTCCGCTCTGGGTGGAGCGAAAGGGAGTGACAGACTCTTACTGACTAAAACCCATCCACGTTCCTTCCGTAGCCCTTTATGTTCCGGGGTAGCGGTAACCCTTTCGGAAAATACAGGCCGTGGCCTAGTTTAGGACTTAGGATCACATCAATTAAATTTATATAAATTATAAGATTGACCCAAAAATTCGAAGAAATGGAACTACCAACCCGCACTGGACCCGCAAAGTGGATTATGGCCCACTCCCTCTCACATAGAGAAGGCCTGTGTCCCAGCCAGCAGTGGGAACATTATAGGCTGATTTTGTTTGTGTTATAAGATTGTAAGCCTGATATTATGTATTTTTGTGGCAAGAAAACGTTTATTTTTTTATAATAAACAACATGTTTTATTATTGATGTATTCAATCAACCTTGCTTACGGAAGACGAAGAACATTTATTTGAATAAAGTTATATATTTATGATCTGTACATCAAGTTACCACAATCTGTCACATTTCTTTGATAGTATTTCAACTTTGTTGCAAAGACATAAGGTATATTTTTAATTGAGAAAATTTGACATTTAGGGACAGCTTGATGTGCTGGTGTCTGTACATAAAATAATAACAACTTAGCATATGTTGTGCATAATGTTCCCACTGCTGGGACACAGGGTTTCTACAAGCGATAAGGAATGGGATTAGAAGATTGCTTCATGTCTTGAAGTTTTGGTTTTAGGATATGCCAGTTTCACCGTTTTTAGAGCATTGGTGATGAAATAATTCACACAAAGTAAAGCGCTTATCTAGGTTCGAACCAAGACTCATAACTTGTAAATGCTTACTCAAACACCTTTATGAGTGACATTGTTTAAGGTCATTTGAAGTAAGATGAACTGGATTAGTATACCTAGACATCCATCCAAATTTTAACACTAGATCGAAATTAGCCGCTGCTATGTATACTTGACCGGAAGATTGTCAAGTGTCAACTCTAGATCGATACTGGATTAGTCCAATATCGATCTAAAGTCACAAAATTCCAGAGTTGGATCGAAACAAACATTGGAGTAATGTGAATCAGTCATTACAGCAGCTACTGTAGTATAACTTGGTTGAAAATTCCTATTGAATTTTTTACCAAGTACACGAAATAAAATTGCTTAACATTACCCATTAAAGATACTACTCATTATTTCCTCCATTTTGAGGTCGAAACCCAGCCACTACTTTAACCACTACCGGTACCGAACGAAAGTATTTCCCCATACTTTTAAAACTATTTCCCTTCATATTTAAGGTTGCGTGTAACATGGTTCACGTCTAGATAATAATGTTTGTTTCTTATGGTGTTCATTTTTATATCACGAAGGGGAATGGTTTATGTGGAATCGATATGGTATACGCGAAAGATTGTTATGGTAATAATATCAAATACCATACCACATTTTTATATGCTATGGTATTTTGTGTGAGTAGGACTGTTTGGAGAGCTTGTGGCTAAATATTATCAGTAACGGGTCCACCGTAGGTAAAAAAATTATAAACAAAACAAAAACGATACTTGAAAAATATTTCATATGCCAGTTGATTCTTTGATAAGGCCTCATTCATACCCTAGAGTTATGACAAAATATAAAAAAAACACCTTGTATAACGTACTTATTTAATTGGAAATTCCAATGCTTAAGGCCCGATTTATAATGAAGGAAGAACATTAAAAAAAACTAATGAACTACGTAATGTATATCGCTTCAGGGTAAAAATAGCTATGTTACAGAAGAGAATACATTATCAAAAATCCCTATTATAAGTTCTTGTATTCTTTTTTACGTAACGGGTGGGTAATTGAATAAGGATGCTGTACTTTCAATGTAGCTCGGCCGAATTATTGACAAAGATAATATTAATATCTTAGGAGAATAAAAGTAATGTGCTCTCTATCAAAAAAGGTCACCAATGTACAAGTTCTGTAATTATTAATTTCTTCTCGATCATCATTAATACAATCTCCCTTTTCCTTTGATTATGGTGTCGTATAACCAGTTAGCAAAGTAAAAAAAAAACTTATTTCTTTATTAAAGTAAAATTACTACTAGTTTTAGTCCACAATTTCACACGCATCGAATGAAATAATGAATAAGTGCACTCACATTAGTCTCGTAGCGGTTACGTAGCGGGCTGCTACGAAAACGCTACGAATGTGCTACGAGACTTTGTTATGCCCAGACTTTATAAACATGGACTATTGGTGTGCCAATCATCCAAGACTCAACAAGAACCATCCAGACTTTGAGCTGCTACAGAGAAATTCCAGTTGGACAAACCCGATAACATTGCCCGACTCAGTAATGGAACCCAGGACCACATATTCAGCAGTAGCGATTACGACGACTTGACCAAAGAGGTATGTATTTAATGCTATAAGGAAGTATGAATTTTAACGAAGCGCCTACAGTTTTACTTTCGATATTATTTGTATTTGGTTCTGTCACATCACTACTTCAATCTTCATGAAATTCCCTTTTATACCGTGTACTGTAGTTATGTCTTTATGGAGTAATGTGGGGAATGGTTAACATCCTTATTTCTTAGTAACGGCGATAAAGTGGCTTTGTTAGGTAGAAATATTTACGTGTTTTGTTTTATACTGAAAATGTTATTGAGTTATATTCTGACTTCTTTTCTATATATAGCTTCAGATAAAAAACATTAATCTGGATAATCTTTTAATTTTTTTTTCTTTTAAAACATTTTTTTTCGACTTCTTTTTACAAGTGCGTGTGTTACATGTGCGTCTTATTTATGTAGAATAAACAAATCTTCTGTCTAGTTTCTTACAAGAAAGAAAATTTGCTGTCTATCAATCCTAAATACCTAGGAGAAATCGCTTTTGGCTGTGAAATATTATCTTTTTAATTAAAAGAAGAAAAATTTAGTAATAAAAGAGCATCTTCAACGGAATAAAATTCAAAAACAGACTTTAAAAGCTTGTTTGTTTAATAACAAATAATAAAACATCCCGGGATTCTCGGGCCATTTTTCTTTTCCTCTAAAAATAATCACAGGTTTGTTTTATCAGAGAATCTTGAACAAAGGCGTCCATCATGAATTCTAAGATTAAAGGATTAAAAACACAGAAAAGTGGAATCACAGACTATAAAGCAAAGTGAGGAAAAAAATCCTAATTTCACGATAAAAATCGACGGTAAATTTTTAAGAGAATTCTCGGAACTGGAGAAAAAAGAGGAAAATGGGAGTGGGAGAGAAGGGGGAATGCTTAATGGCTTCTGGATGAGTAATTGTTTTGATGCTTATTGTGAACTGAAAATAAAATGGTATAAAAATATTACATAAATCATGTTTTTAAGATGTCGTAGATTAGCGGAGTTATGGGCCAAACGTTTGTTTGAAATTTGAAACGACGCAAATTGCGTCATTTCTAATGACGACTCATTAGAAATGACGCAATTTGCGTCGTTTCATTTTCATTTAGCTAGTTTTAAACAGGCTTATACTGTGAAGCCTGCAGAAAGCAGCTGCTAACAAACTTCAAAAATTAAGACTTCACCAATAATTATTGAACGCGTTCAGCATAATATTTAAACCGCGTTATTTAAACAACTACCAATATCAATGCTTTGCAATAATTATGACACTGAGAGCTCTTAACCTTTGAACCGCCCCAGTCGGATTAATACGACTAAGACGACGTGCTGCCTGAATCGTGTTTATACGACAGAAAATGATTGTTCGGTTTTTTGCTTTTTATGTAATTGCAAGACCATATTCGCCTAAAATAAAGTTTTTTTTTTATAAGATAGGCGCTGGAAGAGCGACCACTGATAATATGTAATAGGGCGGTTAAAAGGTTAAACGCGATTTATCTGTGGTGATCGCGTTTAGTATCATTGGTAAAATCAGTTCATAACAGAAATAAGCAAACTCATTTCTACATTGCACAACTAAGTTATTATGTAGAATGAGAAAATAGTCCGAAATCAAATTTTTCGATGAAAAAGAATAGCCATTTTCCAGTGATGGGTCAAGATATTATTAGCATCATCTGCCCAGCCTTATCGGCTTCTAGTCTAACCGGATGGGTCAGGTGATATTATCACCATAAAATGTGAGTACGTAAACACAGATTACGTAATGATCTCTTCTACGAGTTGCATTCTGTAGTTTCTGCCTAAGTGCCTACTCTTTTATGAGAAAGGATTGAAACGCTAATCCATTGCTTCAGATGTTTGAAAAATTCGTCTGCTCGTCAAAGTAAAACACGCAATGAATGTTGCTGAACTGTCAAAATTAAAGACAATGCCACTGAAGGGTTACGCAATTACCCTTCTATAAAAAAACAAACGGAGATAATAGATAAACATTACCCACTTTATAGTTTAGGTTACCGGTCACAAAACGCTAGTCCTTGAGGCAAGTACCCGCAGATCGCATCATTTGGACCCCTGCCAAGTGGATCTACCAACCCTTGGAACTACTTCCTCTGGTTTAGAATTGACCCCTAGCATCTATGTGAGGCTGCTACGAAAACGTGGTTAGTAACAAATTTATAAAAATCTACATGCGTATTATTAAATGAGATGAAACACAAAACATTTCTGAATTTACTTATTCGCCGTAAAGGTGAATTCTATTTTAGCTTTTTCAACTTTATTTTTAACATAATAATTATAAGAAATATTATACCAATTTTACCAGAATATCCTTTGAGATGTCCAATGATATCCAGTGTGAGAATGAGACGGAGCTATACAAGACGTACACATCCATCCACTGTGAAGTAATATTAAAATATTGACTGCATAAAGAGGAGGTGGTGGACCGCTTGGCCCATTAAATGTCGTATGAACCCCATAGGTTCATAAGAAAAATTCTCTCGAAACGACACTAATTATAACCGTATAAATCGGCTTCTAATAGACGAACATCTAATGGTTTAAAATACAAATTCGACACCAACTAATATTGTCTAAAAATTCAACGAAGGCATTCGTTCAATATGCCACAAAAATACTCCACAAAAGCATTTGGGAAACACGAAAACTCGCTAACTCTCATAAATATAAGGAAGTTACTGCCGATTCTGTGAAACTACAGAACACGTATTCTGTTACAGATTGAATGTAATTACATACTTCTCTCTTTTGCCGTCGGGATATTGAATAAGGTAATTCTGACCATTAGGTTTTGGTTTTATTAGAAAGATATTGGGGAAAAAATACGAGAATTGTCTTTGAAAGACCACGATTCATGAATGAGAAACAACCAATATCAATCTGCCTAACCTTTTCCCAACTATGTTGGGGTCGGCTTCCAGTCTAACCGGATGCAGCTGAATACCAGTATTTTACATGAAGCGACTGCTTATCCGACCTCCACAACCCAGTCAGTAACTGGGTTATTATACGATACTCCTTGGTAAGACTGGCTGTCAGATTTTCGGGCTCCGTAACGACTGTCAAAGATCCACGAATGACAGCCGGGACCAACGGCTTAACGTGTTTTCCGAGGCACGAAGGAGTCTCGATATGTAAAGATGGCCACCCATCCACGGACTAATCCCGGCAAGCGTAGCTTAACCTGATGGATCGATCCGTGGGGATGTTATTACTTAGCCACGAGCTCCTCTAATATATGGAAAGAAATTGTGATGGAGGTCAGTAGTGATGAATTGTACTTATTATGATCTGATTATTTATGGCTGCCTCTAGACCAAACAGTATAATTAGAGGCATGCACGCAAAAATCCTGCATCGCGCAAGCCAAGCAAGTTGGGATGTTGAATATAATTATGATAGTCAAGCAACCGCGTGACTATCATAATTATATTCAACATCCCAACCACAAACGTCATGCAGTAGCCCACCAGACACAACACCCGTTTGATTGGAGGATTCTCCCTTTTCTGTTGAGTATGACTGTACACCCTATTCTGCATAGATCTATAAGCATCAGAGATACTAACCATTAAATTAATAACCAAAATTAAATATTGGAATTAATTATCTAAACTTTGGTATATCCACGCTATTGGCTGATCCTTCACTTTTGAGTTTGAATAATTCACCAACACTAATCTACCTACTTAACAGCAATACCCAAATGACTATTAATAGCAATAATAATGTTCTGTTAATCCATCCGAGCAATAATTCACGAGACTATACGAACTAAGGCTGTATACACATTTGCGGTTGGTCCGCACGATAACTTGCGGTCGACCGCGGTGCGTCCCGCAGTGCGCGGCCAGCCTAAACGTTACACGTTTAATATAACTAGCCTTGTTATAATGTGAATTGTGATTATATCAGTGTCCAGCTGTTTCAGGCTACATTAAAGTAAAAGCTCGATTAAATTAGCCTTTAATTTTTATGTTACAGAATTGTTTGTTTTAATAAATCTGTATACCGGAGGTAAACTATCCTAAGTCCATTTTATAATGCCATTGTAACAATCTTTTATTGATTTACTTAGTGGCATACTATTTTAAGTCCAATAAGAAAAAACTAAAAAATTTCGAATTCGGTAATATGTTTTAAGTCCGGATCACTTCAGAGGTAAACGATCTCATCTGCTTTTGTGTCGCTTAATTGTGTGAAACGAAAACATCCTAAGTCCAAATAGGATAGTTTGTTTCTAAACGTAGTACATTTATCTAGGAAAATTCATATTATGGGTTTAGAGTAAGAATATCGCGAGTCCATTATTTAATAATATTTTTATTAAAATCATTAAGTAAAAAAAAACTACCTATTAACACACTTTTAAATAACAAATAAAAGTTTACATATAATTTCACATAATTGTGTAGTCATACATGAATAATGTTCAAATTATGACTTAAAACATGTGTACTGAACAATTAGCGTAATGTGACTTATGATAGTTTGCCTCCGGTGTACAGAAATATACAGTGTGTTCCGTTAAATGAGGGACATACTTTCAGGTTTCATAGTAATTATGAAAATCAACAACTTTGTCCATGGGACCAACGCTGAAATATGAAAAATAATCGGCTGTTTCATACATTTTGACGAATTATGCGAACATAAATGTGAGGTGTAAATATTTTTTTTCGAACCTTCAGGAATAGTTCCATAGTCAAAGATGTTCATTTACATGAACATAGTAACCCCTGAAAGTAAGTCCCTCGTTTAACCTAACACAATGTATAAACGCCATGCGGGAAGTACAGCCAAACGCTCGTCGCAACTACAAAAATGGCTGATAATATCAAATTATTATAAAGCCGTACGGTTTAATATACACTCGTGACATGAGTGTTTGCTTACTGTCATACCGTTTCCTAGGTGAAAATGCACAAGAACGAAACGAAACGCATATTCATAGAGTAACTTGCATAATTTATTATTCTTATTAGACAGTCTTATTAATTTATAATATTTTGTATCCTAATACACTCAGTCATTCATTCGTCACTCATTATTTTCTTATATTCTTAATATGAATAATAATTTTATTCTTCTTTGTCTCATATAATTATTATTACGCCATCAACTTATAAACAATTCATGAAGGTTTCATGCTAAGTCCATGCAGGCTAAAGGCTCTTACAGTACATAAGGGTATCTAGCAAGCAAAGCAATGTCAGACAGGATTAGTTCATGACGTCTTTCGTGCATGAAATTCAAGCAGAGTTAGATTTCAAAGCTAAAATGTTTGGCAAAAAAGGGAATGACCTTTAGAATGACCTTTAGCTGTTTCAAAGGTAAAGTATAAAAGGCTGAGAGTATTATTAAAATTAAGTCTAGTTAGATTCTAGTAGGTTATTATTTAAAACTCAACATTTGTCTTAGAAAATTAATATTCTTCGTAATATAGCTGTAGGGTATGTATCAATCAATCTACTCAGCCGTTTCTCTTGAAACTCTGTGTAGTGTTACCACCGACGAGCGTCAACTGTACTTACTTAAGGCTCATTAAAGCCACCCGGCACCCACCCCATACCACCTGGTCACACGACGTCCACTCGTTGTCGACAGGTGGTCCACGGGTGGACGCCACGTTATCACCAATAAACGTCGTGTGGTAAACCAGTGGACCTTGCAACTCGTAGTGGAGTGAACGCAAGGCAAGCATGCGATCAACGAGAGGTCCACCTGGCGTCCGCGCGTGGCGGACGCCGGCTTACTACCGAAGCGATCCGGTGACGCCTAAGAGTTGAAGTAGTCAGCGCATACCCATACAAGTCGTGCGAAAACATCATGAGAAAACCGTCTGAGAGATATTTCTCAACAGCATGTGAAGCTAAGTCAGAGGTCCATGGGCAGCATAAAAACTCTGACACCAGGTTAGTCACTAACCACACAAAAAGAAAGAAAGACTAATGGGAATATGTACCTTCGTTATAAGCTTGAACACGTTCCGTCTGTTACTATGTAGGTACGTGCCAGTTGTACGTGTGTACTTTCGTGACGAAATTATTTTTTAATATTTTTTGTCCACAATTTTCCGCATGTTGAGGGTTTATTAAAAATCGTGACGCACGAACCCGTGTTGTCGTCACGTGAGGCGGGGAAATCCATTACCACCAAATGCGGTTTGGATTTTTGGATTAATTTATAAGAGAATGCGATGTTGTTATTAGGAATAAACAGAGATGTAGGCTAGAAAAGCCTAGAAAAGAGATTTCTTACTTTTGTTGGGAGTTTTACTGTGAGATCCACACACAAAGGCAAACTTTATATATATTTTCATTGCCTTTTTAGTTTCAATAATATGACTTTAACTGGCGCTTTAGTAATATACAGTGTAAATATTGTTTTAGTTGTTATTAAAAATCTTAAAGATTGATTTAGCTGAATCGTTGCATCCAGCTGCAGGTTTGATCAGCTTAATGAGTGAGAATCAAGATTAATTAGTGTGTAATAAAAATCACGTGGGCTAGTTAGACAGCAAACAGGCTGGCTGGTAAAAAACTGCGATATCTACCAAAGTTATGAACGCACATAGATTGCTCGTATAAATAATAGATTATAATGCTTATTATAAATCTTATAGAAAGTTTTATTTGTGCAAGTTACAGCGTAACTAAAGACCTGAATTCGAAAAAAAATACAAAATTATGAAACGAATGCTTTTGGCGCTTTTTTTTCAAACCAAGTTGGCATTATGAACATTTTTTTAATTGGTCACAGTATTCAGTGTATCATGTTGTTATCACTTATTATTATAATTATTTAATCAGTTCATTTCTAGATATCTGTACATGGCAATGGAACTATTACTTGGCAATATCTACCCATTTTAAAAGTCAAAAGCAAATCATTTATTATATTTCAAATAGGCACAAGAAAGTCACTTTTGAACGTCAAAATGAACAAGAAATACAATCGATTCTAGTTAAAAGTGTCTAGTAAGTAAATACTCCCGGAAATAAATCCAACCCAAGTTCCCGAACTTCATTAAACAATACACCCGCTGCCTCTGATGAATTATAACATCGTTTAACACGCCGAACACGGATTGAAACTAGTAACGAAATTCGCCTTGGGAGCGAGAGCATACCTAACTTAAAGTACGTACGAAGTTAAACCTATGTAATAGTTTCTACATTTTATCTTCGACAGAGTTTTCTGTTAGGAAATGGACGTGTTTTTAGTTTGTAGTCGAAGATTTTATTGCTGAATCTAGCCGCAAGAACATGTTAGGTTATGCTGTAGTTTTTTTATTCTAGGACAATGTTTGAGCTTGTTCGGGTTGCCTGTTAGTAGCTTTTGTTGAATGAATTCGATATTTTTCGGGGAGTTTTTGTTGAAGTATTTTTTGGTATCTTACGCACATTTAGGTATATGTGCGGGAAATTTTCCTTACAGTCAAAGATTTTCTAAAACTTTAGGGTGCAAAAGTTGTCTCATTCACTTGCAAATCACAGCAATGTTACAGCTACTGATCTATTTTTTTTTTTTTTTTTTGACAATTTCAATTATTAAAACCACAAACACTTGTTACTAATGGTGCCCTTACAGGGTCCATAACTGTATCTTAGCTTTAAGCCTATCTGTAACACCTTTATTCACATTATGGTAAGCAAATAAATGAAATGAAATGAAATGAACACTTTTCATTTCTTTCTTACGTCAAAATTGAAACTCAGCCTAGACAAGTGTCAATTGTTCCGTGTCGATTCGATTTCAAAAATTGTTGACCTAATAATTCGTTATCTCAGCGATTCGAATTGTCAAGAACGCCACTTGTCAACGCATTTGTATGGAAATATTGATCGAGTTTCAGCACACAGTTTGACGTTGTCTAGCACTTAGCGTTCGAAAACGATTGATCACATGACATTTCGAAAGCTACGTAATGAAAATGTGACTTTTGCACTGACAGCATTTCAGAAAACAAAACACTGTGCCAATAATCAAAATTATTGGCACAGTGTTTTGTTTTTAATCTCCCTCAATATGCGCAAACCATTGGTGGCCAGCATGTTACTGTACCAACTGTAGGCAAGCATACCTAGTAATCGTAATCATTGATGCACAAAGCAATTACATGCCTTGGTGAACACATTACTGAGTCATGTGTAGCTCTCACTATGTAGTACATATTCAATTGCAAATAAAGTGTTGAGTATGTTGAGATTGGTTTAGAAGACAATTGGTTTTGGGATTCAGAAATAAATTGTAAACTATAACAGAATATAGGAAGTTTCTTTTAAAATTATGTTGTTTATTATAATATTTCCTCTCTTTTTAAACGTCATACCTATATAAGTGTATGCTTTATGCTTTAAGTGGCTGCTAGCAGCTGGATGAGAGTTGCCGAGACTCGAGCTAAATGGCGTGCAACTATGAATATTCAGAAAATTACGGGCGGTCACATGGTGGTCACATTTTGGGTAATCGTAAGGGTAAGGGTTACCGTTGCCCCGGAACATAAAGGGCTAAGAAAGGAACATGGATGGGTTTTACTCAGTAAAAGTCTGACATTTCCGCTCCACCCAGAGTGGGAGAAGTCATTGGATGACTTCCCACCCTCAAAAAAAAGCCCTGTGGTCAGGTGAAGTGTCGACCAATTGTCGAGAAATTTCCTTAAAAAGGAATTGCGCACTCGGGCCCCATGACCCTAGAGTAGCTGTATGTACAATATCAAAAGCAATCTTCGTTGACAAGATAAGATATAAAATTACACGTGAACAGTATACGAAGGTACGAATAGATAGGTACGAAAATAGCCTTATAATTCTCAATCTTTAGCACAATGAGATTTAATCAACGTTTAATATTTGGCGCTGACAGACAATCCGAGATGAGATTCGGCGCTCAACATAAAACGATGTTCTACTATATTCTGTGTTATCTGGCTTCAAATGTAATAATTTTTTTCTTGGAAATTCGATAAAAATTTTGGCATATTGAGGTAAAATTACAAATTAGTTATGCCGCTTACCTGTTTTGTAATTTTCCGTTTTGTATTTTTGTCACAAGATTTTCTCGTTTTACAAGTCGTTTTGTTAGCGATATAGAATTTTAAAAAAACCAGCACACTCCTAAACTAAACGGTTTCCTCGAATTTCGCCTGAAGCAAATTCTAGACAACTGCTGAACAGGGGTCTTGCTAACTGGTTTCATTTAATAATTTTTATTTAATATTTTCAAACATAATATAAAATTTATATAATAAAGAAATAGAAATTTGGAAATAAATTCCATCACATTAAAAATGGCAATTCTTTCAAACATCCTTTAGAAATACTTTTTGTAAACTTTGGAAATACTTAAATTTGTGAGTAAAATTCAAAAATAAACAAAAAATACCCTCTGAAAGTAAATACCTTAGTCACAGTTCACCAGATCCAACGCATCATTACTCAATAAATGAAAAAAGAAACAAAAATTCTGTTATTACTTTTAAAAATACAGGCCGCCTCTTCTACCTCCGAAATTAAAATACCTCACTTGAAGGCGTCCTTTTGAATTAAACTCAGTCACCTATGAAATTAAAACGCACGTGTAGATGGAAGAACAAAACGTAAGGCAGGGGACAGGACAGGGGACTTTCGTCATTACCCCGGATGTATATTTACCCTGCTGTCATTACCCCAACACAGTAAATTAACTTTATAATGGACTATTTTGACAGCTGTAATAAAAGACCAATTCAGATCGCGCCAGTCAAAGTCTTTGATGTTTGCAATTAATGTTTTCCGGAACAGCCTTTAAGCATTTCGTGCGAATCCTCTTAAATTTAAATAAGCGAATTTTGAGAAATTGTTTTAATGCTTCCAATGTAAATGCTAATGAGTTTTCATACTAAACAAAGTCATATAAGAACATAATATAGGGTACAAATTGTTTAAATACTTTCAAGGTAAGCTAATGAATTTCCTTATTGAACCAATACCATATAAGTACAGAGGCCAGCACATCAAGTTACCACAATCTGTCAAATTTCTTTGATAGTATTTCAACTTTAATGCAAAGACATTAGGTTCATTTTTAATTGAGAAAATTTGACAGTTAGGGATAGCTTGATGTGCTGGCGTCTGTACCTACACAATTTAGGTTATTTGATTTATTAACCAACATGTCCTACGTTATTTACTTTACCCAAATGCAAAGGAGGGATTTAGCGGAATTGTCCGAAACGGTTACCGCTACCTAAGACCATAAAAGGCTAAGGAACGAACATGGATGGGTTTTAGTCAGTAACAGTCTGACACTCCCTTCCGCTCCACCCAGAGCGGGGCAGGAAGGAGGCATTTGAAGATTACCCAAACTTGACAAAAAAAAATACGAAGCAGGGATATGACGTGTTTACTTTTGTGCGCAGACAGTTCAGTGATCATATAACTAATCAAACGCATGAAAATAACTAATTTTTATTTCCGAAATATATAAAAGAAGGTATCAAATTTAAAGGTATGATTCTGCCGGTAACCTTAGTAACCTGACCGTGGGATATTATACACTATTGATACGCATTTGTGGCTGTTATTTTTAATGCAAAACTCACAAAATAACATCACGCCTGTACTCCTCAAACGGTTAGGCTGTGGTGTATCGATAGTATACCCACATTTCACTAGTTATGTTTGAATCCCATGCTAAAGAAAGCGAGCGAATTCCTGTCAAACGGGCTGCTGCCTCAGAAGTTCACTCACATTGCCTGACCTTGGAATCGAACACAAGACATCATGCTCAGCAGTAGCGCTTGCGAGACCATAGAGGCAGATCCAAAAAATGACAAGGCATGTTGTTTCTGACTCAAGATTCTATGCTATAAAAAACTTTGTACATCGTCCTATTTAATCTCCACTATATCACACCGAAAATACATCAAAGTCATCAATCAACTAAGTAATCCACGTTAAAACTTTCCCATGTCTCTATATTAAGCTTCCACGTAGTACCACAAACTTTTTCTGTACTTGGCCAACATATTTTGTTGGCCGCACATATGCCAAATATTACGTCATGGTAACCGTTTTTCCACGAACATTCTCGAAGGGAAACGGAAAAAGAAATCGTTGTTATAAAAGATTTGTGAATGTTTTTTTCTTGGAATAATTGTTTGGGGTCGGAGATAGTTTTTGACTGTTGGTAGTTTATCATCATTATTGGTTGTGTAAGTTTGTCTCTTGTGTCTTTTGTCAGACGAGTCCTGTGGAGACCGAGTAACTGCAAGCGTAGTGTGTGACGTTCCCCAAATAGATGGAACGATGCCCATCTTATCGCGAGGTTCTTATCTTGAGGTTATGGTTTCCGCACTTAGTCCTTAGGTGGACCATTGCGCGTGGGCCATGAGACGAGTCCTGTGGAGACCGAGTAACTGCAAGCGTAGTGTGGGACGTCCCCCAAATAGATGGAACGATGACCATCTTATCTTATCTTGAGGTTATGGTTTCCGCACTTAGTCCTTAGGTGGACCATTGCGCGTGGGCCATGAGACGAGTCCTGTGGAGACCGAGTAACTGCAAGCGTAGTGTGGGACGTCCCCCAAATAGATGGAACGATGACCATCTTATCTTATCTTGAGGTTATGGTTTCCGCACTTAGTCCTTAGGTGGACCATTGTGCGTGGGCCATGGCGGCCTTTGCCTCCGATGACCTTAAGAAGGTGGCTGAGACAGATTAGATGTGGAAGGCGGAGGATAAAGTGTTTTTGCGCAGCCTGGGAGAGGTCTATGTCTATTAGTGGACTCCGATAAGTTGATTGAAGTTCGTCTCGATTGCTTGAAAAACAGTTTCCAATATAGTGAATGGTTTGGAATAAGGAATTCTATTGTAATAAAAAGTGTAGAGGGAAAAAAATGCTGGCCTGGTCATGTAAAGAATCGGGTACAATATTTTTGTGGAACTAGCGTTCTAGCTCAATTCATGTGCTATTTCAACCACATACCCGAACCTAACCTTTGGTAGGTTACAAGGCTAAAACAATTCAAGAATCGTCTACATGACCTTATAAGTATTACATATCTAAGGATCAAAATGACAATACAAAAAGAAAAAAGCTTTTAAGACCAGTATCACTGAAATACAGTTAAACCTTTTTATCCGATAAAAAAGCCCGCTGTTGAAAATTCTACACACGTAAGTACAACGCGTGTCAAATTCGTAAAACTTGTAACTTACAGTCGAAATGCTTTATCACCTTAAGGTCGAATATCTTTTGCACGTCATAAGACAATAAGGTCTATTTGTCTATGTGACAGCAAGGTAATTTTATTTAAACCTTTGTGAAGTTTTAATTTTGTGGGAATTTATGGTTAAATAAAAAGCAATTACGATAGGTACGTGTCAGATTGACATAGATCACGTTTTAACGTACCTTCTTATCTTCCCTTCAACATATACTTTTACTCGTGTGTAAAACATATCACTACGCCTGTGTAGGTATACAGTGTGTTAGGTTAAACGAGGGACATACTTTCAGGTTGTATAGTTTTCATGAAAATCATCAACAGTGTCTATGGGACCAACTCTTAAAGGACAATGCTCACGAAGTATGAAAAAAAAACCCAGGCTTGGCGCAAATGAAACGTATCTCAGATTTTTAGTATAACTGTTTAATAAAATGCCACATAGGTGGCATCATCGAAATAGGTGGCTAAATGTAAGAAATTGCTATTTGTTTAGTGGCAGGGTTATCGTTCAGGTATTTCAAAATGTAATTGAAATATTTACAATTAGCATATACTAGATAACAAAAACAAACTCTTTACATTTAAACTGATGACTGAATGCAAAAAAATGCTATTTATTTTATGGCAGGGGTAACTTTAAGGTACCTAAAAACAGATACATCCGGCATACTTACTCGTCGAGTTCATAGGCACCATCAAAAATAACGGGAACGATAAAGTTCTTAGATAAAGTACTTAGAGTAAAAAAAAAAAAGTCTTGATTGTATGCGACAAGTATAAAACAGAAAGAGAATACTCAGTATTTTGAAGAATGAAGGAGATAACCTCCTGTTGCCGGTGCGCACACGCTCTCTCTCTCGCTCACGCTTCTTACTTAGACATCTTATGGAGCGCTGTAGTGATGCGTACGATGAATACGTACCAATAATAAAAGAAAGTCATGTGGTTTTACGTACTTTCACACAGAAAAACAATTAAGTAAAAATAATCCCTGCCACTAAACAAATAGCATTTTTTTACATTTAGCCATCGATTTTAATGATGATATTTCATTTCACATTTATACAAAAAAAATGAGATCCATTCCGTTTGCGCCAAGCCTGGGTTTTTTTTGAGCATTGTCCTTTGAAAAAAGAAATCAGCTGTTCAATATATTTTGACGAATTATGCGAACATAAATGTACTGAACAGCTGATTTTTTTTTCTTAATTTCAGGTATAGTTCCATAGTCAAAATAGTTCATTTTCATGAATAGAAAGTATGTCCCTCGTTGAACCTAACATACTGTAATCAATACCTGCACTTCTCGGAAGCTACTAATAAATGCTCTTCTGCTATTAAAGATTAAGTCTGACGGTTATACAGTAACTAAATTGTATAGGAAATCCCTGATCAAAATCACACTAAACTATTGGAGAATCGGATGAAAGCAAATGATTTCCAATAGACGACCAATTTGCACACAGGCTGCCGTTTGCAAATTGGTTAGGATCGAGTTCCAGTACAACCAGATGCGCCTGAATATTAATATTTTAACATGAAGCTGCCACCTGACCCCAACTCAATTATTAAACGAAACAGATATGGAAGCAGTGGTTGCTCAGAGGTTTGAATCTAGACAGGCGCTTTACTTTGTGTAAATTATTTCATCACTACTGCTCTCAAAACGGTGGAGGTACGCCATCGTGAGGGAACCGTCATGTCGTAGAACCAAAAATTCGAAGACATGTGACATGTAACAGAGGTCGTTTATGACTTAAAATAAGACATTGGATACTTTTAAACCCGGTAGTACGTTTCCTTAGGATAATTTTCAGCATACACGTGGGCGAAGCCACTGGTAGCAGCTAGTGCTACAGACGCCAGCACATCAAGCTATCCTTAACTGTCAAATTTTCTCAATTAAAAATGAACCTTATGTCTTGGCAATAAAGTTGGAATACTATCAAAGAAATTTGACAGATTGTGGTAACTTGATGTGCTGGCCTCTGTATATAAAAACGTATAAATGACTAGATACAGGTTCAAACAAATTTAATTTTAAAAATAATTAAAAATGTTGCCATCGCAAAGAAAAAGCTGAAAAAGTTTCATATTTTCTCATTAGTATTACTCTGAAACCCATACCATTATATCCGGAACAAAGCACCGCTGTGTAGCGCTAAAAATACAGAACAATATAGTGATGACACTTTTCCAAGTAAACTATTTCACTTATAATAACACGGTGTCTGTTCATTACTTTGATACCGTGAACATTTCTCGGTATCACATTAATTGTGTCAGCGGTGAAGTGTTTTTGTTTTTCCCTTGAAGTGTTGAGCCCTCTCAAGGGTAATTATTACCAGTGGCGTAATCGGCTAATTTATTTATCCTTTATTTCACTACATAGTATAAACCAAAGTCGCTTTCTCTGTCCCTATATCCCTATGTATGCTTTAATCTTTAAACTACGCAACGGATTTTGATGCGGTTTTTTTCAATAGATAGAGTGATTGAAGAGGAAGGTTTATGTGTATTATTTGTTTACATATTATGCGGGAGAAGCCGCGGGCGGAAGCTAGTTTATTTATATATTTATGTATCCTTTATTTCAGGCAACGAAGGCCATAAATCAAAGTAAATATATACAAGTATAAAAATAATAAGTATAAACTAATACAAATATTTACTAAACAAACAAACATAAAAAACTACTGCACTCGTTGTGACGTAGCCGGCCGCGGAAACGCCGATACAGCTCACCTTTCGGCCAAAACTCTTCCTTGAGGTCACCAAATGGTGAGTTGGAACGCGCACCATGAATGACTACGACTTATACTTCCCCCTTCTGAGATACAAGCCTTCTCCCAATGAGAGGTACCGTAATCTACCACGTGGGCCCAGTACTGGTTGGTTGTCATATGTCTTTGAATTTTTGGTGCTAAGACATAGCGGTTTGCTTACAATGTTTTCCTTCACCGTTTTGAGAGCAGTGCCTATGAAATTATTATTTTACGCAAAGTAAAACACCTGGCTTGATTCGAAACCACGACTTACAACTCGTAAGTCAGGGCCGGTAGCTCTGGGTCACAACTGCTCTGCGGCTCATTAATGCGGTTCATGTGTATTAACAGAGTGTTTAATTGGACTGGTTTATTTTATTCATATCTTCCTGGAGTGCCATATTTACATCTTCTCTTTGTTATCACATTAAATAATCCTTGTATCTGAATGAAGAAAAGAAATAAATAAAAACGTTTATTTGCGGAAAACATGACGCCGTAAAAAAAAACGAACAACAAAAAAACGAGTTGTGGGAAGATATGCGTCAGATGCGTGCAAACTGGACATCGCTTAGCATAATGTTTCGACCCCATGCGAGACAGAGCCACAGCGCTGATTTTCAGCGACAGCCGGCGTTGGCGTGATGACGTCAAACCGGTGCAGCATGTGTTAAAAAATAAAATAAATACCCTAGAATCAAACTAATTTATAATTATCAATAAGATTTAGATTTCTGGCAACGACTCACGCGCTGCGTTTATAGTCTATGCGTGCAAACTGTAACGTGTAACTGTCAATATTCTGCCTGCCTTTGACTGCTCTAAGTTAATCCACGAGAGCTTGATAAGTAGCCCACTGCTGTGATTGATAAGAGATTTCACTTGACAATTCACTTGTGAACTCATATTAGTGGTAACAATCATCATCATCTGCCTAACCTTGGACAACTATGTTGGGGTCGGCTTCCAGTCTAACCAGATGCAGCTTATTACCAGTGAGGAGCGACTGCCTATCCGACCTTTACAACACAGTTACTGGGTAGCACGATACCCCTTGGAAAGACTGGTTGTCAGACTTTTCACTGTCAAAAATCTACAAATGACAGCCGGGACCAAAGGCTTAACGTGCTTTTCGAGACAAGGTGGGGTCTTGGTAAGTATACGATGGTCACACACCCACGGACCAACCTCGGCAAGCGTAGCTTAACCTGATCGATCGACCCTAGCGGCTGTTACATCTATAGAAAAGTAAAAAAAAACATATTGAATCGAAATAATTAAACGATGACTAATTGTTCAGGTCTAAGACAAGTCTTTTCATTTTTCATTCGGTTCAAAATTTGGCAAATTTCTTGGCATTGCTCATGGCGTAAGCTATAGGAAATTTTATAGGTACAGAGGCTAGCACATCAAGTTACCCTAATCTGTCAAATTTCTTTGATAGTTTTTGAACTCTATCGCAAAAATATAAGGTTCATTTTCAATTGGGAAAATTTGACAGTTAGGGATAGCTTGATGTGCTGGCGTCTGTACATTAAACTAAAGTAGTTTTCGGCCAGGCTTTATCTCTCCGAAAATCTCGAGTAAGTAGGAATCCAAAATGGTCGCAAGCTTCGTCAGCCATGCGACACGAGGAAAAACCAAAATGGCGCCCACTGAACCGAATGTAACATTAACTTTTCTTGCGAAATTGATGATATCCTGAGATTGAGGGTCATCAGCTGTTACGCTACATTGACCCGGGACCACAAATTAATTTACTGACTTGGAAAATACAGCGCTTTTGTTTCAACTGGAGATATTGGGCGAATGAACGAAGATTTTTTTCTGTTAAAGGTAATAGAAGGAAAAATTGTTTAGGCTGTCTCTGAATGGGAGCCCTGTTTCTTTCATTTCAAAGATATTTTTGCCGTTCAGAAGAATATTTTGACCTTATTTCTTTCATTTTCGCAGATATGGGATTCCTGCTGTGTTGAAAAGAATTTTATTTTTTGTGAGGATTTTTTCTTCAATTCTTTTATAGTAGATCCTACACAATCTTGGTTAAACATACTCCAGTATTCACTAGAGACGTTAGGATTGAATCCTAGTCTCTAGTCTTCTTTTCGTGTGGTTAGTGACTAACCTGGTGTCAGAGTTTTAATGCTGCCCATGGGCTCTGACTTAGCATCACATACTGTTGAGAAATATCTTTCAGGCATTTCTGGTTACGGTTTCCTCACGATGCTTTTATTCACCTCAATTATACAATAAGCACATGAATCTGAAATGTCAGAGGTGCGTGCCTTGGGTTCGAACTCGAGACCTAAGACAGTCAGGCAGTCCGACGGTCATACCACTAGGCTATCACTGCTTCTAGGGTCTCCCTTGTTTTACCGAAAAGAAATTGCCAAATTATCACTTCCCAAACAAATTTTCGCATAATTTCATTTGCCAAATTATTACTTACCAAAAAATCTCTTTACAAATAATTTTTACGAAAACCCATGTTTGTCAAGTGAACGTTTGAACAATAACTTGTTCACCAACTAGTACTTTTACCATTTTTTATCCAGTCAAATATTTCAGTTGGTATAACATATTTTACGCAAAATTAAAAAAGCCAAATATTTGGTATCGTCAATTTTAAACTTAATAAGATCTAACGTTGAAGACGTTTTATTACAAGGGTGCTTTTTTCACTTGGGGCAAATTCTAAACAGGTAATAATAATGTTATTATAATTATATTATTTCTCTCGATAGCCTCCTAAAAATAATCTCTTTTTTCCATAATTTTTTCCATATAATCTTGTCGTTTCTGGCACTCGCCGGTCACAGTTTTAACCTAACCTAACCATTTTTTTTTATTAATAACCTACCGTAACTAGTTCCATAAATAACCTAAAGTCTAGTAACCATAAATTTGACTTGTTTCAGACAAATTCAAGCGCATAAGCTTACAAAAAAATACGCAAATGACATCAAATTTAATAAACAAGTAAAATGTTTATTTTTGCCTTTATATTTTTTGTCATAACAAATCATTTGACTAAACGTTTATTGTCTAAATATTGTTTGCTGTAATAAATCATTTGATTAAAGGCCAAAAGCCTTAATGACATTATCCTTGGTAATAATCTGCCATGTAAACATTTGACCAAATGAAAATGTGCGTACTAAAATTATTCCAAATATTACATTGGTATAAAAAAAGGTTGCTAAAATTTGTTTGGGTAATGAAAATTTGGCAAAATCTTTTCGGCAAAACGGCAGGATCCCCTGCTTCTAGCTTGCTTTCTAGTCTCTAGTGACACACGAAAGTTACTAGGACTTCGTAATAATACTGTTATACAACTTACGAATATTATGGAAGATAATGTCTGGAAGTGAAAAGCTGAGAATATCTCATGAACATTTATTCAACAGCCGTTATTATGCCTCATCAGTATAATATAGTAATAATTAATTAAAACATATTTCAGCAGACACAATGCATATTTTGAGGTAATAAAATAGAAATAACATTACCACCATGAAAATGATACCTCACTTTAACTGCAATATACATTGACCGGCGCCAGCAGTAATTAAAATATCTATTGTTTTGAAACCATCGTTGGTTAACGCGCTTTGTGACTGCTAATGGCTTTCGTGACGTCACAGCGAGATTGGTTCGTTTTTCGTGGTATCGCTAATGAAGTGGAGTATTGGTGGTTTTTATTTTGGGTAGTGCTAGTCTAGATAGAAGAGGCCAACGACCCACAATTAGTCTCACAAATGCCGGGACAATGAAGTTACTCCTGCTTTACCAAAGGGCTCAGAGGGGATATAAAGTAAAGAGATAACCTTTTTCTTTATTTTTTCTCTTTTCTTTCTGCCAGACCCATATACGAGGAGGCAAGTCTATCGCCATATAATATACTAAAATCCACACTTTAGGCTAACATTGTTCACTGTTCGGAAATGAATCTACAGCGAAATCGTTATTTGATAAAATAATGTGTAAGGTTTGACCTTTGGCTCGATAGATGACGTTGGCGTCGAGTTAGATCTCGCTATGGTTTCGTTAACGGCATTTACCTTAGTAGGATTGTTTTTTTTTTCTTTAGTGCGTCAAGTCCGGTTAAGCAGTAGACAACCCTATGGTTGAACTGCGAGATGCCAGTAATTTCCAAATTTCCAAAATTGTTTCAGTGAGCCTTTGAATATATTTTTTTTAATGTATAAGCCGCTTATAGTATTAATTCAGTTACTCCTCGCCAATATATGGAACCTCGGTAAAAATACATTCACTACCCTCTCATAAAAATAAACTTGTCACCTTTGCCAGGCCCGGAATTCAAATCCAGAATTATTTCATTAAACACAATTATTAGCAGTATAATAATAATTATGAAACACTGTTGTTTACATTACGTTAAAGTATTTTTTTTTTACGACGCGACTTACTGATAACAATAACAAAAATGGCAGTTTTGGACACCGTCCAAGCTTTTACTGTGAAATGTTATTATGTCCTTAATAAAATACATAGTTATAAATATAGTAATATATATACATACCTAATAACCCGTAATACTGTTAAGTACGTATGAGTTACCACAACGTCATTATTATTTCCAACATTGAAATCAAACGCAAAAAATAAATTCTTCGTTCAAAATCCAGGCCTGGCAAAGGTGATAATAATTTCCATAAAGGAAATGTGAATAGTACGCCCAAAGTGTGGATTAGTAGCTATTTTGTAGCGATAGACTTTCCCCCTATTATAAGGGGGGTGGAGGATCCCTTCGCTCGGAGCAAAAGTGTTCTGTAGAAAATACTTAGAAATACCCTTGTCATAGAAAGTCACATCTCGTTTCTTCACAAGATGAATGGATCTGGAAAAGGGTTACATTATAATGATACCTTTCTAAATGTGCACAGTGTCACGCTGACTCGAGTGTAAAGGGAGCAATCATCATAAGTTTGGTTGCTTTGTCCAACCTACTGCTGAGTATAAGCCTCAAGCCGTTTTGTGTCATGCCTCCCTGGTCTTTGAGAGTCTTTGCTAGATCTCTAATGACGATGCTGTAGACAATACTTAGCCAAAATTAGATGCTTCACTTTTTGTTCATTTTAGGGTTCCCTACCCAAAGGGTAAAAATAGGACCCTATTACTAAGACTCCACTGTCCGTCCGGTCTGTCTATCTGCCCGTCTGTTACCAGGCTGTATCTCATGAACCGTGTTAGTTAGACAGTTGAAGTTTACACAGATGTAGTATTTCTGGCGCCTGAAATACAGGTACTCCAACCTAGCTCTGGAGCCAGGGTCTCACATTTTACCTCACCTGTTTTTATGCCAATAAAGAAAGTTATTATTATTATTTCTGTTGCCGCTATAACAACAAATACTAAAAAACAGAATAAAATAAATATTTAGCGGGCTCTCATACAACAAACGTAATTTCCGTTGTTATTCCGTTTTTCTGTCTCTTCGTGCGCAAATCCGATTCGCACTTGCCGTTTTTTTTTAATTCTGCATCTTTTACTCAAACTGAAAAGTCTGAATAGAAACTGAATCAAAATTAAAAATTAAATCCATTAATAAATATATCTATAGCAGGTTTTAATAAGTTTCTAATTCAATTAGATAGTTGCTGTAGTAACAAATAACGAATAACTTCAGTACCAAGCAATCATAAGTTTCAAGGAGTTGGGTTGCTGAGGTGAAGCTTGAACTAAATATGTTAGATTGTATTTGTATGAGAGCGTGGTAGCCCAGCGGTAAAGTCCGCGGCTTACGAGTTGGTTGAGCATCCGAACCCTAACAAGCACTTTAATATTGTGTACATTATTTTATTTCTGCTCTCGAAACGGTGAAGGAAAACATAGTGAGGAAACCGACAAGTCCTAGAACCAAACATTTAAACGCATGTAACATTTAGTAAATCTTACTAGGCCCGCGTGGTGGTGGATAACGGTTCATTCCCTTTCACAGAGAAGAGGCATGAGTTCCATCTAGAATCATGCATTGAATTCACCATGTCTATTGCACTGCACCTTAATATTAAAGTGACCAATGTAGGAGAAGTAGATGATTAAAAGAGGAATCGATCACTAATAAGTTCTTTATTAGTGATCGATGAGACCAAGGCGTAAATTTTCATATAAATGTACAGTGGCCAGCACATCAAGTTACCACAATCTGTCAAATTTCTTTGATAGTATTTCAACTTTATTGCAAAGACATAATAATTTGACAGTTAGGGATAGCTTGATGTGCTGGCGTCTGTACAAATGATGACTTTTCAAACTTACAAACAGTTAAGTACTATACAATATATAATCTAACACTAAAACTATAAAGAATATGTTATGTACAAGTATTGAAAACGAATATATAATTAAAATATGGCGTCTAAAAATTCCTCCGCATCGCTGTCGATTGGTTATGTACCCGAGAAACTGGCTGCTTTACCACGTTGTATGGCAATGCTAAACCTCTGGTCGGGTAAAAGCCAGCCCTTGGTTCACGGGAAATGTCAACTAGCCGTTTAGAGATTTCTGTTAACAAACCATGAGCACTTGGACCCCACGGCCCGAGGGTTTCAACCCTAAACTGCACGAAAATATAATTGCCGATAAGGTAAGTTTATATTTGCCGTTTGAGGTTTGCCGCAGCAGCAGCGCCAGCACAGCACGTCGTGTCTGGAAGATGGGATGCTGCGAGAGTATCAACACACGTTGCGTCCCACTTTAAAAGCCATGAGGTTGATGTTATAATTCTTAATGAATTCAGTAAAATACAAACTGATTATCATTCCACAGAAGCGGCTAACGTCTGACCTAATTTCTACCTTCAAGTACGTGTGCCGAGAAAGTTTCTCGCACGACATAATTCACGATGCCAGGTTTTACAACGGAATAAATTTTGGGAAACTTCCACAAGATTGTACTTAGTCCCCGCTTAATAATGTACGAATACATTTTCTTTTTCTTAGCATTTTGTATGAAAGAATTTAATGTAGGTAGTTCAATAATGGACTTCAGTCAATATAAGTTGACTGAAAATAGACGCCCACAACGTTTCAAATATTCATGATTGATTGAACACAGTGACATTTTCAGAAAATTGTTGACAATATAAATTGTAATTTGAGTAGGGACGTTCCTAAACAAGAGTACCTACTTTGAAATCAGAAGGTATTTTCGAAACCTGGGTAGGTATAGAAGCAACCTTTTAGAATTTACCTTCACCGAATACCCGGAATCGATAGTATAACTAATACCTGAAAGACATTCTCAATCTTTTGAATGCCAGAGCATAAACGCGCAGGCTCCACGCCAAGCTACAAATTTATTTCTTCTTGTTATCATGAATTTGCCAACATCCATGGTGTCTTTTAACTTGTTTCATGTTATTAATTACGTACGAGAGCTTCAATTTTTATGATATCCATATACACACCTACAAAAGTAATGCTCTAATTATTTATTTCTTGTTATAGTGTTGTTGCCATTGTCACATATTTGTGTCGTTGGCGTACGCCATTGTCACGTATATGTGGCAATAGCGTTCAAAAGGTTAAATCAAATAGCATTACCTAAGAGATGAGCAGATTAGTAACAAAACGTAGGTACACCCACGTTTCATCAGGTCATAATTTATGTAATACGAGTCTTTCTGTTTACGCGAAGATTAATAATTAACAACATAAAAAAAATTAACGCCACGCTGAAGTCCCCGAAGGGATTAGCAGAGTTTAGTATATTCACATATCACCAGTTATGTTTCAAGTCCCATTTCACCTTTAATCTAGAAACATCAAATAAAAATGATCTCCCACGAACATCTGCAGTGTGTTAGGTTAAACGAGGGACATACTTTCAGGTTGTATAGTACTCATGAAAATCAACAACTTTGTCCATGGGACTAACTCTGAAATATGAAAAAAAAATATTAACTGTTCCATATATTTTGACGAATAATGCGAACATAAATGTACTGAACAGCTTTTTTTCGTGATTTGAACTAAAGTTACGTTATCAAAGTAATTAATTTTCATGAGTATAGTAACCCCTTAAAGTATGTCCATCGTTTAACCTAACACACTGTATAATATGGATCAGGCTGTATGACAAAGTACAAACTATTAGGTAGAAGAATTTCTTAGAACCGCACCCACCTCTACATACCGATAGCGGTACAAATAACAACATTATTGCTACACAACATGTCGCGTGTCTCCTCGGGGTAGGTTAGGAGTTAAGTCTCTCCTCCCCCCCCCCCCTAATATATCGGCCAAAATGGCCCAAGAAGATAGTACACGCCTAGTCGAGCTGCTGAAGAGTCTAGCAGCAGACAAAAACCCCTACCTCAGGGAGAATTACGGGTCGATAATCGACTCGCTCATCACCCGCAAAACCCCGTCCCCGACCACGTTTAGTGAGTCGCAAGCCATCGCTGGCTTCAGCGATGCACTTGAAGGCCCCACCCCCCCCTCACAACCCTCCGAGATGGAAACAGCCCACTCGGCCACCCCCCCCTCGCAACCCTCCGAGATGGAAATAGCCCACTCGGAGGAGGAAATCGACTTGACCTCCGCCTCCGAATCCTCAGAAGACGACTACCAAGTCGTCGGTTCGGGGAAGAGGAAGAAGGGGGCCAAGGCCGGAACATCGGCCAAGGCCAAAAAGCCTGTCGTGGCTAGAGCCACTCCCCCCCCCGCAGAGAGCACCTCTGCCTCTCGCCCCCCTAGCCCCATGGCTTTAGCCACCCCGGCTCTCCCCCTCCCAACTTCTCAGGCCTCTATAGCCTCAACCTCATCCTCCCCCCGCGCTGCCTCCCAGGCAAAGGCCACCCCGGCCACCCTCCCCAAAAGCGCCCGCCCACCGCCCTTGTTCATCCACGACAAGAGCAAGTGGACAGAAGTCTCCAAAGCGTGCAATGAGCACAATATCAATTACACCAATGCCCGAGCGGTTGAGCTGGGCATCAAGGTGATCGTCCCCACAGCCGCGGATTACCGCGAGCTAAACAAACTCCTTAGGTGCAGGAATATCCCATTCCACACCTACTCCCTTCTTGAGGACAAACCCGTCAGGGTTGTCATCAAAAATATCCCCGTGGAGCTCTCCACACAAGAAATCCTCCAGGACCTCGAGTCCCAAGACATCCCCGTGGCTGAGGTGCACCGTATGCACCGAAAACACGGTGGGGCCTCTTACAATATGATCCTCGTGGTCTGTGACCACCGCGAGGGTTATCATCCCATATTTAAGATAGACAAAATCTGCGGCTTATCCGGTCTTCGGATCGAAAGGCCCCGTGCGAGTGGCATCATATCCCAATGCCACCGCTGCCAACTCTACGGCCATGCCCAAAGGCACTGCTTTGGGAAGGCCCGATGCGTCAAGTGCCTGGGTGACCACGGCACCTCCGAATGCCCTCGTCCCAAAGACCGCACTCAGTGTACGGAGCTACCTAGCTGCGTACTATGCGGCGAAATGGGACACCCCGCTAACTACCGCGGATGCCCCAAAGCCCCCAAATCTTCGGCCCCTAAACTGGCCAACCGTGGCCAAGAAAGACGTCAGAGAGAGTGCCCAACACTCTCTCAAAAGATTCCCCCCCTCAGTCCTCAGCGCCCCAATCCATGGAACGCGCAAAATCACCGAACCCACTTCCCAGCTCTGGGCATCCCATCTTCGCCGATGGGCTCCCCAGCAATCCCCCCACTAATGGGCAACCCAATCAGGGACCCTAGAAATAACAGGCCCATAACAAAAGCGGCCCCGTCCACAACAGTACCTAAGGTACAGGCGCCCTCAGCGCCAATCCCCAACTCCCAAGACCTTACCCAGGCCCCCAGAACGCCCTTCGCGTTCTCCTTTGGAACCCCCCCAAACCAACAGGCCGGAAACCCCCTGGACCCCATCAGGGTCCTCTCAAGCACCATAGGTGCTTACTACTCCCCCCGAGCCCAAGAAATGACAAGGGCCATTATCGCCAGCAATGGCAATTTCGGCATGCTCGCCGGTATCATGGACGCGTACTCGGATGTCACGCAAGCCATTTTGAACCTTCCTCACTTTAACCGCAATGGATAAAGTCCCCCCATGTAGATTCAAACCGAAATCCCTAAAAATAGGGACCTTCAACGCAGACGGTTTGAGAAACCAACGGGATGAGATCGCCTTGTTCCTCCGCGACCATCACCTAGACATACTTCTAGTCCAAGAGACCTTCCTAAAGCCCCAACAGCGCGACCCGAGAATTGCCAACTACCGGATAGTTCGCAATGACAGGACGCGTTGTCACAAAGGAGGTACTCTCATTTATTATAAATCCAGTCTATACTGCATCCCTATGGACCCCCCGCCCCTCAGAAACCTAGAGGTCTCTGTCTGTAGGCTGGGCATGTCGGGCCATCAGCCCATTACAATAGTCTCTGCGTACCTCCCCCCCACCAACCCAGGGGAGGGCAACGCTACCCTAAGAGACGACCTCTCCGCCCTCTTTAACCTGAGTGACTCCGTCCTTCTGGCAGGAGACCTAAATGCAAAACACCCCTCTTGGAACTGTCGTTCGACAAACACAAGAGGCAGGGTACTGTTTGACCTTTGCAACTCACTCAACTTCGATGTTATCGCCCCGATGCATCCCACTCACTTCCCCCATGACCCCTCTCAGAGCTCTGATGTGCTCGACGTCGCGCTTCTAAGGAATGTAAACTTACGATTACATTCTGTGGAAACGATTGATGAACTCAACTCGGATCACAGACCAGTCGTCATGGAGCTAGCCCCCAACGCTGGCCCCTTCGATCCAGCCCAATCTCCCGCTACCAAAATGGTTACGGACTGGGTGAAAGTAAGCGAAGCGCTGAAATCCACCGAGTCCCCCCACTTAGATAAAATACCAGACAAAATCGAAACTGTAGCCGACGCGGAAGCGGCGATCGACTCGTTCACGGAACACGTGCAATCCGTTCTGAAGGATTGCTCGAAGGAAGCCCCGGCGGTGGACAACCGCTGGAAGCTTCCTGACGACGTACGTGATCTCGTGACCGAGAAGAACGCCGCCATTCGCGCCTACAGATCCTTCCCATGTGCCAGTAACAAAGCTTTTATGCGTAACTTACAGCGTAAAGTAAGCAATCGCGTCAAAGAGCTGCGTGACGACCAATGGGATAAGATGCTCGATGAATTAACACCCAACCATCTGGCCTTCTGGGACCTGCAGAGGAAACTACGCTCCTCTGGGATCTCCTCCATGCCCCCTCTTATCCGCAATGATAACACCGTCGCCTTCAACGACGACGAAAAAGCGGAATGCCTAGCCGACAGCTTAGAGACCCAATGCTCCCCAAGCACCCAACCGGTAGACCCAGCCCACCTCGCTGAAGTGGACGCTGAAGTCGAACGCCGGACCTCACTCCCTCCCGAAGAGGACCCGGATGATCCCCTTCCCCCCGTCACTCCTGACGAGGTGCAGGGGATCATCAAAGGCCTCAAACATCGAAAGGCCCCTGGCTCCGACGGAATCACCAATAAGGTGTTCAAACTCCTATCCCCCGCCCTCATAGTGCTAATGACTGCTATCTTCAATAGCGCCATGGCAAATAATATATTTCCTCATCAATGGAAACGAGCTACCGTTATCGGTATCCCTAAACCGGGCAAGCCTAAGTCTTTCCCAAGCAGCTACCGCCCCATCAGTCTCCTCAACGTCTTAGGCAAGGTCTACGAGAGGCTTATTTATAAGCGCCTCAAAGACTATGCCGAGGCGAAGAGTTTAATTCCCAAAGAGCAGTTTGGCTTCAGAACCAAACACTCTTGTGTCCAACAGGTGCACCGAATAGTAGAACACATCAGTGGCCACTACCAACACGGCCGGCTGACCGGTGCCCTGTTCTTCGATATCGCGAAAGCGTTTGACAAGGTCTGGCACAGCGGGCTGATATACAAGTTATACCAGCTCGGTGTGCCTGATCGACTCGTGCTCATCCTACGAGACTTCCTGTCGAACCGCACCTTCCAATACCGCATTGAAGGAGCGCTTTCCTCCCCTCATCCGATACGCGCCGGAGTCCCTCAAGGCTCCGTGATATCCCCCCTCGCCTTCACGCTGTACACTAGCGATATCCCTGTGAATAAACCAGCCCAGTTAGCGCTTTTCGCCGACGATACGGCCATTTATTACTCGGGTAGAAGCCCCGACATGATAAGAGAGATTCTCCAAAAATCCGCAAGAGCCTTAGGCGATTGGTTCCGGAAATGGAGAATCGAAGTCAATCCCGACAAGAGCCAGGCGGTCCTCTTCTCCAGCCCCCGCCGACCCTACCCTAACCTTCCCAGTCCGATCACCATGTTTGGCAAGCCAATCCCTTGGGAGAAGCAAGCCAAATACCTGGGCGTCACCCTAGACAGACGCCTTTCCTTCAGAGGGCACATAACGTCGGTACGCTCGCGCGCCGCGTTCGCCCTCGGAAGGCTCCACTCCGTGCTGAATGCACGCAGCAAATTGTCACTTCAGTGCAAGTTGCGTATCTACACCGCGTGCATTCGGCCCATTATGACATATGCCTGCCCTGTGTTCGCACATGCCAAGCCCTACCTAATCCATAGGATGCAGACGCTCCAAAACCGCTTTCTCCGAAAGGCCACGGGTTCCCCCTGGTTTGTAAGGAATGAACGACTACATGTCGACCTTAAGATCCCCACTATTAAACAGTGCATGAAGCGCCTCACAAAGCGCTTTATAGATTCAGCCGTGAAACACCCCAACCCCCTCATCTCATCGGCCGCCCGATATGTCCCCTCCAAAATATCCAAGATTCGCCGACCTAGGCTCACTTTAGAAGAACCTGACGACCCCACCACAATCCTCCAGGAAAGTAGTAGGGCCACCAGCACAATTAGAAAAGTCAGAAAACACAGATACAAACCGCGAAATCGTCCCCGGCCCCGCCGACGAGGCCCTCCGCGACCCCCAGTAGAAATACCGCCCGACCCTTGCTCGACAAGCCAGCCCGCGCCGCTGAGCATGTAACGTTAAAATTCCCTAAATAATATCGACCCAGCCAACCCCTGTTGCTCTCTCCCAATGACGCACTAAGCCTAGGCCCGAACCCCGCAGGGGGTGCCCTTAGTGAACGTTCATTTAATTATCCTTAGTTTGTAAGCCCTGGCTGGGGGCCTTAAAGTAATTTTTGGCCACCACAGGAAAGTCCGGTTAAGCAGTCAACAGCCTCCCTAGGCTGATCTGCGAGTGGTCATATCTAAAAAAAAAAAAAAAAAAAAAATACACAACATGTGATTACAAGCGTGAGGGATGCACATTAAGCGTTGTACACAGTACAGTCACGGGAATAAATAAGCATACATCTCCGAAACTATTTATTTGTTTAAAATTTTCGCACACAATAATGGTAAAAAGGCGTACTTAATGCCTTAGTCATTCTCTACCAGTGAACCAAGGGTGGTGAAGATAGAGGGCAGGGGATTGCAGGAGCAATAATATAAAAAAAATCTAACTATTGATTTGAATTTGCGAAATAAAACGCTTTATTGAAATCAAGTATTTTAAACAAAAACAAAGCATGCTGTTGTGCAAACATCTTTTGTAAAATGCATCTGCTTTTAACACAAACTATAACAGTTCATATTAATATTATTATAATATAGTTCTTTCTCCTTTTTTCGAGTCGATGGTAAATAAATGTACGTATTATGTTAAATGAGTTAAGTCCAATAGGTGGCCACAACAATCGCGTTTTAGGCCCTCAGAAGTGTAGGTGTATGGACACTTTGAACACTCAAAAATATATTATATGTGACATTGTTTTGTCAGTAAGTACAGACGCCAGCACATCAAGCTATCCCTAACTGTCAAATTTTCTCAATTAAAAATGAATCTTATATCTTTGCAATAAAATTGAAATACTATCAAAGAAATTTGACAGATTGTGGTAACTTGATGTGCTGGCCTCTGTACATAATTAATGTTAAAATTGCGAAAAAATCTTGTTTGAATTTTGCTAAATGAAAAAACATTTTGGTCGTGACTGTACATACAATTCAACCCTGCAACGCCGGCGAGGTCTTTAAGACCGTGCGTGCCTTTAATTATGTGCGTGTCACTAACTAGCTATAACTACCTTCGCGGAAAGGGTTATGTACTATAATTTCATGTAAGTAGCCTTATTGTTTAATAATAGTATTAAATTGGATAATTATTGTTGTTCTGAAGTTGATTCAATTGGTTTTGTTAAGGGATGTTATTACGAAAATGGCGTTTGGGGGCGATAATTATTGATAGCTAGACTAATAATTGTGATGGCGGCGTCTAATTTAGGAAATCCTGTTATGAAGAGGGGCTTCCACTTTCATACAAAGTTATGACTTCTAGCTATACGGCACATGTCACATTGCAAGCTAATGAGGATTAATCTCGATTTCTAGTTCAACGTCAGAAACTATAAACTGACTTAATAATGAACTGTCAAATTATTAAACTCTACAATCTTCATCGTTCAGGCTAAGTTATATCAAGGTTCTTGTAATAATAACCTCTCAGAATTTAAAAGAGAAGCAGAAACAAATAAACAGAAATAAAAGAAAACGTCTAATTAAAAATAAACAATAACAAAGTGGAATAAATGAGTCGTCTTTCGGACAGACCGTAAAAAGAAGTCTAGTCAATTAGAGCCTCCTTCGATGAACTATCTACAAAAAGTAACTCGCTTTAAAAGGTACAATTCCATTTGAACGAATGAGAACAAATGACAGATTGAACTGCTGAGAATCGAAGTTTCTAGAATTTATACTAAGTACAAGAAAACAACAATAAAGAGGGGAATGTTGATAAAGAATATAAATATCTGTTGTAGTGTTCTAGTTTCAAATAAAATGAAAACATAAAACAACACAAAACTTAATATGAGGATTTGCGACGTGCGATGACCATGTTAGTGCCTAAGCATAATTAGCCTAAAATATTCCCACTGCTGCTACACAAGCCTCTTCTATGTGAGAGGGAGTGGGCCGTCCAGTGCGTGTACCAACACGGATGACACACGTCTTAAAATTTTTGGATCACTACTGTAATTGAATACTATAAATGAAGTCTCAAATCGTGGCTTATACCTTCGTCATGAAAAGTATTGTCCTCTTAAAATATCGAAGATTGTTTTAATTTATTGATAGAATATCCTACAAAACATTTGTTCACTCTTGCATTTATAGTTCCAATATTGTGTTATACAAATTCTGGTCGCAAAGGCCCACACATGAAAAATGTAAGTTAGCAGTACACAATGGGTTATGAGTCCATTATATTTTGCGTCGGACCTAAAAATATTTGCTGAAACTCTTTT
Source organism: Hyppa rectilinea (assembly GCA_951799385.1). NCBI lineage: Eukaryota > Metazoa > Arthropoda > Insecta > Lepidoptera > Noctuidae > Hyppa > Hyppa rectilinea. Next base: position 2,730,811 of record OX637302.1, on the reverse strand, counting down.
GTTTACTTAAGTAAATCGTTATGAAAGTGAGGATTTAAATATAAAAATGGTGTGTTTAGGAATACCAATATAGAAACATTCATATTGGTGTTTGCCTGAAAACTGGGCTATTTTTAGCACGCCCGGGCCCGTGTCTACAAGTAGAACAGTCGAGAGAGCGTGATTGTTGATTGCGGATTGACACACTACTTCAAATTAAAGTCAAGTTATTAAATATTTACGGATAATTTAAGTAGATTGAGTTAATTTATTCATCAATAAGTTTCGCGACTCACCCAATAATTTCAATACCTACAAAGGTGATAAACGTTAGATCATGATAGAAGAATCGAATCCAATCGGATCCATAGAATCGTTCACGCCAAATAAAATATCCATGTATAATTTAAAGTAAAGTATAAGGGGTAAATGCAGATGATATTTTGAAAAGGTTTCGTCAATTCTTAGGTAAACATATTATATGTACTACTCTGTCAAGAAAGTACCGGGAAAAGATCAATAATACACAAAATGTCTGTTATTCATCCAAATTTATTTTATCACCTTCAAAGTATGCTCCTTTAGAAACGATACACTTGCGCCAACGAATAATCCATTCATCAAAACATTTTTTAAACGCTGCTTCCGGAATTGAGTTCAGTTCTCGCCGCGAATTCTCCTTTTTCGGTTTCGGTTCAGTTGGAAGGCGCCACTCCGAAGCTTGTTGACTAGTTTGCATGTCAAACTCGTAAACCCACGTCTCGTCACCAGTAACAATGCGTTTCATGAATGTTGGGTCCGAACTGACTCGTTCTAGCATGTCCTCAGCGACTTTCATGCGATTGAGTTTTTGGAGAAAATTCAGATCTTTTGGGACTAGCCGAGCAGCAACATGTTTCATACCCAAATGATTAGTTATAATGGTACGGATCGACTCGTGAGATACAGAAAGTTAAGCGGCTATCTCTCTCAGAGTTGAATGGGGATTTTCAGTCACTATTTTCTTCACTTTTGCGATGTTAACTTCAGCTGCAGACGTTGACGGCCTACCAGAGCGAGGCAAATCTTCCATCACATCTCGACCGCTTTTGAACGCTTTGAACCACTCATAAGCACGAGTTTTTTATAAAGTCGATTCACCGTAAGCCTTCTGTAACATTTTCAGTGACTCCGAACACGAAATTCTATTGGCGATGCAAAATTTAAGACAAACTCTTTATTCGATATTTTTGTCCATTATGAAATTCGCAATACACACTATATATGATATTACTAAAACCAGCACTGTATTTGATATAAATAACAGATGCAACTCAAACTCCGCGCCAAAATGGAAAACAGTTGTGCCAATCTAACAACTACAAAAAAAACAAAAATTTGAATTTGGAACCATAAACAAATCATCCATTCCCGATACTTTTTTGACTGAATGTATATGTATACCCTTTCTTTCTTGTTTGATGAAAAGAACCTTTGAGAAGAAGGAACAGAAAACTGGTTTATTCCGATCCGTCGAAGTAGACACTTCAAATGTACTGAGAAGCTTGATATCTCTAAAGTGGAGCTAGCAACTTTGCATACTGATTCGAGAATAAAGGAAAACAGTGGATCAATCTCTTATCGTCTCGCGCAATTTGTTTGAGTCAACTGAGCGAGAAGGGTTTGGAATATACTATCGTACTTGTGAGCTCAAATTTCGTCGTTTTCGAGATCAAAATTGGAATAAAATATATTTGACAATTAGACATCCAAATAATTATTATGATAAAAAATAAAATTGGTACATCATCCATCATAGCAGCAGCCTGTAATGTTACCACTGCTTGGACACAGGCTTTCTCTTTCTGTGTGAGGCGGGCTGTTCAGGGGGCCAGGGGGCAGTGCGGGTTGGTGGATTTCACATGTCTTCTAATTTTTTAGTTCTAGGACATGCCAGTTTCCTTCGATGATTTCTTTCACCGGTATGAGTGGTGATGAAGTGATGCTCACTGGGCCGCCACTGGCCATCACCGTACATATCATCCATCATATTTCTCGTCAATCAATGGGATCAGTGGTTCAACTGAATACGAGAGTAAGAAGATCCAGTTTAAGATCAGAAGTACTAATTTGACGTTCGCTCTAGATACTTTCAAATTTTATGATTTTTCAAAGTTTGTCGGGAAGAATGGTTCTACACTATCACAGGCAGTTGCAGGTTGGTATTTATTATTTTCATTTTATTTTCTCCAAAAAGTATTTTATTTTTAATACAGATATTCATTGCCTTTTAGTTTAATTTCAAAATTAGAATACTCTTAAATAAGGTACACGCTGGATAGATTCTGTCAAAATTGGAAGGAGGAGACATGGGCTCACGAAAGATTGAAGAAATGGCCTTTGCCCACGAGTGCGACAGCGTAGGCTTAACACAAAAACATACACGTTACGTATAAATAAATGTAGAATTTGTACATAGGATTACACAATGGACGGTTGTATTGATAAAAAAGTACTATTCAACTGGTTAAATATGAACGAAAAATGGTGTGTTTCTAAAAACCTATTAGGTATTTATTCAGGTCCGAAACGAACAGCAAACACTCAAAAGTTCAACCAGTTATTTGTTAAATTCTCATTTTATTTGTTTTACGTGGTTAATTAGACATGGGTTTAATTGAAAACGTATCTTCAGGACAGTGTTGGAGTTTCGAAGTTTTTAATGATAAAATTCCAGTGTCGAACCTACATTGAACCTTACGTTGTATACCTATACCGTTGTAATTATTTTAAACTAGATTAATATCTTAAATTGTACAACTTCTTTATGCTGTGTAAACAATCGTTGGTGAACCAATAAATAAATACCTAGGTATATTGAAAGGTGTTATTAAAGTTAACATTTTACCACAATATTTACCGAAATATATAGTAAAAAATAGATACAGGTTATTTTTACAGGGTGACAATACAGGGTGAGACTTTAAACGAGAAAATAGCCATTAATGGCCAAGGTCATAAGGTCCGAAAGTACGCAACTCACACAATCCACAAAATCGTTTCTTTTTTTTGCATCCACCGTTACTTTTATACTTTTGTCATTTTATAACTCTATTTATATAGTTTGTTACTACTAAATTTTTACGCATTTCATTTTTAGCTTAAATTATCACTGTGTTTGAGAATGTTGGTTCACCTGTTATTGTCAACTATTACATATAGCCCATAACTATTACAACTCATGTGTGATATTTTGCATACAGAAGCTGTTGGTGTACCTTTATAATATAAATAAACTGCGTTTTAAAACAACAAGATATATTTAAATAACCATATAATGAAATCATTAGCAACGAAAACACTCAAAGCTTTACAAAATTTTCATCCGACCAATTTTCAATTAAAACCGCGATACCGAAACCGAAACTGAAATCCGATAACATAAAAACATTAAAATCACTCTTGAATTCGATGTACCTATTGTTTTTGAACTGGACTCAGTTGGTCCGACAAAGGGTCGGCCTGACCCAATTAGAGACTTCTACTATTACGGAACGACGATCGCAGAGACACAAAATGGACAAGTAAAGAAGGCCTATTTTGCTGTTATATTGGTAACAGCAATTTAAAACTTATACAGGAATCCTGGAATGGAACTTTGATATTCGTTATGAGTCACAAAAAGGCCGAAAAAATCCCACAACCAGTCTTACTCAGTAACTGGGTTCTGGTGGTCAGATAAGGCGAGGCATACATCCTAGCTTCTTTGCATGTTTTCTTTATTCATAGTGTTGTGTCGTGTGCTTTTTAGGTCTTATCTGCCTAGCCTTTTCCCAACTATGTTGGGGTCGGTTTCCAGTCTAACCGGATGCAGCTGAATACCAGTATTTTACATGGAACGACTGCCTATCTGAGCTCCAGAACCCAGTAACTGGGCATTGTGTGTGTGCTTTTTAGTCTGTGCTGAATAAATGTATTTTCTTTCTATCTTCTTTCTAGATAGGCAGTCGCTCCATGTCAAATAATGTTATCCAGTTGTACCTAGTTAGACTTGAAGCTGACTCTAACAAAAATGGGAAAGGCTAGGCAAATTATGATGACTTGAAAAAGCAAAGTAAGTGAACAAAATTCTACTGTATTTTCAATTATTATTATTTCTAACGAACAGTCTCATATATTGTTAACTGTGATTCTTAAAATCATATTATATAAATGGGAAATATTACACGTAGCTGAATTACATTGCAAATCACAGTGAATAATTGATAGTTATAGTAAAGACATAGTTAGTTATACAGTTAAAGCTATTCGCTCTTCTTAAGTAAATTACAAATTATTTAGTACTAGCTTTCGCCCGCGGCTTCGCCCGCATAACATGTCGACAAATTATACACATAAACCTTCCTCTTGAATCACTCTATCTATTAAAAGAAACCGCATCAAAATCCGTTGCGTAGTTTAAAGATTTAAGCATACATAGGGATATAGGGACAGAGAAAGCGACTTTGTTTTATACTATGTAGTGATTATATTTTAACTCATTGATGAAACAATGTTCTAATGGTTATTTATTACCGGCTTCTGCCAACGGCTTTGTCCGCGTAATCGTCAGAAATTATCCCACGGGAACGTACCTACTACTGGGATATAAGTACGTGTTCATCCAGGTTATAAATTAATATCTGTGTGCCAAATTTCATCCTGATCCATTTTCTCCGTTCTGGCTTGTTTGAGTACCAAACATCCATCCAAGCACTTATAATATTCCTGCCGGGTAAGCGGGATTGTCTGAACGAGTTACCGCTACCCCGGACATAAAGGGCTAAGGAAGGAATATGGATGGGTTTTAGTCAGTAATAGTCGGACACTCCCTTCCGCTCCACCCAGAGCGAATCGTTCCCCGAATCATCAAATGACTGCTCATTTGATGATTTGGGGAACGATTATTCCCGATGTCCACCACTTCTCTGGCCACCACTGGGGGACAGCGAGACGATTTATTCCTCCGGCGAGGAATAGGATAATAAAACTGTGATTATGATTGTAATGTTCTAGTCGATTTAAAAAATTGTAACCTATTATAACCAGCTGTGGAAATTATGTCGGTTATGTACCCACTTTAATAAAAAATAAGCAATCAAAGCTATACTAAGTAGTAGCATTATTTTTTATTACTTTAGTGAAACATTTAATAAAACTTGATTCAAGAATATTACTTTATTAATTACCTACCATATTATTTCGAAATATTTAAATTAGTCTCACCCATAGCCCTGCTAAAAAACAAATCCGTAAGTATATTTAGCTATCCTTTACCTGTCTCTAGATAAAATAATTTGAATTGATGGCCAGTGGGAATTGGATCAAAAGAGTTGTGCCATTGTCCCCCAATGGCGGCCATAGGGAATGTTAAAAAATCCGTGTCGCTGTCCACGAGTGGTGGCGTATGGACATTATTTACTAAGTTGTGACGCTGTCCCCCAGTGGTGGACAACAAGAATCATTTTTTAAAGTGGCCTCGCTGTCCCCAAGTGGTGGCCAGAGAAGTGGTGGACATCGGGAATAATCGTTTGGGGAATCATTAAAAAAGAGCTCTTATAATATAAGTATAGAAATACAGGTTACTAGATATTACTAATTGTACCAATTACATTTACACAAATCAATTTGTTGTTATGACAAGGCTTTTTTATCCTCGGGTTAAGTAAACTTTACCATATTTCAGTATTTTCTCTCTACGGAGAGAGAAACGGACGTGCGTACGTACGTTCTCAGACGATTCAATCAATCTACCTTGCCTTACCCCAACTATGTTGGGGTCGGCTTCCAGTGTAACCAGATGCAGCTAAATACCAGTATTTTACATGGAGCGACTGCCTATCTGACCTCCACAACCCAGTAACTGGTATATCTCAGACGATTGCCAGTCGCAAAAATGCGAGTCCACTCGCTGTACGTAGATGCGAGTTTATGTTTAATTGCTTTATCGCTCTTTGTATGGTGCCGACCTTCTGTACCTATTTCATTAGTGGCAGTAGGAGGGTTGAAGGGGAGACGTGTTCCAACGTTTTTATTCGGACAAATTAATTTGGGAGCTTCAAAAGGTACCACTTGTATTGTATGCACTTGATGTAAACAAACGTCAAACGTGACCCAAGTACTTTTAAATAAATATATTTATTTATTAATAAGTACTTGGGCACAGTAGCTGAAAGTAATATACAGGGTGAAATTGAATTCATGGCCATTATTTTAAGGAGTCATTGTAGGTACTAATCATTATGTACAACTTTCACTATGGGAACAAATCTGAAATCGTGAAAAAAAAACAGCTGTTCCCTAAATTTTTATAATTTATATGAGCACAACGTATGGAACAGATGGCTTTAAAAAAAATGCCCATGTATTCAATTTTACCCTGTATAGGGTGGCAGGGAGATCAACGCGCAACCTGTTTCCATAGATTAAGGGTTGATTTGATCGATGAAACTGAACGCGATCAGCACATCTAAACCGCGTTCAAGACCTGTCAGTGTCAATATTCCACAGACAATAATTGAACGGGGTATATATGCTGATCGCGTTCAGTTTCATTGGCAAAATCCGCCCTTAGTTAATGATTCTAAACCCCCGGTGCGTTTAAATTAGTATAATATAAAAAACTGCAGTTTCCTAGAGTTTGAATCCAAGGTTGTTCTTCGATGTCATTGCCACCCTATATACCGTTTAATTATTATATTTTGCTTAACGATTTACAACATGTAAAAGACGTTAATTTACTTAATAGAGAACGTTTTACGGGGATTTACTTAAGTATTTACGAAATATTTTTCAGAATAAAAAATGTGGTTAAAGAATTCTCACGTCTTATTGCTACAAAGAAACTTGTAGGGTTTCAAAGGGCTAATACGTGTATAATAAAGTAGGTATATTTGTATGTCTGTATTCAAAGATTTATATATTAAAGTGATATTACTTGAAGCCTCTGAAGCGTAGCCCTAGAAGATTCGGCTCGTAATAAAACCAAATGATTTTTCGACAAAAGATATAATTTGTTACAGATTTTTTTTTATAAATAGATTGTTTACATTTTTATCTTTTACGAAACTTTTTGTTGACATGTCTGCTACATACAAGAATAGTAAGAATAAAACTAATTACTTTACTTTTAAGTTACATTTAGTTTGCTTGGTTTAGTAACAGGTATTTGATTTTTCGTGAACTTCGTCACTGCTATTTTATTTATTTATTTAATCATTAATTATGTACACACATAAAAGTCAGACCAGACGAAAGGAACAGAGAATACGTACAAAGGTGATGGTCTTATGTGGTGATGAATAAAATAAAGCTATTATTAATTTATTCGGAATGTATTAATTTACTTGATGAATTGAATCGTATTGAAACTTAAACAGTGTGCGTGTCTAAATATTCAAAATAACATTTTTAATAGACCATAGATAATTTTTATCACAATAATTGATAGACTGATAGAGAATCGTACCGTTGTATAAATTTTAAAATCATTGTTATAGTGAGATATTACGTACTTAGGTAGTACGGGCTGGTGTTCGCAACTCCGCATTAATGCGCTTATTATTATTAATTTACCATTAATAAATATAATAATTATTAGTGTGAAATATGATATATTTGGGTAGTACGGGTTGGTATCCGCAACTCAACGTCAATGCGTGTATTTTACGGACGGATCTATACTTTCACTTACATAATTATTCTAGTGAAATATTATCATTATAGTTTATTTATTAAATTCACTCTATTGTTTTGTTTGCATGAAATGCAGAGTTTTTCTTGTTTTATTAATTATGTTACGTAAAATTAGTTAAGAGACATTGACCTCTACAAAATTTAAATATACGGTTTATTTTTAGATAAAGTGCGAACCATTTCATGCAAATCGATCTGCTATTTTCGTCTTCAACGCCGCCAATTATGTTAAAAATAGAACACAAGACAAAATGTAACGAAAATAGTCCTTCACTTGTCTCTTCGGCTTAAGTTTATTTTAGGCGGTTGATCTACACCCCAAAATACGAACCTAAATTAAATCAGCCTTTATTCCGGCTACCAAAAAGGTTCGTATTCCTTTTGTGTCTTCATGTTTCAGGTAAGTTTCAATACATCTCTTCAGTTTTGTCGACAGATGTAATTATGTCCCAAAGTGTGGTAAGTAAAAAAAAGTGATAGCCTATAGTGGTGTGACCGTCGGACTGCCAAGTCATAGAGGTCTCGAGTTTGAACCCAAGGCACGCACCTCTGATTTTACGGATTCTTGTGCGTATTGTATGGTTATTATTTGCTTAAAAATCAGTGAATGAAAACACCGTGTGGAAAAACCAGCATGTCTGAGAGGTATTTCTCAACAGCATGTGTGTCAGTGGCCCATGGGCAGCATAAAAACTTTGATACCAGGTTAGTAAATAACCACCCGAAAAAGAAGAAGAATGGTTTAATTGAAAAAGATGCTTTGAGTTTGAGTTTGAGAACACATTTAGGTTCTTGGAAATTCTTAAGCTGAATAGAATCGGAAACATTTTTCAATTGTTCATTTATAATAATGATAAATTTTAATTCATAATCTTACATTTATGTGTATTATTATAAAAACCCAAATCAATATATTTCAATTGATGCATCTATTTTGAATGACAAAAATAATGTTCCCGTTTATGAATATTTATGGAAATCATTCGACATTCTTCAGTTCTCTGAACTCAAATTTCGCGTTAACATCAAGTTCTCCTTTAATAGACCTCTTTATTTTGAGGTTCCTGCTCGGTCCCATTCCTCTAAGTTTTTATGACCGTTTTATATAGGTTTTTGATTGCTTCTGGGCCTGCGTTAATTTATTCTTTATTGCGCCACTTTGAGTTTTCGTTTTAAGAGCGAAATTAAAATATTTTCTGTAATGACACGTGCCGGATGGCGTTCGTTAAAATCCGTTGGCATTTTTTCGCGTAAAATTCCTTACTTTATCTATTCGTACTTTGAGTCCCTGAAAACTCATTAAGTTGTAGACGAATTTCGTCGGCAGCACTCGTGTTACTAACTTACGAACATTCTCGATAATTAGTTTGATGCCAGAAGGGACTTAGCTTTTAGGAAAACATACATAACATCACGTTTGTAATTTCCGAAGGGTTGGTCAGAGGCATACTCTATAGTACACCCACACTTCTTCAGTTATAATTAAGTACTATAATTATAATAAGGGGCGAGCCTATCGCCATCAACTGGGTGTTTATTCAGACTCCAGGCTGCTACTGAGCACGTGACGACTCCCGGCCACCGTAGGCGCGGGCCTGCGGACTGTGAGTAATGGGTGACTCACCGTCCGATTAGCACCAGACCCATGCCGGACGGCGCGTATATTATTATGTTCCACGCGCGCCTCAAAGAGATGTCAGCATATGAAGGGGCCCCTCAGGGCCAAGCCTGCCGGGTAAGCGGGATTGTCCGAAAGGGTTACCGCTACCCCGGAACATAAAGGGCTACGGAAGGAACATGGATGGGTTTTAGTCAGTAAGAGTATGACACTTCCTTCCGATCCACCCAGAGCGGTAGCAGTCATTGGATAATTTCCCAGCCTTAAGAAAAAAAAAAAAAAAAAGGCTGCTACTAAGACATTCCTGATGCGATTCCTGTACAACCCATGAATCAGACTCAGGAGTTAATGTTCAACAGTAGCGTTTGATGCTATTAGACTAACTAAGATGCAGTCATATCTTTGAGAAGTCAGATTAATTTATCATGACCACTTTCATTCTAGCATCGAATTGTTGGCAAAACATCTTCCAAAACGGCTCCAATTCCATAAATACCACTTAAAACTTCGAAATCAATAAGACAAAAGGACATAATTTAGCACATAACACAAAGCCTACAGGCCCCTACTTCGCAAATCCGAAACATTTATCATGTCAGCCCCAAAGCAAGGAATTCTATTATCCCCGAAGACATACGTTCATTTCATTACGCCCAATTGAAAATCGTTGGAACGCACGTTTCAATTTCCGATGGAAGAAATTATCGGCAAATACTCGATGTGACGATTGAATGCCGAAAGCACGTTCAACTTTGTAATGTCATTTTGGAAAGAAGTATTTGTATGAGTTCAATGTCTTAAGATGTCAAACAAAATGTTTTTGAATTAAAAGAGGTTCTTAATGATGGGGATATTGATGGCACCGACGAATACTGAGTAGTGTAATCCACACATCTACGCAGTAGTTGTCTATTTAAAACGGAAAAAAATAAAATATGAAATCACATAGAAAAAAGACCGCTCGTCTTAAAAACTTCCATCACCGTACAGAAATGAAATATTATGCGAAGATATAATTGTAAAATTGCATTTAATCCAAATAAGTATTCCATTTGATTCTAAAAATCTTTAACGTCACATTGTTATATTTCATACAAATCACGTACAAATTCCGCGTTTTGGCAGTTCATGAAAAGTAACGTTATTGACTACCCTTTCAAACACCCAATTGTAGGACTAAACTAAACCAGTAAATACCAAAATTATTGTTGGATAAACTCCATACAATTTTGCCCATTCTTCTTTAAGCATAGATATTTGTTTAAAATAATGAAAAAGAATGTGTTAAGACGATGAAGCAGCTGAAGAAATCGGAAATTTGGAAAACAAACGTTTCATAAAGCAGAACATTATTAACAGAATACAAGTACACGTTGTTGGTAATGGTTCCGTTATATATAACACAGCTTAAGACATCTCAAGGGAAATTTACAGAAGTCTTAATAGCTGTGAACGCATGGCAGGTTTTCGTGGTATAACGTATTACTCACAAATTTTCCTTAATCGCCTGTTTCTAACAATAAATTCTGGCCGTAGACCCAAGCTTAGCAGGGGATATCCCTCTTTATCCGCTGGTGTCATAAGAAACAAGTTAGGGATTACTTGAAGCGGACTGGTGGAAGAAATAAACACGTTACTATAGTCTGCTTGTAGTGAGCAATACAGCTGTACTTTTCTACACACATACATAATTATTATATAAAAACGAAAGGTCACTCATTCATACATTCATTCGCTCACTAATTAAATACGAACTCCCCCTAATAACTGGACTTACGTAGATGAAATGTGGCACAAAGGTAGATTCATCATCATTTGCCTAGCCTTTTCCCAACTATGATGGGATCCGCTTCCAGTCTAACCGGATGCAGCTGAATACCAGTATAGAGCGACCGCCTATCTGACCTCCACAACCCAGTAACTGGGCAATAAGATACCCCTTCGTAAGACTGGCTGTCAAATTTTCGGTCTTCTGACGACCCGTAACGACTGTCAAAGATGCATAAATGACAGTCAGGACCAACGGCTTAACATGCTTTCCGAGGCACGGAGGAGTCTCGTTATGTAAAGATGGTCAGCCATCCACGGCCTACCCGGGCAAGCGTACAGAGGTAGATTATGAGTAGGAAATATTATATAAAAAGGAGTTTAGGGAACTCCCTCCGTAAAGGGGTGGAGGTTTAAATTAAAAAATTTCAACACTCACGCGGGTGAAGCCGCAGGAAGCAGCTAGTCTTTTATAATGTAGTCATCATCTTAAAAACTAACGCTGTTTAATATGGCAGCCTGAAGCGCCTTTGGTTTCTTAAGCCGACGCTAAGTAAGTATTAGCCGAACTATCCCGTTGGGGAAACAATGTGATTTCTTTTAGTTATTTTGAAAGAGGACCCTACTTCTCATCTGCTGTTATATATAGGTAGAGAAGCGATTTCGAGAGAAGGCTCAATGTGTTCGCCATGTTTAGAACCATACCCAATCTCGAACCGACTCGGGGTTGACCATTGGCAACGCCTACACATCCATCGTCTATCCTAAACGCAAGCTTTTCAGAAAATGGAGGTAAATTCTGCCTTTCACCAGCACACTTATTTGCTTTAAATTTCTTTACGTACAGAGGCCAGCACATCAAGTTACCCCAATCTTTCTTTGATAGTTTTTCAACTTTATTACAAATGCATAAGGTTCATTTTCAATTGGGAATATTTGACAGTTTGGTATAGCTTGATGTACTGAAATCTGTACTTACCGCAACAAAATAGTGTCTTAAAATACACTAGTATTGGGCGGAAAAACCTTTAAAAATCCATGCGAAAATACATTATTACTACAGTGTGCCAAGTTTATGGTGATCGGTCAAACGGTGTTGAAGTTTATCAATTTCAAATATATCAACATCCATTTTATATAACATATAGATAGGATAGGCACAAACAATATTGTAAATAGAAATATCGATGCCTCATATATCGGTATTCATCGAATGCGTGCCACCACAACATCGCGTTTTAACATACACCTAAAACCTATATCAGTTCCGAAAAACTAACATTAACTTTTATAGCTCTTTTATAGTTCAGCTTTTATTTTACCAACTTTTCTGGTCACGGATTGACTGTAAACGGTACAATACTGCAAAATGCTCAAGGGAAAATAAAACTAGAAGAGTTTCATGAAATCTTAAATTAGGTTTGTTTCTTAGGGTGCCGTTAAAAGCTATCTGGCTCTTTGCTATCATAGTGCAGGAGAGTATCGTAAAGTTGCTATAAATAGTACCGATAGAAAAGAATGATGAAAATAAAGAAAGATCTTGTAAAGCGTAGAGAGTTCATTTTGATTTGCAATTTTATGTTTTTGAAAAAGGTAAATATGAAGAAAACTCTTTGTAGATATCTTCAAGCATTGAAGATATTGAAGTTAATGTCTAGTGAAATAATAGCAAGACAAGTGCTGTCAATTGATGTCGTTTGATGTGAAAGGCCTGTCCAGTGGACGGAGAGAGGGCTTTTAGGAATATGAAATGGCATGTTAATCTTACGTCTTAAAAAAGAATGTTATTTTTGGACGGTTTTTTGTTTTCTTTGTACACTTAGAAAAACTTATATATTTAAGTGGACAAGGATTAGAGAAATGTTGTACAATAGAAGCACATTAAGTGGCGAGCTGATGCCTCCTAATCTAGGCAACACGCCTGTCTTAACAGCCAAGGTTCCACAAGATATAATGGCATACAAATGGCAGTTTAAGTTAGTGTACCTTTATACTTGACAACAAGTACGAGTAAGAAAGATTAAAGTAGAAAATCGTTGATATTACTAACGCCGCTGCTCCGCTCCTCGAAGATGACGATGGATGGTATTTCTTTCAATGAAACAGGTATCCAACCCATTCTATTTTATTAATATTAACAGTATTTTTTGTTGTTGGAAGACGACAATCAATTCAGAATCTTTACAGACAACAAATTATCGTTTACTTCCTAACGCCAAATCAAACATGAAGACAATGCAACAGCACCATTGCTTCATCGCGTTTCGGCTACTCTTTCCGTTGATGCTAAAAGTATTGTTCAGCTATGGTCTGGACTGCTCAAAGGTACTGCGCATACCGCGCGTACAACTTTGGTGAACGAATCATTGGTTTACCAGGCGGGATAGTAGGTGAATGTGAGCCAGTACAATATTTAAAGCAATCCCATGTACATACATATACACGTGACGTAATAAAAAATATGATAATTATATTGATATTTATATAAACAGTAAAACAAAGTAGAATATTAAAGCTTAATATACATAATTATGTATTGTGATTATAAAGTTTGATATATCGATTTCTGACAATAAATGTAGATTAATTGCAAACAGCCTTGTTACCCATCGTACGGTATTCTCAAATGATGTTAGACATAATACATAATTAAAAGTAATAATATAGAGCAGAATAATTTCTAATCGAACTAAAAAAATATATCATTAGGAGTTGACCATCTCATTTTTTATTTAATCTTCCCTAAACAATTTAATCCTAACAATGCTGTTTTAATGCATAAGCATATTAATTATATTACTTAATGCTGTTAAGAATTACCTCGTTTTGAGTAGACTAAAATACGGGGGTAAGTAATTAAAAAGATAAGGCTTCCTGGAATAAAACGTATTTTGATAAAATAATTAGAAAATTATGAAAAAAATATTTCTAAAACAGTTTAAGTAAACGTCGGTTTTATACAATTGAGAACATTATTTCGTCATACCTATTAATAAGGTTACATTTGGCCACTGACAAGCAAAAAACAAAGAGTATTAACTAACCGGCGTTTTGTTATTATAAACTTTGCAAGCAATTAAATCGTTTAGTTCAAAAAAAAAAAATTAGACAGTTATAACCGAATCTGGACAAAATTATTGCCAATACGGCCAAAATGTTGAATTAAAATCTATTTCTGACGTGACATTATCTACGTTAGAACATATTAAGACGACCATTGCGTCTGAGTCACCCAAAAACGTCTATCTAAACGTAAAAATCATGAAACTACTCACATTCTCCGTGTCTCGTACTCTCGCGGGAACGAACAAATCACTCGAACGCACTATTGACACAACACACAAGTTTAAACACACTGACTCAATTGGAAAGCACTGCACTCGACTGCACTCTGTCCGCCCGTCAACATACGATCACCGTGTCTATATTTTGGCTATTTTTTCCTTACGCACGTGTTTCGTACAGGATCGCGCCGAACCGAGGCTCGCAAACGTTCGGGGTATACTGAAACGTGCGGGCCGGGCCGTGCGCTCGGTTGCATTTGTCTCTTTTCAGCGCGTCAGTTTGGAGGTTACTTGCGTCTTCCCTCTCTCTCCCACGTCCTGAAAGTGTACGGAGAGTACTCGTAATACGTATAGGTCAATATGAAAGCTCCTCGGGTGCTGGAAGCTGCAGTTAGGGTGGCTATGTCAAGAGATTTTGAGAGGATATGTCAAGTTATGTCATAGAAGGAGTTGAGTTTCGGGGATTTGATTAAAAGTCGTGTTTCGTAGTTCCGTATAATATTTTGTTTTGTGTCTTTATGTGATATTAATTTAAATTTATTGTTGTGGTTGTTAATAGTGGTGACAGATTGTAAATAAACAAATTTCAACTACATAACTGAAGTCATTTATAACGGAAGTCCTTAGTTTGTTTTTTCAATTATCAAACCATTACACGAAACGAATAGTGAGGTCTTTAAATTGTAAAAATGTTCAGAAATTCCCATTACAACTACACTGAATATTTCCAAGCAAACGACTTTTACTATGTATAAAACCGCACAATTATGATTAATTTTTACACTTAAACTTCACTCAAAACTCCTACATTCAAGCCAACAACATCCAAACACTCGGTCCTACAACGACCTCTCAATGTGCCCACCCTACTCAATCCGGCTCGTATCCACGTCTGTACGCATGCGCAGAACAAACGTCGCCTCAAAGGTTCGTCACACACCCCTGAAAATTAATTATTCCCAACACTAAACTGTAACTGTTTCTCTGATACACTTTTTATTTATTTTTTAAATGGATTTGGTTTTTTTTTTATTTTTCAATAAATAATCATTTGTCGTAATATCATGCCTGCATTCTCCAGTGAGGTAGGCAGAGATGTTTTATAGTCCCACAATCTTCCGGTTGTGTTACCTCTAACGATCTATTGCAATTGACCGGGTTTGTCCCAAAACTGTGACCTTCAACTAAAAATATTAGACACGTATTTCTTGCTTTATCATATTCATAAAAAATGGCTTAGATAAAACGCATTAAAGTTGAAGAGTGGGGGCTCGCTACGTCACAATAGGTTTAAAATATACGGCGTAGCGTGCGACATTTTAACACAATGTATCGACTTAATCTTTGGATTACGTAAAAAAAAATACGTGTCCAATATTTTCATAAATCTATCTGGAGGACAAAAAAAAAATTTGTCGTCATCCCAATTGGTTTCAAGAAACTATTTCTTAAACTTTCCAAAGAGGTGTCTGAGAAAACATATGATTATGTTAGCTTTTAGCTACTCAGTCACTACCCAAGACACCTTAAGAAATTCCTTCAATTCTAACCCAAATACCGTAAGGTGTCAGAATGTCCCTTAGCATTCTATTTGATGTTCTGTTCTCAATGTATTTCACCCTCTAAAGGTAAACGGGCCTAGGTAAGTAGATAAGTACTCTATCTTTGATCAAAGCTGCGTCGCCAAGGTTCAAATGTCCAAAACAGCCCCCTTTCATACTAATTGAAAACAAAATTGGACCGGATGATCTGTTACACAAGATTAATTCATTGTTGTTTATTTTGCTTTTACTCCACCATCTTTGGCGGTGGCGGCGTGCCAGTGTTTCCAACTGTTTTTTCAATACTTTTGCACTTCTAATTACGTTCAAGCGCGGAGAATTTTTTTTGTTGATTATAAATAATTAATTTGGGGTGGATGCCTTTATTGTTAGGAATGGGGTATTGATTTTGGGATGTTTTGGCTTGGAATTCGGTTTTTTATCTATCCTAATAGAGGAGATTTTAGCCTTAGCCACTTAGAAATAACAGCCGCACGAATCGATCCATCAGGTTAAGCTACGCTTGCCGGGGTTGGGCTGTAGATGGGTGACCATTTTCAGATACCGAAACTCCTCAGTGGCTCGGAAAACATGTTAAGCCGTTGCCGGCTATCATTCCTGGATCTTTGACAATCGTTACGGGTAGTCAGAAGCCTGAAAGTCTGACAGTCAGACTTACCAAGGGGTATCGTATTACCCAGATAGAGACTGGGTTGTGGAGGTCAGATAGGCAGTTGCCATGTAAAATACTGGTATTTAGCTGCATCCGGTTAGACTGGAAGCCGACCTCAATATAATTATAAAGATGTTATATTTTTATAAACGGTTGTATCCACTTGAGCGTCTGCATTCGAGTCGTCATGTGGGGGCTACTGTCCCAGCGCAACTGATTTTCCCGCTCGTAATCTGCGCGTGCAATATTCCCCGATAAAAACGTTTGCTTAAAGAAAAGTAGTAGAGCAAAAGCCGCGGGCAAGAGTCAGCTGTCCTCTATTGTTAGTAAAAGTCTAGTAAAATGAAGTCTTGCGTCTCTTTGTGTAGGTAATAACTAAAGAACAGCCTTGTTATAGGCTAAAAAAAGGTTTAGTATCAAAATCTTATGTTAAATTAAAAAAAAATAGCAAACTCAAAAAAATATACAAAAAAAGTATAGGTAATTAGTGCGAATAGCACATGAATCCCGTTTAAGAGCTGTCACAAACGGATTCTTCTTTGATTATTAGTCGTCATCTCAGTTGTAAACTGAATCTGCAGTTACCTGGCAACATCATTATTCACGCAACTCAACCATAATTCATTATATATTTATTCAGACTAACGATACTAATTTAAGAACAGACCTTAAATACAATATAAACAACTTAAAATAAGAAGTATATCTATTATGTACATGTGATAAAAAGGGGAACAGCTCATAGGGCGTCAAAAAACTCATACCCATCGCTGTCAGTGGGAAATGTGCCCAAAAGGCTGCCACGTTGGATGGCAATGCTGATTCTTTGGCCAAAAAATTGACCAGCCCTCGGGTCACGTGTTATAATTTGATTGTCTTCCCCTACACTTAATGTTGGTATAAAACCTTAATGTTGTAGGTATAAAAAAAGTTAAAAATCAATCCTACGCAAACACATGTACACGTCGTTTTAATCGGTAGATCGATCACGTCACAAATGAATCATTGTTGCGAGTATAATTAAAACACGCAGCTCCGTCCAATCACGGGATCCGTCATCTATCATGTTCGGGCGTCGATCGATCGACTGATTTTATTTATTAATATACAATACATGGCAGGTTTTGAAGGGAATATTATAATCGTCTTTAGCAGGAAAAACGGTTTACATAAAAGTCTTTTGAAGGGTTTCTGTTCAATAAATCCAGCGAGAATTAATGGTTGCTCGGTAAGGTTAAGGTGCACTTGCCGTGGTTAGCTCTTGGACGGGTGATCACATAGTTGGTTGGTTTAGTTTTATATGTTTATGACAAGTGTTTTTGGTAATACGGTTTTATTCGTGTTTCGGTAACATATAAGACATTTTTTTCCAAAAGAAAAAAACAAAAATTGGTTTGAAACGAAATGTTTATTTATTTATTTTTAGGTATTTAATGGTGCAAAGGCGGCTTAAATGCCTTAGGCATTCTCTACCAGTCAACCAAGGGTGGTGAAGAGATTAGGTGGTGGGTGCTTAAGAAACCAGGAACAATCATAGTACAAAAAAATATGAAAATAAACCATTGATAATTATTATTAATTAAATGGTTAAATAGTGTAGTATAATACATACAATCATATTTATTACAATAGATAACTAAAATATATTTGTATACATTAATACGTAAAAATTCAAGGAATAGACGTGATAAGATGATTCTACGCTATTTGTTGTGAAAATAACTCTGCAATTTCCGCTAAAATGCATACCGACCGTACCGTAGCTTATGTCTCACGAGAAGTTAGAAGACTTTCCATATAAATAAACATAAGTAATGTTAGCTTTACGTAGCTTAGGGCGCCGGGTCGTCATTTATTATATTTTTTCATTATTTTAATATTATTTATTATTTTATTCAGTTGTTGGTTGTCAGCTCTGGCAACTGTATGTATCATTTATATTCTATTCTAAATTTAATTCAATGTTCGTCTCTAAGCTGCCATTTACTTATAATAACGACGAGGAGGTTTTATTATAAATCCGTAAAGGATCTGTACAAAATGGATTTTCAGAAGTTAGGACATCTAGCTTCATTTTTCTAACCCATTGTCCATTCAAAAGTGCCTGTAATTGGTTTATTTGAAAGAAATGCTTTGAGTCTAGACTACCTAGTAAAATTACTACAGAACGATGGATGCAGCGATCCTGATTTTTAAGTGAATCAATACGCCATTGAATCAACAATCTCAACGGTACCTTTCCCATCTTTCTTTTTTTCCCGAACGAAATAATTCACAAACAAAAACATTGATTGATCAACAATCAACAATGTACCCCGTCATCTACCTTGTTGCTTCATCAAAGAAGAGGGATGGCGGCAATATGATTTTATTTACCTCGTTTAAATTAATATAATAAGCAGCTCGTCTTTAAGAGAGATTGATTTGAAGGGTATTTTGTGAAATGGAGGTGAAATCCTACGGCCTGATTGTAATGTTTTCCTTAATGATGTCAAAACGGTTATTATTATTGCTGTTTCTTGTTGAATACTTCCGATTGAGGTCGTAAACGAACGACTCATTATTTTGATGACATTCGGCGAATGACAACTGAGTGAAAATGAGAGCAGTGGTGACCCGGTGATTACAATCCCGACTTACGAGTTGTAGACCGTGGGTTTGAACCCATACAAGCACTTTACTTTGTGTAAATAATTCAATCACCACTGCTCCCAAAACGGTGAAGGAAAAAATCGTGAGGAAGTCGGCTTGCCCCAGAACCAAAAATTCGGAGACTCGTGTCATCTGACTGACTGAGCAACTTCTAACTGTACCAAGTTAGACAGGGAATAATAAATAATATGTAATGTTATCTAAAGTTATTTCTAATATATAAAATTCTCGTGTCACAGTTTTCGTTGCCATACTCCTCCGAAACGACTTGACCGATTTTGATGAAATTTTTTGTGCTTATCCGGTATCTATGAGAATCGGCCAACATCTATTTTTCATCCCCCTAAATGTTAGGGGTAGTCCACCCCTAAATTTTTTTTGTAGGGTAGGTAGGGTAGGTAGGGTAGGTAGGGTAGGTAGGGTAGGTAGGGTAGGTAGGGTAGGTAGGGTAGGTAGGGTAGGTAGGGTAGGTAGGGTAGGTAGGGTAGGTAGGGTAGGTAGGGTAGGTAGGGTAGATAGGGTAGGTAGGGTAGGTAGGGTAGGTAGGGTAGGTAGGGTAGGTAGGGTAGGTAGGGTAGGTAGGGTAGGTAGGGTAGGTAGGGTAGGTAGGGTAGGTGGGGTAGGTAGGGTAGGTGGGGTAGGTAGGGTAGGTGGGGTAGGTAGGGTAGGTAGGGTAGGTAGGGTAGGTAGGAAAGGTAGGAGGATATCATAGTTAAGGCAGGACGACGTCTGCCGGGTCAGCTAGTATCTCTATAGTTAAATGTATATACATATATAATTATAGACCTACATATGCACTATATCCGTGTATCTCACTAATTAATGTTTTCACTTATAAAAATCACCAGCACATTCACAAATATACACACCCTCTCACACTCACTCATTCACCATACCACATAACTAACACAAAGAGAGGTGCAGACAATCAATACAACTTAGACTACTATTATTCCTTTGTTTTTGTAAAATGCTAGCATTTAAGAAATTGTATTAATGTAACTCGAGGGTATTGGCGCTGTTAGCCGAAAAACAGGTTCCGCCTAGTTCGGCTCCAGATGCTAAAACTTTTGTGTACTTTTGTTTTCATAGCAGTTAAGACGTGTAACTGAATGTAATCTAAGTACTGTTTTTATGAAATAAATAAATCTTATCTTATCTTAAATCTTATCTACTAACCTGCACTCTCTCCGTGGCCTGTTTCCTAGCAATAAGAACGCTATAGACTAAATTATGCGTATGCTTTAAATACAGGGTGAAATTAAATTAATGGGCATTATTTTATGGGGTCATTGTACATAACAGTCAGGTCAGCTTTCACTATGGGAACAAATCTGAAATCACGAAAAAAAATGCTGTTCCCTACATTTTAACGAGTTATCCGAGCATAATGATTGTATGTTTTTTTCGCCATTACAGATTTGTTCCCATAGTTAAAATTGTTCATAATGATGAGTACAATGACGCCTTAAAATAATGCCCATGAATTCAATTTCACCCAGTGTTCTCCATGCATCTTTCACAGCCATAAATCAGTGCACGATGCCTCAACATTCTCACATTCCATTGTTTCAACAAAACTGCAAATTAAGTATCATCTTATCTCAGGTAACTTTACGATGTTACCAACAAAATAGCTCTTATCATTGAAAATTCAACGCTAAGATAATATTTTGGTAAATAAAACGGAGAATGATTTAATTTTGGAGCCAACGGCGCGGAATACTAATTTTCTTGCGAGAAACAGGTATAAACGAGGTACATTGATGTTGTAACTTACGAGAACCGAGAGTTATGACGCTTTCCTTCAGTGCTTGTTCGAAATTTAAAATTTTGAGCAGCGTAATTTTTTATTTTGTTTGTAAAATTTGAGCTTTTTGGGGTATTAAAGACTTATATGCCCGTATTACAGAACCTCACTCAATACTCAAGCATTGCTTGAGTCTCGATTAAAGCCATTTGATTGTTTGAAACTAGCTTTTAGAAATGCTTGGGTCTTGAGTGAGGTTCTGTAATAAGGGCCGTAGTCCTTGGCTTTACTAAAAAGTAACGTGTTAAAAACTCACACCACGCTATCCGATCAAGATTGTTCCTTACTGCTCTCCCACAGCAACGTTCTTATCGGTTAACCTCTGCCTGCCGGATCATAAGGCCTGCCGGATCAGCGAGATTGTCCGAAAGGGTTACCGCTACCGTGGAACATGAAGTGCTTATTATTGATTTATTATTATTAACTTTTAGAATGTTTGTAAATATGTGAGCACCAGGTACTTTTGACATACTTAAGTTTACCTGCCATTACTATAAACGTGTTTTTCTTTTCACCTTTTGTGGTGTAGTGTTTTTATTCTGGGTGCATCGTCTCCACATATAATGTTATAAGTCATGTATACAAAACATTATAAAACATTTTAAAAGAGTAACGGTGGAGTTTTTTTCCCATTCTTCTCCACACGAAACTACCTTTTGGAAGGGGCGACTAGAATCAATTCTATTTCTTGTTCATTTTGACGTTCAAAAGTGCCTTACTTGTGCCTATTTGAAATAAATGATTTGACTTTGACTTAGGTAAAAAGATAAATAGCCTTGACTCAGTAAATGAGGCGCTCCCTTCCGCGCCAACCAGAGCTGGAGAGGATTTTTGATGATTTCCCATTCCTAAAATAAAAATGGGGATAGTCTCATTACTTTGTAAGTTTTTAGGCATTGGCTGGAGGCTTTAATTTATTAGGTTATTCACAGGCAAATCTAGTAAGCAGGCGACAACTTCCTTAGTTGACCTGCGAGACGCTCTGCTCAAAAAAAAAAACAAACCATCAATAAATAGTGGGAACTTATTTTATTAATAGCGGTACAAACACGGTCCCACTTACACACGCGTTATTAACTAGTTTGTGACCTATATTAACTGCTGATTAAAGGTAGTAGAAGACACCCGTATACATTGTAGTGAATAAACATTATGAACCATACAATAAAACCATGAAACTAAAAGAAACTCATGAACACATGGCACTGTACCTAAAAATGAAACAGGAATAAGTTGAATAACAGAGAAAGACTTTCTAAGAATTTAAATTTAATATTAAAAAATACTGTTGACACTTCCCATGACCCAAGGGCTGGTTATACCTTGGCCAGAGGCTAAGTATTGCCATACAATGTGGCAATGCCGCCAGTCTCATGGGTACATTACCTGTCGACAGCGATGCGGAGGAATGTTTCGACGCGATACTTCAGTTAGTTATCAGTTTTAAATACTAGTATATAATAGGTAGAGTCTTTTTAGTTTTAGTGTTGGATTTAAATACCATTTAAATGAATTAATTGTAATACATATTTAAATAATAATAGAACATTCAACTTGTTTAGTTGATTGTTCTATTGACCTTAACTTGACTAAAATAGCTTAATGGAACCTTATAATACAAATGCTATTTAACAACTGAACAAATTTTAATCGAACACCCTATAAATGCTGCCTATTTACAACCCCAAATATACTCATTCATTTATTTACAATATCAAAGCTAAATGAAATTCAATAAGACTCTGTAACAAATTTACCTTTATTACTACGAACAAATATTGTAAATCAGGTTTTATTTTCTCTAAATCCTACTTAGAATTCCCGTCGCATGATTCCAAGGTACACTGTAATTAGATCCGGTAAGTCAGTGATTGTCAATTGTTCACTTTGTATTATTGAAGGTGTAAACATTTTGGGAATTTCGGAAAATGAAATTGGCTGTTGAATTTGTTTACAATGTTCTATCGTAGCTAGGAAGCCTATATTCGTTGCGCGTGAAGTGCTGTTTCTAAGAAAGATTGGTTTCTCTTTATTGCAGGTTTGGCCATTGTATGTACTTTACCGACTAACGCACACAGCATTTTTACAGAGACCAGTACATCAAGTTACCCCAATCTGTCAAATTTTGTTTGGTACAGCTTGATGTACATAGTATTGCAAATAGTTTGTAAAATATATTTAAATAAATTAGTGTTTAATAAATATTTGCGGCGGTCGATTTAATGTTACTATCCTAATAAAAGTGCCTGGCTATTTCAACGAAATCTTAAGTTAGTTCATTAAAAAGAAGTTAACTTATGCTTCTACTCAGCTTTCGTAGTCATATTTCATACTAATGAGGTACAGAAGCTAGCACATCATGCTACCCCAATCTGTCAAATTCCTTTAAAAGCTTTGCAACTCTATTACAAAAGCGTAAGGTTCAGGTTCAATTGAGAAAATTTGACAGTTTGGTAAAGCTTGATGTGCTACCGTATGTCGATATGACCTTTTAAAAATTGACTAGAGCAATGGGCACCTATGGACTACGGCAAAGTTTATCAGAGGCTCCACTGCAATAAAACTACTTCTAAAAGTTCATTGTCAACTTGCTGCTTCTCAACCATGATACACAACACCCATAAAATCTGACCCAAAAATCCACTGACACCTAAACATAGAAAAAAAATCTGCAGAAACAAAAGTCATTCACATCTGTGACGCAAACAAACTGTCCCACTTCTTTTGGCTCGAAGTGTAGCTCTGAATGGATAGCCAAGTTTCAAAGCTCAACACGATATGTTGTTTTCTGATACAGACTTGTATCTCCTGAATCAAACTTTAGAAATACTTGCGTGTTATCTGTGTTTTGCTGGGTTTTGTGGATAGCTTAGTACAAGTCTGGGATGTTTAGCTCGTTCTGAAGTCAAGGAGAGAGGGTTTTGCCCAGTTGTTCGAACATATATTTTATTTTATTGTATTCTGTTCGGGAAACTTACAGCTAACTTATATAGTGTTCTTAAACAATATAAAACTGAAGGCCATTTACCAGTTTTACATGTTAGGCTGGAATAGAATTAAGCGGGATTATCCGAAAGGGTTACCGCTACCCCGGAACATAAAGGGCTAAGGAAGGAACATGGATGGGTTTTAGTCAATAAGAGTCTGACACTCCCTTCCGCTCCACCCAGAGCGGGAGAAGTCATTGGATGATTTCCCAGCCTTAAAAAAAAAGGCTGGAATAGAATGGACATTTGTCTCTCCTTACTCAATGACATGCATATTTACTTTCTAAAGTATTATCTTATTTTTTATTTTTTTCAGTTTAAGTGATAGGCTGGCAGTTTGAGTACCTTCTGCGGCCTAACCAAATGTTCATAGGTTTTGTTTGTCGAATCGTTGAGCTCATAAATAGTTCAGAGTTGAGCTGCACGATTACTAACAAATACTTGCACTGACTGGACAAGTTCGTTCAAATCCGTGTGGTTTTTCCTCAATAGACCAATTTAGATACCAACCTGCATGGTCATTACTGGCTGACCAAGATTATGTCTAGACTTTAAAAGAGAGTGTCACCGCTGAGTTTGTTTTAGCCTTTCTTCTAAGAGTAGACAGAAACGCTGACCTCACGTTACTTTTAAAGTATGTTTGTCATGTAAAAGTAGGCCTCGCGTCCTACGCTCGAAGCCGAGGATACGTACTTATTTTTGCTCCGTAATAAAATATTATTTTTGTAGTAATTAGTGAAGTTTGAACTGTGGAAAGTTTTATACGCAGTGTTTGTGACCATAACTTTAATTATTTCGAATAAAACGACGAAAACAAACAGTGTTAATCATCAAAACATAAATCAAACAATAAAATATCACTATAAGTGTCGGCACAGTGTACGGTGTTTGTGTATTTTTAACTAAAAAAAAAAAAGATAATAACACCCTCACTAACTTTGAAAATCATTTTTCTGCTAAGTATATGGTCAGGCAATTGAACATATGAAACTAGTGATCAAACGGCGCGTGCAGTTGAAGCCATACCTCAACCGTAGTAGCCACAAGGTTCGGGTTCAAATCCGTGTCAAGCAGCAAGCTCTTTTTGTAATCCTTACAATTTGTTGATTGTTGTTTTTTTTTTTTGACGTGGTTATTTTGAAAATCGAGTATGCCGAAGTGCGGAGCTTGTGGAAGATTTTTGGCAGTGAATGACGGCACAAAATGCTCGAAATGTCCGGGTTTTTATCACCGAGTCTGCGTCAACCTTGCTCCCACAGCAACATTCTCGGCAAACTGGATGTGCCCTGGATGTAAAGCAAAGGTGCCTCGGGAAGATAACTCTCAAACACCTGTCAAGGGAGCAGAGGAGTCCGGCTTATCCCCCAGTCCAGAAGCGGTCAGCCCCTCTGTTAATGTTGAAATCATCACTGCTGAAACAAAAAGTAACACACCGGACACTCAAGAGATCAGTCTATCATTGGAAATCCGCAGTCTCCGCAGTGAGGTTAACGCCTTGCGAGATGAAATCCGTCAATTTCGAGATGAGTTCTCGGATCTTGATGAAAAGGTGAACAAATGCTACAGTCGTGTGGATACCCTGGAGTGCCGCGTTAAAGAGCTCGAAGAGAATACCGAGCAAACGACTTCCCCACGTTTAATTCAACTGGAGGAAACAATTGGGGAACTCCAGCAGCAGCTGAATGAACGTGAGCAAGAGTCACTACTAAACGATGTTCAACTGTCTGGCGTTACGGAGTTTAGTGGGGAAAACCCGGTTCAGTTGATAAACACCCTTGCACTCAAACTGGCGATTAACCTCGAAGAACAGGACATCGTTTTTGCTAAACGTGTTGGGAACGTTCGGCGTGACCACACCGAAGGCGAAGCGACCCGCCCTCGAATCGTCGTTGTCCGACTAGCAAGACGCGCGACGCGAGATAACTTACTGAGTGCAGCGCGTGTCCGCCGCAACCTCACAACTGCTGACATCGAAGTGCCGGGAGCGCCGCACCGCATCTACCTCAATGAGCGCCTGACCAAAACTAACAGGCAATTATTCTATGAGACTCGCCAAGCTGCTAGTCGCCTGGAATGGAAATACACCTGGACTAAAGATGGCCGGATACTTGCGCGCAAAGAGGAGGGAAAGTCGGCTGTGCACATCCGAATGGAAAAGGACATCTCGCGTTTTTTCCACACTCAGTAGGTTTGTTCTTGTATACAGTAACAATAGCTATCAACGTGTTATATGTTTTATGGTCGAAATATGCGATACCACGTGATTATGTTCAAATTAATCCTACTAGCCTATTATTGTTTTATTGTTGCATGTCGTTTTTAAATACATGCTTTTCGATCTTCACTATTCTTGAAATAAATTGTACAATACAATATACAGATTACTACCTGAGTGATCGTGTTAGTAACTTAAGTTATGTAGCTTGCCATGTACTTATCATCTGCCCTGCCCACAGTGCCAGACCATCTATACTATATATTTTTTCTGTGTCCCTTATAATAATGCACGTACACTACACTTTATTTATTTACTAGCTTCTGCCCGCGGCTTCGCTCGCGTGGAGGTCGGAAATTATCCCACAGGAATGTTCTACCGGGATAAAAAATATCCTATGTGTTAATCCAGGATATAAACCATCTCTGTGTCAAATTTCATCCAAATCTATACAGTAGTTTTTACGTGAAAGAGTAACAAACATCCATACATCCATACTTACAAACTTTCGCCTTTATAATAGTAGTAGGACTACAACACCCTTGTTTACATACTTCTTTTATTAATCTGTAAGTTATTTTATGTTGTATATTCTGTAATATGTTTATTTATCGTTAGTAAATTATCTTTCCGATGATTTCTACGACTTACCTCAAAGTTGGTTTTTGGAACGCGGGTTCTTTAGGCACAAAACACGACGAGTTTATAGCAGCATTGCTGGGTTTGAATGTTGACATTATGGCCATTAATGAGACGTGGCTGCGACCAGGCGAAGAAGGGCGCGCGCCCTCCGTACCTGGATACAGGCTACGGCATATGCCGCGCCCATTATCTGTCAAGAAGGGACGTGGCGGCGGTGTTGGTTTTTATATCAAAAACGGAATTAACGTACGAAGCCACTCGTCCTGTCCTAACCCATTGCACACCACGGTTGAGCAGATGTGGGTCACAATTTCTGTGCGCGGCGTCAAGCTTGCAATCGGAACCGCCTACCGTCCGCCCTGGCAAGATGTTGATCTTTTCCTGGACGCTGTATCTGGTTCATTAAACTCCCTAACTCAATGTGAAT
Source organism: Hyppa rectilinea (assembly GCA_951799385.1). Classification (NCBI taxonomy): domain Eukaryota; kingdom Metazoa; phylum Arthropoda; class Insecta; order Lepidoptera; family Noctuidae; genus Hyppa; species Hyppa rectilinea. The sequence goes on along the minus strand of OX637302.1, from coordinate 2,703,503 downwards.
ACACGATATTGATGGGTGATTTTAACATAAACATGCTTAGTGACTCGGACTCAAAGACGGATAAATTTGTTTCATTCTTGAACTGCCAAGATCTAAAACAGTTAGTGCAGACACCCACCCACTTCACTACGCATGGCAACTCTTTGATAGATGTCATCTGTACTAACGTTAAATCGCGCTCTATATCAGTTGATGTAATACCGGATCTAGGTGCGCACGCGATGATTTCTGGCGAATTTAGTTTTAAACGCCCAAAAATTCCGTCACGGACTATAACTTATCGACCACTTAAGGATATTATTAGGGATTGTTTCGATCAGGATCTCGAGTCATTTAACTGGAAAGCGCTAACCGAGCTATCAGATGTTAATACTATGGTCACTGAATTTAACTCGAACTTACTTACTCTATTTGATAATCATGCACCTCTAAAAACTAGTGTCGTTAAGGAGTATTGTTATCCTTGGATAACAGACAATGTTAAATTTATGATGCATCTGAGGAATAAAGCACATGCAGAGTATTTAAAAAACAAAAAATCTGATAGTAAAAAAATATATTACAAAGAATTGAAGTCACTTGTATCTAGGTCTCTATTTCACGAAAAGTCAGCGTACTATAAACACAAGATCAACAGTCAAATTAATGACTCCAAAGCTCTTTGGAAAAACCTAAAGTCTACCCTGCTCCCATCTAAACATAAGGAACTACCTCTGCACTTCAATGATCCCGACAAAATTTGTGACCATTTTCTGAATGTGCCAGGTGCGGATACGGTCAGTGCTTCATTACTTTCATTTTTTGAATCCACGCGAAATAATACACTCACATTTAGTTTAAGACCGACAACAGGTAAGGAAATCGCGAACATACTGAGTTCAATTAAGTCAAACGCTGAAGGTTGCGATGGCTTTACCATTAATATGATACTACTGACATTACCTGTAACTTTGGACGCTGTTACTGCTTTAGTAAATGCATCCGTATCATCTTCATCGTTTCCTGATTTATGGAAAATTGCCAAGGTGCACCCACTGCCGAAGACTCTTGATGCGTCAGATATGAAAGATCTTAGACCTATAAGTATATTGCCGGTACTTTCCAAAGTTTTAGAGAAAGTAGTTTGTACGCAATTGGTTGAGTTTTTGGAGACAAATAAAATCCTTCCGGATGTTCAATCAGGGTTTAGAAAGGGCCGTAGTACAACCACAGCTTTGTTGGATGTTACAGACAATATCTTGTCAGCTCAAGATAATGGGATGTGCACTCTTTTGGTATTACTTGATTTTTCACGCGCATTTGATTGTATTAATGTACCTCTGTTACTGTCAAAGATGGCGTTTTATGGTTTTGACGTTAAAACAATTAAATGGTTTGAGAGCTATCTTGGCGATCGTAAACAATTCGTTGAAATACGTCGAGCAGACGGCTCAACAGTTGTCTCTTGTCAGCGCTCAGTAGGAAGAGGGGTTCCACAGGGCTCGATTCTTGGACCAGTATTGTTTATTTTGTATTGTGCCGACATAATAAAAATTATAAATAAATGCAAATACCATATTTATGCCGATGACACACAAGTTTATATATCATTTAAGCCGGAAGATTACGAACAAGCATTAAACGATCTAAATACAGATCTTGAAAATATCGTGCAATGGTCCAATGCCAATACGCTTGCTCTGAACCCTACAAAAACCAAATATATGCTTTTTGGAACCGAAAACCAGTTAAATAAAATTAAACCCTGTGCCAGCTATGTGACTGTAATGGGGGAGCCTATTGAACGGGTCTACGAAGCACGTAATCTAGGTCTTATCATGGACACGGAACTTCGTTTTCACAAACACGTGTCTGAGTCTATCCGTAATTGTTATTATAGACTTAAGATTTTATACAAAGCCCGTCCCTATCTAAGTGAAGAATTGCGTGTCTTGCTTGTGGAGTCCTTGGTTTTATCTAAGCTAAATTACGCAGACACGGTGTTTGGCAAACGACTACTGTCAAAAACCGAAAAAATGATCCAAAGACTTCAGAACGCCTGTGCACGGTTTTGTTTTACGGTTCCCTTTAGGGGGCATGTTACGCCTTTCTTTAATGAGCACAACATTTTAAAAATGAAAGCTAGGCGTAAACTGCACTTGGCAAGCTTACTCTTTGGTGTCATTAAGTCTCACTCCCCACCTTACTTATATGACAGACTATCCTGGACAAGGGGACACAAAATCGGTGAGGGAAGAAAATGTTCTCAACAGCTGGCCATCCCTCAGCACAAGTCGGCGGCTTTTAGAGGCAGTTTTCGGTACGCAGCTTCTAAATGCTGGAACAATATCCCTCCTCCCATAAAGTTTAGTAAAAGTTGCTCGACTTTCAAACTCAAATTAAAAGAATTTTTACTAAACCACCAAAAAGATTTTGAAAATATTCGAGCCGACATATCCGCCATTTAAAACAAATTATTTTATTTTACAAATTTTGCTAACTTAATTGATGTTATTATTACTGTTTTTTATTTATTTTTATTTTTTATTGATTTTATAATCTATTATTAGGTATTATATTAGTATTTATTTGCTAATCAGCTTTAATTGATTTTTATTTTTATTTTATTTTTTATTCTTATGCGTCAGTAGTTGACTTTACAGTACATTTCACGAAAACACACACTCACACACGTTATATTTTATTTATTTTACTTTTTTTAATGTAGTATTATTACGGACACAGAATTAATCATTTGGTTCTTTTTTTTTTTTTTTTTTTATACTAGCGTATGGTACTCGTGGGTTGCAGCTGAAAATCAGCGTCAGATGGTGCATACCATGTTGCCATCTGACATTATGCTGAGCTGAGGCCCTTTTGGCATTGTTATACTTGTTCTCTGTATTTTATTTTTATTTATTTTTTCTTTTTAAGTAGGTAGTTTAAGGTTTTTGTTTATGTTATATGTAGATAATGCCAATAAACACACTTTTCTTTCTTTCTTTTTCTTTCTTTCTAAAAGTATTAGGAATTTCCCGGAGATACAAAACAACATAAAACTAATTGTGTCTCATTAGTCACATCAGTTGAACTCATAACAGACACTCCTAGTTTAATTCGAATGTCATATTCACAACTTTATTCAAATACAAAAGTTTTGTACCGATTCACTTAGAAACATCATTATTGTCTAAATTATTAACCGTAAAAAATTGGTCTTACTAAATAATAATAAAAATCTGCGACATTTCCGATTGCCCGATTCCCGCGAAGAGATTAGACAATTTGAATGTAGAATCAGTTATTCAGTTTTGAAAAAGTTGTTCGATTCTTATCACATTTTGAAATTTAGTTCTTTATAACGTTTGTTTTTTGTTTTAACATTAAAGAAATACGGGATGCAGGGCATATCGACTCATTGCCATTTACATCCAGGTTCAGAATCATGTACTGAATTCATGATGTCCCATCCAGTATAATTATGCGGGATTGTCCGAAAGGGTTATCGCTACCCCGGCACTAAAGGGCTAAGGAACGAACAGGCATTTTAATTGTATGGAAAACTTATTACTGTTGGCTACATGTACACTTTTTGTAAACGTTTTTATTTGAAATAAATTATTATTATTATGATTATTACATAAATAGCCTAAAGAATCTTCCGAACATCGACAAACACCATCCCATAATAGTAATTACCGTATCGGGTCCATATTGATCTTATTTCCCATTACAGTCCTTATTCTGCTATAGGGAAATTCGTTAGTAAAATCGGTTAAGGAAAAAATTATCATGAATAAATTGTCCGGAGTAATTTCCCGGAGGTAAGACGATGTTGATGCTAGGTTAGTTGGTGAGTGAGGGTCTTTGAAAGTAAGCGGAGATTTTGGAGAACGACATTTAATTTTGGTGGTTTATTAAGGGCAAATTTCACCAATGAAACGGAAAGCGATTAGACAAACCACGTTTATGGGCTGTCGGTGTCATTATTTTCTGTGGAATATTGACACTGATATGTCTTGAACTCGGTTTAGATGTACTGATCGCGTTCAGTTTCATCGGTGAAATTGGCATTCAGTAGTCTAAATATAAGTGAAATACATTATTAAAAGTGTGTTGTGACTGCTTAATCGTCATTGGATAAGAATAGTTTAGACTCTTCGCAAAGTTAACATAACATTACGGTTTGTTTTCTCGAAGAGCTAAGCTGAGGTGTACTTACATTTTGAAGTGAAATTTTTATTACATCGTCTCAAACTTTTTCGTCTGTGTGTTGCATGTCGCGTGACGGTCGGCCGCGGAGTAGGGATAAAGTGAAAGGCGCTCGTCAGAGCAGCCAAGGCCAATATGGCGGCGCTTATAGTGTCAAATGTCTTTAATGTGAAAAAAGTTTAACTTTCACCGTGGTTTCATAAAACCACACAATTTTCTTAGTTATGTTTAAGTCCCATGTAATACCAGGTGAGCCTATTGCCATCAACCCAGTACAAATCCAGACTCCGGGCTGCTACTGAAAAACTTCATGAAAAAACCCAATAACACTTTGCCCGATCTGGGACTCGAACCCAGTACTTTAACTAGACTAATGAAAAAACATAATATTTAAGATTTTAGTTGGTCCAGGGCATTGCAGATTTTTTTTTATTGCTTAACTAGCTTCCGCCCGCGGCTTCACCCGCATAATTTGTCGACAAATTATACACATAAACCTTCCTCTTGAATCTATCTATAAAAAAAGCGCATCAAAATCCGTTGCGTAGTTTTAAAGATTTAAGCATACATAGGGATATAGGGACAGAGAAAGCGACTTTGCCAGCCGGTGTCAAATACATATTACCAATTGGATATTAACTTCATTTTCATTGGGTGTTTACTAACTAAGATCTTGATGACATGATGCACGCCGGAAAGTAAGTACCTCGAGAAATTATCATAATGATTGAAAGTACTCTGTCTTCAGAAAGGCACCGCGATCTATGTTTAAAAAAATATCTTTTAGATAACATGATTCTTGAATCTGTTGATAGAAATAACAATTATAATCTGGTCTATAATTCCGTATTGGCCCATCAGAAATAAGGATACGACGGCGACGGCGCGAGCGCTGAATACAAATCAGGCGTGATCCTCAAGAGCTTGGAGTAACTGGATCTAAAAATTATCTCAGACTTATCATGTGTCTTTATTATGGATGGGAAATCGAAATCACATTATTATTTGTGACGTGATTTTTTATAATATTATGAAGGTATTATTGACTGGGTTGTGGAGGTCAGATAGGCAGTCGCTCCTTGTAAAATACTGGTATTCAGCTGCATCTGGTAAGAAGGAAGCCGACCCCGCTATAGTTGGGAAAAGGCTAGGCAGGCAGATTCTGAAGGTAATACCAAAAAATCAAACTTTATTATTTGATGAATTTAGAATGAATTTATAATAGTATATATATTTATAATTGTATAATAGATCGGTATTTTACAGACCTTTAGTACCGTTTACCTGCTAAAGTCGTAGTAACCCAAACTTCATAATGGTCCATCGTTCTTACCTGTGTTGGGAGCATGCGCTGACAAACCTTCAGTTTTTATAAAATAATGAAAGTCTGGGGTTCACGGGCTCTTAGATAATTATTAGTGAATTGGTTCTTTATATCCGCTCAACTGCAATACATAAAAATGACAACGAATAATCTCCGAAACCCATAATGCCTTACAACTTAATATTGACGTGGACACTGCCTAACTTGTATTGAATTTGCCAAATATAAGTTAGGCTCTAGATTTTGATTCTATTTCTACAATTAAAATAAAAGGAATTCCATTAACAATGCTTTTTAGAGTACAATAAATTTTACATGCTTGCGTCTAAGCTTGCGTTAATTTAAATTTCACAACCAATTCGGTTTGTACTCTGGTTGTAATAGTATAATTCAATCATGATTCGAAAGGCAGGTGGCGCCATCTATTATCATAAGAACGTTATTATTGTTTTCCGCGGGAACAGTACTTGATTTCGGGAAGGTACTCTAAGTCGTATTCTGTACACCTGAAAACGTATAATATGCAAAATTTCAGGATGACCTGGTAGTAGTTTAGGCGTGAAAAGGTAACAAACAAACAAACTTACTTTCTATTATACTGTAATATTAGTTAAGGTTGATATAATCTTGATTAGAAAACTGAGTTCTTCTAAGAAAAGGCGAGTTTAAAATATTATTATCTTATACTCACCAATCCACAATTTTATACTCCCCTTATAATAATATTTATTCTGGCTTTGCGAGTAAATGATAGTCGAAGATTGAGTGATCAGGTGAAATGTTTGAAAATCGTAAAGCTTAGTAGGAGCTAAAAAAGTATTTTCGGGTGATCGTTATTAAGATTTGGCTGATTTTTTCAACTCAAAACCAATTAATGAATTCAACCAACGATAAATTCAATTACTATTTCAATTGTGAGAATCAGTCGATTTTTAAAACGTTCTTAAAAATATTAAAAGGCGAATGAACGAAATATACTTAAAGAGAAAATAAACACTTTTTTACAGGTTGGTTAAAAATAGTATACCATATATTATTATCTTGATCCACAGCTGTTCGCTTTCACATAGAATTATACTCCACAATATCTTAGAGGACCATCAGTGTTTTCCGAAAAAAATAAATATATTGGTCTTACAAGATTGTACGGGAATAAGCGCAGGCGTTTCGAGACAATCTGAACAAAAACTTTTATGTGTAGAGTGTTAGCCAAGTTTTGTAGTGGCCAGTAGGTTGCTATGTTAATTACAGCATATTTAAGGTCATCCAAGGTGCAGGTGATCGGACATTTGGACACAACCAGAAAACTATAAGTTTAGTTCTGTGATTTAAATCCTGGGGGCTAGCTAACACCGCAAAGAGCGGTATTTATTTTAATACACACATCAAAAGTGTCTAGGGATCAACATATATTTTTGCAATAACTTTTCTCTTGATTGATATTAATTTAAATTTTCTTTAAGGATTCATCAAATAAAGTGTTTTCGTTTGTCACAGTAACGATAAACCAAGTCACCTTTGCATTAATAAAGAAATTTGCCATTTTCCTAATAAAGGGATTTTTGACATTTGAACCACTAACATTAAAGTTCGAAAAAAAGACTGAAATAACAGTTTTCTTTAAAATTTTATTGGGTAACTTAAACAATTAATAATCCGTGTTTCTACCGCGAACACTAACAACACAAGAACATCGGTTTGGCATACTCAAAATGAGTTCATCCAAATCACGCTGTGGAATGGCCGCCCATGTTCGTTGCAACAACAAAAAAAGGTCTTCTTGCAACTGGATACCCTCCATATTCGGCAGAGCTCTTCTCTGTAGCATATCCCATGCATGCTCAATCGGGTTCAAGTCTGGCGACTGAGCAGGCCAGGGCAGGACATTGATGTTAGCTGCGGCGAGAGTCTGTCTTACAACTCTTGCGGTGTGCGGTCGTGCATTATCATGCATTAACTGAAATAAGGGACCGATTTGCACTTGTAGACGAACGATGACGTCAGATACAATCGTCTCAGCATAAATTTGAGCGTTGAGGTTGCCTCTGATCCAAATCAACTCAGTTCTTCCGCCGATCCAAATACCCGCCCATACCATGATGGTTCCACCACTATAAGGATGGACTTCCTGGCAGGATTTTAATCGCTGTTGGCGTCCAGGGGTTCTCCAGTGTCGTATACGTCTTGTATCCGGTCTCATACCAAAACGAGACTCATCAGAAAAGCACACGAAACGCCATTGTTCTTCTGCCCAATTTCTGTGTTCAAGAGCCCATTGATATCGAATCCTACGATTGTGCATTGCTATAGGTGGTACCCGTAGCGGTCTTCGGGAATGAAGGTTCACTTCATGCAAGCGGTTTCTGACTGTTTGGTCGCTAATTAAGTTCCCTGAAGAGTGATGAAGCCTCACGGCTAACATCATGGCGGTTATTGTTGGAGCTCTTCGAGTTAAGATTTGAATGTATCGGTCTTGTCTCCGTGTGGTGCAGCGATACCGTCCTTCATGGCGCTCAGCCACGGTACCAGTGCTTCGGTAACGTGTCCAAAGTCGACTGATAACACTCTGACTTGTATTCAGAGCAAAAAAATACCTTTTTTTGTTGTTGCAACGAACATGGGCGGCCATTCCACAGCGTGATTTGGATGAACTCATTTTGAGTATGCCAAACCGATGTTCTTGTGTTGTTAGTGTTCGCGGTAGAAACACGGATTATTAATTGTTTAAGTTACCCAATAAAATTTTAAAGAAAACTGTTATTTGAGTCTTTTTTTCGAACTTTAATGTTAGTGGTTCAAATGTCAAAAATCCCTTTATTAGGAAAATGGCAAATTTCTTTATTAATGCAAAGGTGACTTGGTTTATCGTTACTGTGACAAACGAAAACACTTTATTTGATGAATCCTTAAAGAAAATTTAAATTAATATCAATCAAGAGAAAAGTTATTGCAAAAATATATGTTGATCCCTAGACACTTTTGATGTGTGTATTACTTCAGTGTGAGCAAGAGACGAAGCTATGTAGAGGAGGTATACTTCCATCTTTTTCCCAATGCGACGCAACATTAAAATAATTATGACATAATATAGAAGTGGTTGTAGGCCCCCCCAAATATTTGAAGTAGGTTTTTCAGTGTTTTAAGTTCGGATATAAAATTGACAATGAACAAAATAACAATAAAAAATTAACCCATTACACTGTTTTATTCCCAAACTTGTCTATACACTACTGTGCATTATTATTAGGGAAAACAGTTTTAATGACGAACCTTGTAAAGGATTTCCTCCTTTTTAGTACATTATTATTTTATCAGAATTACTTGTAACAGATACACGAACCATTAGTATTCATCTCGTTATAAAATTGTTATTATGTACAGTGAGCGAGAAGAAAATATACTATCCTAGAAATAGCATAAAAACCAGAAATGAAAAGAACAAAACCAGTAAAGTCTAGAAATAATTTGCCGCTTTCTTTAAAGTGTGTTTTTGGGAGAGTCTATTCTTTATATTTATGATCTGAAAAATGTATACCACATAATTCAAATTCAATCTAACGTCAAATACAATTCCAACTTCAAATTTCGATGAAAACAAAAGAAAATAGCACAAGTTGTTACTCCAAAGAGTATGTACATAGGTATACCAGGTCCCAAGACACATTTCTCTTTACTTTGTTTGCCCATCGAAGGGACAGGTGATGTCCTAAACAAACACCAAGGAATTCTGAGATAATCAAATCACTGCAAATGTTTAGTGTTAGTTCAGAGCTCTCTAAAAGGACCAAAAATACATATATACGTCAAAATGTTTATTAGACTGTGCGACTCAATCGTTGAAAGCTCCAAGAAGCGGGATTTTTTGGTTGAGTAATTTTGTGGATCAATTGACTTGAATTTCGAGATATCTCGGCAGAATGATATTCTATTTATAATATCGACATATAACGGTCCTTTTTTAGGCCCTATGCTCTTTTCATACAAAGAGAGAACGAACGATCTTCACGCATGTCTATTTACTATTTAATACCAATGACAACAGTGATAGCCTAGTGGTGTGACCGTCGGACTGCCAAGTCATAGGTCTCGAGTTCGAGCCCAAGGCACTCACCTCTGATTTTACGAATTCATGTGCGTATTGTATAGTTGTCACTTGCTTAAAAATCTGTGAAGAAAAACATCGTGATGAAACCAGCATGCCTGAGGAATAGTTCTCATGTGAAAACAGCATGTGAAGCGAAGTCAGAGCCCGTGGGCAGCATAAAATCTGACACCGGTTAATCACTAACCACACGAAAAGAAGAAGATATTGTAGCAATGAAAAGTAGATCTTTAGTAAATTTTAAACAAACCTTTAGCATCTTTAATAACATGTTATAAAATTAAAGTCGTATTTCGGTCTTTGTGATCGCCTTGCTTCTCACCTGCGTAACGGATTTTGATGAGGATTTTATCATCATTTAGGTAATTTAAACCAAAAATTTGTTATTTTTAAACAAAACAATACATAACATCACGCCTGTATTCCCCGAAGGGCTAGGCAGAAGTGTGCCTCTAGTACAGCCTTATTTCGTCAGTTTTGTTTTTAAATCCCATTTAATAGGGGGTGAGCCTATTGCCATTAGCCGGGCACAAATCTAGACTGCCGGTTACTACTGAGAAATATATTTATGATACAATATATATGATAAAACTGATATAAATATAAAGACAATCATCTCGGAGTTGTTTCAAGTCGGTTTTAACGCCGAGTAAAGAAGACAGCATTAAGTACCAAATTCATTAAAAAGTCAGTTTCAAAGGCAAGTAGGCACAAAATCCGAACTCAAAACTCCACAGCTCCATACACTCATTAAGCCGAAAGTTACACAACAACATAATTTGTTTGTGAATTACTTTCCTGGGCAAACATTGAGTCGTTTGAATCGCAATAATGTTGCTTCGCTACTCTTTATTACACACGGTATTACCCACGGGAGGGTAGTACTACAAGTAATTCTGGGCTGTGCGAGTGTGGAGAAGTCGAGTGTTTTTGGGATCTTGAGAATGTTTTGATTTGTTTTTGAGATTTCTTCAACTCTTGTTAGAATAGATGAGGATAGCAGAAATAGTGATGAAAGTAATATTGGCTAGTCAGTATAGTGGTATCGGAACTGATTAGACTGCACGGTGTACATTTTTTTTTTTTTTTTGTTAATGGCATCTCGCAATTCAACCAAAGGGTTGTCTACTGCTTAACCGGGCTTGCCTGTGGCTGCCACAAAAGAATTGTAGCCTCCAGCCAGGGCTTAATAAAAACTAAAGCTAACTTACAAAACTAAGCGACTACACGCTAAGGGCACCCCCTGCGGGGTTCGGACCTCGGCTTAGGGCGTCGCTGGGGGGGGACAGCAAGGGACAGCTGGATCGGGGGTTTTTTAAAACTACTGGCTCAGCGGCAACGCGGGCTGGCTCGAGCAAGGGTCGGGGGGATGGTAATGGACAGGGTCGTCGCGACGGGCCTCGACGGCGAGGACGGAACGACGGAAATTTGTGTCTGTATGCTGATCTAACAGTGCTAGTAGCCGGGCTGCTCTCCTGGCACGGTGTACAACGCCCGAATGCACATTTAAGAGGGTGCTGCCTGAAAGTTGGCAACATCGCAAAAAGCTGTCAGATGTTTTGCTGTTTTGATTCATTTATTAATAAATGAAATTTTGAAATATCGTTCTATAGTGCAGTGAAATAATGCAATATTTTATTATCGCAAAAAATAATGTTAAGTTTCAGATGTAGAAAAGGCATTCTAATGACTATTTTTAAACCTTAAACTTATAAATATTCTAGTGCACTGTTACACTGCAATGATTGATTAATTATTCGAAACAGCAAAATATTTGACAGGTATATTTAATTTGCAATGTTGCCAACTTTCAGAACTTGAGTCGCCACTCGCAGGGGTTATTTTAAGTCAGGGAAAATCTATTGTTATAATCCGTTAGTGCATATACATAGTTTCGAGTGGTACGAAGAAAGTAGTACGTCAAAATCACAAACTATAATAATCTTTTTGTTTCAAATTGTACAGCTCTAAAACAAAAAAATTGTTTCGAAATTGTTGGCTTGATGATAAATTATTTTGAAATAGTTTGTCAAATATTTTTTTTAAAAACTAGATGAGATCGGCTTTTCCTAAACGACTATTCTGAAAGAAAGGCCGCAGCAAAAAGTCTTCGTGGTCTTGATTTCTTGTGTGTGAGAACCACGTAGATTGGTGTCTGAAATAGTCGTATAAGGAAAGAACTACAAACATTATGAGTGGGCCTGTCCAATCAGTGCACGCATTTATCAGTAATTTTGCTGCTCAATTCAGAACTTAAGGAGCTTAAGATCGGCGCGTACGTGTTCCACACGCGGCTCAAAGATATGTCAGCATATTAAGGGGCCTGTCAGGGCGAGCTTTGAAATAGTCGTATATAAGGAAAGAAGTACAAACATATGAGTGGGCCTGTCCAATCAGTGCACGCATTTATCAGTAATTTTACTTCTCAATTCAGAACTTAAGGAGCTGAAGATCGGCGCGTACGTGTTCCACACGCGCCTCAAAGATATGTCAGCATATGAAGGGGCCTGTCAGGGCGAGCTTTGAAATAGTCGTATATAAGGAAAGAAGTACAAACATATGAGTGGGCCTGTCCAATCAGTGCACGCATTTATCAGTAATTTTACTTCTCAATTCAGAACTTAAGGAGCTGAAGATCGGCGCGTACGTGTTCCACACGCGCCTCAAAGATATGTCAGCATATGAAGGGGCCTGTCAGGGCGAGCTTTCCGGGTAAGCGGATTGTCCGAATGGGTTACCGCTACCCCCGGGAGACTCCTCCCATTTGATGGTTTCCCAAACTAAAAAAAAAGGAGCTGAAGATATCTCGAGATATCCGTATTCAAACTTTAACAATGGAAAAAAAATCTGAATTCCAGTATCTAGACTTCATTTACATAATCCACGTGACTCATTCCAGACATTACTTAAGTCTAGACAAGCAAAAGATTTAGAACAAAGAAAATTAATTGACATTCTCTCAAATTAAGTTAGACGGTTGTATTAAAATGCTAAAAGCGTAGACAAACAAGAGTATCGGCGAAAATTGTTATTATTTTATCTTCAGAGATAAAGTGGAAAGTTTTATTTACTTCTAATTTCATCGGCGTTCTTGTTACAACTGGAACGTAGCTTTTTTTTAAGGATGGGCAATTATCAAATGTTTTTCCCGCTGTGGGTGAAGTGGCGATCAGAGAACCCATCTATATTCCTCCAGGGCCACAGCCTGCCGTGTCAGCGGGATTGTCCGAAAGGGTTACCGCTACCCCGGAACACAAAGGGCTAAGGAAGGAACATGGATGGGTTTTAGTCAGTAGGAGTCTGACATTCTTCTTTCCTGGGTGGGTCGGATGGTCGGGTAGGTCATTTGATGATTTCTCACCCTCAAAAGAAAGCTCTTTGTGCTCAGATTGATTTCAGAGTTGGTCCCATAATAAAAGTTGTTCAGTTTGGTGGTCTAGGTAGCATATCCTTTTGTACGTATATACCCTTTCCGTTACACCCAGTATAGTAGGAATTATGTTGCAGAAAAAATAAAATTACAAATAAATACAAAAACAAAAAGACACTTGGCGTCGAAGTACTCGTACGCTGTCCCCCAGACATGTGCACAGAAGACCGGCAGCCACGTTGAATGGCAAAGCTTATTCTTTGACCAAAGAACGAGCTAGCCCTTTTGTAACCTGACACTCCCTTCCGCTCCACCCAGAGCGGGAGGGATCATATGATAACTTCCCACCCTCAAAAAAAACCTTCTGGTCACGTGAAGTGTCGACCAGTCGTAATCTCCTTAAAACAAAGTCGCGCACTCGGGCCCTACGATTTATTACTTCTTAAAATAATCCCTAATTATGAATAAGCCCTCTCCACAGTCAAACACAAAGTCCAAATTTTCATATCACTGAGAGCTAACACAACAAACGACGCCTCAGATTGAACAGTTTATTTCATCTCAGTCGACAAGTCATGTCATATTTACACTTGCCTATGTGAGGTGAGAACTAGGGTGTGGTGCCAATTATAGAGAATATTTCAGTTACCAAACAAATGAGGAAGAATGTTGCAATACCGACTCTCTTGTGATTAGTACTTGTTCTTTTTTCTTGTAAACATACCTTTGTCAGGGCCCAAAAATAGCCCTTTGGAGTTTATGTTCAGAATAATAACATAACGTTACGCCTGTAATCCCCGAGGAGTTATGGAGAGTACAGACGCCAGCACATCAAGCTATCCCTAACTGTCAAATTTTCTCAATTAAAAATGAATCTTATGTCTTTGCAATAAAGTTGAAATACTATCAAAGAAATTTGACAGATTGTGGTAACTTGATGTGCTGGCCTCTGTACATATAGGGTACACCAACATATCACCAGTTATGTTTGAGTCCCATGCAATAGAGGCGAGTCTTTTGCCATCAACCGGGCACAAATCCAGACTCCGGACTTCTACTGAGAAATTCCTAATGGAAGTGGGGATTTTGTAACCATTCTATTCCAAAGTTATGGTCTGACTTTGGAATCGAACCCAGGATCTCATGCTCAACAATAGCGCTTGCGACGAAACCAACGAGGCAGTCGTTTATGTACACAGTCGCGAATCTTACCTGCAAGTTACAAAACACCCACCTTAATGCATCCTCCTCAAGAGAATTCCCGCTTACAAAGCCACCCCACCCAGACCGCCCAGCCAAATGCGAACAGGCGCGAATACCGCGTTGATAGAATTCTTTATACCTTTCCTTGAGCCTCTATTTTGAATTACTCTAGATATTACGCCCTCGCGGCATAATGTGGTGTTATACCGGAGTTATACTGGTGTGTATACGATATTTATATCGCTAAGATGTTTAATAATATCAGATATTATCTTGTTTTATATCTACGATCCTGCTTTATGATTGCGAGATGGGTGAAGACGTAAAACTAATTGGAAGTGGTTTGAAATAAGATGGGGTGAAGGATGTGTTGTTGTTGCGTTTATTTATACGACTGAGACACACATACCTCTTCTATACGAGAGGGAGTGGGCCGTAATCTACCAGGCGGACCCAGTGCAAGTTGGTGGATATCACTCATGTCTTCGAACTTTTGGTTCTAGGATAAACTGGTTTCCTCACAGTGTTTTCTCTCATCGTTTTGAGAGCTGTGGTTATGAAACATTAATCACACAAATATTATAAAGGCAATAGTGTGTCTGTATTTTTGTATGTTTGCCACATCTTCACACTTAACACGTTGAGCGCCAACGCGGTCACTGGTGAGCCGCGAACAATAGTTTTAATATTGTGTATGCTGCGTGGCAGTCAATGACTTAAACGCTTAACGGATCTGGATGAAACTTGGCACAGAGGTAGTTTATGTCATGAATTAACACTTTTCATCCTGGCAGCGCGTTCCCTTGGGATAGTTGCCGACGTACACGGGGGCGTAGCCGCTGGCAGCAGCTAGTTACAAAATATTACACAAAGTAAAGCGCCTTTCTAGGTAAGATCATAATACCTTTTAAGTAGTGTCGAATACCTCTGAACCACCACTGTACTCTATTTCTAATTACAACACAAAATTTTACATCAAATGAGTGTAAAGTAAGTTCAGTAATCCAACATCCCAGCAAATCCAAATAGCTAGAACGAAGACAATGTAACAAAACAAATTGCATGAGAGCAGGAACTATTGACAGGATTCGAGAGCGGGACTGTACTGGGATTACTGGTTGCACAAAACTGTTTCTCTTTTCCCTTAGTAGATGTTACAACATTGTACAGTCTGGGCAAGTTGCGCAAATTGACAACGTGGTAATTGCATACAACTGTAATTATGTATTTCTTTGACAGCTGTGATTTAAATATTATGGATAATTTAAGTTAGAAGTCAATTTAATTATCAATTAATATCACTGACTTTACCTAGTAGCTACAGACATCAATGCTCAAGGATCATCGCTACATATCTGAACTGAGGTGACCATGTGACTAACCTTGGATCCTTTCTACATAAAGCAGTGTTTGGATTCTTCTAGAAAACCTCATTCCACATTTAGACCACATTTTGGAACTATTACTCAATCTGGAGCAGTGGTAGCTCAATGGTTATGACCGAACCACTCTCTCTTACCGAGTGAAGCCCTGTGTCCCAGCAATGGGTAATTGGATACATTATAGGCTGATTATGCTCAATCTGAACACATAGGAAACGAGCAGGCTGTTTAGAAATATTAAGAGTTAATGAGGTACCTACCTAGAAGTATTTGAGCGTGCATCGGTTCGTCCCGAAATGCCTGTAAATTGCGTTTTTAAAATCTTCTGTCTCTAACCTAACCTTTGTTTGATCTTATCCGTGAAATAAACCAATGAAATCTAAGTCTGCTCAAAAATAGCGTTGCCCCTCCCTTAAATTAATAAAATTAATATTCCACCCTTATTCACTTACTCTTCTAATGCATAAAAATAAAGCAAAATTATGAAAGGCGTCATAAATTAAAATGCACAATTCATATCCAAAGAAAGCGCAAAGAGGGTAGGATAAACAAAATCTCGTTAAGGTGTCCAATGCTCCTTGCGGGGAATGAGAATAACTTTTTTGTTTTTTTAAGAAATTTTATTTGTAAGCTGCTTTTTTCAGCTTAGAAAATGCTGCAGTCGTTTTGCTCGTTGATATTGTTAAGCTCCATCTGAATTTCGTCTAGGAATAACCTAGCTATTTTTATTACAGTGAAGCTAGGGTTTTCTAGGAAACATGTTCTGTCATGTTAAAAAGGCCGTCATTTTCTGCCATTTTTACCAGTATTTGACATACAAGTGTCAAAAAACGCTATTGTTTGACCGTTGACTGCTTTCTTAGGAAACTTTTTTTATGTCTTAAACAGTGTTCTACCAAATAAGATCATAGAGGATAGGCTTCTGTCAGTAACATACAACTATATGAAAATCAACTTTCTGCCTCCTTGGTCTTGAGTTCGTATGCGCTTCTGTTAAGCATGAGGCCATGTATTCGATTCCCGGGTCGGGCAGAATTTGAATTTTGAGAGTTTTTTGGTTTTTCCGTCTGAATTTGGAATTTCTTGGTAACAGTCCGAAGTCTGGAATTTGTGCCTGGTTGTAGGCAATAGGGTCGCTTCCTGTTACATGGGACTTAAACATATGTGTCGAAATGTTGGTGTACGACAAGTACACCACTACCAAGTCCTTCGAGGGATTACATGCGTAATGTTATGCCTACCTGTTGTTCTGTTGAAATTAAGAGTACATAGATATTTGTTTCTTCGACAATTGGACACTTTTTGATAGATTTTATTATTGTTCCTAAAGATCCATAAACAACAGTGTTGGTCCTAATTTTCATTCAATGTTTTCTGAAAAGAATGTCCGCCTAAACGCATCTTAAAAGTTAAAAAGAAAATTGTCTTTGGTCATCCCGCGGACTTGACAACCGCGGGATGACCAAAGACAATTTTCTTTTTTACTTTTAAGATGCGTTCTGTCACAGATAATTTTAAATGGCACGCTTTGAAAAAGTTTTAAAGGGGAAATCGGAAGGAATTGTTGCTTATTCCACCAAAAAAAAACAAAGGACTGCGGCGGTGTATAATCTTTTGAGGACAAACATTTTGGTTACGTCATAACAATAAAAGAGTAAAAAATGTTTTCTTAACCTTTTACGTGACAGCAATTCGTCTTTGCTTGGTTTCTTTCTAGATTTGTGCAAATCTTCGATAGGGTAGCGCGGATTTAAAGGTCTGAAATCTATCAATATCATGACGACAGATTTCTAGTTCATTGCTTTCCGGATACAACAAAAATCCATTTCCTTCAATCACGTCTTACAGTCACAGAATTACAAGTAGGAACAGTTCAATTTTCTGTCGCACTGAAATTATAGCGAACGCTTTCAGTACGTTTATTTTTTATCCAAATTACCCATAACTTTGAAACTAAAATTATTTCATATTTATTACTTCTCATGATTTGATTCTATTATAAACAGCCTGTATTATCCCACAGTAAGGCTAAGGTTTCCCTCTCCATACAGTTCTATCATTCGCTAGTGATTTTGATTCTAAAATCGACACAAATTGTTACAAAATGGCCAAACAATTTTATTATTATGATAGACAAACCCCCTGGCCGGTCCTTACCACTGGTCAGACAAAGTAGGCGACCTTACTTGACTATTACGAGCGCCCTAAGAGAATCCGAGAACCGAACTAAGTGGAAGAACATCATTCATAAAGCCACTAAGTCCTTTCAGAGACACGACCTTCAGTTATAAAGTACTCGACCAAGAAGAAAGGTAGCAGCAACAGTACAAGCAAAATACCTAACCACAAAGCTTTCTCTACCAATCAACCTCTATTTTTCTTCTAATTAATCATTATACCAACATCATTTGCCGTCTAGGCATCAAAAAAAGCATTCCGCAGCGAATCAGACCCGAAATATGAGCCAATAAAAACTCCATTCAATGAACGTTTTTCTGAAACTACAACAATTTCGCACAACCCTAGCATCGGACATTGATTGATGTTCGCAGTTGTTAACAGCGTTCTGCGATCTCGATAGGGTTGTTACTTCAGCATTTTTAGATTATGTTTCGTTTTTTTCTTCTGCGTGAGGAAATTGGATGCATGACAGTTTTTTGTACTGCGGAGTGCTTCTTACAAATACGTTATATACAAATTGTGTGGGGAAAAATAAATCGTTTCTCTACCAGAATTTTTTTGCAATATTGCAAGGCCATGGACTTTCGGTGAACTTTCTTATTTGTAATACAACTTTTTTTAGAAGGAAGTAGGAGATTTTACTAGATGAAGAACACAGTAATTTAAGCCCCACAAAGCATTGGAAATTGCAGAGTTATTTTTACAACAAATAGCGTAGAGTTATCTCATCACCTCTCTTCCTTTAATTTACGGATACATATTGCGTGTTATAGTTATCTATTATATTAAATATTTATATTATACGGTTGTAACCTATTTAATTAATAATTCTCAATTACTATTTTTTTTTACTATCATTGTTCCTGTTTTTAAGCACCTGCCATCTAATTCTCTTCACCACCCTTAATTGACTGGTAGAGAATACCTAACCTACCTGCCCTTAAGTCTGCCCTTGTACAGACACCAGCACATCAAGCTATCCCTAATTGTCAATTTTTCACAATTAAAATTGAACCTTATGTCTTTGCAATAAAGTTGAAATACTATCAAAGAAATTTGACAGATTGTGGTAACTTGATGTGCTGGCCTCTGTACCATTATTGTGTGCGAAAAGTTTAAATAAATAAACAAATTCCTCATAACCTTTAATTCACAAAGTACAAAGAAACTTCATTTTCTATTTATTCCCACGCTACTATTATTTACTTGGGACCTCTTACACTCTAACACCGCTATAAAACAAACATGAGACCCAATAGAGGTTTCAGCGGTTTTAAATCTAAAGTGCTGGCAAATTAATCGAATTCCTCTGAGTAGAAATGTTCCACGGAAAATTCCTAGAGATTTTTCCCCTACATACACTTTGAGCTTTGAGGCGGAATTTTGGGTTCCTTTATTACCTACAGACGCCGTGACGAGCTGTTTACGACCTCACCCTCTAACAACTTACGTGGGAATCTACAAAATATTACTATACATACCTTTGCTTCTTTTGTTTATTACTACAATGTCATGTTTTACGGAGTTCTATCTTAAATTATGATATACCTATAGGTACCTATGTAGTAATGCGGAAGAGTGTTTGTTTTTTTGAACGCGCTAATCTCTGGAAATAGCACAAGGATTTTGACAAAACTTTTTGTATTTAGACTATTTAACATAACGTTACGACTCAAAGAAGCTGAGTCAAAGCGACGCACAAAAAAAAATACTGAAGCTGAAAATTAGCGCTGGTGCTCTGTCTTGCATGGACTCGAAGCATTATGCTGAGCGATGACCGTTTTGCGCGGATATGACGCATATTTTCTCACAAATTGTTTTTTGCTCTTAATTTTTTTTAAATGCGTCATGTTTGCCGCAAGTAAACGTATTTTATTTCTTTTTCTTAAAAAACGAAACTGTAACGGAGAAAAGGCTCTATAGGAATGATGTCAGCGCACGCAGACGAATACGAAGGCAGACACTAGTTTATACTAATCCTTAGTCTCGTGTTCCAGATGAAATATTTAGTGCTACTTTATTAAGGATTTTGTGAGACCTGAAAGTAAGTCTTTTAAGGCGATTTTTCTTTATTAGATGTTGTTTGTCTCTAGATTTATAATTGGAATATGAGGTCAGACAGCGGAATGTTTTGCACAAAACAAAATTATAGGCTTGGCATGACATGGTTGAAGTCTTCGGTAATTACAAGCGTAGTTTAATGATGAATAAAAAATCTTTGGCTTGCTTGAGCTTGACATTCTTTAACCATCATGGGATATCTGAACAAAATAAACAGCAGCTTTCCACTGATAATTCTTTATGCATGCGGAGTTTACATATAAGACAGTGATTGTTGCACTGTTGCATAAACCTATTACATGTTACCCATAAGCATAAAAACAGTGTAAATAATTGTTGGTGAACTATTAAAAATTTACAACCACCGTGCACCGATTACAAGACATATGTAGTAAATGGCAAATGGGTACCTGTGATCGTTGATTGCAACCATTTTACGGAGAGATGGCCTGTGTCCAGCATTGGGAACGTTTTAGGTTGATTATGTTCATCGTAACCGCATATGAAAAGCCAAAGCACAAAATATTTTTTTATATTTTTTTTTTTTAGACAATAAAAAAGGAAAGACTGAACTGAATTATAAACTCCCTACCTTTTATTGTTGGATTGTATACATAAATGTATTACGCAGAGGTTAACTTACCTACCTATAGTATTTACTTGCACATGTCATGTTTAAGTCATATTTTAAAGAGGGCAAGCCTATATCGGTTTGTGTGACCTGAAAACCGAACCTAAGACCACATAGTCAACAGTAGTGCTTGCAACCAATAGATCAACGAGGCAGTCATTGTTGATCTTTTACGATAAAAATCATAGCAAAGGAAACGGGTTATTTTATTTTTAACCGTATTCTCTCACTTCAACGGATGTGTGGTGGCAAAGTCGTTTGTCTCAAAGTGAAAAACCTAAACAAGTAGTGGCATAAGCCCACAACGATCGGCTCAAAGAAACGTAAATCCGTTTTCCTCAATAGACTTATAACACGCGTAGGAAGACAAAGGAACTGATACCAAGCTTTGTTTTTATTAAGCTTGTTGGCAGATGAAATTTCTATCACTAGAGTAATAATGCCAAATCATGGAGGGCTAGTACAGCCGCGACTCCTAGTGGTAATAGCTGGTACTAACGATTTTCAGATCGTAGGTTTGAACCCGGATAGACGCTTTTCTTTGTGTAAATCATTTCATCACCAGTGTGCCTTTACATTTTTGAAATATGTTTGTTTGTAAAACGATACTCTCACTTGTTCCCCGTGTATGAACACAAGTCCAAAAGAGTTGGAAGCAGAAATCCAGGACAATTACTTGTACCTAGCCAGAGACTGCATTTGTATAGCAGAAATGTAAATTGTATGGCAATCAAAATATTTAATAAATTACCACCACAAATAAGAATCTTGCCCATTAACAGGTTTAAGAAAACCGTATTTGATTGGCTTCGAGACAAATGCTTCTACTCAGTTGCTGAATTTTTTAATTACAAATTTTGACATGTATGTACAATTTTAACATAAATTTTATTTTTTCTTGACTGTATAGTAAGACATAGATAGTACCTTTCATTTTTGACATTTGTATAGTAGTTGATTAGTGAATTTATATAGCTTTTTCTTTTTAATTAAATTCAATTAAATATTTCTACACCGGCAACGGTAGCATATGTGAAACTATTTTATATTGTAAGACCTGAATGTAATTACCATATACTTACTAAGAAATAAATTCTATTCTATTCTATTCTCAAAACGGCGAAGGAAAACATCGTGAGGAAACCGGCATGTCCTAGAATCGACAATTGGAAGAGATGTGACTGAAAAGGAGAAACAAGTCTGAAAGTGACACCGGTGACTGAAAAGTTGTGTGGAAATCGGTTGTCATGGTATGGGCATGTTATGCGGAGGAATGAGGAAAATGTTATCAGGAAAGTTTTGAGTGTGAATGTGGATGGCTATACAAGTAGAGGAAGGCCAAAGAAACGATGGATAAATTGTGTGAAAGATGATATGGCTAGAAAAGGAGTGACTACCGAGATGACGACTAAAAGAGAAATATGGAAGAAAAAAAACATGTTGCGCCGTCCTTGAATAAATTGGGATAAGGGCAGGAAATGATGATGATGATGATGTGATATGTACCACCCCGCACTGCACCGCGTTTCTTCAGTGGTGGATTATGGCCCGGCCCATTTCCAATCACCGAGAGGTGGCCTGCGTTCTAGCAGTGGATCATTATAGGCTGAATGTATAGAGGCCAGCACATCAAGTTACCACAATCTGTCAAATTTCTTGGATAGTATTTCAACTTTATTGCAAAGACATAAGGTTCATTTTTAATTGAGAAAATTTGACAGTTAGGGATAGCTCGATGTGCTGGCGTCTGTACTATGTGTATGCTAGTGGACGTAATTTTAGTCCAAGTAAAATATATTCCACCTAGATGTCTTAGTTCTTTTAAAAAACCTTCACGTGCCGGACATTTAACATGCAAATTACTTGAAACCACGAAAACCGCGTTATGCATCTCGTGGGAAGCAGCATACGTGTCGACCGAGAGAAACCACAGGTACGAGTACGAAGTAAGATTCGTACGTTAAAGCTTTTATTTTACGGAAATAACTCTGATGTTGACATAAAATCTGTTGAATGTTCGAAACAATTTATTCTCTTCCTGCCTTCATAACAATTTCTTCGGTTGGTGCAGCACAAGTTATTCTTCGATGCATGTCTATTAGTTGTCGACTCTGCAGAAGTCAGCCCATATCAAGCCATAATCAACTTTCACTAAACCTATCCATACATTTTGAGATATATTCCGCTACATTTTTAACCATCCACATTCATACTCAAATTTTTCCATTAAATTTTTTGAAAATATTGCAAAAATTATGTAAACTTTAGAAATAAACGGAGCATGAGGTATTTTTCCATACAATTTTAGTGTATTTATTAATTTTCAAGACGATAATATTAGTTAGCGTTTAAAAGTTATGGATGCAGCATCATACCATATTTACTGATTCCTCAAAGTTTACTCCACCGCTCGATAGATGGCGCTGTACGTTTCCAAAATAACGCTATAATTTCTTTACATAATTAAGTGCTTAGTGTGAGGTATGTAGGCAGAGGCTGCAACATTATACTAACTTAAATATTAGTTTAATACCATTATAGGCTAATTATGTTAAGTAACATCGTCTGCCTAGCCTTTTCCCACTAATTCTGGCTTCCAGTCTAACCGGATGCAACTGAAGCAGTAGTTTATGTAAATCGACTGCCTACCTGACTTTCAAAACCCAGTTACTGGGTAATATGATACTCCTTACTAAGGTCGTCAATCTTTGGGCTACTAATACCCGTAACGACTGTCAAAAATCTACGAAAGACAGCCGGGACCACTGGCTTAACGTGCTTTCCGGGGCACGGCGGTCTGTCGATATGTAATCCATTCATAAACCGACCGCAGCAAGTGTAGCTTAATTTCCTGTCAACCCGTACGGCTGTTAAGATTTAGCCACTTATGTGCCATTGATCCTAGAAATATATCGTAGGTACTAAATAAATATAAATAGCCATTCAATGAAAAACTCGTCCCGCTAGCACTTCGCGTCGTCCCGACACATTTGGGCACACAAGTGTTGAGCCCGCCTCCTTTCTTTTATAATCGAATCCCTTTGTTGTAACAAAAAAATCCGTACTGAATTTCGAAGGAAAAGCTTTGAAGTTTAACTCGAGTTTATTTTTTTCTTTCCACACATGTGGCGTTTGAAGATTTTTCTTTTACTTCCCCCGAATAATCTTCTTTGAGTGATGGATTGTGATCCTATTATTTCTGAATATTAATTAAGATTAGAGTCGATTTTTCAATTAAATTTTTAAGTGGTTTTGTTTTCTGATTAAAAATTAGATTACTTTTTCGATAGATTTTTTTCGATACAATCATTTTGTTAATTAAAGCCCCTTAGAACCAAAAACTTGCCTTTAAATTAACTATAAAAACGTAACGGTGCTTTATTTTCTTAATAATTATAATTTTTATATATTGGCTAAATATCTTATAACACTCGGCAATACTATTTTATTTTTTTTCTTTAATACTTCCGATTAGCGAAAAAAATTTGGGATAGGGCCAGTAGCTAGAAGATTGTAATATACAAATCACTTATTTGACCTTAGAACATAACATTTCATCTGAAATCACTGAAGAGTCACACAGAGGTGTACCTAATACACCCAGTTCCACATTTTGCCAGTTATGTTGGACTATCATGAGTGCGAACTTATTGCAAGGCACAAAACCAGCTTCCTGGATGCTACTGATGGAACTACAGAGGAAAAAACCCAATTACACTTAGCCCGTCTCGATCGAATCGAATCGAATCCAGGACCGGCTACGGAAGGAACATGGATGGGTTTTAGTCAGTAAGAGTCTGACACTCCCTTCCGCTCCACCCAGAGCGGGAGCAGTCATTGGATGATTTCCCAGCCTTAAAAAAAAAAAAGGACCTCATGCCACAGTAGTATAAGCGCTACTGCTAATAGACCAAAGCGGTTGTTACTCTTTATAATATTATTAGAATTATCATCTAACATTAACCTCAAGCAGTCAAATGGCTACTTAGTGTCATTATCAATTGCTGTAAACATGAATTTGCTGCCTTAAAACATTGCAATTCGAAATCTTATTAAGTAAACAACATTATTTAAGTGTCTCCCAAGTTTGCGGGTAAAAGCAAGTGCTGTATAAATGCCTCCAACCCGAATGAAGACTTAAGACTTCGCGGAATTCCGAATAAGAAGCTTATATGATTAATTTTCTTAGAGTTCTACGTTTTGTGCAGTCAGTCACACCGGTTTTGCGTTCTTAAAACAATTTGCAAGCAATTTTAGACTTTATTTAATCGTATAAGGGTTCGTTCTTCTCTGAATTGTGAAAAATGTTAGTATTTGTGTACATTTTTGTTGAATCTTGTTAGATGTTTAACTGTCTACTACATTTATATGGTTTTAAGAGAGCAAACGAATCGTAATTAACAAAAGGCGAATAAAGAAGGGCTTTAGTACAAAACTGCACCAGCACCTTTTGTTTTTTTTTGGGTGGGCTAAGGCTCTGGGCGGAGTGAAAGGGCGTAACAGACTTTTATGGACTAAAACAGGGGCCACGGCAACTCTCAGACTCACCCACGACCCTTGAATTAACAGCAGTACCTTAATACCGTAACTCACTAACAGTAGTAAAGGTTTTCATTTTGATAGGTCGACAACGTTCATTGCGTTATTTTCATTGGTGAGCACAGAAATGTATCGAACATATAAGGCACGGGATTAACTTTACTAAAACTACTTTTCAAAATTATTCAGATTGTGATTGATAGTGCGTTACTCAACAAGTGAAGGGGCCCGTTAGGACCGAAGCCTGCCGGGTAAGCGGGATTGTCCGAAAGGGTAACCGCTACCCCGGAACATAAAAGGGTTAAGGAAGGAACATGGACGGGTTTTAGTCAGTAAGAGTCTGACCCACCCTTCCGCTCCACCCAGAGCGAGAGGGGTCATGATTTTCCACCCTGAAAAAAAAAGAAAAGTTTGCAAAAAATATTATTAAATTAAATTACTTTTATATTTATCCTATATCAACCTACGAGCTAGCTTCCTACTCATCATTCTCCTGCCCTTATCCCAATTTATTTGGGGTCGGCGCAACATGTCTTCTTCTTCCATACTACTCTATTAGTCGTCATCTCGATAGTCACTCCCTTTCTAGCCATATCATCTTTCACACAATCCATCCATCGTTTCTTTGGTCTCCCTCTACTAGTATAGCCATCCACATTCATACTCACAACTTTCCTGACAACATTTTCCTCATTCCTCCGCATAACATGCCCATACCATGACAACCGATTTCCACACAACTTTTCAGTCACCGGTGTCACTTTCAGACTTCCTCTTATATACTCATTACGTATTCTATCCATTCGCGTAACACCACACATCCCTCTTAGCATTCTCATCTCAGCTGCATGCAATTGTCTTTCATTCATTCCTTTTGTGGCCCAACACTCTGATCCATACAAGACGGCAGGTCTAATCATGCTTTTATAAATCTTCCCCTTAAGTTTAAGGGGAATGCGGGAGTCACAAATTGTTCCCGTGACCTGCCGCCATTTCATCCACCCTAGCTAGCTTCCTACTAATATTATAAAAATTGTGATCTATGGATGTTGGTTACACTCTTTTACGCAAAACGACTGAACGGATCTAGGTAAAAATTGGCACAATGATAGATTATAGTCTGGCTTAAAGGCTAATTTTATTACAAAAATGTCCGGTTCCGGATAATTTCCTTCTTACACGCGGAAAAAGCTCGTACTAAAAAACGAATATTTATATTTCTGTGACAAGAACAAACTTTTTACCTCTACATCAATATAAACTGCAGACATCTTAGAGCCCTATCACGCTAGTTATTTGCAAGCGTGTTACTTGCTGTGTGCGTAAACGTAACGCAACGTGTTTGCCGCGTTTACGTAACCAGAGCGATCGACGTGAGTTTACAGGAGCGAGAGAAGCGAGTGTGCAATTTTGTGTAAACGCGGAGAGCACGTCGCGTAATCGCAACTAGCTCGCTTCACATCCGCGGAGACATCATTCAAAATAAATTCCTGGAAACACGCTGGCAAACAGTCAGTGTGATAACGCTCTTAAAACACCAGCCACTTAAAAAAAATTTAAAAGTAAAAAGAAATTCAATTCAGTTCAGTGTCTCAACAAAACAGTAACTATGCAAAGAGGTCCTAGTTCTCACTAAGCAGTGCAAGTTTGAGGAGCGCTAGCAAAAAAAGCAAAACATTAATTAGCAACGTGGTCACGAAATGCATTAAAAAGATCGTGGGGGCTTGAATAAAGATGAATAGGACTCGCTTTGAGAATTTGTTTTCACTTTTTGAATGTTTTGCTGGCGGTATGAATGGTAATTTTATCTGGTATTTAAATAAATGTCTTTTCTTTTTTTGTTCTTTGTCTGTTATCAAAGTTACTAGCCATATATTATTCTTTCAAACAGTGCATCCATTGTTTCTTTGATCTTCCCTTTTGTGTGTGTGGTGATCCCTTTTACTCTGGGTGGAGCGGAAGGGAGTGTCTTAACTGCTGACTAAAACTCACCTATGTTCCTTCCTTAGCTTTTTGTGTTCCGGAGCAGCGGTAAACCTTTCGGACAATCCCGCCAATTATGGCGCAGCCTGGGAGAGGCCTATATTCAGCAGTGGACTGCAATAGGCTGATTGATTTTGACGCACAAATTATAACAATAAGTGCATATGCATGGGATAGGCCAAAAAGTGCAAAGAAGCGTATTTGGCTTCGTGGAAACAGTTCACAGAAGGACCTATTTTTACGTTGATGTTGGCTGAAAACAAATACCGTCCGAAACAGCGAAGTTTTTATGTAATATAGCAACAGTAACAATAAGTTTCATGTTGACAGTTCAACAACATTCATTGCGTGATTTACGTTGCGGAGCTGACAAATTTTTCCAACATAATTATGAGGCAATGGATTAGCAATTTTCATCAAAATAGTGCCGATTTCCATCGATGGTGTGTTTTGCAATATGCGTGTTGAACTCAGCGTAATTTTAGCTGCTCATTTTGAGCGATGCAATTGGCTACTACTGTTCTGTGAATACACACTTTACTCAGAGTCTGAAAATGGCAAAATTTGTTCAAAACTGCAGCGTAACTTCTTGCTTACAAGAGCGCTGTATTACATTAAAGTATGTTTGAGTGTAATACTTTTATCGTCGCAAACAGGCGGCATAATTTGAGCTTTGTAGGTAGTTTGGGACTTGGAATCGTTGGGCTGGATAAGGAGTGCAAAAGTTTGACGGAAATAAAATAAAATATTTTATTAAGGTATAATATTAGGATTGACCTACCTACTTAAGAATTAACTGAAATATAGTTAGTTTATGTCTGAAATCGCAAGCCACCTCGTGTGAAGGCTTTTCCCTGCAGTGGAACACTAATAAGCTGGTATAAATGAATTGCATTGGCTGTTTAATTAAAATTAATAACGATAGAAATATGCTATACAAATTCAGCACACTTCCAAACGTGTGGCTTGTTTTTGCCATTTTGTCATCGTCAATTATTATATAACTGTCTTTGGGAAAATATTATCCCATTTACTTAATCTTAGTCCATAATAGTTATTTAAATAATATCAACTTAAACTTTTTGCACCAAATAATAGCTAATTGCTTTTTTATGTTAATAAAATTTCAGCTTTATGAAAACTTTTAGAATATTAAGTTTTATTTTAATAGTTTTTATCCTGAGATTTCATACTGTAATGGGCTTAATAGTCTGTGAAAATATTGTGCTAAAGCGTGATTACATTATGTAATACTAAACTACTTAGAAAAGTTTATGTAATCATATTTTTATGTAAATTAGGCATAAACAAAAAATAAATGTCCTTTACAATTTTAAGTCCAATTTCAGAATAAAAGAACTTTTTAAATTAAATTTTACCATTTATTTTGCAAAACAGTAAACAATTACGTCATAAAATCCAATTAGCATCTTATTGATGAATCCCGAATCGGATTAAACCATCACGTGACGGTATAGTCAATGTACATAATATATAGTCAATATAGTATACATGGTCAATTCCCACAGTACACCTGATTATCGTCATCCTTCTCAGTTCGTCAGCTCTAGCAAAGAGTTCTTCTTCTTTTCGTGTCATGCAAAGAATTGAAAGTCACAATAACAATTATTCTTCCTCCCGACATCAGACAACGCAATTATTCTTCCCCACACTGACACCTCCCACATGGAAATGAATCTATTCATCTGAACATAGAAATAAATTCCTCCACACACAAAGTTATCTGCATTGTCCAGCGAGTATCAATTAATATTCTTTACCTAACAAAAGGAAGACGTATCGGCTGGCCTCTCAATAGAGTTGTATTGATGGCACTGTTCTATGGAGGTTTGTGATAACACCTTTCGCTGCGTCTTTGACTTATGATTTTTCAGTTATTATTTCATGTATTGTTTTTCTCTAGTGACGTATATTTTCTGGGTATATTTATACAGGGTGAAGTTGAATTTATGGGAAATATTTTAACAATGACCCCCATTTGTACTCATCATTATGTACAACTTTTACTATGGGAACACACCTGAAATCGCGAAAAAAAAATCAGGTGTTTCCTTAATTTTGACGAATTATGCGAGCATAATGCAAATGTAAGGAATAGCTGATTTTCTTTTCGCGATTTCAAATTTGTTCCCATAGTAAAAGTAATTCATAATGAAGAGTATAATAGCCCCTTAAAAAATTGCCCATGAATTCACTTTCAACCTGTATAAAGTAATATTATAAAGACATGAATTGGATTGATCATAATGATCATTTGCTGGTAACAAAATACAAAAGTACTACTTTGGGGGTACCTACTACCAACCCTACCTCAAACATCAGAATCCAAAGCAATTCTGGGCCACTCGCCGCTGCTCCCACGGAGCAATCGGCATTTCATCACGCCTCAACAACACAAAGACAAGGCCTCATTTTTGCAACGCCTTGCCAAACGTCTACAGAATGTTTACCTCCGTCCTTGTATTAATCTGACGACAATCACTGCGATATCTTTATTTACAAACGGAGATAAACCAAGATTAATTTCGAGACTGAGCGACGGTAAGTATTCTTTTCCGATGGTGCCCGCAGAAACTATCTTTAGAGAAGGTATCATTTATTTCTAAAAGAGCTATCTGACTCGTAGCTGCTCCTTTTTGTTTCAAGAATATTACTTCATATAAAAAGTCCTCACTCAACAAAATGAAAAACAAATGATTTTTTATTAATTATTGATATCTATGGGATATAGATACACCTAGATAACACAAGAGCGACTACTTCGCGTGCCCAGTGTGCAAAGTATAAAACGTGCTGTTATAAACAACGTGGCGCTACAATGGTGACATTAATTGAACACAAGGGCTGGGCTAGTGCCCGTTAATCGTATAAATGTCGATAGCTTAAAATAAATCACACATAAAAAATAAAACTCAAACAAACTAAATAATAAAATTGATTCGCCTACTTTTTGCAGTTGTTTCATCCATATTCGTTTTCATTTCGTTGATGCAAATGTTATGATCGGTGACCCCAGTAAATGACCGCTGCGCGACAGTTCTTTAGGTACACGTTGCTATAAGATGTTTTTTCTAACACTTTAAATAAATCAGTAATCCATTCGTCATGTTCGTGAACGGGCGCTGTCGGTAGAGACGGGTCATCTCTTAGCGGCCATGGCTTGTTTTAATTTAATTTTTGAACTTTTTTTTTACATTATTTTATGTCGGATGCTTTCACCGTTCTGCATCGTTTTCACATGTATAATAATAATAATATGATCTAACTATGTAACCAATATTTTGTAACCATATTTTGTTTAAAAGAGTGTCCATGGAGTTTCTTGCCCGTTCTTCTCCATAGGTACCTACTGCTTTGGAATGGGCAACTAGCTTCATCTCTCTGACTGACCGACACCTTGACAATTCAAAAGTGCCTGTAATTGGTTTATTTGAAATAAATACTTTGAGTTTGAGTTTGAGAGTAAATAATAACGTTTAATGGAAATTATATTTTCTTCATGGAACAAAAATGTTCAAACGTAGTAACCATTGTAGCCTCACGTTGTATGTGCTGTCATTATATATGCAGAAAAGTCTGGAACTTTGTCGAACACGCAGTTGAAAGAACAGAAATTGAAAATATTCATTACATCTTAGTGGTCATGCACGCGACAACGGCAGAAGCAACTGCAGTCGAGAACGAGTTGATAACGTTTTTTTTTTGTTAATGGTATCTCGCAGTTCAACCATAAGGTTGTCTACTGCTTAACCGAAATTGCCTGTGGACTGTGTGCCACAAAACAATTGTAGCCTCCAGCCAGGGCTCGAGTTGAGAACGTGCCGCTCGAGTATATAAGTACGGTGCTCAAATAAACAAGCGGCACGTTGTCGACCGTTGCACTTAATTGCAACTTTCAACAACGCACTGAATTTTATTTCTTCTACCAATCAATCTGCCTAGCCTTTTCCCAACTATTTTGGGGTCGGTTTCCAGTCTAACCGGATGCAGACCAGTCTTTTACATGGAGTGACTGCATCAGATATGCACCTCCAGAACCCAGTCACTAACTGGGTAATACGATACCCTTTGGTAAGACTGGCTGTCAGACTTTTAGGCTTCTGAGTACCCGTAACGACTGTCAAAGATCCATGAATGACAGCCGGGACCAACGGCTTAACGTGCTTTTCGAGGCACGGAGGAGTCTCGATATTTGAAGATAGTCACCCATCCACAGACCGACCCCAGCAAGCGTAGCTTAACCTGATAGATCGATCAGCGCGGCTGTTATTACTTAGCCACGAGCTCCTCCTTATTTCTTCTACCAAAATCTTTAATTAAGACTGCTTTCGGAAAGATAAAAGGATCTTTTAAAACTACATTATGCTGTTACTTGAACATGTGGTGGAGATTTCGGATGCGTAATGTACAGAGGCCAGCACATCAAGTTACCACAATCTGACAAATTTCTTTGATAGTATTTCAACTTTATTGCAAAGACATAATGTTCATTTTTAATTGAGAAAATTTGACAGGGATAGCTTGATGTGCTGGCGTCTGTACTACCTATTTTGGAACCCCGAATATACTCACGCTTTTTGCACATGGAGGCAGGCAGAAACAGCAGAATGCCAACTAACTATTCTAACAAACTCCTTTTTTGTGCACGTTAAAAACTGTAACATTCAACACTATGTTTATTGTTTAAATTCCATAGTAAAAATGCTGGTAAGTAAAATTCGAGCGTTTGAACAAGAGGCAAAAATTAAAAAGTTTACAAGCAAAAAATCTGAACAAGATATAAATTTCATATCGAACCAAGAAAATTTGCAAGTGGTGGAATTTTCCAGTGAAACTTTAAAATATTCATTGTTTGCTGTGCAGTAATGCGTGTTTGTATTGCCAAAATGTTGAATAGCCTATTAATAAATAAATAATTAATAGGGTCGATTTTTCATTCGTCCTATCATTCAGATAACTTTGATCTGAAGAACAATAATGACGTGTTGACATAATATTTTCTATCCAAAGCAACCACGTTTGATAAGTTTTATCTGAGTAATAAATCAAAATCAGCGTTCAATTAAGTCAATGAGTTTTTATTATTTCATTTTCATAGGCACTGAAATAATGTAGTTAAGTATCTCTAGAAAGGAAGACAGAAAAATTTGGACACAGTCGGGGTTACACAAAAACAAAACATTAAACAAAAATAATAACATAGTGTGCCTAACGGCCGCGCCAAGGAATTTCAGCATTAAAATGACAGACAGATTCTGTCTGACAATACCTTTTTTTTCAGAAATTGGTATCCCTTCATGTTCCTGAATACGATTAAAGGTCCAAGTAGATACATTGCGGGAGTATGTTGCCATTATTATATTAATATTTATTTGATTGTTTAAATTCGTAAAACACGTATTCTTTGTACCTACTAAGGCGTGTTAGGAACACATTCTCGCATTATGCAGCCTGGGCAGTAAGTGCAGTAAATACCTGCTGACAGGCTAACTTTAATATTTGTAACATAACGAACTATTATTACCAATGGAAACCGGCATGCCCGAGAGATATTTCTCAACAGCATGTGATGCTAAGTCAGAGGCCCATGGGCAGCATTAAAACTCTGACACCAGGTTAGTCACTAACCACACGAAGAAGAAGAAGATTACCAATATGATATAAGGAGTGATTGAAATATGTTAGATACTAATCTAAACTAATATTATAAAGCTGAAGAGTTTGTTTGTTTGAACGCGATAATCTGGAACTACTGGTATGAATTGTTTTTTTTTGTGTTGGATAATCCATTTATCGAGGAATGTGACATCACGCTACGACCAATAGGAGCCGAGCAGCGGTGACGCCACGCGGGAGCAGCAAGTACTACATACATATTCTGGTATTCAGCTGTTTCCGGTTAGACTGAAAGCCGACCCCAACATAGTTGGAAAAAGGCTTATTCTGTAATGTGTGATCCGCAATAAAATATTATTATATTATTATTCATGACTTCTTGAGTACGGCACTCATCACATTGAACCACTTTTATAATGCAACCAATCCTAAAATCTCGAAAAAAACAGCTGTTATTTTCTTCGAGTTACTCAAACATAAAATATGTATGGAACAGCTGATTTTCCTCACTTCACTGAAAGAGTACGACGCATCTTTCCTCCATAATGATGAAGAGTTAAATAATCTATTCCTCCCTTACCAACGATCATACGTCAGTCCGGTTCAACACCCTCTAGACGTGTCCGTATTTGTAAGCCGCAGCGACACCGCTCCGTTCGCGTTATATGCTTCAATGGAAGTATGCACTGAAGCGAGTCCCTTGCACTATATTCTGCAGTTTATCATTTTAAATAGGTAATGTTGTATTTTAATGAGTGTCGTCATAATTATTTTGCTTGCAAGGTTGGATGATGGCGTTGATAATAATGCATATATTACGCCTGCCTGGTCTTAAATGTACTTTCATAACTCGATTTTTTAAAATTATTTTAGTGTCTGATTCAAATAGAAATTATTAATGTGTTTTTTAAGTACTTAATTCTGACGACTCCCGGCCACCGTAGGCGCGGGCCTGCGGACGGTGAGTAATGGGTGACTCACCGTCCGATCAGCACCAGACCCGTGCCGTACGGCGCGTATATGTTCCACGCGCGCCTCAAAGAGATGTCAGCATATAAAGGGGCCCCTCAGGGCCAAGCCTGCCGGGTAAGCGGGATTGTCCGAAAGGGTTACCGCTACCCCGGAACATAAAGGGCTATGGAAGGAACATGGATGGGTTTTAGTCAGTAAGAGTCTGACACTCCCTTCCGCTCCACCCAGAGCGGGAGCAGTCATTGGATGATTTCCCAGCCTTCAAAAAAAAAAAAAAAAAAAGTACTTAATTCTAATATTTACACTGAAACATTATAATAAGTAATAGAATCAATACTAACTAATTCTAATCTTATCCTAACTTCCTAACTTATGTTATAAATGCGAAAGTAATTTTGTCAATTTGTTTGTTAACTTTTCACGTCCAAACTGCTGAACGAATCATTCTGAAATTTTGTATTAACGTGGTCAGGTATACAAAAACGGACATAGTGTTCTAGTTTCCGAGTAAAACAACAATATCGTTCGTATCATTATAGATGGCGCCACTTGTACGTTCCGTTCTTAGCCCATGATTGCAAAGGCCAAGCAACAAGCAGAGTACAACCTGAATTGGTTGTCAAATTCTAAATTAACACGAGCGAAACCGCGGGCAAAATTCGTTTTTTTTTAATAAACGGAGCTCTGTTTTACTGTAAACATCTCCTCGTTAAAGTTTACGTTATACTTTCTAAAAAAATAGTTTTGCTAATGTATCAAAGGTAGACTACCAGGAAAAGCTATTTCAACTATTTCAAAATAAAAACTGTAAGGGAACACAGATAAACAGGGTGCGAGTCCAATTATAACGCGGCATTTGAATGCGTCTGCCGCGCGCGGCAGTTTTCCTCGCGCGGCATTCGCAGTCAGCATTCGTGATTGTTCATGCCATCGCAACTGCTAACATTATAGAGTAGATACTAACCGAAATGCGTGCTGTTCAATGTACAGACGCCAGCAAATCAAGCAAATCAAGCTATCCAAAACTATCAAATTTTCACAAATAAAAAAGTGACCCTTATATGGTTTTGTAATAAAGTTAAAAGACTGTCAAATGAATTTGACAAATCGGGTTACTTGATGTGCTGGCCTTTGTACATCCCTCTCACGCATAAATTTCTTCAAACAAAGACACCATGTGTTCCTGCCACGAGGCAAAGAGCTTCGTTTAGACACGCCTTAACATTTTCTTCTAAATTCTTCATTACATCTTAGCCCAATATTTTCACAATCTACGGAATATCTAGAGTAAAATTTCTAGTTCATTGCTAATAAAACCCAACTACAATATCCGTAGCGAATGTAAAGTAGGAAGAAGAATCTACATTTCAATAAATTCATGTAAACGGTTCGTATCGTAGGAATTCATATATTCATGTTGAATTTTTTTGCATTTTTGTACGATACCTAATATTTGACAAAGTATTCTGAGATTGTGGAAGTAGAAAGTCTATTGTTTTGTTAAGAAACGGAAGTTTACGTAACGTAAGCTAGATTAGACTAGGAGCATAAATATATACAGGGTGAAGTTTACGTAACATAAGCTAGATTAGACTAGGAGCATAAATATATACAGCGTGAAATTGAATTCATGGGCAATATTTTAAGGGGTCATTGTACAGAGGCCAGCACATCAAGTTACCACAATCTGTCAAATTTCTTTGATAGTATTTCAACTTTATTGCAAAGACATAAGGTTCATTTTTAATTGAGAAAATTTGATAGTTAGGGATAGCTTGATGTGCTGGCGTCTGTACTCATCATTATGAACAACTTTTAATATGGGAACAAAATATCTGAAACCGTGAAAATAAAAAATCAGCTGTTCCGTACATTATGCTCGCATAAGGGTAGTTCTTCGAAATTTGATTCTTCGACTGATTCATATGGTCAAAATTTAATTTCACTTTCAGCTCTGTAACACATGTTCATATAAAAATAGGTATACCAAATAACATATATTTGAATGAGGTACTCGTTTTTATAAAGTGATTTTCAAGATATCGACGTTCAAATATTTTGTGCCCAGATGAATCAGAATTTGTTACAGATGATGTACAGATGATGTAACAAATTCTGATTCATCTGGGCACAAAATATTACCCTAACCAAGCACAGATGAATCAGATGTTTACCTTCGTAACACCGGGATCTAAGCCAACCAGCCCCTCATCCACCTTCACGCTCGTTCGTTGCACGACTGGCTTCCCCCCGCGTGGGGATGCAGACTCTCATTACCATTACCAGACCAAGTATGGTCAAGCGCAGCTCATGCCACATAAATCAGTATTATACGCCGGACACTTCTTATTTACTTATTTATAAACACACTAACGTAGTTATAACTAATACACGGTTTTTTTTGTAAGAGGACAATTCTTTTCCTTTCGATATAATTATTATTTATATTGATGTATCAAAGGGAAAATGCGACATCGACCATTTTGTTCCGGAAAATGGCAAACGGACGCGCTATATGAATCAGAAGAACAGACTTCAAATATTTTTATTTTGTACCTAGACAGCAATTATTTAAAAAATATCATTTGTCCCAGTTAGAGGAAAAGCTAAACTGTACAAAAAAAAAATTACATGCTGTTTTGTTAGTTGGTTAGAGAAATATACCCATAGAAATCGAAAATTTTGTCTCTGAAGAACTACCCATAACTCGTCAAAATGAACGGTGGAATTCTTTTTCGCGATTGTATAATATTACTAGCTGGTGCAAGCAGCTTCGCCTACGTGTATGTCGGAAATTGTCCCAAGGGAACGTACTACCGAGATAAAAAGTATCCAATGTGTTAATCCAGGTCACAAATAACCACTGGGCCAAGATCTCAAACTCAAACTCAAAGCATTTATCACTACATAGTATAAAACAAAGTCGCTTTCTCTGTCCCTATATCCCTTTGTATGCTTAAATCTTTAAAACTACGCAACGGATTTTGATGCGGTTTTTTTTAATAGATAGAGTGATTCAAGAGGAAGGTTTACGTGTATAATTTGTCGACATATTTTGCGGGCGAAGCCGCGGGCGGAAGCTAGTTTCAAATAAACCAATTACAGGCACTTTTGAATTGTCAAGGGGTCGGTCAGTCAGAAAGATGAAGCTAGTTGCCCATTCCAAAGCAGTAGGTACCTATGGAGAAGAACGGGCAAGAAACTCCATGGACACTCCTTTAAATCAAAATAATTATGTTTACAAAGACTGGGTTACATCATTCATGTTGAAATATACCCGTGAGAACGATGCAGAACTTAAAGCGTCCACAAGATTTAAGAAAACAATTCAAAATTTATTTAAATTTTAATACAGTGACCAGTCCCTTTCATCATTCAGATTCATCCAGTTCCGTTCCGGTGTTTGAGCGTGAAGGACGGACAAACATACAAACTCACACACACTCAAACACAACTCATTAGCAACGTTAAGAAGAGATTTTCTTCTGCCTAATATAACATAACATCATGCCTTGTTTCCCCAAGGGGTTAGGTAGAGATGTACCAATATCCTTATATCCTTATCCTTGGACATTTCACACAACGCCATATCGTCCCAAGCTAAGCAACCTAATGCTTGTGTTACGGTAACGAGATGGCTGATAAACTACATACTTATAAACAATATTTTTTTTGTAAATACATACATATTATAGTTAGAAAAACACCCAGACTCGTAACAAATACTTGCAGGTCGTACAAATATTTGTTCCGTGCGGGAATCGAACCCGCTACATAGTGCGCAGCAGTCAATCGGTCAACCACTGCGCCAACCGTGTCGTCATAGTTATACTCGCACCAATAATACTTATACTCGCATTACGCCAGATATTTTTAAGCCCCAAGGAATACGGGACGGGCTTATTGCCATCAACGGACACAACTCCAGACTCCGGCCTGCTACTGAGAAATTCCTAATGGAGTTCAAGAGAGCAGACCCCTCAGGAAATAAAAAACAACCGGCCAAGTGCGAGTCGAACTCTTATGCAAAGGGTTCCATACCATCTTACAATATTTAACACTACATAAATAAAACTCTTCAATTGACTATTTGAAACGGTCAAAAATAAAATATCAAATCACATTGAAAAAAGACCGCTCGTCTTAAAAACTTCTATCACTGTACAGAAATTAAATATTATGATAAGATATAACTGTAAAATTGCATTTAATGCTAATAAATATTCCGTTTGGTTCAAAAAATCTGTGACGTCACATTGTTATATTTCATACTAATTACGTACTACAAATTCCGCGTTTTGACAGTTCATAAAAAGTAACGTTATTGACTACCCTTTCAAATACCCAATTAAAAAAACACGTTTTTTTTGTATGAGGACTCCGTTACTTTAACTTTATTCTTATAGTGG
This sequence comes from Hyppa rectilinea, assembly GCA_951799385.1. Taxonomy (NCBI): domain Eukaryota; kingdom Metazoa; phylum Arthropoda; class Insecta; order Lepidoptera; family Noctuidae; genus Hyppa; species Hyppa rectilinea. The sequence goes on along the minus strand of OX637302.1, from coordinate 2,665,518 downwards.
CTAAAGAGAAAAACAGTCTGTAAAAAAATCAACTGTCTATACATACTGCGGTTCATCAGATGCAGCCGGCTGACAAACATACGGTCGGACGGACAATGGAAGGTCACTAAGACCTTGAAAATTCAAAAGTGGTAATTGGTTTAATTGTAATAAATGTTTTGAGTTTGAGTAATGGTTCCGTTTGGTTCCGTTTAGCACCCTTCGGGTTCGAACCCCAAACACGACACGTCAATCACAAAATTTGTCAATCAAAATACATTTTCAGATTCTCTTGACAATAAAAAATGGAATTCAAAATCCCAATACAGGTAAATTCAAAACCAATGAGGCTAATCATACGCTAACGAATTATTTATTAGGTGCTTGTGGTTTGGACATGAAAGAAAAACACAAACTTTGCTTAAACAAGCAAAGTTTGGTAAAGTTACTAAAGTCAATTCGGGTCAACAAGTAAAGTAGAGGTGACAGGTTTCGGGCGGCCATGTTTAACTTGGATGGGTTTTCTTCTTCAATTTCATGTTTTCTTTTGAGAAAGAAAGAAGGGTAAATGTTTATTTTGCACAAACAGAACGCACATTAAATTACAAAAAAAAACAGACACAAAATAACATGTAATGCACCCGCACAAAGTAACTAAAAAGGCTCGTGTTTAGTTCAGAAAATTAAAAACATGTAGCGGTAAAGTTCGTATTTTCCGAGCCACGGAGGAGTCTCGGGATCATCTTTACATACCGAAATTCCTCCGTGCCTCGGAAAACACGTTAAACAATGGTTTGACAGCCAATGACAGCCGGGACCAACGGGTCCCGTTTGATTTGTGCATCTTTGACAGTCGTTACGGGTCGTCAGAAGCCCAGATAGGCAGGCCCAGGTAGGTCAGATAGGCAGTCGCTCTATGTAAAATACTGATATTGAGCTGTATCCGGTTTGACTGGAAGCCGACCCCAAAGACGTTGGATAGGTTTTAGTCAGTAAAAGTCTGACACTCCCTTCCGATTCCACCCAGAGCGGGAGGTCTCATTTGATGGTTACTTACCCTCAAAATAAAAATGGTTACTGGTTTTATCCAGCTAGGATGAAATGCTTATTACACGACCAAATTGACATACTATCAATTTTCTTTTAAATCAATTATTGACGATATAAATTACTAATGTCATTTTTATAATCTTGAACAAGCGTTGGCAGACGGAGAATATGTATTTTTTTCCAGAAAACCTGGATTAAATAAAAAATCAAGTGAATTGATAAATGCTTATTTCATAATGTGCCTTTGCCCCGCATTACGACTTAAACAGAGTAAAATATTAAACAAACAAATGAAAATCGGTTCTCTCTGCAGAAATATGGTGCCAAATACACAACAAATCATTTCAGACAAAAAACCGGTCAAGTGCATTATAATAAATTATACTGGAGACGCGCTGGACGATAAAACTGCAGAGTACTGGAGAATTATTTTTGTTCTGATTTATCGTCTTGAATTCTATTATAATTTGACTGTGTATGGTAAGATGTTGTGAGATAAATTGCTCGTTTTATTTAAATTTTCTTACTCGTTTCGCAAATTTCAGGTACCTAAGTGTCAGGTTATATGTGGGACCTAAATGCTAGGAGCTACACCGCAAACAATGCTTCACCTCTTGTCGTGTTCTCTATGTGTAAACACCTGCGCTATGGAAAACCTTTGCGAGGCCAGCGCTAGTGCTATCGAAGTAGCCGAACATATTATGGTCGAATTTTATTTAAAAAGGGAATCATCTATACGACGAAGAATATGATTCGCGAGTTCTTTCACATATCATTATTATACGTCATGGAAATAGGCATAATATGAGCACACACAGTTTTGGATGAAAATTTGATTTTATCAAAAAATAAAGTTGTGCCGTGCGAGAAGGCTTGTGTCCTAGCGGTCGGTGGTGACATTATAGGCTGATGATTTAACGTTGTATACGCAAGTTATAAACAAATTAGTTTTTTTTTTTATAAAGGTCACATTGAAATAAAGAACTTACCTAGTTCCAGGTACTACACCAGCAGTACCAGTTTAACTTACAAGTACGACGTATCGATATGGTTGTGGCAAGAAAACTGTTGCTGTATATATCAGAAGCAAGTGCCAATCTTCTACGTCATCAGCCAACAATTCAGTCATCATTCTCCCTTTAACCTCAGCCAATGTTTTAGGCTTATGGCCAATATCCAAGATGCTAAGCCATAGTTTATCGTTACTGCACTGGCATGACGTATATACAACTCATATTTCGCTAACAGAAAACTGGTGACAATCCATAAAGATTATTCCTCTTCGTACGGTGAATTCGACATTGCCGATATTCCTACGTTCGGCACACTTAGCTCAGAAAAGTATTGGGTCAGGCGACATTTGGCTCAGATCCAAGGTACAATCTTGTAGCGTTTGCTTTTTTGCTACATTGTAAAGTAACAGAGCGTAACCGATTTAGCAATAAATGAGAATGGGGCTGCTTCATAGTTTTTTAGTTCTGGGTTCCGGCCTTCTTTCACAAGAAGAATGGTGCTTCGAAAATGTGAATTAACACTCAAGTGCTGGATATAAAAGTAGTGAGTTTTGGGAACGTTTTGTAAAGTTATAAGGCAGCACTAAACAATAATCAATAACGACTAGATTTGTATGCTTTGATAATTAGAGTGCCAAAAATCAGTGGATTAGTTAGTCGAGCTCCTTAAATCCTGCATTGCGCTGTGCTGTTATTTGCTCAAAATATGTCAGACACATAGTCCTCACATCTGACCAAGATTATGTCTAGACTTTAAAAGAGACTATGACCTTTGTTTCGGCCTTTCTTATCAGAGTAGTCAGATAGGAAAAGTCAATTCCATCTACATAATTAGCCTAAAATTTTCCTAATGCTGGGGGAGAGTTTCCAATTCTATAAATATGATTCAATATACAATTAACAGAATAAATACTTTTATTTCATTTTAAGTCCAAGAATAATTTAATCATCACTATCATGATCTTTCTCTTGCCCTTTTTTAATTGATTTGTGGTCAGGCAGCATGTCTTCGTCATTATCTCAGCTGGCAGTCATCGTCTTTCCTTATTTTAACACAACATTTGTAGATTAATTAATGAATGTGTAATAAACTACTCGTTTATTTTTATGATGATCGTACCTGGCAGGTTTTAATTCTTCAGCGTCGTGATTAAGAAGCCCTAAGCCAAACAAAAAAACTCATTAAACATTTACATAAATAAGTAAGCCTTTTTAGAAGTACCGTAAAAAACTTAACATATTTTTATGGCCAGTATTTTAAGAGCGATGTTCTTGAATGAATTTAGAATGAAAACTATATTTGAAAAGAGATTACTGTGACATAAGTATGTCAGTTTTGAATAACTTATGCATGGTTCCAGATAGAATACGGGCTTAAGGTAAAAGCGCTAGGTTGCGAAATTCCAATTTACTTACGTGTTTTTCAATTTTCAGGTCAGTATGCTTCGATCAATAATACACTAGATTCCCGATTAGCGCTTCAAAAACGGCCCGAAAAATAAGAGCACAAATAATTTTGTGCTCTTATTTCAAATTAGTATGGTCCAAACATAGCCAACGTTAAGACGTCAAGATGCCGCAGCGCGTGTTCAAAAATTGTGTAAATAACCACCGTAACACCAAGATTTTGGAAGGAATTTTTTTTTTTAATAATTTATTTGATTATGTATGTGTTTTTCATAAAATAAAAACATTTAAATAGTAAATATGACATCGTTTAGCAAATATTATGTTTGTTTGACCAATGTTTGCGACCACGCGCCAACTATTGCAACTATTGTAACAAACATTGACTGTTCTGGAACAGGGAATGCATGGAGTAGTATTATTATTTTATTTGTTGTTTTTGTTTGTAGATTTCCTACCAACCCATTTCGCAATGCAGAATGGGTATCTATTGTCACGAAACTTGACCAGGAAAAATCAGACGAATAAAATAATAAGTAAAAAAACACAACGGGTTGCGTGCCGGGAGTGGCCGGAGAAGTGAAAACTTGAATTATCGTTATGCATTTTTGATTTAAAATTTTTTACTCAACACAAAAATAAGCGCAGAACGCCGCTTAAGAAGTTTTCATTTAAAAAAATAATTTGATTTAATACAAATATTTTTTTATAACTTCTAAATCGCGCACATAAGAAGACATCCATTTTTGCGGGTTGGTAACAATGAACCAATCAGCAGACAATTGTAACCAATGTCTTAATAAAATAACTATTATACTAATTTAGTTCTACTACTTTTTACTACGATCTAAAATATTTGCCATCATAGAAAACGAACATTCGTCTAAAAAATATATTATTATTCTGCAACTCTACGTCTTTCAATAATTACTGTGTTCTGAGCATTGAAATGTAATACCAAAAAATTATGTCTAGTTTCAAAATAGAGTAAGCACGAAATTGTCAACAAAATGTTTTTAACCTTATTGCTTAAGGTGTAAGTTTCATCTTACAATAAATATTTTTGTACTTATTATAAAAATGACTATTTATTTTCAAGCGACATTTTGAATTTATTGCTTTCACTTTCTCGAATGATAGAAGGACTTAAATAAAAATATTTTGCAATCGTAATCAAACTTTATGCTTGAGTGTTAAGGTTTATAATAAACTGAAGTTGTTCATATTATAAAACGTTTTTCTTTATTTTGTAGTCACAAATGTAAATGTTTATGTGTGTGTAAACGTGGCCACTTCAGCGACTTATTTTTGTTCCTGATCCTGTATCTAGTGTATTATTGATCGAAGTCAGTATGAGACTGAATGTTGATCAAAATATGACTAGCGACCGTGTATGCGTCCGCGTATGCATTTACACAATGTGGAGAAAACAATACGACCATAAATGAAAACACTGACAATACTGACAAATAAGAGTATTTTGGAACTACGTATCAAATACATTCTAACACTGAAAAAAAAGTGATTTTTTCAAACAAATTAAATAATAGTGACGAGCTGACTATGAGTTTTTCTAATTTTAGACTAGCTATAGTTAAGCGGGATTGTCCGAGAGGGTTACCGCTACCCCGGAACATAAAAGGCTACGGAAGGAACATGGACAGGTTTTTAGTCAGTAAGAGTCTGACACTCCCTTCCGCTCCACCCAAAGCAGGAGAAACTCATTGGATGATTTCCCGGCCTCAAAAAAAAAAGACTAGCTATAGTAACTAAACTATTGGATATATTGAGGCTCGTATGCGGGCTGGGCATTATTAGTTATACCTACACAGTTTAATTTATGATCGTATAAATTAAAATTTCGTATTTCGTATAATTTCGGAAAATTCGTATAATCTTAACCATTTAAATCAACAATACATGTATTTAAGTGCATTGTCTGTATTGAATGACTATTCCTTGAAATAACGTAATTTTATGTAATTTCTTTTATAAAGTGTTGCATTAGAATCAGTTTGTATGTTGCTTAAAATATTATACCTACCTATGTATTATAATTTTGTGAATACATTTTTGTACCGGTAGCCAGTCATATTTTAATGAACATTTTAACCTGTACATTGCAAAGAACGTAAGCAAAATAGAATTTTTCTGGTTTCTTTAGAACATCAAACCGGAATTAGTATGACGTCAGAAATACTCGTCAATTTTATTTATTCCCACAATATTCTCACCATATCCCCCACAACATAACAGAATTCCATTACGGGTAATAAAAGCTGTGTGGTGACGTCACTCGCCTACGTCATAGTACAAACAGCAGAATAGCAGGTGTTCTGTCATTACCCAATGAACGTCGCGGTGTAATCGTATTAGTTGTTGGGTCGACAGACGTGAGGGTGTATAAATAAAGAAAAACGACTGTTTTTATCTCCTAGATGTGGAATGTTATGGGTAAGTAGGTATGTCGCATAGTTTTTATTTTTGGCGGCCTAAATGTTCTTGTTCTTATTTAGTACACATATTCTAGCGCTAAAAAACAACAAAGGACTACTACAAAGCAAATTATATGAACCAAACACGCAGGGAAGGATTAGGCAATATTATACAATTGATTATTTGAAACGAGCAAAACACATATTTCTAACACACGCATTTCACGCGCTTTTTTCTTTTTTCCCTATGCTCCTGCGCTTACACTCACATTCACAGCGTGTAACCACACGTGTAACACTTGGTTACCACGAGGAAAGAGCGCGTCGCTTCATGAAATTAATACACTGGAACTATAAAGACAACAGCTTATTCCGTGGTTTGGTAATGGGTTAATATCCCCGCCATCTATACGCTGTTGGGCTATTTATTTTACACCTAACCACCGCCTGTGGCCTGGAACAGTGCCAAAGTGATTAATCTTGCTATCTCTTAGCTATGTCATTCAGGAAAACAAAAGTTTGCAATAAGTTCAAAAATATCAGCCATTTTTCATAGTTACGTGTTCGTCTTAGATGTTTTGGGGAACTGTTTTCGAGGTCTGGGGATACCTAAAAGGTTGTAAGTATGATTTTTTAAAAAGTGATCTAAGTTTTACAGTGCAATTACAGTATCACCTTGAATATTTCCCCACAACTTGTTTTTTATTGCTTATTTTTTACATGACGCAGTAAAAAATAAGCCGCAAATAAAAGTGTTTCTTTTCTTTCTTTCTTTCTAATGATTTAAAAAAAAAGGCAATAATAATCCTTGTAGTTGGACCACTCCAAGATTTAATCGTGGATTTGATCGTGAATCGAAGATATTGTACAGACGCCAGCATATCAAGCTATCCCTAACTGTCAAATTTTCTTAATTAAAAATGAACCTTATGTCTTTGCAATAAAGTTGAAATACATACTATCAAAGAAATTTGACAGATTGTGGTAACTTGATGTGCTGGCCTCTGTACATGCAAAACTCAGTCTGGACCTTTACACTTAATCCTGCCAATGGAGATTTTGACCAATACAAAAAAGAGTATGTTAAGACATCTGTTTTAATAAGCTAGCAAAACTTCAGAGACATGATGGGCCTCGATATCTGACCACGGTAAAACAAAAAAGAAGTGATATTCTCAACTCATCGCATCAACGTTTGTGGCCAGCTAATTTAATTTGCGAAAATTTCCAAAGCTTTTCCGTGTTTCAAGAACAAATTAAATATGAGTTTATTATTGTGTTATTACTTGGAAAAATTTCCTCTTGGCAATCTCTAAATTGCCTTAAAAGACACCGGCACCAGGAAAGTGGCCATTGAATTTTCCGAAAATCTTTTAAACTTGATGAAACACAACACTGTTGCAATACTCTCTCGAATAATACAGTTAATAACAATAGTTCCAGGTACATCAAAAGATTGACGGCGCTGTACCGTTGAGGGGCTGATTCGAAAAGTTTGCGCTCGAGTCTCGACGATTTGACGGTGGTTCTTGAGTATTTGCGCCCCTACCACTGGAATACAGATGTAGGTAGGTACTCGATTTATTTTTCACATATAAGGGTGCCTGAACAAAAGTGTCAATCGGTACGGGTCGATTCGAAAATTGTTGATCAAACAATTTGTTATCTCAGCGATTCGGATTGTCAAGAACACCACTTTTTTTTTTTTTTTTTTTAAGGCTGGGAAATCATCCAATGACTGCTCCCGCTCTGGGTGGAGCGGAAGGGAGTGTCAGACTCTTACTGACTAAAACCCATCCATGTTCCTTCCGTAGCCCTTTATGTTCCGGGGTAGCGGTAACCCTTTCGGACAATCCCGCTTACCCGGCAGGCTTGGCCCTGAGGGGCCCTTCATATGCTGACATCTCTTTGAGGCGCGCGTGGAACATATACGCGCCGTACGGCACGGGTCTGGTGCTGATCGGACGGTGAGTCACCCATTACTCACCGTCCGCAGGCCCGCGCCTACGGTGGCCGGGAGTCGTCACGTGGCTCCCGACGCCCGGGGCGTCTCCTGCGGCGGCTGGGACGGGAGGACCTTTCTCTCTCCCATCCCGCCACCTCCTTCGCGAGCATGACTTTTTCGCAGAAGGAGGTGACTGCCTCCCACTCCCTCTCGCCCCGGACCATGGCTTGCACCAGGGCCGGGCGCGAGAGGTCGCCGCCGCCGATCGCCTCTACGAGGACACGGCGGTGCTCCGCCCATGCGGGGCAGGTTTGCACCGTGTGCTCTACCGTGTCCTCTGGGCGATCCTCGCAGTGGTGACACCCGGGCGTTTCCTCCCGCCTGATGATGTGCAGGAACCTCCCGAAACATCCATGTCCGGTGAGGACCTGCGTCAGGCGGTAGGTGAGGGCGCCGTGACGCCTCTCTAGCCACTCCTCAAAGAGGGGCCTTACCGCCACTATCGTGGCGTGCCCAAGAACACCACTTGTCAACACATTTGTATGGAAATATTGATCTAGTTTCGTTCCATAATTTGACATTGTCTAGCACTCGGCGAGTGTAAGTAGAACTCCAGAACGGTACCAAAGTCAAAGTCAGTCAAAGTCAAAACATTTATTCCAAATAGGCACAAGAATGGCACTTTTGAACGTCAAAATGAACAAGAAATAGAATTGATTCTAGTCGCCCCTTCCAAAAGGTAGTTTCGTGTGGAGAAGAATGGGCAAGAAACTCCACCGTTACTCTTTTAAAATGTTTTACAATGTTTTGTATACATGAATTATAACATTATATGTGAAGACGATGCACCCAGAATAAAAACAATACACCACAAAAGGTGAAAAGAAAAACACATGTAGCAGTGGCAAGTAAACTTAATTATATCATAAGTACATGGTGCTAGGGGCCCCTCAGGGCCAAGCCTGCCGGGTAAGCGGGATTGTCCGAAAGGGTTACCGCTACCCCGGAACATAAAGGGCTACGGAAGGAACATGGATGGGTTTTAGTCAGTAAGAGTCTGACACTCCCTTCCGCTCCACCTAGAGCGGGAGCAGTCATTGGATGATTTACCAGACTTAAAAAAAAAAAAAAGTACATGGTGCTCACATATTTACAAACATTCTAAAAGTTAATAATAATAAATTAATCAATGTGTGAGAAGTTATGCCAATATAATAAAATAATATGGTACAAATTATAAATTATTACCTAATTTACTTAGCAACCAGTTTGATTTTGTCTAGCCACTGTCTACCAACTGCGTTCCTTACATGCTCTTTGCTCCATGCTTCTTGCTCAAGATACTTGCTTTCTTTTATATTAATACTAACTTTTGCCCGCGTTTTTGCTCGCGTTAATTTATAATTAGACACGAATTGACTGTCTAATTATTTAAATTATGATAATTAAAATTCAATCATGATTCGAAAGACACGTGGCGCCATCTATTATCGTAGATAATAACGTTATTGTTGTTTTCCACGGAGCAGTACTTTTTTTCGGAATGAAAAATAAAAAATATATATTATAGTTTATCAGCCTAACCCTTCGGGAGTACAGGCTTGTGTTACCCATGTTATCTAGTGTTGTTTTTTCTGTTTCTGCTCCGACTGCAAAGTCTGAAAAGGATTGTTTTCTATTTCAATGCTTTCATTTTCCTCACAGACAACAAAATCATATTTTTAACTTAAGGTAAATCCTCCAACCAGCTCGCGAAATTCAAATTTTCTTAAGTTTTTTGCAATTTGCAGGCCAGTGATAGGTTGTATGTTGATGAACATTTGATTCGCGGCTGTAAGACGTATGTAGTTACAGAATTATAATCATCAAAATCATTAATACAACCCTCCGAGCTCATAAAGGTGTAAAAATGACTTTTTACAAGGTCAAAGTCATTCCGGAACCTCCGGAACATCAACCTTAAAGGAGGGTTAAGACGAGTCTTTAAAAATCGGTTAAGTGCGAGTTGGATTTGCACACGAAGTGTTCCGTACCTCTGTTTAAAATTGTATTTTTTTTTAACTTTGGTCAATTTTATTTTTGTTATAGACCATCGCAGTTCACTGCTGAACATGGCCTCTGTCAGGCTGCGCCACAACACCCTGCCCTCCGCCTTCCACATCCAGTCTGTTTCAGCCATCTTCTTAAGGTTATCGGTTCATCTAGTCAGGAGCCTACCACACTACGCTTGCAGACACGTGACTACGTATCTGCAAGCGTAGTGTGGGAGTCTCCCTCTAGGACTCATGTGCTCCAATTGACAAACATAGCCAGCCCACTGCCACTTCAGTTTGCTTACTCTGCAAGCTATGTCGGTAACTCCGGTTCTTGTCCTGATTCAATTTCTGATGTTATCCTATAAAGAGACTTCTAGTCTACTTATTCTGGTCCAAAATATACAGCACTTTAACAGACGGACGTTAAAACATTCTAAGGCTCCGAAGTCCGTCGGTCGCCGCCATTGGCACTCTTTGTACACGGTACCCTAAAAACTACATTGAATATTAACAACCTTTGCTAAGTAAAACTTATAATTAACATGACTTTACATCTCCATAACAAACTCTCGACTTTATGATCGAGATCTGGTAGTACGGCGAGTACTCGACCGCAACTAATGGGTAAAGATGTTACAACTTTGATTAACTCTTAGTTTTCGATCCGATTAGTAATTTGTTACTATTTTGTTGGGACTACTTTGTTATGATAAAACCGCTGGGGCGGTTTCCCATAGTGTCGCAGCATGATGCTGTGCGATGCGGCGTTCTTTATTTGAGTCATTTTTTTTAATGTATTTTCTTTCTTTTATTTATAACTAGCTGACCCGACAGACGTTGTCCTGTCTTAACTGTAATACCTACCCTACCTACCTGCCTACCTACCCTACCTACCTAGCTACCTACCCTACCTACCCTACCTACCCTACCTACCTAACCTACCTACCTACCCTACCTACCTACCTACCCTACCTACCTACCCTACCTACCTACCCTACCCTACCTACCCTACCTACCCTACCTACCCTACCTACCCTACCTACCCTACCTACCCTACCTACCCTACCTACCCTACCTACCCTACCTACCCTACCTACCCTACCTACCCTACCTACCCTACCTACCTACCTACCCTACCTACCTACCTAGCTACCCTACCTAGGTGATACAACTTTTACAGGTAGGTAGGGTAGGTACCCTACCTACCTACCTACCCTACCTACCTACCCTACCTACCCTACCTACCCTACCTACCTACCCTACCTACCTACCTACTAATAAAATATAATTTTGCGTGGATGTGAAGCATGTTTCCTCCAACTTTCCCATTTTTTTTTGTTTCTATGTTCTTTTTTTACGTCATGTTTACCGCATATAATTTATCATTTTTTCATTCTTTTCTTTCTTATGAAATGAAAAATATCTTAAGGAGGCCTGGACTTCGGTCTGAAATTGAAATAAATAGCCTTTGTAAAAAAAGGCTTTGCCCTGGAGTGTTTTGATTTATAATGAATTACTTAAAAGACAGAACATAGTTGTTGAAGCGCCTACGCAATTAACCTTAGCTTTAAGTGTTCCGTCCTATTTACCTATTAAGTTTTTGTTATGTGCTTGCGCGCACATACTTCATGTCACTATTCTGCAAAACATTAAAACACGTACACGTAACCTGTGCCTGCTGCCTTTTATTTAAATCTCGCTAATTTCCGCACATATTGGACCGTCGAGCCGGATGGATTAAATAGCAAGGATCTGCTATTATTAAATGAAGATCAAGAAATTAAAAGTGGAATTAACGAATATTAATTATTTCGTACAACGAGGTTATTGACCGGCAGTGTGGTATGTGAATCAAGTGCATAAAATAAAGCGGTGTTAAGTCTAAGGTATTGATAATATCGTCACCCAACACTCAATCAGGTAGTATAACGCCAATTAAGGATTTATAAGGTTAGTCTTATTAATTACCGATTGTATTCTGCGTAATTAGTTTGTTCCGGTACCTACCGTACCATTTGCATTGTGATAGTTTTATTGTCATTATTTTGTATCTGCAGCAATTAAATTAGAAATCACACTTATTAAAGTGAGTAATATTGATTTATTACATTATATTGTTTAATTTAATTGTCCTTGCCAAAGTAATTACTAATCACGTTAAGTATTTTTGCATAGGTAGTAGGTACCTACTTAGCAGCAATATAATTTAAGAGTGTTAGATATTGTTAATTATTGTTTACTGTTAATGTAATTACCGTATTATTTTAGTTATCGTGTTGTTGTACTTTATACAAGTCATTATTAGTTTATTGAGATTTGCATAAGAATAGTTAAACGAGTTAAATATTATTGATGTAGGTATTCACTAATTGGTACCTATAGGTTGAATCATAAGACATACGTAGGTACTTATAATATTGTTAAAACTTTATTGTATAAATTCCAGATTTACACTCGAATCCCAGAATGACCGAGGAAAGGGAGTTAATAAAGAAGCGAGGGAGCTTCAAAGGCCGATTAACTGCTTTTGTAAATTATCTGGACGCGCTGGACAATAAAACGTTATCTAGTTCTAATATAACGGAACTACAGCTGCGTACAGGTAAAATGGAGTTGTTATACCAACAATATGATGAGGTACAGTTACGTATGGAGTGTATTGCTGATGATATTAAGGCACAGTTTTCTGAGCGTTCTGATTTCGAGTCTCTTTATTTTAAGTCAATGTCCAAGGCTCAGGAATTTGTGAATAATTATAATAAAGATAATGAATCTGTCAGTAGCAATAAAAGTAATTGTGGTAGTACTTATAAGCCCGTTAAGTTGCCCACAATCCAATTACCAAAGTTTTGTGGATCTTACAATAACTGGTTGGAGTTTCATGACACCTTTACGAGTCTCATTCATTCCAATGATGCTATAGACGAGATCAACAAATTCCACTACCTTCGAACGTCTCTGGAAGGATCCGCTGCCGTAGTGATCCAGTCGATTGAGTTTTCGGCTACTAATTACTCTGTGGCATGGAAGGTATTATGCGAGCGATATGATAACAAGAGATTATTAATTCACAATCATGTTTCGGCTATTTTTAACATGGAGTCAATTACAAAGGAATCATCTGTCACATTAAAGAATTTAATTGACCAAATAAATAAACACTTACGAGCATTGGACACTTTAGGTGAGCCTGTTAAATATTGGGATACCCTTTTAATTTATATTTTTACTCGAAAGTTGGATAGCAGAACGTTCCGTGAGTGGGAGGAGTACAAAGGTCGTATTGACAAAGATAGCAAGATTACCTTCGATGCATTCCTTAAATTCATACGTGAGCGCGCTGAGTTAATTGAAACATTAGAATTATCGCGTAGTAACCAGCCTCAACCTTTTAATAAATCAGGGGCTAAGCTGAAGTCTATGGTTACCATTCAAAGTGGTGGTAATTCTAGCTTAGATTCAGGTACAAAGGTCTGTCCCAAATGCAAAGGTGACCATAACTTGAGTGAGTGTGCACAGTTTCTCGCAATGTGTAACGAAGCTCGTATTAAATTGTTGCCAAACTTTAAAGTGTGTTATAATTGCTTTCGTTCGGGTCATTTCGCGAATCATTGTAAAAAGCCAGGTTGCAAGCTGTGTAAGCGCAGGCATAATACTCTTATCCATGTCGCTGATTTTAAACCTAGTAGTCATAATAATATAAATAATAACTCGTGTGATAACTTGTCGCCGCGATCGTCTTCGACGTCTTCTGTGACTGAGACGAATAATGTCGCGTTGTCGGCCAAGGTCACATCTTCGCACAGTAGTGTGAGTCATGATGTGTTATTGTCAACCGCATTAATTAAATTACGTGATCGTAATGGTCGAGAACATGTTGTTCGTGCAGTTCTTGACAGCGGTAGTACATCATGCTTTGTGACCGAAAGATTATGTCGACAGTTAAATTTAGAGACTAGGCAGATAGATAGGTCGATATTCGGCATTAATAACGTGACCTCCCACGTAGGTAAAACGTGTCGTATTAATATGACGTCATTAAACAATAGTTTCAGTACTGAACTTTATTGTTTCGTTTTACCATCAATAACTAGTGATGTGCCATGTCGTGAAGTAAATCCATCTATTCTGAACATTCCGTCTCATATTTGTTTAGCAGACCCTACTTTTTACAAGCCCGCTCATGTAGATATTCTGATTGGTGCTGATGTCTTCTGGGACTTGCTGGGGTCGCAAAGAATCAAACTAGGTACTGGTAAGCCAATTTTATGTGAAACCAGGTTAGGCTGGATTGTATCCGGTCCTATTAGTCGTAATTACGTTGCATTGCTTTCAAGTAACATTAGGTGTAACTTTACTAAAATCAATTCTTCATCTGACGACGATTTCGATAAAATACGAAGTGATTTAACTCGCTTCTGGCAGTTAGAAGAAGTAAATAAGAAGTCTTCTCATTATTCGCCAGAAGAGAAAGTATGTGAGCAGCATTTCCTAGATAATACGAGCAGATTGCCTGATGGTCGTTTCTGTGTTCGTATTCCCCTTAAACACGATCCATCTATTTTGGGAGATTCAATTAATAAAGCTAGTCATTGCTTACAGTCGTTAGAACGTAGGTTAAAAACGAAATCTGATTTTAGTAAAATGTATCACGAATTCATGTCTGAGTATGAGTTACTAGGTCATATGACTAAATGCAAGCAATCTGATTTAAGCCCTTCTGGTTATTTTATTCCGCATCACGGCGTATTACGTGAAAGTAGTACCACTACGAAACTTCGAGTGGTATTCAACGCAAGCTGTCCTTCTTCAACTGGCGTTTCATTCAACGATTTACAGATGGTTGGCCCTACCATTCAAGGACGACCTGTTGTCGATTCTTCTCCGCTTCAGACAGCACAAGTATGTTTTGTCAGCAGACGTCGAGAAGATGTACAGACAGATAGTCGTCCATCCGTCTGACAGATATCTGCAGCAGATATTGTGGCGAGGTAAGGCCTCTGACTCCGTTCATTTTTATAAATTAAACACCGTCACCTATGGCACGGCAAGTGCGCCATTTTTAGCTTTTCGGTGCCTTCATCAATTAGGGCTCGATTGTAACAATCAGAAGGTTGCTGAGGTCATAAAGCACGATTTCTATGCCGATGATCTGTTATCTGGCGGTGATGATTTAGAGGAGGTTAGATTTATCCGTCAGGAAGTCACAAGTGTACTTGCATCGGCTGGCATGCCATTGCGTAAGAGGAAATCAAACGAGCCTCAATTATTGTCTGAAGTTGATGAATCTTTGCTTGACTTAAATATCGGTTCTAGTGAGCCTGACAAGTTGCTCGGGCTAGGTTGGTATGCAAGTTCAGATGAGCTAGTATTTTCCATAGGATCAACTATATCCTGCAAGAGTAACACTAAACGTGATTTACTTTCAGTGATTGCAAAGATCTTCGATCCTTTGGGGCTGTTGTCACCATTTGTAATTACGATGAAAATGTTACTTCAAAGACTGTGGCTGGATAAATTGTCATGGGATGATCCATTGTCTCCTGAAATTAAATTATAATGGCAGACCATTACCAAAACTCTGCCTCTTGTAAATGAAGTTCGTGTTCCTCGAATTGTTGTGTGTCATGCATACAAGGAGTTGGAACTGCATATATTTACAGATGCGTCTGAGCGTGCATATGGCGCGTGCGCTTATGTGCGCAGTGTTAATAATGCAGGTGAGTGCATCGTTCGGTTACTTATGGCCAAAAGTCGAGTGGCACCAATTAAACCTACTACAATTCCAAGGTTGGAGTTGTGTGGCGCTGTAGTGGGAGCTCGTCTGTGTGAGAAGGTGTTAAACTCACTTCGTCTTAAGTTTTCGCGCATCTTTTGTTGGACTGACTCGACCATCGTGTTGGGGTGGTTACAGATATTGCCTTCAAAACTTCAGCCATTTGTTCGCAATCGCGTCGCTGAAATTTTAGAGCAGGCGGGTCACTGCACCTGGCGGCACGTCCCAACCAATGAAAACCCAGCAGACCTATTATCTCGTGGTGTGGATAGTAGTCACCTGCAGGGATTAGATATGTGGTGGTCAGGTCCTGACTTTCTCCAACATGACTCAAGTAGTTGGCCTTCGCAATTTAAATGTTCAGAATTAGGCTTACTCCCAGAAACTCGAACTGATGTCACTTTAAATGTTGTCCTTGACACTAACGATAAGCCATTTATTATAAATTTTAGTCGTTTTTCTAAATATTTGAGACTTTTACGGTCCATGGCATATGTGTTGCGATTTATAACAGCATGTAAACGTCAATCGCCACATAGTTCTTTTTTATCTGATGACGAATTAAAGAAAGCATTAAACATTTTAATCTATCAGAGTCAACAAGAATCATTTCCCGAACATAAATTACTTTTAAATAAACAAAGTTTGCCAAAAAAGAGCGTCCTATTAAAATTGAATGTGTATTTAGATGACAACAATTTAATGCGTGTCGGAGGACGTCTCGATAATTCAGATTTTACATACGATAAGCGGCACCCTATTATTATACAGTCCACTCATACTTTTACTAAATTATTATTTGATTTTGAGCACAAAAGGTTAATGCACGCAGGCCCACAATTATTATTAGCATCGATTAGAGAATCCTATTGGCCTATAGGAGGACGAAATTTAGCTAAAACTTGTTATCATAGATGCGTTCTGTGCCAACGCATGCAGGGTAAGATTGTTACTCCATTGATGGGTAACTTACCGCGGCAGCGCCTTCTTCCAGGCGGGTATCCGTTTGAAAGTACTGGTGTTGATTATGCGGGCCCTATTATGAGCGCTAGTCGTCAAGGTCGTGGATGTAGACTCGTCAAGGTGTACATAGCTATTTTTGTTTGTTTTACCACAAAGGCTGTGCATTTGGAGCTTGTGAGTGACTTGACGAGTCATAATTATTTATTAGCTTTATATCGGTTCATCTCACGAAGAGGTAAACCAACTCACATATACTCCGATAACGGAACCTCATTTGTTGGTGCGTATAACGAACTATCTAAATTTTTAAAAGTTAATTCTGATGCTTTGAGTGAAAGCATAGCTAATCATGGAATCAAATTCCATTTTATTCCCGCGTATACTCCACATTTTGGCGGTCTCTGGGAAGCGGGTGTCAAATCGGCAAAATATCATTTGCAGCGAGTGTTGGGACAATGTAATTTAACTTTTGAGGAACTTAACACCACGTTAGCCCAAATAGAGGCAATATTAAATTCACGCCCACTAACGCCACTGTCTTCAGATCCTGCCGATTGCACTCCATTGACACCAGGTCATTTTCTCGTCGGCCGGCCACTCACTTCATTGCCACGGAAAAATTGTGAAGACCAATCTGCAACCCATCTTAGTCGTTACCAACGTATTGAGCAACTCCGCCAACACTTCTGGACTAGATGGTCTAAAGAGTATGTTGCAGAGTTGCAGCAACGGACAAAGTGGCGTTCTTGCAAGGATGGCTTGAAGCTGGATTCATTGGTAGTCATCAAAGAGGAGAATCTTCCACCTCTGAAGTGGAGACTAGGAAGAGTCATTGCGCTACATCCAGGTACTGATGGAATTTCCCGCGTAGCAGATATCAAGACCTCTACTGGAGTCATCCGGAGGGCCTTCAACAGGATATGCCCACTACCTGTCTCTTCAGAATCGGAGTCTGGTTGAAAGCACGGCTTTCAACGCCCGGGGGCATGTTGAAGCGCCTACGCAATTAACCTTAGCTTTAAGTGTTCCGTCCTATTTACCTATTAAGTTTTTGTTATGTGCTTGCGCGCACATACTTCATGTCACTATTCTGCAAAACATTAAAACACGTACACGTAACCTGTGCCTGCTGCCTTTTATTTAAATCTCGCTAATTTCCGCACAATAGTAGATACTTTTAAACATACCACCACAATATTTAATTTAATTACAGCTGATACCGTCACTCCATTGACTCGATGTATGTTGTAGAAGGTATGCAAGTTTGGCTGGTTGTATTCATAAACCTTGTAACAAATATACCTACATGAGTTTCATTTGCGTATATTTTTTTTCTTTTGATCCCGTTGTGTCTAATAAATACACGTGGAAGTAAATTGGTGTTTTACTCTGACGGAATAAGTAGCGCCTGAAGCAGTAACATTGATTTCAATGTTAATGTGTGCAAGGATATTTGTATTCATTTGAATACAAATATCCTTGCACACATTTTCCTTGTTTATCATAATTAGCGACCATTCGCGACCAGCCAAGACAGCGATGTAGTTTATACTGTTGAGGTTACTGGGTATTCATATAATCATCTATATATATAAAAGAAAGACGGGTTTGTTCCCTCCATTATAACTCAAGATCTGCTAAACCAATTTTCATGGTTTTTGTTTCGTTGGATTTGTCTCAGCCCTGAATAGCAGAATACATTTTTTTTTTTTTTTTTTTAGGTAGCTAAGGTAGGGTAGGTAGGTAGGTAGGGTAGAGTAGGTAGGTAGGTAGGGTAGGGTAGGTAGGTAGGTAGGGTAGGTAGGTAGGGTAGGTAGGTAGGTAGGGTAGGTAGGGTGGGTAGGTAGGATAGGTAGGTAGGTAGAGTAGGTAGGGTAGGTAGGGTAGGTAGGGTAGGTAGGGTAGGTAGGGTAGGTAGGGTAGGTAGGGTAGGTAGGGTAGGTAGGGTAGGTAGGGTAGGTAGGGTAGGTAGGGTAGGTAGGGTAGGTAGGGTAGGTAGGGTAGGTAGGGTAGGTAGGGTAGGTAGGGTAGGTAGGGTGGGTAGGTAGGTAGGGTAGGTAGGGTAGGTAGGTAGGGTAGGTAGGTAAACATGACGTAAAAAAAAACATAGACACAAAAAAAATGGAAAAGTTGGAGGAAACATGCTTCACATCCACGCAAAATTATATGCGGTAAACATGACGCAAAAAAAGAATAGACACAAAAAAAATGGAAAAAGTTGGAAGAAACATGCTTCACATCCACGCAAAACGGCTTTCGCTCAGCATTGTGCTGCGACCGTATGCAAGATAGATATCCAATACTGCAAAGGAGATTGTTCTACGCCCATACATTGTTCGCCCTGGAGCCAACAGCATAGAAAAAATCATTTTTTATTTGTAAACTGCCCTTAGTAGCCCATAAGGCAGGCACCATACGCCCTGACTTCACGGGCATGCGAACCGTAACGGTAAGCTGCCCCGTGACGGCGGCCAGCAAAATTGTGGAGGGCCGAAGACTCCTGGTGGGCTGGGTGAGCGCGCAGGTCAAACTGCTGGAGCCCAGACCTCTGAGGTGCTACCGTTGCCTCGTCGGGCACCACGTCGGTGTCCAATGCACCTCGGAGGTGGACCGCAGCACTTTGTGCTTCCGCTGCGGTCAGCCCGGTCACACGGCCGGCTCCTGCAACGCCGCGCCGCACTGCGTCGCATGTGCGGCTGCTGGCAAGCCGGCCGATCACCGGGCGGGGAGCAAGTCCTGCGCCCCGCCTGCCGGGACCAGGAGGAGAGGTAGGCCCTTCGCCACCACCCCCACCGTCGCCGCCGCCGCTGCCGCCACTGTCGCCGCCGCCGCCGCCGCCGATGCCACTGCCGAGGGACCCTCGCAGGGGACTCAGGGGGGAGTCAACATGGAGGAGTGATGGCCCCACTCCGCTTCCTCCAGGCGAACATTAACCACTGCGCCTGTGCACAGGACCTCTTGCTCCAGAGCATGGCGCAGTGGTCGATTAATATCGCCGTGGTCGCTGAGCCGTACTTTGTCCCGCCCAGGGATAACTGGGTGGAGGACCTGAGCGGCTCAGTGGCCATAACTTCGTCGGCCGCCGCCGGCACCCCGTCCCTCGAGGGCGTCTCGAAGGGACAGGGGTGCGTCGCAGCACGGTTCGGAGAGATTGTGGTAGTGGGAGTGTACTACTCTCCGAACCGAACTCTCGCCGAGTTCCACAACTCTCTCACAGAGTTGAGTGTCGTCGTCTCCAGAAGCCATCCCTTCCCCGTGCTAGTGCTCGGGGACTTCAACGCCAAAAGCCTGGCCTGGGGTTCCCGCTACACGGATGTGCGGGGTAGGATGGTGGAGGACTGGGCTCTGGAAGCAGGCCTAGCCGTCCTCAATCGGGGTTCTGTTCCCACGTGCGTGCGGATGCGGGGTGAGTCCGTTGTGGACATCTCGTTCGCGAGCCCCGCTCTGTCACAGTGCGTCCTTGACTGGCGCGTAGTAGAGGAGGTGGAGACCTACTCCGATCACCGGTATATCCGGTTCGACGTCTCCACCCAGACCTCAAGCGCGCCGGTCCGACAGGCCCCGAGTGGTCCGCGGTGGGCGCTGAAGCAGCTGGACCGGGAGCTCCTCCTGGAAGCCTCGATCGTGCAGGCCTGGGTGTCATCACCGGTCAGGCCTGCCGACATCAACGACGAGGCAGAGTGGTTCCGGGAGGCCATGTCCGAGATTTGCGACGTGGCAATGCCCCGAGTCCGGCCAGGATGCGCCCGACGTCAGGTGTACTGGTGGTCGCAAGAGGTGGAAGAACTTCGCAAGGAGTGCGTCGAGGTGCGCCACCTGTACACCAGGCACCGCAGGCTCCGCATCCGCCCTCCGGATGCGGCAGCCACGGAGGCGGAGCTGTACGAGGGGTACAGAGCGGCGAAGACCGCCCTCCAAGAAGCTGTCCAGCGGGCCAAGGACTCGGCCCGCGAGGAGATGGTGGGGACTCTGGATAGAGATCCATGGGGGCGCCCATATAAAATGGTGCGGAACAAGCTCCGCACCTGGGCCCCCCCTCTGACGCAGAGTCTCCGCCCCCAGCTGGTGGAGGAGGTGGTGAGCGCTCTGTTCCCCTCACGGGGGGAGCATACTCCCCCGCCTATGGCTCCGCCCGAAGCGGACCACGAGGACGACGACGACATCCCCGAAGTGACCGAGGTAGATCTGAGAGCGGCGGTTGGAAGGCTCAAGGCCAAGAATACCGCCCCAGGACCCGACGGCTTGCCTGGTAAAGCCTGGGTCCTGGCCTCAGGGGCTCTCGGGCCCCGACTGGAGGCGCTCTTTAGCGCATGCATGGAAAGAGGCCAGTTTCCGCTACGTTGGAAGACGGGGAAGCTGGTCCTTATACAGAAGCCAGGGCGCCCTGCGGACTCTCCGTCCGCATTCCGGCCCATAGTGCTGCTCGACGAGGTCGGCAAACTCTTCGAGAGAATTATTGCGGGCCGCCTCGTCGGGCACCTTGGAAGGACGGGGCCGGACCTTGCGGACTGCCAGTTTGGCTTCCGCAAGGGGCGCTCGACGGTGGACGCCATCATGCGCGTTAGAGCCCTCACGACGGGGGACGCGGTGTCCCAGGGTAGGGTCGTCGTGGCGGTGTCACTCGACATCGCCAACGCTTTCAACACCCTGCCCTGGAGTTGCATTGGGGAAGCACTCCGGTATCACCGGGTGCCGACCTACCTCCGTCGAATAGTCGGGGCGTACCTGACGGACAGAGCCGTCATCTACCCCGGTCGCGATGGGGAATGGAACCGGCGAGAGATGTCGTGCGGTGTCCCACAGGGATCGGTTCTGGGGCCGCACCTGTGGGACATCGGCTACGACTGGGTGCTGCGGGCCGACCTCCCTGACGGCGTCAGCGTAATTTGTTACGCTGACGACACGCTGGTCTTGGCGCAGGGAAGGTCGCATCAGGCGGCGGCCGACGCGATGACACGCGGTGTTGCGATAGTCGTTGAGAGGATCCGGCAGTTGGGTCTCGAGGTGGCATTGCACAAATCCGAGGCCATGTCCTTTCATGGGCCTCGGAATAGGCCACCATCGGGATCCCAACTTACGGTAGGAGGGGTTCACATCGGCGTCGAGACCACGATGAAATACCTGGGTCTGGTCCTCGACAGCCGATGGAATTTCGTGGAGCATTTCCGACGTTTGGCCCCCAAGCTGGAACGGACTGGGGCCGCCTTAAAGCGGCTCTTGCCCAATTTGAGGGGGCCAAACGCCTCCTGCCGGAGGCTTTACGCGGGAGTCGTGCGGTCCATGGCCCTTTACGGGGCCCCGGTGTGGGCGCGTTCATTGCGGCGGCGAGCCGCCCACTACCTGAACGCGCCCCAAAAGGTGGTAGCCATTCGGCTAATCCGGGGATACCGCACGATCTCGGGCGAGGCGGCAAGCCTCCTTGCCGGACTGCCGCCGTGGGATCTGGAGGCGATAGTCCTCGCGCGCCTGTACGAGTGGCGCGCGGAGGTACTAAGCCGGGGGGAAACTCCGTTTCTGCAGCAAATTGCGGCGGAGCGGACGGACCTCCGGCGCGATCTCATGGCGGCCTGGAATCAGCGACTGTCGCAACCCAGCGCAGGGCACGCCACGATAGTGGCGGTAAGGCCCCTCTTTGAGGAGTGGCTAGAGAGGCGTCACGGCGCCCTCACCTTCCGCCTGACGCAGGTCCTCACCGGACATGGATGTTTCGGGAGGTTCCTGCACATCATCAGGCGGGAGGAAACGCCCGGGTGTCACCACTGCGAGGATCGCCTAGAGGACACGGTAGAGCACACGGTGCAAACCTGCCCCGCTTGGGCGGAGCACCGCCGTGTCCTCGTAGAGGCGATCGGCGGCGGCGACCTCTCGCGCCCGGCCCTGGTGCAAGCCATGGTCCGGGGCGAGAGGGAGTGGGAGGCAGTCACCTCCTTCTGCGAAAAAGTTATGCTCGCGAAGGAGGTGGCGGGATGGGAGAGAGAAAGGTCCTCCCGTCCCAGCCGCCGCGGGAGACGCTCCGGGCGTCGGGAGCCACGTGACGACTCCCGGCCACCGTAGGCGCGGGCCTGCGGACGGTGAGTAATGGGTGACTCACCGTCCGATCAGCACCAGACCCGTGCCGTACGGCGCGTATATGTTCCACGCGCGCCTCAAAGAGATGTCAGCATATGAAGGGGCCCCTCAGGGCCAAGCCTGCCGGGTAAGCGGGATTGTCCGAAAGGGTTACCGCTACCCCGGAACATAAAGGGCTACGGAAGGAACATGGATGGGTTTTAGTCAGTAAGAGTCTGACACTCCCTTCCGCTCCACCCAGAGCGGGAGCAGTCATTGGATGATTTCCCAGCCTTAAAAAAAAAAAAAAAAAAAGTAGCCCATAAGAACAAAGTTTCTTGACGGACACTTTAGAGAAAAGATTTATTTAAAGAAAAGGAACAGATTTTGAGGTTATTTTTAATAAAAGAAAACTTAAGTAATTCCTTCTAAAATCGCTATTTCTGTTTTCTACAAAGCATTAAACTTCAAATACAGTAAAATATTACCGTAAATATAGTTGTATTATGCCTTTTAGGTACCTACAGTTATTATTTATTGGTTGAAGTTTACTTTAAGCGAAGTCCGTTATCCGTTGTCAAAATGCTAAGGTGTCGTTTAAGCAGATCACTGAATCAGTTATTCGAAGCCAGGTCACGTTGAAAGCAATCCAAATTGTAGTCCGTTAAACAGAAACAAAATCAAAAACGCCAAAAGAAATCGCCAAATAGGTTGTTGTTGTTATTCACAACAACACAACACAGCCACAGGCACCGACTGACGTAGTAACGTAGAGATGCTCTCTTGAAGATCAATCATTGTATATCGATTATCAATGACCACCTATTTAAACTGTGGTTTTAATTTAGTAGACCAAAATGACAGATCAATATGTCAAATGTAAATTAATTTGTTCCGTTTCAAACATAAACACGTTGTTGCTATGATTCTACTCCAATTAAATTAATGCTAAAATAAAATATTTTGTTCCCAACGAACAATGTGTAACGTTTTAGTTTGCGACATTTAAAAATAGAGTTTAAGTACTTAAAAAGTAAAAATATGGCTATTGAAGTCGTGAAATGGTTATGAGAACAATTCACTAGAGTTGCGTCGTAAATGACATTTCAATCGTTACATGAGAGATTTTCTGACAAGTGAAAAAACATAGTTCAATAGATGGCGTGGGTAAAAAATACGTTTTCGTTTTATTGGCTACTGATAACAAAAATAAGATCCGTAACGTAAAAAAGAAAGCTTATTTGATGTCAAAAACCTGACACAGTGACGTATTTTTTACAAACGCCTCTTTTGAACTAATATTTTCTCACTTGTGAGAAAATCCCTCATTCGACTAGTAAGTACATTTTGTGAGTTTGTTTTGTTCATTATATTTTCATCATAATCGTGCTAGGCCATATTCATCATAAGTTCCATTAAAATGTTCACGGAACTAATTCCATGAAAAAAATATGCATGAAAAACTTTTATGTTGCACATTTTCAATGTTTTGGAAGTGATAAATATCGAACATCCATTATTTATCACTAGATAATATGGACATCGTCGTCGATATCGATATTTATATAATATGAGCGAGAGCGACACTGTCAAATCTTTTGTGACATTCACATTGACAATTCCTTGAAAGATGGCGAGTTCAGTTGGTAATAAAATCAATGAGGTCACCATAAAAAACCTATTAAGAATTAAACAGTGTCCGCTTGAATTTATTATTTTTAAAAAGCATATTAAAATATAATTAAAATTAACGTACACGACAATTGTTTGTTGGTTATAGGGCGGTATAGAACAATCTCCTTTACTTACTTGACTCATGTCTCAAAATAATAAAGGTAGATAATACAAATGACAATAATAATTGCAAAGTAGAAAATGATCTACTTTTTAGTCAAACAACTATAATCTGAAGTCTGATATTACGTTCCCAACAAAAAACACAAAATCAGTTACTTCAATCCCTGGTAGGGGTTACAAAATCAATATAGATCGCAACTTTCCAGTTTATTGAAAAAATCTGTTGTTTCATCAGATTACGGGGCTGTTCACACGGAAAGCCTTTATTTTTAAACTTCGCCCCATGAATTTATATTAGGGTGCCGAGTTTTAGATGTTGATGAATGGACTTCCGGGATTGATTATGTATGTGTATCGTTCAGAGTACTCACGAATTTTTTCTCTAGGGATCGGCAGAGGAAATAGAACTGCTGCCTGGGGATTTGTGATGGCCTTTTACATCGTAAATGTGTCAATGACTTAATTTTTTTTAGCGTTTTAGTATAAGCTGATAACTAGGCCCAATTTTAATGAGGATTTTTTTATTAATCCAAATTGTACCCGTCAAAAAATGTTGTCACTCTTGAACATAAATCTCCTGGTTCTTCTTTCTTAGGTTAGTGACTAAACTGGTGTCAAAGTTTTCATGCTGCCCATGGGCCTCTGATCTAGCTTCACATACTGTTGAGAATTATCTCTCAAGCATACCGGTTTCCTCACGATGTTTCCCGTCGTCAATTCGGTGTTTTGTCATAAAAATTGTGATTGATTGATTGTGATTGTGGCGGCAAAGTTCTTACAGTTACTTAAGACAACAGATTTTCTAACAATATTTAACAAAACTTTCAAGAATTGTGATATAAATAATGTATTACGTTATTATCTACTTAAACACTAATAACTACGGTCTTAAACATTTGATAATTTCTATATTCTTTTTAAAATGGTTGTTAGTCTTGTTACACGATAATTATTGCGTCTGCCGTATTATAAAAGGCTGCAATTATATTTATACTACACAATACTAGCCGTAATGTAAGACAATATTTGTATGGATTAAGGGATAATCCCTAATCCATACAAATATCGTCTTTAAAGATCGCATTCAACGATAAGATAGACCGCCGAATACAATCAATCAATCTTCTTAACCTTTTCCAACTTTGTTGCGGTCGGCTTTCAGTCTAACCGGCTGAATACCAGTATTTTGCATGGAGCGACTGCCTATCTGACCTCCACTACCCAGTTATAACTGGGTAATACGATACCTTGGTAAGATCCGTGCGGATGTTATTATTTAGCCACGAGCTCCTCTTATATATGGAAAGATATTGTGATGGAGGTCAGTAGTGATGGCTTGCATGTATTGAAGCCAATGATTAATTGGAAGAAAAAAAAATATTGAATGAGATAACATGTTATGACAACACATCGGTATACCTCGTTTTATAGAAAAATACCTCTTTAATATATTGTACTTTTTAACTGGACTTTCAAAGATGCACAAATAACAGCTGGACCCACGGCTTAACGTGCTTAAGATAGATCGCACATTGTCTCAAAATGTCCTATGTAAAATTGTAACGTTTATATCAGTTATTCTCATGGTTTACTTAATAAAAAGTATCCTATCGCTTTATCTTAGTACCTGCCATTAAACTATACGTTAATGGCTTTAACATAAAGAAAGTTTAATTGCATATTGGAATGAAAAGCCAATCAAAAATAACACCAACATAGATTTAGTTTGACACGAATAGAAACCATTCTCCACAGCTAGTCTCACGACCAAGCTGATTTCTAAACCGATCAATACAAAACCCACAAAAATGTCCTACAATCGTTATCACAACTTATGTGGTCAAGGAAGCTGATGACATCTTTATGGTGTAACCAATCCCAATATCGCGGGTATAAATTATAACCATAAAAATAGTTTGAGAGATGTAATGAGGATGGAACGAAGTAGGGAGGCTGTATCTTGTGTTGGGAAGGGACATGTGGTTTAGTTATCGACTAAGGTGACCAGGATTTTAGGCAGGATTCATTGGACTCTGATATAAAGTTAAATTTGACTCTGACTCTCTCTCTCTGACTTTGACTCTCTCTCTCTGACTTTGACTCTCTCTCTGCCTTTGACTCTCTCTATCTCTCTCTTTGACTTTGACTCTCTCTCTCTCTCTTTCTCTCTCTGTCTCTCTCTCTTTAAAACGCTTGTGTTTCAAAATTACTTTCCTCTATTAGCACATGTTAGTATCTGAAATCAGTGTATGAAAGATGGAATCAACTAAAAATAAAAACCAATAGAAATATCTGAAAAAACAAGTTATTTTTATACTCAGTTCAAACATAGTTCATAAGAGGCGATATGTGGGTGTACGGACTATGTACAGATCTACTTAACCCTTTGGGGATACAAAGCGTGATGTTATGTTAGCGCCTCTGTAATCAAATATATGTTTAATATGTCGAAATTATATTTAAAACAAATTGGTTTCGAGTAAGCAATTTCCATCAAATTAAATTATTAATTTAATATTATTATTAAGTACTTAATCATTCCGTTTATACTTACAAATAACACTAAATTGCGTCAAATAACCTATAGAATATTTCATGTGGTATACAATTAATTTTATGTAAACAAAAGATAGTTTTATTTGGTCCTTCAGACATCGTATGCTTAGGTGTTAGCTGTATTTATACAAATTGTTGGTAATTAATTATTATTTCATTTTATTTTCGTGTGGTTAGTGACTATGCCCATGGGCCTCTGACTTAGCTTCGCATGCTGTTGAGAAATATCTCTCAGGCATTTTTCCTCACGATATTTTCCTTCACCGATTTTCAAGGAAGTGACAATTATAACAATACACACATGAATACGAAAAATCAAAGATGCGTACCTTGGGTTTGAACTTAAGACCTATGACTTGGCAGTCTGACGGTCACACCACTAGGCTATTACTGCTTGACTGGTAATTGATTATAAACAAACACACACACCGGAAGACGTAACGTTGGAAAGCTTCCCACATGGTGGACCGATAGGCCGCAGGAATCCGCTGGATGCAAGAAGCACAGAACTGGTCGAACTGGAGGTGCTTAGGAGGCTTAGGGGGCTTTGTCCAGCAGTGGACGTTTTTCGACTGAAATGATGATGATAATGAAACACACACAAACAAGATGAGGTCAGTTTCATTAACCCGTCAATGTCGTATGAACCTCAAAATTCATAACAACAATTCTCTCGAAACGACAATAAACATAACCGTATAAATCGTAGAGCTCTTAGGAGCATACGGCTTCTAATAGGCAAACATATCATAGGTTATAGTTTTTTAAGTGACAAACCGACCGAAACAAACTCCGGGGTGGTCCTAAATGGTTACTGCTACCCCGGAACATAAAGGACTAAGGAAGGAACATGGATGGGTTTTAGTCAGAAAGAGTCTGACACTCCCTTAATCCCTTGATTATGATTTCCCACTCTCAAAAAAAAGAGGTCAGTAGAAGTAATAATACTAGTATTAATTAGGAATCTGGCTTTGTACAAACTAATACATGCCTTCACACATCCTTTAAAATTGTTTATTCACAAAATAAAAATCCTTCAATACCACAAACAACAGCCACCCGAATAAGACACGAGTCTTTACGATCAATTTAATCGTCTAACTTCGGCTAACTTCGTGTGCGATTTACGAGCGACCAATAAAACCGCTTAGATGATAGTAAAATGGATTTTAATAGCATGTGCAAGAGTGCCGATGGCTCAATATGGAAGGTAAGGTGTTATGTAAGCTATGTTTAATTAAGGGAGGTCTTAGTATATTAATTAACATTCTGGCGTATATCGAAGGTAGTAAAACTTCTATTGCAAGAGAGAGAGGTGATGTTGAACCTGTTATCATGTACCTAGCTCTTCAATTTTGTATGTTTATATGAGCTATAGGATAAATTGTATTGAAGTAACGTCTAGGCTGTCACATTAAATTTTAGGCTCTATGTAAGTGAGCCATAACAATCGTATTTCTTACGATGATGTTTTACTAAAGCATACATGATTGAACGGATTGATTTTGACAAACAATCTTCGTCTTTTGCAAAACGAGCCGAAACCGAAACAGTTATTGTATTTTGAGATTTATTCTAAGCAAGGTAAGGTTCTTCATACAAAATTGTCAATTTAAACTCGAGTTTGGCGACAATTTTTGTAATTAGAACTCTAAGACCTGGCGAACATTGGCAGCATGGCTCGGCAGAGGATCTTTTCCTGATGGCTACAATGCCGCGTATTAAAATTTAAATCTTATTGTTACAGTTACGTTACAATTGTCGCATTGTCGTGTTCGTGCGGGCAGTGGGCGCAGGCCCTAACGTATCCGAAATACAGTTCGAAATTCAAATATGGTTTGATAGGTAAACCTTGTTTCACTCTTAATTTTTTTTTTCGTGTGGTTAGTCACTAACCTGCTGTCAGAGTTTGTATGCTTCCCGGCCCCTGACTTAGCTTCAAATGCTATTTAGAAATATCTCTCAGGCATGACGCACGATGTTTTCCTTTACTGATTTTAAAGCAAGTGATAATTATTATACAATAAGCATATGAGTCCAAAAAGTCAGAGGTTGAGCCTTGGGTTCGAACATCACTAGGCACTAGACATCACAAGTGAAACGAGGTTGGAGCAGTGATTGCTCCAACCTCGTTTCACTTGAGTTTTGAAGAAAATACATGAAAAATTGTGAAATCTTCCAAGTCATTACTTCAAAATTGTACCCACTAGGTGTAACAATGCAGAATAACGCGGCACTCCAATCTCTGTACCATGCAAATGAGTAGGCTTTGAACGTCTGTTACGAACGATATTAATCACCACGCTTTATGACTATTCAAATTGAACCCAATCTTGAGGCTTAGAAACTGTAGTACGTAGGTATCAAGTTTCTACTGAAATTGGTTGATTCTCAGTTGATTTACTCCAAACGGTTTATGTCTGGGTTTTGATTTTGAATTTTAATGATATGAATAGGTAAGTATTTATTGCTAGTGAAATAGAGTTTGTTTTCAGCTCGCGACAGAGATTTTTTATTCAAAATTGGCTTGTCCTGCTG
This sequence comes from Hyppa rectilinea, assembly GCA_951799385.1. Taxonomy (NCBI): domain Eukaryota; kingdom Metazoa; phylum Arthropoda; class Insecta; order Lepidoptera; family Noctuidae; genus Hyppa; species Hyppa rectilinea. Next base: position 2,635,975 of record OX637302.1, on the reverse strand, counting down.
ACTTCATTCATTATACAAACACAAATTCGAATTTAAATTTTTATTGCTCAACAAGTTGTTTCGTATGAAAGAAACCTTTTCTATGACACTTGGCTATAGTTTAGGTTACTGTAAGTGAAAGATTTTTTTTTATTGAATCAAGACCTCCTGAGATTGCTTACAAAAAATTAACTTCGTTTTTGCGCTTGCTTTATTCTCTTCTTATTTATTTTCTTTCTCTTTTTTTCAGAAGTTCCGATGTATACTATAATTGTTGTTCATCACAACAAAAAATTGTGATGAACAACAATTTTTTGTTACTGGGTGAAATTTAAGACCATTATTCTTCATAATTATCTGCTTTATTGTCAACCACTATCACAATTTTATAAAGGTGACATAAAATTATAAAAGTAACTTTTTTTTTTAGGGTGGGAATCATCAAATAACTCCCGCTCTGGGTGGAGCCGAAGGGAGTGTCAGACTCTTACTGACTAAAACCCATCCATGTTCCTTCGTTGGCTCTTTATGTTCCGGGGTAGCGGTAACCCTTTCGGATAACTGCTTAATAAAGGTATCTTCATAGGGGTCGTAAATAGCGTAGAAAAGTTAAAAAAGTTAAACGTTATGTTTTCACCTCGTCACTCAACAATACCTAATTAAAAAATGAAATAATATCATAAATAATAAATTGAATAATTATTTATAAAATAAAACCCTATTCAACAATCTCATTACGATCCAATTGGATACGTCAAATAAAATTGTGTTTCGACAAAATAGTCCATGTAATTATTACAAACTAGCTTCTGCCCGCGGCTTCGCTCGCGTGGAGGTCGGAAATTATCCCACAGGAATGTTCTACCGGGATAAAAAATATCCTATGTGTTAATCCAGGATATAAACCATCTCTGTGTCAAATTTCATCCAAATCTATACAGTAGTTTTTACGTGAAAGAGTAACAAACATCCATACATCCATACTTACAAACTTTCGCCTTTATAATAGTAGTAGGATTCAATAAACGGTCTGTTCAGAAATTAATTTATCATCAATAATGAAATTCCTTTTAATATTATGTTGCGTAGTTCGTGCGTCCATCTATACATATAATATATGTAAAACAGTAAAAAAACTGTGTCTGTACATTGAATATATTAAAAAAATAATAATTGAGGGGGGTTTAGAAACAGTAACAGAGCACGAATCCAAAAAAAAAATTTGTCTGTTTGTCTGTTTGTCTGTTTGTCTGTATGTCTGTTTGTCTGTTTGTTTGTACACGCTAATCTTCGGAACTACTGGACGGATTGGAGTGATTTTTTTTTTGTTGTATAGGTATTAAATCTGGGCAACATATAGGCTATAATTTATCTTGGAAACTTGAACACCTGATGCAGAAACGCAACAGACCAGCTAAACTATAAGAGATACAAAAATGATACCTTAGCAAAAATTGTTCCACGTGATTAGCATTTTCTGCTGAGGGAATAAATTTGAAGATCTGGAACACCTGATGTGGAAAACCAAGAGCCCAGCTACACTGTAACATATATAGGAATGACGTCTTAGCAAAAGTTGTTCGGTCTGATGGGCATTTCCTGTTGACTTATAAAAATCGAAGATCTGGAACACCTGTTGTGGAACTCCAAGAGCCTAGCTACACTATAACATTATATAGGAATGACGTCTTAGCAAAAGTTGTTCGGTCTGATAGGCATTTCCTGTTGACTTATAAAAATCGAAGATCTGGAACACCTGTTGTGGAACTCCAAGAGCCTAGCTACACCATAACACATATAAGAATGACGTCTTAGCGAAAGTTGTTCAGCCTGATGAGCACTCTCTGTTGATGTTTAAAAATTGAAGATCTGGAACACCTGTTGTGGAACTCCAAGAGCCTAGCTACACCATAACACATGTAGGAATAACGTCTTAGCACAAGTTGTTCAATCTGATGAGCACTCTCTGTTCACTTATAAAAATCGAAGATCTGGAACACCTGTGGTGGAACTCCAAGAGCCTAGCTACAACATAACGCATATAGGAATGACGTCTTTGACGTCTTTGTTGTTCAATATGATGGGCATTTCCTGTTGACTTATAAAAATCGAAGATCAGAAACATCTGATGTGGAAATCAAAGCTATCACTAATTTTACTGTGTAATTATAAAATAACATAAACTGGGAGTACCTGCACGCGGTGAAGGCGGTAACAGTTTAGGACTGATTTTCGATGACGATGGTATATCATTGAAAATTTGAATCTACTGGCCAAAACTCCTATTTATTTTTTTATTTTATCGTATGAATATGCCTTCGGGCTTATGTTGTTTGAGTGTTTAATTTCCTTTTCCATTTATCTTCGTGACACTGTAGCCTACCCGGTAACGCAGGGGAGCAGTCATTTTAATTTAGATTTTTATTGATCAGGTATCTTCACAATAAAACTATGACCATGCCTAGAAAGAGGTCAAATCTTTCCCAATGTTCCAAGAGAGCTAAAAGATTGAGGATCATAAGATCCCAAGAATCTACCGAAGAGCGTCAGGAGAGACTTGATGTTGTTCGAGAACATTAGGCTGCAACTCGCTCCGTGGAAACCTCTTTGGATCGCGAAGCACGCCTGCGTTCTCAGCGTATTCATTAGGTCTCTAGAGACCAGTGAAGAATATGATGCGCGACTGACCGCTGATCGTGAACGTCATGTATTGTCTCGCGAGTCAGAGACGTTCACGGAAAGAGAATTACGCTTGAGTTCCAAGCGTATCTACGCATCGACTTCTAGGTCTCTAGAGGAGGAATATAATAATGCGGTTACCAAAATGAAAACGATGACAAATGGACTGTATGTTTTGGTGGTTGTTGGAATGAAATAAAACTAAAGCTCAGTGTGATAAAAGATTTTAATGGGAAAAATGATAAAAAATAACATAAATGGCGACCCCGTTGTCGCTGGCATAAGCAACAGGGTCCGCGTACGAAGTCGCGGGCAGAAGCTAGTCCTACTACTATTATAAAGGCGAAAGTTTGTAAGTATGGATGTATGGATGTTTGTTACTCTTTCACGTAAAAACTACTGTATAGATTTGGATGAAATTTGACACAGAGATGGTTTATATCCTGGATTAACACATAGGATATTTTTTATCCCGGTAGAACATTCCTGTGGGATAATTTCCGACCTCCACGCGAGCGAAGCCGCGGGCAGAAGCTAGTAATAAATATTTTCGCGTCCTCTTTGCAATTCAGGAAACTGGAACACGTATTTCCTGGTAAGTGTGCACATAAGTATGTGTCATTTCAAAAGTGTGGCCTATATAAGGTCCCATTAAAATAGATGGACAAAGTTTAACACAGCGTTCAGTACTTATAGCCAAAGATATCCAAGGAAAAAAAGGACTGGTTAAGGTGATTTTAATTTGACCAGAGATAATAAATTATCGGCTCACTAGAATAAACACATCCATTATGGGTAGGTTCTTGTAGGTACCTAATGCGTTTTTCTTATTATTATTTTTACCATTGTCCTCATTTTGGTAGTCTGAATAATTTCTAAAAGTTTGTCCATCTGTTTTAATAGGCCCCATTAAAACAGATGGACAAACTTTTAGAAATATATATATATATCATCATCATCTGCCTAGCCTTTTCCCAACTATGTTGGGGTCGGCGTCTAGTCTAACCGGATGCAGCTGTATACCAGTAGGTATCTTACATGGAGCGACTGCTTATCTGACCTCCACAACCCAGTAAATAGGCAATACGATACGATATATAGTGTGGCCTATATAATATATTATCTTATATTAGGTTCTTAACTGGAGTTGGTTGGTTCTTAACTGAGTTGGTTCTTAACTGGAGTTAAAAATATTCAATAGTTAATTTACATATTTAAACATTCAACATTGCAGAATAGAATGCCAACGCGTTGTACCTACAGAGCAATATTTTCAAACTAAAATCTGACCTACGCACCTACTTCGTTTATAATACAGGTTATGATAAATACAATTTATAAAATACAGGGTGAAGTTGAATTCATGGGCATTATTTTAAGGGGTCATTTTACTCATCCTTATGAACAACTTTCAATATGGGAGCAAATCTGAAATCAGCTGTTCCATACATTAGGCTCGCATAACTAGTCAAAACGCAGGGAACAGCTGATTACTTTTTTGCTAGTCAAATGATCCGAATGACTGGCGATGAGTGACAACAGTTGTAACTTGACAATTTTCAAGCTCAGTTTTGTGTTAATTTTCGTTCGAGAAACCGGCTGATAGTGTAGCGTAGCATGACCTGTCAGCGAGTGCAAACCCATATTTATCTTGAGCATCGAACATACCGTCCGTATTGGGCGCGCGGCAATTCATAAAAAACACCGACTTCACAAGACAACATAACAGGTTTCCACAAAAACAACACTACATAGTGAAAAACAATTTTCATTTTGAAAGTCGGTGTTATTGGTTTATTGCCATGGACCTCCGCAATTTTGAAAGCCGGTTCTTTTGTCATTTAAAAGAAATTTCTATATTTCATTATATTTTAGTTGTGGTGCCACCTTTGCACAAAATACCTATTAATTACTATTTTGCCGACCGGAGAATCAAACCCGGCTTTGGTTTGATTCTTGCTTTGCTCCTTGCTCTTGCTCTGGTCGGGCCAAGTGTTGTAGTTTTCTATTAGTAATTTGTTACTGGCGGAGCGATAACCTCGTACCTCAGAAACCACGTATAGCTAGTGGAACTGCGCCTCCTATTGGTCTATGAAAATGAGGAATGAAAGAGTACCCTTTCCGCACCTGTATGTGCAGTGGCTTGCGACCACTAAACCAACTAGACACTTAAACATCAACAGCATCTTAAATCAATCATACGTAAATACCCTAAATTCTAGAAGCCCTATCCACTCTAATGGTTCACCTAAAGCCATATTTTACAATTCCATTTATTCACTCAAATTGCTTGAATAACACGATTTATTACTGTCGCTCCTTTAGAAGCTATTAAGCTTAGTGCACATTGAATATATTAAAGCCACGCAGATGGTCGGCTTTAGGCTTTCAATAATGGCGCGAGTACCGTTAATGGTACGATTTGTAATGTACAGAGGCCAGCACATCAAGTTACCACAATCTGTCAAATTTCTTTGATAGTATTTCAACTTTATTGCAAAGACATAAGGTTCATTTTTAATTGAGAAAATTTGACAGTTAGGGATAGCTTTATATGCTGGCGTCTGTACAATAGAGTTTCACTCGTGCATAATAAGATATCGTTAACAATAATAGTCGTTTAAAATAGTTCGGGAGAACGCCGTAAGGTTTGAGGTAAAAATATTTAAATAAACATCTTGCCATGTTTCCCATATTTGTATTTGCCGTAAGAACAGTCGCCAGCATAAAATATTACAACAAACTGACAAAATTTGTCAATCGATTTCGAACTTAACCTTCAACGTTTTAAGGTTGAAAATCATTTGGAGAAATTTGACAGTTTGAAATAGCTCTAAAAACCGGCGACCGTACAGTCTATTTATTTTGTAACAAATTCTTTTTTAAATACATGTATTTTCTTCTTCACTTTCACTTCTTAAAGGTACTTTTTACACTTAAACACCATGTATTTTATCATATTTACAAATTAAGAGAACCATTGTAATATCTTATTACTTAACGTGACTAAAAGTTTACATAAGCAGAGTGTTCGTAAATATCGAAGTATTTACATAGTCTGTGGTATATTAATGTGCCCTTGACTGCCTCTTTGTTCTGGTCGTCGCAAGCGCGGCTGATTTTTTTTTTTTTAAGGCTGGGAAATCATCCAATGACTTCTCCCGCTCTGGGTGGAGCGGAAGGGAGTGTCAGACTCTTACTGACTAAAACCCATCCATGTTCCTTCCTTATCCCTTTATGTTCCGGGGTAGCGGTAACCCTTTCGGACAATCCCGCTTACCCGGCAGGCTTAGCCCTGAGGGGCCCCTTCATATGCTGACATTTCTTTGAGTCGCGCGTGGAACATATACGCGGCCCAGTTACTGCCAGGGTTGTGGAGGTCAGATAAGCACTCGCTCCATGTAAAATACTGGTATTCAGCATCCGGTTAGACTGTAAGCCGACCCCAACTCAAACTCAAAGTATTTATTACAAATAAACCTATTACAGGCACTTTTGAATTGTCAAGGTGTCGGTCAGTCAGAGAGATGAAGCTAGTTGCCCATTCCAAAGCAGTAGGTACCTATGGAGAAGAACGGGCAAGAAACTCCATGGACACTCTTTTAAACAAAATACGGTTACAAAATATTGGTTACATAGTTCATATTAATATTATACATGTGAGAACGATGCAGAACGTTAAAAGCATCCGATATAAAATATGTAACAATTATTCAATAATTAAATTTAAAACAAGCCTTAGCCGCTAAGAGATGGCCAGTATACCAACATAGTTCGGAAAAAGCAGGTAGGCAGGCAGACTTGGTTTAAACGAGAGTGTTTCGGCTATGTTTGCAGGCAGCACCCAGTAAAGTGAGTCACGATTGACATACAATGACAAACGGTAGGTATGTGACGTCTAGGTAATACGAGAAAACGTAGGTGAGATTTTCTAGGCACTTGGCTTTGGCCTTTTCCCAACTATGTTGGGGTCGGCTTCCAGTCTAACCGGATGCAGCTGAATACCAGTATTTTACATGATCCGACTGCCTATCTGACCCCCACAACCCAGTAACTGGGCAATACAATAACTCTTGGTAAGACTGGCTGTCAGATTTTCGGGCTTCTGGCGACCCGTAACGACTGTCAAAGATGCACAACTGACAGCCGGGACCATTGGCTTAACGTGCTTTCCGAGGCACGCACCCACGGCCAACCCTGGCAAGCGAAGCTTAACCTGGTGGATCGACCTGTGCGGCTTTTAGTACTTAGCCACGAGCTTCAATAACAAAAAAATCCTGAATATTCTACATTTTGACCTCGGCTTTCGGATATAAGAATTTAATAGAATCACAATCTAAAATAAACTGTCTATCACACCGTAACGGAGTACCTTCAGAATAATACTTTATTTGTACGCAATTCATGTTGAATAAAATATTTCATTTGCCTGCATGTTTATACATAGGTTTAATAAAATAACGCACATGCTTTTATGTTTTAAACGTTGTCAATATTAAATTTTAACGTTTTTGTTTGTTTGCGAAACACATTGGCAATGTCGCGCCGGCTTTCGTTATAAATATTCTTTAGACAGGAAAATTTAATAATTTGCTGAATATCATTCATTTCATTTTTTTTTTATATTATAAAATCTCTTCACAAAAAAGGTCCTTTTGTTAAAATAACATAAAGTTACAAAGAAAAAAAGAGGAACATTTATTTTATTTGGCTATACGTTACTTCTGGGTAATGCTGTAAGTGTACTTATAGTATTGGACAGTCTGCTTTGAAATCCCAAGATAAGACTATGTTCTTAAAAAAAAAACTTAATTTATTTAAATATTTAAAACATAACATAACATCAAACATATAACCCTTCGGGAGGTTAAGACAGAGGTGAACCTGTCTACACCCACAATTCGACAGTTATGTTTAACGCATTGACTGCCGAAACGCAGATCTACGCGAGGCACAATGTTTCACTTTTTAAACATACGAAAGGTTGAGTCCTAAGTAATAATAGGGGGCGACCATATTGCCTTCAACTGGGCTCAAATGCAGACTTCGACCAACGAGCCGGGCAAATGCTTGAAAAAGTCATCAAATATACCAAAACGCATGCCATGGCATGGCATGACATACCAGCGCTGTGAAATTTATATATTTTTAAAATTTATCGAAGCATTATGCTGAGTCCATTTGGCCTCGCACAGGTCTTTTTTTAATATTTAGTTAGTTCTTTATTTTTCATTTTATATTTTCTGTGCATGTCCCAAATGAAATCATCATCTGCCTAGCCTCTGCCTCTTTTCCTCTGTTGCGGTCGGCTTCCAGTCTAACCGGATGCAGCTGAATACCAGTATTTTTAACCGACTTCAAAAAGGAGGAGGTTCTCAATTCAGATGTTTGTATTTTTTTTTTTTTTATGTTTGTTCGCGCATAACTCCGTTGCTTGCCAACCGATTTGAAAAATTCTTTTTTTGATGGAAAGGGTATACTTCCCAAATGGTCCCATAAAATTTTTATCGAAATCGGATAAGCGGTTTTTGAAAAATCAACAAAAATCTAAAAAAATCCTACTTAATATATGTGGATGATGTTCTAATAACATCCTGTCACTGTAATTTACATACCAGGTAGTGGTATTAAAATTTGGGGGGGGGAGGGATTGTGTAGGTACCACAACTAAAAAGTGAAAAATAAAAACTTTTTTACAAAAAATAAAACCGACTTCCAAAACAAACACTACAAAGTGAAAAATAATTTTGATTTCGGAAGTCGGTGGCAAAAAATGAAAATACAAAACCGAAGACACCGACTTCCGAAATCAAAATTATTTTTCACTTTGTAGTGTTTGTTTTGGAAGTCGGTTTTTACATGGAGCGACTGCCTATCTGACCTCCACAACCCAGTAACTCGGTAATACGTTACCCCTTGCTAAGACTGGTTGTCAGATTTTCGGGCTTCTGACGACCCGTAACGACTGTCAAAGATGCACAAATGACAGCCGGGACCAACGGCTTAAAGTGCTTTCCGAGTCACGGAGGAATCTCGTTAAGTAAAGATGGTCACCCATCCACGGCCAACCCCGGCAAGCGTAGCTTAACTTGATAGATCAACCTGTGCGGCTGTTAGTATTTAGCCACTAGGTCCTCCCATGTCCCAAATGAAATATGTTTCTTTATTTCAAAATATATTTCTATATCTAGATAAAACTATTCGCTCTTATTTGCCGGTACATACACGGAACGTCGCCTCGGTGTGAGAGACATCCGCCCTAAGCCTGCCTTAGTTGCCGACTATGATTTATTGCCGAACTCGAGTTTAAAATAGTTTCAGTTCTCAACTTCGGCAGTATATTAACGTCATTGATATATTCACAATAACAGTTTATTAGGAATTCTGCGAGTAAAGACAAAAAGAGGTAATGGCCTCTTTGGTAAGGAAATGATAAACAGTTTTTTTTTGAGGAACATTATACCGGTTCTTGATAGGTACTACAATAAATGGTAGGTTTAAATTTTTTCATGTTTGAAAATGTAGCCTGCCCTGAACTGGCACATCACAATATTATTAATATAAAAATAATAATAATAATAATCTTTATTATGAACATCTTACAGGGTTTCTTTCAGGTGAGACCAAACTAGTCAAATACTGTATCTTGACGGTCAGTTCCTTCCCTTCACAAACGTGTTATTAAATACAGGTACAATATGTCTATAATTTATGTAAATAAAAATCCATAAAAAAAGAAAGAAAGGAAAAAGAGTGTGTGTATGTAGTTGAGTGTGTGTGTATGTGTGAATATATATATGTATATGTGTGTGGGTGTGTGTATATGTGTGTGGGTGTGTGTATATGTGTGTGGGTGTCTGGATAAGTGGTTGAGTGTGTGTATATGGGTGAGCGAGTGGGTAATTGAGTGTGTATTTCATACCGTTACAACAAGAAGGGATTCAATTTTTTCTTATAGACTGGTATTATTTCCTTTATAAAAAAAAAACTAAAAATAACATCTCGCCTGTATTGGAAGGGTTAGGCAGAGATGCACCTATATACACGCATATTTTGCGTGTTATGTTTAAGTCGAAGTGTAAAAAGAAGCGAGCCTATTGCCATCAGCCGGGCACAAGTCTAGACTACAGACCGCTGCTGAGAAATTCCAATTGTAAAAACCTAATAAGACTTGGGCAGACCCGGGAATTGAACCCAAACCTTCATGCTCAGCAATAACGCTTGCTACCACTAGACAACCGAGACAGTCCCATTTTAGTAAGTGTATACATGTTTAAATATTTCAATTAAAAAAACATACCTTGTTGGTACAAATACTCGAAGATACGTAACATCTACTAACCAGTTCTGAACCCGCGTGGTTGATTACGGCCCCCTCACAGCAAGAGGAGCCCTGTGTTCCAGCAGTGGGAATATAACAGGCTGTTTCAATAAATAACTTTAAAAAATATAAAACAATAGTAGCCCAATATCGGGAATAAGACCCAAGGTGTTGTTTATTTATTTATTAGAAAAGGGTATTCTTCTTTTTCCAGTATTCGAAGTTAGGTACAGGCCAGCATATCAAGCTATCCTTTACAGTCAAATTTTCCCAATTGAAAATGAAACTTATGCATTTGTAATAAAGTTGAAAAACTATCAAATGTTTGACAAATTGGGGCGTCTTGATGTGCTGGCCTTGTACTGTCTTATGAAAATCAGTTTCTCACCTTCAATCCCAAAAGTATTAAATATTAAACTTTGATATAACTTCAAGAGTATCTTCACAAAACAACATTATAGAACTCTGTACATATTTCGACTCCGTAACTATCTGACATAATGCTACCCTCATTATGCCTACCCCAGATTTCTAAAGGACCTATAATATAAAACGCAAGCAGCCCTCAGGGCCTCGCCAGGGATCTGACCTTGGCCCCTCAGCCCCTTTAGATAAGTTGAAATTATTACGCTTAGACCTAGTTCCGTCTTCATCAGGGAATTAAAGGAAAACAGAATCTTTGGTCCTTACATAAATAAGATTAGATTGAGGGGAATGATATCTGGTACTAAAGGGCACTGAATGTGGGTGGTAGGATTTATCTTGCTTCTCTGAACGTTGTCTATGGTATGGCTAGAATTTTTTGAGAAATGTGTCAATTTAACGGGGATTTTACTGCGTGTTTTGGTTAACTCGAATTGATCCCTTTTTTTTTAAGGCTGGGAAATCATCCAATGACTGCTCCCGCTCTGGGTGGAGCGGAAGGGAGTGTCAGACTCTTACTGACTAAAACCCATCCATGTTCCTTCCGTAGCCCTTTATGTTCCAGGGTAGCGGTAACCCTTTCGGACAATCCCGCTTACCCGGCAGCTTGACCCTGAGGGGCCCCTTCATATGCTGACATCTCTTTGAGGCGCGCGTGGAACATATACGCGCCGTACGGCACGGGTCTGGTGCTGATCGGACGGTGAGTCACCCATTACTCACCGTCCGCAGGCCCGCGCTTACGGTGGCCGGGAGTCGATCCCTAAAACATTTATTTATATTCCGATATTGCGATATAACCGAACTCCACGCGGACGAAGTCGCGGACAAAAGCTAGTATCAAATAAAGATTCACTTTGTGCGAATTTCACCACTAAAACTGAACGTGTGTGTGTGGATGAGCACATCTTAACCGCAATAAATAATAAAAGATAAATAATATCCTTGAACATTTCACACAACGCCATATAGTCCCAAGCTAAGCAACCTAATCCTTGTGTGATGGTAACGAGATGGCTGATAAACTACTTATATACATTTTTGTAAATACATACATACATAATATGAAAGATACAAAAACACCCAGACTCGTAACAAATACTTGCAGGTCGTACAAATATTTGTTCCGTGCGGGAATCGAAGCCGCGACATACTGCGCAGCAGTCAATCGGTCAACCACTGCGCCAATGAAGCGATGTCAGTATCATAATTGGTATAGAATATTGACACTGACACTTCTTAAACTTGGTAGATGTGCTGATCGCGTTCAATTTCTTTGGTGAAAGCCGCGCAAAGTTGTCCAAGTCTAAATGTGAATCTTTATTTTGATAAAAAAAGAAGGCATGATTTTGATCTTGCCTACAGTAATAAAAATAAATGCCCTGGTAATAAAAACATCTAAAAATAATCGTGTTGGTTCAAAAGCTTTAATTTTCTCGAGGAAACTTGTATTCTTAGAAACATGAAAGAGTAACATTTACCTCATTAATATTATAACAAAATCAAAGTGTATTTTTGAACCAAGCCTCAAGGTCACGGTACAAATATTGAGCGCTAAAATTCTTGAAATCGATTACCACTTTTAAACACAATTTTCATACACAAAGCGTGGTGTTATTGAAATTTGTTTTTTTTTTAATTACAAACAGAGGCAACAGAAATTGCCTTATTTTGTTTAGACCTACTTTATATACCAAAAATCTTTTTTAGTAAGGACCCTTTTTTATCAAAAATCACTTGTAGACATTAAACCAGTATCAAAGAGCAAAACAACCTCGTTTATGTTTTCCCAGAAATATAAAATTATTTCGGGTCTACGTAAGCGTTGTCAAAGGATGGAAACTATCTGTTTTGTCAGGGACGAACACATTTGTTTAAGCCCGGCTTCGGAAGTTTTTTGTAGTTTTGGAACTAACCGGCGAATTTTCCTAGCTGGGTAGATTATGGTGCACTTGAAGTTGGTGTGTTAGGAGTTACGCTAGACTTGTTCAGGTTACAAAAGTGAATTGTTTTAGCACCTCTTAGGAATTTTGTTGGTAAAAAAAAACTGAACGGAACTCATTAATCGTTTTGTGGCTACTGTCATTATTGGAACGTGTCATTTATTGTGAAATGTACAGAGGCCAGCACATCAAGTTACCACAATCTGTCAAATTTATTTGATAGTATTTCAACTTTATTACAAAGTCATTAGGTTCATTTTTAATTGAGAAAATTTGACAGTTAGGGATAGCTTGATGTGCTGGCGTCTGTACATAACATAATCAGCCTATAATGTTTCCACTGCGGGGACACAAGGTCTCCTCTCTTCGAGAGGGAGTAAGGTGTAATCCACCACACGAGCCCAGTGCGGGTTGCTGGATGTCACATGTCTTCGAAATTTTGGTTCTAGGATATGCCGTTTCCTCCTTCACCGTTTTGGGAGATTATAGAAAATTATTTACACAAAGTAAAGTGCTTGCCTGGGTTCAAACCCACGATCTACAATTCGTTAGTCAGGACATTTACCTCTTGGCCACCACTGATCACCTTGTAAAATGAAGTTTATTGCCAATTTATAAAAATGTAATATGAAATATCCTAACCTAACCAAAAGTAATATCTGACAATAAAATGGCGTCCAAAAATTCCTCCGCATCGTTGTTGAAGAGTCTGCCACGTTGTATGGCAATACTTAACCTCTGGTCAAACTAAAAGTCCTTGGGTTATGGTAGGCGTTAACCAACCGTTTGGAGATTATTTATCTTCACAATATCTATCAAATAGAAGCCTCCTCAAAATTCCGAAACAATAATGCGGCTTTGATTAGAAAAATGGTTCAGTAATTTTATTATAGCTACTAGTAATAAAGATAATAACTATGTACAGAGACCTGCACATCAAGTTACCCCAATCTGTCAATTTTCTTTGATAGATTTTCAACTTTATTACAATAGTATAAGGTTCATTTTCAATTGGGAAAATTTGACAGTTTGGGATAGCTTGATGTGCTGGCGACCGTACGTTGTCTATTTATTTTGGTCATGGTCTTCATAATAACAATCATGCTTGGATAAATTATTGACGGCAATATGAAATAATATTTTTAGTCCTTCTTTCTTTTTCGGCTCTGATACCAGTTTAGTCACAAACCACATTAGTGACTAAACTGGTATCAGAGATTATATGTTACCCATGAGCCTCATGACTTAGCTTCACATGATCTTGAGTCATATCTCTCAGGCATGCCGGTTTCCTCACAATGTTTTACTTCACCGTTTTTTAAGCAAGTGAAAATAACAATATGCACTTGAATCCGAAAAGTCTAAGTGCGTGCGTTTGATTCGAACTCGAGACCTAAGACTTGGCAGTCCGACGGTCACACCACTGGGCTAACAGAGCTGATTTGCTTTAGTAGAACGATCTATTACGTGTGTGTGTAGTGGTATTGGTCCCGACTTATTCGTGGCAGGCGCTTTGTGTATTTAATTTCATCACCTGTCATGACATGTCCTAGAAACAAAAATTCTAAGAAACAAAAAGACATTTGACATCCACCAACCTGAATTAGGCACGTGTGGCCTACTCCCTCTTATAATAGAGAGGAGGTCTCTGTTTTAGCAGATAAACATTATCGCAAGATTATGCTATAAACATTATCTCTTCTTCGCAATAATACCTACCACCGAAATATTACGCATTGCCGAAATAGTCCTCTCCGGGCACCGGATTCACCAGGTTGAATTACTAAAGACGCCCCGAGGCTAGATGAACCGACGACCCGGAGAAAGCTGTTGGGAACGGTCTATGAAGAGAACCGGTTGTAGTACACTAATGTGAGGATAAACATTCTTGTCGTAGGCAGCATCACGCTTTTTAAATCCTTGCAAGTCTAGGCATAAGTGTATTAAGAGGGATTGTCCGAAAGAGTTACCGCTACCCTGGAACATAAAGGGCTTAGGAAGGAACATGGATGGGGTTTAGTCAGTAAGAGTCTGACACTCCCTTTTGCTCCACCCAGAGCAGGAGGAGTCATTTGATGACTTCCTACCCTCAAAAAAAAAAGGCAGAAGTGCATCTGTAAGTGTAGCTGGGCACAAATTTAGACTTCGGAAATTTACTAATCATTTAACAACTTGGCAATAATTTTCATTATAATAATAATAATATCCTTGGACATTTCACACAGCGCCATATCGTCCCAAGCTAAGCAACCTAATGCTTGTGTTATGGTAACGAGATGGCTGATATACTACTTAAATATACATTTTTTTTTTTGTAAATACATACATATTATAGATAGAAAAACACCCAGACTCGTAACAAATACTTGCAGGTCGTACAAATATTTGTTCCGTACGGGAATCGAACCCGCGACATAGTGCGCAGCAGTCAATCGCTCAACCACTGCACCAACCGTGTCGTCAGATTATCCTTGGGAGGTCCAGCAGTTATTTTCTAAAAGTTACAAAGCCCGTTGATTCTCAGCCAGAACGAAAGGGTGAGCACAATCTAAGCCATACAGATTTGATTACACGTACGCAAACATCTAAACAAGGCGCTCGTTACCGTGACGTCACACTGCGCAGTCGTATTTTTTCATATTTTTCCCAGAGTGCCATAATTCATGGAAAAAATGGATCAGCCGTACGACGTACCCAGGATATAGCATAGGCTGTGTTTCTATTAGCGACCGTGATAACAATATGCTGGAAGAGGCTATGGCTATATAAACTTTATGTGCTTGGTGGCTGTAAACGGGTCCCGACATAAAATAGAGGATGCTTTGGTTATCGAAGGATATTCGCGATAGTTCTATGATTACGACGGGCAAATTTGTTGACGTCTTCACTTGAGCTTGTTTTGATTTATGGTCTACTAGCTTCTGCCAGCGGCTCATCCACTTGGATGTTGGAAATGATCTCACGGGAACGTACCATCGGAATAAAAAGTCTCCGACTATAATCTATCTTTGTGCCAAATTTAATCAAAATCTATTCAGCTGTTCTTGTGTGATTGAGTAAGAAACGTATATTCACAAACTCATCCATCTAAACTATCACATTTAGAATGTAAAGTAAGCTAACACCAGCCGAAGAAAATGTGTCTCATAAATCTGTGCTCTTGAGAAAGAAAGACAAAGAAAACAAAGTTCGATTTAGAATAAGACACGCAATTCGTGATGGCCGTAGAACTGTCTACTTTTGTATAGTCGTTATCTGCCTAGCCTTTTCCCAACTATGTTGGGGTCGGCTTCCAGTCTAAACTGATGCATCTGAATAAATGTATTTTACACGGAGCGACTGCCTATCTAACCTCCACAACCCAATAACGGGGCAATACGATACCCCTTGGTAAGACTGGCTGTCAGATTTTCGGGCTTCTGACTACCCGTTATGACTGTCAAAGGTGCACAAATGACAGCCGGGACCAACGGCTTTACGTGCTTTCCGAAGCACGAAGTAGTCTCGGTATGTAATGATGGTCACCCATCCACGGTCAACCCCGGCAAGCGTAGCTTAACCTAAAGGATCGACCAGAGCGCCTGTTAGTACTTAGCCACGAGCTCCTCACGACCTCTTCCTACTTTTGTATAGGGTTTTTTTGTATTTTCTATTTTGTGCCCTTTTTTAAGGCTGGGAAATCATCCAATGACTTCTCCCACTCTGGGTGGAGCGGAAGGGAGTGTCAGACTCTTACTGACTAAAACCCATCCATGTTCCTTCCTTAGCCCTTTATGTTCCGGGGTAGTAACCCTTTCGGACAATCCCGCTTACCCGGCAATTTTGTGCCCTAAAACGCCAATTATCTCCAAGGCCACATCCAGCCACTCTACCTCATACCACTCCGTGTCCATTCAGGTACAGTGCGTGATTTATTCCACCGGAGTTACCACAATATGTCACTCGGGTACAAACGGCATACCATTCGGTGCGTACTCCGATCGCTCGTTACTGCTTTACGGGTTTTACGATTTAACTTGGACCGATTGTGTGAGCTAAATCTGGAGCTGTTACTGTGAGTAATGAATTGGGCGCTGGGTGACTGATTTTATGTTGGTTGGTTCACAAGAATTCAAAAGTGTGGAAAAATCAACCAATAACTGTGTTGCCTTCTTTCGTTTAAGTTGGCACTGGTTACCATGACAGTTTGACCAATAAAAAAACCATGCAGTTAATAGATGACCAGTCTCACCAAATGGCATTCGTTCAAAACAATGACGCGTGGATCAGCACAATCCAGCTCAACCATAAAGTAGGAAACTCTTGTCTCGAGGAATTTGAAGAATAGCAAGTTAAAGAATTTATTGATCGAAATAAAATTATTGCATTAGGTGCATCATCCACGCAGAACACAGCGGAATGCGTTTGTATGGAGAAAGGCTTAATAGAGTTCCCTCTTAATGATCTAACACCCGCGCTACCATCATCAAGACATTTAAATGAGTATGACGTAGCTCTTCTCTGATGGTGATAAAATTAGGAAGAAAATAAGTATAGGGGCTTATACATACACCAAAACACCAATTCCAATGGCCTAATCCACACAATAACGACTAAGTTAGTCTCTAATTAAATCAATCCGTCTTTCATCGTGCCCCACACTTGTAAAGTTAATTACTTAATTGAACGGAACTGATCAATGCTTCACCATTACTTTAGATTATACATAGAGTTGAGTATTGACAACAAGTTCAGAGTGTACCCGAGTAATAATTCAAGTCATTCACGAATAACACATGTTACTGTACATGGTATCAAGGGTCTCGTGGCTAAATAATAACAGCTACAAGAGTCGATCGTAGCTTAAGCTACGCTTGCCGCGATCGGTTCGTGGATGGATGACCATCCATTACTTATCTAGACCCCATCTAACCTTGGAAAGAATTGTAAGGCGTTGGTACCGGTATTCGTAGATTTTTGACAGTCGTTACGAGACGACTGAGGGTATCGTGTTACCAAGTAACTGGGTTGTGGAGGTTAAATAGGCAGCAGTCCTTCATTCATGTAAATTACTGGGGTCAGCTGCATCCGGCATCTGGTCGCAGTTCGGAAAAGATTGCTTTCAATACCTTAAACAAAACATAACATCATGATTTTTATCCCTGAACTGTTAGGCAGAAGTGTACTTACGGTACAACTAATAAAAATAAAACACCCTTTAATAGACAACGTGAATTGCCTATAGCGAGCTAATTAAACTAAACCTGTTGATGATTAGGATGAATCCAGAATTATGAACGTCCTATTCAAGACTATCGATATTATGGTATACTTTTCAACTAACTTAACCTAAACAATATCAAGTGAACGCGCCTAAATGCGCTAAAGTAAACGCGCCCGAAGCGAGAAAGGCGTTCGGGAAAGATGCGGGCGCGCGAAGAAGATGCGGGCGCCCGCGGGAGCGGCGCGCCATGGCCCGCCATTCGGCCAACAGCAGCGCCTGCGCACGGCATTTTTAATTACGACGAAAATAAGGAATAATTAAATGATTATTAACAAATTCAAGAGCATTTAATTTCATTCCTCAACATAAAGTAAAATATAATTCCGAACTTTTTTAGTATAGGGAAGCTACAGTGAGGAGAGGTCAATGAGAGTGTAACAATTATACATATAAGCAATGCGTTAGGTTAAACAAGGGACATACTTTCAGGGGGTACTATACTCATGGCAATGAACTACTTTGACTATGGAACTACATATACCTGAAATCACGAAAAAAAAAACAACTTGTTCAGTACATTATGTTCGCATAATTCGTCAAAATGTATGAAACTGCTGATATTTTTTTTTCACATTTCAGAGTTGGTCCCATGGACAAAGTTGTTGATTTTCATGCGTACTATACAACCTGAAAGTATGTCCCTCGATAACGTAACACACTGTATATACAGGATATATAATTATTTGAATGTTTTAAGAATAAATTTGAAGTCGCAAGCTAATATAAAATAAACAGCCGAGTAACACATCAAATTAACTTCTACAACAATGTATAAAATGGCAATACGTTAAAATGTCTCGGAGCTGATATTTTATTATACTTTTAACTTAATCCATGGTTATATATGTCGTAAAAACGCCATAAAAAATGGCACCAATGTAAACGCAGAGTGTATCCTAACACAATACGATTACCTTGAGAAAATGAGCGATTGGTTTTACTGCGGATTAAGGGCCTGTAGCGGAAATGTGGAGCCTCTAATGTTACTTTCTTGTTGATCGGGAAATGTGGGAATGTGTGTTGATTCATTTAACTACATGATAAATACCAGATGGGTCTGGTGATTTTGTGACAATATTACAAAGGGGAAGGGAGCGGGTAAATGGTAAAGAAACTGACTAGTGTAATATTTATTTGAGCGGGATTGTCCGCAAGTGTTACTGCTACCCCCACACATAAAGGGCTAAGGAAGGAACATGGATGGGTTTTTGTCCGTAAGAGTCTGACACTCCCTTCCGCTCCACCCAGAGCGGGAGAAGTCATTGGAGGATTTCCCAACCTCAAAAAAAAAGTAAAATAATTATTGAATAAATAAATGGTAAAAAGGATTGTTTTCTTACACATTTAGATGAATATAAATAAAAGTAATAAAATGAGCTTGATAACACCGTTCATCACTGACTTGTGCAGATACAAAAGCGAAGAAAAACAAAATAAAATCATTGGTATAAAAATAAAAAAATATTGTAAAATGTTTCAGTCTGTGATGAACGGTGTATTCGTGCTCATTTTGTTATGTAACAAGCACTGAAGTCGCTGACACAAATCGAATGTTTTAGTATTGTTAGTAAGGTGAGAGTAGGCAGTCTATGTGAGGAGATTTTTATCTGACCATGTTTTGATTAAAATCACCTTAAATTTTTTTGGTTTCAATGGAATTTATACCACAGATACTTAAAGTCTGTTGCAAGAATCGATTATAAACTTTTTGTTCTGCAGTGTCTATATATATTGTGAAGATCAGGGTTTTAGGAAATTTGAATATATGTAAACTTGGGGACCAACTAAACTTAAACTTTAACTTAACCTTCACTAGAAAACTCTACAGAAGTTTGAGATTCACTAAGTTTAAAATATTCTACAGAGTCAAACCAAAGTAGGGACATTCTTATAAATTGAGAGCAAAACTTTTAGTTTCAGATCGACTTGAACTCTATCCTTTGATTCTTCTAAGGCCCGTCGTCCACTACGCTACTGAAAAGTAATCTTACAACCTGAAATTACGAATGAGTGCCCAAAATTTCACAACACGATAACTTCAACGGTGGTCCATACACAACACGAATTACTAACGCATCATTAACTAGTTTGTAGTTGTAAGCAGTGATTACCTTGTGGTGTGACTGTAGGACTGCCAAGTCATATGTCTTGAGCTCGAACTAAGTCACGAACCTCCGACTTTTTAGATACATGTGCGTATTGTATAATTATTATTATTTGCTGAAAATACGGTTAAGGAAAACATCGTCGGGAAACCGGTATGCTTGAAAGATATTTCTGAACACTATGTGAATCTAAAACAGAGGCCCATGGGCAGCATACAAACTCTGACATCACCACGATAACGAAAGAAGAACTAGTTTGTGATTGGTTGCCTGTTTATCTCCAAAAATACCTACTACGTTTTTCTGATTGACCGACCATATCAATTCAAAAGTGCAAGTAGTTGTTTTAGTTGATATAAGTGCTTGGAGTTTGAGTTTGAGTTGTGTCGTGTATAGACGCCATTGAAATAATGCTGTGGGCTATTTACTAGTCGTTTGAGTTTGTAACTGATTACTTTGAGTAGTGTAGTAGACGACGGGCCTAAGAGAAATCTTATCCTAAGGCATGAATATCGTAAAAAATAATTAGATTCGAGGGTGGGATCTATAAAACAGGTGATGCACGTAAAGTAGCAATTTCTCGTAAGCGTCGGCAAATTATCCGACCGAGGGCATACATTATCTTGGCAGGGAAAATAAAAATCCATGTGGGATTATCCCCATACCCTTTTGTAATAGATGTATTGAATGATCCAGGGCTTGCTATCGTCTTTTGTTTTAATAAAATAAAGACGAAGATATTTGAAAACAGATTCTTTCTAATTTTATCCATTACAGTCATTTGTTTTGGAATTTAAACTGACTGTAAGTTATATTATTCAATCTGGCTTTCTTGCCCATAACATTCTTCTCCATACGAAACTACCTTTTGGATGGGGTGACTAGAATCAATTCTATTTCTTGTTCATTTTGACGTTCAAAAGTGCTTTTCTTGTGCCTATTTGAAATAAATTATTGGACTTTGACTTTAACTTATTCTTTTTTCAACTATGTTGGGGTCTGCTTCCAGTCTAACCGGATGCTGCTGAACGCACATGAAGCGACTGCCTGTCTGATTTTACATAAAATGTTAGTACAACACACAACATCACGCCAATAAATCCCTGAACGGACAGAGGTGTACCTGTAGTAGGCAGAACCCCATTTCGCCAGTAATTGCTAAGTTATGTAATATGGGATGATTCAATTGCCATAAACAGGCACAAATCTGAGGTGCTGGTGAGAAAATTCCAAATGGTAAAATCCTAAATTATACTTTGCCCGACCCGGAATTCGATCCCAGGACCTCGTGCTCATCAGGAGCGCTTGCGACCTACTATACCAATTAAGCTGTCAGGCCATGTGAATACTAAGGGCTGATTTTTTAATAGCCAGATAACTTTTATCAGAAGAATAAATATGACAGTTGCAGTGTGATAGTGACGCAGTTTGACAGTTTTTGGTTGACAGCTTTTGAAGCTAAGTCAGAAGCCCATAGGCAGTATAAAATTCTGACACCAGGTTACTCACTAACCACACGAAAAGAAAAAGACAGCTTTTGTACGAAAAATATAATGTCAAACTGTCTCAAATATTCTTCTCATGAAAATGATCTGACTATTGAAATTTTTTCTCTAAGTGGCATATTGAATTGTTAATAATTATCGAATTATTTAACATTTCACTCTGATAGACTTATGCACTAACTACTACACTAACTAGGTAATATTGTAATATTTACTCATAATTTCTAATAATCACTTCTTATCACATTATCACATATCACTTAATTATACAAGACGCACATTAGTTGAGCATTTGATCCAATTATATACAATAGAATAACCTAATGCAGCGGAAGATTGACCTCTCCTTAAGTATGAATGTGACGACTTACAGAATATAGAACGCACTACCAATATGTGGCTTTGGCGATTGAGATTTGTATAGTGTCAAGACCAAATAGGTCCCATGGGACAAAATTAATAAAAGTTACAACATTGAGCAGTCGATACTGGCGCCGCTGTGCCTAAAAAGCCAGGTGTATAATCAGTGCGTCCTTCCAGTCTTAACCTACAGAGCCGAAACGGGGAACATGACAGACAAGCTGACCCACCGACTACATGTCACTTTTTTTTTTCAGGCTGGGAAATCATCCAATGACTTCTCCCGCTCTGGTTGGAGCGGAAGAGAGTGTCAGACTCTTACTGACTAAAACCCATCTATGTTCCTTCCGTAGCCCTTTATCTTCCGGGGTAGCGGTAACCCTTTCGGACAATCCCGCTTAGACTACATGTCACTTAGCGTGCTATATTTAACAGCAGTGATAGACTAGTGGTGTGATCGTTGGAGTGCCAAGTCACAGGTCTCGAGTTCGAACCCAAGTCATGCACCTCTGTTTCAGACGGATTCATGTGCGTATTGTAGTATTATCACTTGCTTAAAACTCGGTGAAGGAAAACATAGTGAGAAAACCAGCATTTCTGCCTATGAAACTAAGTGCAGCCCATGTGCAGCATAAAAACTCTGACACCAGGTTAAGTCACTAACCACACGAAAAGAAGAAGAAGCCTAATATGGAGAGGTCTATGCTTCAGATCTCGCTAAAGGATAAATTCCAGAGGTCCAGAGATCGTACGGCATAAAACCAAAGTGACAGAAATCGTCCAAAAGTGTAGTAAGCTAAAGTGGCAGTGGGCTGGTCATGTCCGTCGCTAAACCGATGAGAGGGGGAGTAGGATGGTTCTCGAATGGAGATTACGCGTAGGTAAACGTAGTGTGGGACGCCCTCCAGCAAGACGTACCGATGACCTGAAGTAAGGTAGCTGGCAGTGGGTGGATGGAAAAGACGGGAGATCGTGCGCCGTGATACTCCTTGGGGGAGGTGTATGTTCAGTAGTGGACTGCAATAGGCAGAAATGGTGAATGATGATGATGTCTCAGTTCATTGGACCATAAACCATATTGATACTCATTGGCATTGTATAGCTCGTCTTATTCATACACCAAGCTTCCTCAATTATTATCGCTCCAGTCTATGCAGGATTTCGGTAATGGAATCCTTGCAGGAATTATGTGGTGGGTATAAGCAGGAACTAGCACATTATTACGGTAAACTGTAAAGGTCCTTGTCCAGTCTAGTGTAAAGGGAACTCACAAGATTATTATATGCAAGCTTCCGTGTGCTATTAGTGATACCCTAATGTCATTCCTTAGTAAACCAAGAATCTCTAAGAAAAAGGTTTGAATCAGTAGAGTGGTTTTTATCCAAATGCACGGTGCATTTGGATAAAAACCAGTTCTGAAGTTGAAACATCATGTCTGGTCCATTTCTGCCCTAGGGAATGGTCCCGGTTGCAGGTTGGGCTTAGTACATATAATAATAATACCTGCCTATGACTGTCTGACTGCAGGGCAAAGTCTTCTTAACATACAGAGAGGGCAAGGTATTCACTCATTCTAAGAATAAACAGGATCCATTTTTTTTTTTGAAAAATTACTTTGAAGAATTATATGTTCAACGGCGCAGGAGCAGCAGACGGTGGTCATCGTATTAAAGTTCAGCTTCAACATTATCAGGATTGTGCCGGAATATAGCAATTCGTCGTGGACGTGATACGAAAGCGGCTCCCTTGACATCATCCTTCAACGGAAACAGCCGTTACGCAACCATCTATGCGACGCGACGCTCTGCTAGAGTGACAGTAATCAATCAGTGTCACTCGTTTTATATGTACTTACCTGTTTTAAAGAAAGAAAGAAAAATTGATTTATTTTTACTGAATAAGTTTGTTACTCAAAATATTAATAGCACATGTTCCAACTTCACTTTAAAATATTTAAATTTAATACTTTAACTTGTCATCGAAACCACAAATTTGCGATAGCCTTCCACACCTCCACGTTCCCGTCAGCATTTCAGTTCCAAGCAATCAATTAGTGAGGCTTAATACTATCATTACCAGCCACGCGATACCAATCCTTATAACCACAGGAATAAGGGATAAATAATGATTTATTAAATAGAACACAGAAAGGGTGACAGCAACAAAACTGGCAACTTCCAAATTGTTGTGGAAAAGTTTAATTTATGCGGTAAGTTGGATATAAAATTATTTGGGACATACTGGTGCGAAAGATCAACATTGAAAACTATGGGAGCCAATACTTTGTTTCGTAAAGCTGTTAATTTATTCTTTGTTTGTGTTTTGAAGGTATGTTTATCAAACCAGTTAGGATATATTGTTTATTTTTGCTGTTTTCTCTGTTGACACGTCACGCCTCGGTTTGGTTGAAGGAAAGCGTTCACACAACCACTGATTTTACCATTATTTTCTTTATTTTCACCCCTTTTTCTATATTTCGTACTTCAAGAGGAAAAAACGGAACCCTTTTAGAATCATTTCGTGTCCGTCCGTCCGTCTGTCTCCCAGTTTATTTCCCAGGAACGCGTGAAGTTCCTTGGAGCTCTTAAAAAAATCATGATTCTAAATCAACGCAATAAAACATGCGGTTATTTAGGCGACTTAATTATTTTGATACTCGCTTATAAATAAAACCTACAGGGTACTCCCCGTTGACGTTGATGTTTGACGTTCAAAGTGCCTTTCTTGTGCCTATTTGAAATAAATGATTGGACTTTGACTTTGACCAAGGTCAAAAAATATATTGAAGCGATTACAAATTTACATTTTCAGTTGGAAAATTTATACTCAGTAACAAAATTTTACATAACCTAAAGTCACCTAACTACTAAATCTATTCTTAACTTCCATAGTCCCTAATACCGTGAGCAAATTTAAAATCGTGGTGAACTGCAATGGATAGCAGTTCCTGTATAAAAGAGTGCCGGCTAAAACACTAAAAGTCATAAATGTGATTCATTCACATAATACATTTGAAAAGAATTATATTTCACATTCATACGTTATTTAAGGCCGATAGTTCATATTTAAAGTTGTAGAGGTACCTACCAAGTTTTTAGGGTACGAAATTTCTTAACAGATACTAAGGTAAAAAGCGTTTACGGTACAAAAAAAAATAGTTGCATCAAAATCAAATTCATTTATTTTCAGATAACAAGACCCATTGCCAAAATAATCAAATCGAATATAAATTAAATAGACATTAAATTCAATTTAGTAGGAAAATTAAATTAATCATAACAAATATAATAAAATACAATAAAATCGATAGAAACAGTGAGATACATAATAATAAATACCTTCTCTCCACCACCAACATGTCAGCATAATGTTTCCACTGCCAGCTTCGAATTTGAGGTTCTAGGATATGCCGGTTTCCTCACAATGTTTTCCTTCACCGTTTTGAGAGCTGTGGTGATGAAATTGTATGCTTGAGTTCGAACCTACGACCTACTATTTGTAAGTCGGGGCTTTCGACGGGACCACCACAGCTTCGAAAACATAGTTTTATGAAAACTTTATTAAAAAAAATTACTCAAAGCGGAAATTGTCAGGCCATCTTGTTTCACGTATGAGAGGATGCTGTTGCCCTGTAACAAGCTCTGCTGCAGAGCTTGTGGTCTGGGGTACGACTCCTCCGAAAGGGTTACCCCGGAACATAAAGGGCTAAGGTAGGAACATGGATGGGTTTTAGTAAGTTAGATTCTGACACCCGAATCCCTTCTGCTCCATCCAGAGAGGGAGGAGTCGTTTGATGATTTCCCACCGTAAAAAAAAAATGGTACGACTACGGCAGTATTATTTATTATGTTTTTCCATCTGAAATTTTTCTCTAGCAGCCCGGATCAAGGATTTGTGTCTGGTTGAAGGATATAGATAACTGGCGAAATGTGGGTATAATATTATACTCTAGCTAACCTTTCGGGGAATGCAGGATCGATGTAACATCATGTTACTATTTTTTTTTATTAACTCAAATTATTAAAAGTTTTTAGTTAAAACCCTAATGTTCAGGCCACCTGAAATTCCATGCCAGTCACCACTTGTATAAAAAAAAACAATTTTAAAACGGCCGAATATAAATAAAATTACATTTAAGAATTTTCGTCACGGACTCGAATTACTTCATTGTTGTCGCATGTGACGGCCAACAATCCGTCACGTTTTACGAATTTAAAATCCGATACGTTAATAAATTGTGTTTCAGCATTTCAACTGACCGTCAAGTTTGAAAATCGGCTGAAATTGGTGCTCGCTGTCATTTGAAATGGACGAGTGCCTCGCCGCTTTGCCTTTCCATGACCACAGGTGTATCACAGGCCTGCTGGGTCAGCGGGATTGTCCGAAAGTGTTACTGCTGCTCTGGAACACAAATCGCTAAGTCTTCGTCTTATTTTTTACTTGTGGTTAGTGACTAATCTGGTGTCAGAGTTTTAATGCTGCCCATGGTTCTCTGACTTATCTTCACATGCTGTTGAGAAATATCTCTCAGACATGATGGTTGCGTTCACCGAATCGCTAAATAAGCAATATGGATAAATTTTAGTCAGTTAAAGTCAACACTTCCTACTGCTCCACCCAGAGCTGGGTGAATCATTTTGATGATATACCATCCTTATCCTTTTTTCAGACACAATGCTTATAGCACATGAAACTGATATAAAAGAGAAGAACTTCCGATCTATTCAGCAACAGGCTTCGTTCTTTTTTGCAGTCGGGTTTTATAAAATGTGTAAAATATAAACATTAAAGATGAATACATTGTACGGAAATCTGTTCTTTGAATAAATCAGACTAAAATTTGCTAACACATAATAAGACAACTACTGAGAGGAGCTCGTGGCAAGTGATAACTGCCGCACGGATCGATCCATCAGGTTAAGCTACGCTTGCCGCGGTTGCTCTGTGGATGGGTGACCATCTTCATATATCGAGACTCCTCCGTGCATCTGAAAGTACGTTAAGCCGTTGGTTCCGGTTCATTCGTGTACCTTTGACAGTCGTTGCGGGTAGTCAGAAGCCTGAAAGTCTGGCAGCCAGTCTGACCAAGGGGTATTGTATTACCCAGTTACTGACTGGGTTGTGGAGGTCAAATAAGCTGTCGCTGCATGTAAAATAGTGGTATTCAGCTGCATCCGGTTAAACTGGAAGTCGACCCCAATATAGTTGGGAAAAAGCTAGGCAGATTGATAATAAGACAACTACTGCGTGTTTTGTAATTCACCAACTATCACTTAAGAAAAGGGGGACTATTGCTTGTCGGTTCAAAAGAATGCTTATGATTTACCTATTTGTAAGTGAGCTACCAAATTCAATCCAACATCTTTGTTCTTTAGAAGTGGATTTCTCAAATTAAGGCCACCAAAATCACACTAACATTATAAAGGAAAGGTCTGTAAGTTTGTGAGTGTGTGTGTGTGAGTTTGTATATTTGTCCGTCCTTCACGCTCAAACGGCTGAACGGATCTGGATGAAATCTGTCACAGAAGTAGTTTATAACCTAGAATAACACATATGATACTTTATATCCCGGTAGTACGTTTCCTTGGTAGAATTTCCGACATCCACACGCGGGCAAAACCGCTAGCAGCAGCTAGTAGTATCTAAAACAAGAATTTAATAACTTATGATCAAGTAGCAGCATATTTTTACGCTAGCAACACTGAACTTAAAAGCTGTGTGTATCATTAGTCATGCCAGAGAAACAATTACATTTAATAAACTCTGCGAAAGTTATACGACGTCAAATAACACCATTTTGTTATGGGAACCATTGTTCGGATAATGTTTATAATATTGCTTAGGCGACGTTTCTGTGTTCATTATTATTTTATAAGGGAAATTTCCAATATAAATCGCTTTATAAATTCCGATTTGGCGAAAAATTGGGTGACATTTTTAGTGAACAGTTTAATTTTAATACAAGATTTATTGTTTGTTCTACCAGCTCTCGATAAGGTCCTATTTATTTTACTGGTAATATTTTAATTTATTTGCATAGCAGATAGTGCCTCAATGTACAGTGTTTTAGGTCAAACGAAGGACAGACTTTCAGGGGATACTATACTCATGATAATGAGCAACTTTGACTATGGAACTATACCTGGAATCACGAAAAAGAAACTCAAAATCGAACTCAAAGCATGTATTTCAAATGCCTGTAATTGGTTTTGAATTGTCAAGGGGTCGTTCAGTCAGAAAGATGAAGCTAGTTGCCCATTCCGAAGCAGCAGGTACCTATGGAGAAGAGCGGGCAAGAAACTCCATGGACACTCTTTTAAATCAAAATATGTTGAAATATACATGCGAGAACGATGCGGAACGTAAAAGAAGCGTCCATAAAGGATTAAAAAAACGATCATCAAAATTAATTTAAACTTTATAAGAGCCGTGGCAGCTAAGAGATGATCAGCAGTTCAGTACATTTATGTTCGCATAAGTCATCAAAATGTATAGAACAGCTGATATTTTTTTCGTGATTACAGGTATAGTTCCAAAGTCAAAATACTTCATTTTCATGAGTACTATACAACCTAGAAGTATGTCCTTAACCTAACACACTGTAAAGGTGTCAAAAAGATACGCACAATTAAATTCCATAAATACAAAGCAATTAATAGAATTTATTTATTACGTGTACAAATAGCTTGAAAATAAATCAATAATAACTAGCTAGATTGAATGAAACCCAAGAAGATTTCTTCGCGTCTTAGCACTTTCTGAAGTAGATCTTATTAGTACCTACTGATTGAAGTCTGGATAATCCTAAAGTAGTGGAAAAGAACGGGAGAAATAAGACATTCAGGATGTGTCTTGTACTAACAGCTGCAATCGTTTTTGATGAATGTGAACGCGGAGCCTAGACAAAGTCACATTTTCACTAACGATAACGAAATTAGATAAAACCGAAATGTATGGAACTGGCATAAACATTCCAAATGTCATGTGATTAATCGTTTTCGATCGCTAAGTGCTAGGCAATGTAAAATTTTGTAACAAAACTCGATCAATCTTCCATACAAATGCGTTCTTGACAATCCGAATCGCTGAGATAACGAATTGTTCGATCAACAATTTTCGAATTCGAATCGTCACGGAGCGATTGACAGTTAATTAGGCCCCCAGGTCCATGAACTTCACGGAATGGTTTTTAATATTACTTTCATTTTCGTTCGAATCTGGAAAACCTCTCCTCTCTTCTCACTTTGTTCTCTTTTTATATTTGTAATTTGTATGGTGTGCATAATAAAGAGTAGGTATTCTATCTTACTATCTATCTAACTCGGTAAAACCTCTAAGTGATTCTCGAACCTGCAGACTTGTATGAACAATATTTTTATCATCTGCATTTTTATTCTCAACTATGTTGGGGTCAGTTGCCGGTCAGCTGAAGCACCAGTATTTTATATGGAGCGACTGCTTATTAGCCTTCTACAACTCAGTTAGCTGGTGGTGTAACCGTTGGACTGCCAAGTCATAGGTGTCGAGTTCGAACCCAAGGCACGCACCTCTGATTTTTCGGATTCATGTGCGTATTGTATAATTATCACTTGCTAAAAAATCGGTGAAGGAAAACATTGTGAGGAAAACGACATACTTGAGAGAAGATATATTGCAACGGCATGTGAAGCTAAATCAGAGGCCCATGGGCAGCTTAAAAACTCTGACACCAGGTTAGTCACTAACCACACGAGAAGAAGAACTCAGTTAGTGACCTCTTTCAATGTTTATGCCAATTACACAGGACATGTTGTACTGTACAAATGTAAATACATTTACACAGACACAAGTATAACCCAGTTACAGGATAAAATGATACTTCTTAGTTAGTAACATACATCTAAAAAATAACACTCCAAAACCTACAACCCATATCCTAAACACCATTTAAAGCCTTCCCAGGAAACGAGTCCATAATAATTCAGTTCTAACTTGTACAAATTACTCCACCTGTTCAAGTTGTCGGACCAAGTCCAAGTTTTGCAATTACGCAGTCTAACTGGTAAAGCATTAATGGACCTGGCTGCGGGAGCCGTGGGAAGGGTTAGTTAAAACAGCCAAACAAGCGGAGCTAAGTTAAATTGCGGGGAATAGAATACCAGGAATGTGTTGTCGATTTTGTACTTATATATCCTAGAACGACATATTCGAAGATTTATGACATTTGGCCAACCCGCACTGGGCCAGCAAGGTTGCATTATGGCCCACTCCCTCTCTAGAAGAGGAGCCTTATATTCCAGCAGTGGGAACATTATTGATTACATTATGTATTATGTGTTTATGTATATAACTACTTACAGACGGTACAGTTGACCAAAGTGTACCTAAGCTTTTCCAGTATACACATTGTGAAAATAAATCTCAACAAATAAAATTATAAGTGTCTGTTTGCAATGACAAAATAACAGCATTTTACTAAATGACCGTATATACGGTAGTTTTAACAAACCACAAACAACAAACCGGGATACAAAATCCTATGTGTTAATCCTATGTCATCCTATGTGTTAATCCAGGTCATACACTACCTCTGTGCCAAATATCATCCAGAACTGTTTAGCCGTTTGATCGTGAAGGACGGACAAACATACAAACTCACACACACACTCACTCACAAACTTTCGCCTTTATAATATTAGTGTGAAGACTTTATGCTCTACATTTGCCTCCTTGGAGAATCACGGCGCGCTTCTGATGTTTAACTTTCGCCACTTCCTTGATGCAAACTTGTAATGGTTATTAGTTTGCTATTATTTTATTTATTTAATTCTTTAAGCACAGAAATGTACAGAGGCGGACTTAATGCCATAGATATTTTCTACCAGTCAACTTTTGGCTGATGCAGAGATAAATAGTAACAGATTTTAGTAAGTTTTAACGCACCAAAAGTTTATTCACCTGTGTTTGAAAATTCTGCAAGCATTTAAGAGATTCACTTTCATTTATTTTCGTTAAAATTTTTGTGGGTGAAACTCGAGCTTCAACGTAACCAAATCATCATAACCTTTCAGCCAGTAGCTTTAAAACTCTGTCAGTTTCGCTTCAAATAGCGGAATATACAAAATAATAAGGGCAGCGCATCGATCACCTAGCAACGGAAAGCACCCTTAATGACTAAAGTTTACATGGCGAGAACCCGACACGCGTCTGAAGTAATTTCGGAATTTTGTTCGGAAGTTATAGACGTAGAAAATTCCTGTTGAAGTTATTTTTAAAACGTTATTATCAGTGGAAGTCTTAATTGAAGTAAAGGTTAAGAGGAAGTAATTTATTTTTGTATAATTAATAGCAGAACAAAGCTATCTTGTTTCATTTTACAACATTTCGTTAATAGGTAGTTACCGAGGAAATGGTTAAGGCAAATAATTAGATACCTTTATTTACTTTGTACAAAGGTACAAAAAAAAACTAAATGAGTCAACTGTCATATACTCACTTGTATTCGGGACTTCCGAATGAATACAAAATTCTTGTATTCTTTCGTATTTTACATTGTTTATTGCTACAATAAGTAGAGTGTGTAATCATTTTTCAACCGCTATGGAGGGCAGACACCCCGCGTATGTTGAAACGCATCATCAACATGCCACCACATCGAGGCGACCATTATTTTTATAAAAAAATATTTTAAAAAATGCAAGACAGAATGACGATAAACGGTATTGTTTTATTCAACCGCCCCGATTTTAAAGACTTTTCATCTAAATTTGCAATAAATTGCAATGACTCTTCAGTTTTAAATCTATATTGAAAAATCTATTGGGTTTTGCAAACACCACGCGTGAGCTAACACGAAAAGCTTTAAGATATTTTTTCAATTTATTAAGATTACCTATTGAATTATCAGTTCAATTTAATCCTGTCATTCTACTTTAAACCTATATCTACTCTGCAGTGTCATGATACTATTTGACAGCGTGATTGCGCATACCAATGACGAATAGGATAAAAATACGTATAAGATTTATTAAATCATAAAACTTTAAAGCGAAAGTAATGTAGGTGTGATGTGACTATTAATTGATAGCAGTGATAGCCTAGTGCTGTGACCGTCGGACTGCCAAGTCATAGGTCTCAAGTTCATGCTCAAGGCCCGCCTCTGATTTTACGGATTCATGTGGGCATTGTAAAATTATCACTTGATTAGAAACCGGTGGGAAAACACCGTGAGGAAACAAGCATATCTGAGCATATTTCTCAACTGCATGTGAAGCTAAGTCAGAGGCCTATGGGCAGCATAAATACTTTGACACTAGGTTAGTCACACGAGAAGAAGGAGACTAATAATTGAAAATATTAACGGCTTTATTCTCGTTCTATATTTTGTAAATGTTGATTTAGGATTTTGTCATGGGAGAATACGATCAAAGTATACAGATAGAAATACCGACTTAACCCTAGTTTTAAAACAAAAAAAATAGCGTATAAACGTTAAAGGACAATGCCCAATACACCATGACCGTACTTGGAACGCCAGGCAAAAAAATACTCGATAT
Source organism: Hyppa rectilinea (assembly GCA_951799385.1). Taxonomy (NCBI): domain Eukaryota; kingdom Metazoa; phylum Arthropoda; class Insecta; order Lepidoptera; family Noctuidae; genus Hyppa; species Hyppa rectilinea. Next base: position 2,603,862 of record OX637302.1, on the reverse strand, counting down.
TGAAAGTCAATCCGCCTAGCCTTTTCCCAACTAGGTTGGAGTCGGCTTCTAGTCTAACCTGATGCAGCGGAATACCAGTAGTTTACATGGAGCGACTACCTATCGTCATATATAGTCTTCTGATACACTCCACCACTCAGTAACTGGGTATTACGATACCCCTTGGTAAGACTGGCTGTCAGATTTTCGGGCTTCTGACGACCTGTAACGACTGTCAAAGATGCACAAATGACAGCCAGGACCAACGACTTAACGTGCTTTCCGAGGCATGGAGGAGTCGCGGTGTGTAAAAACGGTCAACCATCCACGGCCGACCCCGGCAAGCGTAGCTTTACCTGATGGATCGACCTGTGCGGCTGTTATAACTTAGCCCCGATCTAATATTGAAAGTATGAGACGAAATCCACTAGGCTGTTGTGTCACGCACCAAAACCGTTTTAATTAAAGTTAAATAGCTATTAATTATATAATACTACTATCGCGCGCGGCTTCACCCGCATAACAAGTCAAGAAATTATACACATAAAGCTTCCCCTTCAATCACTCTATCTATTAAAAAAACCGCATCAAAATCCGTTGCGTAGTTTTAAAGATTTAAGCATACATAGGGATATAGGGACAGATTTTGCGACATAATTATCATTTGATACACCCATAGGTATAGGAGCCAATATTTTTGGTAAATAAATATGTATAAAGATGCCGTAGAAACTGACGGCATAGCCAGCGGCCACAATGAAATAGTACCACCCAAGTGACGATAAATTTTAAGTCTATTACAATCCCGCATCCAAACTATCAGCAAGCAATTTATCTATTTATCTATCCCACCTCTAAATAGGCTATACCGCTTCTATTCCCAGTTGTGTAATTTTGAATTTTAGTCCTAAACAATACTGAACATATTGTATATTTTCCTACTGAAAATACGTATGTAATTACAAAAGTATATTTGATCAAGTATCTATTGACATTGTAATAATTAATGTTGATACATTGTATGTTGTTTTGAGAAAATGATAATTATTAACAGGTACAGATACACAGATATTACCTACCGTAACATTACAATAATATTTATTTTCATTGGCTGTAGCAGTTGTCAAGCCAGGCAATGCGAACTGGGCCTGCGGACGGTGAGTAACGCGTAGCTTACGATCAGGACCAGGTCCGTGCCGGACGGTGTGTAGGTACGTGTTCCACGCACGCCTCAAAGAGCTGTCAGCAACGATAAAGGGGCCAATTAGGGTCGAACCCTACCGGGTCAGCGGGATTGTCCGAAAGGGTTACCACTACCCCGGCACATAAAGGGCTAAGTAAGGAACATGGATGGGTTTTAGTCAGTAAGAGTCTGACACTCCCTTCCGCTCCACCCAGAGCGGGAGGGGTCATTTGATCATACCTCACCATCAAAAAAAAAGGTAAAACAAACAGACTTCTTTAATACTTATTATTGGTTAAAAGAATAAGTCTGCAAAAAATTTTACAAAAAATTATCTAAAAATATTTTTTTTTAATAAACGTCTAATCTATGCACACATCACAATCTAATTCCAGCAATCTTTTCTCTCAGCATTATGTAATCACGAAAAACTCATATTCTTCCTAACTCTATTGGCTCTCGTGCTATCTGAACTTGTCTACCATTAAGGTACAATCACGCCAAGCAAAAGTATATTAACTTTAGCTCGGCGTGATTCTGTCGTATATAACGGTGTCGATTATACCCTAGACATACATTCTTGGGTTAGGTATTTTCTTAAAATGCTACGGTTCATTTTTAAGATATTTTACGAATCACATAACGTTAAGGTGCCTGTAATGTAACAGTTCAGATTCGAGTAATCTCTCAGTGAGTGAAGAGAACCGAAAAAATGGTAATATAGTAATGCTCAAAATCGAATCACGGATTATTACATTAAGGTAAATGCTCCCGGTGTGGGAGCGCATTTAGTTGAAAATGTATTTTAGCCATACTTACTTCCTTTTACTCTCCTCTGGCTATATAAGTTAGTAACGTCATCAGTAACATAATAATAATAATAAAATCCTTGGACATTTCACACAACGCCATAATTATAGTCCCAAGCTAAGCAACTTTGTGTTATGGTAACGAGATGGCTGATCAACTACTTATATACATTTTTTTTTGTGAACACATACATATATTATAGATAGAAAAACACCCAGACCTGGAACAAATACTCGTAGGTCGTACAAATATTTATTCCGTGCGGGAATCGAACCCGCGACATGCTGCGCACTAGTCAATCGCTAACTACTGCGCCAATCGTGTCGTCAAAACATGAGCTAAGTGACTCTTTAATGGCTAATCAACCTTATTTATTAGTACCTACTAATTAACCAACATTACATTTAAAAGCTAAATATCTATATATATAAAAGAAAGACGGGTTTGTTCCCTTCGTTATAACTCGAGATCTGCTGGACCAATTTTCATGGTTTTTGTTTCGTTGGATTTGTCTCCGCCCTGAATCGCAGAATACATATTAATTTTTTTTTTTTTCGATCAGCTTCTGATTTTCCTCCTATATGGTAGGTAGGGTAGGGTAGGTGGGTAGGTAGGGTAGGTAGGTAGGGTAGGTAGGTAGGGTAGGTAGGTAGGGTAGGTAGGTAGGTAGGTAGGTAGGTAGGGTAGGTAGGGTAGGTAGGGTAGGTAGGGTAGGTAGGGTAGGTAGGGTAGGTAGGGTAGGTAGGGTAGGTAGGGTGGGTAGGTAGGGTAGGCAGGTAGGTTAGGTAGGTAGGGTAGGTAGGGTGGGTAGGTAGGGTAGGTAGGTAGGGTAGGTGGGTAGGGTAGGTAGGTAGGTAGGGTAGGTAGCTGGTGTAGGTAGGGTGGGTAGGTAGGGTAGGTAGGGTAGCTAGGGTAGGTAGGGTAGGTAGGGTAGGTAGGGTAGGTAGGGTAGGTAGCTAGGTAGGTAGGTAGGTAGGTATCACAGTTAAGACAGGACAACGTCTTTCGGGTCAGCTAGTTTATAATAATATGTATGATATCAAAGGGCATCGAATTCGTCTACATCGCTGTCAACAGGAAACGTTCCCAAAAGTCTGGAAGCCTTGCTGTGTTGTATGGCAATACTGATTCTTTGACCAAAAGGTAAGCCAGCCCTCATAAGGGTCACGTGAATAGCCGACCAACCGCTTAGTAATGTCTCGAAAAAGTGGGCATCGGACCCTATGGCCCTAGTGTTTCAACCCCAAACGGCTCGAACATAATATGATAAGTCCCAATAAGGACTTTTGTAGTGCCTTATGCTCAGCAGTTGATTGATTATAATTACTGATACTGATTATAGGCGCTCTAGTCACACAATTTTACTCTGAATACGGCTACTTGAAAATCGACGATTCGCATACCCTAATGGCATCCTATCATTGCCTTGCTTTGTTGTTTTTTAAGAAAAGTTGAAATTAAAAAAAAACATAACTCTCGCATCTAAGACAACATTTTCTAAATTAAACCCATAAATAACTCTAAAATTAAACAGCTTCATTTTTTTTCTGATTTTCCAAATTAAACCTTCCTGCAACCCTTGTAGACGTCGCTCACCTGTCAAATAGTTAACAAATTGGATTCTGTGAGAGCAATGGTTGCCAGTTCGATTCCCGACGGGCGAACTTCCCGAACGGGTATTGAGTTAACTGAAGCTGGGCAATCTATTGTACGGGAACCTAATTTGGACATTTTGTAAGTATATTTCTAGGTTACCTAATTATAAGTTTATTTTATTATTTCATTATTTTACGGGCGTTAAAATAACTTTCACTTTGAATTTGCGTCCTGTTCACAGAAGGAATCTATATTTTCATCACGGCATTGGCTGTTCTTATAACTATAATAATTCTAAAAAGCAATGATAGCCTAGTGGTATGACCGTTGGACTGTCCTGTCTTAGGTCTTGATTTCGAACCCAAGCCACGCACAGCTCTGACTTTTCAGATTCATGTGTGTATTGTATAGTTATCACTTGCTTAGAAATCGGTGAAGGAAAACATCGTGAGGAAACCGGCATGCCTGAGAGATATTTCTCAACAGTATGTGATGCTAAGTCAGAGGCCCATGGGCAGCATTAAAACTCTGACACCAGGTTAGTCACTAACCACACAAAAAGAAGAAGACTAATCCTACTAATATTATAAACGCGAAAGTTTGTGAGGATGAATAGCTGAATGGATGTTTGTTCCTTTTTCATGCTGAAGCTACTGAACAGATTTCGATGAGACTTCTCAAAAATATATTTTATACGTCAGAATAACTCATATGCTATTCTACTTAGTATTCATATTATAAACATGAAAGTGAGTATGTATGGGATGTTTGTCACTCTGTCACGTGAAAACTACAGAACAGATCTTGATGAAATTTGGCACACAGATAGTTAGATATTTTTTATTCCGGAAGTACGTTTCCGTTGGCTAATTTTAGTAATCTACGAGGGCGAAGCCGATGGCAGAAGCTAGTCCAGCATAAATCACGCCTGTGTCCACGAATGATTAAGCAACATTTTGCTATACACAAAGGCAGACTTCGTTGTGTTTGATATAAAACTCAATAATACTTTGCACTTTGAAAACTTTCCTTAAAGGTTTCATAGAGTCCTTCTATGGTCGCGTCGTTCCCGTCCGCGGGAGCCTTTATAATAATAATATCCTTGGACATTTCACACAACGTCATATCGTCCCAAGCTAAGCAACCTAATGCTTGTGTTATGGTAATGAGATGGCTGCTATACTACTTATATACATTTTTTTTTGTAAATACATACATAATATAGATAGAAAAACACCCAGACTCATAACAAATAATCATAATAATAATATCCTTGGACATTTCACACAACGCCGTATCGTCCCAAGCTAAGCAACTTAATGCTTGTGTTATGGTAACGAGATGGCTGATAAACTACTTATATATATATATTTTTTTTGTAAATACATACATATTATAGATAGAAAAACACCCAGACCCGTAACAAATACTTGCAGGTCGTACAAATATTTGTTCCGTGCAGGAATCGAACCCGCGACATGCTGCGCAGCAGTCAATCGCTCAACCGCTGCGCCAACCGTGTAGTCATCTTTATGCCTGCAATGTCTCTAAATTGCAGGCATAAAAGATCGGAGTAATGGATAGCTCACTGTCCGATCAGGACCAGGCCCGTGCCCGACAGCGCGTACGTGTTCCACGCGCGCCTTGAAGAGATGTCAGCATTTGAAGGGGCCCGTTAGGGCCGAAGCCTGCCGGGTATGCGGGATTGTTCGAAAGTGTTACCGCTACCCCGGCACATAAAGGCTAAGGAAGGAATATTGATGGGTTTTAATCAGTAAAAGTCTGACACTCTCTTCCACTCCACCCAGAGCGGGAGGAGTCATTTCATGATTTCCTACCCTCACAAAAAAAAGGCATAAAAGAAAATTGTGTTTTCTATTAAGATTTATGTAATAAGATACTTTTATTAATATCTTTTTACCCAGGGCCAGTAGACGATATTTGAGAAAAGATAAGAAAACCGAAATAGTTTCATTACGGTCCTATTTTTACAAAGTTGACTTCATATTTCAAACGAAATTATCAATTTAGAGTCGCATTTTGAATAATTTCAACATTCCCCCTTTTTTCATAGAAGAGTATAGAAGAGTATTTTCCGACGACAATAGAACTAAAAACAAACGCTAGTGTATAAACTGCAATAGTGGCTCTCAGAAATGTTATTTAACTGAATATTTTACAAAACATTTTCTTGCTATATTAAATCTATAATGGTTTAAACGAGACTTAGAGACAAAACACAAAGAGAATAAAATGGATGTGATTAAATCGCACACGAGTATATTTAGATTAGTAAGAACAATACATATTTTTATTATTAAACTTCTTCTTCTTCTTCAAGCAAGCAAGGTCTGGCAAGACCGGGATGCAAATATTCCAACTAGCGCCTCAAGTGTCAAAATTGTGAAGCAGTCTAAGAACAACACTTTGTCAGTTTTCGATACAATTTAGGTCACGGAAAAATGTATTTAGTAAATATAAATCAGATTTATTTGGTTTTTTGCTGGACGAGACATTAATTATGTCGGCAATAAATCGGCTTGTCTATTTTGAAGCAGTCTCCCATTTTTCTTCATAACTTTGTTTATTGGAAATTAATGATAAGTTATTCCCGAATCTCCGTAAGTACTACATTGAGGAACGCATCAATATTTTGTATTTCTGCTTTTATTAGCAACAGGTTTCTGTATTCGTGATCCATCTGATTTGGTCTAAACATAACCTCAACTTTAAAGCTGTGTCGTTCTTAGACAACTTCTAAATTTCGCCGCTAGAGGCGCGCGGACAATCTTTTTTTATCGCCAATACTAAAATAAGCGACAACAACGAAAAATTACGAAAATATATGCTAAAAATATAAATAAAATAATATAATAATGCTCTTAAAAATGCAAAAAATCCCATGTTTAATAATAAAATAAATATATTTAGGTAGTGCAGACAACCAAAGTCTACTCCATACCCGCAGTCAAGTTACTTATAATAAAATAGTACTTCAGTGATACTTTTCTTTATATACATTCAAGAGTATTATGGCAGCTTGTGATGCCACTTCTTCCTATTTTCTTTTAAAAGAAACATAAAGTGCTTTGATGCAATCCATACTATTGTATGCTCGGTAACTATGTCTGGTGTTTTATTTTAATTTTCTTTTATTATGAGCTAGAAAATGAAACGATCTGTCTGTATTTATTTTCTTATTTGACACCTAAAATATAGGGATTATATACAATCTACCTAGTTTATCATCTGCCTAGCCTTTTCTCAACTATGTTGTGATCGGCTTCCAGTCTAACCAGATGAATACCAGTGAGATGATGCAGATAAATACCAGTATTTTACATGGAGCTACTGTCTATCTGACCTCCACAACCCAGTAACTGGGCAATACCCCTTTGGTAAGACTGGCTGTCAGATTTTTGGGCTTCTGACGACCCGTAACGACTATCGAAGATGCACAAATGACAACCGGGACCAACAGTTTAACGTGCTGTTCGAGCCACGGCGGAGTCTCGGTACATAAAGAGGTTTACCCATCTATGGCCAACCCCGGCGAGCATGGCTTAACCTGATGGATTGACCAGTGCGGCTGTTAGTACTTAGCTTCGAGCTCCTCTAACAATCTACCTTGTTGTAAAAGCATGATTTTAATTTTTGTTAATAAACTCCATGTATTTTAGTTAGTAAGAATCTGACCCACCAATTTGCCTATCGCATACCTTTTATCCTCTGTCTTTGTTTAGGCATTCAAAAATGATAAATGATAAAATTTTTGTAAGTAGGTTGGTTTTTGCAAACTCTTTTACACGTCAATAATATTTTTTTAAACTAGGAGAGGAGGAAGGAGGCCGTCTTTTGTTATCAGACTTCTCTGTGACAAAAGGCTGAAAGGAACGCAAAGGCCACGCAGTCTCTTGTCACACAGTCATGAATTTCCAAAAACTACATTTTATTCCAACCATACAAACATCTCATTTTCTCTCAAAGCTACGTAAAATAAAGTGAATCCAAGGAAGGAAGTGCAGCTCTCCTGCCGATTTCCCTGTCCAGGCTTCAAGGGGCCCGTCGTGCAGACACATACTACCAACAATTATAAGGGAATTAATGGTGTATAACACAATTGCTAGCGTAAATCTGGCACCAACACTTGGCTGACACAAATCTCAAGTTTGGAATCCCTCCAAATTCAATAATGGCTCATGTGGCTCTCAAGACACTAGATTATAACTTTAGCTGGTTTTGCGAGTAATGTTAATGCGATATTAAAGTTTGTCACCTAGTAGCGTTTTTGATAGTTTGGCGAGGGAATTTTCTGAGAAAATTTGGACCTATGTATTCTTTGGGTGGATGCTGAAAAATATATGCTAAGAGATTGAAGTTATATAATTTTTGCATTATATAACTTCAATCTCTTAGCATTGTATAATTGCATAGCACGTTTGTGAGTACTATGTTCCTACTATAAAGCTACCATTTACTGAGTACGTCTTACATTGACTTGAATGTGCCCTGGCGGCTGAGAGCATGTCATGCTCCCTGTAATGTCTCACTGATGGTGGCGGTATTTTGGACCATTTAGCTCCCATCAAAATGGTTGAGCTGAATGGTGCTAATCCATGCGTCATGTTCATGAACGGGCACCGTCAGTAGGGGCTGGTCACCTCTCACCTCTTAGCTGCCACGGCTGTTTTAATATTTAAATTAATTTTGAATTGTTTTTTTAAATCTTGTAATTATGGACGCTTTTATTAACTTCTGCATCGTTCTCACGTGTATATTTCAACATGAGTGATGTAACCCAGTTTTTGTAAACATATTTTGATTTAAAAGAGTGTCCATGGAGTTTCTTGCCCGTTCTTCTCCATAGGTACCTACTGCTTTGGAATGGGCAACTAGCTTCATCTTTCTGACTGACCGACCCCTTGACAATTCAAAAGTGCCTGTAATTGGTTTATTTGAAATAAATGCTTTGAGTTTGAGTTTGAATATTTTTTGAAGAATGAAATTGTTTAAAAGTTTTTAAAAATTTAATTATTTTGTCCAAGGTTGTATAGGATTTTTCTCCGCCCCTCTATGTTTGTAACGAATAAACTCAAAAACTAGATTATAGTCGCAAAGATAGATTATAGCCTGGAATGGTATATAAGCTGTATAAATATACGATTCCCGTGGGATAATTTTCTACATACACGCGAGCGAAGCCGCTGGCAAAAGCTAGTAAAATATAATTAATTAATATTTTTTTGTTTTTTTTCGTAATTTTTACTACAAAAATACTGTACTCTTTTTAGTGTCTGAGTTATGAAAAGAATTTTTAATGAGACTTACACATTTCTACTTGACGTTGTTAAACCCAAAAAAAGAAGCCAAAATTTTATTTTGCCGCCAAAATGTAATGTATAATTTGCCTCTATTTCACCATAACACCATCATTACCCTCGCCATAAAACAAACAAGACCTTGCAGTAACGACCATAACACTCCAAAATTATAAATTCGTCTTCAAAACATCCCATCGGGGTTCACCCAAAGCTACAATTATAAAACAAAGAACATTAGGAAGTAGACATTCCGTGAACCTCGGGACGTTTAAAAAGCAACTGGCCACTAAATAATACGTTTAAAACCATAAGGTTGGGCATAGACTACCGAAAAAGGTCGTCAATGATTTTTTTTTTCGTACTGGCACACTAAAATTTGTAGACATAAAAAAAAATCTTGTCAATCTTTTGAGACTGACTGTATAAGGAAATGACTGATGACTAAGGCCGATTTCACGAATTAAACTGAACGTGATCAGCACATAAACCCAGTATAAGGGCTGTCAGTGTCATTATCTTCTGTGGAATATTGACAGTGACAGATCTTGGATGCGGTTTAGACATGCTGATGGCGTTTAACTATAAATTGGTCTTCTGATGGCCTACTAAGAGTGAGTAAGTAATATACTGTAACATTGTTCCAAATGATTTTAAACCTTAACAAGTTTACCGTCAAGGTACCTAAAGTTCAAAATCGATTGAAAAAATTTGACAGGTTGTGGTAACTTGGTATGATGGCGACTGTAACGACCCGTGGGAGAGTTATGGAGATTCAAGGGAGTGAAGCAGCGGGCTAGATCAAGTATTGAATATAATAATGAGCATCCTATAATTCTGCAGCAGATAGTCAACCGTCTGCGCCCCACCTTAAAAGGCAACCGGCCACTAAATAATACGTTTACAACCATTAAGCGATGTAACAACTGTACGGGTTCTGCCGAACAATTTATAGCTACAACCTCATGCTGCGTCAACGACTCCATGTTTTTGAACAATGTTTAGGCCACTTTGGTGAAGTTGGCAACAGTAATATTAGTGCGGATTGGTATAGTACCTAATAACATTCGAGGTTCGAGGGGCTGATTTTTCAATACTAAGATATTATTTTAAGACAAATAAAAACCGCATTATGACAAATATTTTAAGCGGGACTGTCCGAAAGGGTTACCGCTACCCCGGAACATAAAGGCCTAAAGAAGGAACATGGATGGGTTTAAGTCAGTAAGAGTCTGACACTCCCTTCCGCTCCACCCAGAGCGGGAGAAGTCATTTGATGATTTCCCAGACTTAAAAAAAAAACCAACTATTTGTATAGAAAGTTTAGCTGTCATAATTTACTCTTCAAATGCAAGTTCCCTAGCTTTAAAAAAAAACAATTGAAAATATAATTACATTAAGACAAACTAATTTCGCCTTCGTCTTAAATGTTTCCAGCACAATATTTTGATGAAATTCGGCACACAATATATTTTTATTTCAGCAGCACGTTCCCGTAGGGTTTTTTCCGACTTCTTCGTGGGCAAAGCCGCAGGCAAAAGCTAATACAAACTAAACACGATTATTTATCTGCAATTTATAGTCTTTCAGTAACAAAATACTTCTTTGATGGGACCGGTTGACAAGCGTAAATGAGCGTATAGCTGGATCACGATGGCTTTACTCCAAGAGCTGATAAATAAACACATTTTTTAACTCAACCAATTGCAGGCACTTTTGGATTGTCAAGTGGTCAAGTGGTGGGTCAGCCACAAAGATGAACCTTTTTTTTTAGGGTGGAAAATCATCAAATGAGGGGGGGGGTCATTTAATGATTGGTCGCTCTAGGTGGAGCGGAAAGGAGTATCAGACTCTTACTGACTAAAACTCATCCATGTTCCTTCCTTAGCCCTTTATGTTCCGGGGTAGTGGTAAACTTTTTGGACAATTCCTTCTTTTTCCACAAAGATGAAGCTAGTTGTTCATTCTAGAGTGTAGTAACTTTAGGAACCTTCCTGTGGAGATAAATGGGCAAGAAACTCCACAGGCACTCTTATAAATCCAAATATTGTTCCAAAATATTGGTTTCAAGCACGTAATCATTTAATTGTTTTTACCTGTAGCTGTCGCTCAAAAAAAAAAAACTCAAAACTCAAAGCATTTCAAACTCAAACTCAAACTCAAAGTATTTATTTCAAATAAACCAATTACAGGCACTTTTGAATTGTCAAGGTGTCGGTCAGTCAGAGAGATGAAGCTAGTTGCCCATTCCAAAGCAGTAGGTACCTATGGAGAAGAACGGGCAAGAAACTCCATGGACACTCTTTTAAACAATATATGGTTACAAAATATTGGTTACAGGCCGCTAAGAGATGACCAGTCTCTACTGACAGCGCCCGGTCACGAACATGACGCATGGATTAGCACCATTCAGCTCAACCATTTTGAAGGGAGCTAAATGATCCAACACACACGCCACCATCAGCGAGACATTAAAGTGAGCATGGCATACTCTCAGCCGCCAAAGCACATTCAAGTCAATGAAAGACGTACCCAGTAAATGGTCGCTTTATATTAGGTACATAGTATTCACATATGTGCTAAGCAATTATACAATATTAAGAAATTGAATTTATACAATGCAAATATACTTTTTGTTGATGTTGATCTTCCGCAGCTCCAACAGTTTTTTAAGAAGTCTAATGAATTAGGTGATACGCCCTTGTGGAGCAGGACTAGCATTGACCCAAGCGTTTTTATCAGCGATGTAATCTCCCAATTTATAATATGCTTGGCTGCATAGTGTGCGTTTTATACAGAATTTAAATTTTGTTTCATTAAGTTCAAGAATGTTGGGAGGTATTTTATTGTAACATTTTAAACAGTACCCCATGAAAGATGAATCTACTTTAGCCAGCCTGAAACCTGGTTGAACTAATTCTAGTGAAATAATTGTGTCTTTCACCTCTTTTACTAAAAAGATGCAGATTTTTCCTTACGTACATGATGTTTTCATAGATATATTGACAAGGTACAGTCATGATGTTAATAAGCTTAAACCGTTCCCTTAGAGAATCGCGCCTACGAAGATTATAAATGGCTCTGATAGCTCTTTTCTGCAGAATAAAAATAGACTTGATGTCTGCAGCACGTCCCCAAAGTAAAATACCGTAAGACATAATACTATGAAAATAGCTAAAATAGACCAGCCTCGCGGTATCTACATCAGTATATTGACGGATCTTTCTGACAGCATATGCTGCAGAACTTAGCCGTCCTGCAAGAGATGTTAAATGAGGACCCCATTGTAGCCTTGAGTCGAGCGTGATCCCTAGGAAAACAGTTTTATCGACAAATTCTAGTTTCTCTTGATTCAATACTATCTCACAATCACTACTTTTTACATTTGGTAAAGAAAATCTTATGCACTTAGTTTTTTTTCCATTTAATACTAAATTATTTGCAGTGAACCAATTTTGGACCTGCAGTAGGGCGTTATTTACGTCGTCAACATTTTTGGCACGTCTATCTATCTTAAAAATTAAAGAAGTGTCGTCAGCAAATAACACCATTTGTGGTTGATTTTTTAATAAATGGAGAAGATCATTAATATATACTAAAAAGAGGAAAGGACCCAATATTGAACCTTGTGGCACACCCATTTTTACTTTTAAACCGAGTGAATTGACACCTTTTATTTGAACTTGCTGTTGTCTATCATTTAAATAAGATTTTACCAAACTAAGCGCAAGTTTTCCAAGTCCGTAATGCTCTAGCTTCAACAGCAAGGTTTCGTGATCAACGCAATCAAATGCTTTGGAGAGGTCACAAAAGATTCCTATGGCGTCTTGAGCCTCTTCCCACGCATTGAAAATGTGTTTTAATAAGGTCACACCGGCGTCAGTTGTACAACGTCCTTTGGTGAAACCATACTGTTGATCGTTAAGGATTTTATTAGTGTAAAAGTGATTCAGCATTTGGTTAAGCATTATCTTTTCAAAGATCTTGCTGAAAACCGGCAGCACGGATACGGGTTTATAATTATTGGTATCTTTATTGTCCCCAGATTTGAAAAGTGGTATTACCTTGCTGTATTTCATTAAATCCGGGAAGATGCCTTGATCCACACATAAATTAAATATTAAGGCTAAGTAAGGTGCTATTGTCTCAATGATCGAGGTGCAGACTTTAGTGGACATTCCCCAAAGATCTTCGGTTAATTTTATTTTGATTTGTTTAAAAGTTTTAATTACTGTTATGGGGTTAATATGCTTAAAGTTGAATTCAATCAAGCAGGCTGAAACGTTTGCCTTTACTAAATCAAGAGAGAGGGAAGGCGATGAATTTAAGGTTTCAGTAGTTTTTAGTGGAATACTGGTAAAGAAATTTACAAATTCTTGAGCAACTTCTTTGCTATCACAAATGGGACCACATGACGTCTCCAGAATGTAATCAGAGCTATGCCTCTTGTTTCTGTTCGTTTCATTATTGATAATTTTCCAAACCGTCTTTATTTTATTTTCAGCTGATTTTACCTTGTTGCTAATGTATTTGGCTTTAGCTGCTTTACAAGTGTTCTTAAAAATTTTTGAGTAGGTAGCAACATACTTATTAAAACATTCTGTGTTAATAAAAGGCTTAAGGCCATAAAGCTCGAAAAGTCTTTCCCTACTTTTCCTGAGTCCTTTAGTGGCCCAGTCACTAAATACAAATTTAGGGTTGATAGTTTTATTGGTCTTCTTAAAACAATTATTAAACTCGTTTTGCACTACCGTAAAGAATTCCTTATACAAAATATTACTATTTTTTAAAGAAAGTGCTTGAGCACTTAACTTACAATTTAATGCGATATTAAATTTATTTAAATTAACAGATGTTATTGGTCTGGATTGTATTTGGATTTTTTGTATTGGTGTGTTGGACTCAAAAGTTACAGTTTGACCACTGTGATCGGAAGGGAGATAATTAACGATGGCTTTATCTAAATAGTCGCAGCAACAAAAAACATTTTCAATGCAAGTAGCAGTAGACATAGTTATTCGGGTGGGTTCTACAAACACATTTGACAAATTAAATGATTTAAACAAATTTAATAATCTACTCGTGTTTGAATTATTTTCTAAAATATTAATGTTAAAGTCACCACAGATAACTACTAATTTATTACTGGAAGCAAGTTTTGCCAAAACATCTTCCATTACTGCCTCAAATATTGAGTAGTTCTGATAATTAGGGGGTCTGTAAACGCACACTATAACATGCTTATCCAGCTCAACACAAGACAATTCAATGCTATGCTCAACTGATAGTTCAACTATGTCCTCACGAGTTTTTGATTTAATACAATTTTTAATTAGGATTAGTGAACCACCACGCAGCATTGATTTACGGTTAAAGCAACTGGCCAAACTATAATTCTCGTAGCTAATCAACATTTCATAATCTTTTAACCAGTGCTCAGTAAAACAAATAATATCATACATTGTTTTTTCTAAAAACAATTCAATCTCCAATTGTTTGGAAGAAAAACCTTGAATATTTTGATGAAATAATGTCAAGGATTTCTGCTTAGCCCCTTTTTTATTACAGTTGAAATTGTTGCTAGAAAATATCTTTTTGTTATTAAGCGAAACTATACTGTTAGTGGTATCTTCTGTTGTCTTACAAACTAGTTTAAAGATTCTGAGCAAACCACATTAACATTAGTACTATTACTAATTGTGGTGCTAATTAAATATGACTTCGACATATTACTTATGTCTGGGTTAATATTAAAAGCTAATAGCCTAGCTATTTGATTTTATTTATTTCAAATAAACCAATTACAGGCACTTTTAAATTGTCAAGGGGTCGGTCAGTCAGAATGATTAAGCTAGTTGCCCATTCCAAAGCAGTAGGCTCATACAGAAATGTCCTATATTACCCGCATCCTTATTACACAATTTCAAAACTAGAAAACTAGAACATTTTAAATAAAATTACATTACAAAACCACAATAATATTCCGACGCACTCATATTTTAGAACAACAAGCCAGTTCGCCCACGTAATGGGCGAGCGGTTTATGCTTATTGCGCAGGTACCAAACGAGGCATGAAGATACTGTTAGTGCAACTGTGCCTTTATTAAATAACAAATTAACGTGGACACTTTTCAGTATAACTTTAGTGGGTGCTAGTCGTGTGTGTGGGTGGATTTTGCTATGGTGTAAAGTAATCTATAGTGTCTACGCACTGACATCGCGTTGACGCCGCATAGGCACCACGTAGACACCGTATAAGCGCTGAGTACACGCAAACGCTAAGCTAGCGTCATTGCACAGTTATGCTGCGCAAAAATTGGAGCTGCGAAGCTTGCTTGGCTCACATAATGAGCGGGCGGTTTATGCTTATTGCGCAGGTACCAAACGAGGCATGAAGATACTGTTAGCGCAACTGTGCCTTTATTAAATAACAAATTAACGTGGACACTTTTCAGTATAACTTTAGTGGGTGCTAGTTATGTGTGTGTGTAGATGCTGTAATGGTGTAAAGTAATCTAGAGTGTCTACGCACTAATATCGCGTATAAGCGCTGAATAAACGTAAACACTGTGCTAGCGTAGCGTCAGCGCACCGTGTTGTGCGAGCGATTTACGCTTATTGCGCAAGTACAGAGGCCAACACATAAGTAACCCCAAACTGTCACATTTCTTTGATAGATTTTCAACTTTTTTACAAAAGCATAAAGTTCATGTTCAATTGGGTATATTTGACAGTTTGGGATAGCTTCATGTGCTGGCGTTTGTACCAAATGCTGCATGAAAAAACTGTTAAATGCCACTAAGCCTTTAGTAAATAAAAAATTAACGTGAAGATTTTTCAGTTCAGCTTTAGTGGGTACTAGTTTTGGCTGGTATGCATGAGATTGTGTGTATTTGGTACTGATATTGCGATGAAACTGGATAGAGGTTACTGAGACATCATACCGTACGCTATGCTAGAGTCAGCGCACAGTGATGGTGTTCCAAATTTGGAGCTATCAAAGGAAGCAGCAGATTACGCTTATTGCTCAGGTACCAAAGGAGGCATGAATATACTGTTATACAACGGTGCCTTTAGTAATAACAATTTAATGTAGACACTTTTCAGAATAGTTTTAGTACGTGCTAGATTTGAATAAAGAGTGATGTGAGATGGATTCTGTGCTATCTGTTGGCCTAGCAGGAATGCGTAAAATACTCGTATTGGACATAATTATGGCGACATCTATCCAGCCACATAGGAGTTACACCGATAGCGAGCGAAGTGTCAATAGCTGACATGATTGTGACGACACTATACGTCACACAAATCCTACATCGCGCAAGCTAAGTTAACCGCGGGATCTAACAGTCATAATATTATATAATGAGCCCCGACTAAGAGTTGTCGGGCAGTAGCCCGCCAGCCTCAACACTTGTCTGGTTGGAGGATCCTTCTTTTTCAATGGAAGGACTTTCAACCCTGTTCCTCCAAGCCCACCAAATAAAATCACTCAGTTTAAATCTGTCTCCATGTCCGTGAGTGAGACTTAGTTGTGTTTTCGATTTAAAGGCTATTAGAATTAACGTTATGACGTTTACGCTTCACGTTCTTGCTAGCGCTTTGAGTCCTATGCACTGACAATGCGTGGACGCCATGCTGGTTGTCGGTAACTTCGGCGTTGATCAGGCCTCATATAGCGCAGTTTGCGATAGAAACGAGCACCGCTCAACCGCGCGGTTGGGCGGTGTACAGACGCCAGCACATCAAGCTATCTCTAACTGTCAAATTTTCTCAATTAAAAATGAACCTTATGTCTTTGCAATAAAATTGAAATACTATCAAAGATATTTGACAGATTGTGGTAACTTGATGTGCTGGCCTCTGTACGTGTGTTAGTCATCAATGGATTTCTTAGAGACCAATGCGAGATGAGATCCGCTTCACCGCCTACCGCGGCGTAGCGCGGTGCCGTGTGTAAATCGCCTTAGATGTCTATGGACACGTGAACACTTCGTAGATGTATACAGTAGTGCTATTCTGTAATAATCTCAGTGTGAAAACTTAGGTGAAGTGAGCTGTCATTCCACTTAATGCTAGGGATTAACACTATTGACAGCTTACTTTAAGCTCACTTCATCAACGACAACTGCTGTGCTAAACGTGATCGGATTGAAAAACTGTCGGCAGCGGCCACGCTGCGTATTGTATAATTATCACTTGCTAAATCGGTGAAGGAAAACATCGTGAGGAAACCAGCATGTCTCAGAGATATTTCTCAACAGCATGTGAAGCTAAGTCAGAGGCCCATGGGCAGCATAAAAACTCTGACACCAGATTAGTCACTAACCACATGACAAGGAAGGACGCTGCGTATTACTCCGCAAACTCTGTCATAAATTATATTAGAAGCTTATTTTATTTATACGTATAAACCGGCTATTAGAAACCCTTAAAATAATTTTAACAAGAATATCGAATATCCCATAAAATAAATATTCAAATTCATGTCCCCATCAATTCATTATATCGCTGACAAAACACGTTGTCATGTTTCATATTAAAAAAAAAACCTCAGGGTTCTCCGTTACGCGGCAAAATGATTGATTGCGATACACGGCCGATTCTCATCCTTGCGTAGTGCGAGCCTTTGTACTAAAGGGATTGGAGTGTGTAATCGGAATGTTTTCATCAAATAAACTCCATGTTCCTGTACTGAAATATTGTTTGGAAAAACGATGAGGCTGGGATATTATGCGATGGTACATTTAACTTGTAGCATCTTAACTATAGTGGAAAAATTCTGTGGAAGCTTTACGTCATCATCTGCCAAGCCTTTTCTCAACTATGTTGGGGTCGGTTTCCAGTCTAACCGGATGCAGCTGAATACCAGTATTTTACATGGAGCGACTGCCTATCTGACCTCCACAATCCAGTAACTGGTTGGCAGATACCCCTTGGCTGTCAGATTTCGGGCTTCTGAGGACCCGTAACGACTGTCAAAGATGCAGAAATGACAGCCGGGATCAATGGCTTAACATGCTTTCCGAGCCACAGAGGAGTCTCGGTATTTAAAGATGGTCACCCATCCACGGCCAACCCCGGCAAGCGTAGCTTAACCAGATGGATCGACCTGTGCGGCTGTTAGTACTTACCCACATTTCTGTGCGCTCTAATTATTTATATTAATTTTAGATGTTTCTCAGTGAGCTATGTAATTCTTATGAGAAATAAAGTTATTCTTTAACCTTAAAAAAAAAAATCACTACAATAAACATATTTTAAATCTGATAATCTCTCTTTATGTTCTCACTTGTAACAATTTCCTCGCCCTAATACATTCGAGTAATAACCGTACCATAACCGGTACGTGTGCGATACCTTATCAATCGAAATAAGGAAGTCAGGAGCACAAGGCAACTAGTGTTTTATCACTTTTCATTAACATAAATTAATAAAAACTTTAGGAAATTAAGGTTCTTTTTGAAAATTCGTTAAAAGAGCGCAATCCAGTTAAAACATTTTCTTAAATAATAGCACCGCTCTTATCCATGCTTAAACATAATATTCGTAAGTTTTAAGACAAATTAATAAGCAGTCTTTATCATTTATACAGGGTGAAATTTAACTCAAGGCATTACTTTATGGGGTCATTGTACTAATCATTATGAACAACTTTAAAAATGGGAACAAATATGGAATCGTGAAAAAATGATCAGCTGTTCCCAACATTATGACGAGTTAAATGCGAGCTTAATGCCCATGAATTCAATTTCAAATATACTACTTGTACAGTGTACAGTCGAGTGCCCTTTCAGGCTTCAAAAATATATGACCGTCCAAAAAAAATCATAATATTGTGACAACTATAAGCATCATTAAATTGTGGTCAAGTTTTAGATTCATTAATATGTGACTGGTTTTTCTCTGTAACATGTATACAGCCAAAAGCACATTATTATATGAACAACATAAAGATCATATTATCTGAACATTGTAGGATTCACAATTATGTATGCACACATGAATACAATAATATCTAAACAAGTCAATGTAATTCAAATTCAACCTTATTACTTATACGTCATAAAGATGATTTTAATAGCAATCTTAAAATTGCATGGTCAAGGAGTTTGCAACATTATTTATCACTGGCTAGATTAACTTCAAATGACGTTATGTTATGTTGAACTGTTCATGATCACATATTATTGAACTATTCATGATCACATATTATTGAACCGTTCACATGAGGACATATTTTTGATCTATAGGTTCTATAGAATTTATTGAGCTTTCCAACGCTCACAATATTTTGAATCCTTGACAGTGCCAATATATTAATGAACTCGACTGTACATGTACATAGTTAGTGACACGATCACCACACGCATACACGTCATACTGACGTACGCAAAATCCGGCATCACGCAAGCAGAGTTTACCTACACTGCCTAAACCCTCAATGGCTTTCAAAATCCGATATTCCAAATTTGGTAGCATATACAACGCCTCGTGCGATGTCTTTAATATTTCCATTCATTACTAAATTTTATACAACATTCAAATAATTACAAATACTTCTCCATTAATATCCTAATGATGTCCCGCTAGTGATATGCTCCGAATAAGACCCCGATTAAGGCTTCCACTACGAAAGTCCTAATTAAATATACTGTAAATACCGAAAATACTGGAATTTAATTTAATTATGCTAATTAATGTTTATTTTTAATGTTAACAAGGATTTAACTCGACTTTTCCTGTTTGTTTTTATTTGAGTATTTATCTTACGGAAGGAAATATAGCTAGTTAATATTTTATCAAGAGTGTGTCATGTCTATAACTTAAAGTAAATGAAAAAATGTTTACAATTCTAAAAAAACTAAAATATTATCTTCAAACAAATAGCTAAATTCAATAATAGGGCCACGATTTTGTTGAGCAGTGGGGGCCCAGTGGTATAGGCCCCGACTTACGAGATGTAGACCGTGAGTTCGAACCCCGACAGGCACTTTAGTTTACGTATTTAATTTATTCACCACTGCTCTCAAAATGGTGAAGGAAAACATCGTGACGAAACCGGCATCTAGAAGCAAAAATTCGAAGACAAAGCGACATCCACGAACCCGCACTAGGCCCGCGTGGTGAGCTATGGCCTACTAAGAGTCCTGTGTCCCAGCACTGAAAACATTATAGACTGATTATGCTACTGTCGGTGACGGACGTCTTAAGCAGCGTCAAAGCCTACGTTGGTAGTTAAAAGTTCCGTAAAAATAAAAATAACCAAAAATCTTTACAAATCTATTAGAAACGCGAAGGTATTCAATTTTATTTAGTTAAAATACAGCATATGGTATCTTTTGGGCAGTCGGTAGCTACTTGTTCTACCAATTCTTTCGACTCACAACTTTGTTCACACTGTCCGCCTCGCTTATTGCATCTCGTCTCTTTCACAGATACTGGAAAATATAAGACGCCAATTAAGAACACAAAAAAGGAATAATAATGCTCTAAGATATTATAATATTACGTTACCTATGATCTAGGTCCTTAGAAATCAACACAAGCAGTAAGCCCTACCTGAGAGCTCATACACAGGAGCAGGACGCGTCGACGCCAAAGGCAACGACACGGTTGGCGCAGGGGTTGAGCGATTGACTGCTGCGCACTATGTCGCGGGTTCGATTCCCGCAAGGAACAAATATTTGTACGACCTGCAAGTATTTGTTACGAGTCTGGGTGTTTTTCTATCTATAATATTATGTATGTATTTACAAAACAAAATGTCTATAAGTAGTATATCAGCCATCTCGTTACCATAACACAAGGATTAGGTTGCTTAGCTTGGGACGATATGGCGTTGTGTGAAATGTCCAAGGATATTATTATTATTATTATAACTGCAACTGTCGACGCGTGCCGCTCGTGTGTGTGAGCACATAATAGAAAAAAAGCGATAGCCGCGATGTCCGATGACTAGTGTTTTTACACATCGTTTACACCTTAAATAAATTACAAAGACTAGTTAGTTGTGCATAAAATTGTCAAAGAGATGCACAAAATTGTCAACAATACATTTGTGTCAAACAAGTTTAAGTGTAATTTATTTCTACAGATAATCTGTTTACATAATTTTAAAATATTCATAATAATATGTACAAGTATATAGAACAATGAAAACATTCTTCTTCCACATCGCTGTCAATAGGAAAAGTTACTTAAAGGCTGGCAGAAGTGCCACGTTGTATGACAGTGCTGATCTTTTAACCAAAACATAGGCCAGCAACCTGGTCTCATGAAGAATCGCTTGGCAACGTCTCGAATAAAAAAGTGGGGTCTCGGACCCCATGATCCTAGTATTTAAATTCCAAACGGCTCAAACACATTAATGTTCAGTTTACGTTGATCACAACTATATTGTGTAAACACGGCATGAGGACACTAGGTATAAAACTTTGGTTTTGTATTTTATCAACTCGTATATATATACATACATACAAACATCGTTGTTAGAAACACCCCCTAGCATCGGTGTCAGCAACATCAATGTGCTATCAAAAATTTCAGTGTAGACTACTATACAAAAGCGGGATTGTCCGAAAGGGTTACCGCTACCCCGGAACATAAAGGGCTACGAAAGGAATATGGATGGGTTTTAGTCAGTAAGAGTCTGACACTCCCTTCCGCTCCAACCAGGGCGGGAGAAGTCAATGGACGATTTCCCAGCCTTAAAAAAAATAAAACTACTATACAAGGTTTAAGTTCCTAAAGCAGTATATAAAGTGTTAAAACATGAACTCTAAGAAATTCGTGGGAGCATTGTACTCATCGCTACGAACAACTTTTACCATGGGATGAACCCTGAAATCGCGAAAAAAATATGAGCTGTTCCATACATTTTATTGAGTTACGTGTGCATAAATGTGTGGAACAGCTTATATAGTTGTGTTACTACTTTTATTATAGATATAACTGCACTGCCTACCGGGTCAGTCGGATTATCCGAAACGGTTACCGCGACCCCGAAACATAAAGAGCTAAGGAAGGAACATGGACGGGTTTTAGTCAGTAACAGTCGACATTCCCTTCCGCTCCACTCAGAGCGGGAGGGGTTTTTAGACTTCTCGCCCTCAAAAACAAAGGTTTTACTTCACTTACATCCAAAACAGCATTCAACTCCTTGACTTTCCTGTGGAGGACATAATCCTGTTTTATTTGCCAGATATCCCTCACGACAATCGTCTGCAATCGTGCACGTACCTCCTTCCGCCAAGCACGGAGATTCATTATAAGTGGAGTCTATGACCTTTACTGCAAAGATACACAATTTACCTTTTACTAATCATTGTTTAGAATAACTTAGATTGTATTGTTATGAGAGAGCAGAGATTGTGGATAAATATACTTTGCTTCAAATAAAGGGTTTTTTAACAAGAACTTTCTTTTCTAAAACAAACAATTTAGATGAAGATGGCAAATGGCAATTCTTTCACCAACTTTTTTTGGCAATTTCACTTTTTGGCAAAATGGCGGGTCTATTTCGTTAATCACATCACGGATTTTGAGTTATCGATTAGGCTATCGATTCGGTTGGCTCTGTAAGGACTCTGTCCTTAACATAACCCCACAAAAACTAATCCTGTGGTGTTAAATCACACGATTTGGCTGCCCACTTAACAGCTGAATTTCGTGAAATTATGCGATCGGGAAATTTAATTTGCAATAAATTGATCGTTTCATTGGCTGTGTGATATGTGGCACAGTCCTGTTGAAACCACATGTCAGTGATATCAACGTCATAAATAATAGGCCAAAATTGAGTTGTTAACATCTCGCGATAGCGTAATCCATTGACCGTTACGATATTTCCAGCCTAATCTTCGAAAAAAAAACGAGCCTGTCAACTCAAAGGCGACCAAATTCTTAATAGCAGTCTCAAAAGGATGATTCTGTTGTCCGAAAATATCACGTATTTTACGAAATTTAACTTTAGCAGAACCACCATTTTCATAGTGGATTTTAATTATTTTAATTTGATTTTCGAGCTAAATTGAATTCATTGTATTTATAAACTGCCAAAGTATTTCTACGAATACGTCAAAAAGCATCATCATCTTCATCTAAATTCTTTGTTTTATAATATTTTAGAAAACAAAGTCATTGTTGAAAAACCCTGTACAAAGCGATTATAAACGCATTTCGATTAGAATGATAATGCAGTTAATGCAGCCAAATAATGTTATCAAAATAACAAATATTTTAATCGTAAAAATATCCCCTATTTGATCCACATAATTATCTAAGGGCCGATTTTTCAATCACTCGATAACTATTATCTGAAGAATAAAAATGGTGGTTTGACGTATTTTCAATGCTGCTGTCAAACTGCCATATTTATTCCTCCAATAAAACTTATCTGACGATTGAAAAATCTGCCCTTAGTAACATAAATTAATACGTTCTTCACGTTGCTATGCAGTAGTAATTTTTTTTTATACTTATATTTGTTTTTTCTTAAACAAAAATGATAACATTGTATGTACCTAAAACAGAACAATACTCACAATCGTCTTCATTAGCAGCCTTCACAACTCCTAGAATGCAGAGGACAATGAACACCTTGTAGCTATACATTATTAAACTTATCATTATGCACGACCGCACTCCTTCTATAACAATACAGAATGAGCTATTGGTAAGACAACCATTTTGTTTTTATAACACTCGCTTCGTAACTTAATATCTAAATACGTTACGCATAATTAGTTTATTTATGTTTGTTTGTACACGCTAATCTTCGGAACTACTGGACGGATTGGAATGATTTTTTTTTGTTGTATAGGTATTAAATCTAGGCAACCTATAGGCTATAATTTATCTTGGAAACTTGAACACCTGATGCATAACCGCAACAGACCAGCTAAACTATAAGAGATACAAAAATGATACCATAGCAAAAATTGTTCCACGTGATGAGCATTTTCTGCTGAGAGAATAAATTTGAAGATCTGGAACACCTGATGTGGAACTCCAAGAGCCCAACTACACTATAACATAATTATATAGGAATGACGTCTTAGCAAAAGTTGTTCGGTCTGATGGGCATTTCCTGTTGACTTAAAAAAATCGAAGATCTGGAACACCTGTTGTGGAACTCCAAGAGCCTAGCTACACTATAACATATAGGAATGACGTCTTAGCAAAAGTTGTTCGGTCTGATGGGCATTTCCTGTTGACTTATAAAAATCGAAGATCTGGAATACCTGTTGTGGAACTCCATGAACCTAGCTACACCATAACACATATAGGAATGACGTCTTAGCAAAAGTTGTTCAGCCTGATGAGCACTCTCTGTTGACGTATAAAAATTGAAGATATGGAACACCTGTTGTAGAACTCCAAGAGCCTAGCTACACCATAACACATATAGAAATGACGTCTTAGCAAAAGTTGTTCAATCTGATGAGCACTCTCTGTTGACTTATAAAAATCGAAGATCTGGTACACCTGTTGTGGAACTCCAAGAGCCTAGCTACAACATAACACATAGGTATTATGTAGGAATGACGTCTAAACAAAAGTTTTTCAATCTGATGGGCATTTCCTGTTGACTTATAAAAATTGAAGATTAGAAACATCTGATGTGGAAATCAAAGCTGTCACTAATTTTATTGTGTATTTATAAAATAACATAAACTGGGAGTAGGTACCTGCACGCGGTGAAGGCGGTAACAGTTTAGGACTGATTTTCAATGACGATGGTATATCATTGGAAATTTGACTCTACTGGCCAAAACTCCTATTTATTTTTTATTTTATCGTATGAATATGCCTTCGGGCTTATGTTGTTTGAGTGTTAAATTTCTTTTTCCATTTGTGACACGGTAGACTACCCAGTAACGCAGGGGAGCAGTCGTTTTAATTTAAATTTTTATTGATCAGGTATCTTCACAATAAAAATATGACTATGCCTAGAAAGAGGTCAAATCTTTCCAATGTTCCAAGAGAGCTAAAAGATTGAGGATCATATGATCCCAGGAATCTACCGAAGAGCGTCAGTACTTGATGCTGTTCGAGAACATTAGGCTGCAACTCGCTCCTTGGAAACCTCTTCGGGTCGCGAAGCACGCCTGCGTTCTCAGCGTATTCATTAGGTCTCTAGAAACAAGTGAAGAATATGATGCGCGACTGACCGCTGATCGTGAACGTCATGTATTGTCTCGCGAGTCGGAGACGTCCACGGAAAGAGAATTACGGTTGAGTTCGAAGCGTATTTACGCATCGACTTCTAGGTCTCTAGAGACAGGTGGGAAATATTATAATGCGGTATCAAAATGAAAACGATGACAAATGGACTGTATGTTTTGGTGGTTGTTGGAATGAAATAAAAAGCTAAAAGTGTGATAGAAGATTAAAATGGGAAAAATGATAAAAAATAACATAAATGGCGACCCTGTTGTCGCTGGCATAAGCAACAGGGTCCGCGTACGAAGTCGCGGGCAGAAGCTAGTTATTCATAAAAAGTAACGTTATTGACTACCCTTTCGTTATCTACTACTCGTTATCCTCCATACCCAATTCCACCAGTACTTTTACCAGCTTTCCGTTCTACGCTACATCTTCTACTCTTCAGCTGCTTACTGCTTCAGAACTTTACAGTTCAAGCGCCAAGATAAAGAAATATAGAAGATAAAAACATATTTAACACATACTGTAAAAAAAAAGCGCAGTTTATTTTAATCCGCTTCAACTTTAATTAATTCAATTTACTCTTAGACCTTCCTCTTTTATACTTTCTAGCAGGTTTTTTCTGCATAAAATAAAAATAATTAAATGATAAAAATGGGAAGTATCTTTGTATTAACCGTTGATAT
Organism: Hyppa rectilinea; assembly: GCA_951799385.1. NCBI lineage: Eukaryota > Metazoa > Arthropoda > Insecta > Lepidoptera > Noctuidae > Hyppa > Hyppa rectilinea. Next base: position 2,578,119 of record OX637302.1, on the reverse strand, counting down.
GTATGATCCTTTTTAAGGTTCCGTAACCAAAGGGTAAAACGGGACCCCATTACTAAAACTCCGCTGTCCGTCGGTCCGTCCGTCCATCTGTCTGTCCGTCTGTCACCAAGCTGTATCTCATGAACCGTGATAGTTTGACAGTTGAAATTTTCACATATGATGTATTTCTGTTGCCGCTATAACAACAAATACAAAAAAAAAGGATTGTGTGGTTTTATGAAACCACGGTAAAAGTGAAACTTTTTTTCACATTAAAGACATTTGACACTATAGGCGCCGCCATATTGGCCTTGGTTGCTCTGAAGAGCGCCTTTTTCATTATCCCTACTCCGCGGCCGACCGTCACGCGACATGCAACACACAGACGAAAAAGTTTGAGACGATGTAATAAAAGTTTCACTTTAAAAAACCGAATATAATAAATATTTAAGGGAGCTCCCATACAACAAACGTGATATTTTTGCCGATTTTATAGATAATGGTGCCCTACGTGCGCGAGTCCGACTTTGTCAGTTTTTATTTTTACTTGTGAAAAATGAACGAGCACACACTCGCTGTAAGTAATAGCGGTGGGCGGTTCAACGTGATAAACGTAGTTGAATGACATTTAGTTAGGTAATTATAGCGAACACACGAGAATATTATTACCGTGTTGTCGTGTCGCACGTTATTTATTTACTTAATTCCGTATGAATGAACAGTACCTAACACGTTACACGGTGAAAAGTAAACAATACAACTTTATACATACGTACATCACGTTAAACCATTGGACCCGGCCGTAATTCGTGATCTTTGATGGTCGTTACGGGTAGTCAGAAGCCCGAAAGTCTGACTGCCAGTCTTACCAAGGGGTATCGATTACCCAGTTACTGACTAGGTTATGGAGGTCAAATAGGCAGTCGCCCCATGTAATAACGCTGCATCCGGTTAGACTAGAAGCCGACCCCAACATAGTTGAGAAAAGGCTAGGCAGACAAGCTAAAAAAGTTTTCATATATTTTAATAAAATAATAGCTAACCAAAACATTAATCTGCCCAGCCTTTCTTAGCCATGTTGGGGTCGACTTCCAGTCTAACCGGATGCAGATCAACATCTGCCTAGCCTTTTCCCAACTACTATGTTGGGGTCGGCTTATAGTCTAACCAGATGCAGCTGAATACCAGTATTTTACATGGAGCGACTGCCTATCTGACCTCGTACCAAGTACCTACAGTTAATCTACTTCGCCTGTTATGTTTCGAGTCCCATGGAACTACATTTATTAGGGCCCAGCCTTTTGTATAAAAAAGATAGATATTTCACGTATCGCTTGCTCAGCGAGCGGTTAAGCCTAACAAACCAATTATTGTGGGTTTTTGTGCCCGCGCGGTCGTTACCAACATAAAGGATTAACAGAGTTTTCTTTGTAATAATAATATTTAAACTTTATGTATGAGGTTAATTTGGTTAATACGGTGATTTTTTAATGATGTTGTGTGGCGCAATATTAAAAGTGATTTATTCAAACTAGGCTGAAAATCAACACTTTTTTACGGTCCAAAACTAAATAAGACAGCCCCCTTAAACGCCCACTCTTCACCACTTCTTAGTGCTTTAGCTGAACTCCCCAGTAGCACAGCTGTCTATTCAGTTGTAGGAACTTCAATTATTTGCCATGTGCCTAAGATTAGGTAGGTTTAATAGACAAAACATTTTTAAACGAAAATTGTTGTCACGATATTTGCGAATATTCAGGGTAAAATAATATTTTTTTTCTTTATTCTAAAAAGAGATAGTGCAATACATCTTGTATTTTTCTCTATACACTCGTCCCTTTTCGCACAGGAACTGTAACGACTGATATTTTTTTGAGTTTTTATTTTATGACTGCGCAATGCTTACAAACCGGGCATACACTAAAACTACACAGCCCAGACTAAAACTATTGCCTAGCAACGCAAAAAAGTTTGTAGGAGGAACAAAGAAACAAAAACAACATCCATTTTCCTTTAGTAACGAGTTGATACAATCAGATCGATTTTTCTAAGTAACCTGAAACTTTACGGCCTTACAAAATCCGAAAGTCCAAATGCATATATATACATCACCACACGCATACACGTCATACTGACGTACGCAAAATCCTGCATCACGCAAGCAGAGTTTACCTACACTGCCTAAACCCTCAATGGCTTTCAAAATCCGATATTCCAAATTTGGTAGCATTTACATCGTCTCGTGCGATGTCTTTAATATTTCCAATTATCCAACATTCAAATAATTATAAATACTTCTCCTTGAATAATCCTAATGATGTCCTGCTAGAAATATGCTCCGAATAAGACCCCGATTATGGCTTCAACTACGAAAGTCCTAATATGGGAATAAGTTTGGAAGTTTATAGTTTTATTGTTCTCAATTTAGCATAAATCATTAAACTTAATATTTACATACCTAAAACATTATTAATAACTATGTACAAGTATAAAACAATAGGGAAAAAAATAAAATAAATCAAAGGGCATCAAAAAATTCGTCCACATCGCTGTCAAGATTAAAACTTCCCAAAAGGCTGGCAGCATTGCCACGTTGTATGGTAATGCTGATTCTTTGACCGAAAAATGGGCCAGCCCTCCGGTCACGTGAAGAGTCGACCAATCGCTTGGCGATGTCTCGATAAACATAGCGGGTACTCGGACCCCATGGCCCTAGTGTTTCAACCCCAAACGGCTCGAATATATAACTTCCAATAAGGTGGTTATACTTGCGCCGTTTGAGATTTTCTGCACCTGCAGCAGCTGCCCCAGCACAACCCGCCGTGCAAGGAAGATGGGATGGCGCAAGGGTGTCGACACACGTTGCATCCCACACCAACGGCCTACCTACTTTCCAAGACATTAGTGTCATTCCATCTGGTCTCTTCCCATCGTCGCGTGCCAAGCCTTTGGGTTCTAAAACAGCTGGCACCCCGGCGGTGACAAGAGCACGACGGATTATGTCATTAATGCTGGCGTGCCGTGCTAACTGGCCCGCGCTTTTACTGCAGGATAGACCATGGTGTTCGAGGCAGTCGACAACTTCAACGCATTGGCAGCGATGTGGAGCCACGCAAGGAGCGCCCAGACGCAAACATGTAGCGAGCCGGAAAGTGGTGTCACCCAGCAGAGTGCCTATGTTGGATGACGGAAGTGCCTGAAGCCAGAGGCCCGACTCCCACTCACCCACAGCCAGTAGGCGGGCACGCTCTGCAGTTTTGGTGGACGTATTAATAAGATTAAACCGTACCAACCTGCAGAGCGGCTCATCCCACTGTCTCTGGGATGATGGGTTCACGGGCCGATCAAAGTCCTAATTAAATATACTCTAAATACCGAAAATACTGGAATTTAATTTAATTATGCTAATTAATGTTTATTTTTAATGTTAACAAGGATTTAACTCGACTTTTCCTGTTTGTTTTTATTTGAGTATTTATCTTACGGAAGGAAATATAGCTAGTTAATATTTTATCAAGAGTGTGTCATGTCTATAACTTAAAGTAAATGAAAAAATGTTTACAATTCTAAAAAAACTAAAATATTATCTTCAAACAAATAGCTAAATTCAATAATAGGGCCACGATTTTGTTGAGCAGTGGGGGCCCAGTGGTATAGGCCCCGACTTACGAGATGTAGACCGTGAGTTCGAACCCCGACAGGCACTTTAGTTTGCGTATTTAATTTATTCACCACTGCTCTCAAAATGGTGAAGGAAAACATCGTGAGGAAACCGGCATCTAGAAGCAAAAATTCGAAGACAAAGCGACATCCACGAACCCGCACTAGGCCCGCGTGGTGAGCTATGGCCTACTTACTCCCTCTCACAGATAAGAGTCATGTGTCCCAGCGCTGAAAACATTATAGACTGATTATGCTACTGTCGGAGATATTGTCTTAAGCAGCGTCAAAGCCTACGTTGGTAGTTAAAAGTTCCGTAAAAATAAAAATAACCAAAAATCTTTACAAATCTATTAGAAACGCGTAGGTATTCAATTTTATTTAGTTAAAATACAGCATGTGGTATCTTTTGGGCAGTCGGTAGCTATTTGTTGTACCAATTCTTCCAACACACAACGTTGTTCACACTGTCCGCCTCGCTTATTGCACCTCGTCTCTTTCACAGATTCTGGAAAATATAAGACGCCAATTAAGAACACAAAAAAAGGAATAATAATGCTCTAAGATATTATAATATTATGTTACCTATGATCTAGGTTCTTGGAAATCAACATAAGCAGTAAGCCCTACCTGAGAGCTCATACACACGCGCAGGACGCGTCAACGCCAAAGTCTACTGCAACTGCGTGTGTGTGAGCACATAATAGAAAGAAAGCGATTGCCGCGATGTCCAATGACTAGTGTTGACTAGAGTTTTTACACATCATTTACACCTTTAAGTCATTAACTGCCACGCAGCAGACACAATAGAAAAACTATTGTTCGCGGTCACCGGTGACCGCGTTGGCGCTCAACGTGTTAATAAATTACAAAGAGAGAGATGCACAAAATTGTCAACAATACATTTGTGTCAAACAAGTTTAAGTGTTATTTATTTCTACAGATAATCTGTTTGCATAATTTTAAAATATTCATAATAATATGTACAAGTATACAAAACAATGAAAACATTCTTCTTCCACATCGCTGTCAATAGGAAAAGTTACTTAAAGGCTGGCAGAAGTGCCACGTTGTATGACAGTGCTGATCTTTTGACCAAAACATAGGCCAGCAACCTGGTCTCATGAAGAATCGCTTGGCAACGTCTCGAATAAAAAAGTGGGGTCTCGGACCCCATGATCCTAGTATTTAAATTCCAAACGGCTCAAACACATTAATGTTCAGTTTACGTTGATCACAACTATATTGTGTAAACACGGCATGAGGACACTAGGTATAAAACTTTGGTTTTGTATTTTATCAACTCGTATCATACATACAAACATCGTTGTAAGAAACATCGACGAGCAAATTGTTACCATGTTATTTAGCACATTATTCCAGATCCCCTAGCATCGGTGTCAGCAACATCAATGTGCTATCAAAAATTTCAGTGTAGACTACAATACAAAAGCGGGATTGTCCGAAAGGGTTACCGCTACCCCGGAACATAAAGGGCTACGGAAGGAACATGGATGGGTTTTAGTCAGTAAGAGTCTGACACTCCCTTCCGCTCCAACCAGAACGGGAAAAGTCAATGGACGATTTCCCAGCCTTAAAAAAAATAAAACTTCTATACAAGGTTTAAGTTCCAGTATATAAGGTGTTAAAACATGAACTCTAAGAATTTCGTGGGAGCATTGTACTCATCGCTACGAACAACTTTTACTATGGGATGAACCCTGAAATTGCGAAAAAAATATGAGCTGTTCCATACATTTTATTGAGTTACGTGTGCATAAATGTGTGGAACAGCTTATATAGTTGTGTTACTACTTTTATTATAGATATAACTGCACTGCCTACCGGGTCAGTCGGATTATCCGAAACGGTTACCGCGACCCCGAAACATAAAGAGCTAAGGAAGGAACATGGACGGGTTTTAGTCAGTAACAGTCGACATTCCCTTCCGCTCCACTCAGAGCGGGAGGGGTTTTTAGACTTCTCGCCCTCAAAAACAAAGGTTTTACTTCACTTACATCCAAAACAGCATTCAACTCCTAGACTTTCCTGTGCAGGACATAATCCTGTTTTATTTGCCAGATACCCCTCGCGACAATCGGGTGCAATCGTGCAAAAACCTCCTTCCGACAAGCACGGAGATTCATTATAAGCGGAGACCTTTACTGCAAAGATACACAATTTACCTTTTACCAATCTTTGTTTAGAATAACTTAGATTGTATTGTTATGAGAGAACAGAGATTGTGGAGAAATATGCCTTGCTTCAAATAAAGGGTGTTTTAACAAGAACTTTCTTTTCTAAAACAAACAATTTAGATGAAGATGATATCTGGCAAATGGCAATTCTTTCATCAAAGTTTTTATTCACTTTTTGGCAAAATGGCGGGTCTATTTCGTTAATCACATCACGGATTTTGAGTTACCGATTAGGCTATCGATTCGGTTGGCTCTGTAAGGACTCTGTCCTTAACATAACCCCACAAAAACTAATCCAGTGGTGTTAAATCACACGATTTGGCTGCCCACTAAACAGCTGAATTTCGTGAAATTGTGCGATCGGGAAATTTAATTTGCAATAAATTGATCGTTTCATTGGCCGTGTGATATGTGGCACAGTCCTGTTGAAACCACATGTCAGTGATATCAACGTCATCAATAATAGGCCAAAATTGAGTTGTTAACATGTCGCGATAGGGTAATCCATTGACCGTTACGATATTTCCAGCCTCATCTTCGAAAAAAAACGAGCCTGTCAACTCAAAGGCGACCAAATTCTTAATAGCAGTCTCAGAAGGATGATTATGTTGTCCGAAAATATCACGTTTTTTACGAAATGTAACTTTAGCAGAACCACCGTTTTCATAATGGATTTTAATTTGATTGTCGAGCTAAATTGAATTCATTGTATTAATAAAATTGCCAAAGTATTTCTACGAATACGTCAAAAAGCATCATCATCTTCATCTTAGAAATTCTTTGTTTTATTTTATTTTAGAAAACAAAGTCCTTGTTGAAAAACCCTTTACAAAGCGATTTTACACGCATTTCGATTAGAATGATAATGCAGTTAATGCAGCCAAATAATTTTATCAAAATAACAAATATTTTAACCGTAAAAATATCCCCTATTTGATCCACATAATTATCTAAGGGCCGATTTTTCAATCACTCGATAACTATTATCTGTAGAATAAAAATGGTGGTTTGACGTATTTTCAATGCTGCTGTCAAACTGCCATATTTATTCAAATCAAATCAAATCAAATCAATCTTTATTTGTGAACATAAGTACTAAAAGGTGTTATTTATACATTTTAGCTGAGATGTATGTTCGGCCAATAATCGTTATACAAATATAATATTAGTAAGCAGGTTATCTTTACTATCATAATTAATAAAGTCTAGGATAAAAGAAATGAACCAATTGAAAAAATGTCATGAGCCGCATAAAATTAAGTAATTGAAATAAAGTAATAGTAAATTGAAGTAATTATTAAGAATGTCAAGAAAGTTAAAATTAGTCATAATTTTTCCTTTAAAAAGTCTTCAATCGAGTAATAGGTCTTTTCAACTAGAAACAGGATCAACTTTTTTTTTAAGTGGCTAACATTTTCCTCACTTCTGATACACTTTGGCAATTTATTGTATAATTTTGGAGCCATTACGAAAATACAATAAAATATTCATAATAACATTCCTCCAGTAAACTTATCTGACGATTGAAAAATATGCCCTTAGTAACTAACATAAATTAATACGTTCTTCACGTTGCTATGCAGTAGTTATTTTTTTTAATACTAATATTTTTTTTTCTTAAACAAAAATGATAATAATTTACCTAAAACAGAACAATACTCACAATCGTCTTCATTAGCAGCCTTCACAACTACTAGAATGCAGAGGACAATGAACACCTTGTAGCTATACATTATTAAACTTATCGAATGAGCTATCGGTATGACAACCATTTTGATTTTATAACACTCGCTTCGTAACTATCTAAATACGTTACGGATAATTAGTTTATTTATCTTTAATTTTAAATGGTGTTTTGGTGATTTCATATTTTTCCTTGCCTGTGTAAATATGTTCATACTCGAGAACGGCTGAACCAATGTGGCGAATTGTTTTTTTCATATTTCTTGAAGTTTGACGCAGGTTCTTAAGACGAAGAGAAAAATGATTTTTTTAAGGATGGGCAATCATCTAGTGAATTCTTCCGCTCTGGCTCTGGTTGGTGGTAGAAGGGAGTGTCAGACTCTAACTGACTAAATCCAGGTACCTTCCTTTGCCTAGCAACACATTAAGCATTAATTTGTATTTATAACTTCTCTTCATATTATTCAGGCTTCATAATATTATTATTCTTTCTCGTTTTTAATAATATCAATATTCAATTATAATTTCATTTTTTTGAATTGAAAATGATATTCCCGTCAACATCATCTATACTATAATATAATATTATAAAGAGGAAAACTTTGTTTGTTTGTTTGTTTGGTTGTAAAGAATAGGCTCTAAAACTACGGGACCGTTTTTAAAAATTCTTTCACCGTTGGAAAGCTTAGTTTTCTAGGAGTAACATAGGCTACTTTTTATCCCGGGAAAAATAACGGGTCCCACGGGAAAGACCACGGGAGCGAAGCCGCGGGCAAAGTGCTAGTCACATATAAAAAAGACCGTTTATCTTCAAACTTCCCTCACCGTACAGAAATGAAATAGCATGCGAAGTTGTAATTGTAAAATAACATTTAATGCCACTAAATATTCCATTTGATTTTAAAAATCTATGACGTCACATTGTTATATTTATATTGGCCATATTGGCCTTGGTTGCTCTGACGAGCGCCTTTTACTTTATCCCTACTCGATCTCGACTCGATCCCTACTAGATGCGAAAAACTATAGACCCATTTCGTTATTACCGGTATTCTCTAAAATATTTGAAAAGGTAATGAAAGATAGGCTTGTCAAACATTTGATTAAACACAATATCATTAGCTATCAACAGTTCGGGTATCAAAGAAGCATAGGAACCATTGATGCAATAGACTCACTAGTGGATGATGTGGTTAGCAAACTCAATAATAAAGAAAAAGTGGCAGGACTATTCCTAGATCTTAGCTCTGCCTTCGATACTGTTGAACATACAATTCTTTTAGACAAACTAGAACACTACGGGATAAGAGATATTAATGTCTTAAAGCTTTTCTGTTCTTATTTACAGAATAGATCACAGTATGTCGAAATTAAGTCAGTTGAAAGCGGACATGAAAAAATTAACAAATCTAAGATTGTTAGAGTACTAAAGGGGGTTCCACAGGGCTCGGTCTTGGGTCCAATATTTTTTATAATATTTCTTAATGACTTAGCAAACTATATGTATAAGATAGTACCAGACATCAAAATGGTTATTTTTGCTGATGACACAAGTGCTGTTATGAACGACATCTCAGTAAGGGACTTAGAAAATAAAGTGAATCATGCACTGTCTGCTTTTGAACATTGGTTTTCCACTAACAATTTAAAACTCAATGTAGAGAAAACTAAATGTATGCTATTCAAATCAACCGTAAGGAATAATGATAGTATTAAAATTGCTTCATTGGGGAATAAAGTGGAAATTGTACATAACTTAAAATTTTTAGGGATACAAATTGATGCGCTCTTAAGCTGGAAACAAGAACTGGAAGCAATCACAAATACTCTCAGCAGTGCATGCTATGCCTTGAGAAGTTTAAGGGACGAACTAACCATTGCTCAATTACGAAATGTTTATTTTGCCTTAGTTGAGTCCAAGCTGAGGTACAGTATTAAACTATGGGGGAACAGTTATAAATACAATATGAATGCAGCCTTTGTTATGCAAAAAAGAGCCCTCAGAACTATTCTTCGCATAGAGCAGACTGAATCTTGTAGAGAGCATTTTGTGAAATTAAAAATTCTACCTGTACCTTGTCTTTATATTTTGGTTCTACTAAGTGGTTTTCAAAAAAACCTAGAGAAATACGAGACAAAGGAAGAAAGGGAAACAAGGGTGAAAACGCGCAGGAAAGATTTGCCTAATTACCTGCAGCCAAAATTAAATGTTGTCAAACATAGCTCTAAAGTACAATCTGTGAAAATTTTCAATAAATTGCCATTAGAACTAAAAATGATTGAGAGTCCAAGAATATTTAAATTGAAACTAAATTCATTCCTATTGACGAAGTGCTACTATAGTATAGAAGAGTTTTTTAAGGACAAAAATAATGCCACAGTGTAACTTGTTTAAGTCTAATTCTTGACATGTTTTTTTTTTTATTAATTTGAATGTTGATTTCGTCTGGCTAGGCTAATTGTGTTGTTTTTATATATTTTTTTTTTATATGACTAAATTCTTGACGTTACCTACTTATTTTATTTTTGACATTTTATGTATACTATTGATTGGAACTTTTATTTTTTATTTTATTGATTATTGTATTAATCCTGTATTCGACACAAATGTATTTTTGTTCAGAATAAATGAAATGAAATGACTCCGCGGCCGACCGTCACGCGACATGCAACACACAGATGAAAAAGTTTGAGACGTTGTAATAAAAGTTTCACTTTAAAAAACCCATACAACAAACGTGATATTTTTGCCGATTTTATAGATAATGGTGCCCTACGTGCGCGAGTCCGCCTTTGTCAATTTTTATTTTTACTTATGAAAAATGAACGAGCACACACTCGCTGTAAGTAATAGCGGTGGGCGGTTCAATGTGATGAACGTGGTTGAATGACATTTAGTTAGGTAATTTGAGCGAACACACGAGGCTATTATTACCGTGTTGTCGTGTCGCACGTTATTTATTTACTTAATTCCGTATGAATGAACAGTAGGTAGGTACAGAGGCCAGCACATCAAGTTACCACAATCTGTCAAATTTCTTTGATAGTATTTCAACTTTATTGCAAAGACATAAGGTTTATTTTTAATTGAGAAAATTTGACAGTTAGGGATAGCTTGATGTGCTGGCGTCTGTACATAACCCGCACGATACACGGTGAAAAGTAAACTATACAACTTTATACATACATACATCACGTTAAGCCATTGGACCCGGCCGTAATTCGTGATCTTTGATGGTCGTTACGGGTAGTCAGAAGCCCGAAAGTCTGACTGCCAGTCTTACCAAGGGGTATCGTATTACCCAGTTACTGACTAGGTTATGGAGGTCAAATAGGCAGTCGCTACATGTTATTCAGCTGCATACGGTTAGACTAGAAGCCGACCCCAACATAGTTGAGAAAAGGCTAGGCCGTAGACAAGCTAAAAAAGTTTTCATATATTTTAATAAAATAATAGCTAACCAAAACATTAATCTGCCCAGCCTTTCTTAACCATGTTGGGGTCGACTTCCAGTCTAACCGGATGCAGATCAACATCTGCCTAGCCTTTCTCAACTACTATGTTGGGGTCGACTTCCAGTCTAACCGGATGCAGCTGAATACCAGTATTTTACATGGAGCGACTGCCTATCTGACCTCCACAACCCAGTAACTGGGCAATACGATACCCCTTTAAAAGCTTTGGCTGTCAGATTTTCGGGCTTCTGAAGACCCGTAACGACTGTCAAAGATGCACAAATGGTAGCTGGGACTAACGGCTTAATGTGCTTTCCGAGCCACGGAGGAGTCTCAGTACGTAAAGATGGCCACCTATCCACGGCCAACCTTCGGCAAGCGTAGCTTAACGTGGTTTATCGACCTGTGCGGCTGTTATTACTTAGCCACGAGCTTCCCACTGTAACCGGATGCAGATGAATACCAATATTTTATATAGGTGGACTGCCTCTCAGACCTCCACAATTACCTCAGTTACTGAGTAAGACAATACCCCCTCGAAAGGCTGGTTGTCAGACATTCGGGCTTCTTACGATCCGCGATCTGATAACATTCGTATATTCGAGTACGATGCTCAAGTACACGCGCAGCACGTTGCCTCTGGCGTTGACGCGTGTCGTCCGTTTGTGTGAGCACTTAGTTTTCAATTTAACTTAATTCTTGTGCAATGAAATTGCAATGAGCAGGTTATAAAAATGAGACTTAAGATTAAATATTTAAGAGGGAAGCGCCAAGGTAGCCCGCGAAATTCAAATTTTCATACGGTTTTTGTAATTTCCAGGTCAGTGGCAGGTATGTTAATCAGGATATGATTTGCGGCCCATGCAAGTGCATTTACAGAATTATAGTATAAGAATCATTCGTATAACTAGTTAGGCTTGCCCTAAAATGTCATGACATTATCATGAAATAGTAATTGAATAAATGATTATTTTAATGATTACAGTTCTGCGTACATAAAACAATTGAATACCTAATGGACACGCGTGGGTTTCACTTTACATTTCAAATCATTTGTTGACGCGCGGTACGGATGCGCATGGACGCGTGTTACTTCATTGGCGGTAGCGGAGCAAGAGGGCGCGGCTCACTTGACGCAAACGCATTGCGGGGCGTGAGGGCAGGCGCGGGGTGAGCCCATAGTGATGGGACGCGTGCGCGGCTTAGGCGAATCTGGTCGCGTAGTGTTAGCGCGAACACCTAAGCACCTACTTGCTACGGTCACGAATCATTTATTTATTTATTACGCTCGTTTCAATCGGGTTGGCTGTGGATGGGTGACCATATTAACATACCAAAACTCCTCTGTGCTTCGGAAACCACGTTAAGCTGTTGGTCCCGGCTGTTATTTGAGCATCATGGACATGGCAGTCATTATGGGTCGTCAGAAGCCCGAAAATCTGACAGCCAGTCTTACCAAGGAGTATCGTATTACCCAGTAAGTGGGTTGTGAAGGTCAGAAAGGCAGTCGCTTCATGTAAAATACTGGTTTTCAGCTGCATCCGGTTTTGCTTGTAGCCGACCTCAACATAGTTAGGAAAAGGCTAGGCAGATTGATAGAACATAATATAACTTGTAAATTGCTTAAATCGTACGCTACAGTAACGCTGACAGTATGCCTACTATAGTCTTGTACATCAATGTCTTGTCTAACAGAATATCCTAGTTTACAACATCACTGTGTTTCGATACTGAAAGAATCAGGTTTCCCTTTATAAACAAGTGAATTTCCTCGTGATTTCCTTTAGCGTTCGAAATGGATAGAGATATTTCGATTTCGTATGAAATACCTCGAGTTTCTGTGTCTGGTTGAATAGTTACCGATTTGATGTCGTATAGTTTTAACTACTGAAAGTTGTGTCGTAATTTTCAGTATAATAAATAATAAATAAATAAATGTTTATTTCAATAACTTAAGAATACGTTTACATTTGGTCTTCAGGGAATTTCCATTTAAGTAAGAAGTATACTTGTGTTAGGAAGTTCCGCTCTTCCAGTAGTAACAACTTGTATAAGCTATTGAATAGACATTCCATTACAGTAGGTATTAGAATAAAGTGATATAAATCAAAAATATAAAGTAAAACTTAAACAGAATAATGATCAATCAAAGGCGCGCTGTAGTGTGAGGGTGTGTAATGGTGTGTTTGTGTGTGAGTGTATGTGTATTTAATGATAGTTTAAGGTATGTAAATAACATTGGATATGTGCTAGTGAAGTTTCCATTAATAAAAACCGATTATTATTAATTACATCTAAGAACATATAGTTTGGACTATATTCTCAATCTCGTCATAAGTTTTTGCCTTTAGCCATTTAGTCAGAGCATTTTTGCAGTCTCGATACGAAAGTGGATAAATATTTAATTCCTTGTTTATAAAGTTATATAAGTGAGAAGATTGCCTAGCGTACTGTCTCTTAGCAAAAGTAGATTTAACAGGTACATTGGGGATCATGTATTTCCTTCTTCCTTGTCGAGTCATGGAGTCGAAGGTGAGAGATTTATGTTTTTTTAAAATAATTTGGAGCACATAAAGTTTTCGAACCGTCAGAACATCAGAAGACAGGTAAAGAGTTTCAGTTGGGAACCTAAAGGGCTTAAATAGCATAACTTTTAGTAGTGATCTCTGAGCTCTTTCCAGTTCTAGGAACTTAGTTTTTGTAGCTCCTCCCCAAACTGGTAAACAGTACGCTAGTACCGACTGTGCTAGTGATGTGTAAATTTGTAACAAAAGGTTTTTAGAAGTCACGTAACGCAGTGTTTTAAATGTCCAGATAAGTTTCCGAATTCTTTTCATTATCAGTTCAGTATGCCAATGCCATGATAAACGTTGGTCTATCATTATACCTAGATATTTGGTATACTGGACTTTTTCAATTTCTATGCAAGGGCAAGCAGAGTTGGAGTTTGAGGGGGTCTGGCAACTGTGAATTTTTATTTGGAAGTCAGCTGAAGGTTGTGAAAGGTTATATTTAGAGAAACAAATGAAGGTGGTTTTAGATTTATTTAGGGTTAAAAGATTGTGGTCGAGCCATGATGCTATCCTAGACAGGCCAGACTCAGCAGATTTCTTAACTTTGTCCCAAGTTGTGTCGCTAAACACTATGGCAGTATCATCCGCGTATGAGTAGATGTGCCCACCTTCTATGTTCATATTACAGAGGCTGTTTATATAAACTAAGAACATAGTGGGGCCAAGCACGCTTCCTCGACCAACGCCGTAAGTAATAGTTTCATCTAAACTAATAGTGTCGCCAATTTTGACTTTTTGCTTTCGGCCACATAGATAGTCCTTGAATAAAGCAAGTGGCTGACCTCTTATACCATTGCTTTCCAACACGTCCAAAAGAGTGGAAACAGAGACAGTGTCGAACGCTTTTTTGAGGTCGAGGAAGACGGCAAGGCACCTGCCTCCACCGTCCAGTTTACTGGTTACAGTGGAGGCAAGAGCCAAGGCTGCATCTTCCGTTGACATTCCTCGCCGGAAGCCAAACTGATTGGGTGACAATAATTTGTTTTTATTAAAATAATTCATTAGACGTGAGTTTATTAGTCTTTCTAAAATTTTGGAGATGGACGGTAATACTGATATGGGTCTATAGTTCGATGGGTCTGTCTTGTCTCCACTCTTATGGACTGGTGTTATTAAAGCAAGCTTCAGAGCCGTTGGAAATGTCGCATGGTCAAAGCACAGATTTGCCAAATGAGATATAATTGGAACAATCAGTCCATGGGCAGCCTTTAGGAAGCTAACCGGGATACCATTCCACCCTGGGGCGCTATCAGACTTTAGAGTCATTAGAGTACTGTAAACCTCACTATGATCAGTTGAAAGAATTACGAATGAAGATGAAGGGGGGTTGTCATTTGCGCCAGGATGAAAAGCGTGTGTTCTGGAGGTGTTCGAAATGATTTCCTTGGCGAGAACGTTGCCTATGCTAGAAAAATATTCATTTACTGCATTTGCAGACTCCTGTGCAGTTGGTTTTAGATTTAAAAGCTCCGTGTTTGGTGTTTTATTAGGTTTACGTTGAGTTATAGTATTAATTGTGTCCCATAGTTTTTTAGGATTTTTCTGTGCTTTGGTTAAGAGCTCTCTATCATAAGTTTGCTTTTGTTTTTTGATGATATAGTTACAATAATTACGGTATCTTCTGTAGGTGACTCTTAATATTTCGTTATACTGGTCTATCTTAAGCCTTTTTTGCATGTCATTCCTGTTTCGAATGCATCGAAGTAAGCCAATGGTCATCCATGGTTTAAGCAGCCTGTGTTTCACAGGAATTATTTTAGTTAGAGTACTAGAAATAAGGCTTGTTTGTAATATATTTATGAGGCGATCGGTAAGTATATTAGGGTCATCTAAGTCTAACAGATTTTGGAGGTTACTTTGTTTTAAATATTCTAGTGCGTTCTCTATATTTACCGTAGTTTTTGTGACAGTGCCCTTATGTTTATATTCCTGGTCAGATAGTTTTAAAAGTGTCATAAAGTGATCGGTTACAGTAGTATTGATAATAGCTATAGTTCCAGTTTTGCGTGACGATTTTAATTTTAGGATAAAATGGTCAAGGCAGTTTTTCCCTCTGGTAGGCAGTGTGTGACCTGGCAGCAACCCGTGAATTGACAGCATGTTTAAATAACTTAACCTTTTTGAGCGATCAACAGATTGCTCATCTTGATTACATATTAAATTAATATTTATATCGCCAGTGATTATTATGTTTTTATCGGGTTTAATTGTTGTAATGTGTTGATTAAGGGAGAAAATAAACTCATCGGAATTAGACGTCGAGGGCGATCGGTAGATTGCCAAAATAATCAAGTCAGGGCTGATGCTAATTTGTAAACAGGATGCTTGTGAAAGTATCACTTCATTTACTATAGCGCTGTGTGTATTTTTAATGTACGCGACCACTCCGTCTGCTCTATTTAAATGGTTTGTCGTTTGGTAGGATGAGTAGTTGTGTATTTCTGGTATTAATTTATTAGGGTTTAGTCTGCACTCGCTTAGTATAATTATGTCAATTTTAATTTCTAGATTCACTAGGTTAAGCTGAAGGTCATTGAAGTTGGAATAAATACTTCTTATATTTTGAGACACTATTGTGATATCTGTTGGTTTCACTCTTAATAATTTTGCGACTTCTTGAGGTGAGCATTCATAAGCTTGGGCTATCTCTGTATTATCAATATTATTCAAGGCTTGGAGGGTGTCCATAATTAAAATTGTTGGAAAGGTATGTGTACATAACTATATTGCGACTGGGTGTGTAAGTGATGTGAAGGGTTATTGTGTATATATCGTGAGTGTAGTGAGGGGTAATGATCCTTAGGATACTTATTTTACATTTAAACATTGAATTATTGTATATGTGAGTTTGATGTGTGAATGAGCGCCATTTTACATAACTAAACATAATTATACAAAGCAATTTATAAGTTTTTTTACAGCAAAATAGGATTTTCAATAAAAAATTGATACAAACAGTCAACTGTAACCACCGCGGTAAGAAAACATTATCTAGTCATTTTTGCTGCATTAGGTGGTGAACTTGCGTTTCGCTTTTTATAATTATAGTGGGCGAGTTTTCGTCTTTCTTGACGTATACTTTGCCGTAAGCAGTCCAGCAAAACTTGTACTCTCTGGTTTTTGCCAGATCTCTGGCTAGAAAATACAATCTTGAACCTATTGTGGTCAGCTGTTCTGACACAAAAATGGGAGTATTTTCTTCTGATTTAAAACCTAAATGTTTCGCGCAGATTTTTTCCATGTTTTTCCTATTGAATTCCTTCGTTTTCTTAAGGAATTCGGTTTTCAGAAGTGTTGAGGCCATTTCCAGTACAATAGTACTATTTTTAGTGTTCGACCGTCTATTCTGCACTCGATATATGTCTGTAATATCCCTTGTCACTATATTACAATCAATGGAGTTTGATAAACAAGTAACCATTTTTATTAAGTCGTCTTTCCTTTCTTTTGCAACTTTAGGGACATTTTTTATCTCTAGATTGGCTTTGCGGCTGCCTCGTTGGAGGTCCTCGATTTTATTCTCCAGGATCACTATGTATTCATTATCTTTTTTAGCCCGAGTTTCCAGCAGTTCAATCTTCTTTTTTAGATCGTCATTCTGCGCGGAAACAGCGGCCATTGCAGATTCAATATTAAAATTGGTGTTTTTAATTTCCATCAAAGTGGGGTAAATTTTTTGATTTCTTCGTGTTGAGTTGCCATCATAGTTGATATCATGTTCTTCATTTCCTCCTTGAAGGCATTGAATTCATCATTTTCGAATTCAAGCCCTCTCGGCCTCTTAGCACGTTGAAATACAAAGCTGTGGGGCGGAGGGGTACGTTGGTCCGTTTGTTCGGAAATGTTAGATTCGGAAAGCGATTTATTGCCCAATTCCTGCATAGTGAGTACCAGGAGATTATGTGCACTTAGAAGTTCTCTATTATAACGCAGCCAAAAGATTGTTATTCGTGATGAAGCTAATGGGTACAATATAGTTTAGCAGCTGCGTAAAATCTGTCGCTTCGAGTACCAGGAGACAATAGATGGAACTGTAGATGGTATTAATCCAACATGTATTTTCACGCACACAGGTTTATTTATCTCAGCTTTTTAAGTACAAAAAACTGGGAGCTCGATGAAATAGGCAGAGTATCCGCAGATTGTTGTTGCATAAATATCAAGTCACTTTAAACTTTAAAATATTTTAGTTGTGATTGAACAGATGATCACAGGTACCAGGAGATAATAACTGACAGCGGGTGCTCAGTCACCGCGTAGGTTTGCACACGTTGAATATGTCCTGATTATGTGTCACGTAAAATGGGCGGAGCTAGTTGACTAATGATGAGTAAGGAGGCGGGTTACTGACCTCTCGCTCTGCTTGCGCTTGCGCTCACTCGCTCGCTGCGTTGTAAAGGAGTACACAGTACCTTAGTAGCGTTGATTGCGATGAGAGTACCAGGATGTAATAAGTCGCGCGGAGGTGGTTGTTTCTTCACCGGTCGCTTGATCCGACCTCTTCAGTATTGATGCACTCCTATTTTTATGTGCGATTTAACAGTTTTGTAATTTAATTTTAAAACCCTTGTAAAAATATAATACGGGTATGGAGCACGTCTACACCTTGAGGCGGTCCGGGAGGAAGGCTAATGCACGACCGCACACCGCAAGAGTTGTAAGACAGACTCTCGCCGCAGCTAACATCAATGTCCTGCCCTGGCCTGCTCAGTCGCCAGACTTGAACCCGATTGAGCATGCATGGGATATGCTACAGAGAAGAGCTCTGCCGAATATGGAGGGTATCCAGTTGCAAGAAGACCTTTTTTTGTTGTTGCAACGAACATGGGCGGCCATTCCACAGCGTGATTTGGATGAACTCATTTTGAGTATGCCAAACCGATGTTCTTGTGTTGTTAGTGTTCGCGGTAGAAACACGGATTATTAATTGTTTAAGTTACCCAATAAAATTTTAAAGAAAACTGTTATTTCAGTCTTTTTTTCGAACTTTAATGTTAGTGGTTCAAATGTCAAAAATCCCTTTATTAGGAAAATGGCAAATTTCTTTATTAATGCAAAGGTGACTTGGTTTATCGTTACTGTGACAAACGAAAACACTTTATTTGATGAATCCTTAAAGAAAATTTAAATTAATATCAATCAAGAGAAAAGTTATTGCAAAAATATATGTTGATCCCTAGACACTTTTGATGTGTGTATTATGCGAACATATAATTGTAAAATTGCATTTAATGCTAATAAGTAGGTATTCCATTTGTTTCTAAAAATCTGTGACGTCACATTTTTATATTTCTAACAAATCACGTACATATTCCGCGTTATGACAATTCATAAAAAGTGACATTATTGACTACCCTTGCTTATACCCAATTATGAATTGATTTTGATGATTGTTTTTTTGTTTAGTGGGTCATACTTCAGAGGTAGTCCCATTTCAATTGTAATAACTTCGTCTGAACAGTTTTTCAGTTAGCTTCGACTATTCGAAACTAGAATCAATTACAGCACCCACCCAAATATTTTTCCCACACAATTCGTATCTAAACTACGTTTGAACCGAATCGCCATTCGGGAGTCAGAAAACAAAAGAGTGCAGTATTTCACAACTGTATTTAGGGCGATAGTCCAATAAAGCATTAGGTGGAGCCGGTTCAAGCGACACGAAGATATCTGTAGTTTATTGCAGTTTGCAGTCTGTCTTTCTGTTTGGCTTGGCAGTCTGTTGCTGCTACTGTAGCAAATCTTTTGCAGTAATATAACATAACCCAGTAATCTCGAAGGGCTTAAGCTGAAGTGTACTTATGGTATACGATACTATAGTTTATATTTGAGCTAAACTGGCTTAAAGAGTGATCTAGTGATTGGCTTAGAAGGAGTGTCATCGTTTAAGCAATAATAATGACAGTAAACGGAATAAAAAGCAGTGATAGCCTAGTGGTGTGGCCGTCGGACTGCCAAGTCAAAGGTCTCGAGTTCAAACCGAAGGCACTCACCTCTGATTTATTTGCGTATTGTATCACTTGCTTAATAATCGGTGGAGGAAAACATCGTAAAGGTTCATAGTTTTTAATATTTATTGACGTAGGAGTTGCACATTTTAATTTCAAGGATTGAAAAGACATAAACAGTTCCTGAATATTTTTTTATATGAAATACTAATGTTCGGCTATTCCGCATTATATATTATTAAGAGCCATGTTTATACCTTGCTGGGGCAGTCGTTTAAACTTTTCTTTAGGCATCTCATTTGGCTCGAATGTAGATTATATTCTGGTTACTTTTATCTCGGAAAGATGTAAGGTTCCCGTGGGATCATTTCCTACATGCACGCTGGCAAAGCCGCTGGCAAAAGCTTGTCGATAATGAAAAACACCGTCGAGTAGTCTAGCCTAAAATCCTTATTACAGTTATAATTAGTTTCTATTCAGTTCCTCTACTCTAAGAATTTGTACGAAAATATTTATTCTCCAAATGACTTAGGTTTAAAATTCTGCCCTAGTTTCTGAAATCACATTCATTAATCTTGGCAATTAAAAAATCAATTAGAGACTTAAAATGGAATGACGAAGATGGATCACGGGGTCGATGACCGGTTTGACGCTGAAGTATTTTTCACGTTAGTACCTACAGCGCCGTATAATCAAGTTGACAGTATTTTATTGCGAAGAAAATATTACATGAACATTGATTTTAAAATTGTATGGTAACATTCCGATGTGTTCATGTTTTTGTGCTTAAATAAATGATTTTGTTAATTTATGGGGGATTCAGTGGAAAACGCAGTGACAGCCTGGTTGTGGGACCGTCGGACTGCCAATTCAGAGGTCTCGAGTTCGAACCCAAGGCCTCTGGTTTTTCGGATTCATGTACGTTTTCTATAATTATCACTTGCTTAAAAAATCGGTGATGGAAAACATCGTGAGGAAACCTGTATGCCTGAGAGATGTTATTCTCTCTAAGCTAAGTCAGAGGCCCATGGGCAGCACAAAAACTCTGACACCAGTTTAGTCACTAACCACACGAAGAAGAAGAAGATGGTGGACTACATTAATGAAATCATGCTTCCATAGTCTAGTGGTCCTTAGCACTACTTCTGAACATAAGGCCCTGGGTACGATTCCCAAGTTGGGCAAACCTTATTAGTTTTCCATTAGGAATGTCTCAGTAACAACTAAGAGGCGCCCGGTTGACAACTATCACCCCATAACAAAAGCTAAGGGTACATCTCTGCTTAACCATTCAGGGAAATAAGGCGTGATCTTACGATACAAGTTCAAGAGCTGCTGCTGGTATATTGACCCTAACAGCTCTTGAAATTGGTTTAGATCTCAAGATATTAAGTAGTTTTAACAGAATTTATATCAAAAACTTCCCCTCCTCTCTCCCTAATCTTTCTTCTTAATTAACGTGTAATCTTTGAAGGGTTGGGTAAAAGTGTACCTAAAAGAACACCGATATCTCGCCAATTATGTTAATTTCATGATAATAATTTGAATAATAGTCCATTTTTTGTCCATTTTTAAGTAATTTTTCTTTATTCTTAGCTTTCATAACTATTAAAAGTGTCTTACGAGTATAATACAACCTAAACTAAATCCACAAACTGTTTCAAAGAAAAACGTGTTTTATGTTTTTGAGGCTCAATATTTTAGGTATTTTTAATTGTGAAATGTCCAAACTCTTTGACCCTGTCAAAAATATTTAGACGGTACCCTCGAGAGACCGTGTCAAGCTGAAATGAAAGAAAAAAATATTATAGTTTATAATTTAGGAATTTGTTTCTATTCGTAAAATACAATGTTAAATTGGAGCTTTTATAATTTTTCACTAAGTGTTACATGAATAATAGACCTCCCAATAGGTTTACAATAGATGTATATTTATGATTTTTAGTTAAAAAATAAATTTTGTAAAATAAAATTCATTTCATTCAGGCAAAACCAAATAAATAAATATTTTTTTTATAATTTATAATAATCACAATAAATATATAGAAAATAATAACAGCCTGTACTTGTAATAAATGTTGAAGATTATCGGTACTTAATTTTTTTAATGTAGTGTGTTGCAGCATTTATTTCTAAAGAGCACCACAATTTTTTACCACTGCCAAAATTTAATACTGGCAACCAAACTTTATTTCAAATTTAAAACTGCTGGAAATTCCTTTGCTCATGGCGATGGCGTTGAATAACGAATGCGTACGTCATATCGTGTCTACTGACGTCATCAAATTGTAAAACAGGCGACCACACCTCATGGAGAAAAAAGTTTTAAATAAACAAACCGCGGGTTTGCGGAAACTACTCTGTGAACATTTTGATGGCCATAGAATGAGCGGAAGTGCATTTTATTGGATTTATTTATTTTATTTTATGGACAAGTGATGTGCTCGACTGTATTTCCCATCGGCAAACATGACAAGCTTCTGTAAAAACTTCCGTCCTCTATGGGATGAAATTTATAAATGCTCTTTTGTTTATTTACCAAAATTTTAAAAATGCTCTTTTTTAGTTACCAAAATCGACTTGTAATTCCAGGTTTCCAAAACCATTGGGTGGAAAACGTATAGCCTAAACCACTGGTTTAGGTTATACGTTTTCTAGCAGTGAATGAATAATAATTATTTTTAGTACACTTTCGAGTATAATAATAATAATTAAAACACTCTTCCCAAGATTGTATGAGTGAGTAGTGATATGACGATCAAAAAATGCAAAGTAATTTTCGGTGGACAACATTTTTTTTTCTGTAGATTATAGAGCTTTGGCACAGACTAGATTATTTAATTTTACTGCAGGTACCGTATTGAGAATCTTACCTTGGGGTAGTCGCTAAACTTGATACATGTATACTTGATGATTATGATCTGAAAAATACTGTAAAATAACGAGTTACGAAGTAAATCTTGTTATTAAAGAAAAAAATCTTATGCAGAAGGTTAATATTATTTACGTACCTACTCTTCAGAAGCAGTGGTGGCCCAGTGGTATAGGTCTCGACCTACGACATGTAGGTCATAACTTCGGACCTAGCAGGCACTTTACTTTGTGTATTTGTTTTCATCACCACTGCTCTTAAAACGCTAAAAGAAACCAGCATGTCCTAGACCCAAAAATTCAAAGACATGCAGCATCCACCAACCCGCACTAGGCCCGCGTGGTGGATTATGGCCCACTCCCTTTCAAAGACACGAGGCCTATATCACAGCAGTGGGAACATTATAGGCTTATTATGATGAATCTCTAGAAAAAACACTAACAACAATCACGTCACAGCTAATACATCAAAGTCAAAGTCAAAGTCAAAACATTTATTTCAAATAGGCACAAGAATGGCACTTTTGAACGTCAAAATGAACAAGAAATAGAATTGATTCTAGTCGCCCCTTCCAAAAGGTAGTTTCGTGTGGAGAAGAATGGGCAAGAAACTCCACCGTTACTCTTTTAAAATGTTTCACAATGTTTTGTATACATGTATTATAACATTATATGTGAAGACGATGCACCCAGAATAAAAACAATACACCACAAAAAGGTGAAAAGAAAAACACATGTAGCATCGACTTTCATAGCCCCACAGCGCACCGGGCCTAATAAAGTGGGTCGGGCAAACATTCCCCGCTAAAACTACGCTTTTTAACTAGTATTTTTAGTTGCTTTTGTAGCAACCCTGTCTCTGGGCCTCCCTGCTTTGCCTGCACAACTACCTGCCTTTTTTTTTCAACTTTCACGCTTACTCAAACACGGAGAATTGGTATCTTTCTTTGTTTTTCTATAAAAAGCAAATGAATGTTTGTTTTTCATTATTTTTGTTTATTTTTTTTTTATGTGGTTTTGTTTAGATTGCTGTTTACATTGAAGCGCTCTAACCTTTATTTGTAGTCTTTAGTTTATATTTAGGTTTTTTGGGCAATCTCAAATGGTGGCTATGATGGATTTATGGTGTAAGAATTTGACGCTCGTGAAACTCTTCTGACTTATACAATTTTCTCTCTATAGGCAGTTGATAGACAATTTTTGTATGTTGTTAAACTCAAACTCAAACTCAAAGCTTTTATTTCAAATAAACCAATTACAGGCACTTTTGAATTGTCAAGGGGTCGGTCAGTCAGAAAGATGAAGCTAGTTGCCCATTCCAAAGCAGTAGGTACCTATGGAGAAGAACGGGCAAGAAACTCCATGGACACTCTTTTAAACCAAAATATGTTTACAAAAACTGGGTTACATCACTCATGTTGAAATATACACGTGAGAACGATGCAGAACTTAATAAAAGCGTCCATAATTACAAGATTTAAAAAAAAACAATTCAAAATTAATTTAAATATTAAAACAGCCGTGGCAGCTAAGAGGTGACCAGCCCCTACTGACGGTGCCCGCTCATGAACATGACGCATGGATTAGCACCATTCAGCTCAACCATTTTGATGGGAGCTAAATGGTCCAAAATACCGCCACCACCAGTGAGACAGTACAGGGAGCATGACATGCTCTCAGCCGCCAGGGCACATTCAAGTCAATGTAAGACGTACTCAGTAAATTGTAGCTTTATAGTAGGTACATAGTACTCACAAACGTGCTATGCAATTATACAATGCTAAGAGATTGAAGTTATATAATGCAAAAAGTTTTTGTGAATCTTCAGCAGCTCCAGGAGTAATCTCAGATGCTAATCAATTAGTTAAGGATATTAAAAAAAAAAAAAAAAAAAAGAATATTCAATAATGTAAGCAATTGGAGCAGCTCAATCCCAAATTTAATACCCTTTTACGTCATTTAGACTAAATATAGGTGTACCTTATGCACCTTTTCCATCTCGGAATAAGCAAGTTGTTAATTGTAACTTTTTGGCCTATAATATAATTAAGTTACTATCGAAACATAACTCCCAAATTCCGCCATTTTTATTTATGTTCTCATAAAAATGGACGGAAATTCACAGAATTGACAGAAAATCCCGTACATTTTTTCATATTTTTTCCAAAACTCTCTCTTATTTTTCGGGAAGGAAATGACGTATTAATTTGACGCGAGCAAAGCCTCCGTCCATTAAAGCTTAAAGCACTGCTCAGTATGTTTGAATTTCTCTGCGTGGGTTTTTCCAGCGAGATTGTTAATTATATATATATATTATATTATTATGTATATTATATTGCCATTATTATTTACCAAAAACATTTCAATTTGTCAGGCTTGTTGGCATCCTCCTTTGATCTACGGAAAGGTCATGTCAAAATTTTCAGTAAAGAACTGAAATGTTAATCGAACATGATAAACAAATTCTGTGAAAAACATTAATAAAAACTAATTTGTGAACCCCTAAACCCTGCCCTAGGGCTACAAGCGACATGTAAAAAATACTTTCGTAAATAACTTTAAAACGGAGAATTAAACCGTCATACTATTTTAGGTTATCTCATAAATCGATACTGACCTGATATCCGTTGGACTTCCGCAAGTGAAGCAAAGATGTATCTGCAGTGACTCAACACACACCCAACACCCCTGAGAGGTAATATAGTAGAATAATTATATTATTATTATTTGCCTTTTTTTAAGGCTGGGAAATCATTCAATTATTATTATTATTATTTATTTATTTATTTTATCAAAAAAGGTACATTTTAAGTTTTATAACATACATAATGTCCAACAAAACTATACACATAGTTTGTCTGTTGGATCAAAATAACTCATAATGACTTCTCCCGCTCTGGGTGGAGCGGAAGGGAGTGTCAGACTCTTACTGACTAAAACCCATCCATGTTCCTTCCTTTGCCCTTTATGTTCCGGAGTAGCGGTAACCCTTTCGGACAATCCCGCTTACCCGGCATTATTATTTGACTTGCGGTGCGAATAATTATTATCAAGTGTTCTGACGGAATATTTCTGATCTTTTTAATCTGATATTTTTAAAAGCTTTTTTAATTAGGAAAAACATAGGTGGAGATCTACACGATGAAAAGGACAATATTCATAGCAAAAATAATGATGTCATCGGTTTCTGAAAGTTTATCCAATCGTGTAGTCTGCCAGCAGTATAATAAACAAGTGGGATGAGAAATAACCTGCTTTGACACGTACCTTCACAATATTTCGTGGATAAAAAAAAAACGGATAGCACTCCGTGAGTGCCGGCAGAAGTGATAACTTGAATATTAACGTTGTGCATTTTTTATGTTTTGGAATGGTTACGTTAGGTTAGGTATCAGTATAAAAGTACTCTCATTTATAGAGTAAAATACAATTCATTTATTGCGCTATCGTACACAAACATGACAATTTATATTACATTAAAAACTTCAGAACTATTACAATAATTTTGCATTAAAAAGTTTATCTCTTCCTCCGTCTTACGAATTTTCGATCAGGTCACGAGTCCAGGCGCGAGTTTAAAATTTTTTACCCATCACAAAAAAAGTGTACAACGCCGCTAAAGAAGTTTCACTTCAAAAATCGTTCTTATATCGAAATTCGATCTCGATTCGACCTGTTCTGAAATGTTTGGACTCGGTAAGTACCTAGGAATATGTACAAGAAAGTCCTTTTTTAAGTCAAACCGTACAATTAACTACAAAGCGAGATTCTGCCGCTCGTATGATTCTCTCTGTGCGTAACTGGGAAACTACAAATTGTGACATATTAATAAGTGTTTTAAAAATATTTCTTTCTATTTATATAAAAATACAGGTTTGAAGAAAATTGGTAAATGAGTGCAACAATATTTTCTCAAGACAAACAACGTGAGATTTGGCGCCAAATATTTTTTATTTAACCTCCCATGTTGATTTAGGAGTTACAGGAAATAACAAATATTATCATCGATAAGTGGCGGAGTTTGTTGTTATGGGAAAATAGACCTTCGGATCGCACGTGGATGGCAAGTACCTAATATTTATAACCTTGACACAATTTTATTACTGTGGTATTGAATCTTGAGTTTGTAATTTCAAAATCAGTCTATAATGTTGTTCTGTAAATGACAGCCAGGACTAACGACTTATCATGCTTTCCAAGGCATGGAGGGGTCTCGATATGTATGATAGGGTCACCCATCCACGAGCCTGTCCAAAATCTCAGACCAAGTAAAAAAATATAAAAAATCAATCCACTAGCTAGTCAAAAAAACAGCAATCTGCTTTAGCAAACCAATCAGTTTCTTGGAAAAAGATTAACACCGCTTAAGTCTCCCATCGAATAAAAAAACTGGTTATCCAGGCTTTAAGAGATTAAGCTACACAGAAAGTGTCTCAAAGTATCAAGCTTAAGTGGAACGACCAATCCCGAAGGATTTGACGAAGACAAACGAGCCAAATAGATTTCTAATATAGCACCGTGTAGTTGTGTTTTTTCATGACATGTGTCATTGTTAGTCTTCGTATAAGTGTTTGAGGAATTGGTGATCCCTAAAGTGGACAGAAAAATGGATCTTTGAGTGATACAGTGAACGAATGAATGACTTGCTGGATGATTGAAATGATGAATGAAGGGAGTTAGAGAGTTTTTGATATGTGAGGATAAATATTTGTTTTTTAAATACGCACGGAGCACCCAGACGCAGACACGAGCGAACCGTACCGTACCGTACCGGACGGAGGTATCACGGCATTGTGCCTGTGCTCAGGGCACTGAAGTCACCTTCACTTACCTTACATTTCCCATATATAATACATAAGCCTTTTTGACATAGATAATTTAATTTATATATTGATTTAGAGGAGCTCGTGGCTAAGTACTAACAGTCGCACAGGTCGATCCACTAGGTTAAGCTACGCTTGCCGGGGTTGGCCGTTGGCGGTGGATGGGTGACTATCTTTACATACCGAGACTCCTCCATGCCTTGGAAAGCACGTTAAGCTGTTGGTGTCGGGCTGTCATTTGTGCATCTTTGACAGTCGTTACGCGGGTCGTCAGAAGCCCAAAAATCTGACAGCCAGTCTTACCAAGGGGTATCGTATTGCCCAGTTACTTGGTTGTGGAGGTCAGATAGGCATTCGCTCCATGTAAAATACTGGTATCAGCTGCATCCGGTTAAACTGGAAGCCGACTCCAACACAGTTGGGAAAAGGCTAGGCAGATGGCAGATAGTTCATTGATTTAGCTATCAAATTTCTTAATAATAATAATAATAATAAATTCTTTATTTAGGACAACATTAGATCCACTGTGTTAGTAAATTCCTTATAATTAATGTTAGTGACGTAATATTTAAAAACTTTTTCACCGAGATCGCTTCATGTGGACGACGAACAAGCGAAGGGAACGTACTTCACTCGTTCATCACCCCCACAAATCGTCTCAGAATAGGAGAGTAGATACTCTCTGCCACTGTCCTCAGAATACTGTTGTCACTGTCCCGCAGTCTTGCTATTAAGGACGAGATTTTGTTTCGCATGACCGCATAAAAGTCGTCGGTTCGATTCAGCGCAAACATCTCAGATGCACTACAAAAACGGGGCAGTCCCAACAGCATTCTGAAAACATTATTATATTGGATGCGCAGGACCTCCAGCGATCTTTTGGTAAAGCTGACCCACAGGCTCCCCGTGTACATACCCTGACAATATGCTTTAAAAAGGGTTATTTTAACCTGATTAGTACAACGGTAAAACCTGCGCGCCAACATATTCCCTCTGACCGCCAGTGCCCTGCGCTCCCTCTCTATGTCCACATTGTCCTTAAGGTCGTCGGTAAGTATGTGCCCCAGGTACTTAAAATTATTTACTCGCCTTATGCTCAAGCCATTCAGAGTAAAACCTGGTGCATAGTCGAGGGTCTTACCAGCGGCCTTAAAAACCATGTATTCACTCTTTTTTACATTATATACGAGTCCGTGTGAAGCTGCATAGTTCTCGCATACTCTCAACATCTCTCTAACCGATCCCGCAGTCGGGCCCAGCAGCACCATGTCATCCGCGTAGCTGATATTATTAATGGTAACACCACCCACGCGGCACCCGACCCGCATGCCACCGAGCTCGACCAGAAGATCGTTCACATATAGGTTGAAGAGTCTAGGAGACGTCAGACCCCCCTGTCTCACACCGCACTCCAACCTATACGGGTTAGAGAGTGTTGCTGACCATTTCACAACATTTGTTTGGTTTGCATACCAATACCGCAGAATTCCGAGAACTCCTGCCGGTATATTCCTGTCCCCCAGCTTTCTCCAGAGCACATCATATGACACGAGGTCGAAGGCTCTGGAGAGATCCAGGAAACAGGCATACACCGTGGTTCGGCGGTCAGTATAGTATTGGACAGTATTCTTGAGACTTAAAATAGCACTCTCCGTCGATAGTTTGGACTGAAAACCAAACTGTGCATCATGCACATGCAGATATTCTTTCAAGCATGAATCAAGAATACTGTCCAATATCTTGGCAATTGTAGTTGCGAGAGAGATAGGACGATAGTTGCCTTTGTCAGAGATGTCACCTGTTCGGTTTTTAACTATAGGCACTACCATAGTCTTCATAAGATCAGCTGGCAGGTAGGCATGGCTAATACACATTGTGTACAATAGAGACAGGACCCTCGGTAGATGAACACCAGCATATTTGAAATGCTCGATGCTGAGCCCGTCATGCCCGGGAGATTTACCTCCGTTCATATTTCTAATTGCGTTTCTAACTTGTCCAGCTGAAAAATAAATCAATGGTTGCACTCCCTGACTGGCGGACCCATCATCGGACATCTCAACTGAGGGACCAAGGGGAGACTGCACCTCAAACAATTCCCTAAACATATTAGCAATACCCTCTGGATCTTCCTTCCCTCCAACGCTTACCGGTAGGCCAGGCCGAGTATTTAGATTATTTGTGGATTTCCAAAATTTACTGAAATTATTCGTCGCCCTCTGTTTAGCTATTATGTCCATTTTGATTTGATCCTGATTTTTCTGGCACCATTTAAGGCGCCCCTTAAATATTTTACGTGACTCATTCATTTGTTGATAAATGATTCCACAAGTTGGACGGTTATTCAATACCCATACATCAAATTTAAGCCTGGCCTCTCGGTAAGAATCGTGCACGTGTTTATTCCAGCCGCATAGCACTTTCCCTCTCTTTGGCTTATGCCTACCCTTTTGACTAGTTTGGACTGCAGTGGTAGTTACTATGTTAACAACTTTGGTATATAAATCATCTAAAATACTTCTGTGCTCTATTAAATTACATGTCCCATACGCACACCCGGAGAACTCCTTAGGAAAGTCAATGTCACGCAATCGATCAGTACACAGCCTACGATAGTCAGCAACTTGAGATTCATCCCTCTCCCCCCAGTATACTCCAGAAAGCGAACTGCCATTATGTGACGCCAATTTTGGCCTTACCATGTTAAGATCACACTCAACGTACAACGGTAGATGGTCTGACATATATACGTCCTCTTCTATACCAGCCCCCACAATGGTTTGCCACGCCGATAGTGACACAACACAGTGGTCTAGCCATCTTTTACACCCGTGAGCTTCACTCATAAAAGTGTAATTATCTGCCCCATAGCCCAGCTTTTCTATATCGGCGCAGATCCACGATTGGTCAGCGCAAAAACTTAACAATTCCCTAAAAAATCGTTCTTGAGGGTGCGCATTAAAATCACCCAGGATATATAAACTTTCAACATCTCCGCTAGCGGCAATCGCACTGATCTCCCCTAAGACCTCTGTAAAAATAGGTAAATTGTCAGGTGAATCTGTTGGCATATAAACTGAGATGACAATAATCGAGCGACTACCGACTGTAGCTCTGATGGCAGCCAAACGAGAACTTGCACACTCCAACACGGAAACGCTTTCAAAAATACCCCTCCTCCAAAGAATGGCCACTCCCCCATATGGTCTGCCTACAAGTAGACCGGTGGATGTATCTACTGACGATTTACCAGTATACTCAAAATCGTCGCTTATAGTTCCTAATAACGGTATGTCATGCGGGAGAAGCCATGTCTCCTGTAGGGCCACTATATCCGACATCTCGCAAATATCTCTTACACTATCAATTGATCGCTTAATACATTTACAATTAAAACTAAAAAATTTCGAATACTTGTTTTGGTGTTTGTTCATAACAATAATGTTTCAAAAAACTATAACTTATTTTTATGATTGCGTAACAGCTGCTTCGGGTTTGTTACGATACATAAACCGCACGAAGCGTCTAAATGTTATGCCGTCAGGCCACAAATTGTCATTCAAAAACAGTTCCAGTTTATTTTTCGAAACAAACAACTTAAACGCATTGTACTTCCTAGAGTTTTTCATTTTTATCATTTTTAGCGATACCACTTCGTTTGTTTTTTCTTTAATATAATTAATAATATCCTGCTCACTGGTTTCAACACTCACATTTGATATGAACAGAGGTATTTTTACGTCCGCCGCCTTAAACTTGCCACCAGGGGACGTAGTTGCGCGACCTCTCTGTCCAATCAATTTGTAATGTTTATGCTCCTTCCGAGTCACTAACGTCCATTCCGTGTTATTATTCTTTACCTCTTCGTTACTAACCACTTGTGCCTCCGACGCAGTCATACAACTCGCTGACAATTGCGAACAAGAAGGCACCTCCGCATTAAAAGTA
The DNA here is from genome assembly GCA_951799385.1 of Hyppa rectilinea. NCBI lineage: Eukaryota > Metazoa > Arthropoda > Insecta > Lepidoptera > Noctuidae > Hyppa > Hyppa rectilinea. Next base: position 2,546,980 of record OX637302.1, on the reverse strand, counting down.
GAACGACGTTTCACAGCCGTGTTTATTGGTGGACTGGCGCTGGTTGGAGAATGTTCTAACGCAGCCCGTACGACGATAACTGGTTTGTGCGAAACCGCGGTGCTCGCCTCGGCCTCCACGCGCTGCTGATCGTTTTGCATCCCGCTCATTACCATACATCTGTCGCGCTGTCCTTGCAACGGTTCGAGACCTGTCTCGCTCGCACCACTCGAAACCCGCGTCGCGGTCGTCGCCCGCGCCTCCTCTACGTGCCCTTGAGCTTCTATCGCATCTTTTAGCTTCTGCGAGAAGGAGACAGGACGTTCCTCGCCAACATTCGTTATCGGGGAATGACTTGCAGGTATTGCGCGGTCATTGAACTTCTCAGCTGTTTCTGATGCACTATTAGGCACATACCGAAGACCTATGGGTCCACTGTCGGGAGGGCTACTTCGTAAGCACGCTCCACGTCTTTTGTTCACAAAAACATTCGACGAACAGTTATCCCGCATCGATGTATGTTTTAAATTCTCAATTTCTAGTTTTAACGAATCGAACTTTTCAGCCGTTACAAATTTTCCCTCCAATGCACCAAGCTGGTTCTGCATTTTTATTATATCCTTCAGGAGTCGCGTCACGTCTACGTGATCGAAGGTCACTGGCGGCAACTTATGGAGTTCCTTCGCTACAAATATGGGGATCAGCTCTTCGTCTGTGGCAGTCATAAGCCTGATGATGTCATCCAGATCTCGTGACATCTTCTTTTTTCCTTCCTTTCGCCTGAGTGGCATCTTCTTTGCATTGGGAAGCGACTCGACCAACATTGATTTCGCTTTCCCAATGTCATCAGCCGTAAAAGAAGTGGTACACAACTGATGTATGCTCTGTTCGTCCATATAACCCAGAACATTTCGCAAAAACGCCAACAGTTCATTAATAACAATGTTACAGTTCACACACTTCACAGTATTAGAGGTCATTGCCCTCAGCTATGAGTCACCGATCGGTCAGTAACAAGCGCGTCCGATCGCAATCGTGTGCGCGAGAAGACTGACTCTTAAGATGTATTTAGTTTATCAGTTAATGTTGATTTCTAAAAATAAGCCCCTTCAAAGACCTCGAAAAATTATGATTTATATTAAACTTATATTATTTAAAATCCAAAGACAAGAAAATTTATATTATTTTTCAGTAGCTCCAACTGAATAAACCGGAATGTGTTGAAATAAAGACCAAAATAAGTAAATATTAGAACAGTTGTTACTTCATTTGTCTTGCAAATTCCAACTTTATTAAAGTAAGAATAAACTTCGTCGTATTTCATGCATTATACTCGTACCTAGCCTATACAGAATGGTTCCATCCAGATATATTTTATTTCTATGGTTTATTATCAACTTAATACACATACTATTTACATATCCAAAAATATTTAAAATATTAATAATAAATATGTACAGACGCCAGCACATCAAGCTATCCCTAACTGTCAAATTTTCTCAATTAAAAATGAACCTTATGTCTTTGCAATAAAGTTGAAATACTATCAAAGAAATTTGACAGATTGTGGTAACTCGATGTGCTGGCCTCTGTACAAGTATATAACAGGAGGGAAAAAATAATTTAAAGGACATCATAATATATAATTCGTCCACATACTGTCAACAGAAAAAATTCAAAACGCTGGCAGTATTACCACGTTGTATGGCAATGCTGATTCTTTAACCTAAAAAAACCGACTTCAAAAACCTAATAAACACTAAAAACTTAAAAATAATATTAAATCGAATAACTATAATCAAGAATTATTAACCTAAATAACCTTAGATACCTACCTAACTTTAATCTACACTATATTTTACAATTTAAAATTTTTTGGAGTCGGTGCCAAGCCAAGTGCATCTAATATGACCATAAAATATTTTCCCTTAATTTTTACTACAATAGTTTACGAGAGTAAATTAATATCATAAATATGATTAGGTAGGTACTGATTTTTTTACAAAGCTGTTAAAATTTTAGTCAGTGCTCGATAGATGGCGTTGTACCGTTTTCAAAACAACTCTGTCTTCTTCAGTTGATATTCTGTTTTGTGTTGTAATATTTTTTTCAGTGTGTTTTGTTTTTTTGCTGCTATTGTTCTTTTTTTTAGGTTAATATTTTGTGAGTGCAGGCTTGGCACCGACTCCAAAAAATTTTAAATTGTAAAATATAGTGTAGATTGTTGGTCGAAATCAGTCGATTGTCGGTCGAAATCAGTCGATGCCTTCTCCTTACTGTTAAGGAGTTGTACCTTCCATTATCAGCTCAGCTACATGAGGTGATAATTACCATACGCAAGTACTTAAATTACTTCATAAGATTGGCGAAAAACGATGTGTGGGCCCATAAAATTTGAGAGTTGCCCTCGATTTCCCCAGGATCCAATCATCAGATCTTAACTTGGTGACTATGGGACCACTTCAGAAGTATCTCCTTTCGAACAAAAAAATAATTTTGAAAATCGGTCCACTATTGGCGGAGTAATCGCGTAACAAACAAACAAAAACAAAACATACCGTCGAATTGATAACCTCCTCCTTTTTTGAAGTCGGTTAAAAATAGGCCAGCCCTCTGGTCACGTGTCCATTCAGATTAACTTCCACTAAGCAACATCTAAATGAATGCCTAAATAAAAGCGCAGTGGAATCAAATTTAGCCATTCACTTAGAGGTTGCCTAATCTTAGTGGGCCTTATCCTCGCAAATAAACTCAAACTCAAAGTATTTATTTTAAATAAACCAATTACAGGCACTTTTGAATTGTCAAGGTGTTGGTCAGTCAGAGAGATGAAACTAGTTGCCCATTCCAAAGCAGTAGGTACCTATGGAGAAGAACGGGCAAGAAACTCCATGGACACTTTTTTAAACAAAATATTGGCTACATAGTTCATATTAATATTATACATGTGAGAACGATGCAGAACGTTAAAAGCATCCGAAATAAAATATGTAAAAACTATTCAAAAATTAAATTAAAACAAGCCTTAGCCGCTTAGAGATGACCAGTCCCTACTGACAGCGCCCGTTCACGAACATGACGCATATATTAGCACCATTCAGCTCATCCATTTTGAAGGGAGCTTAATGATCCAACACACACGCCACCATCAGCGAGACATTAAAGTGACCATGGCATACTCTCAGCCGCCAGGGCCAGTAAATGGTCGCTTTATAGTAGGTACATAGTACTCACATATGTGCTAAGCAATTATACAATATATTATACAAATGTTCTTTTCGTATTACTACGATAATGGTTATTATTGAAAACGTTGCTCTATATGGGACATGAAATGTGTAAGAAGTCAGCGAGGCATGTTGTATTGTGATTTTTTGGACCGCGCCACACAGCATAGACTTTTATCGTTCCGTGTGCGGGTTCGCTTGAGTTGAATTATGAGGCTGTAGTATAGGAAGATACAGAGGTGCAGGATTGTTACGTGTTTGTTATGCAAGATGATCGATCAGGTTAAGCTACGCCTTCCGGGGTTGGCCGTGGATGGGTAATCAACTTTAAATACCGAGACTCCTCCGTGTCTCGGAAAGCACGTTAAGCCGTTGGTCCCGTCTGCCATTCGTGGATCTTTGGCAGTCGTTACAGGTTCGTCGTAGTGGGTTGTGGAGGTCCTGATAGGCAGTCGATCCATGTAAAATACTGGTATTGAGCTGCATCCGGTTAGACTGGAAGCCGACCCAGATTGTTATGCAAGATAAAGGAATTAATTAAAATTACTGATGAATCTACTTTAGAAACAAAATTAAAAGTATTTTTCACTTTGTAGTGTTTTTCGGAAGTCGGTTGTTTTTTTTTATTTTTTACTTTTGAGTTTTGGTTACTTCCTAACCCACAGCAATTCGTATCCACTACTAAACTTGCTTTGTGAACAAGCTATGTAGACAACAGTGACTTGAAGTACTAATATCAACAAAAACAGTGCATCAAACACGTATTATCGGGGCTAACTCAGAAACTGGTCAAACGAAGTAAACAAAACTCTGTAGAAAAAGGATCATCAAAAAAATAAGAGCTGGTGATTCAGTCACATATCTGCCTTACTTATATCGAGATCTAAATCTTAAGTTTAGTGGTATATCTTTGACCTTAATAACCTTTATCAAGAAACATACAAGAGGATTCTATCAAATCAAAAATCGTTAGTCTACTGTTTTGTTGCTACACTGTGTGCTTATCGTGTTGTCTCCTTTTACACAACTTTTTCACCTGTGAGATTAGAATAGCTGACGCGTGCCAACAATCTATGTTTTATAGCTTGCGAAAATGGTTTAGTATGTGAAATACTATTAGAAGATTACAATATTGTATCGAACGTTCATGGTAGTAGGAAATTAAATCTTTTGTGGAATCTATGGTTTTTAATTCTTTCATGACACTATCGTTGTAACTTCATGTAAGTGATATATTATTGTTCGTGTTAACTATCGTGTTATTAATATTTATATTACACTAGCTTCCGCCCGCGGCTTCGCCCGCAAAATACGTCGACAAATTATACACATAAACCTTCCTCTTGAATCACTCTATCTATTAAAAAAAACTGCATCAAAATCCGTTGCGTAGTTTTAAAGATTTAAGCATACATAGGGATACAGAGACTGAGAAAGCGACTTTGTTTTATACTATGTAGTGATAAATCTCGAAGTATTTGTATTATAGTAGGTACCTACAAAATAGACATAATAGGCCGTGATGGAGCAAGTGAAAGATGAGTGGACTTCTTCATTCCTTTCGTGTGGTTAGTGACTAACCTGTTGTCAAAATTTTTATACTGCGTGTCTTGGGCGGATGAGTGGACTGTATGGCATATATATGATACAATTGTATACATGAGAGTATAAACTGCGCAAACGCAGGCGTGCAATAGATGTCCGGTGAGGCCCGTACACGGCACTGCTATCCCCGCACCACTCGTCCACTTCCGTTAGCTTGCGCCGATATTGAGACAAGCGATCTCAACAGTACCTATTTAATAGGCTGTGTTTTGTCAACAAATAAAGAAAAACAATAATACTACTACAGTGTCCAGTAACAAGAACCAACACAAAATTTGCTAGCAGAAATTACAACGTCCAAGCTCCACGTCTATACAATAAATTAACACAGTCCATTCATAACATCAGATCATTCAGTAATAATAAGGTCAAAAGTAAAATTATTGCATGGTTGAATGACATGGACTATGAAAAAATCGAATCTCTTTTTGTTGTAACGGTATGAAATACACACTCAATCACCCACTCGCTCACCCATATACACACCCTCAACCACATATACACACACCCACACACATATACACACATATACACACAGCCATACACATATACACACACCCACACACATAAACATATATTTACACATTACATACACACACACTCAACTACATACACACACTCTTTGTTCTTTCTTTCTTTTATTTTTTTGGATTTTTATTTACATAAATTATGGACTATTATATTGTATTATATTGTACCTGTATTTAATAACACGTTTGTGAAGGGAAGGAACTGACCGTCAAGATACAGTATTTTACTAGTTTGGAGGTCAGGGTCTCACCTGAAAGATACCCTGTAAGATGTTCATAATAAAGATTATTATTATTATTACTAGGATTAATTTTGGTCATAATCAAACCTTAAATCGCCAAAAAAAAATCAGCTATTCGCTTAACTCGTCAAAATGTTCTGAATAACTGATTTTTTTTTCACGTTTCATCCCATAGTAAAATTTGCTCGTTATGACACTGATCCCTTTAGACTATTTTTTTTTTAATTTAACCACGTGTATATCCGTGAAGTTCAATCAAAATCCATCTAGTAATAACCAAATAATTTAATTAAAAACAACCCACCAAAATCAACGAGGTACTAACTAATTGTTTCCGATTCACTGCCCTAACTTTCATCAAACAATTTCCAACTAATTCGTATTCCGAACCATCTTGAAACAGCTTCATCTCGTCAATAAACTCAATGCATTCCTGTTTAATATTCAGAAGATGCGCATACAGATGAAGTATTATTATCTAAGTTTAGCTATAAAAGGGTTGGTGCGCTAAGGGAGTCGGCTTGAGAAAACTGACTTGTTAGTTGCAACGGTAGTTTATAAATACGCGCGATGGGTTTTGTGTTGGATGGTGACAGTTTGAGTAAGTTTTGCGACGTTTATGAGGAAGTGGGATAGATGGTAAAGGTAGAAAGAGACAGAGGTGATGATAAACTGAACGTTTCCAACTGAACGTAAAGAGCTTTTTTTTTTTAAAGCTGGGAAATCATCCGATGACTGCTCCCGCTCTGGGTGGAGCGGAAGGGAGTGTCAGACTCTTACTGACTAAAACCCATCCATGTTCCTTCCGTAGCCCTTTATGTTCCGGGGTAGCGGTAACCCTTTTGGACAATCCAGTCAGTAAGAGTCAGACACTCCCTTCCGCTCCACTCAGAGCGGGAGGAGTCATTTGATGATTTCCCACCCTCAAACGGTTGGCGCAGTGGTTGAGCGATTGACTGCTGCGCACTATGTCGCGGGTTCGATTCCCGCACGGAACAAATATTTGTACGACCAGCAAGTATTTGTTACGAGTCTGGGTGTTTTTCTATCTATAATATGTATGTATTTACAAAAAAAAATGTATATAAGTAGTATATTAGCCATCTCGTTACCATAACACAAACATTAGGTTGCTTAGCTTGGGATGATATGGCGCTGTGTGAAATGTCCAAGGATATTATTATTATTATTATTAAAAAAAAGATACTTATAATAAATAAATTTTAACTGAAAAGCACACACAAACAAACATATTGACATAACCAGGATATAAATTTCCCACTGGTGGGACACAGGCCTTCTTTCTGTGAAAGGGAACGGGCTGCAATCCACCACACAAACACAGATCCCACAAAACAAGAACCATTTTAGCACTACTGCGTCTCCGTCTGTACCAACCAATAGATTTCAATTAGGGGGCATCTTTGTTAGAATTTACACAAAGGAAAGCGTCCGAGGGCCCAAAGACCGGATGATTAAGGAGACTTCGAAATACTATTACTTTGTTACGTACGAACTGAGTTAGGGGTGTTTTCATGCTGTATGACTTTGGGCCTGTAGAGGCGAGTAATCCGTTGGTAGTTTTAGAAAGCTATCTGGACTTCTGCAGGAAGTTTTAAGACTTGCAGCTGATGCAATCTTGTAATTATCGCAGTGCAGGACTTTGGCTTTTTCGAGTATGTATGCAGGCGCTTAAAGCTACGTATTAGGTTAATCTACGTATTTAATCTAGTTTTTATTACAGCGTGGCTCCTTTCATATAAATACTTTTAGTATTTTGTATTAATGTTGTCAGTGGTTGAATGAAAAATGGTAACAAAAAACTACATCATGACACATGATCAGATCAGACATAGGTACATGATCATAATTATGTTTCTGCTTAAAGTCAAGCCAGATACAGCTGAATCCCAGTACTTTACCTGGAGCGACTGCCTATCTAACATCCACAAACAAACCAGTTACTGAGTGATACGTAACCTTTAGTAAGACTGGTCGCTTCTGACTACCCGTAACGATTGCCAAAAAATAACAAATGACAAACGGGAACAACGGTTTGACGAATTTACCGAGGCACGGATGGTTCTCAATATGTAGGTCGCTTACTCGCAGGCCAGATCGAGCCAGGCCGTCGTCGCATCCAATGAGGCCTGCGGTGGCCTGTCGTTGAAATGCTTTGCACGGACCGCGACAGGCCTCGCCAGGCGTGACTAACCGCGGCTTTCAGTGAATCTAGCACAGCATCGCCGTCGCATCGATGGGTACGTGGTAGCTATCTCCTGATGGCAGAAGCTGGTGTCAAGGACCCGCTGGCGTACTACATCCACAAAATCCTGATGATATTATTAAAGCAGTTGAACCACTAAAACGATAGTTAAGTTTAATAAAGGTTAGAAATAAGTACAAAAACATGATTGTACTTAAAATTCATTATAACCGTGACAGTGTCCTAATTTAGTTTACAGCTGTACACATTGCAAACAAACCTTCATATATTTATCATTGTTAAACTACTAAGATAAGAATTAAAACGGAAACCAAGGTAACATTTCGCGTTAATATTTCCGTAAACGAATTGTTGGCGGAAATATAAACAGTTCACTATCTAAATGTTGTCGCCTGAAAATGTGAAGGTAAATTAGTCATAAAATGCGATATAAAAAGAAATACAACGTTTTATTTTCAATTTTGCGTAATTTAATGTAGCTTGTTGTTTTATTTTTAGAGGTTTTTGTTTTGTTTTTAATTATGACAGGTTTTTGACATTCCTTTTCTCTTTTTTTGAGGATTCGCTTTCTGTTCTTCAATTAAATTAACTATGTTTCGTGACAACAAACATTGCACCTGCCACGTTGGTCTAGTGGTTGCAAGCGTAAAGTACTGCTGATCATGAGGTCCTGGGTTTGATTCCCGGGTCGGACAAAGTGTTATTGGGTTTTTCCATCTTGAATTTCTCTTTAGCAGCCCGGAGTCTGGATTTGTGCCCGGTTGATGGCTATAGGTTCGCCTCCTATTACATGGGACTCAAACATACCTGCTAACTGTGGATGCACTATAGGGACACCTTATCTTCCTTACCCTTCAGGGATCAGGCGTGATCTTATGTTAATTTTAGCATAATTATGAAATGTTTAATTTGTTGGAATTCCTTGAAGTTTTCACTAAAAGACAATTCAAGAACTTACGTATTTACTACCTTTATAATGACTGTTTAATAATTTTAGCAAACGTTATACTTTTATTACCCACTTAGTTCGCGCTGATGCTGCATAAGAAACCAACTAAACTATTATAGAAATGCTTAAGCTTGCCAAACTAACTATAACCTACCAATCTGAAAATCTATTGCTGCGCAGCAATAGATTTTCAAACTGCCCCCAGTACCTACGTGCCCTATCCAATTGGTTTCCAAGCCCACAATGATGTATAGCAGACCTAATCTGGAAACCCCATTCAACACGTTACCTACCTGTGGCGCTAAGATTTATAATCGTACTTAGTTTGGTATACATTTTAGTTACTAGAGAGGTAAATTATGAAGGACCTAAAGTAAACATGAAACGCCCGGTTGTTACTTAATTGTCGTGGGCGAGTTAAATGATGTCTTAATTATCTGGGATACTGGAAAAAGTGTCATATAGGTAGAATTTGCGTGACGTCAGTTGTGTTACTTAGTTCGCATGTGGCGTTGTAGATGTCGCCACATGTTGATGGATGCCATATTTATCGCTATATGGGCGAATTATTGGAAGAGCCCCGACTTATGAGTTTGTAGGTCGTTAGTACGAAACTAGGCAAGCGTTTTACTTTGTGTAAATCATTTCCTCACTACTGCTTTAAAACTGTGTGGGAAAAAATCTTATGAAAGCCGGAATGTCCTAGAACCAAAAAATTTAAGACATGTGACTTCTACCAACGCGCACTAGGCCAATGTGGTGGATTACGGCCTCTCTCAAAGAGGAGGCCTGTGTCCTAGCAGTCGGAATATTATAGGCTGATCACACTTATGGTATGGACGAGTTATAGATTAACATTATTTTATTTCGGCTTGAAGCTGAGGCCATTATCAATACTCATTTTCTGCGAGACTAGCCATGTTCTTATTTGTCTGCGTACCCTGGGCAATCAGCTTAGTTGCTAATCTTGGTGAGTGGCTAGTCTTTCGAGAGAGATGTGAAAAGATTCTCGTGTCGCTTTTAGATGTAAAAAAAAATACAAAAGAAAAACGGACATTATGTTGGTATTACATACAAGTTATTTTAATGTTGAAAGTAATACATTTTATAACTTTACAAACAAGTACTGTAATCTACCCGATACTACCACTGGGGATTATATTTATTTCAAAAACCCATAAGAAATCGACCATTGTCAAAGTTTGTATTTATCCCAAAAATGATACAAATATGAGGCAGCGATACAGTACTTCTCATACATCGAACCATTACATACAAATCGCACAGAGGAGCATCAAATAAAATTCACTCATAAAAGAAAGAATGAGTATAAAAGATAAAAAGGGCGTGATATGAAAAGCGTTCGGGCCTTCAGAATTTTGCTTTGGCGCACTGAAAAAAGAGAAAATAGGGCACAGATTAAATAATTGGAATCATTCAGATGGGAACGTTAAACGTTTTAATTTAACGAAGTTTTTATATAGTGTGACGAGTGCACAATTTTCGCGACAATTTCAGTAAAATATTTTGTAGATTTAACGGTTTCTGGAATTTACATAAAATAAATTCATATTCATCCGTGGACTTTGATTTCTAAAAATAATCACCATGCAAGACAGATGAATGTATTATGATTGTTGTTTTAACAAAGTGCTGGGTCCCAATTCTGTAATTTTGAGTTAAGCAACATGAAATTGACATTCCATCGACACACTAAATACATACATTATGTTAGGTTAGGTAAAAATTACCGTAAATAATTTGTAGAATACCAAATGTCAAAACACTATTTACACACCCAGGACACTATTGACAAGTTGTTTATTTTTGAGAATTTGCACATTGTGTTCGATTTATAGTTTGTTTTAATTTATATTACTGGAATTCCTTAATCACATCTGATAGCACTCACATGAGGTAAAATGTAGACTTATTTGACCTTTATATGGCCAGTATTATTTTATTCTGCTTGTAAGCAAATCTTCTACAAAGTATCATGTATCTTAAACCTACATTGTTCCCTTTCGCTAGTTCACTAGCCATACCGCCAGTAAAATCATTTAAAATATCATCCATCCTGTCAACAACCTGCCTGCCTAGCCTTTTCCTAACTATATTGGGCTCGGCTTCCAGTCTAACAAGATGCAGCTGAATACCAGTATTTTACATGGCGCGACTGCCTATCTGACCTCCTCAACCCAGTCAGTAACTGGGTAATACGATACCCCTTGGTAAGACTGGCTGTCATATCTGTAAAATTAACCAACTCTATGCCGAGACGTCGCGTTTGAGAACTGACAAAAAATAGATCCCTACAAAGTGAGTTTCCAATTTGCGATCGGTTTGCGTGAGTGAACTTTTTTCTTTTTTTTTACTATTGTTAATGGCATCACTAACTCAGTATTTTTTGACGCGCTAATGGAGATCCGTTTCGTTTGAGATTTTTTTTTACGAAAACCGACTGATTAGGTTTCACGCAGACTCGATTTAGTTTTGTAACATGAACCAATGTGTATGTTACTTATTAATAGACGTTTTCAATTGTCAATTTGATTGTTCTTGTTTTTATTAACCCCCGACGCATAAATAGTGTTGTTATATGTTTGGCCGCTGCAACCAGGATATCTAGCCCACTAATACTAAGCGGGATTGTCCGAAAGGGTTACCGTTACCCCGGAACATAAACGGCTAAGGAAGGAACACGTATGGGTTTTAGTTAGTAAGAGTCTGACACTCCCTTCCGCTCCACCTAGAGCGGGAGGAGTCATTTGATGATCTCCCACCCTCAAAAAAAAACTAGTACACTCTTGGTTTTTTTTTTTGCAGATATGTCGTGTGAGGATTCGTTTTTTTTTTAGTATTTTAATGTCAATATAAATTTTATGATCGTTATAACAAGTTAATCATCAATAAAATGATGAACTAGACGGTAATCATTGTGATAGTAAATATGTAAAGTTATTAAAGTAGAAGAGCACTGAACTTCAGTATTTATTCCTTTGTGTTAAGAAGGATATTGCCAACATTTTCTTTTTAAAAATAAATTTAGCCAAAATCTTTGGCATTTTGTTCACTAACTTTTTTGTAAATAAAAATACAATTATCTTAGATACCTCGTTGCTCACGTCGCGAATAAGATTCAACTGTCAGGAAAGGGTTAAATGGGGCTTACATCTACCTCTAACGGTCCGTCGCTAAGTACATAATTACTATCTTTCAACAATGGCTCTATTTTAACTTTGTTCGCTGTTTGCTTTTACTTGCTAACGTACTTAACAAAATAGATGGTAACAAGTTAACCAAAATCACCACTATTTATTGTCAACCCATTTTTTATTTATATAAAAATATCTAATCCAAAAGTTGTGTTGCCCCGTCCAAATTCATGGATAAAAATGATTAAATACTAGTTTTCGCCAGCGGCTTAACCGCATGTAGTCGGAAATTATTCCACGGGAATCGTAATTTTTTTCCGGGAATAGCCGGGAATGTTCTATCACAATACTATTATAAAAGTGAAAGTTTGTGATTGTGTGTGTGTTTTATGTTTGTCACTGCTTCACGCTTAAACGGCTGAACGGATCTGAATGAAACTTGGCATACCTCTGCGCCAAGTTTTATCCAGATCCGTTCACCTAGTTGACTTAGATTAACACATAGGATGCTTTTTATCCCGGAAATACGTTCCCTTGGGATAATTTCCGACATATACCGGACGAAGCCGCTGGCAGCAGCTAGTTGACTATTGTATACTATTGTATACTCACATCTTTGCAATTTCTAGATCCGTTCAGCCATTCCGGTGGGGCAAATAACAAACATCCATCCAATATTTCGTATTTCGTCTAGTAACAAATTTAAAACACTGGCAATAAATATTCTTTCAACACAATCCTAATCTAAAATTTAGTATTGATTTAATTCAACTTTATAAGACATAGTCGTCTTTTTGCTCTATAGTTATTCTTTTATTAATCCGTGGACAATGGTGTGGGTTATATGTTTACCAATTTATGTAACTAAGTACCTACTTATAATTTTAAATTTGTACATGTAACTGTTTTTTTGTCCCAAATAAATAAAATAAAAAATAAAATAAAATTTATAATATTAGTAAGATTATCTACGATGCTTCTATGACTTATCAATGGCTTTCGCGTAGCGTCTACGGTACTTCACTGGACTAATACTTACCGGCTAGACACTTTATAGTTACCTTAGTAAAATTGTTAAGTCTTCAGATATTTAACAAGGTTGAAATAAAAAATAAATTATATTCATGCATTTCATTAATCTAAGTACAGTCACTGACAAACAACAATACTCTCTAATTTACTAGATCCTTAAATAACAGTCCAATTAGTTGATGTAAAATGTCACGGAATGAGCAATTGAGTGTACTTCAGCGAAGACATGACATCAAAGTGAATTAAACGAATTAGGAGCAGGCGGAAAAATGTCCTGAGGAAAAATTACGTGCGCAACCAATCTAGCGTGTTTAATACTACTGGTGTGGGCAAAAGTGCTTCGTACTTTTTATTTCTCGCATTGAAAAATACAATGAAGAATACGAGAATTTTAATAAAAAAATATTTATTGTGTAATATAATAATAAAATGAATCTGCTTAGCCTTTTCCTAACTATATTGGGGTTGGCTTCCAGTCTAACCGGATGCAGCTGAATAAGCGACTGCCTATCTGAACTCCACGTCCCAGTCACTAACTGGGTAAACGATACCCCTTGGTATGACTGGCTGTCAGACTTTCGGGCTTATGAATATCCGTAATGACTGTCAAAGATCCACGAATGACTGCCGGGACCAACGGCTTAACGTACTTCCGAGACACGGAAGAGTTTCGATATCTGAAGATGGTCACCCATCTACAGACCAACCCCGGCAAGAGTAGATTAACCAGATGGATAGATCCGTGCGACTGTTATAACTTAGCCTAAAATGATATCTCAAGCTGAAAAGTAAGGGCACGCCACGATAGTGGCGGTAAGGCCCCTCTTTGAGGCGTCACGGCGCCCTCACCTTCCGCCTGACGCAGGTCCTCACCGGACATAGATGTTTCGGGAGGTTCCTGCACAACATCAGGCGGGAGGAAACGCCCGGGTGTCACCACTGCGAGGATCGCCCAGAGGACACGGTAGAGCACACGGTGCAAACCTGCCCCGCTTGGGCGGAGCACCGCCGTGTCCTCGTAGAGGCGATCGGCGGCGGCGACCTCTCTTGCCCGGCCCTGGTGCAAGCCATGGTCCGGGGCGAGAGGGAGTGGGAGGCAGTCACCTCCTTCTGCGAAAAACTTATGCTCGCGAAGGAGGTGGCGGGATGGGAGAGAGAAAGGTCCTCCCGTCCCAGCCGCCGCGGGAGACGCTCCGGGCGTCGGGAGCCACGTGACGACTCCCGGCCACCGTAGGCGCGGGCCTGCGGGCGGTGAGTAATGGGTGACTCACCGTCCGATCAGCACCAGACCAGTGCCGGACGGCGCGTATATGTTCCACGCGCGCCTCAAAGAGATGTCAGCATATGAAGGGGCCAAGCCTGCCGGGTAAGCGGGATTGTCCGAAAGGGTTACCGCTACCCCGGAACGTAAAGGGCTACGGAAGGAACATGGATGGGTTTTAGTCAGTAAGAGTCTGACACTCCCTTCCGCTCCACCCAGAGCGGGAGCAGTCATAGGATGATTTCCCAGCCTTAAAAAAAAAAAAAGCTGAAAAGTAAATTTTCATCACGCCACGTAGGTTACACAGGCAGATAGGTAGACAGGCTCTTCTATTTTAATAAATTTTGCAGCGATTCTTAGATAGATAGATAAACCATTTATTTAGTGCACACAAAAGAAATAGCACAATTAAACGATAACCATTTGTTTATCATTTAATTCATTTAATCAGGTCATCATTCTCCTGCCCTTATCCCAATCTATTTGGGGTCGGCGCAACATGTCTTTTTCTTCCATACTTCCCTATTAGTCGTCATCTGCGTAATCACTCCCTTCCTAGCCATATCATCTTTCACACAATCCATCCATCGTTTCTTTGTCTCCCTCTACTTGTATAGCCATCCACATTCATGCTCACAACTTTCCTGACAACATTTTCCTCATTCCGCCGCACACCATGACAACCTATTTCCACACAACTTTTCAGTCACCGGTTCATTTAATGAGGTATATAAATATAAAGAAAATACAAGTTGCCAATATACAAAAAAGATCGAAACTATGAGAACGCCATTTGGTAATAAATAATACTGGTGAATAAGTCTATGCGGCTTTCGAGGGACCATAATATGCGTGTAAATAATTTTTGTGCGGATGTAGATTTTAGCGTGGTGAATTGTTGGACGACACACAGAATTGTGCTTGAGGGATATGAGGTTATGAGAAATAGGAATGGATGGACTTACTTGTGAACCTTCTGGACGAAACACGTGGATTCAAGGACAGCTAGCTTAGCAGACGTCCCACGTGCTATCTGGTTTTCTTCCTTTTTCAATGTGGTGCACTTTCACTTCTTTAAATGTCACACTTGTGTCGGCCAACACTTATTATTTAAATAGTTATACAGTTTTTTGATGCGGATGCGGGTTGAGTAAGCGGTATGATTATGGAGCGGCGCGGATCAGTATTCACACTGTGCAGTTGAACTTAGAACTGTTGTAAGAGAGTTGTAGAGCATTTTTAAATCATAGTTGAAGTGGGCTGCGATTGGTTCGCAGCGGCGGAAAAAGCGCGCCTCTGATTGGTCGTGCGCGATGATCTTCCAATCTCGGTCCGTTTGAAAAGGAATGTATGGGTAGGAAGAAGGAATGATTAGCTCAATTCTGCGTTTTGAAATTGTAAGCGGAAAAAACTTATAAATAAAAACTTGCGCGAGCAAATACTTAGTGATAATTTTCTGCTAAACGTGTAAGTTCTTGTAGAAAAAAGAAAAACGATGTAGGTATTAAAAAACAATTGCGAAATATGTACATAGATACTAAAGATTTTATTTCTAAAATAATACAAACACTTTACAGCCCGCATGCCTATGTAAGTAGAAGCCTACTCGGAAATGTTCCCATTTAACATACGAGAAGCATAATAAGCGATTCAGGATTCCCTTTCTCGTCATAACGTCTCTTACAATTCAATTTGGCAACACACTAAGTACACAGAATAAATAGGTACAGAAGGCCGGTTCAACACAACGCGCAAATTCGCACGCACACATTGATATGCTTCGCTTACACAGGTCGATCCATCAGGTTAAGCTACACTTGCCGTCGTTGGCCGTGGATGGGTGACCATCTTTACATACCGAGACTCCTCCGTGCCTCGGAAAGCACGTTAAGCCATTTTGGTCCCGGCTGTTATTTGTGCATCTTTGACAGTCGTTACGGGTCGTCAGAAGCCCGAAAATCTGACAGCCAGTCTCACCAAGTGGTATCGTATTGCCCAGTTACTGGGTTGTGGAGGTCAGATAGGCAGTCGCTCCATGTAAAATACTGGTATTCAGCTGCATCCAGTTAGACTGGAGGCAGACCCCAACATAGTTTGGAAAAGGCTAGGCAGATGATGAACACGGAAATAAAATGTATGGAATTATTATGAAGACACTTTTAAATTTCTGTGTGTTAATCATCACAAGTGGCAATCGCTCCGTGTCAATTCCATTCCGAAAATTGTTGATCAAACAATTCGTTAACTCAGCGATGCGGATTGTCAAGAACACCACTTGTCAACGCATCTTTTTTCTATCTTTTTGCCTTCTGTACTTATCTATTCTGTGCTACATGTTTAAATTTTTCTGTTTCATTAATGCTAAAGATCTTTTTAAAATAAACGTGTTTATAAGTAAAAATAAATAATTGCAATTGTAAACTCAAACTGGTATCTATAAAATAAACCCCTGGGCAGCTAAATAAAAAAAAAAGAAAAGCCATTTCAGCTGTCACTTCGATCACTCATGTGGTACATTCAACAGCAAAAGTAGATGATCAAAATCAGAAACTCAATACTAGTGAACGGAGTTCGCGTCAGAACTGTGTGGCGTCGGAGTGATTCAAAAGTATATGATTGTAAATTATACCAAACATTTAGTAATAGTACAGCTGCTAAATATTCGTGATCAGTTATAAACATAAACACAATTCGCATCAGAACTAAGAAGTAAAAAAAAAATTCAAAACTAGTGAACAGAACAGATTGTTGCTTTTATTTTACTTACAACCTAATCAAACATTGTGGAAAGCAATAAAGATATTGAGTATTGAGTACAGTTGAAATCAAAAATTAAATGATGAAACTGAGGCCACGTAATCATGAGGCAAATATTATCCCAGTAATTTAGTTTGTTATATTTTACGGAAAAGCTGAATTTGATAAAGATTTGCATATTTAATATATGCCAAATTTCATCCAATTGAACCCCGAAAAAAGCATATGTTCATTAAAAATCATATAATTTAAAAACTTTACTATATTAATTGTTTTTTTTTTTGTAACTTCTGTCAAATGTTCAAAAGTAGCTGATGCGGTACAAAACGATAATTCAATAAATAGTATATCTTTGTATGTTTGCGAATTTATGTCAATGTTCAAAAGTAGCTATACAGTAGTGGCTACAGTATATTAAAAACGGAAGGTAGATTGATATTTTTATCTCTAGTCTAGTCTATTGACACTGCTTGCAATGTTCTAAAGTAGCTGATGCGATACAAAATCATAACTCAATAATTGCTTTTGCCCAGTCGGCTACAATATATTAAAAACAGAAGGTAGATTGATATTATTATCTCTAGTCTAGTCTATTGACACTGCTTGCATTGAGTTGTGAATTTGTATCGCATCATATACTTTTGAACATTGCCATAAATTCACGAACATGCAAAGATAATATTATATAGATTATTATTAGATATATTTATTGAATATCGTTTTGTATCACATCAGCTACTTTTGAACATTTGACAGAAGTTATTAAAAAAAAAACAATGAAAGTAGTTAAGTTTTTCTATTATATGATTTTTATTGAACATATTCTTTTGTTACGGGGTTCAATTGGATGAAATTTGGCATAGATTAAATATGCAAATCTTTATCCAATTCAGCTGGTTTTCCGTAAAACATAACAAATTAAATTACTGGGATAATTAAAAAATAAGTATGGATATAATGGTGGCGATGGAATAAAACCAACGTTGATGACAAATAGGAGTTTATTCTCTTTACTTCAACACTTGACAGATTATAGCAAAACAAAAGTTAGACTAAGGTAAGACCTATTGGTGGACCTAGGGATGGACTGCGGGGCTATCCTATCCCTTCACCTCCTAGCTAGGCTGTTCCTGAGGGCGACGGGGCCTCCGCTCAGGGCAAGCTTATGACAACAGTGGTGACTGCGGGGCTATCGACCACTGTGCCTTCTAAGTAGCGAGTGAGTTCTGGTTCCTCGGTGCGGGTTTATATAGGCGGTTTGACAGATGACAGTGTGTGTCTTCACCATCTCATGCTTGTATGTGGTTGTGGCCTTCGTTGACGTCACGGACACTTCTCACGTTGAATTTAGATGTCGCTAGTAGTCTGTTAGTACTGTTGATGTAATTGTCTTATCGATGATTGATCTTGTGTAAGTTGTGATCTACTCGGGTGGCGTAGTGTTATGCACAGAGTCCGGTAGATGGCGTAAGGCGTCGTGTTATATTCTCCCCCTCTGGTACTCTATGGTCGTCCCGACTGAGTACCAGCACCAGTTTGTTTCCGAGGCCTTCCTCTTCGACGTATCGGATAAGTTGGTTTGGATATCACGTTGTCTCGCTTTTCAAACTTCGTTATTGCTGACGTATGATACTTTCCAATAGGCTTGTCTGGAGTTTCTGAGTGAGCAATTTCATAAGTAGAGGTTCCATGTTTCTTTAATATAACATACGGTCCATCTCGTCGAGGAGCAAATTTTGAAGTAAACTGTTTATCGATATTGCTAACGGGATGAGACTCTATCAAGACTAAGTCTCCAACTTCGTAGTCTGGGTCAGGTCTTCTCTTGTTATTTGCTCTTTGGCGTGTCGCTTCTTTGTTACGCTCTATATTTTCTTTTGCTAGCTCCAAATCTTGGGCTAGTTGTTTTAACTTTGGGGTGATTTCTGCGACAAAGTTTTCTGATTCTACAACCGAGCTTAGGTCATGTGTCAACTCATATGGTGTACGCAATTCTCTCCCAAATGTTAGGTATGATGGTGAGAAGCCTGTGGTTTGACACTTAGCTGTATTCATTGCGAATCTTATTGTTGGCAAAGTCGATGGCCAATTCTTATGTTTGTCTTTAACCATAATTGCAATTTGTGACTTCATGTCCCTATTCTTCCTTTCAACCACATTTGGTTCAGGGTGATATACGGGTGTGAATATTTGTTGAATTTCTAAGCAATATGCTAGTTTTTGCATTATCGCTGATATAAATTGTACTCCATTGTCGCTGATAATTTTCCTTGGCAACCCATAGCGAAGAAAAATTTCATTGAGTAAAATGATGGCACAATTTTCACTAGTTGCTTCATTTATTGGGAATAATTCTACCCATCTTGAAGTAGTATCTTCTATGATCAAAATCCACTTTTCTCCTGTTGGTCCCTTTGGTAAAGGTCCAAAAAGATCAATGGACAATAGCTCAAATCGTTTAGAGTTTGGGGTGGACTGGTATAAGCCTGCTGGCTTCTTATTAGTGGGCTTATATTTTTGGCATTCGACACATGTTTTTATGTATTTTATGACATCTTTTCGTAGTCCCGTCCAATAAAAATTATTTGTTATACGTTGTATTGTTCTTTCTACTCCCATATGACCAGCAGTAGGTGAGTCATGGTAAGTGTTCAGAACGTTTTGTATTTCATGACGTGGAACTACTAACTTTGCATTGTCGTTTTCTTGTTCTGGCATGTAAAGATATAGGACACCTTTATGCACTAGGTACCCTTTCTTAATGTATTCTACATAACTTGGTATTTCTTTCCCTTCTTCTAATATTTTTATGATATTTTGAAGGATGTCATCTTTTATTTGTTCATTTCTTAACTGTTTTTCATTGTATCTTGGTAGATCTAGCTCTGTGGTGCATATTATGCATAATCCATCATGCTGCTCACACGGTGGTCGAGACAATGTATCAGCTACTACATTAGTTCGTCCTGGAGTATATTCGATTTTGAACTCGTATGGTTGCAGCTGTAGTGCCCATCGTGCTAAGCGACCAGTAGGTGTTTTAAGATTCATTAACCATTTCAACGGTTGATGGTCTGTAATAGTTATGAACTTTGTTCCTTCTATATAGCCACGAAATTTTGCAATTGCCCAAACTATGGCTAGTGCTTCTTTTTCTGTGACACTGTAATTGCGTTCAGCTTGTGTTAAAAGTCTACTTGCGTATTCAACAGGGTGCTCATTGTCTCCCTCCCCCTGCACTAAAGCTGCGCCAATGGCATACTGACTGGCATCAGTCTTGATAGCAAAGGGTAAATCGTCACTTGCCTGTTTTAAAACTGGTGACGTAGTCAAGGCATTTTTTAGTTTCATAAATGCTTCTTGTTGCTCTCGTTCCCACTTCCAGCTTATTTTCTTCTTCGTTAGGTTAGTAAGTGGTCTAGCAATGTCTGCAAAATTATGAATAAATCTCCGATACCATGATGCGGTCTGTAAAAATGATATTAACTGTTTTAGGTTTTTAGGCGCCTGACGGTTTGCAATAGCAGAGATTTTCTCTGGGTCTGTTTTGATACCGTCAGAAACTATAAGGTGGCCCAGATATTTAATTTCTGAACACATAAATTTACATTTCTTTCTGTTGGCTCGAAGCTTGTATTCTCTCAGTTTAATAAATATTTCTCTTAAGTCTTCTATATGTTGACTGAAAGTACTAGATCTTATAATTAGATCATCCAAATAACATAATACACACTTCGCGTGCAATCCTTGTATGAATTTGTCCATTAATCTTTGGAACGTAGCGGGCGCGTTTCGTAGACCGAACGGCATACGCTTGAAACGGAACGTTCCAAATGGTGATATAAAGCTTGTTTTATCGTAATCATCTGGATGTACCATTATTTGCCAGTAACTTGACTGTAAATCAATTGTTGACATGTATGGCATCGCTTTTGCCTGATGTAATAAGTCATCAATTCGAGGCAACGGATATCTGTCTGGTTTAGTTATCTCGTTGAGCCTTCGATAATCTACGCAAACTCGAACATCGGTTTCTCCTTTTGGAACTAGAATTACAGGTGCTGACCATGGGGAATCGCATTCCTCGATTACGTCATCATTTATCATATCATCCAACTTTTCTCTTAATTGCTTTTGCCTTGTTAATGACAACCTATAAGGCTTAACACTAATTGGAGGATGATTGCCTGTGTCGATTCTATGTTGTGTAAATGGAGTTGCTTCCGTGTTTTTCTCAAAGATGTCGCTGTGCTCAATTAACAATTCATTGAACATTTTTTGCTCATTGTTTGTAAGTAGGGTTCCTTCATCGGATTTTAAATGAAGATCAACAGAATACAAAGAAGTTGGGTTTATTGGTAAGTAACCAATACGTGGATCGATACAATATTCGTTGTCATTGTTTAGTTGATCGAAGTCGTATGTTGTTTCTGGTTCGTCAATAAAATTCCAACAGCGTTGTGGTGCGTTAAGTATTATTCCTGCCTGTTCTAGGAATTCTATACCTAACAACGTACGGTTGTCAACAGCTTCTGATATGACTGACAATGTTATTGGTAATGTGCGTTTTCCAATTCGTATGTCAGTTGTCGTTGTTAACAAGTTTGATTTCTTCACCGTTCCATCTGATGTCGGTTACTTGCTGGTCAAACTGTGTTCCCTTACGTAACAACGTCTTATATAGTTGCATACTGGCGATACTGCGACGGGCAGCAGTATCTATGTATACATAGCCTTCTTCGCCTTTAATATTTACCTTTATTGTCGGTATTTTGGCTTGTATTTTCAAGGTATTTTGTACTGTACAAAATGCAACAGGCTTTGGTGGCGTTTCCTTTGTTTGACAGGTACTGCAGCTGCTCCTGTAAACACCAGGTGTTCCACATCCATAGCACGTGATGACTGGCTTCTTATCAGCTTGAGAAACTGCCGTTTCTTTTTGCTCTGCCAACCTTTTGCGACATACGTCAAATAGATGACCCTTCTTGCCACAAAAAGAGCATCTTTTGAGCGACTTTCGTTCCGGTTGTGATGATGCCGTTACGTCACCAGCTTCCTTGCGCAGACTCTCAATATGACGACCTCGGTCCAGGAGTTCTGCGAATGTCTTCACATCCGTGCGAGCAATCTCCTTTTTATAGGTTATGTTGAGTAGTCCGTATACATAATCTAAGTGTTCGTCTTCCTTGTGTCGTTTTGCTGGTAATTGTGCAAGTAAGGCACGTTTTTCACACACAAACGTGTCTATAGTTTCTGTTGTTTGCCTCTTCGAAAACACTTCCAAATAAATTTCAGGAGCTGCATTTTCGGCGCAAAAGCAGATTTAATGGCGTCGAGAGCTTGTGACCACTTTTTAATGTCACTTTTCACACCGTTCCACCACGTAGCAGCAGTGCCAGACAATAACAAAGTTAAACCTTCCAAGGCGTCTTCGTCACTGATTTTCTCAATCTTTTTATAAACTGAGATACTGGTCACAAATTCTTCTACAGTATTAAAATTTCGTTCACCGTCGTAACGCTTTGTGCACGCAGCAAAACTTTTCGAATGTCTATTCCCACTTTCATTCGCTTCTGTCACTTTTGTTATGAGTGCAGTGAATTGCTCCTGAGTCAACATCACCATTTCTTGTTTTTTCTCAGACATGTCAATACTGACAAAACAATATAAATGCTCTTGAGGGTAGGCTCCTGTTTATCCGCCAATATGTCGGTACACCGTCAGAAATGTGGGTACTCCGATATAATTGTTGCGGGTAGAAGAAGATTTTTACGTTGGGCGCCAATATAATGGTGGCGATGGAATAAAACCAACGTTGATGACAAATAGGAGTTTATTCTCTTTACTTCAACACTTGACAGATTATAGCAAAACAAAAGTTAGACTAAGGTAAGACCTATTGGTGGACCTAGGGATGGACTGCGGGGCTATCCTATCCCTTCACCTCCTAGCTAGGCTGTTCCTGAGGGCGACGGGGCCTCCGCTCAGGGCAAGCTTATGACAACAGTGGTGACTGCGGGGCTATCGACCACTGTGCCTTCTAAGTAGCGAGTGAGTTCTGGTTTTTTTTTTTTTTTTTTTGATCATGGCATCTCGCAGTTCAACCAAAGGGTTGTCTACTGCTTAACCGGGCTTGCCTGTGGCTGCCACAAAAGAATTGTAGCCTCCAGCCAGGGCTTAATAAAAACTATACCTAACTTACAAAACTAAGCGACTACACGCTAAGGGCACCCCCTGCGGGGTTCGGACCTCGGCTTAGGGCGTCGCTGGGGGGGGACAGCAAGGGACAGCTGGATCGGGGGTTTTTAAAACTACTGGCTCAGCGGCAACGCGGGCTGGCTCGAGCAAGGGTCGGGAGGGTGAGAGTGGACAGGGTCGTCGCGACGGGCCTCGACGGCGAGGACGGAACGACGGAAATTTGTATCTGTATGTTACTCTAATAGTGCTAGTAGCCGGGCTGCTCTCCTGGAGGAGAGTGGTGGCATCGTCAGGGGCAACGAGGGTATGCCGTGGACGGCGGACCTTACTGATGCGGGACGGGGTGTATCGGGAGGCGGCCGCAATCAGGGGATTGCGGTGTTTTATGGCAGTGTCAAAGAAACGCTTCGAGAGGCGTTTCATGAACTGCTGAACTGTGGGGAGTTTAAAATCTACATGAAGGTCCATGTTACGGACGTAAAAGGGAGCTCCTGAGACCTTACGGAGGAACCGGTTTTGAAGTGTCTGCATTCGATGCAGATACTTGGGTTTGGCGTGCGCGAAGACGACGCAAGCGTAAGTCATGATGGGGCGGATTACAGCCTTATAGAGACGCAGTTTGCACCGGAGTGACAATTTGCTGCGTTCTGTAAGCATGAATTGGAGCCTACCGAGAGCGAAAGCGGCCCGCGAACGGACCTGCTTTATGTGCTCTGCGAAACTGAGGTGCTGGTCGAGAGTGACACCCAGGTACTTGGCATGCTTCGCCCAAGGGATCGGCTTGCCGTACATGGTGATCGGATTAGGGGGGTTGGGGAGGGCCCTACGAATTCTCCTAAAAAGAACAGCCTGGCTTTTATCGGGGTTGACCTCGATTCTCCATTTCCGGAACCAAGCGCCGAGGACGTTGGCCGCGGTCTGGAGAGTCTGAGCTATAGCTGGCGGACTGGTCCCTGTGTAGTAAATGGCCGTGTCATCGGCGAATAACGCCAATTGGGCCTTTTTACTCTTGGGGATGTCGCTAGTGAACAGGGTAAAGATTAGGGGGGAGAGAACGAAGCCCTGGGGGACTCCGGCGCGAATCGGGTGGGGGGCGGAGAGAGCGCCCTCGATGCGGTAGCGGAAGGTGCGGTTCGACAAAAAGTCCCGTAAGATGAGCACGAGACGGTCGGGCACGCCGAGTTGGTATAGCTTATATATTAAGCCATTGTGCCAGACTTTGTCGAAAGCCTTCGCTATGTCGAAGAACAGGGCGCCAGTCATAGCGCCACGCTGGAAGCCGGCACTGATGTGCTCGACTATGCGGTGCGCTTGCTGGACGCACGAGTGTTGGGTACGGAACCCGAACTGCTCGTCCGGAATCAGGCTCTTCGCCTCGGCATAGTCCTTGAGACGCTTATAAATAAGCCTCTCGTAGATTTTGCCGAGCACGTTGAGCAGACTGATGGGGCGATAGCTGGTGGGGTCTGATTTGGGTTTGCCGGGTTTGGGGATACCTATAACAGAGGCCTCTTTCCAGGCTTGTGGGAACATGTTATTACTCATGGCGCCATTGAAGATGGCGGTCATGAGCATGATCAGTTGGGCGGGGAAGAGTTTGAATACCCTATTGGTAATTCCATCTGAGCCGGGGGCTTTACGAGCCTGAAGACCCTTGATGATGTCTTGCACCTCGTCAGGGGTGACGGGGGGCAGAGGATCATCTGGATCTTCGACGGGTGGGAGAGAGGCTCTACGTTCGACTTCGGCGTCGACTTTGGCGAGGTGCTTTGGGTCGACCGGAAGGGAACTGGGGGAGCATTGGGACTCGAGACTGTCGGCTAGGAGCTCGGCTTTTTCAGAGCTATCGAAAGCGATGCTCTTGTCAGGACGGATGAGTGGAGGGGTGGAAGATTCTTCGGGAGCGCGAAGCTTCCTCTGAAGGTTCCAGAAGGCATGGTGATTGGGCTCAAGTTCGCCGAGTAACTTGTCCCAGTTGTCCGAACGAGCTTCCGCAATGCGTTTCTTTACAGCACGCTGTAAATTGCGCATGTGGGCTTTGTTCGCATCGCAGGGGAAGGAGTCGTAGGCACGGATGGCTGCGTTCTTCTCGGTTATCAGCTCACGTACGTCAGCGGGTAGTTTCCAGCGGTGGTCTTCCACCACCGGGACTTCCCGTGAGCAATCCGTCAAAACGGATTGCACGTGTTCTGTAAACGAGGCGATCGCGCCGGTAGTGTCATCGACAGAGACAATGAGGTCAGGAATGGATTCCAGCTGAGGTGACAGAGTGTCGGATTTAAGCTTTTCGCTTACTTTCCTCCAGTCGGTCACCAACTGGGTGCGGGGCGGGTGGTCAGGGTCAAGCGGACCCCCCGTGTAGGGGGTGAGGTGCATGACGACGGGACGGTGGTCAGAGTTAAGCTCTTGTAGCGCCTCTAAAGATTGCAAACGAAGGTTCACATTCTTGAGGAGCGCTATGTCGAGGACATCGGGAGTTTGGTTAGGGTCGCCGGGATAGTGGGTGGGAGTCATCGGAGCGATGACGTCAAAGTTAAGGGAGGCCCCTAAGTTGAACAGTAATCTGCCTCTGGTAGAGGTGAGATTACTGTTCCAGGCGGGATGTTTGGCATTGAGGTCGCCCGCCAGGATGACGGAGTCGCTCAAGCCGAAGAGTAGTGAGAGGTCGGCGGCGATGGATAGATGATCCTCGCTACCGTTGGTCGGTGGGAAATAGCCGGAGATGATGGTGATCGGTTGATGACCGGTCATGGCGAGCCGACAGAGAGAGATCTCCAAGTGAGAGAGGAGAGGGGGGGGATCTAGCGGGATGCAATGGAGAGTCCTTCTGAAATAGATGAGGGTTCCGCCCTTGTGACAGCGTGACCGATCATTGCGAACTATGCGATAGTTGGCGATGTTCGGGTTGCGTATATGGGGCTTCAGAAAGGTCTCCTGAACTAATAGGACGTCAAGCTGATGGTCGCGGAGGAAGGCGGCGATCTCATCGCGTTGACTTTTAACGCCGTTAGCGTTAAAGAAACCTAACTTGAGGGACCGGGGCTTTGTACATCTAGCACCTTTTGTAATATCCATAATTGATATTTAAAAGGTGAGGTTGGAGATGGCGCGCAGTACCCCGGGGTAGCTGTGGTATGCCATGAGGATTTTAATAGGGTCGCCCTTGGCGGCGTAGACCTGATCGGCCATCGCGATTGCCTCCGGGGTTTCGAACACTTGGTTCATAACCGCGAGGGTGTGGACGAGGATCTCCGTCGTGGTGGGCTTGAAACCTGCTGGGGAGAGGGAAGGGACCTTTTTCGGAGCTGCCGAGGCAGGCTTCAAGGGGGCGGCGGGTGGAGTTGCCAAAAGGGCCACGGGGGAGGGGGTTAGCCCAGGGTTAACGGTAACCTTAGGCGCGGGGTTGGTAGCAGGGGGCTGAGAGATGGGGGCCGCGGTGACTGGAGCGTCGCTGCGGAATAAGTTGGCCCAGGGCATGGGTCGTTGGGGGCTGAGTCGCACTGGCAACTGCGCTGAGGGCACCTTGATGGTAGCCGAGGGGCTTTCCCTCTTCTGGCGATCGCTAGCGCGCTTCGCCAGTTTGGGGGAGGAAGCCTTGGGGGCTTTAGGGCAGCCACGGTAGTTGGCTGGGTGGCCAGATTGACCACACAGTACGCAGCTCGGGGGTTCGGTGCATAAAGCCCGATCCTTGGGGCGGGGACAGTCCGCTGTGCCATGGTCACCCAGACACTTGACGCACCTGGGGGTGGCGAAGCAGTTAGACTGCGCGTGACCATATAATTGGCAGCGATGGCACTGGCCAATTATATTAGTGCGGCGGGGTTTCTCAATAGAGATCCCCGATAGTGAACAGACCGACTTGATCTTGAAGATCGGGTGGTGCCCTTCTACAGGGTCACACACCACGAGGACCATGTCGTAGGCATGTCCGTGACGCGCCTTGTGAAGGCGGTGCACCGCTGAAACTGAGATGCCTTGGGCAGAGAGGTCATCTTTGATGTCCTCCGTAGGGATCTCCTTCGGGACTCGGCGGATGACTACGCGAGTCGGTGTCTCTTCCGGGAGAGAGTAGGTGTGGAACGAGTAGTTCCTCGTTCGCAGCATAGCGGTGAGCTCCCTGTAGTCCGCGGACGAGGGAACGGACACCTTGATGCCCTGTTGGGTTGATGTGGCGCTGGTGTACTGGATCTTACGATCCACGCACATCTTGGACACTTCGGTCCATTTGGCCTTGTCTTGGATAAAGACCGGAGGCGGGGGCTTTTGCTTCTTTCCAGAAGCGGAAGCGGGTTTCGCCTTACTGCCGCAGGGGCGGGGAGCCTGAGAAGGGGCAGGGGTGGGGGAGGATGAGGCCGCTACGGCCTTTTTGGCCTTGCTGGCCTGGGATGAAGACCCTTTCTTCCTCTTCCCTCCTTTTCCGACGACCTCGTAGTCGTCTTCCGAGGATGAGGAAGAGGCAGAGAGGGGGCCATCGTCGTCCGAGATCGGAGCGGACGTGTCCATGCTCTCCGGTAGAGCTTGGACTGGGGTGGTGGGGGCAGCCTTTGTCATTACCGGGACAATAGAGCCCAGTGCAGCTGCGGACGGAACAATAGAAGTGGCCGAGACAATGGGTCTCGCACTAATTGGGTTCGCGGAAGCGGGCTCAATTGTCGGTAATGACAATGGAGCCGGAATTCCGGCAAGCGGGTTTGAGCAAGCCGCTTGAATAAGGCCTTGATCGGCCGGCGGGGGCGAGAGCGGGCTGTCGAGCGCGTCGGTGAAGTCGGCGACTGCCGACGATGACGCGGTGGGACTGGCACGCAAAGCACGGGCGGAATGCTGGGCCACGAATTTCGGGTCCGGGAGCAATTCCGTAAGAAAATATTTGACCCATCTCGGGTCGTAGTCCGACATTGTCGGTAGGGAAAAATTAAAACCTAAATGCGAAAAAACATGGCATTCGCACCTAACGGCCCTAGAACCTAATTCCCCGGGTGGATAGGCCCGGGGATGTGTAGCCTCCCTGTCGGGCGCAGACAGGGAGGTGAGTACCTATGGTGAGCCCTAAGCTTGTAAACCGTTCGCCAATCTTATTGTGCGAACGGGCCCTGACCGGGTCTAGTGCGAAGGGGTAGACACTCCCAACCGACACTAGGTGTGTTGCTGTGGACGAAGTCAGAAACTAGAGTTGACTAGGAGATCCCCCAAGGCCAAACTTCTAGCTCTCGGCTCCAATTGACTGCCTCACCCTGAAGGGGATCGGCGGGTGTGATTGGGTCAACACCCCACTCGGCTTCGTTGACACCGTGAGGTTTCAACCGAGGACCACGAAACTGTGGTTTTACCCAGAGGGGGCCAAGACCGACGATAACGTTTTGACACAATTTCTGTTAAGAAATAGCGACTGTAACTACCTCCTTGAAAAAGGCAGTAGTATACAGGAAACACTTGTAGTCGATGACTACGAAACTGGCGTCGACAGGAACGTCGACCGGAACACACTAGCGGCGAGACAGGGTGCGGCAAGCAGGTAGCGGAGAGCAGGTAGCGCGCGGCACGTCCGTCCGGGGCGAGTGTCGGGCAGCGAGTCCGTGAGTTCTGGTTCCTCGGTGCGGGTTTATATAGGCGGTTTGACAGATGACAGTGTGTGTCATCACCATCTCATGCTTGTATGTGGTTGTGGCCTTCGTTGACGTCACGGACACTTCTCACGTTGAATTTAGATGTCGCTAGTAGTCTGTTAGTACTGTTGATGTAATTGTCTTATCGATGATTGATCTTGTGTAAGTTGTGATCTACTCGGGTGGCGTAGTGTTATGCACAGAGTCCGGTAGATGGCGTAAGGCGTCGTGTTATATGGATGAATTATTTGCCTCATGATTACGTGGCCTCAGTTTCATCATTTAATTTTTGATTTCAACTGTTCATTAGTTTTGAAAAATTAAATAATTTCTTAGTTCTGATGCGAATTGTGTTTATAACTTTTGGAGCCAATACTGATTACGAATATATGGCAGCTGTACTAGTAGTAAATGTTTGATTTAATTTACAATCACATTCCATAAAGTTCTGACGCGTTCTCCGTTCATTAGTATTGAATTTCTGATTTTGATCATCTACTTTTGCTGTTGACTGTACGCAGGTGGCAGGTGTCACTCGTCGGGCTTGTCAATAAACGTTTTCAGTGCGTCACTATTCACATTAAAAACGTTGATTGACAAGCCCGATGACCATCAGTGTTTCACGGAAATGGAGTTCCACTCTGTATGACAGGTGAGGCAAAGTTGTCAAAGTATGAGGATTTATGAATGACGTTAGTTAGTCGGCTTTAATTATTCTACGAATATTTTGTCTTACTGACTTCGTTGACGTCATCATCTACCTAGCTTTTTCCCAACAGCAATAAGGGTCAGCTTTCAGTCAGCCGGATGCAACTGGATACCAGCATTTTACAAGGAGCGACTGCCGATCGGACCTTTACAACCAAGTTACTGGGTAGCACTATACCATTTCACCATTACGCTTTCAGGCTTCTGACGACCCGTAACAACTGTAAAAGATCTACACATGACTAAAGTCTTAACGGGCTTTTCATCTGGAAGAGTCGTGGTATTTAAAGATGGTCATATCCATCCACGATCGAAAGCAAGTATAGCTTGAACTGTTCGATCGCCTCGTGCGATATGTATTACTTAGCCACAAACACACTGCGACTTCTTCTTCGTCTACGTATATTGTAATACGTCATGAGTCCAGGGTACAGAAATAGCCTATGTTCATCTCCAAGAGTACCTATTTGTAAAATTTCATAATGAACCGATCGCTTCCTGTCAGTGGTTTACGCATAATCGGACATAGACAACATATAAGTTACTTTTTAGTTACTTTTGCATTTAGGTTTATGATTAAGTACATATTTACGTAAGTATAGATACTGTAAGGCAAATATAGAAACAAGCAAGTATGGTTGACAGACAAAGCTAATGTACTGTGAACAAACGTGGTAATTAATACTACTTTCTCCTCTGTAGACTGGCAAAGGCTTTTATTTATACGGAGACATTAACAACCTCTAAGACTTGTGTTAGCTAATTTGTTGTCAGATTAGAGAAAAAGAAATCAGAAACACACCATCCAAGCGTTAACTTTCTTTACATTGTAGCAAAATGTATCTGCAACTCAAACTTCAAACGTAATTCCTCCAGCTATCCTCACCAAATCTAACACTGATTGTATAACAATGTATCAGACTTCAGCATAACCTTAATTATTCTAATTAGATGAGATTACGTCATCTGTCAGCGACTGCTAAGCCCCATGATAGGCCGTCTCAAGTGAGCGTAAACTTAATATTCCGTAACTAAGCAGATTATGTGTACCGGAGAAGTGGTCACAGTGTAAGAAATGTCAGATAGTCCAGTAGGTTTAAATTTCGAATTGCCACGCAAAAGTATTGTTTATTTAATGCCCCTATTTTTGTAAGATATTAAATTCGATCTGTTTTAGCTGTTGTACTGTTCCAAAACACATGATGTTTATTGATCTTGTAAGGTAGGTTATCACCGTAATGCATAATAGAATTCTGCACATGATGTACTCCATAAATAAATTACAAATATAAATGAAAATAATATAAAGGGTAACACAATGAGCGATCTTATCCCTAAAAGACATAAAGACTCCTTTTGAAGACAAACTGTGGACATGACGGATGAGGTTTTGAGGTTTATGGGTGATATGTCCACATAGATATTATGAATTACAATAGTGAGCCGGGATCTCGGTTTTAAAGGTATCTGTCGGATTTGTTTGTTATTTTGCACTATATTTTTTTTTCCAAATTGACTTTCAGTTTGCTGAAAAGCTCGTAGCTAAGTAATAATAGCGGATCGATCCATCAGGTTAAGCTACGCTTTCCGGGGTTGGTCCGGGGATGGGTGGACCTTTACATATCGAGACTGCTCCGTGCCTCGAAAAGCACGTAGAGCCGTAGAGCGGTCCCAGCTGTCATTCATGGATCTTTGATAGTCGTTACACGTAGTCAGAAGCCCGAAAATCTGACATCCAGTCTTACCAAGGGGTATCGTATTACCCAGTTAGTGACTGGGTTGAGGAGGGCAGATAGGCAGTAGCTCCATGTAAAATATTGGTATTCAGCTGCATCCGGTTAGACTAGAAACCGATCCCAATATAGTTGACAAAAGGCCATGCAGATTGATTTCAGTTTGATAGAAACATAAAATCAACAATAAGACATGTGACACGTCTAATCGTCGCACTGAACGTCTTACTCTGTGCTCCAAGTATTTCCTCCAACTTCCGAAGCGCAGTTTAGTATTACTTATAATATTATTAAGCACGTTATTGTATGAAACTTGAACTTCGACTTAATAGAGCTACTCGACCCTAACACTTAAGCCGTTATGTGATAATTGGTACGTTGCTCGAAATCTGACGATCTTGCCAACAGTACTTGGTTTGGTGAATTTACATTGATCGCCTTTGTTCCTGGGTGTTATTGTGGCTTGTTTGATGTGCCTAAATGGTTTCGTATACAGATTAGGTGCCATTTCTTCATCTGAATTGTTGGAACACAAGACGTTGCCAGTGCGCGTTCAGCTTGCTCGGGTCCCGTTCGGTAGTCGTAATAATAGCGTTTACTTACCTTTCATATCAAAATTAACGTTTTTCCTGTAAAAGTCAAATTTTTTGCTCTGGCAACACCGTTTCCCCCACCTTAGATCGCTAGCGCGCGCCGAGACGCGTCTCCCGACACCACTCCCGTGCGTCTAGCCCCTATAGTACTCCTGTTATTCGCAAATAAGAAAAAATCTCACACCACGGTATTGTATAGCTAGATATAGCACAAACACTCCAAAACCACCTTAGGGACGCATTGATTTCTACAAATCTACATAACTTTGCCTCCTGGAGTCGCTTTTTTGAGCGGTTTTCAGCGTTATAAATTTTAAATAGGCCCCCTACTGCCGTGTGACAAGTTATATTGACAAAAAACGAAATTGATTTTCGTTCTATAAGACTTGTGAAATTTTTTCATACATTTTGTTCTAAATTCTATATATCAAATCTAATTCTCAATATTATCAAATCCAATAGTTTCAATAGACCACTTACCTGCCTTGCGGTACTCCAGTGCGCGTTCAGCTTGCTCGGGTCCCGTTCGGTAGTCGTAATAATAGCGTTTACTTACCTTTCATATCAAAATTAACGTTTTTCCTGTAAAAGTCAAATTTTTTGCTCTGGCAACACCGTTTCCCCCACCTTAGATCGCTAGCGCGCGCCGAGACGCGTCTCCCGACACCACTCCCGTGCGTCTAGCCCCTATAGTACTCCTGTTATTCGCAAATAAGAAAAAATCTCACACCACGGTATTGTATAGCTAGATATAGCACAAACACTCCAAACCACCTTAGGGACGCATTGATTTCTACAAATCTACATAACTTTGCCTCCTGGAGTCGCTTTTTTGAGCGGTTTTCAGCGTTATAAATTTTAAATAGGCCCCCTACTGCCGTGTGACAAGTTATATTGACAAAAAACGAAATTGATTTTCGTTCTATAAGACTTGTGAAATTTTTTCATACATTTTGTTCTAAATTCTATATATCAAATCTAATTCTCAATATTATCAAATCCAATAGTTTCAATAGACCACTTACCTGCCTTGCGGTACTCCAGTGCGCGTTCAGCTTGCTCGGGTCCCGTTCGGTAGTCGTAATAATAGCGTTTACTTACCTTTCATATCAAAATTAACGTTTTTCCTGTAAAAGTCAAATTTTTTGCTCTGGCAACACCGTTTCCCCCACCTTAGATCGCTAGCGCGCACCGAGACGCGTCTCCCGACACCACTCCCGTGCGTCTAGCCCCTATAGTACTCCTGTTATTCGCAAATAAGAAAAAATCTCACACCACGGTATTGTATAGCTAGATATAGCACAAACACTCCAAAACCACCTTAGGGACGCATTGATTTCTACAAATCTACATAACTTTGCCTCCTGGAGTCGCTTTTTTGAGCGGTTTTCAGCGTTATAAATTTTAAATAGGCCCCCTACTGCCGTGTGACAAGTTATATTGACAAAAAACGAAATTGATTTTCGTTCTATAAGACTTGTGAAATTTTTTCATACATTTTGTTCTAAATTCTATATATCAAATCTAATTCTCAATATTATCAAATCCAATAGTTTCAATAGACCACTTACCTGCCTTGCGGTACTCCAGTGCGCGTTCAGCTTGCTCGGGTCCCGTTCGGTAGTCGTAATAATAGCGTTTACTTACCTTTCATATCAAAATTAACGTTTTTCCTGTAAAAGTCAAATTTTTTGCTCTGGCAACACCGTTTCCCCCACCTTAGATCGCTAGCGCGCGCCGAGACGCGTCTCCCGACACCACTCCCGTGCGTCTAGCCCCTATAGTACTCCTGTTATTCGCAAATAAGAAAAAATCTCACACCACGGTATTGTATAGCTAGATATAGCACAAACACTCCAAAACCACCTTAGGGACGCATTGATTGGAGGCGCTCTTTAGCGCATGCATGGAAAGAGGCCAGTTTCCGCTCCGTTGGAAGACGGGGAAGCTGGTCCTTATACAGAAGCCAGGGCGCCCTGCGGACTCTCCGTCCGCATTCCGGCCCATAGTGCTGCTCGACGAGGTCGGCAAGCTCTTCGAGAGAATTATTGCGGGCCGCCTCGTCGGGCACCTTGGAAGGACGGGGCCGGACCTTGCGGACTGCCAGTTTGGCTTCCGCAAGGGGCGCTCGACGGTGGACGCCATCATGCGCGTTAGAGCCCTCACGACGGGGGACGCGGTGTCCCAGGGTAGGGTCGTCGTGGCGGTGTCACTCGACATCGCCAACGCTTTCAACACCCTGCCCTGGAGTTGCATTGAGGAAGCACTCCGGTATCACCGGGTGCCGACCTACCTCCGTCGAATAGTCGGGGCGTACCTGACGGACAGAGCCGTCATCTACCCCGGTCGCGATGGGGAATGGAACCGGCGAGAGATGTCGTGCGGTGTCCCACAGGGATCGGTTCTGGGGCCGCACCTGTGGGACATCGGCTACGACTGGGTGCTGCGGGCCGACCTCCCTGACGGCGTCAGCGTAATTTGTTACGCTGACGACACGCTGGTCTTGGCGCAGGGAAGGTCGCATCAGGCGGCGGCCGACGCGATGACACGCGGGGTTGCGATAGTCGTTGAGAGGATCCGGCAGTTGGGTCTCGAGGTGGCATTGCACAAATCCGAGGCCATGTCCTTTCATGGGCCTCGGAATAGGCCACCATCGGGATCCCAACTTACGGTAGGAGGGGTTCACATCGGCGTCGAGACCACGATGAAATACCTAGGTCTGGTCCTCGACAGCCGATGGAATTTCGTGGAGCATTTCCGACGTTTGGCCCCCAAGCTGGAACGGACTGGGGCCGCCTTCAAGCGGCTCTTGCCCAATTTGAGGGGGCCAAACGCCTCCTGCCGGAGGCTTTACGCGGGAGTCGTGCGGTCCATGGCCCTTTACGGGGCCCCGGTGTGGGCGCGTTCATTGCGGCGGCGAGCCGCCCACTACCTGAACGCGCCCCAAAAGGTGGTAGCCATTCGGCTAATCCGGGGGTACCGCACGATCTCGGGCGAGGCGGCAAGCCTCCTTGCCGGACTGCCGCCGTGGGATCTGGAGGCGATAGTCCTCGCGCGCCTGTACGAGTGGCGCGCGGAGGTACTAAGCCGGGGGGAAACTCCGTTTCCGCAGCAAATTGCGGCGGAGCGGACGGACCTCCGGCGCGATCTCATGGCGGCCTGGAATCAGCGACTGTCGCAACCCAGCGCAGGGCACGCCACGATAGTGGCGGTAAGGCCCCTCTTTGAGGAGTGGCTAGAGAGGCGTCACGGCGCCCTCACCTACCGCCTGACGCAGGTCCTCACCGGACATGGATGTTTCGGGAGGTTCCTGCACATCATCAGGCGGGAGGAAACGCCCGGGTGTCACCACTGCGAGGATCGCCCAGAGGACACGGTAGAGCACACGGTGCAAACCTGCCCCGCATGGGCAGAGCACCGCCGTGTCCTCGTAGAGGCGATCGGCGGCGGCGACCTCTCGCGCCCGGCTCTGGTGCAAGCCATGGTCCGGGGTGAGAGGGAGTGGGAGGCAGTCACCTCCTTCTGCGAAAAAGTTATGCTCGCGAAGGAGGTGGCGGGATGGGAGAGAGAAAGGTCCTCCCGTCCCAGCCGCCGCAGGAGACGCCCCGGGCGTCGGGAGCCACGTGACGACTCCCGGCCACCGTAGGCGCGGGCCTGCGGACGGTGAGTAATGGGTGACTCACCGTCCGATCAGCAACAGACCCGTGCCGTACGGCGCGTATATGTTCCACGCGCGCCTCAAAGAGATGTCAGCATATGAAGGGGCCCCTCAGGGCCAAGCCTGCCGGGTAAGCGGGATTGTCCGAAAGGGTTACCGCTACCCCGGAACATATAGGGCTACGGAAGGAACATGGATGGGTTTTAGTCAGTAAGAGTCTGACACTCCCTTCCGCTCCACCCAGAGCGGGAGCAGTCATTGGATGATTTCCCAGCCTTAAAAAAAAAAAAAAAAAAAAAGGGACGCATTGATTTCTACAAATCTACATAACTTTGCCTCCTGGAGTCGCTTTTTTGAGCGGTTTTCAGCGTTATAAATTTTAAATAGGCCCCCTACTGCCGTGTGACAAGTTATATTGACAAAAAACGAAATTGATTTTCGTTCTATAAGACTTGTGAAATTTTTTCATACATTTTGTTCTAAATTCTATATATCAAATCTAATTCTCAATATTATCAAATCCAATAGTTTCAATAGACCACTTACCTGCCTTGCGGTACTCCAGTGCGCGTTCAGCTTGCTCGGGTCCCGTTCGGTAGTCGTAATAATAGCGTTTACTTACCTTTCATATCAAAATTAACGTTTTTCCTGTAAAAGTCAAATTTTTTGCTCTGGCAACACCGTTTCCCCCACCTTAGATCGCTAGCGCGCGCCGAGACGCGTCTCCCGACACCACTCCCGTGCGTCTAGCCCCTATAGAACTCCTGTTATTCGCAAAATAAGGAACACCCGCCCTATTGTTGCGACGTATAGAATTTGAAATTTTCCATAGAAAAGGGTAAAATTTTTGGTAAATTTTTTTATTTTTTTGTAAATTCATTCTGGAGGCTTAGGTAGTCCCTCGGGAGTATTTTGGACCAAATCGGCTGTATTTGACGCCTAATTTGAGGCAATTTACAATATTTGACGGTGATTTTACTAGAATTGTAGTTTTACTTAAGATTAGACTGCCGTCCGACTGCAGGAAGGTTTTAATAAATTTTCATCTGACCTTTGTAGTTTCTCTGTGTTTATCCCCCCTTTACAGGGACACAGAAGTAAGCTGGTGTTCTCTGACACTTTACAAATTTCATGAACTCAACTTTTACGAAATCTCCCACTATGTTCCGTACACCGGCCAAGACGGGCGAGAGCTCACCGGGCTCAAAGGTCTCGCAGCGTTCTGCGGAGAAGGCTGGACCATCGCTCCCCAGCGTGAGGCGGAGCATTGGGGAATGGGAGGCCGGGAAAGCTGATCCCCATTCCAAGTCCCCGGCTAACTCCCCGGCCAAACAAACCCAATCTGCTCCCAACACTCAGGAGACGCGCCGAACGCCGGAGGACGCTGCGAGAGCTCCAAGGAAACTGAAGACTGGCTACCCCAACATCGTGGCGGAGGCGAGAGCTTGCCTAAGTAAAGCAAAGCTTCACTTGGGCAACTCTCGCAACCTCAAGACAGAGATCAAAACGGAGGTAGTGAACGCCATCAATAGGCTCTACGAGCTCGTCAAGGAGGCAGCTCGGAGCAAAGCCTCAGTCGCACCGGCACCTGCGGACATACCAGCGACCACCCCGAAAACAACACCCACGGATGAGTCGGTAGAACTAATGAGGAGCCTGGTGGCAGGTCTTGATGACCACAAAAAGGCCATTGAGGAATGCCAACGACATACTCGGGCTCTGTCGGAGCAACTGCAGCAGGTCCCTCGCTACGTCGCAGGCCAGGGCCCAACCTTCGCGCAAATAGCCGCCGGCCCCAAGCAGCAAATCCGAGAGCCTCTTCACTCGGTGATTGTATCGTCCGTCAACGACCAAGACACCGGGGAAGAGGTAATCGCGAAGCTAAGGACGGCGGTCGACGCCCGCAACGAGGGCACACGGGTGGAGCGGCTGCGGAAAGCGAGGGACCAGAAGGTCGTGGTCGGTTTTAAGACCAAGGAGGAGCAGATGAGGGTCGCCGAAAAGATTAGGAAAGCGGGTAATCTGGTGGTAGAGGAGGTCAGGAACAAAGATCCCCTTATCATCATCAAGGACGTCCTCTCCTGCCACACAGATGAGGAGTTTACCCAAGCCCTGAAAACTCAAAACAGTCACTTGATCGGGGACATCCCTGCAGGTGATGTGAGGCTGGGGGTTAAATACCGCAGGAGGACGAGAAACCCCCACATGTGCCACGTTATCCTGCAGGTGTCCCCAACTATGTGGCAGAGGCTGACATCGGCGGGACGCGTGCACATTGACCTGCAGCGAGTCAGAGTGGAGGACCAGTCTCCCTTGGTTCAGTGTACTCGCTGCTTGTGCTATGGCCACAGCCGTAAATTGTGCACGCGACCCGCCGATCTCTGCATTCACTGCGGCGACCCCCACCTGCGAACAGACTGCCCGTCTCGGCTGGCGGCCGAAGCGCCGCGGTGCCATAACTGCCAGTCGGCGAAATTGGAGAAAGTCGACCACAACGCCTTCGACGGGGAGTGCCCGATCCGAAGGAAGTGGGACGCGTTAGCCCGAGCCTCCGTAGCATACTGCTAAAGTTGTCCCTGCGACCACCACCGAGTACAAAATGATCCAGGCCAACCTACAAAGGAGCCAGCTGGCGACGAATGAGCTGCTGCTAGAAGCGGTAAAACGCAAAGTCGCCGTAGCAATGCTCCAGGAGCCTTACGTGGGCGGGGTGAGAAGGATGAAGGACTACCGGGGCGTAAGGATCTTCCAGAGCTCTCCGGGAGGAGAAGGGACTGTCAAGGCGTCAATAGCCGTCCTTGACAAAGATCTGGATGTCCTGCAGTACCCGCAACTCACCACAAACAACGTCGTCGTGGTGGGAATCCGAACGAGAGCCTGGACGATCACACTGGTGTCCTTCTACTTCGAACCGGATACGCCCATAGAGCCATACCTGGAGCACCTAAAACTCATAGTCAGACAGCTGGGTCCCAACAGGTTGGTTATTGGAGGCGACACTAATGCGAAGAGTACTTGGTGGGGTAGCAGCAACGAAGACCCGAGAGGGGAGCAGATGTGCGGATCACTGGGGGAATCCGGGCTGCAGATCCTGAATACGGGAGACGTCCCGACCTTCGATACCGTGAGGGGTGGAGTGAGGTACTGCAGCCACGTCGACGTGACGGCCTGTTCGGCGGATATGCTCGACCTGGTGGACGACTGGCGGACTGAAGAGGGTCTCACGAGTTCCGACCACAACGGTATAGTCTTCAGCATACACCTGAAAAAATCAAGGGGCACAGCAATCCAACGAACCACTAGGGTATACAATACAAAAAAAGCAAACTGGAGACAGTTTCATGAGAAACTGTCCCAGGCTATGCAAGACAGACAGCTAACCCTAGTGGATTTGTTAAATATACACACTGCTGATCAAATAGACACAACCCTTAACACATACACACAAGCAATAACAGATACATGCAGAAACACAATACCACACAAACACAACACAGAGACACTTACTATTCCGTGGTGGTCCGAGGAACTCGTGGAGATGAAGAAGCTGGTCGCCACAAGGAAAGCGAGAGTCAGGAACGCAGCGCCGGTCCGAAGAACGATGGTTGTAAACCTGTACCTGCAAGAAAAAGAAAAATATGAGAAAGCAGTGATGACAGCCCAGACGGAGAGTTGGAAGGAGTTTTGCGGGAAGCAGGACAGGGAAGGGGTCTCGGAAGGGATATACAGGGTAATGGGACGAACAGCGAAAAGAGAAGAGGACCTACCGCTGCAGAAAGGTGGGGAGACACTGGACGCAGCCGGCTCAGTGAAGCTGTTAGCCGAGGTGTTCTACCCTGAAGACCGAGAGGAAGACGACAGCATAGACCACCGCCAAATCCGGGAACTGGCTGATATGGTAAACGCGGAGAGCCATGATGAACGGCATGACCCACCGTTTACCCAAAGCGAGCTGAGGAGGTCTATGGTGTCGTTCAACCCAAGAAAGGCCCCGGGAGCTGACGGTTTTACCGCCGACATCTGCTCTCAGGCCATAAATTGTGACCCTGACTACTTCCTGGCGCTGCTGAACAAATGCCTGGCGCACCACTACTTCCCAAAGTCCTGGAAGGAAGCAACCGTGGTTGTACTTAGGAAGCCGGGCAAAGATTCGTACACCGTCCCGAAGTCGTACAGGCCGATTGGGCTTTTGCCTGTCCTTGGGAAGGTGTACGAAAAGATGTTGGTCGCCCGTCTCAAATTCTACTTGCTGCCCAGGATTAGTACTCGCCAATACGGCTTTATGCCCCAAAGAAGCACTGAAGACTCCCTCTTCACCCTCGTGCAGCACATCCGTGGAAAGTTAGCAGAGAAAAGGATAGTCACGCTTGTGTCGCTGGACATCGAGGGAGCCTTCGACAGCGCTTGGTGGCCTGCCATTAAAGTACGATTGGCTGAGGAAAAGTGTCCGGTAAATTTGAGACGGGTGGTCAGTAGCTATCTCAGCGACAGGGTGGTCACCGTGAGGTACGCCGGAGAGGAGAGCAGAAGACGGACTAGCCAAGGGTGCGTCCAGGGATCCATCGGCGGGCCCATTTTCTGGAATTTGTTGCTGGACCCACTCCTAAGACAGCTGGAGACAAGGGGCGATTATTGCCAAGCATTCGCCGACGACGTGGTGCTGGTGTTTGACGGCGATACAGCGCAAGAAATCGAGAGACAAGCCAATGCCGCTCTCGAACATGTTCGGGCGTGGGGTGTCAGAAATAGACTAAAATTCGCACCGCACAAAACTTGCGCGATGGTATTAACGCGGAAGCTCAAATACGACACGCCACGCCTGAGCATGGGCGGGATCGACATCGGGATGTCCCAAGATGTAAAAATACTGGGGCTCACCATTGACGCCAAGCTGACCTTCAACAAGCATATAGCTATCGCCTGTAAAAAGGCGATAGCCATCTACAAGCAGCTGGCCAGAGCAGCCCGGGTCAGTTGGGGTCTGCACCCAGAGGTTATAAGAGTCATTTATACCGCGGCAGTGGAGCCCACGATACTGTACGCCGCAAGCGCATGGGCACCAGCTGCCAATAAACTGGGAGTTATAAAGCAGCTGAACATTGTTCAGAGGGGGTTTGCCCAGAAACTATGCAGAGCCTACCGCACGGTCTCATTAAATTCAGCCCTGGTTCTGGCTGGGATACTCCCTCTCGACCTCCGTATTCGAGAAGCAGCTGCGCTATACGGAGCCAAGAGAGGGGTGCCCCGGCCCGAGCTGGGGGACAGAGAGGTCGAGCGCATGGCCCCTGCGATACGTGCCCCGCACCCCGCGGAACAAGTGAACCTTGAGTTCGGAAGCCTGGTAGACGAGGAACAATACAACAGCCACAACAATTTTGCCGTGCGTATCTTCACCGACGGCAGCAAGATTGAGGGCAGGGTCGGAGCGGCGGTATCTTTATGGAATACCGCCACCGAAACCAAGGCCCTCAAGCTCGCCTTGCCGTCTTACTGCACCGTCTATCAGGCTGAACTCCTGGCCCTACAAAGAGCGACAGGGGAGGTGCTCAAGCGCAGTGAATCCACATTCGGCATCTTCAGCGACTCTATGGCGGCTCTTCAATCAGTAGTAAACGTAAATTCCCCCCATCCCCTGGCTGTGGAAACCAGAGACACCATCCGACGCTGTAAGCTCCAGAACAAGAGTGTCTCCTTGTTCTGGATCAAGGCCCACGCAGGGTTGGAAGGAAACGAAAGAGCTGACCAACTCGCGAAGGAAGCCGCCCTAGGGTTAAAGAAGAAACCGGATTACGACTTGTGTCCCGTATCATTCGTCAAGCGAAGAATACGTATGGCGACGCTTGACGAATGGAACGGGAGATATAGGTCTGGTGAAACGGCTTCGGGTACCAAAATTTTCTTCCCTGACGCGGTGGTGGCGTACAGTGTGGTGCGCAGGATGACCCCAAATAGTATAACCACCCAAATCTTGACGGGGCACGGTGGGTTCTCTGCATACCTGAAACGCTTTAAGTGTAAAGAGAACCCATCGTGCGCCTGCGATCCTGGCGTAGAAGAAACGGTGCTCCACATATTGCTGGAGTGTCCGATCACCGCGAAATTTCGATTTGACACGGAGCAGAAACTCGCCGTAGCACTGGTCGCCGAGAACCTGCCGAACCTGCTAAAAGGAAAGAAACGAGAGGGGTTTTTAAATTATTGTTTATCAATAGCGTCTTTAGTAATAAGTAGAAATAAAGTAGCATAAGTAAATATGATACCAAGTATATTATTAAATATAATTGAAGTATCATAATATAATAGGGAAAAAAAAAAAAAAAAAAAAAAAAAACCTTTGAATAAACAGTTTATAAGCAAAATAAGAAGATAAACCTCTTTATATTAGTTTTAAAATAGCAAGTAAAGTTACAGCTCTTAGATCTGTGTGGTGTCACGCCATAAGTGTCATTAATATATAAGTTATATTTACGCCCGTAATTGTAAGTTCAATAAATTATAGTCCTGCCTGTGCAATTGTCAAAGCAGACAAAGGCTCTGATCACGTCAGAGGATATCCTAGCAAGGGCAGGAGTGGGTTTTAGCCGGTAAGAGTCCGGCACTGCCCAGACTGGCTCACGAGTAAGCCAGTCTGGGCGTCCATGAGGATTTCCCACTCCTGCCAAAAAAAAAAAAAAAAAAACACAAGACGTTGAAATAATATTTTCTGTGAATCGAGCAATTTCTGTGTCCTTTGATTTGTTTCACTGTTTTTGGCAATCTATCAGTCTAGCATTTTCTCAGCTTTGTTGTAGTAAGCCTCCAGTCTAACTTTTCAGCTGCATACAGCTAAAAACCAGGACCTATTTTATATGGAGCGACGGCATATATAACCTCCACAACCCAGTAACTGGGTAACACGATACCCTTGGTCGTCACCTTCGCGTGGTTAGTGACTAACCTGGTGTCAGAATTTTATGCTGCCCTGATTTAGCTTCACATGCTGTTGAAACATATCCGAAAAGAAAACCATGATTCATGTGCGTATTGTATCACTTGCTTAATAAACGGTGAAGGAAAACGTCGTGAGGAAACCGGCATGCCTGAGTATCCTTTGGTTAGAATAGTTTAACGGTTTTTTTTGTATAAGCATGAAATAATTGCAATTTTTAAAACGTAGCTGATCAGCGTTGCTATGTTATAATAATAATAATAATAATATTCTTGGACATTTCACACAAAGCCATATAGTCCCAAGCTAAGCAACCTAATGCTTGTGTTATGGTAACGAGATGGCTGATAAACTACTTATATACATTTTTTTACGTAAATACATACATATTATAGATAGAAAAAAACACGCAGACTCGGAAAAAATACTTGCAGGTCGTACAAATAATTGTTCCGTGCGGGAATCAAACCCGCGACATGCTGCGCAGCAGTCAATCGCTCAACCACTGCGCCAACCGTGTCACCGTTATGAATTGAAGATAAGGCTTTTTTTTTAAGGCTAGGAAATCATCCAATGACTGCTCCCGCTCTGGGTGGAGCGGAAGGAAGTGTCAGACTCTTACTGACTAAAACCCATCCATGTTCCTTCCTTAGCCCTTTATGTTCCGGGGTAGCGGTAACCCTTTCGGACAATCCCGCGTACCAGACAATCCCGCTTACTGAAGATAAGGCTGCCTTTGTAATTTCAGTCACATGAGACATTTCAGCTTTTTCTCTTGGATGGTAATGGCATCTTCAATGCCTCTGCTAATGTAGATGTCCATAGGCTACAGTAAACACTAGCGTTCAGATGGTGTTCCTTCTTGTTAATAAACCTGAATAATCAGCCTATAAAGTTCCTACTGCTGAAACAC
The DNA here is from genome assembly GCA_951799385.1 of Hyppa rectilinea. Lineage (NCBI taxonomy): Eukaryota > Metazoa > Arthropoda > Insecta > Lepidoptera > Noctuidae > Hyppa > Hyppa rectilinea. Next base: position 2,503,682 of record OX637302.1, on the reverse strand, counting down.
AGACCTCCTCGCTTTGAGAGGGAGTGGGCTATAATCCACCGCGCGGGCCCAGTGCGAATTGGTAGATGTAACATGTCTTCAAATATTTGGTTCTCAGACATCTCACGCCGACAGGTCTCCTCACGATAATATAATATAATAATATCCTAGGACATTTCACACAACGCCATATCGTCCCAAGCTAAGCAACCTAATGCTTGTGTTATAATAATTATGGTAACGAGATGGCTGATAAATTACTTATATACATTTTTTTTTCGTAAATACATGCATATTATAGATAGAAAGACACCCAGACTCGTAACAAATACTTGCAGGTCGTACAAATATTTGTTTGCGCCAATCGTGTCGTCCCAGGGTGATTCTGATGATTCTTTACCGTTTTGACAGCAGTGGCCATGAAATCATTTGCTCGAAATAGAGCGCCTGTCAGGATTAAAATCTACGACTTACGTACGGCGGCTTACCCGCCACCACTGGGCTATTACTGCTCTTTGATCAACCAATGCTGTTAATCAATCTGAATATTATAATAATACCAACCTTTTTTGTCCAAATGCAAGGCAAAGGTATGACACGGAAAAGTCACGAACATTAGTCACAATGCGTGCTCAAGACACTATGGTGACTTTTGGCTAAAAATCCAGGTTTCCTCACGATGTTTTCCTTCAATGATGTAAGTAATGCCGAAGATAACCTCAGAAACAACATATTAACTGAAGAAGTCGCACTGGTATGTGCCAGGATTTGAACCCACAACCTAGTGTGTGAGAGCCATCACGATATTGATTCTCAGATGACAGTCAATAGTTTAAAAAAACACTTTTACAATCTACACCCTGATAGATACCTTAGACCCTAGGTAATTCAGCGGGATTGTCCGAATGGGCTACCGCTACCTCGGAACATAAAGGGCTAAGGAAAGAACATGGATGGGTTTTAGTGACACTTCCTCCCGCTCCACCTAGATCGGGAGGGGTCATTTGATGATTTCCTGCCCCCAAGAGCAAACCCTATAATCAAACAAATACTGTCAATTTAAAATACCATCTCTCACGTCATTATTCGTGTGTAATTCTTCTCAACCTCTTAAGTATCAAAGCGTCAAAATCTTTGTTCCTAACAGACTATGTTTAAGTTTCGAAATTGTACAATGAGGGTCTATCGGCGCCTACCTCAAACTAGTGCCAACAGTAATTAATCTTAATTCACCTTAGAGTGGGGTTCCGTAGCGAATAGTTTTGATTAGGATGTGCTCCTGAAGATGGGTTTGAAAGGTCAAAGTTTTGGAGATGGGTGTCTACTTGATAAGGTGATATTTTGTGATGGTTTAAAATATTGAGAACTGCTTCCGATTGCTGATATCTTAAATAATATTTTAAATGCGAAAGTGAATGTTATTGTTTGTGTGATTTGTTACGGATTTTACGGATTGGTAGACACCGTGACCTGGATGGACATAGGAATATTTTTAAATTCTTATTCACAAAAGAAATTGCTTGGCCAACAGCTGCAACTTCCCAAATTATTTTCACTTTGTAGTGTTTTCAAAGTTGGTTGCTTTTTTAATTTTATTTTGTACATAGGTACCTACATACAAAAATAAAAAAGCTTTATATTTATCACTTTTTTTTAGTTTTTGTACTATCACTAAACTGCGGATTTCCGCTCTTCGCCTGATGATCTCTATCATTTTTCCTGTCTGCAATAGAGGTAGGCACGGGCGGGTTCTTATTTTGCAAAATACATAATTATGTAAAAAGAAACGGAAATCTTGAAAACCATTCCAACAGAATCCTTTAGAATTCGAATTCCAGGAAAAAATTACATTGCCAGAAACATATACATAGGGTAGCCATATAATACGGATCAGCCGGATGAAAATACGGGCCGGCCGAGTACCACTCTAGAGGGTTGAAGAGTCATCGGAATGCGATTCTAACAGTTTTATGTTGAAAAAGGAAAATACTACAAAAAATGGCCGACTATTTTTATGAAAATATATTTACGGGATGGGTCGTGTTTGGTCAAGATTATGTTAGATATCGTTGCAGTCTATTTTTGTTTTGTTTCGGTATCGCTTTTCTGTTTATCTTGGTTTTTTATATTCAATTTAGGACGAGAATGGTATATTTTTATTTATTAAACTAGTATTTGAGGATGTTAAAAAATGAATGAAAATCACTTCTCTATAATTCTGTATACAATAATCAAAACGCATTTATTCAAACTAACCCGATAATCAGTACTTTTTGAACGTCAAAATTACATAAGACAGCCTCCCAAAACGCCCTTCACCAATTCCTAGTTCTTTATCCAGGAGAAAGAAATGGCACAACCAACTCCCCAGCAGCACAGCTGTCTGTTTAGTTAGAATAAATTGAATGGAAGAATTCAAATGGAGTTGGGCTGACACTTACCAAGGTGGATGACAGAAGAAATAAGGCAATGATCGAATAACTTAATCAGCCTTTAATGTTCCCACTGCTGGGACACAATATGCCTTCTCTATGTGAGAGGGAGTGGAACCATAATCCACCACGCGGACCCAGTCCGGGTTGGTAGATGCCACATGTCTATGGATATGCCGGTTTCCTCACGATGTTTTCCTTCACCCTTTTAAGAGCAGTGGTAATAGAATTATTTACACAAAGCATAGCGCCTGGCTGGGTTCAAACCCACGACCTACAACTCATAACGGTGGTGCACAATGGTTAAGTTGGACCGTAAATGATGATGATGACTACAGAAAGAATTGCTCAGTGGGACTTCAGTTAACTAATTCTCCACGAGTGATGGTACTTAGGAATCTTGCTGACTTACTAATCTTGTTACCACGACACTATTGTTGTCTCTCGTGATACGAGAGAATAAACGCACACAACGCTACACGCACGTACAAATATTTTTAGGTGTACACAAAAACATCCCTTTCTTTACCCAGACACATTTCAACAAGTAACTCCAGACACAAAACGAACTATTAAAATACATCCAAAAAACAAGTTCACTCATCCAAAAATATCCGTTCCATCCATTAGCCAAAGAGGTTTTCAGTAAACAATGTCCCTCTGATATGACATCGTATTTCGTCAGGCCTTTTTAATTTTTCAAAACATCCACAAACATCCAGTCCTCCACCTTTCCGTCCTGCGCCCGGTTGACTTTCAAGCCCGGATTATTGTTTTGTGTACCTGTTTCGGTTGTATTTGTTGTTATGGTACCGGAAGGTCTACTTATGATTTTTTATTGTGGTGCTCTTTTCCTCAGATTATCAGAACTGATGGAAAGCGATGGACGAGGTCTATGATGGAGCGAGCGTGTCTGCGAATGTTCTGGAAATTGCCCTATTAAGGTGCAGTAAGAAGAATAAGTGCGTGTTTTAAGAAAAAAATCAATCTGCACAGTTACTTAAAGTTCTGAAATAAAAAAAAGAAATCGACAATATAAAAGATAAAACCTATTTATGATTAAGCATCAAGTTTTCTTGTTAGCATATACAGAAATCAGACGAAAATCAAAAAATAATAGTGAAAACACATAAAAACGATATAAAAGTTAAAATCATTTACGTAAAGTAAGAAAACAACGCGGTCCCACAAACACGTGAAGCAACTTTAGTTAAAATGATTGTGATAGAATCCGATAACAAACTACAAATCATTGTTATGAAATAAAAGATTCTAAACTAATACAGTCAAAACACAAAGTCACACAAAACAATTTCTTAACAAAGGCCAGCTAGAATTTTATTAAAACTTATACTGAACCACAAAATTTTACGTCAATCAAATCTAAAATTTTCTTTCAGTGTTTTTCTATAACATTGTATACCTGAAGATCTTTATTGCGTAAATGCACCCAAAGACAGGCGCGACGCGACTCTAGTAGAACAATCTCAATAAAACTTCATGGAAACTGTTCTACCAGAATCCCGTCGCACCGTCGCGTCGCACCAGTCTACGGTAACCTTAACACTTTCTTAATCAGTCTGTGTCACAATAGATTTAATTTTAATCTTTACTTAAACATCGTCGCTTAATCGTGTTTAGCAATTAGACAGTTGGTTATTATTAAGAAAAGATTGATTTTATAATAAACGTCAGTTTTGTACAGACGCCAGCACATCAAGCTATCCCTAACTGTCAAAATTTCACAATTAAAAATGAACCTTATGTCTTTGCAATAAAGTTGAAATAGGTACTATCAAAGAAATTTGACAGATTGTGGTAAGTTGATGTGCTCTGTACTACAAAAATTATTGTTTTATCTTATGCCGATTCATATAATAGCTACTCCGGCTATACTAGCTGTTCTGGCGAATTTCGTTCCGTTTAACAGTTATTTAAAAAAAATAAACGTAGCCTAAGTTACTCCTTTATTACATCAACTACCAATAGCCAATAAACGTCTCGTCAAAATCGGTCCAGCCATTTCAGAGATTAGCCGGAACAAACATACAGACAGACAAAAATTGTAAAAAATGTTATTTTGGTGTATGTACCGTATTATATTCATAATATACATGTAGTAAAAAACGGTTATTTCAATATTACAAAGAGACACTCTACTATTTACTATTTTATTTATATGTATAGACTAGCTGCTCCCGTGGCTCTGCTCGGCTCCTATTGGTCGTAGCGTGATGTTCATAGCCTTCCTCGATAAATGGACTATCTAACACAAAAAGAGTTTTTTATTCGGACCAGTAGTTTCAGAAATTAGCGCGGTCAAACAAACAAACTCTTCAGCTTTATAATATTAGTATAGATAATTTGTTGGCAAGGTCACTTGTGCAGCAATAAAAAAATCATACCCAAATCAACACTACATACATTACAAGTTCCTTCAAACTTATAATCTACGGGTACCTACATATTATAATACCCAACGGGGATAAAACTTACACGTTATTGCGAGTTAGAAAGGCCAAAGAACCCGTCTCCAGAGACTTAGTTATAGCTATGCATGGATATACTATTTATGAACAATCTGTCCATACGCTCGCGTCCTCGCGATCAAAGGTATGGAATTTTCTTTTTTTTAACAAAAGGTAAGGTGTTCGTTGACCACAACGATCACCTTACCTTCGTTTTGTGATCTACAAATAGTTGATTCACCTTTGCTATTCTACGTATATTTTCGACCGTCTCATTCAACCGAAAGTTGAAACTTTTGATAATAATGAGTGAACGCCGCAAGAAGACTGTGTTAGCAGCCATTTTTTAATTTCATCACGTTAACACTAATATTATAAAGGGAAAAGTTTGTGAGTGAGTGTGTGTGAGTTTGTATGTCTTTGTCCGTCCTGCACGCTCAAATGCCGTAACGGATCTGGATGAAACTTTACACAGAGGTAATTTATGATGATAATTTCTATGTGTTGTGTTCAGTATCATTAGTTAATTTGCACTTAGAACTCGAACTTTGACATGTAATTCGATTCTGATGATGACGTCACGGACTGTGTGATGCTCAGAGCATTAGGTTAAATGCTCTATGGTGTGATGTAGTACGTACGCATAAATTCCAAAAATGAATACCGTTTTCGTTAGTTGATCGGATACTCATCATCGGATCACGTGTAATTTCAACATGAATGATGTAACCCAGTTTCTGTAAGCATATTTTGATTTAAAAGAGTGTCCATGGATTTTCTTGCCCGTTCTTCTCCATAGGTACCTACTGCTTTGGAATGGGCAACTAGCTTCATCTTTCTGACTGACCGACCCCTTGACAATTCAAAAGTGCCTGTAATTGGTTTATTTGAAATAAATGTTTTGAGTTTGAGTTTGAGTTTGCGATAGCTGAGGTAGATAGATGTTCAGTAAATTCAGTTATCGAAATATTTCTCGCAACACGTAGTATGGCAGATGAGTCATCATTCTCCTGCCCTTATCCCAATTTATTTGGGGTCGGCGCAACATGTCTCTTTCTTCCATACTTCTCTATTAGTCGTTATCTCGGTAGTTACTCCCTTCCTAGCCGTATCATCTTTCACACAATCCATCCATCGTTTCTTTGGTCTCCCTCTACTTGTATAGCCATCCACATTCATACTCACAACTTTCCTGACATGCCCATACCATGACAACCGATTTCCACACAACTTTTCAGTCACCGGTGTCACTTTACAACTTCCTCTTATATACTCATTCCGTATTCTATCCATTCGTGTAACACCGCACATCCCTCTTAGCATTCTCATCTCAGCTGCATGCAATTGTCTTTCATTAATTCTGATCCATACAAGACGGCTGGTCTAATCATGCTTTTATAAATCTTCCCCTTGAGTTTAATCAATGTACTAAAACACAACTGTATAGTTCTGGCGGTCTATTCTATAAAAATCTCACATTGAATAGTTAAGTGACGTCATAAGTCATTAGTTCATTTGTTTCGAAGCATGGTATCATTCTTTCAGTTGCTAGGGAGTCCCACTACAACTCACTTTACTATCACTTTAACTAAAGTTTCACGGAGAGATTTTTACAGAAAATTTCGGCAATTCTTCCAAGTCTAAGAACCACCTGCATCCCGTTTGAACTTGATGATGATATTTTCTCGCATTGCAAGTAATCCAATGGAATACATTTGTATCTTTCCCTTTGTTTCGTAGAGATTCAAAAGCACTTTGTGGAGTTAGAGAGACGAATAATGTTCTATAGAAGTGCTCCCGAGGTAGGTGCTGGTAAGGGCAAGTTCAGAGGGAACTTGGAAACTGGTGAACGTTGCATACATTAGTTTGAACCGAATAGATAAGTAATTTACTTTGACCTCACCATATTAATATCAGAATCATTAAGATAGGAATACAGAGAAAAATGCCCATGTTCCTACTCTTTAAAGCACCTACCTTCACCAATCTTGTTTGACTGTTAGAGAACGACTAAGGCATTAAGTCCGCCTTTGTACCTTTATTGTGTGCGAAAAGTTTAAATCAATACATAGTATAAAACAAAGTCGCTTTCTCTGTCCCTATATCCCTATGTATGCTTAAATCTTTAAAACTAGGCAACGGATTTTGATGCGGTTTTTTTTAATAGATAGAGTGATTGAAGAGGAAGGTTTATATGTATAATTTGTCGACATATTATGCGGGCGAAGCCGCGGGTGGAAGCTAGTAAATAATAAATAAAAATGCTGTTCCAGTCTTCTAGGGACGTTTCGCATGGATCACAGCGAAGAAACATAAAAAAACACGCACTTAACACATCTTAACAAGTTAAGCAGTGATAGCCTAGTGGTGTGACCGTGGGACTGCCAAGACGTAGGTCTCGAGTTCGAACTCAAGGCAATCACCTCTGATTTTACAGATTCATGTGCGTATTGTATAATTATCACTTGCTTAAAATCGGTGAAGGAAAACATCGTTAGGAAACCAGCATGTCTGTGAGATATTCTCAACAGCATGTGCAGAAAAGTCAGAGGCCCATGGGCAGCATAGAAACTCTGACACCAGGTTAGTCACTATCCACACGAAAATAAGAAGAACAAAGTTCAAGACCTGTCCATGTTAATTTTCCGTAGAAGATAATGACTCCCTTACGCTCCACCCAGGGCTGGAGGGGTCATTTGATGATGATGGCCCACCCTTAAAAAAAGGGTAATCTCTTTCAGCAAACCATGACATGTAATTCTGCTTAACAAATCACAAAACCATGTATTTTTCAGATTTCTCATAAAATACAATACTAAAAAAACTTTTTTACAAAAAATAAAACCGACTTCCAAAACAAACTACAAAGTGACAAATAATTTTGATTTCGGAAGTCGGTGTCTTCGGTTTTGTATTTTCATTTTTTGCCACCGACTTCCGAAATCAAAATTATTTGTCACTTTGTAGTTTGTTTTGGAAGTCGGTTTTATTTTTTGTAAAAAAGTTTTTATTTTTCACTTTTTAGTTGTGGTACCTACCTACACAACCCCCCCCCTCCCCCCAAAATTTTAATACCACTACCTGGTATGTGGATGTACTTATTACATCGTCCACATATATTAAGTAGGTTTTTTTTAGATTTTTGTTGATTTTTCAAAAACCGCTTATTCGATTTCGATAAAATTTTTATGGGACCATTTGGGAAGTATACCCTTTCCAACAAAAAAAAAATTTTTCATATCGGTTGGCAAGCAACGGAGTTATGCGCGAACAAACATAAAAAAAAAATACAAACATCCGAATTGAGAACCTCCTCCTTTTTGAAGTCGGTTAACAAATTGCCTCGTTGGTCTAGTTGCAAGCGTTACTGCTGATGAAATCTTGGGTTTGATGACCGGGACAGGCAAAGTGTTATTTTCCATCTGGAATAATCAGTAGCAGCCCGGAGTCTGAATTTAGCCCGGTTGATGGCAATAGGCTCGCCCTCGCGATGGGACTTGCACATAACTGGCTAAATGTGAGTGTACTGTAGAGCCTAAGTGAAACCTTATGTTAAACATGGCTGGTAAATAGCTGACAGCATTCGACCTTTGAAATTAATAGAACAGTTTTATAGGTTTTTATAAAAAACAGCGACTCTGTCACTAGCCGTGTGGCTTGACGGATGTATTCGGTAGAAAAGCAATACAATTGATTGACCTTTGCCGTGTGTTTGTATTTGATAGCATAGGAAATCCCTACAACACAAGCTCTACCACTGAGCCCCCTAAGTGAAGGTTCACCAGACCTTCACTGTACCTACTATAGGTGCACATATGCCTAACCTTGATGTCACGTTATATTTTTTTATAATAAAAGTAAAAAAGAGCTCGTCTAAATAACTTAATTTAGACACTATTAATCATAAAACAAGCACAGTAGTACACCCGTCTGACCACGTCCTTACGAACTCCGCTCCGCTCTCGTTGCTTGCAAAGCTATTAATCTCTGTGCAACTCTGGCACATACAGCGAATACCTCCCGATCGTAACTAATTGTACAGCTACGTATTTTTTAATGAGCTGCCCCCTTTTTGATCGAAAACAATTTAAACTATTTTAACATTAACTTGACACCTATGTCAGATAGTGATTTGTATTTTATTTGACATTTTGATACTAACACTATGGACTACAAGGTTTGTCATTATTATAAATTATTATTATTATTATCATCTTATTCAGGTAAATACTGGTATTCACCTGCATCCGGTTAGACTGGAAGCCGCCCCCAACAATAGTTGGGCAAAGGCTACGTAGATTGATTATTATCATGTTATGTACAAAATTATTGTACACACTAAAACTAGAAAATGTTATTGGTTACTGCTATATTTTAACTTGGCTATTGAAATTATTTGCATTTTATTAGTATTGGGGTGGGTAATCATTTTTGTAAATAAAGTCAGGAAAGTTAATTACTATGCAAATTAAATAGGTACCAACTTTAATCGTCCGTGCAGTCAAATTCAAATAGAATAGAATAGATAAATAGATAAATGTCAATCTTTGATAGTTTTATGAAATGGATATAACACGACAAATTGAGGTAGGATGTCAATGTTCCTATTAGGTACCTACATATTCGTGGTATAAAGTTAAGTTTAATTTTACAGAAATATGTACTTATCTTGTGGGCATGCACGTTCCATAATATACCACTTCCGACCATATCCATCGCTTTCCATTAGGCGTGATCGAGGTCAAAAGCAAGCGAACATAATAAATAAAAAAATACAGTGGAACTGGTAATTTTCTGATGTACTACTTGTGACTTTGATACTTTATTTTAAAAGAGTTTCGGGGAACTTTCTTGCTCATTCCCTCGAAATGCGAAACTACCTTTTGGACGGGGCGACTAGTAATTATTCTATTTTTTTTTCTATTTAATTATGACGTTGAAAAGTGCCTTTCTTGTGCCTATTTGAAATAAATGATTTGACTCTGACTTTCAAGCGCCTGTCGTTTCTCTTTTGTTTTATTTTTGAGCACGATGCATGTATTTTGTGCCAATTTCATAATTCATTACGAAACTCGTGCTGTGTGACCTTTTAGTATACGATGTATTTGATAAGCAGTGATAGTCTAGTGGTGTGACCGTAGGAACGCCAAGTCATACCCGAGTTCAAACCCAAGACACGCAACTTTGACTTTTCGGATTCATGTGCGTATTGTGTAATTAAAAAAACGGTATAGGAAAACATCGTGAGGAATTCGGCATGACTGAGAGATATTTCTTAACAGCATGTGAAGTTCACTTAGAGGCTCATAAACAGCATAAAAACTCAAACACCAGGAGGCCTAGACAAGTGCCAATCGCTCCGTGTCGATTCGATTTCGAAAATTGTTGATCGAACAATTCGTTATCTCAGTAAATCTGTTTGTCAAGAACGCCACTTGTCAACGCATTTGTATGGAAATATTGATCGAGTTTCGTTACACGATTTGACATTGATCACGTGATATTTCGAATTCTTATGCCAATTCCATACGTCATACTCGTATTGTCTAGGCCCTATGGTTACTCATTAACCACACAAAAAAGATAGAAAGCCCACGGATATTTGGAACATCAAAGTAACTAATAAAATATCCGATCCGGAGTCCCCTGATGACTCCTATTAAAAATACACTTAAAAAAACAAAACATAATTTAATACACGACATTATCATACATACATGTAAAACAGTACTATAAACATTTACTAACTACTACTAACATTAACTACGACCACATAAACGAACAAAAATAACAATATAACACGTGGAAGCCCACTTTATTTTCGATATTTTCCTGAAAGCTTGCATTATAATAGAGCCGATAACTATGGCCAATATATTGAGTTTAATTGAAGCGTGACCGCGAACGGGAAAAGGTTTCCATGCTTCGGAAAATATCCTGCTTGTTACCTATAAATCTAATAATAAAGCTATATATAGAAAGACGAAAAAAACGATGGATGAATTGTGTGAAAGATGATAATTATAGTAAGAAAGGGAGTGACTACCGAGATGACGACTAATAGTGAAGTCAAAATCAATCTGCCTAGCCTTTTCCCAAGTATATTGGGGTCGGATTCCAGTCTAACCGAATGCAGCTGAATACTATCTGACCTCCACAATCCAGTAACTGGGCAATACGATACCCCTTGGTAAGATTGGCTGTCAGATTTTCGGGCTTCTGACAACCCGTAACGACTGTCAAAGATCCACGATTGACAGCCGGGACCAACGGTTTAACGTGCTTTCCGAGGCACGGAAGAGCCTCGATATTATGTTGAGATGGTCACGCATCCACGGACCAACCCCGGCAAGCGTAGCTTAACATGATGAATCAATCCGTGCGACTGTTATTAATTAGCCACGAGCTCCTCACGAGTAATAGAGAAGTATATGGACGAAAAAAAAATTTGCGCCGTTCCCAAATAAATTGGGATCAGGGCAGGAAAATGATGATGATGTCTACCTTTAAATCAATAAATTCATGCATATTCGGTTTTGATTTTATATTAAAAATAGCAATCATTGCATGCAGACTAAGCATCTTGACCTGGCTAGTGAGGTTGTCGACATGTGGGATGTGGATACAGCAATCATTGTGCCGACAGGCGTGACAGCCAATGGCATAATAGCCAAAAGCCTGGATCAACACCTAAGGAGGCTTTCGTTAGGCAGCTAGATCAAAGGCTTGATCCAGAAAGCTGTACGGTCCTGGACATGACATGTTTGAGGTTCCTCTCTAAGGAGCTCTGGCCACCGGTAGCTTGAACCATGTATGGTACCAATTAATAATATGGTACTGTAGAAAGGTTGGAGACCTTCTACTGAAGGGCTCAATGGTAGAGCGTGTAACTTGTGTGTATCGGGTTTTTTCTATGCTATGAAACCAAACACATGGCACGAGAAACACCTCATATATTATCGCTTGATTATAACGAATACATCTGCCAAGCCCCGCGGCCTGGGGCGAACTCTCTTCTGTACAAAAAGCCTAACTATTCTAAATATAATTTGAAGGTTCGAATGCCGTCAGATTATTACCAGCCATGTTCAACATAAGGTTTTACTCAGGCTTTACCAGCCATGTTCAACCTAAGATTTTACTCAGGCTCTATAGATGTTTTAATAAAAATATCTAAAAATTGAATAAATATGATTGAAAATTATTAAACGAAATGGCAATGTTTGTACAGACGCCAGCACATCAAGCTATCCCTAACTGTCAAATTTTCTCAATTAAAAATGAACCTTATGTCTTCGCAATAAAGTTGAAATACTATCAAAGAAATTTTACAGATTGTGGTAACTTGATGTGCTGGCCTCTGTACCAATAATCATTAAAGTTAATGGCCTAATAACGGAGAGCTTCGAACACCTCAGGAAGCTCTCATTGCGCAGCTGGTAAAATGTGGGTATACTTTATGTACTCCTCTACCCAACCCTTCGGGGAAACAAGGCGTAATGTTATGTTATAATGATAATTAATTAATTATTATTTAATCAATCTTAGAAACCGTTTGCTTATAAGAGCTCAAAGAATTATACAGTAATATTTATTGTCGTTTCGAGAAAAAGAATCTTATAAACCTATGGGGTTTATTCGGGGGTTTACATTTAAGTTAATTTTAGTGGGAAAAATGGCGTACGCAAGCATGTATTTAATTTATTTTTACTGTTAAATGATTTATTGGATTCGAACAACACAATATTAAACTGGAAAAAAACGCTAAAACTAATAATAAGGAATGAGTAGCGTGAGATTTCGAGTGAATTACGCAATAATATCTCAAAGTAAAATCTTTATCTAAATTCCTATCAAAATTCCTGCTTTAAGGCTCTATTCTAAAATCGTAAACTATACAAAAGCCCTGTTTCACTCATTCAGCACTATACAGGCAATCCTAACTAATATTAAAAATGCGAAAGTAAGTTTGTTTGTTACCATATCACGCCTTAACCACTGAACCGACCATCCTAAAATTTTGTATATACGTTGTCGGGTATACAGAAAAGAAAATAAAGTACTTTTCATCTCGAAAAACGTACTCTTCCCAAGGAAAACAACAATAACGTTCTTATGATAATAGATGGCGCCACTTGTCTTTCGAAACACGATTGAATTATATTACAAGCAGAGTACAACCCGAATAATTGATTGTCAAATTCTTAATTAAAGCTAGCAAAGTCGCGAGCAAAAGCTAGTATTAACATAAAATGAGTTTGTATCAGAGACTGAAGAAGTCCCGTCTAAAGATTTGGTGATAATCGGAGTCATAAAAGACGCCTTTTGTACCTACAATGTTATGTCACTTCTGTGCAAACTACTTGAGATTATAATTTCCATATTACATTGTGGAATAAGACATTGTAATATGGTCGCAGATGTGGCGTGGTTTGGATGTGGTACATATTGATTTAGATATTTCAATCTTAGCCTTTTCCTTCCAGAGGACATGGTAGCGCACACAGTGGAGATCTGCCCCGCTTGGGCGGAGCACCGCCGTGTCGTCGTAGAGGCGATTGGCGGCGGCGGCGACCTCTTTTTTATTTCTCACCATCAAAAAAAGACCCTATAATAATGATAATAAAAAAGCCATCTTTAGTCCACGTTTATTTATACACTGTTTGCCTACAAAATTTGTCAGGATATTTAAGATTAATTTAAAAAAAAAACAATTTTCACTTCTTCACTTGGATAACTTACGTTGGTACCTTTGCCACATTAAAACCCGTAACGTCGCGTCGTGCTCACCCTACCTGGCAGCAAATCACAATATATTATGTACAGGGTGCATTTGAATTCATGTGCAATATTTTAAGGGGCCATTATACTCATAATTATGAACAACTTTACAACACACAATGTACAATGACCGCTTCAAATATTGCTCATGAATTAAATTTCACCCTGTATACCATGTTTAAAATACCGCCTCAAATTATTCATCGCTCCATAACCAGCTAACGTGTTTGGTTTACGCAACCAGTTTCATTATTATTCAGTTCACAATCTGCGATGCAACGCTAAAGTTAAGCACTTTCCAACACAAGACAAAATGTCACCCACAGTTGTTCAGGTTGCTAGCAACCTGATCGCAGGCACCAATGGGCGCTAAAGGCTCGATTTTATATACTTAAACATGAAATAGATTGTCCAAGTTTAAATTGCTTTGAAATTAGATTATTGTAGGTTTGTTTATTGTTGTTAGTCTTTTAAGTTATGCGGAATGAAGTTTGAACTGTATATCTGTTCAGAGAAGGCTTGAATTTGTGTGGCTATTTGTAAGACCTATTATAATTTGATGTACCTACGGAATGTTTTGATTGCAATAATTCTGTTATATAGCTATCAAACAATAACCGTTGGTGATCTATATCCTTTACAGGAATGTTAAGAATAGTTTTTTTTTCTCGGATTTGCAATCCATAAACAATTAGTGTCTCCCGCTCTAGGTGGAGCGGAAGCGAGTGTCAGATTCTTTCTGACTAAAACCCATCTATGTTTCTTCCTTAGCCTTTTATTTTCCGGGGTAGCGGTAACCCTTTCCGATAATCCCGCTAAGGTAGTTTTCAGGGCTAACTAATAAGGAAGTAATCTTAATTTTCCACAATATTATGCCTAAACGGTTTTAGATTTCTAACTAAAAAAAAACAATTCTAAAACCAGGCGGAATCGAAGGGTGCACCTAGTCATAAACATATAAATTGAGTCAAGTCATTTAACTCGTACTAACAACCTAATAACGAATCCTATAATTTTTAACAAACAAAACAAACCTGAAACTCGTTTCAAATAGAGTGAAAGTGTTCTCATAACATTAGAAACACAAATAAATCTCTAGGGACGTGTCAGACGTGATAATGAAGATAATTGTCTAGAGTTTGCTTGTTTGTAGTTGCTTTCTCATTAACAGCTAAGTTTTCATGCATATGTCGTGGTCTCATCATAAAAAGGCCATGTCATGATCTGCCTGGTCTTTTCACGAATCACCTTAATATTCACCATATAGTTCAACACTCAGCGTCCGACGATTCACCCAGCGGTGCTCAGGTTTTTCAACACAGATACGCGTAAAAAACATACCCCGCTCTTTGCTGGCTGCAGTTAGGGAATAATTCCTATTCGACCCATTCCTACTCGAATACTTTCGATTTTAAGGTCCTAAGAATACTAAATTACATCGCTTGTCGCCCGCTGCCACAGCAACGCTCGCTCCGCTCGCTCGGCTCGCGCGCAATGGTCACAGTTCTAAACTAACCTAACCCATTTGGACGGGTTACCAATAGCGGCGTAAAATTCTGCTACTTTGCGAGATGCCCACTAAGCCCAGTGGTAAGCTGGGAATAGAATAGAATATACGTCATTATGTACACCATAAAAATTGCAGATATCAATTCAGATCGTTTTTTTTAATCGTTAAAAAGGTTACTTTCGTCGAACCACCCGACGTTTTAAAAACATGAAAAAGCGGCATAATATCTTGAAATGCCTAGAGAGATCATGATATGGCTATTTCTCCGATTGGACGACGACATACATAACATAAAAGCGAAATTATCTTACATAAAGATACTAGTATTACTGTTATTTTCAACTAGCGACTATTTTCCTGCTTCAAATGGTTTGTGCGATTTTACTAAATATAGGCTTTTTTATTATAAATGTAAGTTTATTATTGATATTAGCTACAAATATACTTCCCGAAATAAATACCCGCTAAGAATAACGTGGTCACATAGACATACACGCAAAGTGACTTTAATATATTATTATGTATGCACATATAAATATAGATTACTGGATATACTCAAAACGGTGAAAGAAAACATTGTGAGGAAACAGGCATGTCTCAAAAAATCCAAGACATGTGACATGTGACATGACGCCAACCCGCACTGGGCCCACGTGGTGGATTGTGGCCTACTCCCTCTCACAAGGAGGACGCTTGTATCCCAACAGTAAGAACATAATAGGCTGATTATGTAATGGATATACGACACGGTTGGCGCAGTGGTTGAGCGATTAACTGCTGCGCACTATGTCGCGGGTTCGATTCCCGCACGGAACAAATATTTGTACGACCTGCAAGTATTTGTTACGAGTCTGGGTGTTTTTCTATGTATAATATGTATGTATTTACAAAAAAAAAATGTATATAAGTAGTATATCAGCCATCTCGTTACCATAACACAAGCATTAGGTTGCTTAGCTTGGGACGATATGGCGCTGTGTGAAAAATGTCCAAGGATATTATTATTATTATTATTATTATTATATAGCAAGAACAACACGTGTCACGAATTTCAATGGAAGACTTTAATGATCTATCACCGAAATTCAAACCACCACCTTCCATCCTATTCCATCATTATCGGTGGTGTTATTCTGCAAACTACCACCTTCCATTCCATTCCATCATTATCAGTGGTGCTATTCTGTAAAAATCTCACCATGAAAACGTAGATGAAGTGAGTTTAAAGTGAACTGTTAATAGGGTCAATCACTAGCATTACGTGAAAGGACAACTCATCACGCTCGCTTCACTTAAGTTTCACGACGAGATTTTTATAGAATCGACCGAGAGCCGTGAAAGTTTAGGTGAAGTGTGACAACAAATGACAGATACAAATGTAGACAACTTTACAAAGGGTGACAAAATGAGTGGTCTTTAAAAAAAAGCTTTTGATACAAAAAAAACCTGAGAGGTGTCAAGGCACACCCGGATGAAAAGAAGTTCCTTTCGATTAATTAGTGAAGGAATTGTAATAAAATTTTGTTTCTTTTAAGTTAAATCAAAAAAATCAGATCTAAAATTAACCACAAAAAAAAATATTGATTAAAAAAACATCATATTTTACTCCAAAAAAAGTGTCGTTACAACTTTTGGTCTTAATTCCGTCTAGCCCCTTGTCACAACGCGCGATAAGGAACTTCGTTCCAAAAACAATAAAAGATGATTCTTTCATTTGAAAAATGAATCCATACGCACAAACACGTAGGTAGGTAGGTATGTTATATAGAGTAGCTAGAACGACGGTTATGACAAAGATCACTGCGCGACATAGCTACAGATGTAAGCTGCCCCTTTCTCCTATCCATGTCACTGGTAAGAAGATTAAAGCTCACACTATGTTGTTGCGAATAGCGATTTTTTATTAAAGTTAAAAAAAAACAAGGTTTTTTTCACACATCATTTTTAACTATAATATATTTAAAGCTATGAAATACGTATAAATCCAGTAGCAATCTCATGTCAGTAACTTGTCGGTTTTTACAAATAGTTTCACACGCCAATAATATTTTTTTCACCTCACAGGCTCGGAAAGAGTCTGTTTGTCATTCGAAATCTGAGCCCAAAATCGCTTTTTGCTCTCTAGCGTGGAAAGAGTTTTTAAAATTCGAACCTTTCTATTTAATAATTTTCTATACTGCCAGTCCACTGAAAATGCATGACACGGTCTAAAATAAAATATTAAATAATACCGCTCACCTTAAAAACTTCCATCACAGTACAGAAATTAAATATTTTGCGAGGATATAATTGTAAAATTGGATTAAATGTTAATAAGTATTCCATTTGATTTAAAAAATCTGTGACGTCACATTTAAATATGCCATAAGAATACTAACCTGTCAAATACCCAATTGTGTAGTAATTTAAGTTTAATTTTTTAAATAAAATAAATACTAATATAAAATGTTATTTAATCCTTTGTTTGGCAAAAATAAATATGTATTAAATTAAATTAGTTACTTATTTGTATTAAATTAGTTTTTTTCTTTCATTCTCTCAGAGGACAAGTAGGATATAGAACAAAATACAGGGTATTTAATTTTGGAGATATTCTATGTAACTCATAAGATACATTGCCAAGTATCTGTTATTTTCTTCACATGAGTCAATGTATCTGAGACGCTCGAACAAAATAAAACTCAACAACATCTGTTTTCTTGCACCTAGCAGTTTCCTCGCTGTAGTGAGGTGAAAAATTGTGTGTTGCGCTCGGCAGCAAAGCTTTTCTGCGTCTCGTACCTTTGAAACCTTCGTTACGCTCAGGATTCTATATTTGAACCACTCGCTTCGCTCATGGTTCAACCCTAGAATCCTTCGTTTACTCAGGTTTCAATAGAAGTATTATAGTTTATATTATTATTATAGTAGTATATAACAGAATATTTAAAGGCAAAATCGCTTAACCGAAAAACAGATGAACATCTCTATACTTATTAAGTTAGTTGAACATAATGTTATTATTCATGCAGGATCTATAGGTTTCAGAAAATGGGGGAAAGTGGGTGTACTAATAGGTACACCTATACCGAACGCTTCGAAGATTACATGCGTGATATTATATTATGTCACCTGTCAAACAAACTTTTAACCAAATTTTCAAATACAACAAACGCCACCAGCATCGAAAATCGCTTTCCAACGACCAACTCCCATCCCAACCTCCATCCTTATAAAAACATCTGTCTCGCTCGCACACAAACAGTCCTGGTCGTTAATCACTCTGTTCAGGTGATACAAGATGCGGGCTCCATCAGTCACCAACGATAAGGGATTACAGTCCGCAATTATGTCACTGTTGATCTATACGGGTGGTGAGCTGCAACTATTTCTTAATGTGACCTCATTTGTTTTGAAGGTCACTTAGATTATGTGTTGGAGTTTGTTCCACCGTTAAACGGTAAAGAGTATGCATATTACAAACAAGCAAATAGCTGTACTTAAATTGGCAGTACGCAACAAAAACAACAATTACAATTTTTCCTTGACTCTTCACGCTTTAAAAATAATAATAATTTATTTGCAGAAAATACAGGTTTTATCAGTTGTTAAAATTGGTGGTTTATGCACAATCCATATTTTGCTTGTTACTAAGATGGTTAAAATTACAAAACAACTGTAACAAACAAAACAATTTTTATTATCTACCTATTATTCATTAATAAGTTACCTATTTTAAAATAACAATGTTTATTTATGCTGCATGAATTCTTGTAACATTGACCTGCTATTATGAGGATCTGTCTATCACATGTCATTTTCTAGAATTCTTTACTAAATATCATTTTTCTCTGAACTTCAAAATTTCATAGTTGGGTTTTCTCACACAACTATAATTTTAATCTTGGCTTTATGGGCAACTTAATTACATCTAGAAAGCTATACGTCTTATAACAAGTCACCCTGTATAAATGTATGCTGAAAGGAGTACGAAAATAAGCGAATTCTTTTTTCAAAAGTACTACATCAACACGACTCAGAAAACACTCTATAAACGCAATACGCAGTTATCGGTTAGCTATGGTAAATTAATTAACGGTATATGCAATTAAATTGACACGTACTCATTATGTTGTATGTTTGTTTTTGACTTTTTAGTTGAAAAATGTGCATTGACGGTTTACGCATTTCAAGAGTGTTTTGACTGCTTTCATTAAGGAATGTCGCAGAGGAAAGATTTTTTCATTCACGACACATTCCTTTAAATCCAGAAGTAAAATAAATGTAATGGATGTGAAAATTACAACCATGTGTGAAGAAACGATAATAATTTAAAGATCTATTTATTCTATATTTCTAAATCAGAAATCATTATTATATTATTATAGTTTTTTTAATAACTGATCTATAAAACAATGAATGGACAGGGATGTTTTGGACAAATTGTTTTTCAAATTGTTTTAATACTTTGACAAAGGTGCAGTAAAAGCAAACAGGTTAAAGTAATGTAGGTCTAGGCAACAAGTCAACAAGTGCAGATATAATAAAGAAAAACATTCAGATAAAAATAGAAGATTAAAGAGAAAACAAACAATCACGAAAGCGACAAGACTTTCGAAAATATTTTTTTTTATAGAAGCCAGAATTGAAGGATATGACCACATACCGAAAACCAAGAGGAATCCAGATGCAAAACAATCAATATCAACAATTGGAACTCTTAGGTATAACAGCAACAATTTACCCAAGAACTCCAAATATTTCCAGTCAATATTGCTCCAATCAAAATATTATTGTTTAGAACTTCATGAGCATCCTATCTGGAAACTCCATCATTATCGGCATACATGACAGTTGGAGCGATATTTAAAACAATCATGGTTGGAATACTGATAGCTCATTCTGTATTGGTATCAGCGGGAGTGCGGTCGTGCATAAAGATTTAAGTGTAATCATGTATAGCAACATGTTAGTTGTCGTCTTGTGTGTACTAGGAGTTGTAAGGGCTGGTGTTACTATCCCAAAGGTTAATGATGATTGTGAGTATAAGTTTTTTATCGTTGTTTTTTTTCTTACTTTCGTTGGCTATTTAGTAGTTACTTGCTTCTGCCTATGGCCTGCCCGCGTCGATGTCGGAAATTGTTACATCATCGGAGTTTTAGTAAGGATCCCAAATTTTTTGCAAAATATAATATTGCCTATGTCACACGGGGATAGTGTAGCTTCTCAACAGTGAAATATTTTTTCAAATCGGTTCAGTAGTTTCGGAGCCAAAATGAAACAAACACTCAAATCTTTCCTCTTTATAATATTAGTATAGATTATGGCATTATCATTTGGTTGCAAGGTCTAACACAAAAACCCTGAGAAAAGTTTATCTCAGCTTGTGCTAAGACTGGGTGGTCGTCAATAATGCAGTGGACGGAAACCTAACTGTATTATTAGTATTATAACGAATGTATGAATGAAAATAGTGCACAAACTAATCGGATTTGCTTTGTTTTGGATACAAATGTTTATTCAAACTCGTAGTAATCTATTGTTACAAGACATCTATGTTTACTATTTCCGACTATTGCAGATGTTATTAATGGTTGTATTGTTGCGTTAACTTAAATTTATTTTCTTTCATTATTTTCTTACTGTAATTAAAGTTTCTTTTTAATTGGTCTTCATAACTGTGAGTGAGGATGAGGATTTTTTAAATGACGATTATTCCTGATTCACATAACTCCATCGTTTTTATCTTTTACAACATCAATAAGACCAATCCGTCACAGTCACGGAGTACAGCTGCTGACTGTTTCTCCAAAAGGGTTACCGCTGCCCCGGAACACAAAGGGCTAAGGAAGGAACATGGATGGGTTCTAATCAGTAAGAATCAGATACTCCCTTCCGCTCCACCCAGAGCGGGAGGAGTGATTTATTGAATTCCCATCCTTAAAAAAAGAAGCCTTCATGGCGTGCCACTGCTGACTTTTAATTTCTGTACTCATGAAACTAAGGCCCATATTACAGAACCTCACTCAAGACCCAAGCATTACTTAATTAAAACTAGTTTTAACCATTCAAATGACTTCAATCGAGACTCAAGCTATGCTTGAGTATTGAGTGGGGTTCTGTAATACGGGCATAAATCTGTTTTGTTCTTATGTTTTTTTCCGAATTCAACCTCTTTTTCTTGTTTCTGTGACAAATAAATGTCTCTTTCTTTCTATCAATCACATACCGATTACATTCCAATGTACATCAAATATCTTATCGTAAGTATATGTCAATTTGTACTTCCTATAAGAGACCTCTCCGCATTCTATACAATGATTGACTCTAAGACCTACCTATCACACTACTGTATGCCTGAGTGCACATACAACACTTGTACAAACAGCAAACAAGATCTATGCCACTCATTGTGTCAACACCGCCAATCATCTTGATCGAATACATAGAGAATCTATTGGTACTAGTCAGAGGATCATCGACAATCATTTCACAATAGTCTCCGTTGGCCGCATTCAGTCATGACTCACCAATTTGCGTTTGCTGATCATTTATCGTCTCCGCTTCGATTTTGAGCTTTAATTCTTTGTAATACGGTTGATGAACGTTTTTTTCATATATTAGTTAGATCGGTTTTGTAGTTAATTGATGTGTAATACTGATAGGATTGGCATATTACGATAATTATTTAGTGATTTGAATGGTATAGGTAGTTTCTTTTTGTGTCGCGTGACTATTTTTACATTTAAACTTAAGTTATATAAGGTGTTAAAAAATTTACTCTAAGAATTTCGTGTGAGCATTGTACTCATCGTTACGAACAACTTTTACTATGGGATGAACCCTGAAATCATAAAAAAAAATTGAGCTGTTCCATACACTTATGTACCTACACGTAACTCAATAAAATGTATGGAACAATTCATATTTGTTTTATATGAGAGATCTTTCTTTTATCTCCTTATATGAGAGATTTCTAAATCTATAAGGCAAAGAACAATGAAAAATCTAACCAACTGCACAAAATTCTATGTCAAAATGTTGAACGGAAATAACAAACGATATCAAAACCAATGTAATAGGATTTAAGGTACTATTTATTTATAGCACTGTCCCGTTGGTCTCGCGGTTGCAAGCGCACTGGTGTGCGTGGGTTTCTGGGTTCGATTCCCGGGTTGGACAAAGTGTTGTGGGGTTTTTCAATAGGATTTTTTGATAACAAGTTTCCCTTGCATTAAAAAGCAAGTTAAGCCAACTACAAAGGTAACAGCTGAACTAAAATTAAAACCAAATGATTATAACATCGGTTTTAGTTAGACAAAATTTACAATATAAACATAAACTAATTTCTTATGCGGCATCAGCAGATTCAGAAGTAGGTAATAGCGTTCGGCGACACGAGGCGTCGATTCGCTGATTTAGCAGTATAATATGTTAGATTGATGTAATAAGCTTATTATATCATTTCTCTATTCAGCTGATTTAGTGTAGGCAGGGCACGTGACAAGATACATACAGAGTTGATTCGACAGAGAGGCTTTCCTTTAAACTGCCTATACTACGTACCATTTTCATGCTCTGTACTAAAAATCAATTAAATAGGAGCAGTCGTTTAGTCGCAAATGATTTTTTATGTTTTTGCCCCGTTTGAACACGATGTATCTTCCCTAACAGCTGATTATGTTTATACGCATAAGTCATTCACCTTAAACGATAATTCTTAGTATAACCTACGAGGCATTGTTACAAGGTCACGTTTTATTTGAGTGGTTCGTTTTACTCTGATTTGTAAGCTATTTAGTTAGTTGGAAAAAAAAAACTTTTGGTGCTATTTATTTTTATACCGTATCGAATTGTAATTTAAAGCCCCGCTGTCATATCAACTCTCCATATGCAAAACATTCACATTCACACTGACCCGATATATACATACCGTACTCATTAATGTATTGAATGAATCATTCGCTCCCGCGACCTACGACAACATAGTAGGATTTTAGTTACCCATATTGTAGTTTAACTAACAAAGAACAATGTTTCTGTTTTCAGTCAAGTTACTAGATTCAATCTATGATGAACACCCGTGCACGACGCAAGGAGGTCTGTGCACGGTAGCAGCCGACTGCCCTCCTGGGCACCTGCTGGAACAAAAAGGATTATGCCTTGAGCAACAACCTAAGGGAGTTGAGTGCTGTTATGGATGTGAGTGAATTCTACGGTCACTTTTATGTTAAGAAAAAAAAAATACGAGACTAAGCGTCACTGCTAAGTTTGAGGTCTTGGGTTCGATTTCTTTCAAGTCAGGCAAAATCGGGTTTTTTTTTCTGAATTGCTCGGTTGCAGAAGTCTCAATTATGCTCATTTGATGACAAAAAATTCGTCCTCTTATAAATGGGACTCAAAAATAAATGAACTATGATAACATGGCACGCCCCTTGAAAATTACTATTATATAGAAGTAATTTTCAAGGGGCGTGCTATGTTTAGTCATTTATTTAATTCTTGATGTTGCTTTATAATGACTTTCATAAATACTTTCAAACTATTTGAATTTCGGAGGGGCGGGCCATGTTATCTTAGTTTATGCCTACTATAAGTTAACTTCTGCCTTACTCTTCGGGGTCTATGGACGAGATGTATGTGTGTTTCCCCAAACAAAAGCAAAGGCAAAGGACTAAAGGACTCAGGAAAAGTAGAGAAAGACTTTTCGAGCTTTATGGCCTTAAGCCTTTTATTAACACAGAATCTTTTAATAAGTATGTTTCTACCTACTCAAGAATTTTTAAAAACACTTGTAAAGCAGCTAAAGCCAAGTACATTAGTAACAAGGTTAAATCAGCTGAAAATAAAATAAAGACGGTTTGGAAAATTATCGAAACGAACAGGAGCAAAAGACATAGTTCTGATTACGTACTGGAGACATCATGTGGTTCCATTTTTGTCACTCATGACTCATCAACTTAATCAAATAATTATATTTTCCAGCATCAGTGAAAGAAACAAGATGCGAGAAGCGTGGTGGCATGTGCTTCCGAGGCCAAGATCCCTGTAACGAATACGTCAGGTACACGGAAGCTACTGACTGCCCAAAAAACTCAACTTGCTGTATCCTGGTGTCTTAGTACTGATTCAATTTTTAGCACCTATACTTTTTTTTTAATTTTTTACTTTGTAAAACTCCTGTAGTTAATTAATTTTATAATCTAATACAATAACAACTTGTACATATTTAAATTAAAAGACTATCTAACTAACTATATATACAAATAAATGCAAAAAAGACAAAAAGGACACTTAGGCGTCGAAGTACTCATCCGCATCGCTGTCATCAGGAAACGTGCCCAGAAGACTGGCAGCATTGCCACGTTGAATGGCAATGCTAATTCTTTGGCCAAAGAACAATCCAGCCCTCGGTCACGCGAAGTGTCGACCAATCGGCGAGAAATTTCCTCTCCTGTAGTAACTACATAATTATACTGTCAAGCTCTCAAATTGCTGTAAAGAATAAAATAGATTTATTTATAAACGAAATCGAATATGAGGTAATGAAACATGAAATCTATTTACTTAAGCAACGTTTATAAACAAATCCAACAGTATTATTTGGTGTCTATTGAGATTAAGTCACTTTCAATTTGATTAATTATATTATTACTTAGAAGCTATTAAAACGGGGTAAACGAATTTGAGTAAAGTTTTCAACCAAATGATACACATGGCTGGATGAAAAAGACGGGCGATTATGTGCTTTGGCGCTCTTGGGGGGTGCGCTATGTCCAGCATTGGACTGTAGGTCGATCCATCAGGTTAAGCCACGCTTGCCGGGATGGCCGTGGATGGGTGATCATCTTTACATACCGAGACTCCTCCGTGCCTCGGAAAGCACATTAAGCCGTTGGTCCTGGCTGTCATTTGTGCATCTTTGACAGTCGTTACGGGCTGTCAGAAGCCTGAAAATCTGACAGCCAGTCTTACCAAGGGGTATCGTATTGCCCAGTTACTGGGTTGTAGAGGTCAGATAGGCAGTCGCTCCATGTAAAATAATGGTATTCAGCTGCATCCGGTTAGACTGGAAGCCGATCCCAACATAGTTGGGAAAAGGCTAGGCAGATGATAATGAAGACTGCGTTGGCGAACATCTTGGCTTGAATGAAGGAGAAGTATCAATATGGCGGGCTGCAAATTGGCTGACGTCACGTCCGTCAAACTTGATCATCGTAAAATCATTGCTTAGCAAAAGACGCTGTAAGCATAAAGTGTGTCGTGTTAAAAGGCTTATCAGAATTACTGGCACTGTCTAATACAGGTACTATACTTCTCAATGGCCGAAGCACATTTACTGACCTACCTTTATGTGTACTAGAAGGAAAACATTGTTGTTATTAAGTTAATAAACCTATGAAATTTTAGTTTTCTATTCTTTTATATGCCCTATTTTTACTTCCTTTATGCCAGACGGAGAGGCTATGGCATGGCTAGAGTTAGAGTTAATATTAGTAAGAATATGACAAAAATTGACATAACAACATGCCTGCCTAACTGGCTTTTTTTTTGAGGTTGGGAAATCGTCAAATTATGACCCTTCCCTCCTGCCTGCTCTGGGTGGAGCGGAGGGAATGTCAGGCTATTACTGACTAAAACCTGTCCATGTTCCTTCCTTAACCTTTCATGTTCCGGAGTAGCGGCGACCCTTTCGGACAATCCCGCTGATGGCTTACTGGCTGTGGTATAATAAGTGAACTTTGCTGGCCTCGAATGATATAGATAGATAATACGGGCTGGTGTCGTATAATAAAAAAATAAATAAATATGAATGAAATAATATATATTTTATGTATATTACACAGAGTTCCAGGAATTGATGGTAGCTTATTCCGATAGTCATCTTTCTAAAGATCAGAATAATTCTTGAAAACAGGCATTTTCTTAGTAAATTATGGAGTCATAGAAAATTAAGCCAGTACTTTATTGACCCTTAAGTTTTATGGGATAATTAAGGGAAGCGGGTTGGTTAATGGTGCTCGTAGTAGCAAGCAAACTGGTATTAATGGCGTATTTTATGTTTTAAACAACTTTTAAAATGTTTCATATTTCTTAAAGTTATTTTTAGTATTATTTATATTTTTGAGGATGCAAACAATGATTATTATTAGCTGTGTTACGTGCTCTGCCTACACCAAAACCGCTAGATAGCGAAACGATACCTATTTACAACGGATATTTCAACATGGTTCGCAACTCAGGGACATCGCTGACTCGACGCCTCGTGTCGCCGCTTCACCTACTTCCTCCATTCTGCTGATGCCGCATCCATGTTTTGCAAATGTTTAAAATCATAGTTTTAATGTAATAAACTAATTTTAGGACACTTTGGTACTAGCATCGTCCAAGTCTAGACTTAAGAATTAAATTGTAATTTTAAAGTAATTAAACTATTTTCTAAATTAATTTCGGTTTTTTTTAAGTCCTCCGGCTGTCACCTTCGTAATTGGCGCAGTCGGTAGGATACTCGAGGCAGTGCGCGGCGCGGTTAAGATTTTCAAACATCGTAAATCTGCTGACTCCGATAGTCGCTGTCGGTATTCCTAAATACCTCGTCGAGTATCCGAACTTCAGAAGACGCAGCGGAGGAGTATCCAGGCATCGATACACGAAAAAACCATGTATATGTAAGTACTTGAAGCTTTCTTTAAGTGTTGCTTCCTAGTCCTTCCCTTTACCCCTATTTTATAATATTAAGTCAAAATTTTCCACCCAAGGGAAACTAGGAATAAATCTGTCTCCTCCAGACAGATAAGTAGGAGTAGAGAATTAGATTCAAATAGATCTATAGATTCCGATAGTTTAGGATTAGGTTTATTATTCGATAGTAACAACATGGCACTGAACCCCGATACTATCTACAACGCTTTGCGCGCAGTTCCAACTTTCGAAGGCAATCCGAATGTTCTAACACGTTTTATTAAAATATGCGATCAGCTCGTACTACAATACGTTAGAAATGACCCGAGTCATGAATTAACTAACTTATGTCTCATAAACGGTATCCTGAATAAAATCACCGGACCAGCAGCTTCAACTATTAATTCTAATGGCATACCAGAAAATTGACAAGGGATTCGTGACGCATTAATCAATAATTTTTCCGATCAAAGGGATGAGACCGCCCTCTATAATGACATGTCCTTACTGACACAAGGAAGTAGCACTCCGCAGGAGTATTATGACAAATGCCAGACCCTTTTTAGCACTATAATGACCTATGTTACGCTGCACGAAAATGTAGCGACCACTATTGAGGCAAAACGCGATCTTTATAGAAAGCTAACTTTACAATCCTACGTTAGAGGTCTTAAGGAACCCCTGGGGTCTCGTATCCGCTGTATGAGACCCGAAACTATCGAAAAGGCTCTGGAATTTGTTCAACAGGAATTGAATGTCATGTACCTACAGCAACGTAATGAAAGTATTCCCGAGCGACGTAACCCGATTACACAGCAAACTCAGGTAACCCAGAGAATGCCACCCGCGGCCCTTATGAACACGCCAAAAGTTTTTAGCTTCCCTAGCCCAGGCCCCAGCTGGCATAAGCCTATGCCTATGCCGCCGCAACAGCAGCAGCAGTGGAGGCCGCCCTTCCAGCATAATCAGGTACCTCAACGAGCTCCTAATATGCCTACCCGTACTCAACAAATATTTCGTGCGCCCCCGCCGAACCACAATCCCCAAAATGACGCATTTAGATCGCTAAATAGGAACCCCCAAGCGCAGAATAACGGTGCGAAACCAATGAGCGGCGTTAGCCATTACGTACCGAGACCGCTACCATTACCAGTACACGATTGGCGTAGGTTAGGTAACCCACCGCCTAGTAACTACTTTAAAACGCGCGAAATGAATTTTAACGAAATGACTGATTGCTATGACGCTTATTATTACCCCGACTATTACTATGAACAACCTGACTATTACTATGTCTACGAGCCTTATGATTTTCCCGACTTTTATGACTACCAGCAGACAAACCCCGAAAATCAACCAAATATACCGGATCAATTGAATAACGTTAAATGCTTAGAATTAGAAGTACAGCCGTCCACTTCTTCTAAAGAAGAGCAGGATTTTCGCAAAGAGAAGAATCAAAAAGGTTTAAAATAGAACTAAATCTCCAATCTAAAAGGGAATTACGTTACATACAGATATCAGACCCGCCACTCAAATTACTAGTAGATACCGGAGCTAACCAGTCTTTTATTAGTCCCGAGGCAGTTCAACAATATTTTTCACATATCCCTTTAAACTTTGACCCCTTTGAAGTAACGAACGCCCGAGTAACTAGTACGCATGAACATTCTATAACGATTCCGAACTTTGCCGAATTTAATAATCCCACAGATGTAAAACTTTTTATCTATAGGTTTCATAATCACTTTGATGGTTTATTAGGCTTAGATTTACTTGACGGAGCGCAGATTGATCTAAAGAATAATTATTTAATTACGGACTTTACAACCATACCTATACGTTTTTATCAATGTAAACGATCAAATAATCAAGAAATCATTCCCGCTAAATCGTCAAGACTAGTGAATATTCCTATTTACGGACCAGACGGTGACGTTTCGATACCTCAGCAAATTTATTGTAACTGCATTATTCACGAGTGCATTACTCGCGTTACTGATTGTACGGGCATTGTAGAAATTGAAAACCCGACGGAAAACGACCTGACTATTACATTTGACCGACCTTTACATGCTGAGATATTTAATACTGAGTGCATTAGCACCGAACAAGACCATATGCGAGTTAAAGAGGTTTTAAGTCGATTGCGTACGGACCATTTAAATATTGAGGAAAAAACTAACTTAGAGACTTTATGTGCCCGTTTTGCAGACGTGTTCTATGTTGAGGGAGAGCCTTTGACATTTACAAATAAAATAAAACATCGTATTAGAACGACTGACGAACTTCCGGTTTATACTAAAAGTTACCGCTACCCTTTTGTTCACCGACAGGAAGTAAGAGATCAGATAACTAAAATGCTGGACCAAGGTATTATACGACCCTCGGAATCAGCTTGGAGCTCACCAATTTGGGTAGTTCCTAAGAAAGCCGACGCATCAGGCAAACAAAAGTGGCGCATAGTTGTAGACTTTCGAAAACTGAATGACAAGACTATAGACGACAAATACCCGATCCCTAACATCAACGACATACTTGACAAGCTAGGTAAATGCCAGTATTTCACCACATTAGATTTGGCATCAGGATTTTATCAATGCGAGATGGATCCAGACGACATTCCGAAGACAGCATTCAATGTAGAGCATGGGCATTTCGAATTCTTACGAATGCCGATGGGTTTGAAGAACTCTCCATCCACATTCCAAAGAGTTATGGATAATGTACTCAGAGGTTTACAAAATGAGATCTGTCTCGTTTATCTTGATGACGTCATAATATACAGTACATCTTTGCAAGAACACATGATTAATCTAGAGAAAGTATTAAAAAGATTGCAGGAATCTAATTTCAAAATTCAGATGGATAAATCCGAGTTTTTGAAGTTAGAAACCGCGTTTTTAGGCCATGTAATCAGTGGCGAAGGTGTTAAGCCTAACCCTGATAAAATAGCAGCAATAGAAAAATACCCACTACCAAAGACACCTAAGGAAATAAAACAATTCCTAGGACTATTAGGCTATTACCGAAAATTTATCCCAGATTTTGCTCGCATCACTAAACCCATGACAAAATGCCTTAAAAAGACTAGTAAAATTACCTTTGACTCCGAATATATTGCCTGTTTTAACAAATGTAAGAGCTTACTGACAAATGACCCTATATTACAGTATCCCGACTTTACTAAGGAGTTTATATTAACGACAGATGCTTCAAACGTAGCTATAGGCGCTGTACTATCTCAAGGTACCATCGGTTCTGATAAACCTATCTGTTACGCGTCGAGGACTTTGAATGATAGTGAAACCAACTACAGCACCATCGAAAAGGAGCTCTTAGCCATAGTCTGGGCTACAAAGTACTTCAGACCCTACCTATTCGGCCGTAAATTTAAAATATTCACCGACCACAAGCCATTGCAGTGGATAATGAACCTTAAGGAACCCAATCAAAGATTGACTAGATGGAGGCTTAAATTAAGTGAATACGATTACACTATAGTCTACAAAAAGGGAAAATATAACACCAATGCGGACGCACTATCCCGAGTAGAAATTAATAACGAGGAAACAGAGTCTATGTTAGCCAACCCTTCAGAGCGACCACCTTCTCGAACTGGTTCTACGACAGCCACTGCCCATACTAGTACTGAAAACCCTATTTTAGAAATACCTATCACCGATGAACCTTTGAATAAATTTCACCGACAAATATGCATAACTATAGTCAGTAACACACCCTACATTAAACGAACGACAGCCACTAAACCATTCGACACTCACACTCGCACACATATTCAGGTCAGAGAGTCTAACTTAGAACAAGACGTAGTAAACGCCATTAAAGAATATGTCAAACCTAAAGTTAAAACTGCTTTAAAGATAACTCCGCCCCTAGGCATGTACTCAATCATACCTATTATCCAAAATAGCTTTAAGAGCTCAGCAATGAACCTAGTTCTAACAAAAACTGAACTAGAAGACGTCAAAGAATATTTAAAGCAGCAAGAGATCATAAAAAACTATCATGAAGGCAAAACCAACCACAGAGGGATAAACGAATGTCATCTTGCTCTATCCCGGAAATATTACTGGCCTAAGATGAAGGAGGAGATTACCAAATATATCAATGAGTGTATAATTTGCGGACAATCCAAATACGACCGGAACCCTATTAGACCACAACTAAATTTAGTACCCCCAGCTACCAAACCTTTTGAATTAGTACATATGGACCTCTTTACAGCCCAAAATGAAAAATACCTTACAGTGGTAGATGTTTTCTCAAAATACGGACAAGCATACTATTTAAGAGATGGCACGGCAATTAGTATTCTTCAGGCAGTTTTAAACTATTGTACACATCACGGTCTTCCTCTTACTATCGTAACCGATAACGGTACTGAATTTACAAACCAATTATTTTCGGAATTTACTAGATTACACAAAATTAACCACCACAGGACGCTAGCTCACTCCCCTAATGACAATGGAATTGTTGAAAGATTCCACTCTACGATACTAGAACACCTACGTATCTTACGACTACGTCAGAAAGACGAACCTGTGGTCAATCTCATGCCTTATGCTATATTAGCTTATAATAGCACAATTCATAGTTTCACAAAGTGTAGACCGCATGACATAATTAGAGGACATTTCGATCCGAGGGACCCACTTGACACTGACATGACCGAACATCTTATGCAACAGTACGTCCTAACTCACCGTGACCAGATGAAAACTGTATATGACCTCATTAACGACTTCACTCTTACTGACCGAATGAACATCATACAGAATAGGAATAAGGACAGAGAGCCCGAAATAGAATACCAACCAGAACAGCAAGTCTTCATTAATAACCCAGTAGCGAGTCGACAAAAATTAGCACCGCGTTACACTCATGACACTGTGCTAGCTGACCTTCCGATTCACATATATACATCTAAAAAGAAAGGTCCCGTAGCAAAGTCCCGACTCAAGCGTATCCCTAAGACCTCCAAATTGTTACAGGATACTTCTGGCGATGACCGTTCACACAACACTGGCGCTCGAGATAAAACTTGAAAGCTTAGACGAAGGACCCGGACTCTTACCTTTCAACCTTGGGCAAGCAAGACTCATAACACATTATCATTCCTTTTTGCAATACATAGACTTAACCGACATTGAACATAGACTTAACTCCGTAATTAATCAACTAGACTATTTCCAGACTAAACTAGATAATCAAACCTACGTTTTATACGAACTCCAAATTAACCATTTATCTAATAAATTGGAAAAAATTAGGTCTCAGCTAAAAACATTAGAACCCGGTCGTAGCAAAAGAGGCCTCATAGATGGCTTAGGTTCAGTTATAAAAAGCATAACCGGTAACTTAGATCAATCGGATGCCCAAACTTACAATAACGCTATTAAACTTTTAGAAAATAATGATGACAAGATACTATCGGAGTTAAACGAGCATATAAGTCTTAATAAAGTCTGGATGACTAAATACAGTGAAATACTGTCAAACATTGTAGACAATCAAGAGAGAATAAATAGTACACTAAGATTACTTTTAGACGAGAAAGGTTCTGTTAAAAATGATCTTATAAGACACGCAAAGTTTGCTCAGTTGCTAACTATCATTAGCGATAATACAGATGATTTATTTCTAGAGATAACTAGAATAGAAGATACATTGGCTTTTATACGTGCATCGAGCACTCACCATAGTACTTTAAGCATAGATACTTTAGGTAATATGACTAAACGATTGAGATCCATATACGGTTCCGACCAATTGCTAGAGGCAGATCTAAGAGAATACTATACAGTTATAAAACCTGGTTATTACTATGCAGGAAAAAGAATAGTTATCATATTTAAATTCCCAATAATCTCCCCTGATAAGTTTGAATTATATAAACTAGCAATAGTCCCCAATAAGTTTATGTACACCTTTATTCCTCCTTATCCTTTCATTGCAACCAATAGAAAAGTTTTCAAGTACATAGAGGCTGAATGCCCGAAGTTCAATCAACTCCATCTCTGCGAAGAGGAAGTCAACCATCAACCGACGAGAGGACATCTCGACTGCATCCAAGGCCTCATCTTCAATCAATCTCTACAGAAGTCATGCCAGCCCACCAAGCTCACGCTGACCAAAGAAGCTATGGAGCAATTGGACGACAGACGCTATACTCTCACCTTTCCACAATCAACCCGAACCGAGCTACAATGCGAACGTCAAGAGTTCATCTCTCTACACGGAAGTTACCTAGCAACCATTCCGCAAAAATGCTTACTACGCACCGAGCAGTTTACTATCATCAACACGAATGACCATATCAAAGGACAGCCGCTGAAAATCACCGAAATACCCATGAACCTGAACATCGTAAATGAATCCATTCCACACCTGAAGTTGAACTCACTACACCTGAAAAGTCTACATGAAATCGAAGATAAAATCTTAATCCAGCAACCAGTACAAATCAATCACACAAACCTAGAACAATCAATTTACCACACGACTATCCCACTATATGTCGTAATATTCGGTGCAACTGTACTGATCGTTACTCTCACCATACGACGGTATAACGTTTGCACAAAGCTCAGAAAGCCACAATCACCAGCTGGAAACGCTGAGAATCATCAATATGAAGATGCAGAATCCGCAACAACCAAGAAAAATGTACCAGCAACATTCTCGCTAAAATTGCTCAAATAGTTGCTGTTCTGAGGGGGGAGGTGTTACGTGCTCTGCCTACACCAAAACCGCTAGATAGCGAAACGATACCTATTTACAACGGATATTTCAACATGGTTCGCAACTCAGGGACATCGCTGACTCGACGCCTCGTGTCGCCGCTTCACCTACTTCCTCCATTCTGCTGATGCCGCATCCATGTTTTGCAAATGTTTAAAATCATAGTTTTAATGTAATAAACTAATTTTAGGACACTTTGGTACTAGCATCGTCCAAGTCTAGACTTAAGAATTAAATTGTAATTTTAAAGTAATTAAACTATTTTCTAAATTAATTTCGGTTTTTTTTAAGTCCTCCGGCTGTCACCTTCGTAATTGCTGTTTATGGTTATGAAAGCATTAATATGCATAGGCATGTGGGTCTTCTTCCAGTCTAACCGGATGCAGCTGAATACCAGGATTTTATATGGAGCGATTCCCTATCAAACCTCCACATTTGCAAAGTTACCGGGTAATTCGAAATTTCAAAGATCTACGAATGACAACTGGGACCAACGTCTTTTTTTTTTTTTTTTTTTTTTTAAGGCTGCGAAATCATCCAATGACTGCTCCCGCTCTGGGTGGAGCGGAAGGGAGTGTCAGACTCTTACTGACTAAAACCCATCCATGTTCCTTCCGTAGCCCTTTATGTTCCGGGGTAGCGGTAACCCTTTCGGACAATCCCGCTTACCCGGCAGGCTTGGCCCTGAGGGGCCCCTTCATATGCTGACATCTCTTTGAGGCGCGCGTGGAACATATACGCGCCGTACGGCACGGGTCTGGTGCTGATCGGACGGTGAGTTACCCATTACTCACCGCCCGCAGGCCCGCGCCTACGGTGGCCGGGAGTCGTCACGTGGCTCCCGACGCCCGGGGCGTCTCCTGCGGCGGCTGGGACGGGAGGACCTTTCTCTCTCCCATCCCGCCACCTCCTTCGCGAGCATAACTTTTTCGCAGAAGGAGGTGACTGCCTCCCACTCCCTCTCGCCCCGGACCATGGCTTGCACCAGGGCCGGGCGCGAGAGGTCGCCGCCGCCGATCGCCTCTACGAGGACACGGCGGTGCTCCGCCCATGCGGGACAGGTTTGCACCGTGTGCTCTACCGTGTCCTCTGGGCGATCCTCGCAGTGGTGACACCCGGGCGTTTCCTCCCGCCTGATGATGTGCAGGAACCTCCCGAAACATCCATGTCCGGGGACCAACGTCTTAACGTGCTTTTCTAGTCACTGAAGGGACTTGATATATTACAGATGTTCTCCCATCCATGGTGCAATCACGACAAGGATTGCTTATCCTTGAAAACCGATCCATGCGGCTGTTATTATTGAACTGCGAGCCTCTTTCTCGCTGTGGTGATTATCGAGATTATTATTACGTAGATTTGTGAAAAAAAATGTGCGGGCAAATAAGACGAATGGTGTGTTATCTACACATTTACTCCGTGGTTATCTACCTAGGGTAAATCCCTCCGAACTTTTCTTAACCAGTCCCCATAAAATAGGATCTTGATAAAATTTCATTTCGAATAATAACAATGTTAATTAAAAAACATACAGGAAAAGTCGAGCCAAAAACCTTGTCAACATTAAAACATTTTACCATTAATTAGCATAATTTAATTAACTTTCAGGATTTCGGTATTGAGAGTATATTTCATTAGGAGCTCGTTGTTGAGGCCTTAATCGGGGTGTTAAGGTGTATCCACACTGAAGTTGCGTTTTTTAGAACAGCATTTTGCAACATACCAGTTAGTTACTTCCATAAATTTTCTTTTGCTTTTATTAGGTATACTAGAAACTTTTTGTACCCTTTGCGAAAGTTGCTTGACAAAAAGTAACTTCGATGTGGAAGCACCTTTATTCATCGCATATCTGTTGGGACATCATGAGGACTATCAAAGGAGAAGTAATTATATTAACTTCAATCTCAAATTGAGATGTTAGATTAAATTATTTGGTAACGAACGGTAATGTTATGATTACCGACACTTAAAAGGTCTTTGAAGGTTTTTGAAAAATGGGGCTAAATGTTTTGGCGAACAATTTGGAAATTGGAAAGAGGCGATTGCTCTGCAGAGGCAGAATTTTAGCGGGCTGCCGCTGCCGCTCCACCCACAGCGAAAGAATTTGACGCGGCGAATTTGAGAATTTCAGGCGATTTGATATATTTCCTACCCTAATAAAAAGTAGTATTTAGTAAGTAAGTCTATAGTAATTGTAGCAGGCATAACTCGAGGTGACCAGGGTTATCGTATTGCCAGTTACTGGGTTGTGGAGGTCTGACAGACAGTCGCTCCATGTAAAATACTGGTATTCAGCTGCATCCGGTTAGACTGGAAGCCGACCCCAACATAGTTGGGAAAAGGCGAGGCAGATGGATGAAGTCGAGGTGACCGTAAGTGATAATTTCACCATACAATTACCAATAAACTTTTGTTGCTACGGCTCAAATCTACGGCGTGCGGACGCATTTCATACACCGCCTCGATGAGAGTAAACGAAACGCAACTGTCGTTTAGTAGACATTAAATAACTGCCGCGAATGCCGCTTTTTCTAATTTATATTTGTTTTCTTTATTTTATTCTGTTGTTGGTACACTTACGAAGAAACAGGACAGAAGGTATACACTGTCTCAGTAAAAAAAACAATAATTACTGAATCCTTTATTTAAAACCCACTTTTTTTAGGGTGGTAACAAACACTCTGGGCTTCTAAATATAAAAAAAAAAACATATTGGAAAGAAAACACTGTTAATACCTACATGTTGGTAATGGCCGAGCGGTCACAAAAGCTCCCATAATTGGTTTGTTAGGCTTAACCGCTTGCTGATCGGGTGGGACGTGAAATATTCCATCGATTTCGGGAGAACATTATCACGCAGAAGTGTTGAAGAAATTTTTGAAAAAAAAATATCGTTTATATGTGTGTTTTTTTTATTATGGACCAACTTTTACTACTATCTTCACTTCATTGGTCCGTAATAAACCCTACCAATATTGGTAAATAATCTACCAAGGACCACGGTAAAGACCTGAGGGCCCAAACAAAAGACAATCGTTTTCAAAGCGTTCCGTATTTCCACAGAACTTTATTCGGTAGTTTACGTCATCTGACGTTTACACTGCTAATAGACTGTGCTGATAGAATGGTATCTTCTCTGAATATAAAGATATTAACCCAGATCGTAGAAGCATGGCACACCTATACTGATGAGCAATGAGTGAAGCAAGATGTGTCATTGATGATCGATCATGTAAAAAGCAGCAATTTGTTGCGTTTCTAAAACGGTACTAATGATGAAATATTCTATTTTAGTTTTATTTTTATACATTTACGCCTGTAATCTCTAGAATTACTTCTCCTTTAACACTCAAAGTTAGAAAAAAGGTTGTTTATATGCCTTAAACCAACACACAATTTTATTTTACAAGTTCAAATTCTAGATCTTAAAATTTTCATAAGTTTTTTGCAAAGTGCGGGTCAGTATCAGGTTGTGTGTTGATAAAAGTACGATTCACGACTATTAAAATTATTAATTTACAAATAAAATGTTGTAATTATGACGTAACGAACGAATGTAACGAAGAAAGAAAAAAATACGTTTATTTATGGTAAACATGACGTATAAAAAAAAGAACATAGACAGAATAAAGAAAAAAATTAGAAAAGTTTGTTCACATCCACGCAAAACGGCTATCGCTCAGCATTATGCTGTGACCCTATGCAAGACAGAGCTCGAGCGCTGGTTTTATTTACTTATTTATAAAAACTTTATGCACAAGTAAAAATACTGTATAAAGTATATACTTAATGCCTGAGATATTAAGTCCGCCACCCCGTTTGATTTTCAGCGCTGGGGCTCTCATCATTCTCCTGCCCTTATCCCAATTTATTTGGGGTCGGCGCAACATGTCTTTTTCTTCCATACTTCACTATCAGTCGTCATCTTGGTAGTCACTGCCTTTCTAGCCATAATATCATCTTTCACATAATTCATCCATCGTTTCTTTGGTCTCCCTCTACTTGTATAGCCATCCACATTCATACTCAAAACTTTCCTGACAACATTTTCTTCATTCCTCCGCATAACATCCCCATTGCCCATTTAATGATTATAACTCCGTAACCACATAAGTTACGGTCGGAAATAATGTTTTATTGATATACAACCTTAATGATACTGCAGGCAAATTGCATTTTTTTTTACAAACATTTTAATTTTGCGGCACGCGCTGGCCGTTTCGCCTTGATGCATTAGCACTTAGTCTGCGGCAAATTAAGCCCTTATGTACATAAATAATGCATTAAACAGTACCAAGATGATCTAGATTTCTCATATAACAAGACGACCCAGAAAACTGGTCCGGTACTTGCTATTCTATATCTGGATTAACTTACAAGCCTTGAGGCTAACTAGCATGAATAATTATCTTGCAATATACAATTCATACTAAGTAAAGTCTCTTAGTGAAATTGCATACAATTTAATTTTGAGAAACGTAGTCAATCGAGCTATGTATTAATTAGTTTTTGGCTGATTTAATTTAAACTTTATTTTCCTTGTTTGTTTCCAAATGAACTAGGATTAAGAATAACAATTGTTTTTGCTATTTTATTTTTGGTGGTGGGAATTCATCAAGTGGTTTGCTCTGGGTGGCGCGGAAGGGAGTGTCAGACTCTTACTGACGAAAACCCATCCATGTTCCTTCCTTAGCCCTTTATGTTCAGGGGTAGCGGTAACCCTTTCAGACAATCATGCTTATGTTTTTGCAACTAATGTTTAGGTATTTGTGGGGCAGCGGGATGATTATAAGTAAGTAATATTAAACTACAATAAACTCTTTCAAATATGTCTTGCTGTTTATGTAAACATAGCATATTGTCCATAAGTTATAAATTAAAATTAAATTAATCTAAGTTATTTTTGGTACAGATTTTGAATGTTGGCTTAAGACATAAAACTTAAAATCGCGCCTAGTTTCCCCAAACGGTTCGGCAGAGGTGTACCTATAATATATAAGCTACATTAAGTTTCACGTTACCCGTTTGTTATAAAAGAATATTGTTTTTCACCGATCTAAAATTTAAATGATAACATCCAAACAAAATTCCCTATAAACTTCGAAATGCGGAATAAAAGCGTACCAAAAAGATTCTACTCTATAACGCATACATGACAACCTGCACTTAAATGTCGGCAGGCACAATATCGCTTCGTGTTTCGGCAAAACTTTTGTTTTTCGCGTTCGGCGACCGTGTTCGAAACATTTGAAGGGACATGTATTCAGTATTTTTCGAGTCGATAAATGGTTCAACACTTCAGTTTGTGACTTAGTACGACTTGTGACAGTACCTTTTTTTTTTATACCTAGTAGCTGCGCCTGAGCTTCAGCAGGCGATATTTTCTCTAATAAATAAATATTGCATCATTATCATAAGCTACCTAGGAGGAGGAGTTCGTGGCTAAGTAATAACAGCCGCACGGAGCCATCCATCAGGTTAAGCTACGCTTGCCGGGGTTGTCCGTGGATGGCATGACAGCCGGGACCAACAGCTTAACGTGCTTTCCGAGGCACGGAGGTGTCTCGATATGTAAAGATGGTCACCCAACCACGGACCAACCCCGGCAAGCGTAGCTTAACCTGATGGATCGATTCGTGCCTTAACATAGTACTTTTAGAGGCATGGAGGATATTCGCATGTACAGATAGCCACCTATACACAGGTCGGTCCTGGCAAGGGTTGCTTAACCTGATGAGTTCACCCGTGCAGTTATTTTTACTTAAGCATGAGCACTTCTCTTATAATTTGTATCCTATAGTATTTAAAAATAGCTATTAAGAAAATCCAAAGGAGAAACTTGAGTTAATACAAAAATGCGCTTTTAAAACTTTGTCCTCGAACAATACCAAAATATCTTCAGCGGATAACGCCTGCTAAATTTAATTTTAATCCCGGAAAATCGCGAGCGGCAATCCGAAAGAAGGCTTTAATTAAGATTTTGAACATAAAAGAATTTGATGAGTTAAGATGATTATCTAGTTAGTTAATTATATTATTTTTACTTAATACTATTCTTCTTGTGTGTATTTTACATTTATGTATTACTTATGCAGGACACAGACGTCACGATATACTCGCGTACAATTGGAATGGGACTTCACATTAAGATGTGTGAGATGAATTAGCACAAGTATCCTAGCCATTCGGTGTCACGCAGACTTATGCAAGTCTAAACTTGCGAAAGTATATTGTACCGTGTATAGCTTCAATTAGTTTGCAATGTATAGGGCATAAAATTGTAACATTTCATAATGAGGTTTGGAAAGAAAAGAGTTGCCTTTTCTCAGTAGTGGAACACAATGTAGGTTAACAAAAAACATACATTATATGGACTACCCATTAAATGAATGTATCTATATTAATAACTAGCTGCTCCTGGTTTGTCCCACTGCTCGGCTCCTTTTGGTTGTAGCGTGATGTTACATAGCGTATAGCCTTCCTCGATAAATGGACTATTCAACACAACAATAATTTTTCAATTCGGATCAGTAGTTCCAGAGATTAGCGCGTTCAAACAAACAAACTCTATAGCTTTATAATATTAGTATAAATAACAAGTTTTCATGATAGCGGTTCAACGATCATTTAGAAATTTGGATGCCTCTCACAGGAATGTAATATATTTTTAATGAGAATTTCGTTTATCTTTAATTATAAGTCTTTGATGAAAATTACATAGAAAACTGATATCGCTTGTAAAAATTAATAAGCCGTAGACACATAATTCTTGAATGTGACCTTCCCTTGACTCAGCGGCGGCATTGAGCGAAGTAGAGACCAAGTAGTATTCTATTTTCAAATTACAATATTTGATTATGATTAGTGTGTGTATCATTTGAGTATGGAACTAGTAAGTACCTGAAGGGTAAGATTTTCGACAAAACTTTCTTGAATTTACTTTAAGATGTGTCTGTATCCCTTAGTGCATTTTATGTGACAAAATATCATTTTTTTTTCTTATCAACCGTCATCTAAGTAGGAAATTCATCAATGAAACTGAACATAGCATTCCTGTTCAGGACCGTCACCATTCCGAATTTTGACCATGGCAACCAATCCTCAGCGGAGTACAGCCATCAGCGCGGGAGATATTATAGTACACAAGTGTGTGCAGGCGCAGGTGCACTCTTTTCCCTTACCCTCATAGTCCAATGGTGCAGCAATCCGACACGACCTGAGAGAGATTAGGCGCAGGGCTGGGTGTATCACACCGCCAACTTCCAAACTCCGGGCAGTTACTAAGAAATTCCTCATGGAAAACCTAATAAAACTTGCCCAAACCGGTAATCAAACACTTTTGATTTCGATACCCAGTGCTTACGCTGATGACAGTGTAGTTTTTGTACTCGATGATGTTGATGATTAGTGGTAAAATTCGGTCATTGTATTGAACACTTGAAGAGCGCTACATAAACGGGTGTGTAACGTTTGATATAATAACAAAAGTTCTAATGATCACAAGACCTAATTTCATTTATTATATATTTTTTTAATATAACGATCAAATGTTATAATGAATTACTGATATAATTTCATTTTACCTAGTTTCATATGGTATAATGAACAGTTTATATAATGCACATTTGAAATAATATTCAATTAATATAATATTCAGTTGCTATAATATTCAAAATCCTTAAGTAACTTTTAATATAATTTAGAAAATCTACTAAAGATCCTTCCACCTGCCTCCCTCAACTATTGTTACCGGGAGAAACTAGATACAATCTGGAATTTAGGGCACACCGACTCGGACAGATTAGGTTAGAATTATTCGTGGTTATTTTTGTATAAACAACCAAGAAGTAGGCTCCGTCGACCAAGCCCACCCTCAACGTTGCATAGAATATTTTAAGGGTTGGTTAGGTGCCA
This sequence comes from Hyppa rectilinea, assembly GCA_951799385.1. NCBI lineage: Eukaryota > Metazoa > Arthropoda > Insecta > Lepidoptera > Noctuidae > Hyppa > Hyppa rectilinea. The sequence continues at coordinate 2,462,169 of OX637302.1, read as the reverse complement.
TTTGAGTTAGGTTAGAACTGTGACCATTAAACACGAAAATCTGGTCAAAAGAACATTAGGTCAAAGATAGATTAGATTCATTTATTTGCCTGAAATATGGTGTTTCACAGATTTAATAACAAATACACAATAGTTCTTCATATTTCGCCACCTAAATTCGGCATGCAAATTTTGTAACTATAACAATTATTTTAGTTAAACAAAATAATTAGATTCCAATGTCAAAAAAAAAATATGTCAATAGCTTAAATAAAAATGTCAAATGCAATTTACATGTCCTGCAATTTCCCATTTGTCTTGAACTCATAAATTCCTTAATACTATAAAAACATTTTTCTATACGCCAAGCTCTGAGATGCTTTTGAAATAGGCTTATAAATGAACGTTATTTAAAATGAATATTATACAAACATATTAAAAATTATATCAAATATAACATTAGATCATATGAAATTAGCTTAAATGTTTTTATAGCATATGAAAAATATATCATATGTAAGTTATGTTAAATGAAATTAGACAATCTGTTATTATAGCAAATATTACACACCCTACATAAACACAGTGAATTTGAATCCATGGGCAATATTTTAACGAGTCATTGTACCCAACATTATGAACAACTTTTACTATAGGATCTTGAATAAAATCTCTTAGCTTCGACGGAGCTGATGGTAATAGGTAAATTAAATTAAACACCCAGTAGGTATAACTGGAATTATCATTTCTAGTTAATTCGTTTTTACATTGATTGATTGATTTTAAAAGTCTTTATTGTAAACATAATAATATAACGTGCACACAATAAGATCCTATTCTAGTTGAGTACAATCTTAAAAAATAACAAGTTTTTAGGCTAACTTACCTTTACAAACATTTTACACTGAGTTTACTATTAATATTATTTACATTCTATAATAAGTCCATAAGAACAAGGTAATATTCAAATGCACAAAGGTCTTAGTAGCACTGACTCTAAACGCATACCACTACTGTTTACCTACTAAAGGTAATGCACTCAACTAATACAAACACTAATTGAAGCGCAGTATATAACATTACAACAGTATAATTTAAGTTACTTAGATTTAAACATAAATATCATGGATGAGTTAAAACAAAGAACTAATAATTCAAAACTGTGGGTACTTTGCGTAACTTTTAGCCGAGTATGCTCACTGCGAGCGTGTGAGGGCAGCACGGTCGGTCCGGTGGTGGGTACAGAGGCCAGCACATCAAGTTACCACAATCTGTCAGATTTCTTTGATAGTATTTCAACTTTATTGCGAAGACATAAGGTTTATTTTTAATTGAAAAAAATTGACAGTTAGGGATAGCTTGATGTGCTGGCGTCTGTACATAATGCTATTCACTCAAAAAATAGTGATGTGGTAAACGATATCGATTATATGGTGTTGAATACGATAAGTTATTAAATCTACTTTTACCTATTGATGAAATTAATGGGTTATAATGTTTGGGATTCTTAAATAAATAGAATTTTCGCGCTGATTTTAAGATAAAGTTTTTGATCGTTGGAAATTTAATTTGATCGTGAACTCGTTTTAAATTTGTGCGAAAGGCAGTGTTAAGTGATATTTTGATTGCTTTATTTTGAACAACTTGCAACTTATTGTAGTTTTTATCAGTCAAGCTACACCAGGCTGGCGCAGCATATGTCAAACATGGTCGAACGAGAGTGGTATAAATGCGTAATTTAGTGGCAGCGCTTAACTTAGATTTTCTGTTAAGAATAGGTCTTAACGCATTAATAACCTTCAGACCCTTTTCGCGAAGTGCATCAGTGTTTTCATTCCAGTTCATTTTGCTGTCTAGTACTACACCGAGATATTTGACCGAACGGCTCCAGGGTATGAAATGATTTTTAAAGTTAATGCGCCTGAGAGGTAATGATCGTTTACGGGTAAAAAGAATAACTTCCGTTTTACTAGAGTTTAATTTTAGTTTCCATCTGGTAAGATACGTATCAAGTAGGTTTAGTGCAAGTTGAAGCCGCCCAATTATTAAGTCTACATCCTCTGAAGAAGTATATGAGGCAGTGTCATCAGCATATATTGCGAGATGAGTTCTAGGTTGCTTAGGTATGTCATTAAGATACAGGATGAAGAGAAATGGTCCTAAATTTGAACCTTGTGGTACACCGGATACAATAAATTTGGCCATAGAACAGTGTTCATCTATGAACACTTTGAAATGGCGGTTGGATAGATAATTTTGGACTATTTTGACAAGTGAGAGAGGAACGCCGTTAACAAGAAGCTTGTGAAGTAGTCCCTCGTGCCAGACAGTGTCAAAGGCTTTTTCTATATCCAACATCACCATTCCCGTCGATTTGCCTTCATTTAGGTTGTGTGCAATATGCTCCGATACCCTGGCCAACTGCTGAGTGGTGGAATGAGCCTTACGAAATCCAAATTGTTCCGGTAGCAGTAAATGTTCTGTAACTTTTAACAGACGCTTAAGAATGATAGACTCAAATAACTTGCCCAGGCTTGGGAGTAGGCTTATGGGACGATAATTTGCAGGGATGCTGCCATCTTTGCCAGGTTTTTTAATAGCGATTATTTTTGCCATTTTCCAGGACGCAGGGAAGTAGCCTATTCTGAGACAACCGTTAAATATTTTCGTGAGGTAGACCAGGGCCTTTTGAGACAGGTTTTTAAGTAGCCGATTGCTAAGACCGTCTAGACCAGGAGCTTTGCGAGGTTTTAATTTAAGGATGATTTTCTGAACTTCCCTGGGTCTAACGAGACAGTGACAACTTATGTGTTTTGAATTTAATGTCGCCATCGATTCCCTGACAGCAACCTCAGTTTCAATATCGCTGGTCCATTGATGAGTGAGACTCATATTACCAGCAAATGCATCGGCAAGAGCTTCACACTGCTCCGATACTGAGGACGTCATTTGATCGCCTCTGATTTGTAGGGGGGGAATATTACTGGGGTTATGGTTGATTGATCGAACCAGACGCCATACAGCATTACTTGGATTATCTACTTTTGAAAGCTTATCATTCCAAATACTGTCATTTAAGGTCTGGATACTGATTTTAATGGAGTGTTGTAGCTGGTTTACTTTAAAGAACAGTTGACGTCTGAGGCAAGGATTGTACTCATTCAATGCCTTTCTGCGAATGTAATTTTTGAGTTTAATTTGACTCTTAATGCGCCTTGGTAATTTTAAACGACCTTTGTTAATTTCAATAGTAGGAACACTCGCCTCCCGTGCGTTTAACACACTGTCAGTAAAGTGATTTACAGCAGCGTCAATACAGGGTATAGAGCCCAATATTGCACTAGTTAGTGTGATATTGTTATCCAAGTGAGATCTGAAGTATTTCCAGTCAGCTTTTGCAAAGTTAAGTGCTGGTTGGGATTTGGTGCTATATGTTCCACCTACAGTGAAGTGTACTGGCAGATGGTTTGACGAAAGACTTGTAAGAACTTGAGGCTCACTTACCACGTGAGTAGTGTTGACTAATATGACGTCTGGAGTCGAAGGTTCGTGAGAGCTTTGATAGTGCACTAGGGTAGGTGAAGAAGGTGCTAGTATCTCATAATCATTAGCTACCATGTGGTTGAAAAGGATTTCACCATGTTGATTAGAGATAGTGCAATTCCAGTAATGATGTTTAGCGTTTAGGTCACCCATAATCAGGGAATTGTGATGAGCACCTAGCAATAAGTCTAGATCACTATCTAGCAGTGGAAGATTAGGCGACTGGTAAGTAGAGTAGATAGCTAAATTTTTCTCTGGAGTTGTTACCTGAACACCTATACACTCTAAATTATACGTGTTTAGAATGGGAAGAGGGGAGTGCATTATATTACTCCGGACCAACAGTGCCACTCCCTGACCGCGGCCATCAGCCTTTTTGTCGTGCCTATAACAAATGTAGCCAGGAGTTTCGAGTTTGAGACGAGAAGAAATTCTGGTTTCGCACAAAGCTACAATATCTATGGACAAATCACTTAACAGATCAAACAATTCCATAAGTTTAGTGCGAATACCATCGGCATTCCAGTATAAGATACGCAAATTGTTACCATTAAACATATTGACCAAGGTGGGTCAGGATTAAAATTACCTTATCCATCATACTGTTGCAAGTTACAAATTGGGTTTTGATGGATTTAATTGTCATGAGTATTGCTAACATGTCAGCAGTGGCCTGATCTTGCGTTCCAATTTGAGGTTGAGCTCCAGTGTTGCTTGATCCCATTGTATTTGCAGCGACAGTGTTCCAGCTTCGCCCGTCAACCTGACTGCTTTTCGCGTTGATTTTAGCCTCTTGAGTTGCTTTTATTTGTTCTTGACGGTTTTGAACAAGTTTTAGGTATTTTTGTCTCTCAATACATTGTCAAAAATTTGCTGGATGGTTACCTTTGCAGTTGCAGCACTGTGCCGGACTGGTTCTGTCTTTTTTGGGACAGCCAGCCGAGGGGTGGGATTCAGTGCACTTAACGCAACGTGGACTTAAATTACAATTTCTTGAAGAATGGCCAAAGCCTTGGCATCTGAAACATTGTGTACCAAACGGGTTTCTTGCTTGGTACTTGCGTACTTGCACTGCACAGTTGCTAAGGTATCGAATTTTTTGAAATCTATTAAAATCGCTACCTGCTGGGAGCTGTATTAAGAAGGGAGGACAAACACCATTGCCTTTGTTGTTATCAGGCAATTTCATCTTGCGAATAACAGCGTCTTTAAAACCCAGGGTCTCTAGTTCTTCTGCTAAGCAATCTTCTACGTAGGCAGGTAGGCCGAAGATAACCGCCTTGTATCTTTTCTCATCCTTCCGCGGATAGGTATGGAATGCTAGATCAGCAGCTTGGAAACCATCTTTTACTGCTTGGTGGCTTGCCGGACTATAACAAGAAACTACAATTTTGTTGTTGATTGGTGCGAAGAACACTGAACCGGTTTGAGGTTTTGATGGGATCAGGTTTGTTCGTAGCAGTAGCAGGCAGACCAAACTTTGGTATTTTCCACTCACTGGTATCAACAGGTCCTTCCAGTGGGCGTTTGCCTACAGAATTTGATCGTGTTACAAATCGCTCCATGGCGAGCGCAAGGGTCGATGTATCGTGGTAACGATAACAGTCTTTCCCATCACTAATAACCAAAGTAACTTTGTGAGGGTAACTAAGTAATTTGACTATGATTTGACGTTTTTATATTAAATAATCTAATTTTCTTCTAGCCCTGGTCAACTGTGTTGTAGCTGACTCTCAAAAATAATTCTTTTTCTTCATATAAACCATTTTTTATCTCTAATCTGCCATGAACACATAAACTGACGGAGGTTTTAATCAAAAACCTTATACTCTTTCTTACATCTTCCACACAATTTTTCTTTCGACGCAATGGTACTGACTGAGGCCAGCACATCTTCCTAACTCACGGTAGGAGGGGTTCACATCGGCGTCGAGACGACTATGAAGAACCTGGGTCTCGACCTCGACAGCCGATGGAATTTCGTGGAGCATTTCCGACGTTTGGACCCCAAACTGGAACGGACTGGGGCCGCTTTCAAGCGGCTCTTGCCCAATTTGAGGGGGCCAAACGCCTCCTGCCGGAGGCTTTACGCGAGAGTCGTGCGGTCCATGGCCCTTTACGGGGCCCTGGTGTGGGCGCGTTCACTGCGGCGGCGAGCCACCCAGTATCTGAACGCACCCCAAAAGGTGGTAGCCATTCGGCTTATTCGGGGGTACCGCACGATCTCGGGCGAGGCAGCAAGCCTCCTTGCCGGACTGCCGCCGTGAGATCTGGAGGCGATAGTCCTCGCACGCCTGTACGAGAGGCGTGCGGAGGTACTAAGCCGGGGGGAAACTCCTTTTCCACGGCAAATTGCGGCGGAGCGGACGGATCTCCGCGCGATCTCATGGCGGCCTGGAAACAGCGACTGTCGCGCAGTCCTCTTTGAGGAGTGGCTAGAGAGGCGTCACGGCGCCCTCACCTACCGCCTGACGCAGGTTCTCACCGGACATGGATGTTTCGGGAGGTTCCTGCACATCATCCGGCCGAAGGAAATGCCCGGGCGTCGCCACTGCGAGGATCGCCCACAGGACACGGTAGAGCACACGGTGCAAACATGCCCCGCTTGGGCGGAGCACCGCCGTGTCCTCGTAGAGGCGATCGGCGGTGGCGACCTCTCGCGCCCGGCCCTGGTACAAGCCATGGTCCGAAGCGAGAGGGAGTGGCAGGCAGTCACCTCCTTCTGCGAAACAGTCATGCTTGCGAATGAGGTGGCGGGATGGGCGAGAGAAAGGTCCGCCCGTCGCAGCCGCCGCGGGAGACACCCCGTACGTCGGGAGCCACGTGACGAATCCCGGCCACCGTAGGCGTGGGCCTGCGGACGGTGAGTAATGAGTGACTCACCACCTGATCAGGACCACGCCCTTGCCGGACGGCGCGCATATGTTCCACGCGCGCCTCAAAGAGATGTCAGCATATGAAGGGGCCTCTTAGGGCCAAGCCTGCCAGGTAAGCGGGATTGTCCGAAAGTGTTACCGCTACCCCGGAACACAAAGGGCTAAGGAAGGACACTCCCTTCCGCTCCATCCAGAGCGGAAGTCAAGGCCAGCACATCTAGTTACCCCAATCTGTCAAATTTCTTTGATAGTTTTCAACTTTATTACCAAAGCATAAGAAAATTTTCTACTGGGAAAATTTGACAATAAGGGATAGCCTGATGTGCTGGCGTCTGTATATTAACATTTTTTTAGTTCCACTATCAATCTCATATTCCATTTTTATTAATAACATTGCTCCGTTAGTTTTATCCCGCAGTCGAATCGTAATGTTAAGAATGCAAATCTATTTTATGATCTTGCAGAGAAATGTTAATATCATCGTAATTCTGTTTGAGGCGTGTTTTTAGTATATACCTAGTCATTTTTGTTTTCAGTTGGTTTCCGTGCCTCTGAAAGAACGTTCAGTTATTGGTCCCGGTCGTTCGTAGATCTTTGATAATCGTTACTAGTAGTCAGAAGACCAAAAATCAGGCAACCATTCTTCATTCCAAGGGGTCCCATGCTACCCAGCAGATAATAAAAGAGATATTTATCATGTTACATAAAAAAAATACATTTTTTTTTCAATTTGATTACGTTTTTCTTTAAAAAGTAAAAAAAAAAATTCTGGCAACATTTTAAATTCTTCCTTAGATCGCTAGCGCGCGCCGAGACGCGTCTTTCAACACCCCACACGTGCGTCTAGCCCCCATAGAACCCCCAAAAATTCCATTTTAAAGTAAAATTTGTGTCTTTTTTATTTGAAGTCATGTCAAAGAGTAATATAAAATTATTAAAAAGTTGTAATACAAAAAAGTTGGTCAAAATGCTGACCAACATTTTTTAAGTGTAGCGTGATGCTACTCTTTACTTTATCACTTAGCTTAGTAACTGAATGTATTGCAAAATATTGGGCATGTTGTTGCTCATCCATGAGCAGTAACCATATTTTGTTTAAAAGAGTGTCCATGTAGTTTCTTGCCCGTTCTTCTCCATAGGTAACTACTGCTTTGGAAAGGGCAACTAGCTTCATCATTCTGACTGACCGACCCCTTGACAATTCAAAAGTGCCTGTAATTGGATTATTTAAAATAAATACTTTGAGTTAGAAAAAAAAAGTCACATTGTTAAGTATGTATTACGATGATGCGTAGTTAAGATACATTGCGTTGGTCATCGTTTACTGGTACCTTAACAAGAATTTTGCTTGCAATAACTCAGCTACTGCCTATCCTCTTGACATAATCTCTAAGCCGGCTTTTACGATAGTCACGAGAACAGCGGGGTGGCCTAAATTTATCCATGCCTGCAATCTCGCTTTTAATCCGATGGGAGAAGGAAAGTTATGCCACAGAATAATCTCCGACGAATCCTTAGGGGAATTAACTAAGGATCAGTCTAATGTTTTGTGGTGCGAAATAATTTGTAATAGAAAAAATATCTATAAAAACTGCAGTTAAAAGCGGAAATATTTACTTTAGAAAAATGAAGCCTTAACGTGAGGTAGTACTTATCATTCTCCTGCCCTCATCCCAATTTATTTGGCGTCGGCGCAACATGACTTTTTCTTACCGTCATCTTGGTAGCCACGGAGGAGCTCGTGGCTTAGCACGGGCAGCAGCCGCACGGGTCGATCCATCAGGTTAAGCTTTGCTTGCCAGAGTTAGCCATGAATGGGTGGCCATCTTTACATACCGAGACTCTTCCGTGTCTCGGAAAGCACGTTAATCCGTTGGTCCCAGCTGTCATTTGTGTATCTTTGACAGTCGTAACGGTTCGTTAGAAGCCCGAAAATCTGACAGCCAGTCCTACCAAAGGGTATCGTATTACTCAGTTACTGGGTTGTAAAGGTCAGATAGTCAAGGTCAGTAGTCGCTCCATGCAAAAAACTTGTATTCAGCTGTATCCGGTTAGACTGGTAGCCGACCCTAACATAGTTCTGCAAAGGCTAGGCAGATTGATTGATCTTGGTAGTCACTAGTTTTCTAGCCATTCCATATTTCACATAGTCCATCCATCGTTGATTTGGTCTTTAATAGCCATACACATTCTTACACATACTTCCTAACGACATTTTCCTTATACCTCCGCATAACATGCGACATACAATGAAAAAATCGGGACACGTTTCTCAGGAAACTCAAAGCATTTATTTCAAATCAACCAATTACAGGCACTTTTGAACTATCTGTCACCTAAGAAAAAAAACGGGCAAGAAACTCCACGGACACTCTTTTAAATTAAAAAGAAGTTACGAAATCTCCGGCAGAACTGATGGCTGCTGTGAATCACAGGCTCAAAAATAATTGTTCATGTATTGAAGTATTATAATGAAGGTCTCTGGAATGGAGTGTCAGACACTTACTGATTAAACCCATCCATGTTCCTTTCTTAGCCCTTTATTACATTAACTTAATAAAAAATAACAAAATGCATTGAAATGTGGTGAATTAGTGGTGATTAACCTGGTGTCAGAGTTTTAATGCTGCCCATGGGCCTCTAACTTAGCATCACATACTGTTGAGAAATATCTCTCAGGCATTTTCCTCACGATGTTTTCCTTCACCGATTTTTAAGCAAGTGATAATTATACAATACGCTGATTCATGTATCAGAAAAGTCAGAGGTGTGTTCCTTGGGTTTGAACTCGAGACCTAAGACTTGGCAGTCCGATGGTCATACCACTAGGCTATCACAGCTTACTAAAAATAAAAAAGCTTAAAATAGCTACTTAAATATACGTTTTAACAAGATTTTTTACTCGTAGTGACGATGGAAAGAATACTTAATCAGAAACAAAGTACATTCTTTATCTACGTTCCGGGGTAGCGGTAACCCCTTTCAGACAATTCCGCTGATTTCACCATAATATGCTAGGGAGTGAGTCTATTGAGTTTACTTCAACTACGATTACACCGTATCATTTTTACAGAGTAGAATTGAAGGCCAGGTTTGAAGACACGATTTCACGTACAAACCAAACGAACCTAACAGAATGTAATATTTTATTAAACATGCTAATACAATCTTGCAATGTTGCGGCACCAGAATGTTAATATCCTCGTAATTCTGTTGGAACTATCAAAAACTTTATCCTGTTTCATTCTGCAGAGGATTTCTGGCATGAAATTTAATTTCAAAGTTGCATTATGGTTTCGGCCATTTGTGTTTCGTATTTCTGTGTTGATATTGAAGTTGAACGTTGGATCTGTTTGTTGATAAGGCGGCAAAGTGCCTTTGATGGGCAAGAGTTATTTATTGTTTTATCAATAGGGACTGAATTTTTTATTTTTATTACTTCAGAGAGGTTTGGAAAGAAAGCTACAGTAGCTACAGTGTAACACAAAATAGGCTTACAAATAAAATCTGTGGGCCTATCTAGTGGCGGAGTAAGAGTTAAATATAAGCCAGGAAATATAAGTTAGTGTTGTGTTCCATACCTTTACGCTGTTTGGGTGGAATGAAGAAACGCGCAATTGACATTAAACACTTTATAGTGATGCTCCATAAGATAATACTTGGACATTCTCTTGTCATAAATTCTCAACCCGTTTTTTACTGCCCTTATGTGCAAAAAAATTAACTTCATTTTTTTTCATCTGACAAATTTGTTTCCATTATACCAAAAGGACTTTTATAACAAATAATTAAACAATGGACTAAAATAATAATAAGAATTCCGTTTCATTTCATTCCATTCCGCAGTAAATTAAAAATGTAATGCCATCTCACTTGCAACAATACTTCAATTTAAAAGAGATTTTTTAAAAAGATCTCTCTATTTTTACAGGCTGCGTTTTCCGTTAGTTTAATTAAATTTCTAGTAGACCTACGTTACATCCAGTGGTTTCGTAAAACGGGTTATTAAGGAGTGAAATTAGTTTGCGGATAAAACTGTCTTGTTTTCCTGAGGTGAGGGATGAAATGAAAGAAAAATTTTAATTAAGAAATGAGTAAGTAATACCTTAATTGTAGATTTTCGTTGTTGACTTTAAGAGGAGAAAATTTAAGTAGTAAAAGCAATTGTTTCGGTACTACTTGGATTTTATCATAACTTATTTGAAAAAAAACACACGATGTCCCACTGACTTTGAGTGTTTTTTTTTTTAAATAAGTATTCATTATATTTTTTTTTTAAATGATGGATTAGATTAACAAAATTCCGTTGGTCAAAAATCTAAATATGATCTTAAATCCTGGTTGGATTTAAGGTATTATTTTGATTTGTTAAACAGTTGTACAGTGTACATAAACATCTTAATGTTATCTGTAGGATTGTAGTGACTAAACTAATAGAAAAAGAAACCGAGAACCAAAAATAAATATAGACATAAATACCTAAAAATATTGATGTCATTGCTAAGTACAAAACACTGACAAAGAGCCTATTATCTCATCCAAATAAACGACGCCTCAAACAAATCTGTGAAAAGACAAAACTGACAAAATAGTTAGCATAAAAGCCAAAGCAGATAAACAGTAAAATTAAACCGTTTCGCTTACTCGTATTTGCTTTAATTTTCATCTCAAATACTTCATGCAACTGCAATAAAATTACCCAGGTAATTTGGATGATTAAACGTTAAAACACAGGTTAAAATACTTCTTGTTTAACTTTGTAAACGTTAACGATGGTCTTATCCTGAGTTCACAATTCTCTCTCTCTAATTAGACAGGTTTAAACCGCGCAGTTTTCTACGGGTTTTATTCAACAGCTAATTGTAAGTTTCACCGTTTTTTATTGTATTGATGTGATTGCTTATTTCATGAAGCAAGTAAGATATTATTTAAATACCTAATAATGCAAGCTTATCATCTGCTTAGCCTTTTCTCAACTATGTTGGGGTCGGCTTTCAGTCTAAGCGGATGCAGCTGAATACCAGTATTTTACATGGAGCGACTGTCTATCTGACCTTCACAACCCAATAACTGGGCAATACTACCCTTGGTAAGACTGGCTGTCAGATTTTCGGGCTTCTGACGACCCGTAACGACTATCAAAGAAATGACAGCCGGGACCAACGGCTTAACGTGCTTTCCGAGCCACGGAGGAGTCTCGGTGTGTAAAGATGGTCACCAATCCACAGCCAACCCCGGAAAGCGTAGCTTAACCTAATGGATCGACCTGTGCGGCTGTTAGTACTTAGCAGTCGAAAAATAATAATTATATTGTACAGGTAAATAAAAAAGTATAGAAAAGAAATACAGAACATCAAACAATTTATCCGCATCGCCGTCAACAGAACAAGTGCCCAGAAAACTGGCAGCATTGCCACGTTGTATGGGAATCCTTTATTCATTCGGGAATGGCTTCTCGCAGGTCGACCTTGGAGGTTGTGGACTACTTGAATGACATAATACTAAGATTTCGGAGCGCACATTAAAGACGCATCGGATCGCAGCGCATCGTATTACACCATAAAACATAGCGTGTCGTAGTCTGCATGTAGTGTGCGATTATTTATACAAAATGTACGAAGTAGCGATGCGTACCCAAGTGTGTGTCGGCCTATATTTAACAAACATTGCAATAAACAGCATACAATATTTATTACACCACGCGTAAAATTAAACGTTGCATGTAACATAAACAACAAATCTGAATGCTAAAAAGAAACATAAAAACATTAAAAACGTTTAGTAAGGACAACAAAATAAGAAACGAGTACAAAAATATTGTTACGTTTTTCCTTGCCAAGCTTTTTTCTCTTAATAAGTGGTGCAAGGCATGAGTGGACAAAAGGGTGGATGAAAATATTCATCCGCTCTATACATACACATTATACATTATTATGTATCATCATCATCATTCTAGCTAACCGGATGCAGCTGATTACCAGTATTTTACATGGAGCGACTGCCTATCTGACCTCCACAACCCAGTAATTGGGCAATACGATACCCCTTGGTAAGAATGATTGTCAGACTTTCGGGCTTCTGACTACACGTAACGATTGTCGATGATCCACGAATGACAGCCGGGACCTTCGATTAAGTAAGTCAACTAAAGTTTCTGATGATTAATTGATTAAAAGAAAAAAAATCAACAATATTATTGCATTTCAATAGGAAATTGACAGCAGTGTTAATAGAAACCGGGAAGACTGTTTTAAATCCAGTAATAAGCCATGAAGTTTTAACTGTAGTAGCACCTAGGTTAACTTGGTATACTTCTGTAGGAGACAAGAAATTTATTTACATCTAGATGCTTCACACATCTAGCACCTGCACCTGAGTCTGTACGCGAAAAGTATTGAAAAAGAAGAAGTTCCAACCCCATATAAATTGAAATGATTCCAGGAGATTGATGATAAATGGTGCTCAAAGATTGAACGATATCCAAACTCAAAAAAAAATCGACATTACCTACTATAATTATAATGTTGTGTAGTAAAAATAAAACAAATATAAATATTTATTTAAGTGGCATTTTTTATTTAGAAGGGATAAAAGAATAGTACTGATTAGTACTTAGACAATCCCCAGCAATGCCCTGGGGGACTGATCTAGGGGAATTTAGTGAAACGAGAGAAAAATCAGGCCCAAACACCCGCTTTAGCTTCCATCTTAAACACACCAGTAAATCGTGATCAAGCTGAATGCGATAAATCCCTGCTTATGTGATAGTATAAAGGATATTCGTGCATCACATTGGTTGCTAAAATTCTTATTTATGTGCCGCGATAAGGAGCTCTAGTTTCCTTATGCTTCTGACTTCCGCAATTCGGTTAGTAAGCCTATGGTACGAAATTTATCGTTCGTCGCTGCAGGATGTACGGCTAATTTAGTAATTATGATTTTTTGTGCGTGCATTTGTCGGCTTGCGGATGCTGCAATCCTTATACTCCTTGACATCTCTTCATTGGATGTTGTCCCTATCTATATTAATATAATAAAGAGGGAAGATTTGTATGTATAAACGTAACGTTTGTAACGAATAAACTCAAAAACTCCTTAACGGATCTGGATGAAACTTGGGACAAAGATAGATTATTGTCAGGAACAGCATATAAGCTATTTTTTATCCCGGGAAAATGTTCCGTTCCCGTGAGATAATTTCCTACACACACGCGGGCGGAGCCGCTGGCAAAAGCTAGTCTGAAAATAAATTTCATAGAGAAAAAGCATTTCAAGTCGCTGAGAGTTTAAAAGACTGGAATACCAAAATCTTTCTTTTACTGAATTGAATTATCCTCTTTTGTTGCAGAAATGCACGTAGTATAAAACTGCTTGGCGAAAAATAGACTAGAGATACAATATAAAACTTTAACTAAAAACTCGCATCTGTACACCCTTTCAATCTTAAACTCATCGGATCATCGCATCCATCAAAATTCGCTCTCCAACTATTCCACACTTTGGCCCAACTGTCGAACAAACATCAGAACTTGCAGAATCCACAACAAAATTCTAAGTTTAAATAGCGTTGCAGAGAGCCGATTGCATTTGGACAAGTTTGTTGTTCATTCATTCTTACACGCGCTTCAATAACTTTGGTATTGTCAGCTTTGATATTTTCTTTGACTGTCTCGTTCGTTGTGATGAATATTGTGATATTTTTGTGTAGTGTAGCTTGGCTGGAACCAAATATGGTGTAGTTTGGCTGGAAACAGTAATGCATTTGATGTAGTTTGCATTTTGGTCTTCAGATACTAATAAAGGGTTACAGAAATGTAACAATTAATGATTTTCATTAAATTTTGTATCTTAGAGTTTATTGGCTGCAAAGCTTAAATAAAGTTAGCGCATCACTTGAGAACAGGTGGACTGATTTGGCTATTTTGTATATGCTCGTAATAGTCCAAATTAGGTTTTTATGAAGATTTATTAGAAGAAAAGGATTTTTGTATGAATATGAGAATCCGTGTTTCGAGTCAGCTAGTAAAAAATAAAACTTGACGTAATTAGCTTAATAGACAACTACCGCGTGGAGACATAAAAATACAGCATAAAAACATAATATCACGCTTGTAATCCCCGACGGATTAGGCGGAGGTGTATTTATTTTCACATTTTGCCAGTTATGTTTAGTCCCATGTTATAATATGCTGTGTACACATTATAGCAGCTTTGTATTAGTTTACATAAATCATCAAGGAAGTAACCTTTTAAACTACCTTTTATTCCACAGTAAACATGGAAACGGCATTAAAAATATCTATTACTATCTCACTGCAATTTCTCACAACACTTGCCACAGTAATCTGCTGTCAACTTGGATGAAACCAAGAAGGAGACGCGGACAAGAAATGTACAACTCAGAGAAATAAAAGAAATTATTTTTAATCTGCACCCGGCTTCAATACATCTTGTTGCTAAGAAATGCACTCGGAAAAATCTTGGAGTCTGATTCTGATGAGATTGTATTTGTGAGATTTGAAATAAATATGATTGTAATCTCGGGTCCTAACGTTGGAACAGAAATTAAGAAATTTGTAGGAGAACCAAATCTTCTTCTTCTTTTCGTGTGGTTAGTGACTAACCTAGTGTCAGAGTTTTTATGCTGCCCATGGGCTTCTGAGTTAGCTTCACATGCTGTTAATAAATATCTCTCAGACCAAACCAAACCATCAAATTAACTGACGTAGTCCGAAGAATTGCCAAACTTAAGTGGCAGCTTGGGCATGTCTTATAGCTCGCAGAATAGATGGCCAATAGAGCCGAAAGGTTCTGGAACAGCGACCGCGTACCAGGAGACGTAACGTTAGAAAACCTCTCACAAGGTAAACCGATAACCTGGTAAAAGGCCGCAGGAATCCATTGGATGCAGGAGCACAGAACAGGTGGAAGTGGCGAAGCTTTGGGGGAGGCCTTTGTCCAGCACTGGACATTGAATGTTGGAAAGGAAGTTAGGGTATTAAAATCAAGAATATCAAGATATCAGTTATATATCTGACTTGAAATTAAAGATAATATTGCTAATGGTATATTCACTGCTAATAGCAAAGCAACATTGATTAGAGGACCTCTGCATAATAATATAATACTGTAAGGCTATTACTATCAGCACAGAATCTGGTCACAGTTCCACCGTCCGAGCTCATCGATCAATTACCACGTCTGTCCGCTTCGCTTCCAATACTTCTTGTGTAGACCCACACAGTTTTAGAAGTCTCTATTTTTTTTTTACTTTTGTGTAAAATGAGAGGAATAAAATGTTAAGCAAATTGACTACTAATAAACCAATAGTTTTTCTAACTGTACAATACTTATTGCTATATATTATTGCTATAAGTATTGTACAGTTAGAAAAACTATTGGTGGGCAATAGGTAGGCAGATATGTGACATAGCTAGAACTAGATCACTTCGAATTTATGGAATTTAAATTATTAAAAAAACGTCACATTATTTACGGATATCGTTAACTTACTGTTGCAAGAATTTCATATTGAAAGTACGTTAGAGCAAAAAATTAAGGCTTAATAAAGGCTGTAACACGTTACAATACAATTATTATTATAGGCACGTAAAGCGAAAGTTTTTAAAGATTGATGTCGAAAACACGAAAGTGGTCAGATAAATAAAAACTGTAGAGAGGTGTCGTGGAAATGAAGTTGGTGAATGAGAGTTAAACCAAAAATGTGTAACATTTTGACCGTTAGACGTTTTTGACCGTCACAACTATTTATATAATACTTTTTGTAAATGCTTCACGTGAGTATAACGTACGCTAACGTGTGTTTAAAAAATCCATAAAGACCATAAAATTCAAACAGACTTCCAAAAAAAACAAAATAAAGAGAAAAATTACTTAAGTCCTTGGTTTTGTGGAACCAGCATATAAATTTGAATACCACCACCTGCTTTGTAAATAACACTGACAGAAAGCTTTTAATTCTAACATTATCTACAAAGTAAATCGGAAAGAATACTTAATATTGATACTAACTCCAAAAATGACCAAGCCATGTTAATAAAATGTACATAAATATGGAACCACCACAAAACCCTACCAAAAGAAAACCGAATTTTCAAAATCGGTTCACAATATTGACGAAAATATCCATGGACACTCATAGAAACATACATATAGACTAACACAGAACCTCCTCCCTTCGAAATCGAAGAAGAGTAACAGAAGCAATAGTAATCTTTACAACAGACAAGGTTTTTAAACAAAGAACTTAAATTCTATAAATGGCATGTCTACGTTACTAAACCTTTATCAACTCTATGTCTCAGTTAGCACCTCGAGCCGGCAACAAATTATTTCCTATATTTTTATTATAAACTTTGATTCAGTCGTAGTAGTAATTACTTTCTGTTCAGCTCGGCAACTGATTTCATTGACACAGCAAACTTTGTTCCTGTTGATCTCTTTGATATCAAAAGCTTTTCGGTTTATTTCTCTTTTCAGAGGTTCCAATCGTTTGGAAGAAAATTACGGTTTTGCGGTTGATTTAGTATTTGTATTAATATCTTTTTGTTGCGTGGGAACACACTGAAAAGTTGTGTGGAAATCGGTTGTCATGGAATGGGCATGTTAGGCAGAGGAACGAGGAAAATGTTGTCAGGAAATGTTTCGAGTGTGAATGTGGATAGCTATACAAGTAGAGTAAGACTAAAAAAACGATGGATGGATTGTGTGAAAGATGATAATATGGCTAAAAATTATAACAGAGCGGATAACTATGGCCAATTGTGTTTAATTGAAGCGTGACCGCGAACGGAAAAAGGTTTCCATGCTTCGGAAAATATCCTGCTTGTTACCTATAAATCTAATAATAAAGCTATATATGGAAAGACGAAAAAAACGATGAATGGATTGTATGAAAAATGATAATTATGGTTAGAAAGGGAGTGAATATCAGTATTCACTCCCTTTCTAACCAGAATTATCATTTTTCAGGATGACGACTAATAGAGAAGTATGGAAGAAGAAGACATGTTGAAGCGACCCCAAATAAATTGGGATAAGGTCAGGAGAATGATGATGTTGCAACGTAGCTGTTGATGGTCCTGCTTTTTATTTTAGTCTCCGAGTTGACTTTTATAATTGAGTTTTCCGTCTCACACTCTATGGAATTGATTTAAGCATCGTAACAACAACACAGATCTGTCCAAACTGTTGTACTTATAACAAGTTTTATTTAATAAGTTGTAGCGGCATTGACTTACAGTTAATTACAGTTAAAAGGCATCGACGGCCCATAGCGTGTTAGTATTCCGTAAAAAAATAACTTATCCAAGAATACAAAAAACAAAAGCACAGATTTTAATTTGAGGAAGATTTATCGAGCTCCAGGTTTGACTTTTATGACCTACACATAGTAGGCCCTTCTAACCTATCTGACGATATCTCAATAGACCTTCAGGACGCTATTGCTGCTCCATAGCACTCTGCGCATCAATGATGAATGACTGACTATAGACCAATGAATATTATTAATAAAATAAATTTCTACAAAGATGCCAATCATATAACGTCTATACTAGTTAGAATTCCATCCACCTTTCAGTGCAAACTGAGCGTAAGTAATATTAAGTACAGCTTTTGCGTTTAAACAACAGAGATTACTTATAATGTATGTAGATACGTGTTGACGACTCGATTAAGTTTATTTAAGGACTATAATGGCATGCACAATGATGGTATGATGGTGTGTGGTGCAATTCAGAAGATTTTTACCATTTTTTTTTCTTGATAGATTTTTTGTTATTTGACAACGAGTGCTACCAATGGGTAGTAGGTAACTGGGCTGAGGACGTCAGTTAGGCAGTCACTCCCTGTAAGATACTGGCCATTCAGCTGAATAGTCAAGTCAGTCAGTCAGTAGTATAACCAGCTGGTTATACTAGGATCCAAGACAGGAAAGCAGTAGGCCGAAGCTGAATCGGAACTTTTTAGGTTAGATTTAGGTACCCATTGTTGACTATATTTTTGGCACCTTTATTAGCACCACTTTTCTATGACATTATGGTTAGATTTAATAAAATACTGAAGACATTCTTAAATTGAATCTGATCTTTGACACGAATTACATATCTATACTAATATTATAAAGCTGAAGAGTTTGTTTGTTTGAACGCGCTAATCTCTGGAACTACTGGTCCGAATTGAAAAAGGATTTTTGTGTTGGATTTGTCTATTTCTTGAGGAAGGCTATAGGCTGTAACATCACGCTATGACCAAAAGGAACCACGCAGCGGGTGAAACCGTGCGGGATCAGCTAGTATAAAATAAAGATTACCACTTTCGACGAAGGCCTATGTAATCTAAATTCTCTTACCACTTTCTTATAAACCCAATGAAAAGGCCCATTCCAGTGTATGGTGGACGAGCATTAAATAATAAAAAAGAACTTATGTATAACAGCGCCATCTATCGATCAATTCACCAACCAGCCTACCTCAATTGCCCGCTGCCTTTCCTAACTTAAGCTCAAAGCGTTGTTTTAAGAGGATTAAATCATTAATTAATTTGCAGTGCCTACGTACGTATCGCGCTACGTACTGGCGAAGGTAAACAGGGTTGTGGCAGAAGAAAATTTGAGCTTTTAGGCCCTGAATTCCCGTGGTGAATGCTTATGAGCGTGTACTTGGATGTGGAACCCTAGTGATACATTCTACGGGTAATATTCCAGGAAGTTAGTCCATAACCTTGGATCAACACCTCACATAATATTTCCTCGTTCTAACGTGTCAAGTCTTTTATTTAAGACTAAAATATGATAAAGGATTCAATGAATGTTTAATACCAGTAACATTCCAACATGATACCACATCACCAGTTTTATGTTCGAATCCTATTTATAGAACGTTTCAGCTGATCCGATGTAAATTGGTGTTTACAGGATGAGTGTCAGCCTGCTGTAATCCCGTGAGGAGCGGCGTTCAAAGTAAATGGATTATTTTGAACGCTTTTAGCTCCTTGGGTTTTTTAACAAATGTATACGTTAGTCCTTTGTCAAAGATCAACCCAGTTAGTTTGAAGCGGGTTACCTTGTATATTTATACTAGCAACCCGCCCCGGCTTCGCACGGGTGCAATGTAGATACTAGCTAAGAAAACCAGTTAAACTCTACGTATAAACTTCCTCTTGAGTCATTATATCTATTCATTAGCTTCTGCCCGCGACTTCGTCCGCGGAAAATTGCGATATACTGTAACTGTTTAGGCAGCGCATGCAAATAATTCTGCTTTCGGAGGTATTTCTTTCCGACTTGCTAGACGAAAATTGCGAGAGCTCGGCTAATAATTATGTATGATATAAATATAATTTATAGCCTATAGCACTCAGGAATAATGTAGCTTTCTATAAGTGAAATTTTTTTTGAAATTGGATCTTTATATCCGGAGATTACCCCCTACATACAAACTTACAAATTTTACCTCTTTATAATATTAGTATAGATGAAAACTAAATAAAAACTTAAAACGTGTTGCGTAATTAAAAAGATCTAAGCGTACAGTACAACACACTGCTTGACTGCATAAGAATCTCCTCATTATTTTAACAACAAACCATCAACATCAACAACCACCAACGTGTTTAGTTGGGCTGTTTAAAATAATGTTTTTTTAATACATTATGGAGGTATTTACTTCTATAAAAAATAAGTGTACCTGTAAAACTAGAACAACCAATCAATCTACCGAGACTATAACCAACTATGTTGGGGTCTGTTTCCAGTCTAACCAAATGCAGCTGTTTACCTGTATTTTACATGGAGCGACTGCCTATCTGACCACCACAACCCAGAAACTAGGTAATACGATACCCCTTGATAAGGCTTGATATCAGACTAACTTAAATAGCTAACAACTAGAACAACTAACTACTCAAAAAAAAAAATTATGAGCAGTATTAATTGTTGCACAGCTTAATAATGTCGCCTAAATAACATTTACCTAAACTGCAATTTCTATTACGGTTTTCCACAATTACGTAATCGTCAGAACCCAAACTTTAATCTGTAGTGCTATTTAGTAAACATCTTACAGTGAAAATATAGGTAAAGTGAATTTAATGTGAGTTATCGATAGTGTGGGTGAACGATACCTTATTTATTTATTTATTAACAAAGTACTGCCACATCACATACATTCAGTCAAAACAGTATCGGGAATGGATGATTTGTTTATGGTTCCAAATTCTAATTTTTGTTTTTTTTGTAGTTGTTAGATTGGCACAACTGTTTTCCATTTTGGCGCGGAGTTTGAGTTGCATCTGTTATTTATATTAAATACAGTGCTGGTTTTAGTAATATCATATATAGTGTGTATTGCGAATTTCATAATGGACAAAAATATCGAACAAAGAGTTTGTCTTAAATTTTGCATTGCCAATGGAATTTCGTGTTCGGAGTCACTGAAAATGTTACAGAAGGCTTACGGTGAATCGACTTTATCAAAAACTCGTGCTTATGAGTGGTTCAAAGCGTTCAAAAGCGGTCGAGATGTGATGGAAGATTTGCCTCGCTCTGGTAGGCCGTCAACGTCTGCAACTGAAGTTAACATCGCAAAAGTGAAGAAAATAGTGACTGAAAATCCCCATTCAACTCTGAGAGAGATAGCCGCCGAACTTTCTGTATCTCACGAGTCGATCCGTACCATTTTAACTAATCATTTGGGTATGAAACATGTTGCTGCTCGGCTAGTCGCAAAAGATCTGAATTTTCTTCAAAAACTCAATCGCATGAAAGTCGCTGAGGACATGTTAGAACGAGTCAGTTCGGACCCAACATTCATGAAACGCATTGTTACTGGTGACGAGACGTGGGTTTACGAGTTTGACATGCAAACTAGTCAACAACCTTCGGAGTGGCGCCTTCCAACTGAACCGAAACCGAAAAAACCACGCCAAAGTCGATCAAAAGTCAAAGTCATGTTGACTGTTTTCTTTGACTATCGCGGTGTTGTGCACTCTGAATTCTTACCGGAAGGTCTAACGGTAAATAAAGAATATTATTTGAGCGTTATGCGGCGTTTAAGAGAGCAAATTCGACGAAAAAGGCCAGATTTGTGGAAAGAAAATTCTTGGATTTTGCACCACGACAATGCGCCTTCGCACAAGGCTATCATTGTGAACGAATTTTTGACCAAACACTCAACAAATACCATCCAGCAACCACCATATTCACCAGATATGGCTCCTGCTGACTTTTTTCTTTTTCCTAAACTCAAATTACCACTTCGTGGCACCCGTTTTCAATCGATAGAAGACATAAAGGAGAATTCGCGGCGAGAACTGAACTCAATTCCGGAAGCAGCGTTTAAAAAATGTTTTGATGAATCGATTATTCGTTGGCGCAAGTGTATCGTTTCTAAAGGAGCATACTTTGAAGGTGATAAAATAAATTTGGATGAATAACAGACATTTTGTGTATTATTGATCTTTTCCCGGTACTTTCTTGACAGAGTAGTACATTCAACATTCAATTATTAAAACATTTACAATTTTTCGGTCTGATGCACGTGACAATAACGGCGTACATAACATTGATTATTCATCGGCTCGAAGATAGAAAAATTAAATGATCAACCATACAATACAATTATTTAAAATTTAATTAAATGAATAATAAATTTAATTTTTAATTTTATTATTTATTTTTATACCTTACTTCACACTCACTTTATCGAAATTTTCACGTTGAGATTCTTACGGAAACGACCGGCTGATCTCTATAACATCTTCTAAACTCTTACTAGCTACATAACTCAAATCATTATCTATTCTTTTTCAAAATCAAAAATCAAAATCAAAAGTCATTTATTCAAATTAGGCTGAAGATCAGCACTTTTTGAAGGTCAAAGTTACATAAGACAGTCCCCCAAAAACGCCCACCCTTCACCACTTCCTAGTGCTTTAGCTGGGAAGAAGAAGTGGCGCAACAAACTTCCCAGCAGCACAGCTGTCTGTTTAGTTGGAAGAACTTGACTCTACACATTTATCGTATGAGAAGTAATTAACATTACGAAACACATCACATTAAAATCAATCATTTGCCACATGCCAGCTAGCACACGTCAATATACCAATTAAAACATTAAAACTGACTGTACTCAAGCGTAAATTTAAAAAGAAAAAAAAAAGAGCCTCCAGGTAAAAGTGCGTGCCCGCTTACATGTGCAATGCTGTACTATGTCCATACAGTCGTAACTCGAAGTTACAAATGATAAGCTAGGACCATCGAAGTAAAATGAATCAATCATTTCAAACCCTGCACACCACAACACACACACGACACTAAAAATAATTTCCGCCACCAAAATAGCTATACAGTTAACGCGATATCATTTCTCGTAGCATTAAAAGTTACCCCAGCATCTTGTAGTTGCTACTGCTTACCCAACTTCCAAGTAGCTAGCGTTAATGCTCCGGAGACAGTTTCTGAGCAGGCTAGGCATAAGTGGGTATTAGATGGTATTAAGTGTTTTAGCGCCCACTAATGAGGTAAGCTTGTAAGATTTTGCGTGTTAGAGCATGGTGAATTTAAGGTAATGTTCTGTTGATTTTAGAAGAAAGCTTAGAAACTGCAAGTAACTATAGCATATCAGCCTCTAATGGTCCCACTACTGAAATACAGGCTGCCTGTCTATGAGAGGGAGTGAAACATAATCCACCACATGAGGATGTTACATGGCTCTGAATTATTGGTTCTAGGATATGCCGGTTTCCTCACGATGTTTTCTTTCACCGTTTTGAGAGCAGTGTTGATAAATAAATACACAAAGTAAAGTGCCTGGCTAGGTTCGAATTCACGACCTACATGTCGTAAGTTGGGGCTGATACCACTGAGCCACCACTACTCCTGCATAGGGTCTGATCCACATCTTACGCAAGTTAGTAAACAAATAAATTAATATTATTCAACGTAGCAGAACAAACTCAAAAGACTAACATTCACTCTAGGATTCTCTGAGTCGTGGAGACTAGTATTAAAGTGTCCAGTGCCAAGTGTTTTTAAGTGAAGTAAAAGAAGTTAATCATGAAGATTTTGGAAGAATTGACAATGGATCATACTTCGAATGAATAATTATGACAATGGTTAAAAGAGTGTCCGTGGAGTTTCTTGCTTGTTCTTCTCCACAGGTACCAACTGCTTTGGAATGGGCAACTAGCTTCATCTTTCTGACTAACTGACCCTTTGACAATTCAAAAGTGGCTGTAATTGGTTTATTCTAAATAAATCCTTTGAGTTTTATGGACGTAAAATGTGGAAACACATTTTGATGTACGTTTAAACCAAGTATGCGAACAAAAGACCTCGTTTAACGAGCCTACTTATTGCTCTAGAGACAGTTTCTGAGTAGCACAAGCATAAGTGGGTATTAGATGGTATTAAGTGTTTTAGAGCCAACTAATGTGGTAAACTTTGAACGAAGAGTTTCCGTGTTAGAGGGTGTTACGATTTTACATTATGTTTTTATTAGTGGAGTTGGAAAGTTCTGGAGAGTATTTGAGTAAAAGAGAAATTAAGAAGGTAGTCGTGAATATTTTGGTAAATTGAACATACAGCTGAATCACTTTGAAATTAAGTTAACATGTAAAATTGAAATGTGAAAGCAAGTATTTATTAATGACATTTTTGTCATTCGCGGATCTTTGTCAGTCAATATGGGTTTGCAGAAACCCGAAAGTCAGACCACGGGGTGTCTAACCTGGATTGTGCGGGTTGTTTTTCTTTTCACCTTTTGTGTTGTATTGTTTTTGTTCTGGGCGTTACTTGCCCATTTTTCTCCATACGAAACTACCTTTTGGAAAGGGTGACTGGAATCAATTCTATTTCTTGTGTTTTTTGACGTTCAAAAGTGCCTTTTTGAAAAAATGATTTGACTTTGACTTTGAAATAGGCAGTCGCCTCACCTATAATACTGGTATTCAAATTTAATTAGTAAGACTGGAAGCAAATACCAATCCCATCCATGTTTTTCAATCCTTAGCCCTTTATGTTCCGGGGTAGCGGTAACCCTTTCGGACAATCCCGCTTATAATAATAATAATAATAACCCCACCGCCGTATCTCTACGTTGACGTCGTGGTGGGGCTGGGGTGTTCCAATGAAGCCTAGGTCTGTGCCGGTAGGGTTTACTTTGCCGACACAAATCTGGGGTGAGGAACCAGACCAAACGAGATACAATCCAAGCCAAGGTCGCACACGCCGAGGGCTTCATGGCTGCGGGAGAGCGCTAGCCGCTAGTGTGACAACTCTGGATAATAGGGGACCTCCAGTTTTATTTACCCTTGCCACAGTGAACGCAGGGCTCTGCTGTGGTCGACTTGTTAAGTCCCTAGCTACTCGTGGGTATAATATGAATACTAGATCAAAAACAAGGAAACTACTTCAGGCAAATTTGCCTCAGACAGATGACGAATCTACACAACTCTCTTCGTCATCTCCCTCGTCTCTTTTCCCATCAATTTCATCAACATCACAATCTTTCCGCGTCACTCCGACGCCATCATCATCATCAATTAGTATACAGTCAGCGGATGTTGTGCAGGAGACCAATTTCGTCGACGATACCGTACCCACCGCTAAAACTGCGAAAACTCGTAGGAAATGGAGCATTGAAATGAATAAATTCATCCTACGCAATTACCTTCATCTTACTAATATGGAAACCGACAAAAACGCATACCTTCCATCGCTACACACTAAATTTCTAGAGAAATACCCGTCTATGCAAGTAAGCCGACAAAGAATAGGTGACCAGCGTAGAGCCATAGTGCAAAAGAAATTATTACCACAGGAAACAATAGATCAGATTTATGAAGAAGTCAAAACCGAACTACAAATGGTTCATACACAAATACAGCAACACTCTACACAATCTAAAACACCAATCAACAGTCAATGCGGCCAGCGCATGAAATGGTCGAATGAATATAATGAAAAAATCATACGAATGTATTATATTACCACACAATTGGAAACAAATAAAACAGCCTATAGAAAACAGTTACATGAAGATTTTATAAATACATACCCAGAATTAGCACATATTACAGAGCAAAGATTATCTGATCAAGTGAGAGCCATTATAAACAACAAATATATACACCCTAACAGACTAGAAGAAATTAAAATCGAAGTTGCTGCTGAATTAAGTTCTAACAACACACCTTTTATTGCATATACACATAACGTTAACTTGAACACACAACTGCAGAACGAATTAGAACAATCTGGTGATTATATTCCTACACCAAATACTCTACTTACAAATTCACTCATTTCTGATACATCAGCAAACACACTCACATCAAATATATTCCTAAATGATAGTATAGTGAGCGACATCTTATCACACACACGAATAAATACAAGCGAAGTCTGCAATTACTTGAACAACATAGATATTGGTCATTTTGAACCCACGCAAACTAACTCCAATGCTATCCCAATAACCAATACAGAAATAGAAGCCATGTTTCAACAAGCTCAACAATGTTTCTCTGATACACACCCGACTAGCAGGCCATACATTCCTAAACAGAAGACTTCTAGAAAGTTCTCTGCCATTGTTACTTATATTAATAATATTATTCTTCCTAAGTCCGTAGGTAAGGAAACCGAATTCATGCAATTGCAGACAATAATTTACTGTGCAGCATGGACGGCAGCTAAATGCAACGGAGCAAAAATATCAGACTCTACACAAAACGAAGGCAGCACATACAAACAGAGAAAACCGAAATGGGAAATTAGATTAGAAACAAAAATAAAAAATCTAAGAGCTAGCATAGGTAGGCTCACACATTTCATTAATGGTAGCAGAAGTCAAAAATTAATAGCTGCCGTCGAAAAAATAAAGATTAAATACCAACTACACGCCAGACACGAAAATTCAAACACACAGTTAGTACACTTCTTGGACACATTAAAACAAAAGTTAAACGCAGCAACCAGTAGACTCAAAAGATACATCACATGCACTAACCGCAAAGTCCAAAATACAAAATTTATCAGCAACGAAAAAGTTTTTTATAGGAACCTTGCATCTAATAATAATAACACCCCGAACCAGACCCTAGAGACACCTCCATCTGAAGCATTACGAGAATTTCGGGCAAACATTTGGGAACATCCAGTATCCCATAACAGTCATGCAGACTGGATTAGAGAAGCAACACCAGAAATCCCCGAAATGGAGTTTGAGTCCATACCAATAAACACATTCATAGACGTCATCAAACGCACACACAACTGGAAATCTCCAGGGTCAGACAATATACATAACTACTGGTATAAGAAATTCACTAGCATCCACCCATTCATATACAATCACATAAACACATTCATTCAATCACCACATTTACTTCCAACATACATAACACATGGAGTAACATACATGATACCTAAGGACAAAAATGACACTACGGATCCAGCCAAATATCGACCAATCACTTGCCTACAAACTCTTTATAAAATCCTGACAGCCTGTGTTAGTGAAGTAATATACGAACACTTAACCAAAAGTAACATTCTTGCCGAACAGCAAAAAGGATGCCGTAAGAATAGCCAAGGATGTAAGGAGCAACTCACTATTGACGCGATTGCTATGAACAGCGCAGTGAAAAACAAAAAGGATATTCATACAATGTTCATCGATTACCAAAAGGCCTATGACTCAGTTCCGCACAGCTGGTTGTTACACGTTCTAAATATTTATAATATCCACCCCACACTCAGATTGTTCTTAGAATCTACTATGCAAAATTGGCAAACTATACTTAAAATAAATCAAGCCTCTACGACTCTGGCCACTGAACCAATCCACATAAAACGTGGTATTTTTCAAGGTGATGCTCTAAGCCCTTTATGGTTTTGCATGGCACTAAATCCACTCTCACACTTACTAGATAAAACTAACGCTGGATTCACATTGGCACACGATAACACACAATTCACACTAACACACCTAATGTATATGGATGATATAAAGTTGTACGCAGCAGATGAAAAATCACTGTCCCAATTAGCAGACACCACACAAGCATTTTCTAATGATATTATTATGCAATTTGGGGTAGACAAGTGCAAAATTTTGTCAATTGTAAAAGGTAAACTACAAAATAACAGTTACACACTTGTATCGGGCAAATCTATTGAGGCAATGGATGAGCACAGTACTTACAAATACCTAGGTTTCAAACAATCCAGACAGATAGAACAAAAGTTGACAAAACAAGAAATGCTCAAAAAATTTACACATCGTCTAAACCTAATTCTTAAAACCAACCTTAACTCCAGAAATACAATTAAAGCTGTTAATACATTCGCAATACCCATTCTTACATACTCTTTCGGAATTATACGATGGTCAAAAACTGATATCAGAAAACTGCAGCGCACTATCAATACACTCTTTACCAAACACAGGAAACACCACCCTAAATCATGCATACAGCGACTCACGCTACCACGCCAAGAAGGAGGAAGAGGATTAATAGACATACACAATTTACACAACCAACAGATAATCTCGCTCAGATCCTACTTCCATAATAAATCTGAACATTCCTCACTACACAAACATTTAACAGAAACAGATAAAAAACTTACACCACTCAACTTACAAAACAGAAACACTCAAATTAATGAAAATCTCATAAGCACACAACAAAAACTAACAGCATGGGCTGGAAAAGCGCTACATGGAAGACACCGAGCCTACCTGAACCAACCACACGTCGATACAATTAAGTCGAACGAATGGCTCAAACGAGGTGAATTGTTTCCCGAAACTGAAGGTTTCATGCTTGCGATCCAGGATCAAATAGTAGCAACTCGTAACTATAGAAAGTATATAATAAAAGACCTCAATCAGGCGACCGACTCGTGTAGACATTGCAACAGTGCCTCTGAGACCATCCAACACATAACAGGGGGCTGTAAATCACTCGCACAGACAGATTATAAACACCGACATGACCAGGTTGCCGCAATCATACACCAACACTTAGCACACAGATATAAACTTATAGATGAGAAGATCCCATATTATAAATACAAACCTGAAACCATCATAGAAAATAGGAACCTGAAAATCTATTGGGACCGAACGATAATTACAGATAAAACTGTACACTACAATAGACCTGACATTACAGTACATGACAAAATAAATAAAACAGTTTACTTGATAGATATAGCTATACCCAACTCACACAACATTCAAACCACAATATCTGAAAAACTTAGTAAGTACCAAGACCTCGCCATAGAAATAAAAACCCAATGGAAAGCTCAAACCGTTCATATCGTCCCCATAGTACTTTCATCTACCGGTGTTATACCGAAGGCTCTCACACAAAGCCTTGATACTCTACACATGCCTTCTCATACACTTTACATGCTCCAAAAAGCCACCATTCTTAACACCTGTCGCATCACCCGAAAGTTCCTGACTTCTTCTACAGTATCATCAACCTTTTCAATTTAAATATTCCCTTACACACTTGGTTCCGGCCCGTATGTAAGGTCATAAACTCTCTTAATAGAGAAGAAAAATTAAGAAATCAATAGAATAATAATAATAATAATTTATTTCAAGTACCAAGACTCATAGTGTTAGTGACAATAAAATGCTTATGCTTGATGTCCTGGCGTTATGTCTTATCTAGGACACATTACATTTCAGGAAGTAATGGAGCCAAAGAGGCATGATATGAGAATACTAAATTAAACTGCAGTTTATTCAAATACTTTTCCTATTAGTAACATTTTATTTACGACCCAAATAGTACTAGTTACTGAAGTTGAAGAACAAAGCGGTTTAAAGTTATTCTGGTGTATTTTAAAAGCAATTAATCAAGAACGTTTTTCCGAGCTGCAAATACGCTTAATCGACTCACAGTTATTCCAAGCTATAGTTACAAACTAGTTAGGCGCTGTCTCTTTGTTTATCCTGTTTTGTCTCGAAGCCGTTTTTTTTAAGGCTGGGAAATCATCCAATGACTTCTCCCGCTCTGGGTGGAGCGGAAGGGAGTGTCAGACTCTTACTGACTAAAACCCATCCATGTTTCTTCCTAAGCCCTTTATGTTCCGGGGTAGCGGTAACCCTTTCGGACAATCCCGCTTTTGTAAAATTCTTTGGATTGCCATCTAACCGCACCGGGCGCGTATGGTGGATTACGTCATAGATGAGGCCCCTGTGTCCCAACAGTGATGATTAGTGGCTGATTATGAATGATAACGCTTTGAGCACAACGAAATCCTAACATGTATCTAATTAATGCGTAACTGCTGAATGGATGTCGATGACAAAATACATTTGACGTAGACATATTGGGCTAGCTTAATGTACTGGCCTCTATACATAATAATGTTCTTTAGGAAATAACTGATCGTGTAATACCTCATCATTCATTCACCCCAAAGCAAGCATTTGAATCTTTAAACAACAATTTGACAATACACTTCAAATTCTTTCAAAATCCAAGGCCACTCCAATATCCCTAAACAAAACATCAAAAATTCTTTCACAAAATCCACAATTATTCCCTTGAAGCGGCATAAGCCGTTGTTGGTACATCGAAACTCACTTTGGCTAACGAGGAAAGCGGTCCCGCACGTCCTTACCACTCAATTTGTACGTAGCATTATGATATTGGTGTTGGAAACTTATATCGTGTTACTTTTCTACTAGTTTTTCTTTGAGAGGCTCTTGAGATTTTCTGGAAATGGTGGCGGGTGAACTTGTTAGGTGGCTTTGAAATTTAAATGTAGAACATTTTCGTGAATGGTTAATAAACTGGTGCTACAATCCATAATATATCTCATCATCATTCTTCAAAAGAGACCAGGCTAGACAAAGTTTTTTTAAGGATTTTAATTCATCAAATGACTCCTCCCACTCTGGGCGAAGCAGAAAGGAGTGTCTGAAAAAAAAGGCTCGTTCACTAAAAATTACACCTTCATAAACACGGTAAATAGTTTACTTACAAAACGTTTTAAATACAAAAAAGTTGCTAGTGTGGATTAAATGACTTCTTAAAATTTTAAAATACAAGAAGACGTGTTATAATACTAAAAAAAAACAACATTTTATTTCATTTCAAACATCCACCCAAGTTTTTAGACATCACTACAAAATAGCATTTAACTTGAAAACTTTACTCAAACCATTCTTTTCCTATTTCAGACAGCTAATCACATTTAAGACAAAGACTGACTCTCGAAGAGTGCAACGCCCAGGGACGCATTTGTGGAGGGACTGCGAACAAGTCACTCAATTTGCGGGAAATTTACTACCTCCAGGGAGCTCTGAGGATGCGGAAACTTATTAAAAGAAAGGCTGTCTTCGATTAGCCTTGTTTTGGTTAATCTTTGGGAGAAAGAAAGATGTTGGAAGTTGGGATGTTGTCTGTTTTAAAAGTATCTGACGAAGATGTAAACAAATGGATCAGAAAACCGACCAATGGATGGCAATTTGTATCGAGTTGATTGATTGAATAATAAAACCTAAAATGTTAATTTTAAATCACCTTTAAGATTTTTTTAAAACCTCATTTTTTTCAGTTGTAATTGAATAATTTTAAATTATTATTTAACTACAGTGTGAAATTGAAACGTGAATAAAGATGAATGTGTAATTTTGCGTTAATGAGTGATTGTGAACGAACTAACCCTAAACCGGGTTTGCTTCCATTTTTGTTTTGGAACAAACCGTAATTCGATTTGTAACAAGATATTGCACATGCTTCGAAAATATACAGGACCTGGGTTGGGGCTATATTGAGCTAAAGAACTCATTACACAGCAGATTGATCTATCTGCGTGTTTCTGCAAGGAAGTCTTGACTGACCGAAGGCTTGAACCTTATGGCATCTATTCGCAGTTTTAGAAAATCCGTGAGCTCTGCCTTTGTAGAAGACACATAATGCATTCTAATAAGTATCCTCCTTATTGATGGTGAATTGAGTAATAAACATCGTTATCCTGGGTATGAATTGTCCTGCTTTCCGAGTAGAAATGATATTAGCGAATAATAACACAGGAACTTCAAACAGTAAGTGACTAGATGTTCCAGGAAAAGCCGCTGAGCTTCCAACAAGTACCTACCAGACAAAAACAAATGAATTATTCGGACATGTTCAACAGTAAGTGCTAATGTAGTTTGTCGGTATCATAAAAAACTTCTTCTTCTAATGAGTCTTTTTTTTTGAGGGTGGGAAGTCATCAAATGACTTCTCCCGCATTGGGTGGATCGAAAGGGAGTGTCAAACTCTCTCTGACTGAAAACCATCCATGTTCCTTCCTTAGCTTTTTATGTTCCGGGGTAGCGGTAACCTTTTCGGACAATCCCGCTTACCCGGCAGGCTTCGACGCTAACACGTACGTGCCGTCCGGCACAGGCCTGGTCCTCATCGGACGGTGAGCTACCTATTAATTACTCACCGTCCACAGGCCCGCGCCTATGGTGGCCGGAAGTCTTCACGCGGCTCACACCCCGGGCGTCAGGAGCCGCTTGACTACTGCTGACCCTTTTGTGGAATATTTACTGGCTCTTTATTCCATAGATGCTTATGAAATGTATTTATTTAATCACTACTGGGGGATGATAGACCATTACCATAACACAAGCATTAGGTTGCATACCTTGGGACTATATGGCGTTGTGTGAAATATTATTATTATTATTTTGTTGGTATAAACTCAAACTCAAACTCAAAGTATTTATTTCAAATAAACCAATTACAGGCACTTTTGAATTGTCAAGGTGTCGGTCAGTCAGAGAGATGAAGCTAGTTGCCCATTCCAAAGCAGTAGGTACCTATGGAGAAGAACGGGCAAGAAACTCCATGGACACTCTTTTAAACAAAATATGGTTACAAAATATTGGTTACATAGTTCATATTAGTATTATACATGTGAGAACGATGCATAACGTTAAAAGCATCAGAAATAAAATATGTAAAAACTATTCAATAATTAAATTAAAACAAGCCTTAGCCGCTAAGAGATGACCAGTCCCTACTGACAGCGCCCGTTCACGAACATGACGCATAAATTAGCACCATTCAGCTCAACCATTTTGAAGGGAGCTAAATGATCCAACAGACACGCCACCATCAGCGAGACATTAATGTGAGCATGGCATACTCTCAGCCGCCAGGGCACATTCAAGTCAATGAAAGACGTACCCGGTAAATGGTCGCTATAGAGTAGATACATAGTACTCACATATACATTTTTGTATCTCGGCACCGATGTGCCGGTTTTATAGGATAACATGGGTCAAAGCCAAGTGCTACACTAAAAAATACTAAACTAAGTGATAGATGATAACGTATTATGTTGTGATGATATGTTTAGAGTTTGTGTTGTGGATGATGTTTTTGATATGTGCATCGTTGTCGTTCTGAAGGAATTTTCGGACAATTCTGCAAGTGTTCAGGATAGCTGCAGCTTTCTGTAGAGTTTTGTAGGTGGAAGGAGACAAGCCTAGCGTGTTTAAAGATTGGTGCAGTTGTTTGGGAATGACACCCGTGGTTGAGAGTACTAATGGGATTATGGCAACGCTGCTTAATCGCCACATTCGGCTTACTTCTATTTTTTCGCCAACATTTTATATATTAGACAAAATTTACACTTATATCCTAAAAACAGTGATATTCACAACATCAATACTAGAAATAAGGATAAACTACGTGCTCCCTTTCATCGGCTTCATAAGGTTCATAACTCATTTGTGGGGCTTGGTATAACCTTTTATAACAAGCTGCCCTCTTCTTTGCTAGAATTGCCTTTTAATACGTTTAAATCTAAAGTAAAATCTATCCTTTGTTCAAAGGCTTACTATACTACCAACGACTACTTAAATGACAAGAATAGTTGGTCGCTGTGATAAACACAAGACAATGTTTATATTCTTTCTCCAGAATTAGCTTCATAAATTATTTTTATTATGTATTCAATTCATTGTTTTGGTTGTTTTTATTTTTTTTTATTAGCCATTTATTGTTGACATAATCTACTCATTACTATGTTTTTTTTTTAATGAGTTGTATTGCAAAATGTGGTTAGCTAGAGACCTCGACAGTTGATCATATTTATTTATCTTGATCCTAGTTAGTAATCATTAGCAATTAATTGATTGATTTTACTTCGATGGTCCTAGTTTATCATTTGTAACTTCGAGTTACGGCTGTATGGACATAGTACAGCATTGCACATGTAAGCGGGCACGCACTTTTACCTGGAGGCTCTTTTTTTTCTTTTTAAATTTACGCTTGAGTACAGTCAGTTTTAATGTTTTAATTGGTATATTGACGTGTGCTAGCTGACATGTGGCAAATGATTGATTTTAATGTGATGTGTTTTGTAATGTTAATTACTTCTCATGCGATAAATGTGTGTAGAGTCAAGTTCTTCCAACTAAACAGACAGCTGTGCTGCTGGGGAGTTTGTTGCGCCACTTCTTCTTCCCAGCTAAAGCACTAGGAAGTGGTGAAGGGTGGGCGTTTTTGGGGGACTGTCTTATGTAACTTTGACCTTCAAAAAGTGCTGATCTTCAGCCTAATTTGAATAAATGACTTTTGATTTTTGATTTTTTTTATTTTATTATTGTAGACAAACAACAGGAGATAAACCAAAACATTTATCTCCAACGGCAACATATCAATTTATCAACCTAAACTCAAAGTCATCAGTGGCTAAATATTTCGCTCCAGTGACTCACAAACACCAGCCTATTATAACGAATGAGAAACACGTGTATACTCTGGCGCCGTATGTACAATGTGGCGGCATGTTTGAACATGATCACTCTACGTTCCTCACAGCTGATTCCGCTTATTAATAACATTATCATTGCTGGGAATAATTATTATAACTGGTACACACCTGGAGGTATTTGGAGGTAGGAATATTTGAGTTTTGGAGTGATAAAGTGGTAGGTTTCATGGCCAATTTATTCATGGAAGTGTGTGTTTCTTTGGCGATATTATTTGAAGTGATGGGTTTTACAGGTATCTATGTTTTTTTTTGTAACAAACATTCAAAAAAGTGGTTGCCGTAAGGGCCGCATAGACCTGCATTATGGTGGTATGATTTTTGCAGTGTTACATAAATATCATGCCTAAATTCCCAAAAGGGTTTAGCAGGCACCTATAAAACACCCACATTTCACCAGTTATATTTAAGGCCTACGTAACAGAGGGCGACAGTTTTTCCGTCAATCGGGCCCCAATCCAGGCTCCGGTCTTTTATAAAGAAATCCAGATGGAAAAATTAATAACACTTTGACTACAGGCAGTACTTGTAATTTTTTTCTTTTTTATTAAATTCGATCACACTAATACTGGTCGTAGTATGATGATAATAACAGTTTATTACTAACAATGCTTCTATTATGAGTCCCTATACAAACTGTTTCATACATCACATTTGTGAACTAATTGAACACGATTTGTATCTGTTCTGTGTCACAAGTTACGTGTGTTTATCATATTATGTATGATTTACTTCCACACTTTAGTAAATTGCCTATCATTTGATTGTTAAATAGTGTGCCGTGGTTCAAATTGATAATTCCTATTAATTGTTCTGCATTTTCGTAATCGTCAATAGTTTTTGATCCTCAACAAGTCCAAGAATGTTAATATTTTTTATGTAAGGAAAATGGCCCCGAAGCCAGGCCACGAGACGCCGCGACGCGACCCTTATTATTTTACTAAAGTAAAAGTTGATTAATCAAGCCCTCAAAATCCTTCTGTGTAAAATAAAGCCCTTTTTGACCCCGTTAGGGGTTGAGAGATGTCAGAATTCAGGAAGGGGCCCGTTAGAGCCGAAGAATGTCGGGTCAGCGGGATTGTCTGAAAGGGTTACCGCTACCCTGGAACTTAAAGAGCTAAGAAAGGAACAGGGATGGGCTTTAGTCAGTAAGAGTCTAACACTCCCTTCCCGTCCACCTAGAGCCGGAGGGGTTATTTGATGAAGGGGTTGATTTCTCAAAACCTTGATACACGTTATTATTTTCGGTTTAAAGTATAAATACTGAGTTCCGAGTTAATCGATACTCGCAAAAAAATATGTCATACTAACTTTGACCCTTAAACCCCCTTTAGTTGTGAAACACTAAAACTGACACTGACTTATTCGGCCCTGTGTTGATGAATCAGTCAGGACAATCTTCTTCTCTTCTTTTTCTTCTTCTCGTCTTCATCGTGAGAAAAACCAGCATGTCTGAGAGATATTTCTCAACAGCATACCTAAGTCAGAGGTAACATAAGAAAAAACATGAAATGAAACAAAAAACAATCTGAAAATTCCTTCAATACCACTCCCTCCTGGATTTTGACACTAACACTTGTTGCTATCGGAAATACGGGACGAACTAACCATATAACCACAGAAACTAATGACTTGCCCGTTCCAAGCCATATTAGAGGCCAGTAGCAGGATCTAGATGCAGCTTGAAACGGGTAAATAAAAGTGCGAATGCACGTGTATGTTTGGTAAAATCGCTCGTGGCTTTAAACGAGTGTATACTGTAGAAAAGGTATCGCCATTCACTTTGAATGAGTGAACTGTGTTGAACGAATTGGGTTTCTATTTGGTAATTTATTCAAATGTTTATTTAAAACAGTTAATACGTCTTTTTTCCCTAAAAGCTCTTCTATGTTTACAAAAAAAAATGTATATAAATATAAGTAGTTTATCAGCCTTCTCGTTACCATAACACAAGCACTAGGTTGCTTAGCTTGGGACTATGTGGCTTTGTGTGAATTAATGTCCTAGGATATTATATTATTATTATTATGTTATAGTAGCGCATGACTTACATCTGAACAAACGCCGCCATCTTGTTTTAAAAAAAAAACGTTCACAAAATGTCTACCAAAAAGGTCCCGTGTGAAACTCTGCCAGCGTCTGTTTTCTCTTTCACATCTTAATGCAAGAGTGACCAGGCATATTCTGGGCACGCTCGTAACGTAGGTGACGTCAAATTCAAAGTCAAAATCAAATCATTTATTTCAAATAGGCACAAGTAAGGCACTTTTGAACGTCAAAATAAATAAGAAATAGAATTGATTCTAGTCGCCCATTCCAAAAGGTAGTTTCGTGTGGAGAAGAATTGGCAAACAACTCCACCGTTACTCTTTTAAAATGTTTTGTCTCATCCATCAGGCGTGATCGAAGTTAAGAGCAAGCCTCTCCAGCAGTAAAAAAAAAGAGTATTAGCAATTTTTTATCATTCATTCTCATTCAGTTGTAGGGAATCCGTATGCGCTGAGGCACTCCATTCCATTACGAAGTGAGTAGAACTTTAGTGAGGATTGTGTTGGCACTGCGCGGGGTCACGTACTAAACTAACATGTGCCTCTGAATAGTGCATACTTAGGTAGATGTGAATTCTATTGGCTAGCTAGTATTAAGTTTTTTGTAACTTGCTTTGAGAAATATAAGAAAATACTTTTGATCATTTGTTGAAATTGAAGAACTTAGTAGTAGCAGTGATTAATGATTATATCAAACGTAAAGACTTATAAGTGAATTACTTAATCAATCGTCAGTAAAATTTCCCGGCAATTAAAAGAGTAGTAAATATATATTATTTACTACTTATTTTACTGTAAACGCTTCTAAAGGATTCAATTTACGTGAATGATACGCTAAGTGCAGTCGGCCAGGTAGCCAGCCAGCCAGTCCATCAGTCTTTAACACGTTGAACGCCAACGCGGTCACCGTGTGTCCGACAAACAATATTTTTTCTATTGTGTCTGCTGCGCGGCAGACAATGACTTAAGAACCGCACTAATAATTTAAATTTGAATATAGAAATAGAATTCGATAAACACAACAAAACGGTCTTTACCCAGACAACAATATTCCCTAGTTACATTCTAGGTCCTTCCTCAAATGTCAAAACGGGCTTTTTAGATTTTGACTATAGAGTAGCGTAATAGAAATAAAAAAGAAACACGAAAAAACAAAAGAACGTGCGTCCTACATTGTTAATAAAACTTGAGAATTAGTAAGATCACAAGGAAAACAGACCGCAAGTACAACATAAACTAATAAAATAGTTTCGTAACATCTACGTACGTCTAGGACTTACGAAGTGTTTGTACACCGTTCTCAAATACACGTGTTTCTAGTACAGACGCAAGCACATCAAGCTACCCCGAACTGTCAAATATTCCCAATTGAACATGAACCTTATCCGTTTGTAATAAAGTTGAAAATCTATCAAAGCAATTTCACAGATTGGGGTAGCTTGACGTGCTGACCTCTGTACATACATAATTCTTTTCTGTTTATTTGGGTCTGTGATTAGAGGAAACCAGACAGGTAAGTGGCTAAGTATTTAATGTATGTTCACAAGGAAATGTTTCATTGGTCTAATGTGAGAGGATAGGTGGATAAAATGTTGTGTTGATGTTTTTCTACCATCTGATGTTTGAATCCTAGAATTTAATTCTATTCTGACTGTAGTTTTAAGAGGTGATTGAGGGATAGAGCTATACAGGACGTATAGCTCCATCCCTCTTCTTCTTCTTAGCGTGTCGATGGCAAAAATAGTACTTAAATATATATTTATATTTAAAAAATTAGTTTGGCCCAAAATTCAGCTTCCATCCCTTTCCTACAAGAAGTAGTGAAAGCAGTGATGGGCCAGTGGTTTCGGCCCTGACTTACGAGTTTTGAGTCGTAAGTTCGAATACTCGCAGGCACTTTACTATGTGTATTCAATTTCACATCCACTGCCCTCAAAATTGTAAAGGAGAACATCGTGAGGGAACCGGCGAGTCCTAGAACCAAAAATTCAAAGACGAGTTAGTGGATATCACATTCCACTAACCCGTTCTGGGTCCGCGTGGTGGATTATGGCGCCTCTCCCGTCTCACGGAAACGAAGCTTGATATAGATTACTGCAGATTATGGTATTATGGTTTATAGCATAGAAGGTGCTTGTCACCCCCATGAAATCTTGATGTTTTGACATACCACCATTTTACACATGAGAAGATGGTATGGGTCGCTAGTTGCAAATAATTTCAGTTAGAATAACTGTCTCCGAGTTTAAATAAATATACTACAGAAGCCAGTTGCATAAGAGAATAAATTAAACATAAACAAGACTCGAATTTTAACATAGCGCCGACTCTCTAAATTATTCAAAAAAACTGTTAAACTATACTAACTTTTAAGCAACACGTGCAGTCCACTTTTTTTATCTCGCTTCCGCCTTTGCACGCCGTTCCGCAGTAAATGTATGCAGAGCTGGTATTTGTCAGTTAGCTCAGGAAAAGTGATGCGAAAATTTAGGTTATTTAAAACGTAAGTGTATTTTTAGACAATGGAATTTCTTAAATCTGTTAATCTCTTTGGCTTTTTTAGATAATGCAAGGTTTTTATATTGGCTTTGTCTTTATTTTTATTGAATTCACATGATCCAAGCTATACGGCTTTTTATCTTCTTTTTTTTTTAATGGCATCTCGCAGTTTTACCAAAGGGTTGTCTACTGCTAAACCGGGCTTGCTTGTGGATGCCACAATGAAATTGCAGCTTCCAGCCAGGGCTTATAAAAACTTACAAACTAAGCGACTACACGCTAAGGGCACCCCCTGTGGGATACGGACCTCGGCTTAGGGCGTCACTGGGGGAGGACAGCAAGGGATCTGGAAGCTGGGAAGCTGGGAAGCTGGATCGGGCGTAGCCTTTTATCTTTGTGCACATACTCGTATTTAAAACTACGGATTGGTAAGTTTTCAATGACGTCACAATGTGCAATTTTTTTTTCACATTGTACATAAAGGCATTAGGCCTATTATGTTTGGCTGTAACTATAATATCAGTTTTACCTGCAATCGCTGCAGCGTCAGCTCTAAATATTGAAATCGCCAGCGAGTCATATGCCACTAAATTCGCTGCGAGTATACCTAGCATTTAAGTAATTTTATCTTCAAACATCATGCTTTCAATCAGGCTTTTAGGCTAATTGCAACTCTGTTCATGGGCGTAGTTTGCCTGCTTGAAATCAAATCCTTGGTAGGACTTGATTTCAACTGGCCTGATTCTGATTATACAGTATGACTGTATTTGTACTTGAATGTTAGTAGGCCTTTCGTTTATTCTAAATGATACGACCCTCCTTGGGAGTGTTTTACAACGGAGACACAAAAATATAAAAAAAAGTTTGATACATTAAAAATACAGGGTTATTCGTTAAGAGGATGTAGGAGAAATCATTTGCAGTCGAATAACCCCCTGACCATGAAAAAATATAAAATTTCAAATTACTCGTAAATTTTTGGCATTGGCACAGGGATCAAACCCGGTTAATTGATTGCAACTGAAGTCACCTATATCCCCTTAACGGATTGTCATCATATAACCAATAACCGTATAATTATCACTTGCTTAAAAATCGGTGAAAACATCGTGAGGAAACCAGCATGTCTGAGAGATATTTCTCAACAGCATGTGAAGCTAAGTCAGAAGCCCATGGGCAGCATAAACTCTGACGCCAGGTTAGTCACTAACCACACGAAAAGAAGAAGAAACCAATAACCCTGTATAATATCCGACACTTTACAATCTAAACAGAAAATGGCAATACCAAGACGAAAAGTCACGACAAAAAAACAGGAACGGATTGCTGCATCGGTAACAAGCTTCTCACTCACTTCCAACTAGCGTCCATTTTTCACCCGTCCCAAAATCAGGACACACGAAGAATAAGAAACACATCACTAACACGTTGACGTCACCAAATTGTGACTTGTGTAACGGCTTTTTTTAAACACAAGCAAGGAGCGTTCTTTTTTATCTGCAGCCAACTACCATTAATCAGGCCGGTCTCTCTCGCGTGAAACTCGTTGGAAACAAGAAAAGTTTCCTTTCACTCGAATTAAAATCTTCAACGGAATGACTCGGTGTTTTTTTGTAGTTCCTTTTTTAAATTCAGACGACAGTTTGATAAACTGCACTTTGTTTCAATTTGTCGATTGCACTAATTGGATTGGTGATTTGTGAGGGATCGGGGGCGGTTATTGCAAACTTGTTCTGAGGGATGGAACGACGTAGGTTTCTTTTTTTTTGCCTGCAGACTTGTTTTATGAAAGCTGGTTAAAATGTTTAGTCTTAAAATGATCTTACTAGTTCTCCTTTGATCTTACAATGTGCAAGAGTTGTTTTTTACCAAATGTCCTCTGAATAGATTTCCATATTACGACAGTTCTGCCTCTGTATATTGTTATACAAGAGTTTTTTTATGATACATCCTAAATTTTTTTTTTGAGTAGGTACTTTAAAAATAAAATACGATAAGTTTTTTACTAACAAATGG
This sequence comes from Hyppa rectilinea, assembly GCA_951799385.1. Classification (NCBI taxonomy): domain Eukaryota; kingdom Metazoa; phylum Arthropoda; class Insecta; order Lepidoptera; family Noctuidae; genus Hyppa; species Hyppa rectilinea. The sequence continues at coordinate 2,421,376 of OX637302.1, read as the reverse complement.
TTACTTGAAAGAAAAATAAAATGGTTTTTTCAAGACCGGGTACAGAGTGAAAGCCAATCTTTGGTAGCAATTATAAATGATACCCAGGGAGCAATAAGGACCAAGATTGGCATCAAAAACATAACCCTGTCTTTTATAACGCGCAGTCGGGCTATAGCTGTTGATATTTTAACAGCAAATAATTACGGGCTCCAAATATTACGTGACTTATATCAAACAATAACTCTCCATATAAAATGTGGTGTACTAAAATATGGCCTAAAGTTGACTCTTTAGTGTGCAGTTACGTCACGAAATATGAACGTCAGCAGTTTGCCGAAAATATGCAAACGGCTGTTGCCTAAACCACGTAAACATTTCACATACAACTAGTTGTTAGTTATTATAATGAATGAGTCGCGAGAAATTTGTAAAACCTCGTAACTATTATTCTCTATGTACTGCAAGTGATTGCAGTTGCACCTTAATTAGGTTTGGTCTTTGGAAATTCTCTGTAGTAACCCGCAAGACTGGTAGTAGATAAGCTCTTTGTCTATACACAACTGCAGTGATAGTCTAGTGGTGTGACCGTCGGACTGTCAAGTTAAAGGTCTCGAGTTCGAACCCAAGGCATTCCAACCTCTGATTTTTCGGATGCATGTGCGTATTGTATCAAAATCGGTGAAGGAAAACATCGTGAGGAAACCAGCATGCCTGAAAGATTTTTTGAAGCTAAGTCAGAGGTCCATGGGCAGCATAAAAACACGAAAAGAAAAAGAACAAGAAGATAGCTCTACAATTATCGTTATTCAAGAAATTTTGTTGAAAAACCAACCTGAACTGGGTCGGTTTTGCGAATTACAGACTACTTCCTCTCACAGAGAGGCCTGTGTCCCAGCAATGGGAACATTATGCTATTATGCTGAGCATCTTTGTCGTAGAAAAGCCTGCACTCTTACAGAGAGGAGGCCTGTGCCTGATTAACTATCAAACATCATAAAACGATACCTGAATTAACGTCCATGCTATGCTATTTTTTCGTAATTTATTTTCAATCATGTTCCGTATCTGCTAAGGTTTTACTCTGTTCGTGAGCACGCGAGCTGTAGAAAAATAGCTTTCCGACGTGGTAAAGAGATTAACCAGTTAGCAAGATTAGTAGCGGAGCTGACTTGAGCAGCCTGGATGCGATGGACGTTCTTAATTATTGTATCAACTGTAGGAGCTAATGAATTACATTCTCGTTTTAATTTTCTACTAATTAGATTAGATCTGAGGTTGTTGGTGGTGGGCTTTAAAAGCAACCACATATTGACTGGACAATTTGTGAGGTTAAGCTGCGCTTGCTGCGGTCAGTTCTTGGATGGGTCTCACTTCCTATTTACTGCTAGTCCAATTCTCGATCCGTACAGTGTTTGTGAATTAATTAAAATGTACCTATGGTACATTTTATTGAAAAATTATTGGCAGACCAGAAACCATACCAACCATACCAGGTTTGGTTTACCCCTTAGAAATGTCAGCGTGAAGAATGCCGATTACATAAATACACTACAGCGTACAAAACGAAGCCTTATTAGGGCAAATTACAGTTATTCATATAGATAATAATGTCAAAACAATTTGAACAATAGGTACACGAACTACAATCCGTCAGTCAGGATTATACATAATGTATAAATGACGTGTACATTGTGTATCATGTACAAATGACGTGTATAATGTATATTCAGTCTTCCCTACAAAAGGGTGGCTGCATCTATTGTTTCTGAGTACACTTGCGGCCGTTGGAAATGGGACACTGCTCGTAACAATTGTTCGTAACATTTAGTATGAATTTGTGTTTCACATAGATTTTTGCTTTTGTTTTTATGGTGAATTGCGGTTATCATAGTGTTTTTACGATATATTTAAGAAGAAACTTTGTTTCTATTTAAAAAAAGTTAAATGACCGTTATTTCACTTTTTTAATGGACGATGATTAGCTGAATTAGTGACAAGTCTAGAGTAGTTGCGTCTGAGACCAGTGAAGCATTGTAATTGATTAATGAAAGTAATATATAATTGAATGAAAGATACTGGTGCTGCAAGTTAAACTTCGCAATTTTTTCAGCATAAAACAAACAAATATTCTTTTAATCCACATAAATTCCTATATTTAAGAATTTTATATTTTTACATTTTATTAAAATTATATTGTAAAGGTGATGACATAATTAAGAATTTTCTTTAAAATAATTAGCACGATACATCTTCTTAATGAAGAAGAAAAAAATACATAAATTACCAACTCCAAATTAAAAAAGAAAGTAATTGATGTAATTTCTCCTAACTCCATTATCATCACTTTTACTTAAAAATTTTGAAGGGAACGCGTAAAAGTTCTAAATAAGGAAAATAATTCTTTAATTTATGAGTGTCATGTATAAAGATGTGACTTTCCTTGTCAGATAATTATGCAAGATGTTGGCTTAGCATTTAAATAAAAAAAAAAAAAAATGAAATATATTGAACGCTAGCTGCTGCCCGCGGTTTGGCCCTCGTGGATCTTTTTTTTTCGTGTTACTCCTTATAACAACACTTACCAAACAAAATCGGTCCAGCCGTTTCGAAAAGTAGCCGGAACAAACAGACAGTTTTTTTTTACTTTGTGTAAAAGTTTTTATTTTGACATTACAAATAGACACCTCAATTTTATTTATTCATAATATGTTTAGCTTATTTTAGTCTGGCTATACAAACCAACGAAAGTTTATTTTTCCTTTTAATTATTTTTCCGTTTGTGAAGCAACTTCGTTAAAAAACATTGAATAAACTGTTTATCTACACTAATGAGCAACTAAAAGGAAAACTTTATGAGGTCATGGATGGGAGTGTGTGTGTACTTCTATTACATATCTATTTAATTAGTACTAAACATTATCATAACGTTACACTAATTAGTAGTTCATTCAATTAATCACGGTTTATGTTGACGCTATATTTTTATTTTTAACCAATTATACGAAAACTTATATCCGCAACATTAATATTGAGTTATTTGTACATGAATTAAAACCGGCGCTAAGTGCGTGTAATCCGTAATTTACAGTCGACTAAATCATTGCTTGAACTCAGGCTGAGAAGGTAATAAAATGCAAATTTCTTTGTTAAAAACAGCCGATTATGAAATATATTTTAATTATTTTATATTTTAATAAGAAAATAAAATATACATATAAACATTATTTATATCCCTAAGTGTAAAGGTATAAGCAAATAGCGTGTTTTCGCTCACTGCAACCGCACAATGCTTAAACCAGCGTTAACCTACACGAAATGTATATTATGGCTGTACAGGCTATTGTTGCTGTTATACAGGTGTTACATAAATATTTACTTAAACCATAGACTTGGAGTGGGAGGCAGTCACCTCCTTCTGTGAAAAAGTTATGCTCGCGAAGGAGGTGGCGGGATGGGAGAGAGAAAGGTCCTCCCGTCCCAGCCGCCGCAGGAGACGCCCCGGGCGTCGAGAGCCACGTGACGACTCCCGGCCACCGTAGGCGCGGGCCTGCGGACGGTGAATAATGGGTAACTCACCGTCCGATCAGCACCAGACCCATGCCGTACGGCGCGTATATATTCCACGCGCGCCTCAAAGAGATGTCAGCATATGAAGGGGCCCCCCAGGGCCAAGCCTACCGGGTAAGCGGGATTGTCCGAAAGGGTTACCGCTATCCCGGAACATAAAGGGCTACGAAGGAACATGGATGGGTTTTAGTCAGTAAGAGTCTGACACTCCCTTCCGCTCCACCTAGAGCGGGAGCAGTCATTGGATGATTTCCCAGCCTTAAAAAAAAAAACCATAGACTTAAAATAAAAATAAAAAAGTGTCATTTTTTTTTATAATTTTGAATAAATATTTCAGAGTAGATTTGATTTGATCCTAAAGAAAATGGAAATAAATCTCTATACTTATCTATCTACAACGAGGAAAGTGATAGGAATAATAATTTTGAAGTAAAGGTTATCTATCAAATTAAGTGAATTCTCTTAGTCGTTCATATTTGTAGCAATTTGATGCAAAATTCTTAATAACATTTTTAGGTTTCCGTTCCCGAAGTGAGCAAACGGAACCTTATTACTAAGCCTCCGCTGTGTCCGTCCGTCTGTCTGTCAGCGGGCTGTATCTCATGAACCGTGATAGATAGACAATTTAATTTTTCACTGATTGTGTATTTCTATTGCCAATCTAAAACCAATAAAAAAACGATTTTATCTCAAAAATATATTACAATTATTTATTATTATTTAAAAGAACCGGTCGACGTAGCTATGCGTGAGGGAGGCCTATGTCCAGCAGTGGGCGCGTCTTTCAGCTAAAAAGATGATGATAAAAGATCATTTAAATATATTCCGACAAAATATGGCAACACCGTGTATATCATATGAAAGGTAACATTCATAACGTTAGCCGCAACTTTCTCAGAAAGCGTTGTCGTCGACGTAATGTATTTTGCTCGGTTTTGGTTTGTCGTAATCATGACGCATTGTAGCAATTAATGTTTGTTTGCAGGCATAGCGTAGGTTTGTTATGCTAAAATTATATGTTTAACATTTAATGTATTCTAGTAGGAATTGAGCGTGCTGCATAAACAGGCCAAAATATTCCCACAGTTGGGCCATAGACGTCCACTCGGTGAGAGGGGCCGTAATCCACCGCAGGGTCCAGAGCGACTGCGAGGTTCGCCCAGAGGACACGGTAGAGCACACGGTGCAAACCTGCCCCGCATGGGCGGAGCACCGCCGTGTCCTCGTAGAGGCGATCGGCGGCGGCGACCTCTCGCGCCCGGCCCTGGTGCAAGCCATGGTCCGGGGCGAGAGGGAGTGGGAGGCAGTCACCTCCTTCTGCGAAAAAGTCATGCTCGCGAAGGAGGTGGCGGGATGGGAGAGAGAAAGGTCCTCCCGTCCCAGCCCCCGCAGGAGACGCCCCGGGCGTCGGGAGCCAAGTGACGACTCCCGGCCACCGTAGGCGCGGGCCTGCGGACGGTGAGTAATGGGTGACTCACCGTCCGATCAGCACCAGACCCGTGCCGTACGGCGCGTATATGTTCCACGCGCGCTCAAAGAGATGTCAGCATATGAAGGGGCCCCTCAGGACCAAGCCTGCCGGGTAAGCGGGATTGTCCGAAAGGGTTACCGCTACCCCGGAACATAAAGGGCTACGGAAGGAACATGGATCGGTTTTAGTCAGTAAGAGTCTGACACTCCCTTCCGCTCCACCCAGAGCGGGAGCAGTCATTGGATGATTTCACAGCCTTAAAAAAAAAAAAGGGCCCAGAGCGAGTTGGTATAAAACAGGAGCAGATTGAAGAAAATAATTCATAATCAACAGTTGTTTCTGTATTTTTTTACCTAGTGACCCGCCCCATCTTCACACGGGTACAATGTAGATACAATTACGGGCCTAACCGCGCGTGAAAGTCAAACTACACGTATCCTTTCGTATCGGGCAATCCAACAGTAGTCAGTATAGTATGAAACAAAGTCGCTTCCCGCCGTCTCTAAAGGATTAGATCTTTTAATGCGCTTTTCATCAATAGATAGAATGATTCAAGAGAAAGATTTATACGTATAGTTTTACTAGCTTTCTCCTGCGTCTTCGCCTGCGTGATAGTATCTACATTGCACGCGGGGAGGGTCGCTAGTTACCTGCATGAACTCAATCCCTTTCCCCTTGGTGGTAGGTAGAAACTATAGAACAACACCTGTTACGATTCTTAGGATATATATTATTATTATGTTCTTATCCTTATCCTTGGTAAGCGGAATTGTCCGAAAGGGTTACCGCTACCCCGGAACATAAAGGGCTAAGGAAGGAACATGGACGGCTTTTAGTCAGTAAGAGTCTGACACTCCCTTCCGCTCCTCCCAGAGCGGGAGAAGTCATTGGATTATTTCCCACACAAAAAAAAATCCTTATACTTCTTTTGTTTTGTATAAGTAATTTTTTTTAAATAATCGATGTCACGAACGTCATTTTTGTTTACCAAAAAATAAAGGAACCACAAACTAACTGCGCTTACTTACTAGAGGAATAGACTAAAAAAAACTACATCTTAATAATCTATTTATTTTAAACACAACATATTCGGTCTCTAGCGCAATCAGTGGCCTGTCCCATTTTTAAATGTGGTGGACATTTGAAATTGGTTGGTCGAAGGCACTCACCGCCTTTCGACTTGCATTTTATATACAGTTTTGCTGAAACAAAATATTAAATCGTTAGGTATAGATTATCCTATCAAAGACAAATTTGCTAGAAGAGCCAGGTTCAATATTAAAAATATCCACTGTTGTCGACTTGGCTGACAGAAGAATTGATATCTATGTGGGTTCCAAATTCTGAGTAGAAAATTCTGAACATGCAACGTTCTAAAATATAAAACAATTCAAGCGAAAGATTTGACTTGGCTAGTTTAGAAAACTATTCACGTATAGGCTGGGTATAATTATTGTATTTCAAGTTAGTTTTTTTTTTACAAAAAATAATTATGGTGTATGCCAAATAAATCTTCTTTCTTCTTAATTTCCAGTATCTATATGAACGATAGCAAGCTAATTCCACCAAGACCTGAATCAACACCTCTTGAAGCAGTATCATTTCAATATAAATTCAATGTGAGAATGACACGTAGCTATACAGAACATATACCTAGTTTAATCTCTTTTCCACATTCTTTTTTTCTTCGTGCGGTTAGTGACTAACCTGCTGTCAGAGTTTTAATGCTGTCCATGGGCCTCGGACTTAGCCACACAATCATGTTGAAAAATATCTCTCAAGCACGCAGGTTTCCTCACAATATTTGCCTTCACCGTGTTTTAAGCAAGTGATAATTATACATTACGCACATGAATCCGAAAAGTCAGAGGTGGGTGTGTTGAGTTCGACCTCGAGACCAAGGAACTGGTAGTCTGTCGGACACACAACTAGGCTATCACTGTTGTGAAGTTATATTGAAGTAATACAGCATTAAGAGGTAGTTATCGCCCCCTGGCTCTTGAACGAGGTTTAGATTATGCACTGGTCGTAGTCAGTTTCAATAGTGAAATCTGCCCGTACTAAACAAGATTTTGTCGTTTTAAAAGACGGTTTATAGATAAAAACACAGATACTGACTTTAAAATAAGGGTCCTATGTCACTAGGATACCAGTAACTGCCCAACCATGGTCGCACAGCCGATAAATGTATGGTTGGTTGCGCAAGCGATCGGACTCCCGGTGATATACCCACCATAAAGCTGCGTAGATTTTGCTGGCAGCGCGATCATGGTTGCGACACCATGGTGCCCCAATGAGATAATAATATAAGCTAGTAAATATTAATCATTCACCTTTTTTTAATAATTTAACATGATCAAGTAACGTCCTCCATCCATGAGCTTTGTCGGTGAGTGCTGATTTTCATTTTAGGACGTTTCCTCTATAGAAAACAAAAAAAAAACAAAATGATGACCAAAACTTAAATATGTAGACTTGCGCGAAATAAATTCGCTCGAATCGGACGTATCAACTTTACGTTTGAAAAAGATTGAGTAGTCAATTCATCCGATTCAAAAAGGCCCATGGCCAGCATAATATCTGACACCAGGTTAGTCACTAACTACACGAAAAAGAAAGAGAAGATTCGATTCGGGCAGCTTTATTTCGTGGGATTCTAGTTCTACCACTAAAAGAAACTCGACATCAGTAAATGCGGTAGCTTATTGCTAAACTGCACCTGCTGCGTTGCTATAATTTGTACTTTAAGTTTTATCTCTGTGACGCATCTGCGAAGCCTTGGTATAGCAGGCATCCATAGGTGGTAAAACTACTAACACGATGACGTCATCGGTATGTTCCCCATACAATAACACAAAAAAACTTACGTGGTCTACAGCACTCCATACCAAGATCTTGCTGAACTGGACACAGGCCTTTTGCACCCACTTTTGTACCTATTGGACAGGCTACTGATCTGGCGCAGGTACCACCAACAATCATACAGGGTAGCTCGAAGAATGGTGCGTTTCCAGCTGAAATAATGTTTAGATTAGAAAAGTCTAGACGTTGGTTGCGAGATTTGAATTTGCAATCCTGAGTTAGGTCCTGGGTTGGGTAAAACACTGGGATTGTCATAGGGCTCAAGGTATGGACTTGTGCCACACATGTACAAGGGACCTATGTAGGGTCAGCAGAATTGTCCGAAAGGGTTACCAGGTAAAGGGACCATGGATGGGTTTTAATCAGTAAGAGTCTGACACTCAATTCCGCTCCACCCAGAGCGGGAGGAGTCATTTGATGATTTCCCATCCTCAAAAAAAGGGACCCATGTAACTAGCGGACTGAGGGTGAACTGTATATCTCTACCTACCGCTTCGGTAATTACAAGCTTGATATTCCGTTACTTATGTATTACTTTTTCCTACAAAATCTTTTAAATTACATATAAATTTCAACAACAAGGTATATTGAATTATTATTGCTGTTGTTAAAACAACAATAAAAATAATTCGCTAGTCCTTTAAAGAATATTTCTGCTCCATTACGGATTATGAAACGATGCGTTATTTAACTGACCTAGAAATTAGTAACGGTTTAATAACTCCAACCTTTATTTACAAAGACAGATAAACTCTTGACACATTTAGAAACAAAAGAAAATAAAAATAACTTTGAACTTAAAATTCCGAATCTCCGTAGAAGATATTTTCCCAACTATGTTAGGGTCGGTTTCCACTCTAACCGAATGCAATTAAAAGCAGTATTTTACATGGAGCGACTGCCTGTCTGACTTCCACAACCCAGTTACTGGATAACACAAGACTGATTGTCAGAGGTTCGGGATTCTGACTTTCCGTGACGACTGCCAATGATCCACAAATGATAGCCGGGACCATAGATATAATAAAATTTACTGATGCAAACGGAAGAAATAAAATTTTTAAGGCACGGAGGTGTTTCGATATGCGACAGATGGTCACCCATCCACGAACCAACCTTAACAAACGACCCCGGCAATTTACTGATGCAAACAGAAGAGAAAAAAAATTTAAGGCACGGAGGAGTTTCGATATGCGATAGATGGTCACCCATCCACGAACCAACCTTAACAAGCGACCCCGGCAATTTACTGATGCAAACAGAAGAAAAAAAAATTAAAGAACGGAGGAGTTTCGTTATGTGTCAGATGGTCACGAACCAACCACAACAAAAGAACCCGGCAATTTTGTGAATGACAAGAAAAAAAATATTAAAAACTTACAAGTAGCAGGATCTACTTCAAATTGTTCACTCACAGCTGCCCAACTCAATACGACTTTAAATGCGACCGTCAAAAATAATATTCTGAAGAACATTTTCACTGTGCGACCACTCCTTGCTATGTTTCTAAGAAGAATGGTAAAGGCAGTGTCTTTATCCTCAATTTAAGTTACGTACTACGTAATCATTCACGAGTGAAATGATAATGAATAATGGTATGACGTACCCTGTGCATACCGGTTTTAGACACCCAAATGTGTCATTTTGTACAGGATGTTTGATTAGGTTCCATAATATTTTGTGGGCCAGACAATGGTGTGAAATTATTAGGTATTTATGAAAGGAATATTTACAATCTATTCAGCCCTTAGTACCTATCATTAATTTAGTAGACTAATGGTAGTCATCTTATATAGTTCTTAAAATAATACTCGTGTATTAGAGTTGGGACTATGGGCTCGCGAAAGATGTGTGGATGGAAGCCTTTGCGCAGGAGTGGGACACCGCAAAAACAATCAACAATTTTTAAGTGATTACTGCATTCGTTTTCAAAATCAAACAGATGGAATATGTTTGAGATTTATGTTTTCTGTTAGTCTTCTTATTCTCTTCTTAATAACATACATAATATTTTGAAGTCATTTTCTATATCCTCAAATGTAAATTATACTAGATACACGATATTAATTCCCATGGCACGCACTAGACTCCTTTTTTTGGGGGTGGGAAATCATTAAATGACTTCTCCCACTCTGGGCGGAGCAGAAGAGAATGTTAGACTATTACTGACTAAAACCCATCCATGTTCTTTACTTAGCCCTTTATGTTTCGGGTTAGCGGTAACCCTTTCGGACAATCCCGCTTAGCAGCAGACTCCTTGTGCTTTACTTTAAGGATCTATTGGGTTTCTCTAGAGATTTCGTATTACTTTTCTTATTTACTTACTTTTAAAAATAAGTACTCCAGACCATATTTCATCTATGGCGGTCAACTTCTGAAGGGACTAGCTTTTGGCGTGGTAGATTTAAGAGGTATAGGTGCAATCTCTCTTTCCTCACTCTCAAGGTCCGATGGGGCGGCAATCGACAAGGCGAACACTTCCATAAACCGGGCATAAATCCAGACACAAATTTCAACATTGTTATTCTTTGGAAGTTCTATACATGGCGACATTTAATTCATAGCATCGTTAAAAAGAAACAGCTGTTCCATATACATATTTTGCTCGCATAACTCGTCAAGACGTAGGGATCAGCCGATTTTTTTTTTTTGCGTTTTCAGATAATTATGTTCTCATAGTGAAAGTTGTTCATAATGATGAGTAAAATGACCTCTTAAAATAATGCCCGTGAATTCAATTTCAGCCTGTATAATGTCTAAAATACAGAATTTCATATCATCATTTATTTTTAGCAAACATAATAATCTTATTATACACATGTGTTCAAAATTGTACCTACTAAATTATTGGCAGTAGTTCAAAATTTGTTCTCACTAGGCCCACAAAAACTTACATTTCCAAAATAAGTTACTTGTCTCTTAAAACACCATTATGTAATTCCCTGAGGTTGTAAAAGGATGACTCAGTATATCATTATGTAACAGAGATGCTGACTAATCCTGACCTACATTCATGCAGTGGCCTTTACATCTTAGCAGACGATTTAAACGTTGTCCTTAAGACTTCTAACGCTACTACTAAGCTGACGATATGTATACATAGTTTAGTGGTGGGAATTCTTAAAATTGAAGGTGAAATTAGTCAGACCGGATTTCCTTATAATTTGACCTTGGATCGATGCGATATTTTGCTTTGATATCGTTTTCTTTTTTTTTGTGGTTGTGCTTTTTTTAAGTATGAGAAATAATCAAATGACTTCTCCCGCTCTGGGTGGAGCGGAAGGGAGTGTCACTCTTACTGATTAAAATCCATCCAACCCTTTGTGTTCCGAGGCGGTAACCCTTCCGGAATTCCGCTTTATGGTTGTGCTCAGAGACAGATCTCATTGAAGGATTTAGTGTATCTTGATAAAAGTTGTAAAGTGATATAATTACTACTTGTCCGTATAGGGTCTCTGGGAAAATAAAAAACAAACGCTTTCGCTTTGTTTAATGTTGAAGTACGAGTATTTTATATTCTTGAAGACATAACAGTTAAACATAAGTGCATAAAAGATGCAGGAAGAAATAACATAACTATTCAAATAAATATTTTCATTTCAAATTGATGAGTCTATAATTATTTGCTATTCAAGAAAACTATAGTATCTAGGCAGATACCAACTTGTTGTAAATAGAAGCTATTTCTAAGTTCTTCATACAATTCTCAATGTTTTCAGTACGGCGCCGGCGGCATCTACAACGCCACATGTGAACTACGCATTACACTGACGTCACGCAAAAATTCTGCATCCCGCAAGCATAGTTCGGCTCAACTATACAACATCCCGAAATCAATCGTCGAGGAGCAGCAGTCATAATGGTTGAGCTGAATGCTACTCCATGCTTCATGTTCGTGAACGGGTGCCCTCAGTACGGACTGGTCATCTCTTAGCTGCCACAGCTATTTTAAAATTTAGAATAGATTTTTTTTTGGACGCTTTTTTACGTTCTGCATCGTTCTCTCATATATATTTTAACATGAATGATGTAAAGTTTTTGTAACCATTTTATGATTCATAAGAGTGTCCATGGAGTTTCTTGCCCGTTCTTCTCCATAGGTACCCACTGCTTTGGAATGGGCAACTAGCTTCATCCTTCTGACTGACCGACCCCTTGACAATTCAAAAGTGCCTGTAGTTGGTTTATCTATATCTATCTATACATATAATAAATTTGTAGAAAAGTGGTGTCTGTACAATAGAAATATATAAAAAAAAAGTAGCAGGGGTTGTTATTATATCGATGCCGAACCCGAAATTGTAATTTTTTTTTTTCGTCTGTTTGTCTGTGTGTTTGTGCACGCTAATATCAGAAACGGTTTATTTGATTTAGATACGGTTTTCAGTTATATATTGTAGTAAGCTTCACTTAACATTTAGTGTTTATTTCATGTCAATCGGTTCATAAATAAAAAAGTTATGTCAATTTAAAGAATCATCTATATCTATCTATCTATTCTATACATATAATAAATTTGTAGAAAAGTGGTGTCTGTACAATAGAAATATATAAAAAAAAAGTAGCAGGGGTTGTTATTATATCGATGCCGAACCGGAAATTGTAATTTTTTTTTTTTGTCTGTTTGTCTGTGTGTTTGTGCACGCTAATATCAGAAACGGCTTATTTGATTTAGATACGGTTTTCACGTATATATTGTAGTAAGCTTCACTTAACATTTAGTGTTTATTTCATGTCAATCGGTTCATAAATAAAAAAGTTATGTCAATTTAAAGAATCACGGCAAACATTTGTTAAGGTATTCTATCAGAGTACGTATACGCATCGCGCCTGCGCGTCCGTGGCTATATAAAGCGCGCTGAGAGCCGCGCCGCTTTTACCCCCGATCCAGCTGTCCCTTGCTGTCCTGCCCCAGAGACGCCCTAAGCCGAGGTGCGTACCCCACTGGGGCTGCCCTTAGCGTGTAGTCGCTTAGTTTGTAAGTTTTTATAAGCCCTGGCTGGAGGCTACAATTCTTTTGTGGCATCCACAGGCAATTCCGGTTAAGCAGTATACAACCCTTTTTTTTTTTTTTTTTTAAGTCTGGGAAATCATCCAATGACTGCTCCCGCTCTGGGTGGAGCGGAAGGGAGTGTCAGACTCTTACTGACTAAAACCCATCCATGTTCCTTCCGTAGCCCTTTATGTTCCGGGGTAGCGGTAACCCTTTCGGACAATCCCGCTTACCCGTCAGGCTTGGCCCTGAGGGGCCCCTTCATATGCTGACATCTCTTTGAGGCGCGCGTGGAACATATACGCGCCGTCCGGCACGGGTCTGGTAGTATACAACCCTATGGTTGAGCTGCGAGATGCCATTATCAAAAAAAAAAAACACGCCGCTGCTATAAGAATTCAGTTATTCGTAGCGAACACACGTATCCTGGAGAGTATTATATAGGCGAATAGTTGCATTCGATTATTGCGATTCGCTTGAATACTGACTGTTTGCATATTTCATTTATTTATATTTGAGGGTTTGTAGGTTAGGTTCTTTTTCTAAATTTTCCTTAAAATCTATCTATAATATAATAAAATAGTAAACAAACTGTGTCTGTACATTGAATATATTAAAAAACAATGATTGAGGGGGGTTTAGAAACAGTAAAAGAGCACGAATCCAAAAAAAAAATCGGTCTGTTTGTCTGTATGTCTGTTTGTTTGTACACGCTAATCTTCGGAACTACTGGACGGATTCGAATGTTTTTTTTTTGTGTAGGTATTAAGTCTGGGCAACAAATAGATATAATTTAATTCGGAAACTTGAACACCTGATGCAGAACCGCAACTGACCAGCTAAACTATAAGAGATACAAAAATAGTACCGTAGCAAAAATGGTTCCGCGTGATGAGCATTTTCTGCTGAGAGAATAAATTTGAAGATCTGGAACACCTGATGTGGAACTCCAAGAGTCCAGCTACACTATAACATATATTGGAATGACGTCTTAGCAAAAGTTATTCAGCCTGATAAGCACTCTCTGTTGACGTATATAAATTTAAGATCTGGAACAACTGTTGTGGAATTCCAAGAGCTCAGCTACACTATAACATTATATAGGAATAACGTCTTAAAAAAAGTTGTCCAATCTGATGAGCACTTTCTGTTGACTTATAAATATCGAAGATCTGGAACACCTGTTGTAGAACTCCAAGAGCCCAGCACACAGCTACACTATAACACATATAGGAATGACGACTTATAAAAATCGAAGATCAGAATCATCTGATGTGGAAATCAAAGCTATCACTAATTTCACTGTATAATTATAAAATAACATAAGCTGGGAGTACTTCCACGCGGTGAAGGCCGTAACAGTTTAGGACTGATTTTCGCTGACGATAGTACTTATATCATTGAAAATTTGACTCGGCTGGCCAAAACTCCAATTTATTTTTTTATTTTACCAAATATAAAATATGCCTTCGGAATTATGTTATTTGAGTGTTTAATTTCCTTTTCTATTTATCTTCGTGACACAGTAGCCTACCCGATAACGCAGGGGAGCAGTCCCTTAGATTTTAATTGATCACTTATATTCACAATAAAACTATAACCATGCCTAGAAAGAGGTCAAATCTTTCCCAATGTTCCAAAAGAGCTAAAAGATTGAAGATCATAAGATCCCAAGAATCTACCAAAGAGCGTCACGAGAGACTTGATGCTGTTCGAAAACATCCGGCTGCAACTTGCTCCGTGGAAACCTCTTCGGATCGTGAAGCACGCCTGCGTTCTCAGCGTATTTACGCATCTACATCCAGGTCTTTAGAGACCAGTGAAGAATATGATGCGCGACTGACCACTGATCGTGCAAGTCATGCATTGTCTCGCGAATCGGAGACGTTCATGGATAGAGAATTACGCTTGAGTTCCAAGCGTATCTATGCATCGAGTTCTAGGTCTCTAGAGACAAGTGGGGAACGTGATACGCGACTGACCGCTGATCGTGCAAGTCATGCTTTGTCTCGCGAATCGGAGACGTTCATGGATAGATAATTACGCTTGAGTTCCAAGCGTATCTACGCATCGAGTTCTAGGTCTCTAGAGACAAGTGGGGAACGTGATACGCGACTGACCGCTGATCGTGCAAGTCATGCTTTGTCTCGCGAATCGGAGACGTTCACGGATAGAGAATTACGCTTGAGTTCCAAGCGTATCTACGCATCGAGTTCTAGGTCTCTAGAGACAAGTGGGGAACGTGATACGCGACTGACCGCTGATCGTGCAAGTCATGCTTTGTCTCGCGAATCGGAGACGTTCACGGATAGAGAATTACGCTTGAGTTCCAAGCATATCTACGCATCGACTTCTAGGTCTCTAGAGACAAGTGGGGAACGTGATGCGCGACTGACCGCTGATCGTGATTCAGATCTTTGATTTTGACGACCCCGTTGTCGCTGGCATAAGCAACAGGATACGCGTACGAAGTCGCGGGCAGAAGCTGGTTTGTAATAAATGCTTTGACTTTGAGCCAAAATGACACAATTATAGTAGGAGGACTTTCTTCCCTTTTCCATGGATAATTGATGAAGTTCTGTTGTCTCTGTTCTGTTACCCTGTTCCTCATATTGCCAAACCAGTAGGTATACAAAATGATGCTTTAAATCTTTTCAATTGCCATATCTGAGCAAAACTCATTTTATTGCAATAAATTACAACTCATTTTGCAAATTATCATATCCACATCACTGTTCAACGATAAAAACTGATTTCGACATTCCATTTTGTGTCGCAGAAACATTACGTAAAATTTTAATGACATTTTCATGTTCAGTGTTGGAAATAATTGATTTCTTTTATATCAAAAAGCTTATTATTTTTTACTTTTAATTTAATTCATTAAACCAAATGCAATAATAATTATTGCATTTGGTTAGCAAGGGATCTTAATTGTATATAAAATTGACACTCTTCGTTAATTTCAAGTGATAATGCAATTTCGTGCCTGTCAAAGAATGACAGCTTTAATTTGAATATTATTTATGGACAATTTAAGTTGATGTCCCTGACTTTACCAACGTGATTAAATGAATCATCTTTAAAAATGTGCCTGGAGGAATATAACGAAACGTATTTTCAGTCTACAGCAGTGAAAACCTAGTGCTGTGACCGTCGGACTGGTAAGTCTAGGTCTCGAGTTCGAACCCAAGGTACGCGCCTCAAGCGGAATTGTCCGGAGGGTTACCGCTACCCCGGAACATAAAGGGCTAAGGAAGGAACATGAATGGGTTTTAGTCAGTAAGAGTCTGACACTCCCTTCCGCTCCACCCAGAGCGGGAAAAGTCATTGGATGATTTCCAAGCCTTAAAAAAAAAGGCACGCGCCTCTCTTTGATTTTACAGATTCATATGTGGATTGTATAATTATCATTGCTTAAAATTTGGTGACGGAAAACATGGTGGGGAAACCAGCATGTCTGACAGATATTTCTCAACAACATGTGCAGCCAAGTCAGAGGCAGCATCAAAACTCTGACACCAGGTTAGGTACCAACCACACGAAAAAAAACGTCTTTAATGATCGTGGGACGCAGGCCCAGTGTGGTACCCACGGTACCGCAATATTAAACCACACATCACACAATCACATCTTTTATTTATTTTTTTGTTAATGGCATCTCGCAGTTCAACCAAAGGGTTGTCTACTGCTTAGCCGGGCTTGCCTGTGGCTGCCACAAAAGAATTGTAGCCTCCAGCCAGGGCTTAATAAAAACTAAAGCTAACTTACAAAACTAAGCGACTACACGCTAAGGGCACCCCCTGCGGGGTTCGGACCTCGGCTTAGGGCGTCGCTGGGGGGGGACAGCAAGGGACAGCTGGATCGGGGGTTTTTAAAACTACTGGCTCAGCGGCAACGCGGGCTGGCTCGAGCAAGGGTCGGGGGGATGGTAATGGACAGGGTCGTCGCGACGGGCCTCGACGGCGAGGACGGAACGACGGAAATTTGTGTCTGTATGCTGATCTCACAGTGCTAGTAGCCGGGCTGCTCTCCTGGAGGAGAGTGGTGGCATCGTCGGGGGCAACGAGGGTATGCCGTGGACGGCGAACCTTCTGATGCGGGACGGGGTGTATCGGGAGGCGGCCGCAATCAGGGGATTGCGGTGCTTTATGGCAGTGTCAAAGAAACGCTTCGAGAGGCGTTTCATGAACTGCTGAACTGTGGGGAGTTTAAAATCTACATGAAGGTCCATGTTACGGACGTAAAAGGGAGCTCCTGAGACCCTACGGAGGAACCGGTTTTGAAGTGTCTGCATTCGATGCAGATACTTGGGTTTGGCGTGCGCGAAGACGACGCAAGCGTATGTCATAATGGGACGGATTACAGCCTTATAGAGACGCAGTTTGCACCGGAGTGACAATTTGCTGCGTTCTGTAAGCATGAATTGGAGCCTACCGAGAGCCAAAGCGGCCCGCGAACGGACCTGCTTTATGTGCTCTGCGAAACTGAGGTGTTGGTCGAGAGTGACACCCAGGTACTTGGCATGCTTCGCCCAAGGGATCGGCTTGCCGTACATGGTGATCGGATTAGGGGGGTTGGGGAGGGCCCTACGAATTCTCCTAAAGAGAACAGCCTGGCTTTTATCGGGGTTGACCTCGATTCTCCATTTCCGGAACCAAGCGCCGAGGACGTTGGCCGAGTTCTGGAGAGTCTGAGCTATAGCTGGCGGACTGGTCCCTGTGTAGTAAATGGCCGTGTCATCGGCGAATAACGCCAATTGGGCCTTTTTACTCTTAGGGATGTCGCTAGTGAACAGGGTAAAGATTAGGGGAGAGAGAACGGAGCCCTGGGGGACTCCGGCGCGAATCGGGTGGGGGGAGGAGAGAGCGCCCTCGATGCGGTAGTGGAAGGTGCGGTTCGACAAAAAGTCCCGTAAGATGAGCACGAGACGGTCGGGCACGCCGAGTTGGTATAGCTTATATATTAAGCCATTGTGCCAGACTTTGTCGAAAGCCTTCGCTATGTCGAAGAACAGGGCGCCAGTCATAGCGCCACGCTGGAAGCCGGCACTGATGTGCTCGACTATGCGGTGCGCTTGCTGGACGCACGAGTGTTGGGTACGGAACCCGAACTGCTCGTCCGGAATCAGGCTCTTCGCCTCGGCATAGTCCTTGAGACGCTTATAAATAAGCCTCTCGTAGATTTTGCCGAGCACGTTGAGCAGACTGATGGGGCGATAGCTGGTGGGGTCGGATTTGGGTTTGCCGGGCTTGGGGATACCTATAACAGAGGCCTCTTTCCAGGCTTGTGGGAACATGTTATTACTCATGGCGCCATTGAAGATGGCGGTCATGAGCATGATCAGTTGGGCGGGGAAGAGTTTGAATACCCTATTGGTAATTCCATCTGAGCCGGGGGCTTTACGAGCCTGAAGACCCTTGATGATGTCTTGCACCTCGTCAGGGGTGACGGGGGGCAGAGGATCATCAGGGTCTTCGACGGGCGGGAGAGAGGCTCTACGTTCGACCTCGGCGTCGACTTTGGCGAGGTGCTTTGGGTCGACCGGAAGGGAACTGGGGGAGCATTGGGACTCGAGACTGTCGGCTAGGAGCTCGGCTTTTTCAGAGCTATCGAAAGCGATGCTCTTGTCGGGGCGGATGAGTGGAGGGGTGGAAGATTCTTCGGGAGCGCGAAGCTTCCTCTGAAGGTTCCAGAAGGCTTGGTGATTGGGCTCAAGTTCACCGAGTAACTTGTCCCAGTTGTCCGAACGAGCTTCCGCAATGCGTTTCTTTACAGCACGCTGTAAATTGCGCATGTGGGCTTTGTTCGCATCGCAGGGGAAGGAGTCGTAGGCACGGATGGCTGCATTCTTCTCGGTTATCAGCTCACGTACGTCAGCGGGTAGTTTCCAGCGGTGGTCTTCCACCACCGGGACTTCCCGTGAGCATTCCGTCAAAACGGATTGCACGTGTTCTGTAAACGAGGCGATCGCGCCGGTAGTGTCATCGACAGAGACAATGAGGTCAGGAATGGATTCCAGCTGAGGTGACAGAGTGTCGGATTTAAGCTTTTCGCTTACTTTCCTCCAGTCGGTCACCAGCTGGGTGCGGGGCGGGTGGTCGGGGTCAAGCGGACCCCCCGTGTAGGGGGTGAGGTGCATGACGACGGGACGGTGGTCCGAGTTAAGCTCTTGTAGCGCCTCTAAAGATTGCAAACGGAGGTTCACATTCTTGAGGAGCGCTATGTCGAGGACGTCAGGAGTTTGGTTAGGGTCGCCGGGATAGTGGGTGGGAGTCATCGGAGCGATGACGTCAAAGTTAAGGGAGGCCCCTAAGTTGAACAGTAATCTGCCTCTGGTAGAGGTGAGGTTACTGTTCCAGGCGGGATGTTTGGCATTGAGGTCGCCCGCCAGGATGACGGAGTCGCTCAAGCCGAAGAGGAGTGAGAGGTCGGCGGCGTTGGATATATGATCCTCGCTACCGTTGGCCGGTGGGAAATAGCCAGAGATGATGGTGATCGGTTGATGACCGGTCATGGCGAGCCGACAGAGAGAGATCTCCAAGTGAGAGAGGAGAGGGGGGGGATCTAGAGGGGTGCAATGGAGAGTCCTTCTGAAATAGATGAGGGTTCCGCCCTTGTGACAGCGTGACCGATCATTGCGAACTATGCGATAGTTGGCGATGTTCGGGTTGCGTATATGGGGCTTCAGAAAGGTCTCCTGAACTAGTAGGACGTCAAGCTGATGGCGATCTCATCGCGTTGACTTTTAACGCCGTTAGCGTTAAAGAAACCTAACTTGAGGGACCGGGGCTTTGTACATCTAGCACCTTTTGTAATATCCATAATTGATATTTAAAAGGTGAGGTTGGAGATGGCGCGCAGTACCCCGGGGTAGCTGTGGTATGCCATGAGGATTTTGATAGGGTCGCCCTTGGCGGCGTAGACCTAATCGGCCATCGCGATCGCCTCCGGGGTTTCGAACACTTGGTTCATAACCGCGAGGGTGTGGACGAGGATCTCCGTCGTGGTGGGCTTGATACCTGCTGGGGAAAGGGCAGGGACCTTTTTCGGGGCTGCCGAGGCAGGCTTCGAGGGGGCGGCGGGTGGAGTTGCCAAAAGGGCCACGGGGGAGGGGGTTGACCCAGGGTTAACGGTAACCTTGGGCGCGGGGTTGGTAGCAGGGGGCTGAGAGATGGGGGCCGCGGTGACTGGAGC
This sequence comes from Hyppa rectilinea, assembly GCA_951799385.1. Lineage (NCBI taxonomy): Eukaryota > Metazoa > Arthropoda > Insecta > Lepidoptera > Noctuidae > Hyppa > Hyppa rectilinea. Next base: position 2,401,304 of record OX637302.1, on the reverse strand, counting down.
GTCGCTGCGGAGTAAGTTGGCCCAGGGCATGGGTCGTTGGGGGCTGAGTCGCACTGGCAACTGCGCTGAGGGCACCTTGATGGTAGCCGAGGGGCTTTCCCTCTTCTGGCGATCGCTAGCGCGCTTCGCCAGTTTGGGGGAGGAAGCCTTGGGGGCTTTCGGGCAGCCACGGTAGTTGGCTGGGTGGCCAGATTGGCCACACAGTACGCAGCTCGGGGGTTCGGTGCATAGAGCCCGATCCTTGGGGCGGGGACAGTCCGCTGTGCCATGGTCACCCAGACACTTGACGCACCTAGGGGTGGCGTAGCAGTTGGACTGCGCATGGCCATATAATTGGCAGCGATGGCACTGGCCAATTATGTTGGAGCGGCGGGGTTTCTCAATAGAGATCCCCGATAGTGAGCAGACCGACTTGATCTTGAAGATCGGGTGGTGCCCTTCTACAGGGTCACACACCACGAGGACCATGTCATAAGCGTGCCCGCGACGCGCCTTATGAAGGCGGTGCACCGCTGAAACGGGGATGCCTTGGGCAGAGAGGTCATCTTTGATGTCGTCCGAAGGGATCTCCTTCGGGACTCGGCGGATGACTACGCGAGTCGGTGTCTCTTCAGGGAGGGCGTAGGTATGGAACGAGTAGTTCCTAGTACGCAGCGTAGCGGTGAGCTCCCTGTAGTCCGCGGACGAGGGAACGGACACCTTGATGCCCTGTTGGGTCGAAGTGGCGCTGGTGTACTGGATCTTACGATCCACGCACATCTTGGACACTTCGGTCCATTTGGCCTTGTCTTGGATATAGACCGGAGGCGGGGGCTTTTGCTTCTTTCCAGAAGCGGAAGCGGGTTTCGCCTTGCTACCGCAGGGGCGGGGAGCCTGAGAAGGGGCAGGGGTGGGGGAGGATGAGGCGGCTACGGCCTTTTTGGCCTTGCTGGCCTGGGACGAAGCCCCTTTCTTCCTCTTCCCTCCTTTTCCGACGACCTCGTAGTCGTCTTCCGAGGATGAGGAAGAGGCAGAGAGGGGGCCATCGTCGTCCGAGATCGGAGCGGACGTGTCCATGCTCTCCGGTAGAGCTTGGACTGGGGTGGTGGGGGCAGCCTTTGTGATTACCGGGACAATAGAGCCCGGTGCAGCTGCGGACGGAACAATAGTAGCGGCAGAGACAATGGGTCTCGCGCTAATTGGGTTCGCGGAAGCGGGCTCAATTGTCGGTAATGACAATAGAGCCGGAATTCCGGCAAGCGGCTTTGAGCAAGCCGCTTGAATAAGGCCTTGATCGGCCGGCGGGGGCGAGAGCGGGCTGTCGA